>CM066036.1:28002073-29271239 GCA_033557465.1 Ichthyophis bannanicus | reverse complement strand
CTCAGATAGGCCATTACCTCCTTAAGGGTTCTTCTGCGCTGGAGTGTTCCCAGAGACAGGTCCTGGAACAATTCCAATTTGTGCTCTTCCCATATGAACTGTCGCTCCTTTCTTGCCGCTCTTTAGTTCTGAACGAGCTTAAACACACCACAATATCTCTGACTTGCCCCAGGTTCCTATGGGCCTTCTCAATCTGTACAATTCTGTCTGCCTCTCCCTCCACTGGGTCAGCATTTACCAAAAGAGATCAAAATATTTTGGCAGACACTTCATCACAGTTCTTATATTTGGCTTCCTCTGGTAGACCTCGTATTCTTATGTAATTAGTTGATCGTTGTAAATAGTTTCACATTTATACCTATGTATCACTGTTATATTGTTCCATGTAAACAGTTGAAATATACTGTCTTGATATGTTCTATGTAAACCTTCTTGATTTGCAGAAAGACGGTATATAAAAAATGCTAAATAAATAAATGTTACATCTTCTGGAGCGATCCTCCAAATCTTCTACTTTCCTCTGCTGCTCTTCTTGTATGCGCTTCACTTCCTCCAATCCTTTTTGTAGCTCCTCAAGGACTTCCTCCTGTCGCCCCAACTGATTCTCCGTATCCGCTACCCGAGTCCCCATTTCCACAACACCCTGTCACAATGATTGTATGGTCTCTTTTAATTCAATTTTGATGCCACTTATCTCCATCTTAATTTTCTCTTTCATCTCTATTAGCCACCTCTTAAGCGTTGTGGCCCCTGCTGGGCTGCAAGCCCTTTCCATCTCCTCCTCCTGCTCCATGAGGCGATCCGGCACTGATCTGCCATCCTTCTTTCTCTCCTTACCTCCTCTCGGTGGGGCATATGAGGATCTAAACTTCGCC
Organism: Ichthyophis bannanicus; assembly: GCA_033557465.1. Lineage (NCBI taxonomy): Eukaryota > Metazoa > Chordata > Amphibia > Gymnophiona > Ichthyophiidae > Ichthyophis > Ichthyophis bannanicus. The sequence continues at coordinate 29,270,364 of CM066036.1, read as the reverse complement.
AGCTTCTTCTCGGCAGACTGACCCCCTTTTGTTTTATCCATGGCAGTTATAGTCCCCCTGAGGCAGGGTGCCTGATCCTCTAGGACTTTTCAGGGGTTCCCCCCACTTGTGTACTCCTCTGCTGTATTCCTTGTCTCTCCACTGGGTAGGGTTTTTTCCCCTTCCCCCCCTCCTCCTAATCCATCTTAGATTGCCTATCCACTGCTAGGCAATGCAGTAAAACACTTGTGGCAATTGTGTCTGTTGGACTGTTGCCTTCTGAGTCCTATCAGCCATCTACACTCTGCTGCTTGACCCCTCTTCTTTGGCCCTTTGTGTCTTGGCCCAGCAATCACAATCCCCTGCAATCCGTCTGTATTTGTTCCTCCGAGCCTGTATTCCCCTCCGGTCCTGAGCACCAGCACTGCTCGCTCGCCGCCGTCACTCTCCAGGAACCAGAATGTGTGTTCTGGTCTCTCCCCTGTGGCTCCTTCTGACCACTGTACTCTTCTCCGCCGTGCCAGGCTGCCGCATGGCTCCCCTTCTCTGCCGCTTCTCTGCTCCTTCGGCTCGCAGCAATGGCTCTCTCGCAGTCTCTGCTTCCGCCACAGCTGCCGCTTCCTCTCTCTTCCCGGCACCCACCACCGCTTTCTAGCACTCACCGGCCCTCTTGCCTTGCTCTGATTGCCGCTTCTCTGCAACTCCTCACGTTAGCCCGCCACGCGATCCTCAGGCCCGGCAGCACTCAACTGCTCGTCGTGTCTGCCTGCACGCCAGGAATGATTCGCTCCTCTTTTCTCTCCTCCAGGGGTGTTCTGCCACTGCCCACTTTCCGACCTCCACATTCCTTGCGCATTTAGGGGTATTTCCCCCTCACTTACAGGCCTGTGGCAGCGGAGCTAACCGCTACACTGCCATGCAACCCGATGACGTCACTGGAAGTCTTGAACTTGTGTATTTTATAAAATCTCTGTATACATCATAACTCTGCCCCCTTTTCCATTCAAAGTGCACCCTGGGAACACTTACATCTGTTACACATATAAGTATGCCCCATCTTGTTGGCATGCCTGTGGAAAATCCCTGCTTAACAGCCTTAATAGGCCCTTTCAGAGTTAAGCTTGTCTGGGCATAAGAGAAAGCGTAGTTACTCACCTGTAACAGGTGTTCTCCAGGAGCAGCAGGAATCAGTCCTCACATATGGGTGACGTCGGCGCCGACGGAGCCCTCGCGGAGCAATTTTCCCCAGCTTTCAAAGAAAGCCTTTGGGAATTGCAGCGCGCATGCGCGGTCCTCTTCCCGCCCAAAGGTGCCATCTTGGCCAGTCAGATGACATAGCGAAAAGACAGCAAAAAAATTTGCAAAAACTAAATCATATCACTGCAACTCCACGGGGAGGAGGGAGGGTTGTGAGGACTGATTCCTGCTGCTCCTGGAGAACACCTGTTACAGGTGAGTAACTACGCTTTCTCCAGGACCAAGCAGGAAGTCAGTCCTCACATATGGGACTCCCAAGCTTAAGGCTACCGGAGACCCTAAGCACAAAAATGAGCTCCCTCTAGCTCAGCAGCACAGAAGGAAGGAATCTTCTCTGACTAATCTCCAACCGGTAGCCCAACATCCGGGATGGAGGGTAGGAGTTGCTTAAACCTCGAAGAGATTACGGAGGACTGCCTGTCCGAAAGCACTGTCCCTGCGGGACTCCCTCTCGAGGCAGTAATGGGTTGCAAAAGTCTGGCTCGAAGACCAAGTAGCGGCCCGGCAGATGTCTGCCAATGGAACAGAGCGGAGGTAAGCCACTGACGCAGCCTTCGCCCTAACCCGATGAGCCGTGACTCGACTTTCCAACGAGAGGCCTGCCGCCCCATAAGTCCAAGCGATACAGTCAGCTACCCAGATGGACAGAGTACGCTTGGAGACAGGGAGCCCTAATTTATTAGGGTCGTAAGACAGGAAGAGCTGAACAGTCTTACGGTGCTCCCGCGTACGATCAAGGTAGAAGTTCAGCGCTCTTCTACAGTCCAGGGTATGCAAGACCATCTCAGCTCGGCTGGAGTGTGGCCTGGGAAAGAAGGTCGGAAGCACCACCTCCTGATTGATGTGAAAAGGGGAGACCACTTTTGGAAGAAACTTAGGGTGAGTCCGCAGGACTACCCTGTTCTTGTAGAACCTAGTGTAAGGGGGATCAGACACTAGGGCCTGCAGTTCACTAAAGCGTCTAGCGGAAGTGAGGGCTACCAGGAATAAAGTTTTCCAAGAAAGAAAACGGAGAGGACAGGTAGCCATGGGTTCAAAAGGCGGACAGGTGATCCGCTGCAATACCACGTTCAGGTCCCAGTCGGGGGCTGGGGGGCGCAAAGGTGGTTTAAGGAGAAGGAGACCTCGGGAGAACCGTGCCACGAGAGGATGGCCGGAAAGAGGCCTGCCTTCCACCGGCACATGATGTGCAGAAATAGCACTGAGGGGAACTTTGACCGAGTTGGACTTTAGTCCAAGATTGGAGAGGGAAAGCAAGTACTGCAAGACCACCGACACCGAGCAGGAGAAGGGATCTTGAGACCATTGAGAAGCGACGCCATTTAAGGGCGTAGGATTTCCGGGTAGAGGGTCGCCTGGAAGCTAGCACGACCTCTTCCACCTCTGGAGGCAGCAGGAGGGGAGCAAGGACTACCCTTTCAGCAGCCAGGCCATCAGATGAAGAGATCTGAGGTTGGGGTGTAGGAGAGACCCCTGATCCTGGGTCAGGAGATCGGGTTGAAACCCCAGAGGCAACGGAGTAAGTATCTACCGCCAGTTGCATCAGAAGCGGGAACCACGGTTGCCTGGGCCACCGGGGAGCTATCAGGATCAGCGAAGCCTTGTCCTGGAGAACCTTGAAAAGTGTTCGAGACACCAGCGGCATGGGAGGAAAGGCATACAGAAGGCCCGTGGACCATGAGAGCAGAAAAGCATCCGCCGCTCCTCGGAGGGGATGCGGTTCCCGAGAGCAGAACCGAGGAAGTTGCCTGTTCAGAGGACTGGCAAAGAGATCCAGCGTGGGGAGGCCCCACTGGAGAAAGATCCTTTGAACCACCAACGGGTCCAATCTCCACTCGTGTGGTTGGAGGATTCTGCTCAGTTTGTCGGCCAGGTAGTTTTCTTGACCTGGGAGATAGACAGCTTTGAGGAGGATTCCTCGGCTGACGGCCCAAGCGCAGAGCTTTTGTGCTTCCCGACAGAGAAGGAAGGAGCCCGTGCCCCCCTGTTTGTTCACGTAGAACATGGCCACTTGATTGTCCGTCTGGACGAGGACGGACTGGCGAGCGGTAAGGTGGGAGAAGGCCCGGAGAGCCAGGCGGATCGCTCTGAGCTCCAGGAAGTTGATCTGTTGGGCAGATTCCCACGGGGTCCAGAGACCCTGAGTACATGTCCCTTGGCAATGTGCTCCCCAACCCAGGAGAGAAGCGTCGGTCGTCAGTACCTGAACAGGCGGAGGAGACTGAAAGGGCATGCCGAGCACTAGGTTGGGAAGATGAAGCCACCACCGTAGAGAAGAGACCAGCGGGCTGGAGATTCGTACGGAGTCCGCCAGTCTCCCCGAGGCCTGACGCCATTGTGAGCGAAGGCACCATTGAGCAGGCCGCATATTCAGGCGGGCATTGGGGTTCACATGGACCGTGGAAGCCATATGGCCGAGCAGTCTCAGAAAGTGCCTGGCCGAGACCAGGGAATGGCTGCGGAAGCAGCTGGCTAGAGCCATGAGCCGTTGTGCCCTGTCGAGCGGCAGAAAGGCGCGTGCTTGAAGCGTGTTTAACCTGGCGCCGATGAACTCGAGATCCTGAGAGGGGAGCAAAGTGGACTTTTCGAAGTTTATGACAAAGCCCAGGTACTGGAGCAGAGTCACAGTACATTGCGTGGCATGAGTGGCCTCCGTGGAGGATGGAGCTCTGATGAGCCAGTCGTCTAGGTAAGGGATGACAAAGAGGCCTTGAAGCCGGAGATAAGCCGCCACCACTGCGAGACATTTTGTGAAGAATCGTGGTGCGGAGGATAGGCCAAAGGGCAGTACTCTGTACTGGTAATGATTGCCTGCCACCACAAACCTTAGGTATTGTCGGTGGCTTGGGTGGATGAGGATGTGAGTATAGGCATCCTTTAGATCCAAGGAGCATAGCCAATCTCCCTGCTGGAGGTAGGGCAGCAGGATTCCAAGGGTAAGCATCTTGAACTTTTCCCTTTCCAGGAACTTGTTGAGGTTCCGCAAGTCCAGGATGGGTCTGAGGCCTCCAGTACGCTTTGGTATCAGGAAGTACCTGAAATAGAAGCCTTGACCTCTCAGGTGGTGGGGCACCGGCTCCACCGCCTGTTCCTGAAGAAGACTTGCCAACTCTTGAAGGAGTAAGTCCCGGTGAAGAGGGGGTCGCAGAGGCTCCCCTGGAAAGTAGGGGGGAGGTACCTGGTGGAAGTGTAGAAGATAGCCCTCTCGGACTATGTGGAGCACCCAGGTATCTGACGTGATGTTGGACCACCTGTGGGCAAAGTGGACCAGCCGGCCTCCCGTGCTGAGAGACACCAGCGGAGGGGGAGAGGCTATGCTGAAAGAGTCAAAAACCCCCACCCTGCGGAGCAGGGGCCGGTGGCGCAGGCTTGGGGGCTTGCTGCCTACGGGACCCGTTACCCCGTCCCTTGGCCTGCTGACCCTGTTGGGGAGCTGCTGAGGCCTGATAATGAGGGTAGTGTTTATAGGCAGCCACCTTCCTCGGGTAAAAGGGCTTTTTCCCCGAGCCCTTCTTCTTCTGGGAAGGGGCAGAGGTTTTCCCGGAGAGCCGAGTCCTGGTGAGAGTCTCTGTCTCGAGTTGTGCAGCCTTCTCATCCATAGGTTTGCCAAAGAGGTTTTCACCTCTGCAGGGGACATCGACCAACTTGTCCTGCACCCAGGGCTCGAGGTCGGAGGACTGAAGCCAAGCCTGTCGGCGGGCCCCGATGCCGGCTGCGGCTACCCGAGCCGATGCCTCAAAGCCATCGTAGGCTGCTCGAGAGATAAACTTTGAGCACTCCCGAATACCGGTGGACAGGGCCAGGAACCTCCGCAAAGGTTCCTCGGAGAGACCAGCAGAGAATCCGGCTATTTCTTTAGCCAGGTCCCTGAGATACATGCCCATGTAGAGCTGGTAAGTCTGGACCCGACAAGCAAGCATAGAGCCCTGGAAACACTTCTTACCGATGCCATCCAGGCTACGGGCTTCCCTGCCGGGAGGCACCGAGGAGTACATCTTCTGGCTCTTGAGCCTATGCATGGCCGATTCCACCACCATGGAATGGTGCGGCAGCTGTGCTTTTTGGAAGCCAGGGCTCTTGCGGACTCGATATATGGCATCGACCCGCTTGCTTAATACCGGCGACGACGCCGGGCTCTCCCACATGCGGAAGAGAAGTCGTTCCAGCATCGGAGGAACCGGTACCGTAAAATGCTCCTTTGCAGGAGAGTCATACTGGAGGGCATCGAGCTCTTCGGCTCGAGGCTCCTCCTCGGGATCCGCAGGGAAGGCCAAGGCCTTGGCCATATCCCTCACGATGTCCGAGAACCGTGCATCCTCCGGGGGGGACTGTCTCCGAGGTTCGGACTCGGGGGAGTCCGAAGGGATACACCGAGTCCGAAAAGAATCAGGTGACTCTTCCACCTCGGATTCCCAGGCGGACTCCTCGGAGGAGGAGTTGAGCGGCTCAGGCCGGGCGGGCACAGACGCCGTCCGCCCCGACGCCGAGGGAGTCAGCGTCAACGACCTCGGCCCCGAACGGGAGGCCGAAGGGGACCTCGACCGAGGATCAACTCGAGCCCGCATGGACTCGAGGATCGGCTCGGTCTCCGGGGTCGACTTAGACGTCGACGTCCCGGCGGTCAGGGCAGAAGCGCCAGCGAGGCCAGCGATCAATGCCCGCTGCTGGTCCATGAACGCAGCCAGGCTGCTCTCCAAGGCCGTCAACCTGAGTCCGAACTCAGGAGACCCAGCAGCCCCCGACTCGGGCCCCGACGGCGTCGGGCCCGACGTCGGACCCCTCGGAGGCGAGTCCACGAGGACAACAGGACTTACGTGAGCAGACGAGTCCATCTCCAGACGAGGCTGTTTGGACGGCCGCTCCAGCTCCAAAGACCCGGGACGGCTATCGGGGCTATGCGACCTGGCCCTCGCGGAGCCAGGAGCGTCCACCGACGCCGTCCTCGCGGGTTTCTTCCTCCGATGATGCTCCCGGGTAGGAGACCCCCTCTCAGAGGAGCTCCGACGGTGTTCAGAGCTAGATTCCCTGGACACAGACGCCTCTGACGAGGTCCGGGTACGGCTGGGGTCAGAGAAGATTCTTTCCCTCTGATGTTGCCGACTCCGCAATGATTTGGCGGACATTTTGCCACAGGCTCCACAGATCATTTCTTCATAATCTGGGCCCAGGCAACGGAGGCAGCAATCATGTGTGTCGGTAAGAGACATAAGTTTCTTACACTTAACACACTTTTTAAAACCACTGGCGGCCATCGGGGGAAAAAGGGCCCCTGCGAGGTCAAACGTTCGTGCCGCCAGGGAAAAGCGAAAAAAGCGCGAATTTGTCACTAAGGACAGAAAAACCGAAAAGGAGGGGAGGCCTCGCGACCGGCGTCGCGAGGCCGGACGGAAAAAGGACCGGCGTCGAACCGAAGAAAATAATAAAATAATAAAGAAAAATCAACTTTTCAGCGGTGACTAGTAGACAGCGTCTGTAGGGCTCCGCGGAAAAAAGAAGACTGGCCAAGATGGCACCTTTGGGCGGGAAGAGGATCGCGCATGCGCGCTGCAATTCCCAAAGGCTTTCTTTGAAAGCTGGGGAAAATTGCTCCGCGAGGGCTCCGTCGGCGCCGACCTCACCCATATGTGAGGACTGACTTCCTGCTTGGTCCTGGAGAAAGAGATGCAATCTACTATCCGATTAAATAGTTACATATGTAAATAGTTATGTTTAATGTTACACTTATGACATTGTTCTATGTAACTTGTTCGTTTATTGTAAACCACCCTTGATCTTGGGAAGGGGCGGTATAGAAAAACACTGAAATAAGTCATCTCAAATTCCTTCTTCCAGCAGCACAAGTGGAATACATCTGTGAAAGGCAAAAGGAAAAGCTCAATAATATCAACAAAGACAAAATCTGAGCCTGACTGTGGTACACACATCACCAGCTACTAGGATGCAAACTCAAGCTAAAGCTGAAAAGAGCATTCCAGCCATGAATGTAGCAAAGTATGATCTTGAAAATATACCACTGGAATTGAAAGACTTCCTTGGACAATTGATTTGCTGCTTTCGATACAAATGACAGAGTACCAGAAGAGCTATGGGATGACATCAAGAAACTTGTGTTTGAAGAAAGTGAAAAGTCTTTGGAAAAGGTGAAAGAAACAGTAACGCAACAATGATGACCAAAGAAATTCTGAAAATTGCTCAGAAAAGCAGAGAAGTTAAAGGCAGAGGAGAAACAGTGGTAGTTATGGAACTTAATAAAGATTTCCAACATGCGGCAAAATGAGACAAAGAGAAGTACTTTGATGATGTGTGCAAGGAAACAGAATAAGAAAATATTAAAGGAAAAGCAAGATTGGATTTCCTAAAGCTACAAGAGTTAAGGAGAAAATTCCAGCCGCAAAGTGGAATGCTAAAAGATACTCGAGGATCCGTGTTGAAGGATGGTGAGAAAATCAGGTAACGGTGGAAAGAATATACCATAGTCATTATACCATAATGATCAACTGAATCAACAGTCGTTTCAACCTGTACCTTATGGACAGGAACCACTGGGTTGAAAGGAGGAATCGAAGCACACTGACAGCATTATCAAAGAACAAATCACTGGGCACTGATGGATTTCCATTGAAGTATTACAGCAATCAGGTGCAGCTGTTACAATACTTACAAGGCTTTACCAGGATGTTTGGAAGACATCATGGCCAACTGACTGGAAAAGATCTGTGTCCTTACCAATACTGAAGAAAGGTGATACTGGATGTAGTTTTTAAAAATGGAGATAGTATTTCTGATTTCCAGCAGGCACTCACTTGAGCACTAATGATCACCATAAGTTATAGTTTGATATAGAAATCAAGGTAGAGAGAAGTCAAATGAAGTTCACAGTCCGGGACTTTAAGAGGGAAGAACAACCCAAAATAGTGTTACACAATTCAAGGTTCCACATTAAGAATCACCACCCAGGAAAAGGATCTAGGCACTATTATGGATAATATGTTGAAACCCTCTGCTCAGTGTGTAGTGGCGGCCAAGAAAACAAATATAATTCTAGCAATCATAAGAAAAGAAATGGAGAACAAAACCAAAGATACTATAATACCTCTGTATCGCTTGATGGTGCGCTTGCACCTTGAATATTGTGTACAGTTCCGGTCGCCATATCTAAAAAAGAATATAGCGGTATTAGAAAAGGTACAGAGAAGAGTCACTAAAATAATAAAGGGAATGGAAGGATACTCCTACCCGGAAAGGCTTAAAAATTGGACTCTTCAGCTTGGAAAAGAGATGGCAGAGGGGAGATATGATGATCTATAAAATAATGAGCAGAGTGGAATGGGTAAACATAGATCGGTTGTTTACTCCTTCAAAAAGTAGGAAGACTGAAAGACAGGTGATAAAGCTAGAATGTAGCACATTTAAGACTAATCAGAGAAAATATTATTTTTTTCACTCAACATGTAATCAAACTGGAATTCATTGCTGAAGGTTGTAGTAAAAGCTGTTAGCATAGCTGGGTTTAAAAGCGGTTTAGACAAGTTCCTGAAGGAAAAATCCATAATCCATTACTAATGTGGATTGGGGGAATCCACTCTTTACCCCAAGGATTAGAAGCATGGAATCTGTCTACCTTTTTGGGAACCTGACAGGTACTTGTGACCTGGACTGGCCACTGTTGGAGCCAGGATATTTGGCTTGATGGACCTTTGGTCTGACCCAGTATGGCATATCTTATGTTCTTATAGCTAAAGAGGTAAAGTGAGGTGATGACTTGGGATGACAGTAAAAGGGGATAGACTCAGGAGTACGAGACCAACTAAATAAACTAACACCAAAGGAATTTATAAAGGCCAAAAAATCAACAAACAAGAAAGCATTCTCTCATGCTGCCCCTATAACTTGGAACAACATTCCTTTGGAATTAAGATCCTTACCTCAAATCATGGAGTTCAGGAAAAAAGTTAAAACATTTATTCGCAACATACTACGGATCCTTGTCGAACTCACCTTTTCAACAAGATAAAGGATAGTTTCACCAGCTGACATAACCCACCTCTGAACTGAAATAAGTGCTAAAACCCCAAACCGATGTTTTGAAAACATACATACCTTGTACATAGTTATAATCCGGTTCTTTGTACATAGTTTACAACTTGTTAATTGTAAGATTGAACTTCTTGTAGTTCCACATTGTTATATGTAAAAACAGCATTGCCTTGTTTACTGTTGTTCCATGTAAATCGCAACTGATCAATGGAAGGTGCGGTATATAAAAACTCGCTAATTAAATTAAATTAAATTAAATATATGGAAATATTTCTTTACAGAAAGAGTGGTAGATGCGTGGAATAGTCTCCCAGTGAAAGTGGTGGACACAAGAACAATATCGGAATTTAAAAAAGCATGGGACAAACAGAGGATCTCTAAAGGTAAAAAGAGGACTACTGTAGTTTATATGAAAGGGCAGGCTAGATAGAAACATGACGGCAAAAAAACCCCACATGGCCTATGTTTCTATGATTTTTTCAGCTATGTCAGGGAAAGGGGGATGGTCAGAGATGGTATTGTAAGACTGAGAGAAGACTAGAAGCCCTGCGTGGAGAGAGGTAAACACAAAGTAGAAATTCCAAAAAAATACTTCTGTTTTCACTAAGAAGGGATTGGAGAAGGATCGATGATTGACATCGAGGATCATAAGACACCATTTATGAAAGAGTATGTTTGTGTACAACTTGCAAAACTGAAACTGGACAAAGCCATGGGTCTGCATGGGAAACTGGAAGATGCCCAGCATGTTTATACAGGGATACAACTCTAGCTCCAAAGGAATGGCTTCTACCCAAAGGAAAGGCCCTCTAGTGGAGATTTTCTCTTTTTCTATGGAGAAGACAGATCGGAAGGAATGTCTGTTGTCGCGTCCTCCCGCCCGGGCGGTGGCCTAAGAGCAGGAGGGCTCGCCTTGATTGCTCTTTTAAATACTATGCCTAATATGGCTGCCAGCAGGGGCTGCTGGGATATGTAGTTCTTTGAGCAAATAGTGTGACCAGATGGTTCGTTAGGCAAAAACAGAGAAATTTATTTTTCAGGGTTTCCCCTCCGCATCAAAATTCATTGCACCAACATAAATTAGGATAATTCTCCAAAGGCAAAGGAAATAAAGTCCGAACAGGCTTAACACAAATATACAGGAATTTTCTTCTTTACAACGTCAATGCTTAGCTTCTCCTGGGTAACTAGCTTCTGAAGCTAAGGCTGTTGCCCGTATCAGTAATTGGCTTAAACCTTCAATAAGCTTTTCATTCTTGTACAGCTTCATAGGAACGAAGTTACAACTGTTTAAACCTCCAGCAAGTTTCTTTCTTCCCTAGCACATTGAAACAGGTTACAATTTGCTTTTAAAACTTCTGGCAAGTTTCTTCAGTCTCTTTAGCTCACAGGAACAAGCTCCTAATTGCTTCTAACAAACCACTCCTTCATATGGCACAAAGTCAGCACATGTTCAGCTTGTTTGTTTTGCAATAAGAACATTGCATTTCCTCAATATCACTTTCACTCTGGTTTACAGACAAATCTACCTCCATTCCCTCAGCAGATTCACTATCGCTGTCTTCCTGGGAATGAATATCATGAGGCTTGTAATTCTCAGCCTGCAGTAGCTCATTCAACTTTAGCAATAAGTGTTCTCCTAGGACAAGCAGGATGTGTCAGCCACACCTGGTGACGTCATCCGACGGCGCCATGACGGAAGTGCTCTCTAGCTCAGAAGCTTCTGAGCATGTGGGAGGTCCCACCTCCCCCGGCCCGCCCCCAGCCGACCAGTTCTTTTTCTTCCGCCTTGCCTCAGGACGGAAATTACAGCTCTCCTACAATAAACCTACTACAATTCTCTTCTTCATGCCTAAACCGGGCTTCAAGAAGTGTCCGCTCTGTAAGAGAAAAATGAACCTCTCGGACAATCACCAACATTGTATCGGATGCCTGGGGTCCTCACATCAGGTGGAAAACTGTGCCAGTTGTGCCCGGATGTCTCCCAGGGCAAGAAAACACCGGGAACAATCGTTGAAAGAACTTCTCTCCTCCGCGGCGGCGGCAAGCAGATCCCCTGCTAAACGGAACCCGGAGCATCGCAAAAGTAAGGAGAATAAACCCTCCAGGCCTGTTAAACTCCCCGTGCCGAAGTACCTCCTAGATCGGAAGAAGGGAGGGCTCCCACTCAGCGGGGATCAAGCGCTGCTTCCCCCGCGAGTTGTAATGCTTCCGGAGAGGCCCCTACCCATCGGGTAAGCCCCCCTGCGGAAAGCAGTGCTACGGCCCGTTCATCCCGGCCATGCGGCCCTCCAAAAGAGTTTGAAAATGGCGCCGCCATCGTGGACCCGCCTGGCTCCTCCTCCGGACACGCCCCCTCTACTCCTATTGGGCGCAGTAGTTCCGGCTCCAGCAGTCAGCGCCGGCAGCCCTCCCCTCTACCCTGCACGTCTACTCAAGCGGCAGAGGAGCTCCGGGAAAGGGATCGGGCCGCTGGCCATCGGCGCCGACAGCTCTCCCCCCTGCCCAGCACATCTGCGCACGCCGCAGAGGGGATTCGGAGCGCCGCGGGGAATCACGCCGAGGGCGATCGGCGCCGACAGACATCCCCTGTGGCAGGGGAGTCCCCGGACGGCGCGGAGCACAGAGACTCTGTGAAGTGTGCTGATCGCACCGGCGCTGAAAGCCGGCGTGACAGAAGCAGGCACCGCTCAAACGGCAATGTGGGAAACTCTGAGCACTGCTCCAGCACACAGCAGGTCGGGGAAAAAGGCAGGAAGAGGACAGCCAAGCACAGGCATCGATCCCCATCGAGAGAGGAAGCTTCCCACGGGGAGTCCCACCGGAGCCATAAGAGGAGCAGGAGGTCCAGCTCTCACAGAAGCAGCCGGTCCTCAGACTCCACCTCCTCTGCCATCCTTCAGCTCCTTAACCGCCTTGTTGAGCAAACTGCACCCCATCGGCTGGACCAAGGTCAGACGCTTGCTCCGTCGGGGGCACGGTCTGTCTCGGAGCAATCACTCCCTAGCCTGTCACCATCCAGGGCACGGACCCCCTCCCCAGCGCGGACTCTCTCCCCAGGCCCTTCTACACCGGGCACACCTTCCCCTGCGCAGCTGGACTCCGGAGGGAGCGACGGGGAGGACTTGGGACGAGGCTCTGATGCCTCCAAGAGCCAAGCTGATGCCGTGGAGGATCCACCGACACCAGTGCTGGAGGACCTAACATATCCAAAATTTCTCCGGAAGGTGGTGTCCAAGCTGGGGCTGGCCACAGAGGGCTCGCCCGAGGAGAAGGAACCGGAGGTCATGAAGTACCTCAGCGGCCCAAGACCTGCCATGGCTCTTCCCCTCCACCGAAAGTTGAAGGAGAAACAGTTGACCCTCTGGCAATCCCCAGCGTCGGGCCATGCTTGCTCCAGACGCCTGGACACGAAATACATCATACACATGGCACCTGGATTCGACAAGCCTCAGTTATCCCACCAGTCAATAGTGGTGGCATCAGCACTCAAAAGAGCCAAGTCCACACGTTCCCAGGCCGTGCACCCACCAGGCCGGGACCCAAAGCGTCTGGATGAGGTGGGGAGGAAAGTGTTTCAAGGCGCAATGCTCAGCGCCAAGATAGCAGCGCATCAATTTCAACATGTCCTGTTCCAGGACGCCCTCCTGGCTGACCTCAAGCGCCAGCTGCAGGACCTCCCCAAGGACTCACGTACTTCTGCCGCGACATCCATGCAGGAAATAGCGGAATGCAGCAAGCACCTGATGAGTACAGCCTTTGACGCCTTCGACACGGCCGTACGCACAGCAGGCACGGCCATATCTGCCCGTCGCTGGGCATGGCTCCGGGCATCAGGGCTCTCCGATAGTACCCATGACCGGATAGCGGATACACCCTGCTCTGGCGACTCCCTTTTTGGGGACAAAGTCGCCGACACGGTACACGGGCTGAAAGAAGACTGCACCACTCTGAAGACTCTGGCTGCAGACGGACTCGAACGCCCCTCCTGGACACGGAAAGGGGGCTATTCCCGCAAGCCTTTTGCCCCGTCAAAGCAATATTATGGTTCAAACCGCCAGTGGCAGACGCCTAGGTTCAAGCAGAACTATCACAAGCCGCCTTTTCAGAGGCAACAACAGCGACAACGCAAACAAAAACAAACCAACCAGTCACACTCCGGGAAAGACACCTCCTCCTTCTGACTATCCGGACTGGCTGGGCCTCTCTCTGGATCCCGGGGACCACCCGGTCGGGGGTCGCCTGACTCATTTTCACTCGGCCTGGCAAGACATCACATCAGACAAGTGGGTTCTTCAGATAATACAGACGGGCTACCGCTTGCGCTTCTCTTCCCTTCCACGGCAAAGAAAGCCACCCATCAGTCAGCCTCCACCTCATCAGAAACAGCCTCTCTCGGACCTCCTTCAGAAACTTCTCCGGGCACGGTCAATAGAGAGGGTGCCTCCAGACGAAATCAACACTGGATTCTACTCCCGGTACTTCTTAATTCCCAAGAAGTCAGGGGACCTCCGTCCCATCCTGGACCTCCGAAAGCTGAACTACTTCATCAGGAAGGAGAAGTTCAGGATGTATTCACTCAATTCCATCCTTCCTCTCATCAGAGCGGGCTATTGGATGGCCACGATGGACTTACAGGATGCGTACTCCCACATTCCTGTCCACGTTTCCCACAGGAAATTTCTCAGATTCATAGCGCTGGGTTGCCATTACCAGTATCGGGTTCTGCCCTTTGGCCTATCCCCTGCGCCCAGGGTATTCACGAAGTGCGTGGCGGTTGCCGCTGCACACCTCCGCAGACAAGGCATCGCCATCTTTCCCTACCTGGACGACTGGCTCCTGTCGGCGAGCTCTGCCCCCGAACTCCGCACGGCAGTCCGCAAAACAGCGCACTTGCTACTCCGGCTGGGATTCCTGCTCAACAAAGAAAAGTCCCGTTTCGAGCCTGTGCAGCGGACGGAGTTCATCGGGGCGATGATAGATACCAAGACCTGCAAGGCCTTCCTGCCCGAGCCCAGGATCAGTATCATCGTCCAGCTGGCCAAGAGAGTGTCGGCACAGAAGCACACCTCAGCCCGCGGGATCATGCGCCTACTAGGCCACATGGCGGCGACGACATCGGTCCTTCCGCTGGCGAGACTCCATATGCGCACCCTCCAATGGCACCTGCGGAGTCACTGGAAGCAGCTATCCCAACCACTCAATACGCCCATTCCGATCTCCCCCAACGTCGTCCGGAGTCTCCTTTGGTGGACGAACACGAACAACCTTTCAGTAGGCAAGCATCTGCAACCCCTCTCCCATCAAAGCGTCCTCACCACGGATGCATCCTCAACGGGATGGGGGGCTCATCTATTGCATCTCAGCACCCAAGGAGCCTGGACCAGAGAGGAGCGTGCCCTTCACATCAATGTCCTCGAGTTGCGGGCTGTCAAATATGCCCTCCGGACGTTCAGACCATATCTGACGGGGAAAGCAATCTTGGTGCAAACGGACAACCAAGTCACAATGTTTTATATAAACAAACAAGGGGGCACGGGATCCCGTACATTATGCAAGGAAGCTCTCGAGACATGGGCCGAAGCGCTAACCAACAACTGCATCCTGCAGGCGACTTACCTCCCAGGGGACCAGAACGTCCTGGCGGACAGGCTCAGCAGACAGCTTCAACTTCACGAGTGGATGCTTCACAGGGAAGTGACCCGCGACCTCTTTCGGCGCTGGGGAGTGGCCCAGATCGATCTCTTTGCCACCGAAGCGAACACCAGATGCACCTTGTTCTGCTCCAAACACCCGTCGCAGCAGAGGGTGGCCTCCGATGCGTTTGCAGTCCTGTGGAGGACCTGGGACTTGGCGTACGCATTCCCTCCAACACCGCTCGTGACAGCCACGTTGCAACGCATCATCAAAGAGAAAGCGCATGTGATCTTGATCGTCCCTTACTGGCCCAGGCAGATGTGGTTCTCCCTACTGCTGCAGCTCGCCCAAGAGCCTCCAATTCGGCTTCCTCTGAGACCAGACCTGGTAACCCAAGATGGGGGTACCACCTTACACCCCAACCTCCAGACTCTAGCCTTGACAGCCTGGAGGCTGAAAGGATGACCTCCAACCTCTCGGGCCTGGACGGCCTGACGGCTGAAGAGGCAACCCTCAACGAATCCGGCCTACCCTCGGAGGTACAGCAGATTGTTCTAGCTTCCCGGAGGCCGTCGACCAGAAAAGCCTACAGTCTGAAGTGGAAACGCTTCAGTATATGGTGCAAGGACCTAGGAGTTCAGCCAACCTCTTGCCCAATACCCATTGTCCTTCAATATCTCACCTCCCTCTTCAGCTCCGGATTAAAACCACAATCCATCAAAGTGCACCTCGCGGCTATTGCCTCTTTGCACGGGAGCCCGGAGTACCCAAGCTCCAGCTCCATAGCCTCTCTTCCCATTGTGACACGTTTCATGAGAGGCCTGCGAAATCTGCAACCTCCGGTACAGAAGCCGGTACCTTCATGGGACCTTAACGTCGTCTTGCAACAACTTACGCAGGAGCCCTTCGAACCATTGAACACAGCACCTGGAAAATTCCTCTCCTGGAAGACACTCTTCCTTGTCGCCATCACCTCAGCTCGAAGGGTCAGCGAGCTGCAGGCTCTGGTGGCGCACCCGCCTTACACGAAGCTCTACCACAACAGGGCATCCCTGCGGACTCATCCCAAGTTTGTGCCTAAGGTTGCCTCCGCTTTTCACGTCAACCAGACGGTGGAGCTGCCATCGTTCTTCCCAGCCCCACACTCTTCCCCTGAGGAGCAGCGTCTTCACTCACTGGACTGTGTACGCGCCTTGCGCATCTACCTCGACAGGACGTCCGCAGTTCGACTGGGGGCCCAGCTCTTTGTCTTCTTTGACCCGAACAGGCCTGGGAGACCTGTCTCCAAACGAACACTCTCCTGTTGGATCTCAGCCTGCGTGGCCTATTGCCTGCAGAAAGCGGGCGCACTCCCATCAAACAGGGCGAGTGCGCATCAGCTCCGCGCTCTAGCCGCTTCTCTGGCCTGTGCTCAGGAGGTGCCGGTGAGCGAAATCTGCAGAGCGGCTACCTGGTCCTCGCAACTGACCTTCCAGAAGCACTACTGCCTGGACATCCACGCGGAGAACGACGGCTCCTTTGGCCGAGCAGTCCTTTCTGCCGCTACGACACCCTCGATTGGGGGCTCTAAGGAGCCAGCCCAGGGCTGAGTGGAAGCTCCATAACCACTCATCCAAGTCAATACCAGGCCCTACGGGCTTGTCGTAAAGTTGTTGAAGTGTCATATTGTTGAACTGATTGCACTGTTGTGATTGCACTGCTGTTATTGCACTGTTGTTAGGTCACTTTGTTTATTGCACAAATGTTGTATTGCATTGATTGATTGCTCAAATGTTGTATCGCATTGATTGATTGCACACTTAGGCTAATCCACAGTTGCTCCGTGGATATGCACTGACGTTATTGCACAGTCTACCTCACTGTTGCACTTTATTGTCACGTTATTAATAAACACAATTGCTGCTCTACGCATGCCTCCCTCATTCTCCTCAGCGTGACTGCTTAGCTTGGGAGACACCAGGTGTGGCTGACACATCCTGCTTGTCCTAGGAGAAAACAGAGTTACTTACCTGTAACGGAGTTCTCCGTGGACAGCAGGATAAGTCAGCCACACACTCCCACCCACCTCCCCTGCATGAGGGTGGCCTGCGCGCCCGCACCTAGCCACAAGGGTATAGCTAGTCACTTACTGGTCGGCTGGGGGCGGGCCGGGGGAGGTGGGACCTCCCACATGCTCAGAAGCTTCTGAGCTAGAGAGCACTTCCGTCATGGCGCCGTCGGATGACGTCACCAGGTGTGGCTGACTTATCCTGCTGTCCACGGAGAACTCCGTTACAGGTAAGTAACTCTGTTTTCTCTGTGCTCTGCAGCAACAGGCTTTTGAAATGGAGTTTCTTTCTCCCTTAACAATCTTGCAATATCTCTCACTGCTGAGTCACGGCAGTCACTGGCATACTTCTTATGCCTGCCTACAGCTTGCTTCAAAGGGTTCTGGCTAACACAGCGTTTGGCACTCTTCCTTAGCTCTCTGACTACTTCTTCAGCAAGAGCTTTGTTAGGAATTACAGACAAGCCATTCTCTTTACCTTCAGGACTCAACTGCTTCCCTGAGCTGTTTCCCCACCTGGAAAGTGGCTCCTCCAGTTTCCTTTCCCTGAGGTACCTGGAGACACGTTTCTGCCTTGGCTGCTGCTGCCTGCTTTGAGTCACAGACACCTCCTGGTTCTGTTCCTCTTTCTCCCCTGATTCTCCGGCTTCACAGGGACCACATGGATCTGCACTGCTTCTTCCTGAAACTCCACCTGGAACTGAAGCTGAACCCTTCACGGAAACTGAACCTGAACCTTCATACACTGAAGCACTTTTAAACCAGTGCTTCTTAGGCACCACGCCTTTCTCTCTACACACGTGAGGCTCGTTAGGGCTCAACCTAGCTCTAACGTCATTAAGTGGGCGGGACTTAGTACTGGCTGTAGTCTGCCTCGGAGGCTTGTGGTTACTATGGGAACTGTGCTGATCTCTGGTTTTAAAGGCACAGGGCTCACTTTCTTCCCATTCCATCTCTCCTGAACAGCTCTCCTTACCACACTGTGTATTCTGGCTGATCACAGTAGTCTTCAGATCCATAATTATAACCCCAAAACTCCAGACTCTGATCATAAACATGGACTGGTTAAGTAATCTAAGCAGCCAAGACCCAAAAAAGCCCAAGATGCTGGTCTGAAATTTCCTAGATTCTTCTCTTTGACGCCTCCAAAATTGCCAATGCAGATGATGCATGAACTACTGGAGCGGAGATGACATCATCTTGGGTCGCTTGAGGAGTATCAATGGCTGCGACTGGAAACTCCTGCGGTAAAGCGTAGTTACTCACCTGTAGCAGGTGTTCTCCGGGAACAGCAGGAGTAAGTCCTCAAAATATGGGTGACATCACCGATGGAACCCGCGTGGGAATGCTCCCCAGCTTCCATAAGAAGCTTTTGGGAGCTCCACCACACATGCATGCTCGCCTTCCCGCTCAAAAGCAGCCATCTTACCTCAGCATGATGACATAGCTTAATCAGGCAAAAAAGAATCAACTTCAGAGGGAGATGGGAGAGTAGTAAGGACTTATTTCTGCTGTTCCCGGAGAAAACCTGTTATAGATGAGTAACTACGCTTTCTCCGGTATCAAGCAGGAAGTTAAGTCCTCACATATAGGACTCCCAAGCTACAGCCTACCGAAAAAACCTTTAAAAACCCCAATGGGTCAACCAGAAAAATGAACCAAGAAAAACATGAGAAATCGCTAAAAGGTTCCAAGGGTCAGCATCCAGCAAAGACATCAACATCAGATCGAATCAACGGTAACCTAGATGGACAGAAGGGCCGGTGGGAAGCAGCTGCTCTAGCTCCCAAAGAGGTGCTGCAGTATGGCTTGGCCAAAGTTGCTGTCATGCCGGGAATCTCCATCCAGACAATAGTGGGCTGTAAAGGTGTAGATGGAAGACCACGTAGCAGCCCTGCAGATTTCCACTGTGGAGACAGTGTGCAGGTTGGCCACCAAAGCAGTCATAGCTGAAATGTTATGCACCACGACATGGCGTTCCAAAGTGAGCCCAGCCTGAGAATAAGCGAAGGAGATGCAGTCCACTACCCAAATTGACAGGGTGCGTTTAAATATCGCCACGCCCAACCTGTAGGGTCAAATGAGACAAATAGCTGGGAGGAATGGCGGTGGGCTTTTGTTCTCTCCAGGTAGAAAGCCACTGCTCTCCTACAATCAAAGGTGTGGAGTGAGGCCTCAGCCCTGTTGGTGTGAGGCTTGGGAAAAAAGATGGACAATATCACCGACTGATGTGAAAAGCAGTAACCACCTTAGGCAGTAACAGGATGAGTTCGGAGCACCACCCTATTCTTATGAAATCTGGTGTAGGGCAGGTGTGCCACCACTGCCGGCAATTCATGGACCCTGGTGTGCAGAAGTGAGTGCCATCAGAAAAATGACCTTCCAGGTGAGATATTTGAGCGGACAGGAGCTAAGCGGTTCGAAGGGCACAGAGAGAAGCTGTGCCAACATCACCTTGAGGTCCCACTCCACCAGAAGTAATCTAACAGGGGGATGAGAGAACAGGAGGCCCCTCAAAGCAACTGATCAATGGGTGAGCAGAGATTGGCTTATCAGCGATAGTGAGGTGGTAAGCGGTAGCAGCACTGAGGTATACTCTGACCGAGTTGGACTTTAGACCAGAGTTGGAGAGGTATAGCAGGTAAGACGGAACAGACTCCACTGAACAGGTGAAAGGATCCAGAGCCTTGCCCTCACACCATATGGAGAACCTGAGCCACTTGAAGGCATAGGCATATCATGTAAAGTCCTTATAGTAGGCTAGGAGTACATTCTCCACCTCCTCTGGCAGATGGAGGGAAGCAAGTGCTACCTGCTCAGCATCGAAGTCGCGAGTGCCAGGGACTGTATAGCAGCAGAGTCCTTTCATTCTGAGAGACCAGGTCTGGAGTGCAGTTGAGTGAGACGCTGTCGTTGAGACAGTCAGAGTGACAGGGGAAACCAGGGTTGCCTGGGCCAATGCAGTGCTATGAGGATCATGGCAGCACCGTCTGTTTGTAGCTTGAAGAGGGTCTTGCCACCAGGGGAGTTGGTAGATATGCATACAGAAGGCCATCATTCCTTCTGTATAGGGTGTTATCCAATGTTTGCACAGCACCCTGGAGCAGAACTGCGGGAGCTGGGCATTTTGAGGCGAGGCAAAGAGGTCTATTAATGGTGTGCCCCACATGTGGAAGATACTGATGACCACCTGTCAGCTGACAGTCCACTCATGTAGTTGAAGGACTCGGCTGAGGTGATCTGCTAGAACATTGAGCTCCCCTGGCAGATACACTGCTTGGAGAAGCATGCCCTGCAAGATGGCAAACTTCCAAAGGTGGACTGCTTCCCAACAGAGGAGGTACGACCTCGTGCCACCTGTTTGTTGATATAAAACATGGCCACCTGGTGTGTCTTAATGAGGACCACCTGGTTGGTTAGCTGTTACTGGAAAACCCATAGGGCACTGGCAACGGCTTGTAGCTCAAGGAAGTTAATATGGTGGAGGCTCTCCTGAGCTGTCCAGAGGCCCTGTGTGCGTAGATTATCCAGGTGAGCTCCCCAGTCTATCATGAAGGCATTAGTCATTAGGAAGCGCTGATGCAGCGGGGCCTGGAAAGGCAGCAATGTGAGAAGGTTGGAGGGCTACTGCCATCAGGAGAGGAACATCTGGAGTGGGTGAGTCACCCTGACCCTGAGTTGGCTGGCCACCTGACGCCACCAGATGCAGAGAATCCACTGCACCTGACACATGCAGAGCAACGCCGCTGGTGTGACTGGACTGTGGATGCCATGTGGCTGAGGAGGCATAGCAGCTGTGGAGCTGTCATGAGAGAGCAGCGCTGAAAGTCCTGAGCCAAGGCAACCAAACACTGAGCCCTGTCCTGTGTGAGGTGCTCTTGAGCCAGAGTAGTTTCGGGTAGAGCCCTAATAAACTCTAGCCTTTGAGAGGATTGAAGATGAGACTTGGGGTAGTTGATTAAGAAACTCAAGTGGCTCCAGGACCTGTATGGTTAGCTGCGCCGAATATCGAACACACTCCGGTGACCTGCCCTTGATGAGCCAGTTGTCCAGGTAAGGGAAGACAAAGATCCCCTGAGTATCGAGAAAAGCAGCTAGATGCTTCGTAAAGACCCTGGTGGCAGAGGTAAGGCTGAAAGGCAGTACCCGCTACTGATAGTGCTGTCCGCTGAGTAAGAAGCAGAGATAGTGCTGGTGAAGGGGGTGATTGAGGATGTGTGTATAGGCATCCAGTCTTCTTGATGGATGTAAGGCAATAACATTCTAAGGGACACCATTTTGAACTTTTCTTGCACCAGGAGCCGGTTGAGATTCTGGTAGTCCAAAATAGGCCAAATGTCTCCTGTCGTCTTTGGAACCAGGAAGTATCAGGAATAGAATACCGTCCCATCTGAGACAGAGGAACCAACTGCACAGATCCCGGTCAGACTGGAGGGATCGGACCTCCTGTTGGAGCAAGAGGCGGTGGTGAGGGTCGAGGAATAAGCTGGGAGGAAGCTGATTGAAACATAACAGGTACCCTTCCATGATGATTTGGAGGGTTCAGGCATCTGTTGTTATGCTTGGCCACCGGTAGGCAAAATGAATCAGCCTCACTCTCACCTGTGGTGGAATTGTGTCCAGGATGGGAAGAAGGGCCATGTTCTGGAGGAAGAAGTCAAAAGTCCCCACCAGGCTGCAGTTGTGGCACTGGTTGGGGCTTCCAAGTCCTTGGGCGGCGCTGTTGGCATTGACGTTGGCCTTTTTGCTGCTTCTGACCCTGCTGGGGTACCTGGTTGGAATAGTATGGAGTGTAGGCACCATAATACTACTACTTTTTGGGGAAGAAAGCACAGTTACTTACCTGTAACAGGTGATCTCTGGGAACAGCAGGAATAAATCTTCACATATGGGTACGTCGGTACCGACGGAGCCTGCGCGGGAACGCTCCCCAGCTTCCCAAAAAGGAAAGCTTTTGGGAGCATCCCACAGCGCCTGCGGGCTGCCATCCCGCCTTTCCAAACTGCCCCTCCCCAGTTCGAGTTTTAAAGCTGAGACAAAGAGAGAGAGAGGAAAGGAAAGATAGACAGAGAGATACAACTCCTAGGGGAGGTGGGTGGGTTGTGAAGACTTATTCCTGCTGTTCCCAGAGATCACCTGTTACAGGTAAGTAACTGTGCTATCTCCAGGAACAAGCAGGAATGAGTCTTCACATATGGGGACTCCCTAGCTAGAGATGCCTGGGAGATCCCAAAGGTTATGAGACCCTGGGAAGGGCTCTACCTCCTCCTATGGATCTCAGGCATCCATCCAGGGAAGGAGGGCAGGAGTTGATTAAGAATGGAACAGGTGTTTGAGAACAGCCTGACCAAACAAGGCATCCCGGCGGGAGTCCTTGTCCAAGCAGTAATGGGCTGTGAAGGTATGAACCGAGGCCCAGGTGGCTGCTCGACAGATCTGGTCGATGGACACAGAATTTAGATGAGCCATAGAAGTGGCCATGGCCCTCACATTATGAGCTGTGACATGGCCCTCCAGAGAAAGGTTCTTACTCTGGTAGGCGAAAGAAATACACTGAGCAATCCAATTGGACAGTGTCCTCTTAGAGACTGGAAGTCCCAAATGAGAGGGATCAAAAGCAACAAAGAGTTGAGAAGACTTTCTATGTTGCTGTGTCCTTTGTAAGTAAAAGGCAAAAGCTCTCTTACAATCCAGGGTATGAAGATTCCTCTCTGCACTTGATGCATGAGGACCTGGAAAAAAGACAGGTAAATACACCTCTTGATTAAGATGAAAAGGTGAGACCACTTTAGGCATAAAGTGTGGATTGGTCCTAAGGACTACCTTATCATGATGGAACCTTGTATAAGGTGGATTAGCCACTAAGGCCTGCAGTTCACTGATGCGGTGAGCTGAGGTGACGGCAATGAGGAAAATAACCTTCCAGGAAAGAAATTTCAAGGAGGTGGTGGCTAAGGGTTCAAAAGGTGGCTTCATAAGCTGACCAAGAACCAGATTTAAGTCCCATGCCACCGGAGGAGGCCTAATGGGAGGCTTAGTTAAAGTTAGGCCTCTCATGAATCTTGCAATAAGAGGATGAGAGGAAATAGGCTGTCCATTGATAGGCTTAAGGGATGCTGCAATAGCACTCAAATGGACCCTTACTGAATTCGTCTTAAGGCCTGCATTGGAGAGATGCAGGAGATACTCCAATAGAGAATTCAAAGGTAGTGCTAGAGGGTCAAGACCCTTCTCAGTACACCAAATGGAAAACTTTTCCATTTAAAAGCATAGGAACGTCTAGTAGAAGGTTTTCTGGAAGCATGGAGGATATCCTTCACTTGCTGAGAAAGATTCCAACCTTGAAGGTCTAGGCCTTCAGCAACCAAGCTCTGAGGTGAAGGGACTTGGGGTTTGGGTGCCACAAAGTCCCCTCCTCCTGGGACAGAAGGTCTGGAGCAGCTTCCAAGTCCAGGGAGGGAGCTTGAGAGAGATGCAGAAGTAGAGGGTACCACACTTGGCATGGCCAGCGTGGAGCTATGAGGATCATAGATCCTTGATCCCTCTGGAGCTTGAACAGAGTCTTGGGAATCAAGGGAATGGGTGTTAAGGCATATAGGAAGTCTTGACCCCAGTGAAGGAGGAAGGCATCCTTGGCCTGAACTCCCTGACACGGAATTCTGGAACAGAACCGGGGAAGTTTGGCATTCCACGGACTTGCAAAGAGGTCTATGTCCGGGGTTCCCCATTCTTGGAAGATTCTGAGTACCTGGTCCATGTGCAGGGACCATTCGTGTGGAAGCAGAACTTGACTGAGTCTGTCTGCCCAAGAGTTTTGGATTCCTGGAAAGTATACGGTCAGGAGATGGATTTGATGCTCTCTGGCGAAGGCCCACAATCTTAAAGCTTCGTTGCAAAGCGACAGAGAGTCAGTTCCTCCTTGCTTGTTTATGTAAAACATGGCTACCTGATTGTCCGTATGAATGAGGACTGTCTTGTAGCTGAGCAGGGTATGGAAGACCTTGAGAGCTAGAAAAACTGCTCGGAGCTCCAAGTGGTTGATATGTAGAGAGGTCTCCTGTGGAGACCAAGTGCCTTGAGTGTCTTGCAGAGGAGTTCCCCAACCTGTTTGGGAGGTATCTGTTGTGAGGGTTGCTTGGAGCAACAACTGTTGGAAGGGGGACCCCAGCAACAGATTTTGGGTGGACTTCCATCACTGGAGAGACCAAAAGAGGCGCCTGGAGGTTGCTATTTTGTCTGACAGAGCCCCTGATGCTTGAGTCCACTGGGTGGACAAAGTCCACTGAGCTGCTCTCATGTGAAGGCGAGCATAGGGGACCACATGCACTGTGGATGCCATGTGGCCTAGCAGTTGTAGCATCTCCCGGGCAGTTAAATGGCTCTTTGACTGAATCTGGGAGGCTAACTGCACTAGGCGTAGGCAACGGGCCTGAGGAAGATAGGCCCTTGCAGTGGTAGTATCTAACCAGGCCCCTATGAACTCTAGGGACTGAGTAGGGGTGAGCTGGGACTTTGGGAGGTTTACCACAAGTCCCAGATACTGCAGAATGCGCCTTGTGCAGTCCAGGGAAGTCTGGGCCTCTGACCGAGATGGAGCTCGGATGAGCCAGTCATCCAGGTATGGGAATACAAATATTCCCAGAGTGCGTAGAAATGCAGCTACTACTGCCATGCATTTGGTGAACACTCTTGGAGCAGAGGCCAGACCGAAAGGAAGCACCCTGTATTGGTAATGCTTTCCTTGGAAAAGAAAACGGAGGAACCTTCTGTGAGAAGGATGGATGAGGACAGGTGTGTACACATCCTTGAGATCTAGAGAACAAAGCCAATCCTGACTCTGAAGGTATGGAAGGAGAGTGCCCAGAGAAAGCATCTTGAATTTCTCCTTGCATAGAAACTTGTTCAATTCCCTGAGATCTAATATGGGTCTGTAGCCCCCTGTTTTCTTTGGAATCAGAAAGTAGGGGGAGTAGAACCCTGACCCTTGTTGAAGGGGAACTTCTTCTATTGCCCCTTGGGCAAGAAGGGCAGCCACCTCCTGACCTAAAAGGTCAAGAAGAGATGTTGGAGAATTGAAATGTCTCACCATGGTGTGAGGCGGAAGGTTTGAGAAATGACGTTTGTAGCCCTCCCTTATGATGGAGAGGGTCCACTGCTCTGCTGTAATTTGCTCCCATCTGGGAGCAAAATGAGCTAACCTTCCTGGAATGGTGAGAGGCTCTGGCTGTTTCAGAGCCAGAAAGGCTAAGTTCTCTAGCATCAAGTCAAAAGCCCTGAGGAGGCTGGGTCTGCTGAGTTGCAGCAGCCCCTGTAGGCTTAGGCCTAGCCTGTTTAGGTTGCTGACGCTTAGCAGCAAAACGACCTGTAGATGATTGCTGGCCAGAAGCAGGATGGAATCTGCCTTTCTTGAAAAAAGACTTCTTGAAAGGTTTTTTCTTGGCAGGAATGGAGGTTGACTTTGAAAGTCTATCCAAAGCAGAATTTTCTGCATCCATTTGAGTGGCTTTTATTTGCCAATCTTTGCCAAACAGGTTTTCACCTGTACAGGGAAGATTTCCTAAGCCATCCTGGACCCAAGATTCTAGATCAGAAGCCTCGAGCCAAGCAATTCTGCGAGCAGCTATGGCAATGGCCGAAGCTCTGCTGGCACCTTCAAAGGAGTCAAAAACTGCACGGTTGGAAAACTTTGAAATATCTTGAGTATGCTTAAGCCAAATAAGGAATTCTTCCCTTTTATCCTCTGGAAGAAAAGGGAGGAAAGTGTGCAGTTTATCTGCAACTTCTTTCAGAAACATACCCATATAAAGACTACAGGAGTTGATTCTGGCAATGAGCATACTGGCTTGGAAGATTTTCCTACCAAAAGCATCCAAGGTCCTGAATTCTCTTCCTGGAGGAGCAGAGGAGTGTCTTTTTGCACTCTTTATCCTTTTCATAGCTGACTCCACCACAATAGAATGGTGAGGAAGCTGTGTTTTATGAAAAGCAGGACATAGTGTCCAATCTACGAGAATGAGGAGAGATAGTGAGAGGAGTCTCCCATAAGTCAATCATGTGATCATAAAGAATCTCATGAATTGGCAAGGTGACTGCCTCCTTAGGAGCCTTAGAATAACCTAAAATATCCAATTTTTTAGCTCTAGGCTCTGATTCAGAGGTTACTGAAATATTAAGTCCTTTAGCCACTTCTCTTAGGAAGTCTTGAAAGGACAAATCCTCTGGAGGAGACATTCTTCTTTTTGGAGAAGAAGGCTCTTCAGGAACGGCTATGGATACTTCAGCAGACTCCTCCGATGCATCAGAATCTTCAGAGGAATCAAAGTATCGACTGTCAGGGGTGCTCTTCCAAAGCTCGATACGCGTATCGAGCGGTATCGACATCGGGCGTCATCGGTACCGTTTCGGTACCGATGGGCATCCCTGGACAGGGAACCGCTGCAGTCGGCATCCTGGTCGATGTCGATGCAGTCGGTACCGGTACCGACACTGGTGCCAGTACCGGAGCTGATACCGACAACGGAGTTTGTTGTGGTATCAGCGGCGTCGCAGCTTGAATGAAGGCCGTGATAGCCTGCTGAAATGGATAGGACATTCTGATCCATCGACGCCATGAATGCCTGGAATTCGGTACCGGAAGGTTGCGCCGGTACCCCAGAGCATTCTAACAGGTGATCGGTCGAGGCCGTGCCATCGATGTCAACCTGTAACCCCATAGGTAGAGCTTTGGAAGCTGGAGCTTCCCGCCGGGGTTGTTTTGCCGGTGCAGGATCCTCGAGGGCAAGCCCGGAGGCATCTCGATGCTTGGAAGGAGATCTACCCTTCGAGGACCGGCTGGATTTATGTTTCGTTACCTGAGATCCATGGGAGGAAGAAGCAGCTCTGGAAGACATCGATGCCACTGAAGCTGCATCAGAGGGAAACAGCACATGGAGCTTGGCTGCTCGGTTCTGTAAAGCTCGTTTAGACATCAAGGAGCAGGACGAACAATCCAAAATGGAGTGGTCAGGACCCAAACATTTAAGACACCATTCATGGGTGTCGGTAACAGAAATAGTACCGCTGCACTTAGTGCATTTTTTAAACCCGGAGGCTGGTTTTTCCATGAAGAAAATTCTTTGTGAGGCCTAAGGCCCAAAAGAGGAAAAACACACTAAGTGAGGGAAAAATATGTTCTTTTTTTTTAAGAAAAGAAAGAAAAGAAAGCCAGTGTGCCGAGAGGGACCTCGAGCGTGCACAGGAACCACTGTACTCTCGAGGCAGAGCCTGCAACTCCAGAATAGGCTGCACCTCCGTTGGTGAGGCTACTACCATAGATAATATCGTCACCGGTGCAGAAGAACCAGAGGTCACTGGGTCTCGGGCAGCTTGCTGGATCAGGAGCACAGACAGGCTGCACTCAAGGGATCAATGCACTGTGCAAGGAGTGCGGTCTTTGATGCCGTCAGAGCCGGCACAGCAATCACTGGTACCAAAACCGGTTCCCTCGGCGGGGACCCCATAATGGTAACAGCACAGAGAGTCTCCCATCGGCTCTCTGGGGTCTTGGGAGGTGGCACCTTCCGCCGAAGCAGTATAGTGGGCCACTCCTGGCCCTCATCCTCAGAGTCCTGTCAAGGGCTACAATGCCGGTGCCCCATAGGTCTTCATCTGGGACTCAGTATAGCCTTTTGATGCTGAAGGGGCTGGGGTCCAGTCCTTCTGGGGGTGCTCCTCTTCAAAGGAGAGCCACCGATCCAATGCTCCATTACCTTTTGGTTCCAGGTGGGTCCAAACGCCGTGTGAAGCCAATGCCTTGTCTGAGCCGAATCCAATGACTCAGAAAAACCGAACAGCGATTCATGCTGCTTTTCCTGATTCTAGAGCCTCTTGCGTTTCATCTGAAGACAGAGAGTGCAGGTGGAGGGCTCATGGTAAGGCCCGAGGCATTGGAGGCACCAGTTATGGCAACCCGTGATAGAGATGTTCCAGCCACACTAGATGCACTTTTTAAAGCCACTGGTCAGCTTTGACGTATTGGGGAAGATGGCTTCCACCAAGTCAAAGGACTCTAACGTCCCAGCCGACCAGGGGGCGTGAAAGAAAACCCCCCCGCGCCTCACAAAGAAAAAGAAAAGAACCAACCAATTAAAAATGCAGCGCTGAGGCACCGCCACTCCCAGGGACAGGCAAGAACATGGTGATTGAGCATGCGACCAAAATAAGCAAAGAAAATAACAAAAAAGAACCGCAAGAGGATTTACTTTTTCCAGGGATCAGACAGCATCCGAAGGGCTCCGCGGAAAAAGGAAGACTGAGGTAAGATGGCTCCTTTCAGGCGGGAAAGAGAGCACGCATACATGGTGGAGTTCCCAAAACCTTCCTATGGAAGCTGGGGAGCGTTCTCATGTGGGCTCCGTTGGTGACATCACCCATATGCAAGGACTTACTTCCTGTTTGGTCCTGGAGAATGCACTTTCTATGCCCATGTTCCGCCCATTCCATGATCAATGATTAATGAGTGTTTTAGTGTGCAGCTAATGACCTGCTTTTATGTTAGGGTTATCAATGCTCTGTTGCTGGCAAAGTTGGAGTTGGTTTCCATAGGAGAAAGGTGTCTCCAGGCAGGGACAATTGGAAGTGGTACCTCCGTGGTAGCTTCATGAGTGGGACCACTCTCTCCCTATCCCATTGCCTGTGGGCACCCATCATTGAAATCTGACCTTAGAATACAGGTGCATATGCATGGATTCAAAAACATCCTACCCAAATCAGAATTCTTAAGCCCTCATCCCTGACATATTTTCAAAAGTTTGCATCAATACGTCATTAGACAGAAAAGTTACTTGGGGGTCAAGTGGGGAGGATACACACATACACAGATATGTCCATCTCATATGCCTTCTTTCCCTTTGGAAAGTAGAATATACAAAAAAGAAGAAACATTCAAAGAAAGAAAACAAATAAAAATGCTTTTGGGGCAAAGAAGACATAGCACTTTTTGGGAATGTTTCTATAAGGCACTGCAGTGTCAAATAATGCACATAATTATGAAAATTAGAGCAATAAAGAAGGGAAATTTCACCAATGAGAAAAGAGTGAATAATCTCCTTTAGATATAAAAATTCCCAACATTTAACATTATTAGTATTCTATCTAAAGGTTTCAAAAGTATTTTCCTCTGTTATATTTATCTTTAGCTGATTTCTTGAAATAGCGTTTCAATTCACACCATTATCAAATACAATCCCTAAATATCCCAGCTGCCTGTAGTCTACAATTTTCACATGTTTTCTCCTTCATTTTCCACAGGAAATTGGCCTAAATATCTGCAATTACCATGACATTTTCTGCAATTTCCCAGAAACCTATGTCACATGATATTCTCTCTGAAACAAGATGTCATTAATTTATCCACCAATTTTCTCCTATTTTTAAAAATTAAAAATAGATTCAGAGGACATTTGTTTAGGGTCTGGACAATTCCACGAAAACAATTACGTTAATCTCTACTATCAAGCTTTTCTAGACCTTCACATTTTCATAAATTTAACCATGTTCATGCCCATAAAATCT
Organism: Ichthyophis bannanicus; assembly: GCA_033557465.1. Lineage (NCBI taxonomy): Eukaryota > Metazoa > Chordata > Amphibia > Gymnophiona > Ichthyophiidae > Ichthyophis > Ichthyophis bannanicus. Next base: position 29,240,855 of record CM066036.1, on the reverse strand, counting down.
TTTTTTTTTCAGAACTGCACATTCACTGTACACTCCAGCTATGTAAAACATGGAAAAGCAACACCAAAGATTCAGTCATGTAACCAAAATATCAAAGGTAAATCTAGTACTTTAATATTTTCATTATTTAGAAATCAAGGACAGCATAAACCTTAGCAGAGTACAAGTCAGGTATGATAACAGGCAACCAATAGCACAGACAATTGATTTGTGGTAATTCAAGATAAATGTCAAAAGGCTATGAACATAAAATATTACTTTTTAGTAGTTTGATATGTTGGATTACATTTCAGATTGATATACAGAGGTGTCTGTGAATAGCTATGTGAGAACAGCCAATTCTAGAATGATTACCTTGAATCACACAGCACACAGAAAATTATTAATCAGTAAACTGGTTTTCAAAGAACCATGTAAACTGCTTAAAGCAATATCCTCTTCATGAGAGTATAGAAATTTTAATAAACTAAAGAATAAGAAAGGAGTAATAGGAAATCAGGCTATGTTAAGAGTCAATTTTTATGTCCTCAATAAAAAGGTAATTAATTAGGAACAGTTGCAATCTCTTTGAGGCAATCTTATCTTTTTCCTGTAATTAATATATCTATATTTATTTATTTACACTGAAATAAGTTCTCTCTCATATATAAAACTCACCTTTCACAATAGCAGCTTCAAATTAGTAAGTTCAAAATCCTCCATGTATGGAATACTAACATTTTATGGCAAGAGATTATTCTTTTAACCTCTGTCAGCAAATAAGAGGATAAAACAGGTTCTTGTTTGCCATTAAAGAGCTGCATTCAACTGAGACTATAAAAACATCATCAAATGCCTATAAAGGGAGGGCAGTTTTCAAAGGGTTTCTATCTTGTCTCTTACATGTCTCTGTGCAGCACTGCATACGCCTTGTAGCGCTATACAAATGATAAGTAGTAGTCAGGGCCGGCCCGTCCATTGAGCGAGAATGTTTTTTGCACAGGGCCCTGCGTTTCAGGGGGCCCCGCGCAAAAAACATTCTGATCTAAAAGTAAAATTTAAAAAAAAACCTGTCTGCTGCCGCTGCCGGGGCAGAATCGAGTGAGCCGCGGGGCCCCCCCTGCCCGGCACAGCCTGCCCTCCCCTGCATCAGCTCCCTCTTTGCAGCTGCAGTCACACACGCCGGCTTTCAGAGCGCAAGGGGAGAGTTTCTCCCATCAGCCCCCGCGGGCTTAACAGAGCCGCGAAAGGGAAACTCTCCCTTCGCGCTCTGAAAGCCGGCGTGTGTGACTGCAGCTGCAAAGAGGGAGCTGATGCAGGGGAGGGCAGGCTCTGCCGGGCAGGGGGGGCCCCGCGGCACACTCGATTCTGCCGCGGCCCCGGCCCCGGCAGCAGACAGGTTTTTTTATTTTAAATTTTCCCTGGGCTGGGGGGTGATGGGGGTTAGGACTAGAAATGGGCTGATGGGATTAGGACTGGGAATGGGCTGATGGGGAGGTTAGGACTGGTAATGGGCTATGGGGGGGCTTAAACTGAAAATTGGGTGATGGTGGGATTAGGACTGGGAGTGGGCTGATGGGGGCTTAGGACTGGTAATAGGCTATGGGGGGCTTAGGACTGGTAATAGGCTATGGGGGGCTTAGGACTGGTAATAGGCTATGGGGGGCTAGGACTGGTAATGGGTTGGGGGGTTGCTAGGACTGGAAATGGGCTGAGTGGAAGGGAAGGCTTGAACTGCAAATAGCTGATGGGGAGGGAGGCTTGGAATGGAAATGTGCTGAGTGGAAGGGGCGCTTGAACTGTAAATAGCTGATGGGGACGGGGCTTGGAATGGAAATGGGCTGAGGGGAAGGGGGGGCTTGAACTGCAAATAGCTGATGGGGAGGGGGGCTTGGAATGGAAATGGGCTGAGTGGAAGGGGGCTTGAACTGCAAATAGCCGATGGGAAGGGGGCTTGAAATGGGCTCTTATGGGAGGGAGCTAGGACAGGAAATGGGCTGATGGAGGGGCTAGGATAGGACTGGGAATTGGGTGTTGGGGGGAGCTAAGATTGGAAATGGGCTGTGGTGGGGGGCTTGGATTTTAACGGACTCATGGAGGGGCGAGAACTGGAAGTAGGCTCATGGGGGGGTTGGATTGGAAATGGGCTGAGTGGAGGGGAGCTAGGATTTGACATGGGCTGATGGTGGGGCTAGGAAAGGACTAGAAATGGGCTGATGGGAGGCTGGTATTGGAAATGAGCTGATGAAGGGACTCGTGTAGGACTGGAAATGGATGGGGGAGCTAGGACTGGAAATGGGCTGATGGGGGGGACTAGAAGGGAACGGATACTGGGTGGGGCTGGAACTAGAAGGGAGCTGATGTTGGGGGAGATTAGAAGGGGATGGGGCTGGGAGAGTGAAATGGAGAGGGGAAAAATATTTTGTGTGGGAGGGAAGAAAAATCTACAATTGGCCGGGTGTTGGGAGAGTAAGTGGGGATTGAGGATGGAGGGGTAAAATTTGAGTGGATGAAATAGGAATGAGGAAAGAGCAAAAGGAGAAAGATTAGTATGTTAAAAACAGATGTAGAGGTAGAATGGAAAAAAACTAGAAGAGTGAAGAAAAGGACAAATGGACAGCAGACGATGGAGAGTTAGCAGAAGACACAAATAAACCAGAAGAAAGTGGCTGGAACAATTGCAACTGAAAAAAAATGCACAAAAGGTACAAAGATATCTCTTCATTTTGAATTTATTAACTGGAATATGTCAGCTCTGGGAAATGTGCATCATTAACGTCGGTGCTTTGTTTAGTACAAGAGGAAATTAATTTATAGTTTTATTTCTACAGTGTTGTACATTCCAAGTTTGGCTTTTGGGGTTCCCAGTTTAATTATTGTCTTCCTGTTTCTAAATTGTGATTCCTTGTTTGGTGATGGTCTGTGTTCTGCATGTGTAACTGAGCTGAGGTATTCTGTTTATGTAATTCCTATTTGACATTGCCACTTGTTCTCTTTCCCCAGTAGGTCATGTATTGTTATTCTCTGAAATGTATTGGTTTAATATTTGCAGTGTTGCCTTTTGATAGGTATGGTACGGTGTTTTATGAGTCCTTGTAGTGCTGTTAGGATACAGCAGTGTTTGTAGTAGTTCCTAATGTGCCTGGCGGTTGGCACTGTATTATAGTAATGTAGAAATCTTTTAGTCTTTCTTTTTCCATACACTCATGAAGAAGCATGTTTACTAAAAGTTAGTGTTTGGTAAAATTATGCAAATATTTATGCAAATGAGGCCCCGCACCGAGTCTCCGCACATGGCCCCGCACCCCCCTTGGGCCGCCCCTGGTAGTAGTAATAGTAGTAGTAGAAGGTAAAACAAATGACTTTGAAGAAAAATGGCCGCCTCAAATGAAGCTGAAAGTGGAAGATTTTTCAAGGTGCACACTTCTACCCTCATTAAAATGGGGTGTTCCTTTGGATGTGTTTAGGTTGGGGTTGAAAAACAGCACAGGATACTAACATTCTCAAACGTGCATGCACTATTTTCCCCCTTTTGACCACCTGTACAAAAGAGCAGGTATGAAATACAGTACACATGCAATGTTGGCTATATGCAGTTTTTCAAAAGAAAGTAGCCACATGATTTCACTTTAAAAATACAGGTCAAATATACGTTAAAAGTTTGCAACTATGCAGGTTTTTGAAAATTGCTCCCTTACTGCATGAAGAGGGTGATTTTATTAGGATTGCCTTGTTTTGCAGATGTTCCTGTGTGCAAATTGAATGGAGCAATAGCCTAATAGTTAGAGCACGGGCTTGGGAACTAAGAGACCAGGATTCGATTCCCACTAGCACTCCTTGTGGCCTTGGGCAAGCCTCTTAACCCTCCATTGCCTCAGAAAAATCCAAGTTATCAATGTCTCTGTTTAATGCACATTACCAAGTTCAAGTTACAATGTAAACCACTTTGACTGAAATGATAAAGCGGCATAAAAAACAAATCCTGTTAAATAAATAAAAAAATAAGTAATGCAGATGTATAAGTCATAAGAAATGCCTGCCAATCCTAGGTGTGAGCACTTATGTCAGCCCAAGACTTGGTGTAAATGCATGTGCCTAGATTTGTAAAGAATGTGTCTAAATTACAGTATTTTATAGCTTACGCATATAAACTTTGGCTCCGTTTATGCTCCACCCAAACTCTGCTCCTCTGGTCATTCACTCCAAAAATATGCATTAGTGGCCTGATGTGTACTTACAGTTATGGTCAGCATTATTGGCACCCATGCATTTTAGATATGTTGTATACATATCTTGAGAAATAATATTCCAACTGTACAGTATGTAATCATAATATGTTAATAGTAAGGTATACAACAACAACAACAAAAAAAAGATGTCTGTGCAACTCAGACGTAGAAATTTCTGAGAAAAAAAAATGACCTGGACAGGATTAATGGCACCCTTCACTAATATTTGGTTGCACAACCCTTGGCAGTGATGACAACCTCCAAACGTTTCTTGTTGCCATCTATAGATTTTGTACATCTGTCTGCTGGTAGTTTCTCCCACTCTTCAACTGCAATTTGTTCCAGCTCATTAATGTTTCCAGGACTCCTTTTACCAATGGCAGATTTCAGCTCGTTCCAAAGGTTCTTGATTGGATTGAGATCAAGACTCATTGCTGGCCAGTTTACAACAGTATATTTGTTCCTTTTTAACCATTTCTTTGTACTTTTGGATGAATGTTTTGGGTCACTGTCAACTGTCAAGGTATTTTGGAGCACATTTCGCTCCAAAATACCTTGGTAGTCCTCTCACTTCATGATTCCTTTAATATGTTCCAAGCTTCCAGTTTCTGAGGCAGCAAACAGCCCCATCTCAACCGCCTACGTCTTCCCTCACCCACTTGTGCTCACCTCCAATCCACTCGCTCTTCTGCCTTTTTCTTCCTCGACCCAGCCCTGTGGAACTCCCTGCCCTCTTCTATCCGGCTTGAGCAGGGACACACTATCTTCAAGAACAGCCTCAAAACCCATCTCTTTCACCTTGCCTTTGACCTCCCTGATCCCTCTGTGTGACCTTAATTTCCCCTGCCCCCTCTCTCTCTCTCTCCTCCATTGTCTTGTCGTATGAATCTGCTAGGTATGCTTTCCTATTCATTATTGTAATTTCCTTTCCTCTTCTCTTACCTTATGATTCTTCTTTATTTTGAATTATGTAAACCGCTTTGATGTTTTTCGTTTAGCGGTATATCAAGTCAATAAACATAAACATAATTAGGATGTTAAGGAACAATGGAGCTAAGTTATTGATTATTTTGAAAGTTGCTACGAGTACTTTGTAGCTTATGCGGTAGTAAATTGGTAGCCAGTGTAGTTGGGATAGTATGGGAGTAATATGTTCAATGGTACGGACATTCAGAATTGTTCTGGCTGCTACGTTTTGTACTAGCTGGATCCTTCTAAGATTTTGTTTTGAGATACCCTGGAGAACAGTGTTAGTAAAGGCGAAGTGGGGTGTAATGATTGCCTGAATTACAGATATAAAGTCGTGTAAGTGGATCAGAGGACGGAGCTGTTTTAGTAGTTTAAGTTTATAATGGGGTTTTTTTGTTGTATTTTAGATGCGGGATTCCATACTGAGGGTCTGATTCAGTATAACCCCTAGATATTTCACCTCCTTTTTTTGCTGCAATGTCGTAATTCTGTAGTACAATTGATGTTGGGGGTACATAGTTTTGGTTTCTGGTTACATATAGCACGTATGTGCCCTTAGTAAGATTTATGCACTTAGATGGCATGTAACTTTATATGATTCATTATAAAATTACTTCTAATATATTTGCAGTCTTCTGCCAATGAACATGGATATTACATGGCAGTATAACTATGTTTGCCTTGTGTTGTCAGCTCTGAAAATCTACTTAAAGTGCACCCCAACTTAGCAAAATGGAAGACTTGCTGGACAATAGGATATAAATTGAAATTATTTTTCCTTTAAAGAATACTTTATCAAAATGTAATTAAACAGTTTTTAGTCCTTATGTTTACATGTAATAAATATTCAGAAGAGATGTCAACCTACCTTCAACAGCCTGCGAAGAGCTTGGCTTTGGTTCATTAATTTTTTTTTCTTGAACAGAAATGGTTTCTTGAGATACAGGATAATGACTAATATAAAATAAAACAAGGTTAAAGGAAACTAAAGAAAATATGGAATCTGTGGTCTTATTAAATGGATTTTCATCAGTGACCTTTTTCCATTCAGATAAAAGAAAAAACTTTCTTGACCCGATTGTTACTATCTAAGACATGTGAAATATTAGTGATACTAGGAAATGGACACAGTAAAGTGATTTGATCAAACCATCATTAGCTGAGCATAACCCCGTGCTAAAATGCAGATCAGACATGCAGCTTAATAAAAAAAAAAAGACAAAGAAATCCTCTCATAATACATCTCTGTTTGATGTTTAAAAACTTGAAGACCCTGGCAGTGGCTTGGGACCTCAATGTGGTTCTGGTACAGCTCATGTTAACTTCCTTTGAGCCATGATTCCTGTCCAATGAAGTTCTTGACCTGGAAAGTCTTGTTTCTGGTGGCGATTACATCAGCACGCTGGGTAAGTGAGCGCTAGGCTCTAGAAGCTCATCTGCCGTACACCACATTCCATCACAGAGGGAGGAGTGGCCTAGTGGTTGGGACAAGTTACCTCAGGCCGGAGGTTCAATTCCCGCTCAGGGACAGTTACCTTGGACCAGAGGGACTGGGCCTATAAGCACTCCTTGTGGCCTTGGGCAAGCCACTTAATCCTCTGTTGCCTCAGGTATGCATGTAGATTCTGAGTCCTTCGGGGACGAGGAAATATATACAGTACCTGTTTGTAAAGTGCCTAGAATGCATTTGCAGACGGGCTGTATATAAATGCCTGAATAGAATAGAATAGAATGTGGTCTTCACTGGGAGCTAACTGTATTAGCACTTTGCTTATAAAATTTGATAATGGCAAGTGAATATAGTTTGTTCATATGAGTTGATATATGGCCAAAATTTATCTGTATAACTAGAGGGGCTGAGGGAGTTCTGAAGGCAGGAACATAAAAGTTATGGGATAGCGGCAATATTCAGCTGCTACCCTCCGACAGATTCTCCGATTCCACATCGGTCACCCAGCCATCAGAGTCAGACTCTGAGAGGAAGTCGAAGTACCTCTGAGACTCTGCCCGGAACTCCCTCCGGCCTTGAAGGGAGTGGGGGCATTGATGGGAACTATAATGCATCAAGTGCTTTTGGGCTTTCGTTGGGACATTGGAATGAGAAACACTTGAGAAAGAGATGGCCCCGCCGGGAACTGGCATCTGGTCTCTCTGATGCCCCAATGTCGATGCCTTCACAGGCAGAGCATGTGTTTGGAGGATCAGCTGCACAACCGTCGATGACGATACCCTGGGCACTGGAGGACCAACCAGCTGTTGCTCCAGCACTGATATGATGCGGGCCTCGAGCGCCTGAAGGTGTTCCTCCATGGCTGCCAATTCTGAAGGCCTTGGGGCCTGAGCAGCTTCGACAAATGTTGCTGTCATCCTTGCAGGGGTATTGGGACTTCGGTGGTTGGGAGACGGTTGGTGCTCCTCCAAAGCTGTGGAGGTCGATTCCTCTCTCTGGGGCACCTGAGCAGGCTGTTGGAAAGGTTCTAATGCAGATTCACATGGGACTTACTCCGGTGCTCAGACAGGCCTCCCTTCAATGCAGATGGAGATGAGGTTGAGTCCTTTTTTGATTACAGGCAGAGACTGACCAATGGCCGATGTTCCGGGGCACCACGGGCGCTCGACTCTGACTGAGCCCTGGAAACTCTCCATGTCTATGCACCTTCGGTGGATCCTAGGGGAGCCATCGAGACAGATACTGGTGCTGAAGATGCTGAATCAGACCTCTGACCCCTTCAGGCCTCTCGGGACCCAGACACTGGAGGCATCAATTGTTCTTGTTGTTCAGTAACATGATGAGAAAAATAACTAAAGAAAAAGAAATTTACTTTATTTTTTGGGGTTTTTTTTTTTTTTTTTTTTAGACGAGAGAGAAAGTAAAGGAAAGGACAACAGAACATTGGAAGAGGTAAAGGTAAAAACCTCCAAAAAATATCCAAAATGTTTTGTTTTCACAACCATTTAGCAGAGCAGAAAAACAAAAGTGTTGAGAAGACTGCTGTATGTAGGAAGAACTGTGCATGCTCAGAAATCGACATTAAATTCTGAGACTCGAGGGCTGTTCCATCCTGGTGATGTGAAATTACATCACCCACTTGAGTGCCTAACTCAATTCTGCTTGTCAATACAAAATAGTCCTTTGTTTCTTAAAGAAACCATATAATAATTTATTTCAATGTCCTTACAACAACAAAGGGAAAAGAAAGAAAGGAAATATGCTCTATTTGGACCTCCTTTTTGGGTATTAAAAATATATTTTTTGTAGAATTCAGCTACATCACATACCTTAGCTTTTGAGTTGCAGAACGTGTGATATACCGAGGTAAAGGCATATCCAGGGCAGGACAGTCTTTCCTGAAAACACATTCATAATTTAAGATATTAGTAAAGTTGTTCATACGCAGTTCTAGTGGTTATTTGAACAACATTTTTAATAAGCCAAGTTAGACAGCATTAAACAGCTGAATGAAATGGAACTAGGGGAAATAAAGGTTTGCACAAGAAAAGCTGCGACAAATGCATTTTGAATATGGGAATAAACCTAGTAGATTATTAGCATATCAACTAAAAAAAATGCAGGTGCGAAACTGTATTCATAAAATAAAAGATAGACATGACAAGGAACTGAGGTTAAGGGAAGAGATTAAGGCTAGATTTGTGGAGTTCTATAGGGAGCTTTATACGCCCGAAAAGACAGTATCCCAAGAAATAATACAAAAATATTTAGAGGGAACGCAATTACCTAAAATTGGGGAAATGGAGAGTGTAAAGCACAGTTACTTACCTGTAACAGGTGATCTCTGGGAACTGCAGGAATAAGTCTTCACATATGGGTACGTCGGTACCAACGGAGTCTGCGCGGGAACGCTTCCCAGCGTCCAATCAAAGAGCTTTTGGAAGCATCCCACCACGCCTGCGTGCTGCCTTCCCGCCTTTCCCAACTGCCTCTCCTCAGTTAAGTTTTAAAGCTGAGACAAAGAGAGAGCGAGAGGAAAGGAAAGATAGAGATACAACTCCTGGGGAGGTGGGTGGGTGTGAAGACTTATTCCTGCTGTTCCCAGAGATCACCTGTTACAGGTAAGTAACTGTGCTATCTCCAGGAACAAGCAGGAATGAGTCTTCACATATGGGGACTCCCAAGCTAAGATGCCTGGAGTCCCAGCATGTTATAGGTTGGAACATGCTAACTCCCAGAACACCAGGCATCCTGAGGATGAAGGGTAGGAGTTGAAGAAAGAAAGGTGCTGTGGAACAGCTAACCTAGCATAGGACTGCTGAGAAGGAGTCCATGTGTGGATGATAATTATCATCAATGATATTGAAGAAATATTGCAATATGGACCTCCCCTAACAGGATTACACAGCAGTAAGGAGGTTCATGGGATCTACTGGGGAACCCAGTAGAGGAACCTCAAGGATGACCTCACTGTGAAGTGGAGGTAATAAACCTGTAGGAAAAAAGAGTGGAGGTCAGATTCCTGAAAGATAAGAGGGGACCCCGGTGAGAACTGGGGTAGTACCAAAAATGGTGGGCCTTCAGCGGAAGGCTTTATGATAAAAGCCAAACTCTTTTGGCGACAGAGTGGCTCACCCTTGGGAGCAAAAAGAGAAGGCCGACCGGATTGTACAAACAGGCACAGTCCTTGTGGGAGGAAAAGGTATGGAAACCCCTTGTATCCCAAAAGAAAGGACAAACGCCTGAGGCGTTAGAGCCTGTGATTAGCTGAAGATCCGCAATGTCTCTCCTAACTGGGGTCAGCTAGGAGAGATACTGGAACATGGAGAGCTTCAGAGGTACCTAAACCTTAAGGTTATGGTGGAAGTTGTTAACTACCACAAAAGTGGTTGTGAGTGTGGAACCCCAAACATGCTGGATAGCATAGGTATGGGTAAAGCCCATCTGTCAGAATCATATAGCTATATGAGCCTGGACAGTCAGGTAGATAAATGCAGGATACCTATCTACCGATAGTAAATATCTCGACAGATACATATATATATATATATATATATATATATCATATAGATAGATAGATAGATAGATGAGAATATATCTATAGTGAGATATGAAGGGCATAAAATACACACAAAGATAGACCTAGACATCTGTAAGATGTATGCTAGGAATATGAATATATAGGCCTCTATATGGGTGTCTGCAATGAAGCAGACAGAGATATGCCTACAGAACGGTATTCACATAGGAAAATGTGGAGAGGAAAGATTCATCTAACAAGAAGGTGGAACCTACTTGAGAAGATATATAGAGAATCTGTTCCCACTGGTTATGAGCTACAAGGATGCTAGGTAGTGAAATAACCAGGACGGTTACGTGAAAAGCAGAGGATGATATCAGTCTGCAGCCAGCAAGTCCCGAGTATTCTAGAACTCTAGCATGGTAAGTGAACAGAAGACGCATAAAGATGAGATACCATGCTGACCTGCTTAAGGGCAAAAAAGGTATCATGCATTCTTACCATGAGGATGAGCTGCAAGGAGAAGGCCTATGTCCTTTATCTGACAAAGGAGAACCTTTCTAGTCATGGGAGACATGACTGAAAAAGCCTTTTTCAACCATCTAGGATAGCTACTGGGGAAAAAAACCCCATGCTCTCTAGCAAGGGTCCATAGTGGAGAGCTTCTCTGTAGAATTGCAGAGAGCATGATGCAGGAGAAATGAGGAGATAGAACTGGCTGCTGGAGAGCCAGTACCTATGTCAACTATGCTGCCAAACCCAGCGGAATGGAGATGGCAGAAAAAGAAGACAATCCAAGTCTGTAGTGAAAAGATTTCCAAGACAGATAACAGCACTGACTTGGAATCACTACTAAAACTAGACAGAAAGTTAGTGGAGGACAAATCCGGTTGCTGGTGGACAAGAACCAGTGGTCCAAACATTAAGGCTCCTGCATAGGCAGCTGCTTGCTAGACAGCAGAAAGAATCTTACTGTTTAAAAACAGAAAGAACAGACAGAACAGGAGTAGAAAACTCTGGACATGTCTGATGAACTGCCTCAAAGCAAGATTGAAAAAGAGGAGGCAACTCAGAGAGGAAAACTCCACACTGGAAAAGTAACAAAACTAGAGAGGCTAAAGAAAAAGCACTCCAGTGAAGCAATACCGCTCTTACAGCTTGGTAAGAAGGTAAAGAGAATGGAGCTGAAGAAGACTTACAAAGTAGTGAGTCTATAGAAAGGAAAAAAGACATGCTGGCACAGAAAATATCGTTTGATAGTGGTTAGACCTCTTTCCCTAGCAGGAAGAAGAGGAGAACCCTGTGCCCTATAGGCATGAACATCCTGACAGCTCATAGAACATAGAAAAAATGGATGTCTTTTGGGAAGAGATCCATGTCTAGGGTTTAGAATGAGAGCAGTGGATTGCCTCTATTGAGAAGAAGCAACTGCAGATTCTAACCCCCAGAGTCACAAGCATCTGATGAAGATTGATCAGAAACCCTGCAGTTGCTGGGTTTGCTGAGCCTGGTGAGAAGTTATTTATTTATTTATTTATTTATTTATTTAACAGTATTTCTATACCGTCTTATCGTAAAATCAAGGCGGTGTCACAACAATACAATCAAAAGTAGTGGAGGTGTAATTCATGCAGTGAAAGAAGTGTTATAATTTGCGTGTGTGGGAAAGTGTATTAGATTAGGTTGAGCTATGTACAGTGTGCGCTATGGTACAGCATGGGCTATAATACAAGGTACAATACAATTAGGGCTTAAGATATATCCTGTGACGTTATACAATTTCTTGTCAGGGTTGTAAGGGGTGGGTACGTGGTTCTTGTTGATTAAGTGACATGTCCATAGTGTTCTATGAACAGTATTGTCTTCAGCTGTTTGCGGAAGTCTTTGAGGTCCGTTGTCGATCTGAGTTCGTCTGGGAGGGAGTTCCAAATTGTTGGGGCAGCCAGGGAGAGTGCTCTCTCTGTGGTATCCTTTTGTGTTTTTCTGAAGTCTCTCGGGGTGTTGACTCTGTTGGAGGTTCCTTTTCTTCTTGGGCGAATGCTGGTGTCTGGATGAATGAGGGTGTGCAGGCTGTTGGCTGAAATGTGGTGTTTGATTTTGAATATGTTTATTATTGTTTTGTATTTGATGCGTGAGCTGATTGGGAGCCAGTGTAGGTCTTTGAGTACCGGAGTAATGTGATCATGTCTTGTTGAGCCAGATATAATGCGGGCTGCAGTGTTTTGGGCTAGTTGAAGAGGTTTGAGAGTTTGTTTTGGTAGGCCAAGGTAGATGGGGTTGCAGAAGTCCAGTAATGGAGTGATGAGTGCTTGGCATACGGTACGGAAGTGTTCTGTGGCGAGGAGGGGTTTAAGTCTTCTGATGATTCTCATTCTGTGGTATGCGTTCTTGATTGTTTTGTTTACGTGTGTCTTGAGATTCAGTTTGTTGTCCAGGGTTATTCCAAGGTATTTTACTTGGAGTTGAATTCTGCAGACCAGGACGATGCTTCCCCTGTTTGGGAACATCTGCATGATGGGCAGATGATGCATAAAATCTTCTTCTCCTATGGGAAGAAGGTTTGGCAGGACATTTCCTACCTACTGGGACCGAAGAAGGTGCAGAACAGCCCTTAGGAACAGGTAAGTCAGTGGACAACTGAGTAACCTGACGTAAAGACTCCTTGTTGAAAAGATTGTCTCCAGTACAAGGAGTATGTCCCAGTCTTTGCTGTGCCCATTTGTCTAAGTCTGAAGCCTGGAGCCAGGCTCTACATCGTGCCCCTATAGATATAGCAGAAATCCTGCTAGCAGACTCAAAAGAGTCTAGGGAAGCACGAGTAAGAAAGCAAGAGATACTCTGGAGATGCTTAAGCAGTGAAGAATAGCCTGCACTCTTAGACTCTGGAAGAGAAGGAGTCAAAAGATGTAATTGCTTTGTGACCTCCTCAAGAGATCGACTCATATAAAAAATATATGAGAGAATTCTTGCAGAAAGCATAGATGTCTGGAAGGTTTGACGTCCAAAGGCATCTAGTGTCTTAGACTCACGACCTGGCGGATAAGAAGAGTGCTTTTTCTTACTCTTTACCCGCCTCATTGCTGATTCCACTACTATGGAATGATGAGGAAGTTGAGTCTTTTGAAACCCTGGAGAGGGGGGCACCTGATATAAGAGATCAGTTGCTCTGGAAGGTGGGGGTACCCTTAAAGGTGTTTCCCACATTCTTAGAAGGAGATCCTGCAAGGAATGATGCAAAGGAAGCATTATGTTCTCCTTTGCTTTGGTAGAAACAGAGCCTTGTGCAGGATCATGTCCTGGGATAGGAATGGCAAGAGATCTTGCTATATCCAGGAGGAAACTCTGAAAAGAGGGATCCCCAACAGGAATCTCCCTTGGACAGGTTAGATCTGAAGAACTAGCCTGAGCACAGACAGAGCTATCCAAATATATAGGAATAGAAGATCCTGCACGGTGCAGTGTGGAATGCTTAAGGGATGGTCGCCGGTACTGGCTGTCAGGAGCAGCGACCGTCATTACCACATTGTCCATGCCAGGTATAGACTCCAAGCTTGGTATAGAAGGGAGCGATCCTGTTGAAAAAAGCATGGCAGGAGTTGGCCACGATGCTACTGTGGATACCGGTACCGATGCCAATACTGGTACCGATGTCGGAGTCGAGCCCGACAGAGACATCGGAGCAGTCATCGGTGACAGTTCAATCGGTACCGAGGTAACCGAAAACCTCCGGCCGCTATCCTCGGTACCAAGCCACCAGTATCGATCGGTGTTGGTACCAAAGCGTATTGGTACCCAGTCTTCCAGACTAGAGATCGATTCCAAACTCGGCATCAAGGGCAGAGAGCCTGATAAGCGAAGCATGGAAGGCACCGACCGTAAGGGTAATGAGGACATCGGTACCGACTTCAGTACCGTGTCTGATACCGGTGGATGAAGGTCAACTAGTGGCAACGCAATCGGCCTCGGGGGAACCGAGAGTTGCGGATCCGAATCATCGGAACCGAGCCTTCGGTACCACCGAGAGCCGGTACCAAGACGAGTCGGTACCCAGTCCTCCAGACTGGAGATCGATTCCAGACTCGGCATCGAAGGAAGCGAGGCTATCGATGCACGTCTGGAGGGTACTGACGTCGGTGGTAGTATCGGTGCTGGTACCGATAATGGAAAGTCAGTCTGGAGAGTATCCACCGGTCCCAAAGGCACCGAGGATGCCAGATGACCATCCCTGGTGAGGAGTGTTTCATCCAACACCAGTGCCGATGCCGGGGTATCGGTACCGCTCGAAGCGGATGCCACCACCGGACACGGCTCAGGTATGTTCTGTGAGGGGTGAACCCCAGGAACAACCTGAAACCCCTGAAAGGCTTTGGAGACCGAAGACTCCCACCGGGGTTTTGAAGCCAGTGGGCCCTCGAGGGCAAGGCTGGAGCCGTCTGCATACTGTGCATGAGACCTACCACTCGAGGGCTGGCTAGTCTTAACAGACTGTTTGTGGGTTACCTGATCCTGTGTAGAAGAAAAAGGGGACGGTGCCCCGAAGTTGGAGGGAAACCGTGTATCGAGGGAACCTTGATGTTGAAGACCTCTTCTCACCAAACTATTGTCAGGACCCAAGCAGGTTAGACTTCGACTTCGAGGGTCTAAAAATAAAGTTGTACCGCCACAGTTTGAACATTTCTTGGAGAAAGTGGCTGGCGGTTCCATGAAGGAAAAAGAAGAGGCCTAAAAGGCCTAAGAAACCGTGGGACACTATGAAGAAAAAATATCCCTTGAAAAAGGACGATTTTACAAGAAAAGAAAAGAAAAGACCGGCGGTACCGGTGGCGTCGGGAAAGACAGCCGCAACCACAAGAAAACTAAAGAAATAAAACAAGAATTTTCTGCGGTGACAGGAGGACGTCCTGCCGGCTCTGCGGAAAACGAAAACTGAGGAGAGGCAGTTGGGAAAGGCGGGAAGGCAGCACACAGGCGTGGTGGGATGTTTCCAAAAGCTCTTTGATTGGACGCTGGGAAGCGTTCCCGCGCAGACTCCGTCGTTACCGACGTACCCATATCTGAAGACTCATTCCTGCTTGTTCCTGGAGATTCATGTCTAGGCCTATCATGGACCAGGAAGTAATGAGGGTCATTAAGGAGCTACCAATGCATAAGACCCTGGGGAGAGATGGGTTTCCTAATAAATTCTATAAGGTTTTTGCCCCGATACTGGCCGGACCCTTATCTTGTTTATATAATCTGGTGGGGAGGAAAGAGCCCTTACCCCTGACGATGAGGATGGAGGGAATAACCCTAATACCTAAAGAGGGGAAAGATCCCACTCTGTGTGGGTCTTACCAGCTGATCTCTTTGTTGGGATCTGATTTTAAAAAAATTTCTAGAGTACTGGACCAATAGTTTGATTATACATATGCCACAATTAATACACATATGCCACAAATAATACACATGGGTCAATCTGGGTTATACCCGGTAGACAAGCGTCAGATAATTTAAGGAGGGTCCTTAATGATGTCTGGAAAGGCAAAGGTAAGAAGGAGGAACTGTTGCTGCTGGCAATAGATGCAGAGAAGGCTTTCGACAGGGTTTCCTAGCCTTTTCTGATCCAGACCTTGGAAAAACTGGGTATTGCTGGTAGGTTTTTAGAGTGGGTGGGTGCTTTGTACAAGAACCCTCAAGCGGCTCTGCGAATCAATGGTGAATATACGGAGGCCTTCGGGCTCCTGAGAGGGACCAGGCAGGGTTTGTCTCCACTGCTGTTTGTATTAACAATGGAACCACTAGCTCAGAGAGTAAGAGAAGCAGAGGAGATCCAGGGGTTGAAATGGGAAAGGGGGGAGAGTAAGGTGTCTTTGTTTGGTGATGACTTGTTGTTTATAATCTCATCTCCAGAGCAAAGGTTAAGCGCCCTGATGAGAGAGCTGGAGAGCTTTGGGAAAGTATCTGGTTCTAAGATGAATGCATCCAAGTCGGAGATTCAAAATATTTCTATTCCAGAAAAATTAAGTGAACGGCTGAGGAATTTATTCCCCTTTAAATGGGCTAAGAGGAGCATCCGTTATCTGGGTGTCCAAGTAACGCCTGTGATCTCAGATCTTTTTGGAGCGAATTATACACCTCTGGAGGGGAAGGTTAGAAGAGAGCTTGAGGGATGGGGTGGGCTGAAATTGACCTGGTCAGGGAGGATAGCAGCGGTGAAAACGATGATCTTGCCTAAGTTGCTGTTTTTGTTTAGCACGTTGCCGGGGTCTGTACCTGGGGGATTTCTAAGGAAGATGCAAAGAATCTTGTGGAAGTTTATTTGGGGAGGAGGGAGAGCGAGAGTCCCTAAGCACATTATGACAAGGAATAAAGTAAAAGAGGGGATGGCGGTTCCTGATTTAGAAAAATATTATAGTGCCGCCAAGCTGAGGGCAGTTTTTGAGTGGGGGTTACATGACACTCAAGATTGGGTCCAAATGGAGAGGATGGCTTTGGGGGTACCCTTGCTGAAAGAGGTTCTGTGGATTTCCCGGGGACACAAGTTGGTAGGCAAGCTGTGCTAACCCATTTGTGCAAATAACATTACAATTATGGTTTCAATGGCGAACGAAGTGGTTGGGCGAGGGCTGTGTGACTAAAGGTGTTCCTATTAGGGGCAATATCGATTTCCCCCCAGGAATGAAGGGAGGGTTTGCTGAATGTTGGGCGAGTAGTAACCTGTGTTACGTGGGTCAGTTCTTTGAAGGGGGAAAGGTTAGGTCATTTGAAAATATTAAGGAAGAATTTTCATTGAGAAGTTCAGACTACTACTATTATGTTCAGGTGGTTAATTATATCCAAAAGAGAATCATCCCGGGATTAAGGGAGGAAATAGTCCCAATTGAGAAGTTGTTTCTGAGAGATAAGATAAAGGGAGTCATCACCCAATTATATGACATTATGGACACGCCTAAGAATGAAAAAGAATCATTTCAAAAGAAATGGGAAACAGACCTGGGTCTGGTTTTGTTGGAGCAAGCCTGGACTGGGATTTTTGCCCAGAGGTATTAAGGTCTCCTGGCCAGTAATTTAATAGAATATAACTATAAGATTATATATAGATGGTATGTGACACCAGATTTAATTCAAAAAATGTATGGGAAGACCTGTGGGCTATGTTGGCGGGAACGTGGAGGCTGAGGAACTTTCCTCCATATATGGTGGCTTTGCCCAATGATACAAGAGTTCTGGAACAAAGTGCTCCAGGCTCTGAAGAGTATGTTGGGGAAGGTAATTGGGACAGATCTTGGGGTGGCGTTACTGGGGATACACAGAAGAGGGGTGAAAGAAGGCGGCTGCCTCATTAATTTGGGATGTTTGGCAGCCGGGTTGGAAAGTGCTAAAAGATGGAGGCAAATAAGTCTGCCGCTGGTGAGAGACTAGGAAAGAGGGATGAACCATATATATTTGATGAGCAGGCTGACAGCCCTGAAGCAAGAGAGAATGATGCAATTTGAGAGGGTATGGTCTAAATATTCTACCTGGCTGTTGAAGGTTTAAGTGTGCAACGCTAAGTAAGAGGAGAGTTGATCGACTAACTATGTGTAAAAATAGCCTGTAAGGGAGGGGGGGGGGGGAGGGATGGGAGGGAGTGGATCTGCTGGTAACAGGGGTAAAAACGCCAAGGGGAAAAAAATAAGGGGATAACAGCTAAGATACAGATGAGTAGTGGTTAAAGGTCTATGGGGGAGATGAATAATGTATCTGAAATTGTTTGAAAATATATACCACTGTGATGTATTTCCCTGTGACAAAGATAAAAAATAAAAAAAAAATAAAAAAAAGTTTGTACAATGGATTTTGTGTGCGTTATTGCTATCTGAAAAGCCAATAAGCATATAATTAAAGGGAAATATCATTAAATAAACAGTACTATCTGTAAATTCTCAAAACAGCAGTTTGGCTGTCTCCAGCTCATTGGTGCAGACCTTATTCTCAGATCTCATTCCTTCTTAACTAATAGGGAAGTGATTGGAAAAAAAAGATTGGTTTATTTTTGGGTCACTTTTGGAACTTTTCAGACCTATTTTGAGTTCATTTCAAATTTTGTTAAAAATATTTTTTTTATTAATCTGCATTAAACATTTTGCTCATGAAATTTTATGTTACATAAGAACATAAGATATGCCATACTGGGTCAGACCAGGGTCCATCAAGCCCAGTATTCTGTTTCCAACAGTGGCCAATCTAGGTCATATGTACCTAGCAGTATCCCCAAGAGACACAAGTTCCACAATGCTTGTACTGGGTCAAGTATTGATATCTTCGGTCACGTCTTAATAATGGTTTATGGACCTTTCCTCCAGGAACTTGTCCAAACCTTTTTTAAACCCAGCTACACTAACAGCCTTTACTACATCCTCCGGTAACAAATTCCAGAGTTTGATTACACGTTGAGTGAAAAAATATTTTCCTTTATTAGTCTTAAATAGTTTACCCTGTAGCT
Source organism: Ichthyophis bannanicus (assembly GCA_033557465.1). Lineage (NCBI taxonomy): Eukaryota > Metazoa > Chordata > Amphibia > Gymnophiona > Ichthyophiidae > Ichthyophis > Ichthyophis bannanicus. The sequence continues at coordinate 29,222,244 of CM066036.1, read as the reverse complement.
TCATTGCATGTCCCCTAGTCTTTCTATATTCTGATAAGGTAAACAATCGATCTACGTTTACCCGTTCCACTCCGTTCATTAATTTATAGACTTCTATCATATCTCCCCTCAGCCGTCTCTTTTCCAGGTTAAAGAGCCCTAACCTTTTTAGCCTTTCTTCATAGGAGTATCCTTCCATCCCCTTTACCATTTTGGTGGCTCTTCTCTGAACCTTTTCTAAAATCGTTATATCCTTTTTAAGATACGGCGACCAGAATTGCACACAATATTCAAGGTGCGGTCTCACCATGGAACGATATAGAGGCATTATAATATCTTTTGTTTTATTTTCCATTCCTTTCCTTATCATACCTAGCATTCTATTTGCTCTCTTGGCCGCCGCTGCACACTGGGCCGAGGGTTTTAACATGGTATCCACAATGACGCCTAAATCTTTTTCCTGGGTGGTGGTTCCTAATGTGGAACCTTGCATCGTGTAACCATAGTTTGGGTTGTTCTTCCCTAGGTGCATAACCTTGCACTTGTCCACATTAAATTTCATCTGCCATTTTGATACCCAGTCTTCCAATTTATCAAGATCCTCTTGCAATTTTTCGCAATCCTCTTGGGTTTTAACAACTTTAAATAGTTTTGTGTCATCTGCAAATTTGATAACCTCACTCGTTATCCCACTTTCCAGGTCATTTATGAATATGTCAAAAAGCAGCGGACCCAGCACAGATCCCTGGGGTACACCACTATTCACCTTTCTCCATTGGGAAAATTGGCCATTTAGCCCTACCCTCTGCTTTCTATCTTTTAACAAGTTCCTGATCCACAATAGTACACTGCCTCCTATCCCATGACTCTTTAGTTTTGCCAAAAGTCTCTGATGAGGGACCTTGTCAAAGGCTTTCTGAAAGTCCAGATACACAATATCAACCGACTCACCTTTGTCCACCTGTTTATTCACTCCTTCAAAAAAACATAACAGATTAGTAAGACAAGATCTTCCTTGTCTAAAGCCATGTTGGCTGTCTCCCATTAGGTTGTGACTATCTACATGCTGAGTAATTTTATTCTTTATGATGGTTTCTACCATTTTTCCTGGTACTGACATCAAGCTCACCGGTCTGTAGTTTCCCGGATCACCCCTGGAACCCTTTTTAAAAATTGGTGTTACATTGGCGATCCTCCAATCTTCAGGTATTAGAGATGATTTTAATGATAGTTCACAGATTACTGATAGCAGGTCTGCAATCTCATATTTCAGTTCTTTCAACACCCTTGGATGTATACCATCCGGCCAAGGTGATTTGCTACTCTTCAGTTTATCTAATAGTTGTAAGACATCTTCCCGATGTATCGATATTTCCTTCAATTCTTCCGCACCTTTAAATACCACTTCAGTCATGGGTAACATCCCTACATCTTCCTCAGTAAAGACCGAAGCAAAGAATTCATTCAGTCTCTCCGCTATCGCCTTGTCGCCTCTTAGTGCTCCTTTAACCCCTTTATCAACTAATGGACCAACTGACTCTCTCACAGGTTTTTTGCTACGAATGTACTTGAAAAGATCTTTATTTTGCGTTTTTGCTTCCGCAGCAAGCTTCTTCTCAAATTCTCTCTTTGCCTGCCTTATCAATGCCTTGCATTTGATTTGCCAGTGCTTGTGCTGTTTCCAGGTTTCGTCGTTTGGCTCTTTTTTCCATTTTCTGAAAGATGCTTTTTTGGCAACAGCAGCCTCTCTGACCTCACCTTTAAACCATGCTGGCAGTTTTTTGGACTTCCTTCAAGCATGGAATACAGCTGGTCTGGGCTTCCAAGATAGTAATTTTCAACAACACCCAAGCTTGATGTACGTCTTTAACCTTTGCAACTGCTCCTTTTAGTTTTTTCTTAACTGTTTTCCTCATTTTATCATAGTCTCCCTTTCGAAAGTTAAAAGGTAGTACTGTGGATTTCCTTACTATCCCTCCTCCACTAATTAAATCAAAGGCGATCATGCTATGATCACTATTGCCAAGTGGCCCCAACACCCTTATCTCTTGCACTAGATCTGGTGTTCCACTAAGGACTAGGTCTAATATGGCTTCCCCTCTGGTCGGTTCATGAACCAGCTGCTCCAAGAAGCAGTCATTTATTTCATCTAGGAACTTTATCTCCCTAGCATGTCCTGACGTGACACTGACCCAGTCGATACTGGGGTAATTGAAATCACCCATTATTATTACTGCGCTGTAACTTTTGTTAGCTTCCTTGATTTCTTTGAGCATTTCATCATCCATTTGGTCATTCTGGCCGGTGCTCGATAGTACACTGCCATTGCCTTCCCCCTTTTATATGGAATTTCAATCCATATAGATTCTACAGCAGATTTTGTTTCCTGCAAAACTTTAATCCTTTCTGACTCAATGCCCTCTCTAACATAGAGCGCAACCCCTCCACCAATTTGATCAGCTCTATCATTACGATATAGTTTGTACCCAGGTATCACAGTGTCCCACTGGTTGTCCTCCTTCCACCATGTCTCTGATATTCCAATCATATCTAACCTTTCATTTAGTGCTATATATTCCAGCTCTCCCATCTTATTCTTTAGACTTCTAGCATTTGCATACAAGCATTTTAGAGAATGTATTTTATTCATGTTAATTTGGCTATTGTTAGACATGGGTAAATTGGGATCTTTAAGCTCTGTCTGCTCCATACTTGAGGGCATTTGGGCTACTTTACTCTTTTGTGGAACCTCTCTGCTTTTGGTAGTATCCTTCAAGGGAGGAGTAGCCTAGTGGTTTGGGCAAGGTACTTCAGGCCGGAAGGTCGGGGGTTCAAATCCCACTAGAGGACAGCAACCTTGGGCCGGAAGGACTGGGGTTTCTAGTCCCACAGATGCTCCTTGTGGTCTTGGGCAAGCCACTTAACCCTCCATTGCCCATGTTCCCTGTAAGTATTAGTGTATGTGTCTCATATCCCCGCGTGTTAAATGTATCCCCCAATTGTGTTGTGACCGCTTTGATTGAAGGATAAGGCTGTCTAAATAAAACTGTCTAAATAAAATTCTTCTGAACCATCCACTCTTGGGCGACTGTCGGCTTTCCCCTAATATCTAGTTTAAAAGCTGCTCTATCTCCTTTTTAAAGGTTAATGCCAGCAGCCTGGTTCCATCCCGGTTAAGGTGAAGCCCATCCCTTTGGAAGAGCCTCTCCTTTCCCCAGAATGTTCCCCAGTTCCTAACAAATCCAAAACCCTCATCTCTGCACCATTGTCTCATCCACGCATTGAGACTCCGGAGCTCTGCTTGCCTTTTGGGTCCTGCGCGTGGAACAGGAAGCATTTCGGAGAATGCTACCATGGAAGTTCTGGATTTCAACTTCCTACCTAAAAGCCTAAATTTTGCCTCCAGAACCTCCCTACCACATTTTCCTATGTCATTGGTACCGACATGTACCAAGACAGCAGACTCCTCCCCAGCACTATCTAAGACCTTATCTAGGTGGCGCGTGTTGTCCGCTACCTTCGCACCAGGCAGGCATGTTACCAGGCGATCCTCACGTCCACCAGCCACCCAGCTATCTACATGCCTAATGATAGAATCACCAACTATAACGGCTGTCCTAACCCTTCCCTCATGAGCACATGGCCCTGGAGAAACTTCCTCGGTGCGAGAGGGTTTTACATCACCTGGAGGACAGGTCCTAGTTACAGGATCACTTCCTGCCACACCAGGGTGATGCTCTCCTGTCACGTGACCTCTCTCCTCCATGGCAACAGGGGTGCTGCCAGACTGGAGGTGGGACTTCAGGACTATATCCCTGTAGGTCTCGTCTATGTACCTCTCTGTCTGTCTTATGTTTTCCAAGTCTGCTACTTTAGCCTCAAGAGAACGGACTTGTTCCCTGAGAGCAAAGAGCTCCTTGCACCTAGTGCACACGTAAGACCTCTCACCAACTGGGAGAAAATCATACATGTGACACTCAATGCAAAAGACTGGAAAGCCCCCATCCCGCTGCTGGACTGCTGTCTGCATCTTAGTTTTAAGTTTGTGTCTAGATCTTTAAATTCTTACTTACTAGGGGTTGCTATGGGTATTTATACCAATAAAACTGTACCTAATACTTTTAATATACCTTGTTCACCTGAAGCTTAATTAATCTCAGGTCCTTAGTGTATGACTGATTTGGGTAATGAGCTTCACCTGAAAGCACCTCCTGTCTTTTAAGATGTGTAAGTACCTATAAAGCTACGATTATCCCAGGGGAGGGAGGGAAATAACACTTATTAAAAGAGGGCTGCTACACAGTACCCTGTCTTGTGCTGCTGAGGTAAGCTAAATTCTCATTAGATTTAAATTATAGCTCTTAGCTGCTGCTAGGCTCTAACCTCTTATGAAATTTGAACTACAAGCTCTCTGCTGGGTTTTAAATTTAACCAGAAAGCTCTCTTCTGTGTTTTAAAACTAAAAGTACTTTTCTGATGCTAGGCCCTGAGTGACTATTAAATGTACACTACAAGCTCTCTGCTGGGTTCCAAATGTAACAAGAAAGCTCTCTTCTGTGTGTTAAATTTAAACTAAAAGTACTTTGCTGTTACTTGGCCCTGAGTGACTATTAAATTTAAACTACAAACTCTCTGCTGGGTATGAAATGTAACCAGAAAGTTCTCCTCTGTGTTTTAAATTCAAACTTTAATTGCTGCTACTAGGCCCTAACTGATCCAACTTGTTAAACTGATTTGGAGCACACTAAGTGGGGTATTTTAGACATTCAATTCAAGATCTGGACATCTCAAAATGGGCATTCAGACGTGCAAATCATAAAGATGTTCTGAACCCATTTCAGAAATCGGGTATATAGACATAGTTGACATGAGGATGTCCATGTAGCACTTGGGCATGGAGGAGGTGTGGTGCGATTCCAGAACAGCACAAGCACGCCTGGCCTTGGTTGGTGAGGCACCTATGTCTATATGTGCTCTTGACCATGAATAAGTGCAAACAAGTGCTCGTTTCATGGATGCAATGCTTCCAAGGGGAAGAGATTAAAGCGTAATTGCTCACCTTGTTTGCTGTTTCTTAAAAAGGATATAGCGTTATTAGAAAAGGTACAGAGAAGAGCCACCAAAATGGTAAAGGGGATGGAAGGATACCCCTATGAAGAGGCTAAAAAGGTTAGGGCTCTTCAACCTGGAAAAGAAACGGCTGAGGGGAGATATGATAGAGGTCTATAAATTAAGGAATGGAGTGGAACGGGTAAACATAGGAATTGGCCATTTGGCCAATTGTTTACGCCATCAAAATATAGGAAGACTAGGGGACACGCAATGAAGCAACAGGGTAACCTATTTTATAAGAGAAAATTTTTTCCACTCAACATGTAATCAAACTCTGGAATTCATTACCGGAGGATGTAGTAAAAGCTGTTAGTATAGCCGGGTTTAAAAAAGGTTTGGACAAGTTCCTGGAGGAAAGGTCCATAAACCATTAGAGGACCTGGGATAGCCACTGCTTGCCCTAAAACAAGCATTGTGGAACCTGTGTCTTTTGGGGAAACTGCTAGGTACTTGTGACCTACATTGGCCACTGTTGGAAACAGGATACTGGGCTTGATGGACTTTGGTCTGACCCAGTATGGCATATCTTATGTTCTTACCTGTAGTAGGTGTTCTCCGTGAATAGCAGGAATAAGTCCTCACGTACGGGTGACATCACAGACGGACTCCTGCAGGGAATGCTCCAACAGCTTCCAAAGGAAGCTTTAGGGAAGTATGCTGCACATGCGTGCCTGCCTTCTCAGCCTGCCGTGGCACCATATTCTCCAGTATGATCACATAGCAGGCGCCAAAAGGCAACTCCCTGGGGAGGTGGGAGAGTTGTGAGAACTCATTCCTGCTATTCATGGAGAAAGTATAGTTACTCACCTGTAACGGGTGTTCTATGGGCACAGCAGGAATTAGTACTCAGATATGGGTGATGTCAGCGCCGATGGAGCCCTAGCGGAAGCATCTCCCCAGCTTTCAAAGAAAGCTTTTGGGAGATGCCACCACACATGCGTGGTCCCCTTCCCACCCAAAGGTATCATCTTGCCTCACCCATGATATAGCTAAGATGGCAAAATTAAAACATCAAGGAAGCAACTCCACAGGGAGGAGGGAGGGTTGTGAGAACTGATTCCTGCTATCCCCGGAGAACACCTGTTACAGGTGTATAACTACGCTTTCTCTGGGATCAAGCAGGAAGTCAGTTCTCACATACGGGAATCCCTAGCTACAGGCTACCAAAAGCCTGTAGAAGAACACAGATGCCCCCAAGGGGAGCGATAAACAGCAAAAATTGAGTTCAAGGATACAGACTCCTGAACGGCCCACGTGTCCAGCAAGGAAACAGCACTCCAGTAGCCTGAACACAGAAGGGTCTCCCTGCTGGAGGTAAGACAGCAGTGTTCCAAGGGAGAGCATCTTGAACTTCTCCCTCACCAGGAACCTGTTTAGGTCCCGCAGGTCCAGGATGGGCCGAAGGACCCCAGTTCTCTTGGGTACGCGGAAGTAACGGGAGTAGAACCCTTTGCCCCTGAGATGTGGGGTATCAGTTCCACTGCCCTGTCCTTGAGGAGACCTGCGAGCTCTTGGAGTAGTAAATCCTGGTGAAGGGGAGTCCTGGGGTGCTCTCCTGGGAAGAAAGGGGAAGAGGTAACCCCCCTGAACCACCTGGAGTGCCCAAGTGTCGACAGTGATGGCTGACCACCGATCAGCAAAGTGGATCAGACATCCTCTTGTGGGTTGCTGACATCCTGGGGTGGAGAGGCTATGCCAAAGAAGTTAATACTCCCGCCAGACTGGGCTGGTGCTAGTACCTGGGGCTTGTGATCCTTCTGCTTACGAGGGCCATGCCCGTGTCCCTTGGCCTGTTGGGGAGTTCGGGAGGCCTAATACTGCGGGCAGTTTCTGTAGGCAGTTCCCTTCCTTGAGTAAGGGGGCTTTTTTACTCGAGCTCTTCCATCGGAAGGGGTTGCGGTCTTCTTGGAGAGCCCGGTCCTTGTCATGAACTCGGTCTCCAACTCTGCAGCTTTATCAATCATGGATTTGCCAAAGAAGTTTTCTCCTTGGCAGAAGACATTGACCAATTTGTCCTGAATCCATTGCTGCAGGTCGGACAACTGTAGCCAAGCCTGGCGTCAGACACTGATGTCCGCTGTGGCTACTCCAGCTGCCGACTCAAAGCCATCATAGGCTGCTCGAGCCATAAACCTGGAGCACTCACGGACGACTTTGGCCAGGTTCCGAAACCGCTGGAGGCGCTTCTCAAAGAGACCAGATTAGAACCTGGTGAGCTCCTTAGCCAAGTCCCTCAGGTGCATGCCCAATTACAGCTGGTATGCCTAGATCCAGCCAATGAGCATGAGGCCCTGATAGCACTTTCTGCCAAGGGTAGCCAGGGTGCGGGCCTCCCTACCCGGGAGTACTGTGGAGTATGTCTTCTGGCTCTTGAGCTGACACATGGCCGACTCCACCACCATGGAGTTATGCAGCAGCTGTGCTTTCTGGAAACCCGGGCTTTGGCGGACTAGATATATCGAGTTGAGCTGTCGGCTCACGATGGGCACAGATGCCAGTATTTCCCACATGCGGAGCTGTTCTAGGATGGGCGGGATGGGCACTGTAGAGTCTCCCTCAGCGGGACTTCATACTGGAAGATTTCGAGCTTCTCCAAGCGAGGGTCCTCCTCTGATTCTATGGCAAATGACAGTATCGTTGACATGTCCCATATGAAGTTGAGGAATGCCATGTCCTCGGGCAGGGACCAGCATTGAGTCTGAGGGGGATGGGTCTGAGGGCATGTCGTGGGTTACGCGAGTGTCCAGGGATTCCTTGTCCTCCATCTCCCAATCTGAGTAATCAGTGGAGGAATTAAGAATCAGATGACATATCTAGGATGGTAGTAAAAATAAAACAACGTAGGAAGGCAACTCCTAGAGGAGGAGGGAGGGTTGTAAGAACTGAGTCCTGCTGTCCTTGGAGAACTCCTGTTACAGGTGAGTAACTATGCTTTCTCCAGGAACAAGCCGGAAGTCAGTCCTCAAATCAGGCTGCCGAGGACCGGACCATGACAGCACCAACAGCGACCCATTCAAGTAGCCACGGGTTGCAGAAAGCAAGTCCTCAAATGAGAGACTCTGCTAGACCCCAGCATCCAGTAGCAACATCACTCTGATAGCCTGAACACCAAGGGTCAGAGGGCAGGAATTGCCTACACCCCAAACAGATTACGGAGTACCGCCAGGCCCAAAGTATTGTCCCGACGGGACTTGCTTTCCAGGCAGCAGTGAGCTGCAAAAGTATGGATTGAAGACCATGTGGCGGCTTTGCAGATCTCCATCACCGGAACTGAGCGTAGGTTTGCCACTGATGTGGCCATCACTCTCACGCGATGCGCTGTGATCTGGTGGTCCAGGGTGAGCCCAGCTTGCTCATATGCGAGGTTGATACAGTTCGCCACCCAATTGGACAGAGTTCGCTTAGTCACAGGGAACCCCAGTCTTATGGGGTTGTAGGAAACAAAGAGATGAGGAGCTTTGCAATGACCCTGGTTCCGCTGTAGATAGAAGGACAGGGCTCATTTGCAGTCCAATGTATGGAGCATAGTTTTCTCCTGATTGGCGTGAGGCCGCGGGAAAAAGGTGGGAAGGACCACTTCCTGGTTGAAGTGGAAAGGCGATACCACCTTTGGGAGGAATTTGGGGTGAGTGCAGAGCACCACCCTGTTCTTGTAGAATCTTGTGTATGGTGGCTCTGCCACCAGGGCCTGAAGCTCGCTGACCCTGAAAGCGGATGCAAGAGCTACCAGGAAGGCCACCTTCCATGAAAGATACTGCAGTTGGCAAGTAACCAGAGGCTCGGATGGCAGTCTGGTGAGCTGTGAGAGCACCACATTGAGGTCCCATTCTGCCGCCGGGGGGGGGGGGGCAGATGGGTGTCTTAGACAGTAGAAGGCCCCAGAGGAACCCAGAGACAAGGGGCTGAACCAACAGAGGTTTCCCTTCGATAGGGTGGTGGTGTGCAGTAATCGCACTCAGGTGCACTCACACTGACTTGGACTTCAGCCTAGTGTGCGAGAGATGTAGAAGGTTTTGAAGCACCAGTTGTACTGGGCAGGAGAATGGGTTCTCCTGCCTCTCCATACACCATTCTGAGAATCTACGCCACTTAAAGGTGTATGCTCACCTCGTGGAGGGCTTGCGGGAGCGCAGCAGGACCTCTTCAACCTCTCATGGGAGGCTGAAAGGGGCCAAGGCTACCCTTTCAGCAGCCATGCTGTTAATGTTAGAAATCCCAGATTTGGGTGCAGGAGGGAGCCCTCCTCCTGAGAGAGATGGTTCGGGGCATGGCCCAGTGGGATCGGAAGTGCCACCGACAGGGAGAGCTGCAGTGGAAACCAAAGCTATCTGGGCCACCTGAGGGCAATTAGAATCAGTGCTTCTCCTCGCGCTGAACCTTGAAGAGGGTCTTGGTGACCAGAGGGGTCGGCGGAATGGCATAGAAGAGGCCTTCCATCCACGGGATCAGGAAGGCATCCACTGCACTCCTTGCCGGGTACGGTTGCGTGAGCAAATGTGGGGCAGCTGTGCATTGTCCGGGGTGGCAAAGAGGTCCATCATGGGTGTCCCCCCAGAGGCGGAAGATCCGTGAGGCCACCCTGAGGTTCAGGTGCCATTCGTGCGACTAGAGCACCCTGCTGAGTCTGTCCGTCAGGAGGTTGTCCTGGCACGGGAGGTAGACCGCCCAAAAGAGCATGTTGTTGTGAGCTGCAAAGGAGAGGAAGGCTACTGCCTCCTGGCAGAGGGAGTATGACCCCATGCCCCCCTGCTTGTTGATGTAGAACATGGCAACCTGGTTGTCCGTCTGTACCAACACTGACTGGTGTTGCAGGCGGTGGCAGAATGCTGGTTGGGCCAGGAAGATTGCCCTGAGTTCCAGAAGACTGATCTGTAGCAGGGATTCCACTTGGGACCAGCGGCCTTGTGTGTGACGGTTCTAGCAATGCGCCCAACCGAGGAAGGAGGGTTCCATGGTCAGGACCCTCTGAGGCAGGGACACCTGGAAAAGCATTCCGGCCCGGAGGTGGCAAGGAATTTGCCACCAGTTGAGGGACTCCGCCAGCTGGCAAGTTATCCGGATCTTGTCCTTTAATCTGCCCATGGCTTGCGTCCACTGAGTGCGTAAGCACCACTGGGCTGTCCGCATATGCAGGCAGTCTAGCGGGGTCATGTGGACCGTGGAGGCCATGAAGCCCAGAAGACGGAGGAGGAGATGGGCTGGCACTGAGTGATGATGCTGCATCTTCGCTGCTAACTCCCTGAGGCGTGCAGGGTGTCCAACTGAGCACCTATGAATTCCATGCTCTGGGATGGAGATGAGATGAGATTTGGGGTAGTTGATGATAAACCCCGGGTGCTGCAGTACGAGAGTTGCATGCCCTGTGGCCTGGTGGGCTTCTGTGGCCGTGCTGCCTCTGATAAGTCAGTTGTCCAGGTAGGGGAAGACAAAGGCCTCTTGCAGACATAGGTAGGCAATGACCACTGCTAGGCATTTTGTGAAAACCCTCGGCGAGGAGGCCAGGCCGAAGGGTAGTACTCTGTATTGGTAGTGCCCTCTTTCTACCATGAACCTTAGGTACTGTTGTGGGAGGGGTTGATCAGGATGTATGTGCAAGCATCCTCTAGATCCAAGGAGCAAAGCCAATCTCCCTGGTGGAGGTAGGGCAGCAGTGTTCCAAGGGAGAGCATCTTGAACGTCTCCCTCACCAGAAACTTGTTTAAGTTTCACAGGTCTACAATGGGCCCGAGGCCCCCAGTCCTCTTTGGGGCAAGGAAGTACCTGGAGTAGAAGCCTTTGCCCCACAGGTGTGTGGGTACAGGTTCCACTGCGTTGTCCCTGAGAAGACCTGTGAGCTCTGTGAGCAGCAATGTCTGATGAAGGAGGGGTCGTACTGGCTCTCCGGAAAAGAACCTGAGTGGAATCTGCTGTAAGTGGGGGAGGTATCCCTCACTAACCACCTGCAGTACCCACAGGTCTGAAGTGATTGAGGCCCATCTGTAGGCAAAGAGCGCCTGGCGCCACCCTGTAGGCTGGTGAAGGTCTCCTGGGGGAGGGGAGGCCCTGCTCTGGGAGTCAAAAGCTCCCCCCCCAGGCTGGGTGAGAGTTGGGGTCTGGGGCTTAGGTGTTTTTGCCTTCTGAGCCCCTCTTTGGCCAGTGCCTTTAGATACATGCCTATGTAGAGTTCATAGGCCTAGATCCGGCAACCTAGCATTGAGCCCTGATAGCATTTGCGCCTGAGGGCCTGGGCCTCACTTCTGAGAGGGATGGAGGAATAGGTCTTCTGGCTCTTGAGCTTTTGCATGGTCAACTTGTTAACCATGGAAATGTGTGGGAGCTGGGGATTTTGGAACCCCTGTCCTTTCCAGACGTGGTACATGGCGTTGAGCCGACGGCTAACTATCGGCACCGATGCCAGTGTTTCCCACATTTGGAGTAACAGCCTCTCGAGGATCGGCTGTATGGGCACTGTAAGAGTTTCTTTGGGTGGAGTCTCATACTGGAGAATCTCCAACTCTTTGGTGCGCGGGTCCTCCTCCGCCTTGGTTTGCACCGAGAGGGCCCTGACCATATTCCTGACAAAGCCATGGAAGGCCATGTCCTTGGGAGGAGAATGGTCTGAGGGAATGTCTCGGTGTCTTCTAGTGTCCTGGCACACCTCGACCTCCGTCTCCCACTCGGAGTTGAGTGGTGACAACGGGTCTGAGGCCCTGCAACTCCTTGCATCAAGGCTGGTGCTGAAGAGCCAATGGCCTGCAGAGGACACGGGGTCGGAGTCGTGGACACTGACTGGTGAGGACTGGACACCTGAAGAACAGGACTGGGACCTCGACCGGCGCTGAGGACTTTCTCAAGGCTGGGGGCACTCGGAGCTCGACTCGATGACCGGGGACTCCCTCAAGGAAGAGGGCCCAGTTGTCGGGGCAGATGAGGCAGAAGAACTGGCCATCATTGCCTGCTGTAGGGCCAGGATAGCAGTGATGTTCTGCTCCAGGGCCACCATTCTGGTTTCCAAGCCAGAAGGCTCTGAAGCTTTCAGCACAGGCACAGAGGATTCGGGCCCAGTGCCGGCACTTTTGGAAGTGTGTCTTCGATGAGGACTATGGCATCGAGAAATCTCTCATGGTCTCCGCTGGCTGAGGAATCCTTCTTGAGGACCTTAGTGAGGTGCTTCTCAGAGTCACTTGAGTCCCTCCATCGGGTTTTACTGGGTTTCTCCAGTGTAATCTTGGCAGACTTTGATGACCTTTTCTTCTTCTCCAACTCTGGAGTTTTCTCGGAGGCCATGCAGCTGCAAGACTCCGAGGACTCCCGGGTGTCTCAGGATGTGCTGGGCTTGGAGCTCGGTGCGAGGGAGACGGGTACAGAGTCAGACCTGAGGAACAACTTTTCCTGCAACTCTGACCATTTCTTGTTGGCTTTGGTCGCCATTGCCTGGCAGAGGTTACAGGAGGTGCTGTTATGGTCCGGGCCCAAGCAGCGCAGGCAGCAGTCATGGGTGTTGGTAACAGACATGGTTTGACTGCAGCAGTCATGCTTTTTGAACCCACCAGGAGACATAGTGGGACACACCTGGACAGGGTCGATGACCCCACGGGAAAAAAGGATGTGAACGTCAGTCGAGTGAGACTTCAATAAAAAAAGGGGCCAGAACGGCACCGGGAAGTGCCGACTCGAGGTGGGAAGAGAAACCGGTACGCCTACCGGAAAACTAGGTTTTAGGAACAGTTTTGTCAAGGATTTTTCCAGGGGAACAGGACATACGTCCGTTGGGCTCCGTGAAAAAAAGGAGACTGAGCAAGATGGCACCCTTGGGCAGAAAGGGGACCACACATGCATGGGGGCATCTCCCAAAGGCTTTCTTTGAAAGCTGGGGAGATGGTTCCACGCAGGCTCTGTCGGTGCCGACGTCACTCATATTGTGAGGACTGACTTCCTTTTTGTTTCTGGAGAAAATTGGTGATCTTGTCCTGGACTCACTGCTCCAGGTCAGAGGACTGCAACCAGGCCATCTGCCTTGTGGCGATCCCTACGGCCACCACCCTAGCAGCAGATTCAAAGGTGTCCTTAGCACCCTGTCCCATAAACTTTGAGCAATCTTTGCTGTGAGCAACGAGACCTCAAAAGAACTTACGGCAATCCTTGGGGACGTGCCCAGCATGAGATCTTTGAGGAACATGGCCATGTATGTTTGGTAGGTCAGGATCCATGCTATCAGGGTCGCGCCTCCCGTGTGGGCAGAACAGAGGAGTGCATCTTGGCACTCTTTGCCTGTTTCAAGGCTTCTCAAACCCCGGAGTCTTTTGGACCTGGTACAGAGAATTGAGCCGGCATCTGGCAGCTAGTAGTGTGAGCGGTGCCTCCCACAGCTGCAGAAGCAGCCTCTGCAGGACATTGTGGACAGGAACTGTCACAGCCTCATGAGGGGCTGAAAGGTATTGGAGGAGTTCCAGTTCCTCTGCCCTTGGTTCTTCTTCCTATTCCAGAGAAAAGGGGATGGCCTTGGCTAGGTCCCAAACAAAATCCTGGAAAGACATGTTTTCCGGGGGCGACTTCCATTTATCCAGAGGGGGCGATGGGTTGGACAGGAGATTGTGGGCTCGAAGGTCAGACAACATCAATTCCGTCTTGGTCTCCCATTCCGATTGGGATTCAGAAAGGAAGTCAAAGTAATGCTGAGTCCCCTCCGAGCGCTGATTGCACGACTCAGGAGAGGGCGGATGTCAATGGTCTCCTTTGTGCTTGGCATGCCGATGGTGATGCCCGGGGGCCTCGGACTCTTATACACTGGAGAAAGAGATTTCTCTGGCCACTGGTGTCAATAGTGGTATCCCACCCTATGTCCCAACCACAATGGGCAGGGCAAGGGCTTCCAGGATTAGCTGGAAGGAGTGTGGTGACGATGTGCTCCATGCCATGAAGCCTGCATTCTGCAGGGCTTCCACCGCTGCCAGGTGAGCTTCTAAGGCTCATAGGTGTTCCTCCAGAATCATTACCAACAAGGACATTGATGCTGCGGCCACAGACACTGCTGGTGAACCCTTGGGTGGGGACTCTATGATGACAGGAGCATCGGGAGACATCTGGCAGTCCTCCTGGGCACTGAGACTGGACTCCACCATTCGGGGTCGGGTCCCCCTGCCGGACAAGCTTGGTCGGCTATTCTTAGCCCTCGCTGTCCGTCTCGTGTCTAGAGGGCTGTGATGATACTGCACACGTATTTTCTCCTTGGCTCCCTTTTGACATAGATGGGGGTCTCTGTAGAGGGATGCCGCTCTCCACTCGAACCCTTCTGCTTGGACTGAGCCCTCTGCTCTTTTCCCTTGGCCACTTCAGATGTAGACGAGGCAGTCAGGGCTGACGATACTGAATCAGATGAGCTAAAGAGGGACTCCTGCTTTTCCCGACTCTTCAGTCCTCGATGCATCATCTGCAAGCAGAGTTCACAGGATAACGGGCACAAGGAATTGCAAGCCCCAATTATGGCGGTCAGTGGCAGAAATGGTCTTGCTTCATTTAGTGCATTGTTTAAAGCCGCTAACAGGCTTAGACATGCCAAAAAATACCACCTCAGCAAAATTAAAATGAAAAACGGCTGTGAGCGGGAAAAAGCTGCCAAAGGCGCAAAAACTATAGAGAAAAACACCCAGAGGGTGAGAAAAAAGCTTACAGACTGGCAGGTGAAAAAGTGAGCTAAAGCTCAGGCACAAGGGCAAGAAATTCAAACTTTTTTACGGACTGCAGGAACACGTCTTAGGGGCTCCATGGAAAAAAGACGAGAATATGGTGCCGAGGTGGGTGGGGAAGGCAGGCGCGCATGCACGGCATATCTCCCAAAAGCTTCCTTTGGAACAAGGGGAGAGTTTTGTGTGGGGCTGTGTCGGCGACGTCACCCATATGTGAGGACTTATTTCCTGTTTGTTCACAAAGGTGAAATTAGACTTACCTGCTAATTGTTGTTCCTTGAGGAACTCCAGTCTAGTCCCGGAACCTCTGGGGTTGTGCTCCTCCTCCAGCAGCTTGGAGACTGAGAAACGTCATCCTTTTCTCATGACACTGGTATATCCTCACAGGATCCACCTCCTCACTCCAGTAACCTATTGACAAAGCAGACTCACCGGAGCAACAATTATGTAGTAAAAACACTACAAACAAACCTTAACTACTGAACTAGAACTTAGAACCTCCCCCCATTCCATACTAACTTTATTAGAAACCCTTTAGGCCTGCCCTCCCCCTTCATGGAGGATAGTGACCCAAGCATAATCCCCAAGCCTAATAGCTTCTTGCTCTTATTTATTTATTTATTTATAGTCTTTTTTATACCGCGCTATTCAGCATCAGCGCGGTTTACAGTAAACAATGAACACACACATTTCCAATAGTACTTTGTGTTTACATATGAACAGGAGATTCAACTTGGCTAACAGGGGAACTATATACAATAACAATATATACAAATCACAGAATAGTCATGTGTTATGTCATGTCTTATCTGTTATGTCTCCACTCATTTGGAGTGGAGGAGTAGCCTAGTGGTTGGGGCAAGGTACTTCAGGCCGGAAGGTCGGTGGTTCAAATCCCACTAGAGGACAGCAACCTTGGGCCGGAAGGACTGGGGTTTCTAGTCCCACAGGTGCTCCTTGTGGTCTTGGGCAAGCCACTTAACCCTCCATAGCCCATGTTCCCTGTAAAATAGTTATCTCCAAGTTATAATACCCTGTTCAATGTAATTTCAGTTTGTTCAATGTAAACCGCACTGATGCAGAATAGCGCGGTATATAAGAGAATGTAAATAAATAAATAAATAAATTTGCTTCAGGCACTAGCTCACAGATAATCAGGGAGGGATACGGGACTAGACTGGAGTTCCTCAAGGAACAAAAATTAGAAAGTAAGTCTAATTTCACCTTTCTTATCGCCCCTCCAGTCTAGTCCCAGAACCTCTGGGGATGTAACAGAGCAGTGAAAGCAATCAAAGGGAGGGATCTGCTAGACCAGCCTTAAGCACTGCTGATCCAAACTGGTATCCCTTTCCGCCTGAACATCCAGACGGTAATGCTTAAAGGAATTCAAAGAAGACCAGGTAGCCGCCCTACAAGTTTCCACCGCTGGCATCAAATGGAACTCAGCCCAAGATGCCGCTTGTGCTCTTTAATCCACCTGGCAATGGAAGCCTTTGATGCTGTCTCTCCTTTTTTCGGCCCTCTAAACAGGACGAATAGGCTATCAGACTTGCGGAAACCCGCTGTCCTTTGGATATACCTCTTTAATGCCTGACGGATGTCCAAGAGATGAAGCTTTCCAGCGAAAGAACCCTCCAGCTTCTCACTGAACACTGGCAAAGACACCACCTGATTCACGTGAAAAGTTGACACTACCTTGGGCAAAAATGACGGTACGGGCCTTTCTAAACCACCTTCGTATCATAAAAAGCCAAAAAGGTTTTCTTACAGGATAAAGCCTGTAATTCTGAGATTCTTCTAGCAGAATAGATAGCTACCAGGAACACTACTTTAAGAGTAAGGCCCTTCAATGATGCTCTTGACAAAGGCTCAAACGGCTCCGGTCGCAACGCCTCTAACACGAAAGGGAGACTCCACTTTGGTACTACCTAAGTGGTGGTCTCAAAAGAGATACTGCCCTTAAAAACCTCTTGACATCTGGATGACTACCTATTCCTTCTCCTCCTATCTTTCCTCTATAACAGGACAATGCTGCTACCTGTACCCGCAAAGAAGCGGCAGCTAAGCCCTTATCCAAACCATCTTGTAAAAATGCCAGCACCAGTGGAATTGACGCTCTTAAAGCCTCGAACCACCGTTCCACACACCATGCTTCAAATATCTGCCAGATCTCTTCCTTGCCCTCAACAAAGTGGCAATCACCGATGCGGAGTAGCCCTTCTTCAACCTAGCCGTCTCAATAGCCAAGCCATAAGCGAGAACCGATCCACGTGAGGCATGTGCGGTGGACCCTGAGACAACAGATCTGTCCGAAGAGGAAGACGCCATGGCTTCTCTACTAAAAGTCTCCGCAGATCCGCGTACCAAGCGCGCCTTGGCCAATCCGGCGCTATCAGCATCACCTGTCCTTTGTGACTCTCTATGCGCTGCAGCACCCTTCCTATTAACACCAAGGTGGAAACACGTACAAGAGCTGTATGAGAGCATCCAGGCCTTCCGACATCCTTTCTCTTCTTCTACTGAAAAAACGCTCTACCTTCGCCGACTGGAATGTTGCCATGAGATCCATTACTGGCGTTCCCCAACGTCGCACCAACATCTCGAACACCTCCTGATGAAGAACCCACTCTCCCGGGTCCACCTTCACTCGACTCAAGAAGTCGGCCTGTACATTGTCCACTCCCGCTACATGCACTGCCGACAAAGCCAGTAGATGTACTTCGGCCCAAGCGAACAAGTGTTCGGCCTCGGTTTCCATCGGGATACTGCTGGTACCTCCTTGGTGATTGATATAGGCCACCGCCATCGTGTTGTTGGAGAACACCCGAATGGCGCTGCCGTGAAGATAAGATTGAAACTCCTGTAAAGCTAGCGACACCGCTCTCAACTCCAACCTGTTGATTGACCAGGTCTTTTCCTGATCGGTCCACTGATCCTGTGCGAATCTTCCTTGAAAATGAGCTTGTCCGTCATTAGAGGAGATCAACAAGGCACTTCCAATGGCATGCCCTTCTCCAGACACCCCGGCATTAACCACCATTGAACAGCTGTCCGGGCCTCTGGCAGACACGGCAGCCTTTGCGACAGAGGGTCGTTTTGATGTGACCAATGTCTGAGCAACGCTCTCTGCAACGGTCTCATGTGCGCTCTCGCCCACAGAACGAGTTCTAGGGTTGCCGCCATGGTCCCAAGCAACTGCAGATAATGCCACGCTGTGGGAGCTGTTCTGCTCATAAATTGTCTGATTAGCTTCCGCAATCCCTGCGCTCTTTGCGGCGGCAGAAATACTCTTCCCGTGTTCGTATCGAACTGAGCTCCTAAGTACTCTAACCGTTGTGACGGAACCAACTTGCTCTTTGCCATATTGACTACCCAACAGAGACTCTGTAGAAATGCTACCACTCTGGCTGTAGCCTATTTTCTTTCAGCTCTGGACTTCGCTCGGATTAACCAGTCGTCTAGATAAGGGTGCACTCTAATCCCATGTCAGGATCCCCTTCGTCGGAGTGAAGCCCCTCCAAGGCCACCAACTGTTCTTTCTGGTCCTTCTCCATCCTGGCCCTTTTTGCCAGACTTCCTGCTGCCCCTACACTCAGAGGGGTCCCAGGTCTCTTCTCTCCCTGCTCCCCATCCGTAGACCTTGTTGTCCGCCCATCCTGCTGTCCTCCGAACGCTTGCTGAATGAGCGTAACAAACTCTGGGGAAAAAATTGCCGCCAATCCACCCAGCAAGGGCGTCTGCACTAAAGGAAGATCTGGAGCGGAAGAGGGTCCCGCTACCGGCTCCCTCAGAGGCAACTCCAGGGAAACTGGATCCTGCCGAGCTATTGGGGGTCCTTGAGCATCATTTCCCCCCTCTAAGGTGTGCTTCATAGCCTCTGCCTCTTGGACGCACCCCCTACAGACTCCTGTCTCTGAAACTGCTCCTCTTCTAGTTCCGCAAACTAAGCACTGCGGTCTAGAAGGCATTCCGCTTGAGCGCTGTCCCTATGTCTCAGCCGTGACAAAGTAATGAGCCTCAAGCTGAAAAAACGAAGACACTGGCCCAAATTTAAAAAAAAAAAAAAAAAAGATTTTTTTGTAACAGTGTGTAACCTTCACTTGGGAGCCCCGAGCCTGAAACTAAAATTTAAATGCAAAACCGAAGCTTCGAGCTGAAGATATGAGTTCCTGAAGGCCCCGGGGCAGCCGTGACGCTTCCCGTGCTGCCGCCACGCGGTTAGGCCTGCTTCAGCCAACGCAGTTCTCTCTCTCCCCCCCCTTTGCTTTAGCGATTCGGCGCTTGTACCAGCACCTGTCAGCCAAGGTCTCCGCTTGTTGTGGGCCGTGTCTGTTTTCTCCGCTCAACCAACCTGTCTCATTTCAGCGTCGGGAGGTGGTCAGAGCCGGGGAAAGAGAGAAAGAGCCGCTTCCAATGGCCAGACATCTCCTGGCGTTCTTCACAGCGCTAGCAGGCACCGCGTCTGCATGCGCTGACTGACTGACTGACCACAGCTCCAGTTCCTCACCCTTTCAAGTGGGTTTGGGAACCGGAGCCCTGCTGTAACCGACAACAGATTCTCTTCCACATACAGCCCCAAAATATCACGGGTAAGAGAGAGGGGAGGAGGAGGGAGGGGAGGAGGAGGAGGGGAGGCCTCAGCTTAACCTTAAAGGCACAAAACACCCTCAAATGAAAGCTTTTTCCTTTTTCTTTCTTCCTGTACTTTTTCTTTTTCCTTATCTTTTATAGTACAAACTAATCCTAATCCCTATCCTTCCTTAATTGTTCCTCCAAAATGAGCCCAAACCTCCAGGCTAACCAATCCTCCAGCTGCTTGGAGACTGAGGTAACTGGAGTGAGGAGGTGGATCCTGTGAGAATATACCAGTGTCATCAGAAAAGGATGATGTTTCTCAATCTCCAAGTTGCTGGAGGAGGAGCACAACCCCAGAGGTTCCGGGACTAGACTGGAGGGACGATAAGGAAGAATACATTTTCATCGCTATGGTTAATATTTCCTGGCCGATGAAACCTGTACATAAATACAAACTCCAAACATATTACAGACCCACTGCTGCATGTCCGAGTATATAAAATGGCTGGCCAGGACATGGACATGGAAATCTCATAACATAGCTAACCCCCTTCTGAACTTGTCAGTGTGTGCATGTATCCAGTTGAGGCTGTGCAATTTGGGGATGAACGCATTTGTGAAATGTCCTATGCTCATTTATGTACTCAGCCTTGAAATCTGCATGGGGCCTGTCTCCATAACCAGTGGAGTTGGAGCGATTTCAGAAGACATATATATTTGCCTCCCTTCATTGCTGCCACTCCCCCAGATCATTCTGCTCTGGACATCTTAGATTCATCCTGGATGCCTCTTCTAAAATCCAACTTCACATATTTTTACTAACAAACTAAATGCGCTCTAATAAATGCACATCCCTCTTAACTAATACACTTAATTTATATATTTTGTGTAACATAAATAGGGCTTCTGATTTTAGGTTTTTACCTCTCCAGATGCAGAAACACTGAAATAATGTTTTTTGGATAAACATCAGAAAAACTCATTAGTACTCTCTCACCTCTTCCCTGGCTTGTTTTGTATCCTCCGCTCAGTTTTTGTGCCTTTTCTGTGCTGACTCCTCCTAAGTGACACAAACATAGATATTTCATTCCACCAGAAAAGTTACTCAGCAATAGTACGTGTGGTGTGAAAACACCCATAAATACTGATTTTTGTATCCTCGAAGAACTTCTAATTAGCTGGGAAACAATGAATAAACAACTAAAAATATAACTCCTGTTCCGTATTTATTAGGATGCTGGATACAAAGAAGAAGCTCACAGCAAAAGTAAGTGAAGACAAAACATACCAACACAGATAAAGTCAATAATAATCAAGTAGCCCACCAAGTCTGCCTAGTTCCTTTTATCTGTATTGCCCTAGTTAAGGAAATAAAAAAACCCCCACCAAAACACCCCTGTGAAAACATTCAAAAATATTTTTCTTGTCGGATGTTACAGGAAAGGAACATGTATTAAAACTATGTCCACCACTCAGTTACATCCTTTCAATCAAGATTTATAAAATCAAAGAGATTCCGCTACTTAGCTGGATTAAGAACAACGAAACTCAAAATTCTCAGGCACGACGTGCACTTTTCGGGTCTGTAGCCCTGTTTCAAGTGCTGCCATCACCATGTACTTCAAATCAACCGCCATCAAACGCTGAAATCAGCTGTTTCCTCAAAAGGGGCAAAAGCTTCCAAGAATGGCTAATCTTTGCTGTCAATCACACCAAACAACCAATGAAACAACAGGAACACCCCACTAATTCAGGGGAAACCCTGTGTTCATCAGATGACGTCAAGTGATGCTAAGCCAATCAATTTCTTTGTTGAGGCCATCAGGATGCACAGTCCGTAATTGGAAAATCCAACGTTGCTCACAACTCTGCAACTTATTAATACGATCCCCACCTCGGGGATCCAGAGGTACATGATCGATAACTGACCAACGTAAGTCCTGGAAATCATGACCAAATGCGAGGCAATGTTCAACCATCGGAGCTGTTTCAATTTTCTGCCGAAGACGGGAAGCATGTTCACTTAACCGAATTTTAATCATCCGAGTTGTTCTCCCTACATACGCCAAGGGACACGGACAATAGATCACATACACAACAAAGGATGAAGTGCAATCGGTTTCCCACCGCCTTGTAAAAAACTGACCAGTCACAGGATAAGTCCAGGAGGCTCCCGTTAAAGCAGATGGGCAATAAACACAATTGCCGCAAGTCGTATGGCCATTATGTTGAGAAGATGGTAGGGGAGGTCTATCCACCAGACTGGCAGAACGAGCCACCATATCCCCCAAATTAGCTCCCCGTACAAATGCCACCATCAATGGTTTTTGAAAACAGGAGTGCAATTCCAAAATCGGCCAATGTTTTTTAAGAATATTACCACCACCTTTGCTTGAAGTCATATAAGGTAAAATTCCTACCAAAGATGGAGACATGTCTTCATTAGAATTAGCAGGTTTTTCTTCGGTCAATAACCATTCACGATGAGTGTATAAAGCCCGACGATATGCAACTTTTATCACTTTTAATGGGTAACCCCTATCCAGAAGACACCTGCTCAAATCAGTGGCATTTGTTTTAAAATCACCCACAGATGAACAAATACGCCGCAATCTCAAAAACTGGCCATACGGAAGACCTCTCTTCAGGGGACCAGGATGAAAGCTTTGAAATTTTAACAAGTTATTACGTTGTATTGATTTTCGATATAATGAAGTACGGAACTGGTTCCGGATAAGGAACGTTTACTGAACCTTGGGCTTTCTTATGTGCCAACAGTTGATCATGACCCTTTTAAATTACGTTGGGAGACTTTGAGATTGCGGCGTATTTGTTCATCTGTGGGTGATTTTAAAACACATGCCACTGATTTGAGCAGGCGTCTTTTGGATAGGGGTTACCCATTAAAAGTGATAAAAGTTGCATATCGTCGGGCTTTATACACTGTAATGGGGAAGAGATATCCTGTGATGGAAAAACAGGAACCTAAATGCAATAGGCCTGTTTCTAGCAGGAAGGAAGAGATCAGGACTCCCAGTTGCCAAGGGCAACACAAACATTCCCAGCCACGAGGGCAGGAACCCCGCCCAGCTGACAAACAATCCCGAGCTCCTAGGTCTAATAGCTTTCACCTGGGAGGGGGATGGGCCAGATTAGATCCCCAGCAAACATATAAGAGACGTTCACTAGAGTTTGAGAGGAAGGAAAGGGAGGAGAAGGAAGCAGCTGCAGCAGATGCAAAGAGAGAAAGAACCAAGAGTGACAGGGTTCTAAGGAGCAACGTAAGAAGCAGGAAAGACGCTGTAGATCAGAACCAGCTGAAAGGTGTGTGTAAGCTGAGGTCTGGATCTTGGAGGCAACGTCTGCCCTGGTGTGAAAGAGAACCTTACGTGAGTGATTCAGTAGATTCTGATACTGATTGGGAGAGAGGAAGGCAGAAAGCAGCTGACAGTGATAATTGGAGGAGAAAGGCACAGAAACCTTTTAACCAAGCCTCCAAGCATTTACCTTATGGTGAAAGTAGCATAAGAGAGAAAATACCAGTGAGGATAACTGGGAAGCATTTACAAGTACAAGGGAGTGAAGGACCTACAGTGCAAGACATTTGTATGTCTGAAGAGGAGAGTGAACAGCCAATATGCAGAGAGAAGCCTCTGAGGTTTAAACCCCGTCCTAAAGGAGTAGTGCACAGACCTCCCTTTGCCTCAAAGCCAGAAGGTAGGCTAATTAACCCTTGTAAAGGTGCTCATAAGACTTTCTCCCGTAGAAGCTATAAAGGATATAATTCTCCTGTGAAATATGTACAGAGATATGCTGAGACTGATCCTTATCTGTTAGAGGAAATATTAGGGAAGTCTCAAGAACTGACAGAGGAAAATAAGCTGCCAGCACTTTATATGCTAGTGATACAGGTCAATTTTCGTCTTTTAGAGGAGACAATCTTATACCATAAATGACAGTCCTCAATACTATTGCCTCGGAATAAATATCCAATCAGATGTGGGCTACACAAGTGCTTATTTCATCAATAGATGTGACTTAGAACCAGGTCTCAGACTTTTATCAGTACTTATAATGGGTGTTAACCCTTGCAGTACTCTTTAGCATCAATGACCACGGTTCTCTATATCGTTCCTTTCCTCAAAGCTATTAGTACACAGTCCCGATATGAGCTTAAGGCTTCCGTTTTCATATAGCCATACAATTAAAGGAATGGAACTTAACTCAAGAATGAATGTAGAGTGAAGATAAGCTCTTGATTAAAGCTCTAGAGAACCGTGGTCATTGATGCTAAAGAGTACTGCAAGGGTTAACACCCATTATAAGTACTGATAAAAGTCTGAGACCTGGTTCTAAGTCACATCTATTGATGAAATAAGCACTTGTGTAGCCCACATCTAATTGGCACTTTATATGCAGCAGAAGTTTTATTCAGATGATTGTCAGATAATTCAGCTTCTGGAGGATCAATTATCATAGACTCACTCTGACAATCATCTGAATAAAACTTCTGCTGCATATAAAGTGCTGGCAGCTTATTTTCCTCTGTCAGTTCTTGAGACTTCCCTAATATTTCCTCTAACAGATAAGGATCAGTCTCAGTAGCTTAGCTAGGTTTAATGTCTTACCTTTTTAGTTCATTTTGAGTAGCTAACCATACAGGTTCCTATACTTAAACAAAACATGGAGGGCCTTCCACCTAAATTATTATTTTTCTTTTTTTTAATGTCTTCTATATGGATTCATAGTATGCTTAAATTCTTTCATACTAGTGGCCTCCATCACATCTGCTAATAGAGTATACCAAACATCTGACACTCTTCCATCTTCATATGAATTGAAATGAAGCCTGTTAGATATTGAGATATTTATATTATATCCAACATTCCTCTCTTTCCTCCAGCATGATGAACACTTGAAGGGGAATTTTAGAACTGCATGCATGTGCAGATTTCTTCTTTTTCTTTGACAATCATAGCAGGAAAACTATGCATCTACATTTACGCTTTGTGGTGCACAAACTCTCTGGCTTAAATTATGTGCAAACCTCTCTCCAATTCCACCCCACCCCAATCACATTCAGAGAGAAATCAAAGAATAAGCAAATTTAAAAAAAATGATTAACTCATATTTACACAAGTAGTGAATAAAGCATAAAAACTATTAACATACACAGAAAAGGACTAGTACCAGTTTAAAAAAATTTGCTATAAGCCTGTATCTGGGGTGTAGTAAAAGATAACGGTAATACAACATTTAGGGGGTAATTTTATAAAAAAAATAGTCCCCAGGGAACCCTCGGGACTGTACCAGCCAGCTACCAGCCGATTGCTCTCACCAGGTACTGATCGGCCTCTTTCCTGCACGCAACATAAAGCTCCGCCCTGCAAGCATCACCAGCACCCCTTGCTTAACTTTAAAAGAGCCATGCTTCAGGCGGCCCAACCTAAGGGCCTCGCCAAATGGCCCTTGGGTGTAGCCCATGGCGTGAAACTGAGCGTGAACCCTCCTTGAAAAGGTTTGTGTTTGCAGCTGTAATGTCGTTGCTACTGTGATGTTCTACTGAATCGTTCAGATTGCATGCATTAAGAATTAAAGTATTGTTAATATTCAGGTTTTACAGAACCAAACACAGTGATCAACACAGGTAGGCAACAGAAACATGGAACCTAAGGTATACGTAATATTGCTCTGTATGGTCATCTTTTTACTACTAATTTCGCACACATACTCTCTCACTCAGTATACTCAATGGATGCCAATCATACATCATCAGAACAGAATCAGAATAGCCACCATAAAGGGCAAAGCCAACGCATACAGGCCTTATATATATTTCTACATGCCAGCAACCTCTGCACAGCGGGATAGATAATGGAACCTACACAGCTAAATTAAGATGTTGCCTAGTGAATGCAGTCAGTAAAGAATAAAGATACCAATCATAGTAGACCACATTCAAAATACCAAACCAGACATTATGGGGAGTCATTATGAGGCACAAATAGCGGGGATGTAAGCCCCGCCTGGACAGACATCCTCGCTATTCAATTCCCTAGCTGTCCCTGTGCAAAGCTCCCTGTACGAACAGCGGGGTTGTACGAGGAGCCTTCGACAGGGGCGGGAGGGGGTGGGCAGGAGGTGGAGTGAGGGCAGGGTGTGGATGAGCAGTCACCCCGGATGTACGGGGCCGATTCTGAGGTTGTCCCTGTACATTCTGGGTCGGCCTTCTAGTCAGGGGACTTATTCCACCTTGGAGGTAGATTATTCCCCCTGGACGTTGGGGGACAGCGGAGGCTGGCAACAACAGGAAGGTGAGGGGGTGCAGTGGGCTCCCTGTAGCCTGATCCTGGCCATGGTAGGCCAGATTGGGGGTTGGGCTGCGGGGAAAGAGGGGTCTGTCCCGTGGCCAGCAATCATGGGATGTCATGGCATCGCACTTCATTCAAGAGCCTGACAGAGTTAGCTGGATCTGTAGTGGCTGGACGTCCAGAAGGGAATTGGCCTCCACATTTATTAGAGAAACTTGGCTCCTAAAGACTGATACCGTCCTCCTCAACCAAATGAAACTTCCAAACTATGACATTGCCCATCAACTAAGACATGCAAAAAGAGGAGGCAGTGTACTCATCATAAGTAAAGACGAATTAAATGCAACATTCTCATCCACAGTTAGCATGGATGGTTTAGATATGTTGATGATTGAGAACAAATCATCTAGCATTCAATTTACTTTATAGATCCCCAATCTCAGATCCAAACAGCATCTCCACAATTCTGGAATCAACCTGGTCAGATAATCAATTAACAAACATTTAATCTTGCTAGGTGACTTTAATCTACCATACTTCGGCACTCCTGAATGCAATGGATGATCTGGGCTGTCAACAGATCATTAATACACACACATGTGCTAAGGGAAACAAACTAAATATTCCTACCTGACAACATATATATGATGTCCCAGAAAGCTCCTATACAAATACAATCTATACCATAGTCAGATCCCCATCTGATAAATTTCTCCAATGAATACCAGCTGACCAATCATAAAGCATTAAGAAACGAGATTACAGAATGCCAGTTTAAAAGATTTGACAAAGACACATTCTTACATGAGACCATACCATACTTGAACACAAATGGAACTGCAAACGACATTGATGAGATACTGAGCAACTGGAACACTGTGATAAGTAAAGCAGCCTTAGCTCCCAATCCACAAACCAAAAAGAAAAAAAAAACAGGTCACAGGTGTGGTAAGAATTAAGATCACTGAAAAGACAACTAAGAAAGCTTGAAAGAAAATGGAGAGTTACCAAATTACAAGATAAGGACCTATACACGAACACCCTTCAAATTTATTGTACAAGCATAAATGACCAAACGAGAGAGCATTATTCAAAAATTCTTATGAAATCCCTTAATTACCCAAGGGAACTTTTTGATATTGTAAAGTCCTTAGTTAGATCCCTTACCACACCAGATCACAAATCCAGCTTAGACCTGCAAGTGATAGCAGACCATTATAAAGGAAACTGCTTAGGTCAAACTCCACCTTAGTGATGGACAAACCTGATAATATAGTGATAGTATCACTTCATGGAATACTTTCTCCAAAATCAATCCTGACTAGTTATTTCAGACCATTACATCCGTAAATACGACGACATCCCATCAAGACCCATGTCTGATAAGCTGGGTCAAACTAACAAGAACCAAAACAGCACTTGTAAACCTCTCCTTATCACTAGGCCATATGCCAAAGACCTTAAAGAAAGCAACTATCCATCCCATCCTAAAAAAAAATCTCAATGGATATAAGTTGTCCCAAATCATATAGGCCCATATCGAACCTTCCATTCTTAGCCAAAATTTCCAAAAAAAGCCATCCAAAGACAACGCCAGGATCACCTAGACATGCATGCACCTCTGGACACACCAACACCGCTTCAGGCCTTACCATGGAGTGGAAACATTGCTAACACTCTTTGACAAGCTCATACGAGGCATAGAAATCACAAAGCAAGCCTACATATTAATATTCTTAGACTTATCTTCAGCATTTGATTCCATCAACCATGATATACTTTTGGTAAGGCTCCAACAGATTGGCAACATGGTACCATACTCCAATGGTTCAAGTCGTACCTTTCAGATCGGACACAACAGGTAAAATTAGGGAACCTAACATTGAGAACATACAGCCAGTATCAAGGATTACCACAGGGGTCAGCCCTACTGGCACTGTTGTTTAATATTTAACTTCAGCCAATCTGCAAGATATCCCAAGCACACAAGGTACACTACTGAATCTACGCAGGCAACATTATGTTGTTTACCTCTTTTGATACAAGGAAATCCAACTTAGTGCAGATCACAAACTGTTTCAATGAAGCTTTGTGATGGCTTGACTCATGCAACCTGTGATAAGGAAGCTTATCATAGCTCAGGTAGGAGCTATAGAAAAGATGATGTGACTCTGAACAAGCAACCTGTCAGTTTTGGTAGAAGTAAGAAAACAGAGTTTTCACATAAAAGACTACCAGTCCCAGAATGCACCAGGTTTCCAGCAGCCATGAGGGGGGCTGAAGTGAGAAAACGTGTGTGTAATCAAGAGAGCTATGAGGTAATCCCTAAGCACTCATCTCAAAGGGCAGGGCCTGATTCAACACAGCTGCGCTGTGTTAGGGAGGAGCACACATTAGGACAGAATAAGAATAGAGCTTATTCTACAGATAATAGCTTCAGAGGGAGAGACAGCTTCAGAGAAAGATACAGCAACAGCTTCAAGCTCAAGCACCAACATCATCTCGAGAAGCAGAAGCCAAGCCAAGCGGATAGAGAGAGAAGGAAATTCTCTGGAAGGAAGAGAAGAAAGGCCATTGGAAGGTCTGGGAGAGTCCAAGGCAGTACCAATACTGGGAGGTATTCCAAGTGCCAGCAGAGTCCATTGGACTGGAGTCAGCCAGAGGAATGGAATGGCAGAGATAGGAATCACCAGTGGCTACCTGGAAGAGAGAAGACTGCACGTGGAAAGGACTTTCAGACCTATGCCAGAAGGTATGTGAGGAAAGATCCAGTGTCCAGGGATCAAGATTGGAAGGCTGGACATCAGAACTGGATTACATACTGGCCAGGCTATACAGAGAGGAATTATGATAGCAGGAGAGGCTCAGGTATGAACACTGATCCAGACCCTATCTATAATAGTGAATGGCAGCAAGGGAATAAGCATTCTCATGATAGTGCCTTAATGAAAGACTTGTCTGTGCCCATGTATGATAGTGACCCTATGCTGATTGATGAAGGGGGAGATACAGCAGATGAAACTATTAATTACATGGACTGTTCTCTATCTAAATGCTATTGCTAGCTTTCTGTGAGCAAACACATCAGCCATCACAAAGAAACCTAACTATGTTCCTTATTCCACTGCAAACAGCTCCTAAAGCAGGATTTTGGGTTCACACAGTAGCAGCCAGCCAGCTAAAGGGTTTCAGCTGGACAATTGATAGTAATTAAAGCTGCACCTGATTGTGTGTGTGAGCAAGGGAGAATCACTGCTGGGATCTGCGTGGAAAATAAGCAGAAGTTAACCTAACAAGCAAAGTTCATTTATTTCTTTGTGCCTTTTTATTTGGTAATTATTTGCTAAGAAAACATTAGCTAATTGCCTGATAAGCTGAAGGTTGTTTTCTGATTTGCTTTGTGACTTTATGTTATCCATTTAAACACTGCAAGCAAGTAACCTCATTTATATTGCTACCAAGCATACTTGTGCTGGGTGAATTAAACCCCATCAATAAAAGAAGTATTTTTATTGGCTTTACCACTGGTTACACAACTCAATTATTGTCTTCAGCTGTGTTTGGAGTGAAAGAACTACATTACCCACAATACCTTGCAAGAATCATATGAATATATGCATCGTCAAGATTGTGTAAGTTCTCACCCTAGGCAGCCGTCTGACAAACCTCAGTATAAACTTTAACAAGATGGAGGTCCTTTTCGTCACTAGAGATAAGGACTTCAAACTGTCAGACAAAATACAAGTCTTAGATGCATACTTTGAAGTTAAGAATGCAGTTAAATATCTAGGAGTGATCGTAGATCACAACCTAAACCTAACCAAACACATTAAATCCATAACTCGGACAATTTACAATAAAATAAAGATGACCCAAAACCTAAGACCACTACTCTCAGCTTAGGACTTCCGCTCGGTCCTACAGATGCTGATCAGCCCCCACTTTGCCTATTACAACAGCATGCTACAAGGCTTGCCAAAACAAACACTAAATCAACTACAAATAGTGCAAAACACACTTGCAAGAACCATTAACAAGATGCTAAATCTGAACATATCACACCCATTCTATTCCAACTGCACTGGCTATGTGTAACATGCAGAATCAAATAGAAATCCTTAGTAACCACATTCAAGATTCTATACAACTTGGCCCCATCACATCTAAATTCGTTAATAACTAACCTACTTGAATCAAGACCGAGAAGAGGAGGCATGCAAAACTCTCCGGTAATACCTACAGACTTTAGGAAAACAAACCAGTCTACGAGCAACAGGTCATTTACTTTCTATGCTCCAATTCATTGGAATTCTTTACCTCAAAGCTTAAGAAACAAAACAACCTACTCACCTTCCAGAAAAGAATCAAAATATACCTTACAACCACCCTAGCTATCTTACTAGGCAGACTAGATGAATCATACTGGTCTTTATCCGCCGTCATATATGATGTTACTATTCATGGAATACTTTCATAATAAAATAGGACAGAATATATTTCCCACCTAATTACAAAAGCAATCCACCTTAGCCCACATACAGTTACTGAACCAACAAGAATACATATATCAATGATGCACCGATAATATATATATCAAATGATTCTCATGCAACACTTCCACTGCACCTGTAAATAGACCACTAAATACTGTTTTCAATTGCATCATGCAATACCTATACTGCACTTGTAAAGAAGCTTAAACTTTTTTCAGTTTAGTTATACGAGGTGTGACAAAAAAGAAATGAGACTGTCCCATGAATGTTTTATTACAAAATCTACAGAGAAATTACGCATTGTCTCCTTCAAAGTAGTCCCCTCCCCCCCCGAGTTAATGCACTTCTGCATTTGCTTCTGCCACGTACGGAAGCACTTGGTAAAGTCCTCCTCCTTGAGGTCCCTCAGCTCCCTCGTCACAGTGGCCTTGATCTCGTCTACAGAGGTGAAATGAGTTTCTTTGAGCACAGTCTTCAGCCTGGGGAAGAGCCAGAAGTCACACGGTGCGAGATCTGGGGAATAGGGAGGGTGGTCGAGAGCTGTGATCTGTTTATTGGCCAAGAACTGCCTCACACTAAGTGCGGTGTACGCAGGTGCACTGTTGTGGTGGAGCAGCCACGACTTGTCTCTCCACAGAGCCTGCCTGCTGCACTGAACCCGGTCATAGAGGCGATTGAGGACCTGCTGGTAGAAGTGCTGGTTGACTGTCTGACCCTCAGGCACAAACTCATGATGGACCACTCCCTTCTGGTCAAAGAATGTGATCAGCATGACCTTGATCCTTGATTTGGACATGCATGTCTTCTTGGGTCTGGGTGACAGTCGAGTCTTTCACTGCAGGCTCTGTCTCTTGCTTTCAGAATCGTACTGGAAGACCCAAGTCTTGTCTCCTGTGATGACTTGGCCAACGAACTCTGGATCTTCTCCGATCTCCTCTAGAAAGTCTCGACAAACACTGACCCGGTGCTCCTTCTGGTTGTCTGATAAAAGACTGAGCACCATCTTGGTGCACACCTTCCGCATCCCCAGCTCCTGCACCAAGATGATCCGCACTGACTCCCTGTTCAGGCTGAGCTCCTCAGTTATCATCCGCACCATCAATCTGCGATCACTCTGCACCAGCTGGTTCACTCTGTCAATGTTCTCAGCCGTCATTGTCGTGGAAGGCCGTCCTGACTTGGGGTCATCCTCCACCTCCTCATGGCCAGTCTTGAAGGGTGTGATAAGGAAGCTTATCATAGCTCAGGAAGGAGCTATAGAAAAGGTGAAGTGACTCTGAACAAGCAACCTGTCAGTTCTGGTAGAAATAAGAAAACAGAATTTTCCCATAAAAGACTACCAGTCCCAGAATGCACCAGGTTTCCAATAGCCATTAGAGGAGCTGAAGTGGGGAAACGTGTGTTCAATCAGGAGGGCTATGAGGTAATCCCTAAGCACTCATCTCAAAGGGCAGGGCCTGATTCAGCACAGCTGCGCTGTGTTAGGGAGGAGCACTCATCTAAGCAGAATAAAGGTAGAGTTTATTCTACAGAGAATTATCCTCAGGATCATCATCATCTTCATGATCAGCTTGGATATCCTCAGTTTCATTTAGAGGATCATCAGAAGCAGAAGCCAAACCGGACGGACAGAGAGGGAAAGAAACCCTTTGGAAGAAAGAGGAGAAAAGCCTTTGAGAGGTCTAGAAGAGTCCAGAGCAGTACGTATACTGGGAGGCATTCCAAGGGCCAGCATACACCATTGGACTGGGAAAAGCCAGAGGAATGGTGCTGCAGAGCTAGGAATCTCCAGACGGTACCTGTGAGGGAGACGGCTGCACGTGGAAGGGACCCTAAGACCCGTGCCAGAAGGTATGTGAAGAGAGATCCAGTGTCCAGGGATATGGATTGGAAGGCTGGACATAAGAACTGGACTACATACTGGCCAGGCTATATAGAGAGGAACTCTAACAGCAATGGAAGCTCAGGTATGAACACTGATCTATGCCCTAGCTATAACCTTGAAAGACAGCAGGGAAACAAGTATTCTCCTGAAAGTGCTCCATTGGGAGATTCATCTGTGCCAATCCATGATATTGAACCCATGCTTGTTGAAGAAGAGGGGGTGATAGCAGATGAAGAATCTGTTTACATGGACTGCTCTCTGTCTAAACTCCTTTGGTGATTTTCTGTTACAAAGTACAGCAACCATCACAAAGAAATACAAACTTGTTCTTTAATCTACTAGGAAAAGCTCCTGAGTAGGATTTTTAGCCACGCAGTAGAAAGCAAGCCAGCTAAGGGGTTTCAGCTGGATAACTGCTAGCAATTGAGCCTTACCTAATTGCTTGTGTGCTCTGAGAGAATCACTTCTGAATCTATGTGGGAAGATATAAGAAGTTAACCTGAAAAGAACAGTTTTTCATTTCTTTGTGGCTTTTGGTTTGTTGTTTGATACATTGCTAAGAGAATATTAGCTAAAGCCTACAGAAAAGACCAGTTTGTTGCCAACCAGGTCTTATTTCTTTTGCTTTGATTGCCTGATAAGTTAAAATGTTTTCCTGATTTTGTTTTTTTCAAGTTTAACACTGAAAGCAAGTAACCTGATTTATGTGCTACCAAGCATATCTGTGTTGGGAGAAATAACCCCATAAATAAATATCTTATTGGCTTTACACTTGAGCACAACTAAATTATTGTGAGCAGCTGTGTCGGGTGTGAATGGACTGCATTGCCCACAATCCCTTGCAAATCATATTGACATATGCACTTGCCAAGACTGTGAACATTCTCACCCAGGCAGCCGTCTGACAAGGGTTTGTGCTACTCCCACCCTCCCAAGTTGATTCCCCTTATCTACTTCACACTCCCATGACTACCTAATGTAAACCGCTTTGACCACAGGATAAAGCGGTACAGAAAACTGTTAAACAATACATGATCTCTGGGAACAGCAGGAATTTAGTCTTCCCATATAGGTGATGTCAGTATCTATGAAGTCCACGCATGAACGCTCCCCAACATCCAATAGGAAAGCCTTTGGGACTACCCCACTGTGCCTGCGTGACTGCCTTCCCAACTCCCTCTCTTCAGTTGGGTTTGTAGCTGAGAAAGGAAAGTAAATGAAACCCTACAACTCCCAGGGGAGGAGGGTGGGTTGTGAAGACTAAATTCCTGCTGTTCCTAGAGATCATCTGTTACAGCGGTCATGAATCCAACACTGATTCCTGGTATTGACAAAATCTGGGATGGAGGGTAGGAATTGCATCTAAGTCTGAAAAGGTGTTGGAGTACAGATTGACCAAACATGGGCATTCCGGTGGGAGTACTTTGCCGCCCATTATTGTCTGGACAAGATATGCACGGAAGACCAAGTTGCTACCTTGCAAATTTTGTCAATGGCTACTGAGCGTAGGTTTGCCATCGAGGTGGCCATGGCATGAATATTGTGAGCAGTGACATGCCCTTCCAGGGTGAATCCTGCTTTGTCATAGGCAAATGAAATGCAGTCCGCTATCCACCCGGAGAATATACATTTAGATACAGGTAGACCTATGTAACTAGGGTCAAAAGAGATGAACAATTGTGAGGCTTTATAATGATCTTGAGTCCTTTGGAGATAAAAAGCCAATGGAAGCTTGCAGTCAAAAGTGTGCAGAGTTGCTTCTGCTCGAGACTCATGTGGTCTAGGAAAGAAGACTGGATGGTAAACTGACTGTTTAAATGGAAAGGATACACCACCTTTGGCATAAAGTGTGGACGAGTCCGAAGTACGACCCTGTCATGGTGGAGCCAGGGGAGAAGGGGGGGGGGGGTGTCCGCAACCAGAGCCTGAAGCTCACTAATGCATCTAAATGAAGTGAAGGCAATGAGGAAGAGTACCTTCCAAGACAGGAACTTCAGAGAGGTTGTAGCCAATGGTTCAAAGGACGGATTGAGAAGCTACACTAGAATGACACTGAGGTCCCAAGCCACTGGAGGTGGCTTGATGGATGGCTTGAACAGCAGGAGACCTCTCATGAAATGCACTACTAGCGGATGTGAGGAGATGGGCTATCCATCTAGTAGGTGGAGAGAGGCCACAATGGCACTGAGATAGATTCTCAGAGAGTTGGTCTTTAGACCTGTCGAGGACAGGTGAATGAGATACTAAAGGAGTGACTCCACTGGAGCAGG
This sequence comes from Ichthyophis bannanicus, assembly GCA_033557465.1. Lineage (NCBI taxonomy): Eukaryota > Metazoa > Chordata > Amphibia > Gymnophiona > Ichthyophiidae > Ichthyophis > Ichthyophis bannanicus. Next base: position 29,187,954 of record CM066036.1, on the reverse strand, counting down.
AAAGGGATTGAGATCTTTCTGGGAACACCAGATGGAGTGCTTATGCCATTTGAAAGTGTATGAAAATCTGGAGGAGGGCTTTCTGGAAGCGAATGGGATTTCCTTAACCTCTCGTGGAAGGTCAATAACCTGCAATGCTATGCTCTCAGCAGCCAAGCTGTGAGGCAGAGAGACTATGGATTGGGATGGAGCAGTGAGCCATTGTCCCGAGAGAAGAGATCGGGTGCAGATTCCAATCAGAGAGGCTGAGACTGAGTCAGACGTAGTAGCAGTGGAAACCACGGTTGCCGCAGCTAGTGAGGGGCTATGAGAATCATGGAGCCCTTGTTGGACTGAAGCTTGAAAAGCATCATGGGAATGAGGGGTATGATGGGAATGCGTAGAGAAGACTCTGACCCCAGTGTAGGTGAAAGGCATCCACCTGTTGGTTGCTGGATATTGGAGTCCTTCTGCCAAAGTGAGGGAGCTTGGCATTCTGTGGAGTAGCAAACAGACCTATGTCTAGAGTTCCCCAGATCTGGAATATGTAGGATGCTGTGTCCAGATGGAGAGACCATTCGTGGGGAAGAAGGATCTAACTCAGCTTTTCTGCCAAGACAATGAGCTCCCCAGGGAGATACACCACTTGGAGATGTATTTGATGAGAGATCGTAAAGGACCACAGGTGAAGAGAAGATTGATTTGGAGGTGTGACTTGTGTGTTTGTCCAGAGCCCCTGTGTAGACTGGTTGCCCTGTGTAGACAGGTTTCCCAGGTGTGCTCCCCAACCCAGTTTGGAGCATCCATCGTCAGGGTGCATTGAAGTGGAGGCATCTGAAAAGGTGACCCTCCATGAGCAAATTTTCTGGAGAACACCACCACTGAAGGGATGTGGTGAGAGGGGCAGTGACTTGGATCCTGTCCCAGAGACGGCCCGAGGCCTGCATCCACTGGGAGGCAAGAGTCCATTGGGCTATGCGCATATGTAATCAGGCATAGGGAACGACATGTACTGTAGAGGCCATGTGCCTGAAGAGCTGCAGCATTTCGCGGGCAGTCAGAAGGTCCCATTGGAGCATCTGGGACGCTAGTTCGATTAAACGGGCACAGCAGAGCTAGGGCAGAAATGCCCTGGACTATTAGGTGTCCAACAGGGTTCTGATGAACTCTAACGTCTGAGTTGGAGTGAGCTGGGATTTTGGAAAGTTTACAACAAATCTCAAGTGTTGTAGTACCGTGATGGTACAATGCAACGAATGCTGCACCTCTTGTGAGGTGTCTGCTTTTATGAGCCAGTCGTCTAAGTAAGGGATGACGAATATCCCCAGAGACCTTAGGTATGCAGCTATGAGCGCCATGCATTTTGTGAAGACTCTTGGGGCAGAGGCAAGTCCAAAGGGAAGTATTCTGTATTGATAATGTGCTCTCTGAAAGGTGAAGCATAGATATTTCCTGTGTCCTCGATGGATGAGGATATGTGTATACGCTTCTTTTAGATCTAAAGAACAGACTCTGGAGGTCCTGAGGGAGATCATCTTGAACTTTTCTCTGACTAGAAACTTGCTAAGGTGTCTGAGGTCCAGAATGGGCTTGTATCCTCCAGTTTTCTTTGGGATGAGAAAGCAAGGAGAGTAGAAGCCCATTCCCTGTTGGGATGGTGGGACCTTCTCTATGGTGCCCTGGGTCAGAAGAGAAGACATCTCATCCTGTAGGAGAGCAGTGAGAGGGGGCTGTGTTTGAAATTCCCCCGTGAAAGTGGAAGGGGACAGAGTTTGCAGATGAAGTCTGAATCCCTCTCGGACTATGTTTAGTATCCACTGTTCTGAGGTGAGGAGGAGCCGTTTGTGGGCGTAGTGACACAGTCTGCTATGTCGAGGGAGTGGGGGACCTCCAGAGGCAGGGTGGCAATGTTCTCTAGAAAAGAGTCAAAAACCAGGCACGGACTGTGTCTGCGCAGCTAGCTGAGGTTTAGCCCCCTGTGGCTTCTTCTGCTGCTTAAGAGTTTGTTGCCTCTTCTGTAGTGCTTGAGTCTGGAACTGAGAGGCAGGAGGAGAAGAAGAGTAAATTTTCTTCTTATTATTGAAGAAAGACTTCCTTGCAGTTGCCTTTTTTCTAACAGGATCAGCTGTTGTTCTAGACAGTTTCTTTAGAGTAGTATTTTCTGACTCTAATTGAGAGGCCTTATCTTGCCAGTCTTTGCCAAAAGGTTTTCATCTGTGCAAGGTATATTGCCCAGCTTATCTTGAACCAACTGTTCAAGATCTGAGGCTTGACGCCATGCAATTCTGTGCGCACTGATGCATATTGCCGAAGCCCTACTTGTGCATAGAAAAACTTCGAAGGTGGCCCTATTAACCAACTTCGATACATTCTGGCTATGTTCGACTAGGGCAAGGTAGTCTGCTCTCTTATCATCTTGAAGAAGAAGGGCAAAGGCTTCAAGATCCCTGGATACTCTGAGGAACATTCCCATGTAGAGGATATAGGAGTTAATCCTAGCAGAGAGGCTGGAAAGCACAGTTACTTACTTGTAACAGGTGATCTCTGGGAACAGCAGGAATAAGTCTTCACATATGGTACGTCGGTACCGACGGAGCCTGTGCGGGAACGCTCCCCAGCGTCCAAAAAAGAACGCTTTTGGGAGCATCCCACACGCATGCGCGCTGCCTTCCCGCCATTCTACTTCCCTCACAACAGATGAGTTTGTAGCTGAGATCGAAGGAGGGAAGTAGACAAATTAGAAGAGAGAAAGAAAGAGAGAACTCCTCCTAGGGGAGGTGGGTGGGTTGTGAAGACTTATTCCTGCTGTTCCCAGAGATCACCTGTTACAGGTAAGTAACTGTGCTATCTCCAGGAACAAGCAGGAATGAGTCTTCACATATGGGGACTCCCAAGCTAAAGATGCCTGGAGAGGCCCAGCATGTTGCAAATCTAATGGAGGAGCATGCTTCCTCCCGAGGATCTCCGGCATCCAAAGGGATGGAGGGTAGGAGTTGAACTAACAGTGTAAAAGGGGGTGCTGTGGAACAACTGGATTAAACAAGGTATCCAAAAAGGTGTCCTTGTGTAAGAATAACTGTTAGTAAGGGATAGGAGTCCCAATTCTTGGAAAAAGAATTTTATCCAAAGATTGCAAAGCTACACATATGGGGAGGTTAATATGGTTCTGTTGTAAGAACCATCACATTGTCCTCATATGGAGTTCCCTTACTGTGAAGAGTAAAGGAAATACAATTTGCAATACAGACGGAGAAAAGAAATATTAATGTCTAGAACTAACCCCAGGGGAACTGGGGAGTTCTATAAGAAGTTGGGACCTTGGAGAGAAGCTAAGCTTCCGAACAGACCAAGTCTGAAAAAATTCTGACCCTAGAGAGGGATGGTGTCTAGGGAAAGAAAGAAAAGACAAAACTGACTGGTCTGGATCAAAAGGTTACAAGACCTTTACAGAAAAAAAAGGATGGGTTTCTTGAACCCCGTTAACCAGACGAAAAAATTGTACTGGGCAGTTTAGCCCCCAATTTCTGGAGATCAGTGACGTGTGTCGCATAAGTGATGGCACTTAGGCTAACAACTGCACATAGAGAGCTTCAGATATAAGGTAACCTGATTCAAGCAGAAAAAAAGGTTAGGTTAAAAGAAGGAGTCTCCTAATTTTACCAGATAAATTGGATGTCCATTTAAGAATACCATAGTAAGCTGAAAGCATTGATATGGACAGTAACAATATTTCAAGGTCAGATTGTATAAAGTGATCCGACTAACAACCAGAAGGGTCACAGCCTTCTTGAGGAAAGTCAGTAAATTCATATTAATGAATTAGTGTAAGAATTATGTGCAAGGTTACATGGAAACCAGCAGGATGCTTCTTACTTGTGACAAAAAGTCTAAGTCTTAAAAAGACTAGTGCTCAGATGACCAGGTCTTGAGACGTACATGAAGGAGTGCAAAGGAGATCCTAGGATAAAGGATCTGGGTCCTTCTATAACTTCAGAAAAAGTTGGAAGAAAGGAACGCAACATAAGGAAATACCCTGCTTGCCTCCTTTTGAGGGCAGTATGAGTATTATGCGTTCTTTGCTTATTATTGACTTCAATGAGGTATTGGAAAGTAGAGAAAAATTGCAATAGATAAAGATCAACTGCAATGATTAGGAATGCATCCCTGTTGTAGAAGTTCTTTTGAAGACATAGAACAACCCAGGGAGTGGTGCCATTCCTTAACTTTCAAAGTCGTCTAGGCCCTGGTTCCTTTTCCTTAAAAGAATTTTAAGGAAGATAACAAAAAATAGGAACCAACAGGCATGGGCACATGAGTGGGTAGAGGCCACCAGTTACAGGTTCTTTAACCGCCTGGAAATTACCTGCCAGGAGCGGACTCTGATGCTCTCTGACAAAGGCCCATAGTTGCAAAGCTTCCTTGCATGGTTGCAGAGAGCATGTTGTAGGTTGCTTATGAGAGCCCTGGCTGTTAGATAGCCAGTGTGCAACCTAATCAATTCTGAAAATACAGAATTGAACATAGCTCAAGATAGTAGACAGGGTTTCTGTCTTAGAATGATAAGTGTACAAGAGGGTTTCAAAAATGTATTTTGGAGCCATCTGTTATAAGGACAGCAGAAAAAGGACTAACAGACATGATTAGGAATGGTAATACTAAATTCCTGTCATAAAAAGAATATTTGAGGGGTCAACTCAAAACAATGCAGGTAGCATGGAAGAGGAAGAAACCCATGTGAGCTATCTGTTTAAGAAGCTCATATAACCCACTTGGTGGGTTATTTTCGTTATGGAGGGTTTTAGAAGCCGTCTGAGTTGACTATGCTCAAATGGATAGAATAATTTGGTGGTAGTTTTCAGAATGCTGTTTTGCATCCTGTAAAAACCCCAGTGCAGAAGGACCCAAAAGGGAAAAAGCTCTGTATTGGAAGATTTACTGGAGTAGGAACTCCTATAGTTTCAGGAGAAGCTCTCCAGTTAAATAATATTCCTGTTAGAGACTGGATGTCCAGACTAACGGATAGAAAGTAATACAGAGTTGAAAAAACTTACTATATAGTAAGTATTATCATTAAAGTCTTCTGCAACTAAGGTCAAACAGATGAAGTAGTGCTCATCCTGTTAAGTTTCTTGATTTTTCTTCCCATATATTTGTTTTTTTTTTAAAATAAGGAAGTAGAAACTGGTGACCTGTAAGCATGAGATATCTCCGTAACTCTTGACTAGAAGAGTGGACTAGAAGAGATTCATGCCTAGAATTTAGTCAGTGTTGTCTCAGCAAGGATGAGATCTAACCAGAATGACTCTTTCAATAGAAAGATAAGTTTACAGGTTGTGAACCTCATACAGGAAGGGAAAAAATTCAGAAACCCTGAATTATTGGGTTTGCTGAGCCTGATGAGATTTTTGTTTCCTTAGCCTGGTTTGATGTTGTCCCTGTTGGGAAACATCTGTCTAAAAGGTAGAAGATGGATAAAACTGTTTCCCCTTAGGAGAACAAAGTTTTTTAGAACATTTACTATTGGCTGGGACAGAGGAAAGTCTTGACAATCCTCTGAGGGTAGGATTATCAGTATCTAACTGACTAGCCTGAAAAAGACAATCCTTGTTGAAGAGATGTTCTCCAGTACACGTACTATTCCCCAGCTTTTCTTGTACCCATTTATCCAAGTCTGAAGCTTGGAGCCAGGCTATGCGTCGTGTTCCTATGGCTATAGCAGAAGATCTGCTGATAGATTCAAAAGAATCCAGGGAAGCACGATAAAGGAACGTAGAGATATCATGAGCATGATTGACTAGTGATAAATAGTCTGCTCTTTTATGTTCCTGAAGGAAAGGGTTCAAAAGTTTTAAACTTTTTGTAACCTCTTCCAAAGAGGATGCCATATAGAAAATATATGAAATGATTTTTGCTGAAAGCATAGATGCTTGGAAGCATCGACGGCCAAAAGCATCTAAGGTCCTAGACTCACGACCTGGCGGATAAGAGGAGTGCTTTTTTGCACTCTTAACACGCCTCTTTGCTGATTCTACTACTATAGAATGATGAGGGAGTTGAGTCTTTTGAAAACCTAGAGAAGGTGGCACTTTATAGTGTCAATTCTCTTGGAATGTGGGGATACCATTAAGGGAGTTTCCCACATTCTTAATAACAGATCCTGTAGGATTTGATGCAAAGGAAGCATGATTGCCTCCTCTGGAAACCAGGGAGATTGCAGAATTTCTGAATCCCTTGGTATAGACTCTTTCCCAGGTATAGAGATGGCAAGTATTCTTGCCATATCAAGCAGGAAAGCTTGAAAGGAGATCTCCTCCAAGAGGAACCCTCTGAAATGAGGAGTATAAGCTGGAACTGTTGAAAGTTCAACTGCGGTACTGATGGATGCATCACCGACATCGGGGTTAGAAGACTGGGAAAGATGAAGCATCGGATTCTCTTTAAAGAGATGTGTTCGGTACCCCTCGAAGTTGGTACCGAGACGAGTCGGTACCGAATCCTCCAGGCTAGATAGCGATTCCAGGCTTGGCATCGAAGGAAGCGAGCCTGTAGAAGGAGGTATCGAAGGCATCGATGCCGGTACTGATGTCGATACCCGCATCTGCAGTGATGCCCAATCCGGCACCGGGAGTAATGACGATGTCGGTACGTGTACCAACACAGACACCGGTGCCAGCACCGAAGCCGATACCGGCACCAGCACGGATGCCGATACCGGTAGTCGAAGAACGGCCTGCGACGACTCTAGCGGTACCGAAGTAGCTGAGAGATTCGCCAGACTACATTCGATGGCGAGGAGTCTTTCATCCAACACCATAGCCGATGCCGGGGTATCGGTACCGCTCGAAGTGGTCTGGACCACCGAGCATGGCACAGGTGCATCCACGGAGGTAAAAACCTCGGGAGCAACCTGAGATCCCGATAATGCTTTGGAGGCCGAAGACTCCCGCCGGGATTGAGCCATGGTGTCCTCGAGGGCACGGCCAGAGGCATCTTGATGCTTAGAAAGATCTACCTCTCGAGGACTGGCTAGTCTTAACAGACTGTTGTTTGGTTACTTGACCGCGGAAGGAAGAAGAGACTCTGACTGGTGACATCATGGAGAATGTAGACCCAGTACCGAGTTGTGCTCGGTTCTGAAGAGCTCTTCTGTTTAAACTGCTACAAGAGAAACACTCTTTAGGACAATGGTCAGGACCTAAACAAGGCAGACACCAAAAATGGGTGTCTATTAACGTAGTTGTACTGCCACACTTTCCACATTGCTTAAAGATAGTGGCTGGCTTTTCCATAATGGAAAGGATAGAGGCCTAGTGGCCAAAAAGAGGTCAGACACTAAACCAGAAAAAAATTCTTAGTGAAAAGAAGAAATTTTCCAAGAAAAAGAAAGAAAAGCACTGGCGGTACCGGTGGGCATCAAAGAAAGGCAGGTGCGACCACAAAAAATAAAAGAGATGAATTTTCTGCGGTGACAAGGACACGTCCTGTCGGCTCTGCGGAAAACGAAGAACTGTTGTGAGGGAAGTAGAATGGCGGGAAGGCAGCTCGCATGCGTGTGGGATGCTCCCAAAAGCGTTCTTTTTTGGACGCTGGGGAGCGTTCCCGCGCAGGCTCAGTCGGTACCGACGTACCATATGTGAAGACTCATTCCTGCTTGTTCCTGGAGATGCACTGACGCCCAAAGGCATTGAGGGCTCTTGACTCTCTACCTGGAGGGTTAGAGGGGTGGGTCTTCGAGCTCTTGATTCTGCACATCACCAATTCAACCACCATGGAATGGTGGGAGAGCTGCGGTTTTTGAAAGCCCGGCCACTCCGGTACCCAATACATGGTATTGAGGTGTCAACTGTAAGGGGAGACTGTGATAGGAGTCTCCCATATATGGAGCATAAGATCATAAAGTATGCGGTGCACTGACAGAGTGACTGTCTCCTTCGGTGCTGCTGGGTATTGGAGGATCTCCAGCTCCTCCACTCTTGGCTTCTTCTCCGATATTACCATGACGGACCCTTGGCTAGGTCTCAAATGAATTCCTGGAAGGACATGTCCTCAGGACGAGACATGTGTCACTGTTGTGGTGGAGAAGGCTCTGAAGGAAGGTCCCGGGTCCTACGGAAATTAAGCAATTCCTCATCTGAAATGCTGGAATCTGAATGGGAAGACTCAAAGTACCAAGGCGTACGGTGTTCATCCGAAACTTGTTGTTGGCACCGGTGTTCTGAGGTATTGGCCTCGGTGAGCTATTTGGGTTGGGAACCGATATTGGTGATGGTCTTCAAGGAGGGAATGGGTGACAGTGATGTTGATGCCATGTGCATCAGGCCTGATGTCATGCCAGCAACTGGTGCCAGTACCGACAAGCAGGTGCCTGGAGCCAAGGACTTGATAGGTACCAAGGCTGCCAGGAGAGCTGCTAAATTCCACTCAATGGCCAGTATGCGCTGGTCCACTGAGGTTGTCGATGCTTGGGTATCAGCTGCGGGTACTTTTAGGAAAAGTGAAATAAGAGAAGAAAGGAGGGAACTGGCAATGTCTTCGAAAGTGCTATTGACAATGGGAAGGCAGAGGCGTTATCCACAAAAACAGTTTTTCTGCGGTGACAGGATTTGCTTCCTGCTGGCTCTGCAGAAAGCAGAAAATGAAGAACTGAAGAGAGGGAATTGGGAAGGCAGGAAGGCAGTCACACAGGCACAGTGGGATGCTCCCAAAGGCTTTCCTATTGGATGCTGAGGAGCGTTCCTGTGCGGGTTCCATTGGTATCGAAGACTACATTCCTGCTTGTTCCTGGAGAAATAAATATACAAATGATTATTATTAGTAGCAGTAGTAGTATCAATCCATGTGTTCAATTCTGGTCACTATATCTCAAAAGAGTTACGGTAGTGTTAGAAAAGATATAGCAGAAGCATCGGAACGGGATGGGACACACGGGCCCACCAAACGTTTGCCGCCAGCAGAGAGAAGAGAGCACTTGATCTGTCAGCCTGCGGGAGATCGGATCCCTGCAGACAGGAGTGGAAGGCTGCCATGATTGTGGCAAAACCTCCTCCTGTCTGTCTGTGGGAGATCCGATCCCCGCAAGTAGACAGGAGTCAGATCGCAGCGACCTTCCCCTCCTATCCGCAGGGATCTGATCTCCTGCGACCTTCCCCTATCTGCAGGGATCTGATCTCAAGCGAACAGACGGGAGTCTGCTGTGATCGCAGCCATTCTCTCTTGTTCTACCCGTGGGAGATGGGAACCCTGAAGGCAAAACAGGAGGGGAAGGCTGCGAGGGGCGGAGTTAGGGTGGAGCTTGGGACAGAATCAAGGCAGAGTTTGGTCCCCCCATTCAAAGAGGCGTTCTGTGGCCCCTGAGATATAGATAAGGGTGACCAAAATGATTAAAAGAATGGAATGACTCATATACAGAAATGCTAAAGAAGTCAGGGCTCCTCAGCTTGGAGAAGAGACTGTATGAGGCCACTGTGAGGCGATCCTGCTTAAGCACTGTGTCCTGCCGCACATGCTGTGGACAGTCTGAACAAAACAGCATACCCCGTGACTCTAGCTTTATTTGTAAGTGTTACAATTGTGCCTGTAGATGTTACACTCTATCCTGCAGTTGTACAACTTAACGGTAACTGCTACATTGTATCCTTATTTCTAAACTAAACTGATAATAGCTCCTCGTGCAAGTGATACTATTGTGCTTGACATTACACTACTCTGTTCTGGCAATTGCACCCCCACCTGTAATTAATTCTCTGTTACAAGCTTATTTCCTAAAATATTACCCTACACCTTTCCTGCATGGACCCTTGAATTTACCTAGCCAACCATGCCTCCCCTCACCACAACTACTTACTTCTATGCTCTGTTCAGCTGCCTCATAGTGATCACTTTAACACAGATTTCCCAAGCCCTCACCCCCACATTTAACCACATTCCTATTCTACGCAGTGCCTGGAGGCAACCCCATAGCTACCTAAACCATCAATCTGTCAGACATGGCCATTTACCACACTCTCACCTCATATACATTGCACTACATCAGTCCAAAGCCTCTCAGGTGGATGACTCTCACTCCCCACCTCCTGACCTTAAATGTGCCCTCCTAAACGCCCGCTCTATCCGTAAGAAATGGCCTGCCATAATTGAAATATTATCAACCTTCAACCTCGACATCCTTTGTATCACCGAGACTTGGTTGTCACCCTCAGACATGGTTCTCCTCCATCAGTTTGTCCCCCCCCCAACTTCTCCACTCACTCATGCCATAGAGTGGACAGAAGAGGAGGAGGAGTTCTCATATTAAGCAAGACCGACCTACAATTCAAGACGATTGCCTCCAATACTACCCCCTACCTCGACTATATCTCCATAACAAATAAAAACCATTCCATCAACCTATTATACAGAACACCCTCCTCATCATCAGATGATCTCTCTACAATCATCGATCTCGCCTGCAATCCCACCGTGACCCACACTCCAAACTGGATACTTGGCGACTTCAATCTCCCCTCCCTTCAAGATACTCAGGCCAAAGCCCTTATTGAAGCATTCGAATCATCAGGCTACACCCAATTGATCAATACACCTACCCATGGTCAAGGGGAATATGCTTGATCTTATCTTCGCCCCACAAATTCCCTCCAGCTACATTCACAAGTTCGATCTCTCAGTATGTGCAGTACCTTGGTCCGACCATAATTTAATCAGGTTCACTATGCCAGCAGACCCCCAACTCACTGCTCCACATTCTCCAATGGATCCAGCAGCACCAACCTCAACTCGTTTCCTGCAATTCAACAGAGATGAGATATTGGAAAAAATACAGCATCTCCACACCCAACCAGCACAAGACCTAAACAACATGATTTCCTCATGGAATAAATGTCTCAATGCGACAATAGATGGTCCTCCCAGTAAAAAGAGACCCCTTAGTAGAACAAGGGCTCCATGGTACTCACCAGAATTAAAGAGCTCCCTCCATCAAATCAGACAGCTTGAACGACGCTGGCACCGTTCCAGATCAACCGAAAGCCAGGTCGCTTATTTTGCCCAACTAGATGCCCACCGTATTGCAGTCTCCAAGAGAATGAAACAATATCATGCAGAAGTACTACATAGAGCCCTAAACAAGCCCCACGAGCTCTTCAACCTGGTCAAAACCTGAACTAAAGAGCCTTCCTCAGGGCAACCAATCCAACCTGACCCACAGGCATATGCGGACTATCTGCAATCCAAGACAAGCCTAGCTACTACAACTATGAACAACTGCCCCACTGACACCTCACCAGTTCTCTCCCCCTCTTCTTCACCTCATAGAATCATATCAGGGGCCCAATTCATCACCTCCTTAACTACTCCATCTGAAAAGGAGATACAAGATACCATCTCCAATATAAATACCTCCACTGCTCCAAACGATCCATGTCCAGCCTTCTGGATAAAAACCTTACGTTTGGAACTCAGTCCGTTCCTTGCCAGCCTGATTGGCTCATCCTTCCAGACAGGTACCTTCCCCCTCAGTCTAAAACAAACATCTATTAGACCCCTACTCAAGAATAATAAATTGGACTCAGAAAAGATGGACTCATTTAGACCCATCTCCAGTATCCCACTCCTAGCTAAGATCATGGAAAAAATAGCCCAGCGTCAACTGAACCACCACATTGAGAACAACGCTCCCCTCGACCCCTGTCAACATGGTTTCCGGGAGGCTCATGGTGTCGAAACATTGTTAACAACCTTATTCAACACGTTGATAACAGGTCTGGATAACATCAGACAAGGCTTCGCTCTAGTGTTCCTTGACATTGCAGCCGCCTTTGACTCTGTCAACCACGAGTTACTCCTGCTACGCCTAAATGAGAAGGGAATACATGGAAATGCTCTAGCCTGATGTGCCTCCTACCTTAAGGACAGATGGCAGCATGTTCGTTCTCACGCATCCAAGTCCACCCCTTTTCCTCAAACCAGGGGTGTCCCACAGGGTTCATCTCTTTCAGCCCTATTTTTCAATGTATATATGCAACCTATTTGCACCATCATTAGATCATTCAACATCAACTGCTTAGTCTATGCTGATGACGTCCTTATGTTTACTCCAATTTCCACTGAGCATCCAGACTTATCTCAGCTATCCTCCTGCTTCGATGCAGTCTCGGATTGGTTACATTCCCAGAAGCTAATGATAAACCTCAAAAAGACAGATGTGCTTTTCATCAGTAGAGATCAGACTTTCATCCCACCTACATCATTGAAGGTACGTGGCGCGGAGCTTCCTACTAAGACTTCGCTACGATACCTCGGAGTAACCCTCGACCAACACCTGGACCTAAATGCCCATATAAGTAACCTAATAAAAGCAATTTACCATAAAATCCGGATGATGCGACACATGAGACAGCTTCTAGAGCCAAAAGACTTCCGAACAGTGTTCCAGGCAATGGTGATGCCTCACTTTGACTATGCCAACTTCATTCTGCATGGTCTACCAAAGAGCTCACTCCTTCCATTGCAGATAGCAATGAACACTGCAGCTAGGACCCTATACGGAGCATCCAGAAGAGACCATATTACCCCTATCCTAAAAGCTCTACACTGGCTCCCTGTTCACTGCAGGATCACTTTTAAAATACTGACAATGACATTCAAAGCCATTAACAACTGCACATCTATCTCCCTTTCCGAGCTTATCCGGCTCATCCCCCCGTTAGACTGAGAAGATCTGCTGCCTCCAACACCTTGTGCCTCCCAAAAGTATTCACCAAATGTAATAAGGCTACAGGAAATCGAGCTTTTGCACTTTATGCCCCCCATTGCTGGAACGCGCTACCAGCAAACATCCGAGCTATAAACAGCCTCTCTCAGTTCAGGAAGGAGCTGAAACATCACCTCTTTCTTCAGTACTTCCTCAACTCTGATGAAATCACATAACCAACCACTGTTAACTCCTCCTTTCTCCCCTTTTCCGTTAATCTCACCCCTGTGCCCCCAGCAAATTAGCCTTTAACACGCAAATGTATGACGTTATCCCTCAAGCCATGTTCACGATGAATAGTGCCTAGTTGATATCTTACTACTGTTATCAACCTGTATATAGTCCCATGTTGTATATAGTTCCATGATGTATATATAGTTAGCCTGTGTTCCATGTTCAATACCCTGTTCAATGTAAAACGCAGTGTGGCTTTTCCTGCTGTGCGAGTTTTGTTACCTGTGAACCGCGCTGATGGTAAATAGTGCGGTATAGAAAAACTATAAATAAATAAAATAAATGAAGTAGAACGAGTAAACATAAATCGATTGATTAGTCTCTCAAAAAATACAAAAGCTAGGGGGCTCACCATAAACAAACAGAAGAAAACCTTTTTCACTCAACACATAATTAAGCTCTGGAATTTGTTGCCAGAGGATTTAATAAAAGCAGTTAGCTTAACTGTGTTTAAAAAAGGTTTGAAAAAGTTCCTGGAGGAAAGGTCCATAAACCATTCTGAAAGTAGACTTGGGGAAAGCCGCAGCTTATCCCTAAAGTTAAATAGCATAGAATCTTGCTACTTTTTGGGATCCTGCCAGGTACTTGTGACCTGAACTGGCCACTGTTATACTGGGTTTGATGGACCTAAAGTCTGATCCATTATGGCGATTCTTATATTCTCATGCTCTTCACTGCTTCTCCTATAAAAATTGGGCCATTTTTTGGGGGACTTATTTCTTTGGAATCCCTAGTCTGATGTGGCTTTTCACCAGATGGTAGAAAATTTGGACAAGTTCCATTAAATTTTTGGAGAGCTATTTTGCTCCCAGGCAGACAGATGTTCTCAACCCCTCATATATAATACTTTCCAATATTCCACTGGATTGGAAAAACCAAAAAGGATCAGGTATCATGCTTAATAAAAACCAAGATGATATAACTTCTAAAATGTATATGATGCCAGAAGGTAACATTCTAATTCAGTAAACAAACAACAACAAATGGCTCTCCATCACAAAAAGAGATCCGCAGGAACAATTTAAAACAAGAGAACTCTATATTATACAACACTACTTACTGCTTGGTTCTTTGACAGTGCCTTTGTGTCCTTCTCTTGAGAGGACTGGCTATTATACTCTGCTGCTGCTGCTCCTCTAGAGGACTTTGCTGTGAACCACATACATAGCTGTTTTCATTATCCTGGGAGCATCTGTCATTTTTCTGACTTTGTCTTTCTTTAAGCAGAATAGGTACAGATGCTTTAGCATTAGATGTTGAACAGGATGCTTCTCCTTCCTGTGGTGGAAAACAATAAATAGTCAAAGCTTCCTTTAAAAAACAACAACTTTTTGATAGCAATACTTGTATCAGAAAAGATTACAGAAGCACAAGAATAATCCAGAACTTAAGTAGTGAAGGAGAAGAATTACCACTGCTTATGCACTAGAAGACAGGACAAAGTAAATGGATTCAAGTTTCAAGACCTTGTAAAACAAACCAATGCTTGTTAATACTAAGAAACTTATTTCACTAGTGTTTCTATGGTCTCAATGTTTACACCCTAATTTTCCAATCAAACAAAGCAGCCAACCATGTTGACCCAACCAAGATAGTGTAGTGTACAGTTCCATCTAATTTTATATTGCATCAACTACTGCTCATGATGTATAAGATATTGTGGTTATTAAAAGTTCCACAAACCGATAAAGCTGGAAGCCCAAAGGAGGAGAAAGAGGAGCAGGAAACTCAGGTCTAAAAACACACATATTGAACTGGTCTTACAGACCCTACAGGTCACCTAGCTTTGGATGTCAAGTAGATGCCTATTTTTTAGCCTATTTTATAAAGGCACATAAGCGCCTATGAGCCTGATTCAGAGATGCGGGTTGCGGGGCTGCATGTCCCAGCGGGTTGTGCAGCCCTGCAAGTTGTCCGGACCCTATTCTGCCTCCTGCTCTCCCCGCACTTCAGCAGTAGGAAGTGCAATGTCGGCGGGTGGGGGGGGGGGGAGGGGGTGGTACGGGGTCAGAGCAGGCCAGCCCAGCAGGACGTACAGGGCCGATTCAAGTCATGGTTCTTTATGTACTACGGGGTATGTGGGGAGGTGCTGCTTATTCCACCTCTGAGCAGCACCGACCCAGCAACTGCAGCTGGGGGTGCAGGGGGGGTCCCCGCCACCTGACCCAGGCCCCGGCTGGCCAGCTGATGGTCGGGCGGCAGGAAAGAGGGGGGTCTAAGCCGCGGGAGTCAGGGGTGCCTGCAGGGAGGACATCACCGCAGGTGGCAGGGGCATGCCGGGCCGTCCACAGGCTCGACTCTGTGTACTGCGGGAATGATAGTTCCCACGATCTAGAATCAGGTCCTAATGGGACTGTTTTCGTCAGGGACATCTGGATGTCCCGGATGTACTCCTCTTGGAATCGGGCTCCACGTGTTTTTAGAAGAAGCCACGGAGCAGGTGTAAATGTTCACACAATTTTGACTCCACCCACACTCTGCCCCATTTATTCGCCCCAAAAGCACACACCTTCTTGTCACTGCATGTACTTTTACAGTATGTGCATAACCCTGGAGTATTTTATCAAGCTGTTTTATGTGCAAAATAGTTGGAAAATTAACCCTCACAATATTGCAAACATAAATACCCTTTCTAATCCCACTAGAATTCAGAAAAAACAAACAAAAAAACAGCAACAGAGCATTTGAATACTTATCTCCGATGCTCTTTGCCAGAAACACTGAGAAACATAACAGACATCTCCACCTTTCGCACACAACTAAACATTTTTCTGTTTATAGAACACTTTGGTAAAAATGAGACAAATACATCAACTGCCCTGACTCAACCCCACTAAGATTCCTGAAGCACCACACCATCCACTACTTTACATCCCTTCCCTCAAAAAACCTCAGGACCCTTTTAATTTGTACATAGTTCATACTAAATCCTCATTATTCCTGATCACTTGTTGTTTATTGATCATGTAATTATCTAATAGTTCTCTTGCACATGTAACTTCCACTTTGTTCGATGTAGCTCAGTTGTTTTATGTAAACCGCTATGATTGATCGATATGGTGGTAAAGAAAACACAAAAATAAATAAATAAATAAAGAGGGTAATTTTCAAATCTATGTCCCTGGGTAACATAGTGGTTTATCTACTTTAGGCGGAAGTGTTCCTGTAGGGTGGGTTTAGCATTAGCAGATGTAAATGTGTGTGGAGACATTTTCTAAGAATTTTCAAAGTGAAAACAAGTCCATACTTTCATAATGAAAATCCTGCAAAGACTGCAGAGTGATAAGTATGTGCATACCTTTCACTAATATGGCATTTCTAAAATTTTTCCCAAAAGTCTATGTACATGTCTGTGCAGCGCTGCATATGTCCTATAGCGCTATACGAATGCTCAATAGCAGTAGTAGTAGCATTCCAATTTAGATTAATCTGGAAGCTTTTCAACAGCCTCACCATGCATGCAAATCACTTCTCGTCTTTCACTGTTATGCAAGACCACCTCAGTATAATATTATAGCTCATAGCAGAATACAGCTCCGTGGGGGGGGGGGGGGGGTGGTATGTGGGAACTTGTATCCTGAATAAGCAGGATAGCAAGTCCTCGTAAAATGGGATTCCCTATCTACAGGCTACCTTCAACTGAAAAAGGGGAAAATAAGCAACTTGCAAGGTGCTGCAAGAGTCAAACACCAACATCTTTTTGGCGTAAACCAGCCTTTTCCATATTTTTTTTAAATTTTTTCAGAATGTAGACTGGCAATGAAAAGAAACAGGCCTAGGGGGGATGTGTGTTGGATTCTAATCCCTAAAGGATGGACTGACAAAACGTATTGTCGTCATGTTGGCTTCTCCTCCTAGACAGTATTGGGATGGGAATGTATGGACAAATGTTTATGTTACAACTTCGCAAATTTCTTCCATGAAGGCTGATCTCAAATGAGCTATTGACCCAGCAATAGCTCTGACATTATCAGCCGTGCTGTGGCTCTCAAGAGTCAAACCTGCCTGGGAAGAAGTAAAGGAAATGCAGTCTGCTAGCCAATTGGTAATGACAGATGAGTTAATTTATGATGAACCCTAGTTACTCCAACAACCGGATGATGGTGTGCATGGATCTTTGAGCTCCTTTCTGAGTTGTGTTCTTGACCAGCCAATTGTCTAGGCAGGCTCTCAGTCTACATAGATACCCTGTTACTTTATTTTTTTTGTGTCGTCAAGTCAGTGCTGACTCCTGGCATCCCAGCTACCTTTGGGTTTTCTTGGCAATGTATCACCAGAAGCAGATTCCCAGGCCCTTTCTTCCAAGGCAATGGAGGGTAAAATGAGTTGCCCAAGGTCATAAGGAGTGCCAGCAGGAATTGAACCCTTTATCTTTTTGGGTACTAAGCAGTTGCTCTAATCACTAGGCTACTCCTCCACTCATCCTGTTACTACGGCAAGGTATTTTGTAAAGATGTAAGGAGCTGGCATGAGGCTAAAGGACAGAACATCGTATTGGTAGTGGTGTTTCCTTATTACAAATCTGAGCTACTTCCTATGCCTATAACTTGGATGAATCTCTATGGGGGTGTAAGCATGCTTTAAGTCCAGAGAACATAGCCAGCCTACTTTTTGGGCTAAAGAAATGAGGGTGATCAGGGAAAGCATACTAAACTTTTCTTAAACTAGATGCATTTTTATGGCCCTTAAGTCTAGGATGGGATGAATTCCCCAGTTTTCTTTGTGATGAGAAAATATTTGGGAGTAGACTCCCTCCCTCTTTCTCCTTGTGGAGCGGGTTTGATCGCATTGGCCTCTAAGAGGGCTCTTTCATTTAGTACTGTATTTCCTGATATGTAGAGTTTCACCAAAATGCTCTCAATGGGCAATTTGGTGGAACATCAAATAGATGAAGACGATACCCTAAGCGGGTGATTTTTAGCATCTAATGATTAGAGATTATAAGGGGCCAGTGGTTTGCGTAAAACCCTAGTCTCCCTCCTTCTGGAAGGTTGTCTGGTATGGATACTGGAATACTAGCTACTGTATATTGTCATTGAGGCAATCAAAACCCTATCCCTGATTTTAGCTGTAGAGTTGGTTTGGACTTTTGGGCCCTCTGCTGTCTTGAATGAGAGCAAGATCCCCGTCTTGTCTGGGAACAGCAAGAAAGCATGGTTACTCACCTGTAACAGGTGTTCTCCAGGGACAGCAGGAATCAGTCCTCACTTATGGTGATGTCGGCACCGACGGAGCCCGCGCGGAGCAATTCCCCAGCTTTCAAAGAAAGCTTTTGGGATTGCTGTCACGCATGCATGGTTCTCTTCCTGCCCAAGGGTGCCATCTTGCTCAGTCAGGTCCCCTAGCTCGAGTCCTACCAAGCAGATGGCAAGGGAAGGACAAAAATGTAGCAACTCATCAGGGGAGGTAGGAGGGTAGTGAGGACTGATTCCAGCTGTCCCTGGAGAACACCTGTTACAGGCGAGTAACTACACTTTCTCCAGGAACAAGCAGGAAGTCAATCCTCACTTATGGGCTCCCTAGCTACAGGCTACCAAATCTGTAACCAAAAAATGGCTCTGCGAGGCCAAAAGCAGAAGCCGAAGCCCGAAGGAGCCCGAGTCCTCGGGGCGAAACCCTCGGTAGCCATGAAGAAGGGTCGGAGGGCAAGAGTTGCTTATACCACGAAGAGATTACGGAGCACAGCCTGGTCGAAGGTGCTGTCCCGGCAGGACTCCCTCTACAGGCCAGTAGTGGGAGGTGAAGGTGTTCGTAGAAGACCATGTTGCTGCCCGGAAAATCTCCATCATGGGCACGGAGCGCAGCGAGGCCACCGAGGCCACTTTGGCTCGGACCCTATGAGCAGTGACTCGATGATCCAGAGGGACGCCTGCCTTTGAATGGGCGAAAGCGATGAAGTCCGCCACCCAAACAGAGAGGGTGCACTTCGTGACTGCTTGCACCTGCCTATTGGGATTTTAGGTCACGAAAAGTCTGTCAGACTTGCAGTGAGTCTGGGTATGCTGCAAGTAGAAGGCGAGGGCCCGCTTGCAGTCGAGGATGTGGAGAGCCACCGACGCCTGATTGGCATGGGGCCTCGGGAAGAAGGTCTGGAGCACTATCTCTTGGTTGAGATGAAAGGCTGACATGACTTTAGGTAAGAATTTAGGATGGGTCCAGAGGACCACTCTGTTCCGATAAAACCTGGTCTAAGGGGCGCCAGACATGAGTGCCTGAAGCTCACCGACCGAGGTCAGTGCCACCAGGAAGGCCACCTTCCAGGAAAAGTGCCGGAGTGAAAACATCACCATCGGCTCGAAGGGTGGACAAGTGAGTTGTGTGAGCACCACGTTCAAGTCCCATTCCGCCAGCGGGAGACGGATGGGAAGCTTGGATAACAGA
This sequence comes from Ichthyophis bannanicus, assembly GCA_033557465.1. Classification (NCBI taxonomy): domain Eukaryota; kingdom Metazoa; phylum Chordata; class Amphibia; order Gymnophiona; family Ichthyophiidae; genus Ichthyophis; species Ichthyophis bannanicus. The sequence continues at coordinate 29,168,612 of CM066036.1, read as the reverse complement.
AGGCCCCGCATGAAGTGGGAGACTAGTGGCTGCCCCGAGAGAGGCTTTCCCTCGATAGGGAGATGATTAGCCGATATGGCGCTCAAATGAACTCTAACAGAGTTCGACTTCAGCCCTTCCCTCAAGAGGTGGAGGAGGTACTGGAGAATCCACCAAACCGGGCAGGAGAAGGGGTCAATCTGGTGAGCCGAGCACCAGACGGAAAAGCGTTTCCACTTGAAGGCGTAAGTCCGCCTAATGGAGTCCTTCTTCGACGCAAGGAGGATTTCCTCAACCTCCTCTGGAAGGGCCAGAGAGGCTAGAGAGACCCGTTCAGCTGCCAGACCGTGAGGGATAGGGAGGGTAGGTTCGGGTGCAGTACTCAACCCTCCTCCTGCGTCAACAAGTCCCTGGCAGAGTCCAGGGGAACCGGAGGCTCCAACGACAGCCGGAGCAGGAGCGGAAACTAAGGCTGCCAAGGCTACGAGGGGCCCTTGAGAATCAGAGATGCCCCGTCCCGCTGGGCCTTGAACAGAGTCCTCGCAATGAGGGAAAGCATATAGGAGACTGGAGAACCAGTCCAAGAGAAATGCATCGGGGCCCTCCCTGCTCGGGTGTGGCACTGGGCCACAGAAGCGAGGGAGCTGCGTATTCTGGGGGCTGGTGAAGAGGTCCATCACTGGAGTGCCCCAGCGCAGAAACAGCCAGCCTGCCACTCTGGGATCCAGGAGCCACTCATGGGGGCGAAGGATTCTGCTGAGTCTGTCCGCAAGGCCATTCTCCTGACCTGGGCGGTACATCGCCTTGAGGGACATCCTCCGTCGGGCAGCGAAGGAGCAGATGAGGACTGCCTCCCTGCAGAGGGAGTGTGACCCCCGTGCACCCTCTTTGTTGATGTAGAACATCGCTACCTGGTTGTCGGTCTGCACCAGAACCGACTTCCCGCTGAGGACATCTGCGAAGGCCCTCAGGGCCCACCGGATGGCTTGGAGCTCGAGCAGATTTATCTGCTACTGAGTCTCCACAGGAGACCATTGTCCCTGCGTGCAGAATGACCCGCAATGGGCTCCCCACCCCAACAGGGAAGCATCCGTGGTTAGCACCACATCGTGCTGTGGGGCCTGGAAGGGCGATCCCCACAGGAGGTTGTGGGTGTTTTGCCACCAGTTCAGGGACAACTGAAGGTCGGGAAGAACCCTGACAGGGTCCCTGATGTGTTTGAGGGATTGCCTCCATTTGGAGCTGAGACACCACTGGGCCATCCACATGTGCAGGCGGGAGTGAGGAACCACATGCATGGTCGAGGCCATGTGGCCCAAGAGACATAGCATGGACCGAGTGGTGACCTGGAGGGCGCTTTGGACGCGGGCCACCAGAGCTCGGAGGTGGGTGGAGCGATCCACCGGCAAGAAGGCCATGGCCTGCCGAGTATCGAGGCGCACCCCCTATGAACTCGAGAGCCTGTGTCGGCTCGAGGGGAGACTTTGGGTAATTGACCAAGAACCCCAAGCTCTCCAAGAGGAGGACAGTGCGCAACATCGCTTGCTGGGCCTCCTCGACGGAGGAGCCCGTAACAAGCCAATCGTCGAGGTAGATAAAGACCGGCACGCCCTGGCGCCAAAGGTGAGCAGCGGCCACGACAAGGCACTTCGTGAAGACCCGCGGGGCGGATGCGAGACCGAAGGGGAGCACCCTGTACTGGAAGTGCTCTCCCTGCACCCTGAAACGCAGGTACTGCCTGTGTTGGGGGTGGATCAAGATATGGGCGTAAGCGTCCTTCAGATCCAAGGAGCATAGCCAGTTGCACTGCCGGAGGAAGGGCAGTAGCAAGCCAAGAGATAGCATCTTGAATTTCTCCCGCATCAGGAACTTGTTCAGCTTGTGGAGGTCGAGGATGGGCCAAAGACCCCCCCATCTTTTTCGGGACGAGGAAGTACCGAGAATAAAAGCCTCAACCTCGCAGGTGGGGAGGGACCTTCGACTGCCCGTTGGGCAAGGAGGGAGTGCAATTCCCACTACAGCAACAGCTGGTGTGCGGGGCGTCGAGGAGGCTCCGCCGGGAGGAAGCCTGTCGAAGTGGAGGCGGTAGCCCTCCTGGATGAACTGGAGGACCCAGGTGTTCGAGGTAATAAGTGCCCACGACTGGGAAAAGCAGGACAGGCATCCCCCCACTGGCTGCTGCATCGCCAGAAGGCAAGGGGCTATGCCGCTGGCGTCAAAACCCCTGCAGGGACTGTTGGGGAGCTGGCGTCTGGGCCTTCGGGTCCTTTGGTTTATGGTGGCCCTGGCCGGGCTTCCCCTGCACGGGAGTGATTGGCACGGGGGTAGTCAGGTACGGTGAGTAGCCGTGGTACTGGAGGCCTTTCCTGGGGAAGAAGGGCTTCTTGGTAGGCTGCTTCTTCCGAGGCAGCGTAGAGGGGTTTTTTTGGAGAGACGGGTCTTGGTGACATACTCGATCTCAGCCGCCTTCTCCTCCATCGGCTTACCAAAGAGTTGCTCGCTCAGGTAGGGCAAGTTCCGAAGCTTCTCCTGCACCCACTGCTCCAAATCTGAAGATTGTAGCCGAGCCGAAGTCTCGAAGCCATCATAGGAGGCTCGAGAAATATACTTGGAACAGTCAGCCACTGATTTGAACAGGGTGCAGAACCTGTCGAGAGGCTCGTCCTCGAGGCCCGCAGAGAAACCACCAAGTTCTTTTGCCAAGTAACGGAGGAACATACCAATATATAGTTGGTATGCCTGGATGCGACAAGAGAGCATGGAACCTTGATAGGCCTTGCGGCTCAGAGCATCAAGGGCTCTCGATTCTCGGCCCGGAGGAACCGAGGAATGGGACTTCGGGCTTTTCTGCTTCCTCATGGCTGATTCCACCACCATCGAGGTGTGAGGAAGTTGGGTCTTACGGAAGCCTGGTCCTCACTGCACCTTGTACATTGTGTCAAGGCGCTTGCTCACAATGGGAACACGTTGAGGGATTCCCTAGGCGGGGCCTCGTACTGAAGAATATCGAGTTCTTTAGCGCGCGGGTCCTCCTCAGCCTGGGTAACCAGGTTGAGGGCCCAAGCCATGTCCCGAATAAACACCAGAAAGGAGGTGTCCTTGAGCAGTGAACGTTGCTGGAGATCAGGCGGCGAGGGGTCCGACAGGAGATCCCAGTCGGAGAAGTCGGTCGAGGGATCCGAGCTGAGCGGTTCACCCTGTCCGATAGCTGGTGACCTGGAGCTGGAGGCCATGGACGATCTCACCCCCGAGGAACGGGAGAGCGAGCGAGACTGACGTCGAGGACCCTCAAGAGGCCCGTGGCTCTCGGGGGTTTCCTGGACGGATTTGGGTGTCCCATGCGAGGGACCTGAGGTCTCTGGGCATAGGTCAGCAAAGCTGGCCATGAGCGCCTGCTGGTAAGCAATTAACGCAGAAATGCTGCATTCGAGCACCAGCATATAGGACTCTCACACAGGCTTGGGGCACTGGGATGCTGATACCGGGGTTACCAGATCGGGCGTTGAGGAGGAGAGACCTCCACTTCTCTGCGAGGTACCTTGCGGGGCCGCTCCTTGTCCGACTCTCGGGAACGCCAAAGGGGGCTAAGCGACCGGGTGCGTAAGAGCTCGCGCTTGTCAGGGGCCCCAGACAGTGACTTTGAGGCCTTCTTTTTGCGTCGTTCCTCCTCGGGGGACCCTTGGTCAGAGTGCCGACTGGAACGCGGTGCCGCAGGGGGAGAACCCACCAGAGGGGAGATGACCGAGGGTGCCACTGGAGACTCCGAGGCGGCCTTTTGGAAAATGTTTTCAGACTTCTGCTTACGGCTGAGCAGGGCCTTAGAGGACATTTTCTTACAGAGTGAACAGAGCTCTGGGTCATGGTCAGCTCCCAGACACCTTAGACAACAGTCATGAGTGTCCATAAGTGACATGTTCCTAGAACATCTATGGCATTTTCTAAACCCGGTGGCCATGGGGGCAAAAACAGCCCCTGCGAGGTCGAAGACCCATGCAGCCAGCGGTTAGAAGGAAAAAAAAAAAGGGCGCGAAGCCCTTAAGAAAAAATTTTAAAGTTATCCCCGTAGGCTCCAAAAAATAGAGGGTAGAGGACCGGTGCAACTGGAAACAAGGAAAAGAGCCTGTTAAGGTGAGGAAAACAAAACTTTTTCCAAGGGACAAGGACATGCGTCCAAAGGGCTCCGCGGAAAAAGGGAGACTGAGCAAGATGGCACCCTTGGGCGAGAAGATGACCACGCATGCATGGCAGCAATCCCAAAAGCTTTCTTTGAAAGCTGGGGAATTGCTCCACGTGGGCTCCGTTGGTGCTGACGTCACCATAAGTGAGGACTGACTTCCTGCTTGTTCCTGGAGAAGGATGAGGATACCTACATCTTTGAATGTAACACTATTCTCCTTCACCCTCCATTCTGAAACCTCCTAGATAAGGACGCCAGATCGGAAGTGGGCCTGAAGGCAAACTAGAACAGCAGCTTCTTGGTACTTACACATCTTAGAGGAAAGGAGCTGCTCTCAGGTGCAGCTCTTTATCCAAATCAGTCATACATTGAGGACCTGAGATTAATTAAGCTTCAGGTGAACAAGGTATATTAGAGGTATTAGATACCCTTTTATTAGTATAAGCACCTACACCAACTCTTAGTGAATACAGAATTTTAAGACCTAAACACAAGCTTTAAACTAAGATGCAGACAACAGTCCAGCAGCGAGATGGGGGCTTTCCAGTCTTTTGCACTGAGTGTCACATGTATGATTTTCTCCCAGTTGGTGAGAGGTCTTACGTATGCACTAAGTGCAAGGAGCTCTTTGCTCTCAGGGAACGAGTCCGTTCTCTAGAGGCTAGAGTAGCAGACCTGGAAGACATAAGAAAGACAGAGAAGTACATGGACGAGACCTACAGGGATATAAGTCCTGAAGTCCCACCTCCAGTCTGGCAGCATCCCTGTTGCCATGGAGGAGAGAGGTCACGTGACAGGAGAGCATCACCCTGGTGTGGCAGGACGTGATCCTGTAACTAGGACCTGTCCTCCAGGTGATGTAAAACCCTCTTGCACCGAGGACGTTTCTCCAGGGCCATGTGCCCATGAGGGGAGGGTTAGGACAGCTGTTATAGTTGGTGATTCGATCATTAGGCATGTAGATAGCTGGGTGGCTGGTGGACGTGAGGATCGCCTGGTAACATGCCTGCCTGGTGCGAAGGTAGCAGACCTCACGCACCGCCTAGATAGGATCTTAGATAGTGCTGGGGAGGAGTCTGCTGTCTTGGTACATGTCGGTACCAATGACATAGGAAAATGTGGTAGGGAAGTTCTGGAGGCTAAATTTAAGTTTTTGGTAGGAAGTTGAAATCCAGAACTTCCAGGGTAGCATTCTCCGAAATGCTTCCTGTTCCACGTGCAGGACGCTATCTCCAGGAACAAGCAGAAATGTAGTCTTCACATATGGGGACTCCCTAGCTGCAGATGCCAGGGAGATGGCCGCAGGAAGCTGTTAGGCCTTGTTCAAGGGCCTTACTTTCCCCCATGGATCTCTGGCATCCTACCAGGGACGGTGGGTAGGAGTTGATTAAGTCTGAAAAAGGTGTTGGAGAACAGCCTGGCCAAACAAGGCATCCCGGCGGGAGTCCTTGTCTAAACAGTAGTGGGCTGTGAAGGTATGTACCAAAGCCCAAGTAGCTGCTCGACAGATGTCGTCAATAGACACAGAGTGAAGATGAGCCATTGAGGCTGCCATGGCTCTCACATTGTGAGTTGTGACATTGCCTTCAAGAGGAAGGTTCTTACGCTCATAGGCAAAGGATATGCAATGAGCAATCCAGTTAGATAGAGTTCTTTTGGAAACTGGAAGTCCCAAATGACTAGGAACAAAAGCAACAAAGAGTTGAGAAGATTTTCTATGTTGCTGTGTCCTTTGCAAGTAAAAGGCCAAAGCTCTTTTACAGTCCAAGGTATGAAGGTTCCTTTCTGCACCGGAGGCATGAGGCCTCGGAAAGAATACAGGAAGACAAACCGCTTGGTTTAAATGGAAAGGCGAAACCACCTTTGGCATAAAGTGTGGATGAGTCCTAAGAACTACCTTATCATGGTGGAACCTTGTATAAGGAGGATCAACACTTGCAATTCACTGATGCGACGTGCTGACGTGATTGCAATGAGGAAGATGACTTTCCAAGAAAGGAATTTTAAAGATGTAGTGGCTAATGGTTCAAAGGGCGGTTTCATGAGCTGCCCAAGCACCAGATTTAAGTCCCATGCCACCGGTGGTGGCTTAATGGGAGGCTTTATTAAAAGAAGGCCTTTTATAAATCTCGCTATGAGAGGATGAGAGGAAACAGGTTGTCCACTTAGAGGCTTGTAAGAAGCTGCAATAGCACTAAGATGGACTCTTACTGAATTTGTCTTGAGACCTGCATTTGACAAATGAAGGAGATACTCCAGTATCGATTCCAGAGGTATCACAAGAGGGTTAAGACCCTTCTGTGAGCACCATATGGTAAACCTTTTCCACTTAAAGGCATACAAGCGTCTTGTGGAGGGTTTCCTGGAAGCATGAAGGATTATCCTTTACCTGTTGGGAAAGGTTAAGATCCTGAAGTTCTAGGCTTTCAGCAACCAGGCCCTGGGGATTTGGATGCCAGAGCATCCGGTCCTCTTGGGAGAGAAGATCTGGAGCGGATCCCAACTCCAGAGGCGGAGCTTGAGAGAGATGTAGGAGAAAAGGGTACCACGTTTGCCGTGGCTAACGTGGAGCTATGAGGATCATATGACCTCTGTCTCTATGAATCTTGAATAGGGGATGAGGGGAATGGGTGGGAAGGAATATAGGAAGTCCTGACCCCAGTGGATGAGGAAGGCGTCCCTTACCTGACAACATCCAGCCGGAATTCTGGAACAGAACCGGGGAAGTTTGGCATTCAGCAGACTTGCAAAGAGGTCTAAGTCCGGGGTTCCCCAAATCTGAAATATTTGGGCAACCTGGTCTGCATGGAGAGACCATTCATGTGGAAGCCGAACTCGACTGAGTTTGTCTGACCAAGAGTTTTGGATGCCTGGAAGATACACCGCAAGGAGATGAATCAGAGGCTCTCTGGCGAGGGCCCATAGTCGCAAAGCTTCGTTGCATAGCGACAGAGCCTGTTCCGCCCTGCTTGTTCACATAGAACATAGCTACCCGATTGTCCGTTTGAACTAGGACTGTCTTGTAGCTGAGCTGGCCGCGAAATACTCAAAGAGCAAAGAAGATTGCTATGAGCTCCAGGAGGTTGATGTGAAGACAGGCCTCCTGTGGAGTCCAGGTACCCTGGGTAGAGAGATCGTGCAGGTGGGTTCCCCATCCCACCTGTGATGCATCTGTTGTTAGGGTGGCTTGGGATACCATTGGAGGGACGAAATAAGATGATTTGAGTTTGTTATTTTGTCCGACAGGCAGCCTGAGGCCTGTGTCCATTGAGTGCATAAAGTCCACTGGGCTGCTCGTATATGGAGGCGAGCATAAGGAACCACATGCACGGTGGATGCCATGTGGCCTAGCAATTGTAGCATTTCCCGAGCAGTGAGACAAGGTTTGAGCACTGCTTGGGAAGCTAGTTGTACTATGCGAAGACAGCGGGGCTGCAGAAGGAAAGCCCTTGTCTGTCTGGTATCCAGATGAGCTCCTATGAACTCTAGGGACTGAGTGGGAGCAAGATTGGATTTTGGGAGGTTTATGACCAGTCCCAAATACTGAAGGATTCACAATGTGCGAAACAGAGCAGAGCTGGCTTCTGGCACTGTAGGGGCTCGAATGAGCCAGTCGTCTAAGTAAGGGAAGACGAATATTCCCAGAGTGCGGAGAAATGCTGCTACCACAGCCATGCATTTTGTGAACACTCTTGGTGCAGAAGCCAGGCCAAAGGGAAGAACCTTGTATTGGTAGTGCTTTCCTTGAAACAGGAATCGGAGGTATCTCCTGTGATTTGGATGGATGAGAATATGAGTATATGCATCCTTGAGATCTAGAGAACAAAGCCGATCCTGATTTTAAAGGTATGGCAGCAGAGTTCCTAGAGAGACCATTTTGAACTTCTCTCGGAACAAATATTTGTTCAATTCTCTGAGGTCTAAAATGGGTCCGTGTCCCCCTGTTTTCTTTGGAATAAGGAAGTAGGGGGAGTAGAACCCTGTACCCTGATGAAGAATGGGTACTTCCTCTATTGCTCCTTGAGCAAGGAGCATTGTGACTTCTTGACCTAAGAGACTGTCGAGAGAGGTATGAGAATTGAACTGTCTTACATCTGTAGGAGGGGGCATGCTGTGAAAATGAAGCTTGTACCCCTCTCGTACAATGGACAGAGTCCAATTTTCTGCTGTTATTTGGTACCATCTGTGGGAAAAATGACATAACCTGCCTGGGATGGTCTAGGGTTCTGGACCGCTCAGAGGCAGGAAGGCAAAGTTCTCTAGAGAGGAGTCAAAGCCCCTGAGGAGGCTGAGCCTGCTGAGGTTTTGCAGCTTTTGGCTTCTTTTGTTGTCTAGGTTGTTGCTGTTGTCCCTTTTGGGCAGTCTGACCTAGACGGTGTCCCTGTTGGGTATAGGAAGGATAAAACCTCTTTTTCTTATTGAAAAATGGCTTCTTAGAGGATTTTTTCCTTGCAGGATCGGCTGTAGATTTGGACAATCTATCCAAGGTGATATTGTCAGCATCTATTTCATTAGCCTTCTCCTGCCAATTCTTGCCAAAGAGATTTTCTCCTGTGCAAGGAATGTTTCTTAATTTATCCTGCACCCAAATTTCCAAGTCAGATGCCTGAAGCCAGGCTATCCGACGTGCACCAATGGCAATAGCAGAGGTTCTGCTTATGCACTCAAAACAGTCAAAGGCTGCACGATTTACAAACTTGGAAACATCCTGAACATGTTTGACTAGAGTAAGATAGTCTTGCCTTTTGTCATCAGGAAGGAGGGGGCTCATAAGCTCCAAGTCTCCTGTGACCTCTTTAAGGAACATTCTCATATACAAGATATAGGAACTGATCCTAGATGAGAGCATGGAAGCATCGACGCCCAAAGGCATCGAGAGTCCTACATTCACGACCTGGAGGATTGGATGCATGTCTGTTTACACTTTTCATCCTTCTCATGGCTGATTCCACCACCATTGAATGGTGTGGTAATTGAGTTTTTTGAAAGCCAGGACAAGGTAGAACTCGATACATGGTATCGAGTCTTCGAGAATGAGGAGATGTGGTTAAAGGTGTTTCCCACATCTTTAGCATAAGACAATGTAAAATCTCATGAATAGGCAGAGTAGCTGCCTCTTTGGGAGCCTTAGGATACTGGAGAATTTCCAATTCCTTTTCCCTAGGCTCTTTTTCAGGAGCTACTGTGATGGAAAGACCTCGGGCCACATCACGGATAAATTCCTGAAAGGACATATCCTCTGGTGGAGACATTCTGCGCTGAGAAGAGGAATCCTCGGTGAGAAGTACTCTTGTATCGGCACAGTCTTTGGAGTCTTCAGACTCAGAGGATTCAAAATACCTATGATCCCGGTGATCGTGCAAAGCACGGTACCGGTATCGATCAAAGTCAGTATCGGGTTGTTCCGGTACTGATCTGTTGATGCTGGAGACATACGCATGACTCGGTATGGGTGGCATACCCGCCGATGCTAATGCAGTCGGTACCGGTATCTGTTGAGGTGTCTGAAGCGGTTTCAGCGGTACTGAAGCCGTGAGAAGAGCCGCTAGACTGCGTTCGATAGCAAGGAATCTCTGGTCTATCAATGCTGCCGATGCTTGGGTGTCTGTACCGGTAGAAGCGGCTGGAACCCCAGAGCATGGCGCCAGTAGTTCTGCCGAGGTTGAGGCCTCAAGAACATCCTGGAGCCCTGTTAGTGCTTTGGAAGCCGAAGCCTCCCGCCGGGGCAGTTTTGCTGGTGAAAATTCCTCAAGTACAACACCAGGGGCATCTCGATAGAGTAGTTACTTACCTGTAACAGGTGTTCTCCAGGAGCAGCAGGAATCAGTCCTCACATATGGGTGATGTCGGCGCCGACGGAGCCCCCATGTGGAGCATTTCCCCAGCTTTCAAAGAAAGCCGTTGGGAATGCAGGCACGCATGCGCGGTCCCCTTCCTGCCCAAAGGTGCCATCTTGCTCAGTCTGATGACACAGATAAAAGACAGCACGAAAAAGAAAATGAACTATATACAACTGCAACTCCAAGGGGAGGATGGAGGGTCATGAGGACTGATTCCTGCTGCTCCTGGAGAACACCTGTTACAGGTGAGTAACTACTCTTTCTCCAGGACCAAGCAGGAAGTCAGTCCTCACATATGGGTGACTCCCTAGCTCTGGGCTACCAGGAACCCAGGCTGAAAAATAGAGCTCCCTGTAGAGCTTCAGCAACAGTGAGAGAATCTTCTCTGAGACCACACCTGAACGGTAGCCCAACACCAGGGCCGGAGGGTAGGAGTTGCCTAAACCTCAAAGAGATTACGGAGTACCGCTTGCCCGAAAGTACTGTCCCTACGGGACTCCCTCTCGAGGCAGTAGTGGTCCGCAAAAGTCTGACTTGAAGACCAAGTAGCGGCCCGGCAGATGTCTGCCAACGGAACAGAGCGGAAGTGAGCTACTGATGCGGCCTTCGCCCTAACTCGGTGGGCCGTGACTCGACCCTCCAGGGAGAGGCCGGCTGCTCTGTACGCCCAGGCGATACAGTCCGCCACCCAGATGGACAACATATGCTTAGCGACAGGCAACCCAAATTTATTAGGGTCAAAAGAAACGAAGAGCTGAGAAGCCCTTCTGTGCCTCTGCGTACATTTATTTATTTAGTACACACTTGTATACCGCTACTTCCAGCGATCAGTAGCGGTTTGATTACAGATTGGGAAATGTCAAATCATGACAGAAATTTTGGGGTATAAAACACATTGATTTGAAGGGAAGGCACGGCACACAGTAATAAGGTCTTAAGGATAGGAGTTAGAATTTACATATATACAATTTTTACAGAACAGAATTCATGTTTCATTTTGTGTCATCTTGTAGCCCACTGGGATTTACATTGAATTGTATTGACACTGGAATAGATGTGTCTTTAGTTTTTTCCTGAAAGCAATAAAGTTCTAGGTAAACGGACAGCGCCCTTCTACAATCCAGGGTATGCAAGACAGTTTCGGCCCTACTGGCATGCAGCCTGGGAAAGAACGTCGGAAGCACCACCTCCTGGTTGAGGTGGAAGGAGGACACTACCTTTGGAAGGAACTTAGGATGAGTCCGCAAGACTACCCTGTTCTTATAAAATCTGGTATATGGCCTATCCGAGACCAGGGCCTGAAGCTCACTCACACGCCTAGCCGAGGTGAGTGCCACGAGAAACAACACTTTCCAGGATAGGAAACGTAAGTGGCAGGTAGCCATCGGCTCAAAAGGTGGGCGAGTCAGTTGCTGCAAGACCACATTGAGATCCCACTCAGTGGCCGGTGGACGAATAGGAGGCTTGAGCAGAAGCAGGCCTCTGAGGAAGCGGGACACCAGAGTGTGGCCCGAGAGGGATTGTCCATCCACTGACGAGTGGTGAGCAGAGAGGGCACTGAGGTGGACCCGGACAGAGTTGGACTGAAGTCCCAGGTCGGACATGTGGAGCAGGTACTGCAGCACCACCGGGACCGAGCAGGAGAAGAGATCCTCCTGCTGCTGAGAACACCACGTGGAAAACCTACGCCACTTCAGGGCATAAGCCTTATGAGTGGAATGCTTCCTGGAGGCCAACACCACCTCTTCAACCTCCTTTGGTAGGAGCAAGGGAGCAAGGACTACCCTTTCAGGAGCCAGGCCATCAAATTGAGGGATTTGAGGTTGGGATGCAAGAGGGACCCCTGATCCTGAGTCAGAAGGTCGGGTTGCAGCCCCAGAGGAAGTGGAGCCTCCACTGCCAACTGCAGAAGAAGAGGGAACCACGGTTGCCTGGGCCACCTGGGGGCTATCAGGATCACCGTGGCTCGGTCCTGCTGGGTTTTGAATAGAGTCCGGGCCACCAGAGGTGTGGGAGGAAACGCATACAGCAGGCCCTCTGACCAAGGGATCAGGAATGCATCTGCCGCTGCCCTCAGAGTATGCGGTTGTCTGGAACAGAACTTGGATAGTTGCCTGTTCAGCGGATTGGCAAAAAGATCCATGGTTGGAAGACCCCATTTCAGAAAGATCTGTTGGACTACCCGAGGATCCAACTGCCACTCGTGAGGCTGCAGAAGTCTGCTTAGCCTGTCCGCCAGGTAGTTTTCCTGGCCGGGGAGGTAGACCGCCTTGAGGGTCATGCCCTAATTGATAGCCCAGGAGCAGAGAGCTTGTGCTTCCAGGCACAGGAGTCGGGATCCTGTGCCTCCTTGCTTGTTCACGTAGAACATAGCCACCTGGTTGTCCGTCTGAATTAGGACAGACCGGTGAGAGAGGACCCGAGAGAAAGTCCGTAAGGCTAGTCGAATGGCTCTCAATTCCAACAGGTTGATCTGCTGGGCGGCCTCCCACGGAGACCACAGGCCTTGGGTGCAGGTCCCCTGGCAATGTGCCCCCCAGCCTTGCAGGGAAGCATCGGTTGTCAGTACCTGAGTGTGTGGGGAGGCCCGAAAAGGAACTCCCCCGACCAGATTTGGGAGATGCCTACACCAGCGTAAGGAGTCCACCAAGAGTTTGGACACCTTTATCCTGTCTGACAACTTCCCTGTGGCCTGTACCCATTGTGCCCTGAGGCACCACTGAGACGGCCTCATATGCAGACAGGCATTTAGGGTGACATGCACTGTGGAAGCCATGTGACCTAAGAGCCGGAGGAAGTGTCTGGCAGAGACCAGAGAGTTCGTCTGAAACTGGCCGGCCAACTTCATCAGCCTGTGAGCTCTGTCCACAGGCAAAGAGGCCTTTGCATGGATGGTATCCAACCTTGCCCCTATGAACTCCACGTCCTGTGAGGGGACTAAAGTGGACTTTGGGAAGTTTATAACGAACCCCAGGTGCTGAAGCAAGGATATGGTTCAGAAGGTGGCCTGCCTGGCCTCTTGTGGAGACTGGCCCCTGATAAGCCAGTCGTCCAGGTAAGGGAACACAAAGATTCCTTGGTTCCTGAGGTAGGCCGCAAACACCGCCAGGCATTTGGTAAAAGCCCTGGGGGCGGGGGTGAGGCCAAAGGGAAGCACTCTGTGCTGGAAGTGGTTCCCTCCCACCACAAATCTGAGGTATTGCCTGTGACTTGGATGGATGAGGATGTGAGTATAAGCATCCTTCAGGTCTAAGGAGCATAGCCAATCTCCCTGCTGGAGGAAGGGCAATAAGATTCCAAGGGTAAGCATCTTGAACTTTTCCCTCTCCAGAAACTTGAGATTTCGCAGGTCTAGGATGAGTCTGAGGCCTCCTGTTCTCTTTGGCACCAGGAAGTACCTTGAGTAGAAGCCTGGTCCTGTAGCAGACCTTTCAACTCCTGGAGGAGTAAGTTTCTGTGCAGAGGGGGTCCTGGAGGCTCCCCTGGAAAGTAGAAGGGGGTATCTGGGTGAAGTGGAGTAGATAGCCCCTCTCGATGATGTTTAACACCCAAGTATCCCCTGTGATGGCTGGCCACCTGTCTGCGTACAGGGTCAGCCGACCTCCTGTGCCCTGGAGAGGAGGAGAGGCTATGCTGGCATAGTCAAAAACCCCCTCCCTGCTGAGCAGGAGCCGGAGTAGGAGGCTTGGGAGCCTTCTGCCTACGGGGCCCATGACCCTGCCCCTTGGCCTGCTGGCCCTATTGGGGAGCTGCAGAGGCCTGGTAGTGAGGGTAGGTTTTGTAGGCAGCGGTCTTACTCGGGTAAAAGGTCATTTTCCCCGAGCCCTTCTTCTTCTGAGAAGGGACAGAGGTTTTCCTGGACAGCCTTGTCCGGGTAAGAGTCTCGGGTTCTGCAGCCTTTTCAGCCATGGGCTTGCCAAAGAGGTTTTCACCTCGACAAGGGACATCGACCAACTTGTCCTGTACCCAAGGCTCGAGGTCTGAAGATTGTAGCCAGGCCTGGCGGCGTGCACCAATGCCGGCCCCTGCTACTCGGGCCGAAGCCTCGAATCCATCATAGGCTGCTCGAGAGATAAACTTCGAGCACTCTCGAATACCAGAAGACAAAGCCTTGAACCTCTGCAAAGGTTCCTTGGACAGAGCAGCAGAGAACCCAGCAATCTCCTTTGCCAGGTCTTGAAGGTACATGCCCATGTATAGCTGGTAGGTCTGGATGCGGCAAGCAAGCATAGAGCCCTGGAAGCACTTTCTACCGAGGGCATCCAGGTTCCGGGCTTCCCTGCCGGGAGGCACCGAGGAGTGCATGTTCTGACTCTTCAGGCGATGCATAGCCAATTCCACAACCATGAAGTGGTGCAGTAGCTGTGCCTTTTGGAACCCGGGGCTCTTGTGGACTCGATATTTATTTATTTATTTACATTCTCTTATATACCGCGCTATTCTGCATCAGTGCGGTTTACATTGAACAAACTGAAATTACATTGAACAGGGCATTATAACTTGGAAATAACTATTTTACAGGGAACATGGGCTATGGAGGGTTAAGTGGCTTGCCCAAGACCACAAGGAGCACCTGTGGGACTAGAAACCCCAGTCCTTCCGGCCCAAGGTGGCTGTCCTCTAGTGGGATTTGAACCCCCGACCTTCCGGCCTGAAGTACCTTGCCCCAACCACTAGACCACTCCTCCAATCGATAGATGGAATTGACCCGCTTGCTTTTTTTTTTTTTTTTTTTTTAATTTATAAATTTTTCATCAATATTACAACGTAATATGAAAGGAAAAAACTTCAATACAAAGACTTACAAGTAAGAAAATACTACCAAAATAAAAACCAGAAAAGAAGCACAAGCCCACATCATGGGGGAGCATACCCAGCATACAATATAAATTAAACAAAGCTAAGAAACATCAAAAAAGAAAAAGCGAGAAATTACCCTCTTAAATCCTCTTAATCCCTTTTTAATCTAACTAGCCAAGAATGAACCTAAATATCATTCCCCACCACAGGATTTCAGAAACTCTTCTAATTGGATTGGTTCAAAAAACACGTAAGAGGATTTCCCTGAGGTGACCAAGCACTTGCAAGGGAATTTTAAAAAGAATGTAGCACCACTTGCAAGGACTCTGGACTTAAGAGCTAAAAAGCTTTTCCTCCGAGTCTGAGTTTGTTTAGAAACATCAGGGAATAAATTAACTTTTTGCCCACAAAATAATTCATTCTTTTTAGTAAAGAAACATCTCAAAATCTCATTCCTAATACTTTCAGAATGAAAAGAGACCAATAAGGTTGCTCTTACTGCAATTTCATCTAATGAGGATTCAGTAAACCGTGAAATATTCAAGGATTCCACTGAACCAAGTACATCCAAATCTCCTTCCCCTTTAACATCTTTCTTAGAGCTAGGTATATAGTAAATATTATTAAAAGCAAGCGTAGCAGAATCTTGATAGCCCAAAATTTCCTTCAAATATTTACGAAACAGAATATCAGCAGACAGATAATGTGTTTTAGGAAAATTGAGACATCTAAGATTCTTTGCTCTAAGACTATTCTCAAATTGTTCATGTTGACGATGCAACAACAAACTATCCTTTATTGAGGAGGAGAGCACTATGTACTGTGGAAACCTGAGACTCCAATTTTAGGCAACGAGAATCCAAAGAGTTTAAACATACATCTTGGTGTGCAAGCTTATGAACTGTCTCCTGAGTAAACTTTGCAAACTGAGGCATTAATCTAGCTAAAGATGCTTCCATACGTGTTAAAACACTCCATAAATCTGATAAAGACACATCCTGTTTAAGAGGCTGAGCAGAAGGTTCACCCAATTCAGTAGAAATTTTTGGCGCCTCACCTATTGAAATCACACATGGGAGGGGAACTGCCCCAACCCGAGGACTTACTACAGGAAGAGGAGCTATAGAGGAAAAAACAGGAGTATCCCCCTGACCTATAATAGGAGAGGAGGTTAACTCAACCATTAAATTACCCTTAGCTAGTGGGGAAGGGATATCACCCCCCTCTAAATTTGAGGAGCCGACAGAGGAGAGCACACTATTGGACAGTGGTAAAGAAACATTTACAATTTCACTAGTGGCTAGTACAACATGCTTGTCCATAGGACCAACTGCCTTAACAGTCTTAGATGGATTCATTGCACTAACCGCAATCACCTTCTTCTTCCGTTTACCCATGCCAATGTGGACAATCTTCCGGTACTCCTCAAACTCCGAAGTGCTCAGAAGGGGCTCAAAAGGGGCATGTCCTGCCCCTTGAAACACGCCCATTCAAACACGCCCGCGGCCGCGTCCCGCGGTTAGGGGCTCCTTTAAACCCCTTCCGATGACGCTGGGGTACTGCGGCAGGAAACAGGAAGGGAAACCAGGGCTCCAGCAGCCTCCCGTGCAGGCAAGATGGTCCGGGTAGGTCCCGCAGCTCCAGGCACGCTCTCCACCCAACAACTCTGCAGCCACACTTTTAAACCCCTTCCGATGATGCTGGGGTACTGCGGCAGGAAACAGGAAGGGAAACCAGGGCTCCAGCAGCCTCCCGTGCAGGCAAGATGGTCCGGGTAGGTCCCGCAGCTCCAGGCACGCTCTCCCGACCCGCTTGCTTAAAACCGGCATCGAGGCCGGCGTCTCCCACATGCAGAAGAGCAACTGCTCCAGCATCGGAGGAACCGGTACAGTAAAGGCCTCCTTGGGAGGAGAGTCATATTGCAGGGCCTCGAGCTCCTCGGCTCGAGGCTCCTCCTCGGGGTCCGCAGGGAAGGCCAATACTTTGGCCATGTCCCGTACGAAATCCGAGAACCGAGTATCCTCCGGGGGGGGGGGGGACCTTACCCGAGGCTCGGATATCGGTGAGTCCGAAGGGACGCGCCGGGTCCGTAAGGTGTCTGGGGACTCCTCTTCCTCAGTTTCCCATGCCGATTCCTCCGAGGAGGAATCGAGCGGCTCCGAGTGGGCGGGCACCAACGCCATCTGCCCCGACGCCGAAGAACTCGGTCCCGAACGGGAGGCCAAGGATGACCTTGGCCGAGGATTGACTCGAGTTCGCATGGTCTCGAGGATCGGCTCGGCCTCCGGGGTCGACTTGGACGTTGAAGTCCCGGTGGTCGGGGCAGATGCGCCGGTGAGACCGGCGATCAGCACCCGCTGCTGCTCCATGAAGGCAGACAATCTGCTCTCCAAGGCCGTCAACCTGAGTCCAAGCTCAGGAGACCCAGCAGCCTCCAACTCGGGCCCCGACGGCCTCAGGCCTGTCGTCAGCTCCCCCGGAGGAGAGTCCACGAGGACTACAGTACTCACATGACTCAGGGCCGCCGACTCTACACGAGGATGCTTTGCAGGCCTCTCCGACTCCGAAGACCTGGGACAGCGATCGGGGCTATGCGACCTGGCCCTCGAGGAGCCAAGAGTGTCCACCAATGCCGCCCTCACGGGTTTCTTCTTCCTTCGGTGCTCCAAGGGGGACTCCCTCTCAGAGGATCCCCGACGATGCTCGGGGTCAGACTCCCGAGACGTCGAGGCCTCTGACGAAGTCCGGACCCGTCCAGACACAGAATCGGAGAAGATACTCTCACGCTGGTGCTGACGGCTCCTCAATACCTTCGAAGACATCTTGCCACAGGGACTACAGACCTTAGGATCATGGTCAGGCCCTAGGCACCGGAGGCAGCAGTCATGTGTGTCGGTGAGAGACATTCGTTTCTTGCACCGATCACACTTCTTAAAGCCACTGACAGCCATCGGGGGAAAAAGGGCCCCTGCAAGATCAAAAACTCGGGCTGCCAGGGAAAAGAAAAATTGGCACGAATGCAGTCTCTAAGGACAAAAACTGAAAAAAGAGATCCGGGCTCGGCACCGGTGTACCGCGTCCAGGCGGGAAAGGGAACCGACGTCGAACCGAAGAAAAAACTCGACTCAACGCAGGAAAATCCACTTTTTCCATGGGTGACAAGGACACACGTCCGTAGGGCTCTGCGGAAAAAAGAAGACTGAGCAAGATGGCACCTTTGGGCGGGAAGGGGACCGCGCATGCGTGCCTGCATTCCCAAAGGCTTTCTTTAAAAGCTGGGGAAATGCTCCGCATGTGGGCTCCGTCGGCGCCGACCTCACCCATATATGAGGGCTGACTTCCTGCTTGGTCCTGGAGAAACTTAGGAGATCTACCCTTTGAGGACCGGCTAGATTTATGTTTAGTTACCTGAGATCCATGGGAGGAAGATGAGGCCCTGGAGGATGTCGATGCAACAGACAGTCTGAGGGAAAAAGGGTGCTAAGTATAACAGCTCGGTTCTGCCGGGCCCTTTCTGACATCATTCCATAGGAGTGGCACTCTGAAATAGAATGGTCAGGACCTAAACATTTGAGACACCAATCATGGGTGTCGGTGACGGAAATAGTACCGCCACATTTAGAACATTTCTTAAAACTTGAAGTAGGTTTTTCCATTTTTAAGGAAAAAATTGGGCCTAGTGCCCAAAATGGCACCTAGCACCAAGGAAAAAAAAGTTTCTAAAGTAAAACACCTCAGAAACCCAAATTTTTATTTTTTTTTTAAAGAAAGAAGAAAGAACCGGCGGTACCGGTATGGCGTCGAAGGAAGGCAAACGCGACCACAAAAACAAAGATTAAAGACTAAATTTTTCTGCGGTGACAGGGTATGTGACCTATCGGCTCCGCGGAAAACGAAGCACTGGAGAGGGACAGTTGGAAAGACGGGAAGGCAGCACGCAGGCGCTGTGGGATGCTCCCAAAAGCTTTCCTATTTGACGCTGGGGAGCATTCCCGCGCAGGCTCGGTCTGTATCGACGATACCCATATGTGAAGACTACATTCCTGCTTGTTCATGGAGATCTGCATGAACAGTTTCTACGATGCAGAAGCAAAAAATTGGTAACAGAGGTCCAGGCAGCATGGGATGAGTGAAAGGATTCATAGATGCAAAGTGAATAAAACCATAATTACAAAGGGAAGAGAAAGACAGAAATCACCTGGATATGTAAACTGAATGGGACTTGGAGTCCTTATCTGCCGTCATATATTTTTAATTGCAATTGTGATCAAGTAGAATAATGCTTTTGGATCTACTTGTTCCTCAAAAAAATTATGCACAATTGAACTTAAGGCTGATATATTGCCATGAGATAGGAGACAATGTCTTATCACAGATAAAGATATGGATAGGAGAGAAAGAGTAGGGTTAAAGGTGATATTTTACTTACTAGTTAATGTCCTTTCCTTCAGTCTTGCTAGACCAGTCCAAACAAATGGGTTGTGTGCCCCTACCAGCAGATTGGTGGAGACAAAGAACCAATGATAGGTCCAGGTTTCAATGACATCACTCCCATGCCTCTATTTGCCTCAGTCACCAGAGGTCCTTTCAGTATTCATCCCAAAGTGTATGAGAGAAACATGGCAAGCCTCACACAACCTCAGTCGTGGTCAACAAGGGGTAGAGAACTATGTACAAGAAAGGATAAACAGAAAGCTGTCCATAGAAGATGAACTTGCAGAGCCAAGTATATAGTAAAGCTCATAATGGACCCAAGGGAATCACAGCAGAAGAACAAAGCAAATACAGTTTCAGGGGCAGGCCCTGGACTGGTCTAGCAGGACTCAAGGAAAGGACATTAACTAGTAATTAAAATGTCACCTTCCATATCGTCCTGCTAGACCAGTCTAGACAAGTGGGATGTACCAAAGCTAAAATTCCACTGAGTGGGAAGAAGACAAAAGCAGCTCACAAAACCCCAGAGCAAAGAACATGTCTGCCCACATGTGGACATCCAAGTGGTAATGTTTGACAAAAGTGAAAGTGATGCTCACATTGCTGCCTGACAAATGTCTGCAGGGGCTACTGAGCTCCGTTCTGCCCAGGACGACGCTTGTGCTCGGGTAGAATGGGCATACAAACCCTCCTGAACCGGCCAGTTCCATAATAGATACGTCGAGGCAATGACCTCCTTAATCTAGCACCTTAAAGACAACTTGGTCATTGCATCACCCTTGCGCAGACCAGCAAACAGCACACAAATATAGTCAGACCTACGAAGGGAATTCTTAACCTCCATGTATCCATGTACAGAAGCACCCTCCGGACATCCAAAAGGTGAAGATCCCGATCCTTTCGCCAACACTGCTCCATAAAGGAGGGGGGCTGGCAGACCACCTGGTTCACAAGAAGGGAGAAATTATCTTAGGTAGGCAGGAATATACAGGCTGAATGGAAATGGCCTCCATAGAAAAGGATAAGGATCTCAGCAAGACAGAGCATGCAGTTTGGAAATCTGCCTTGCGGCACAAATCATAACGAAGAAAACTATCTTGAGCGTCAAATCCTTGAAGGCAGCGAGCTTCAATGGCACAAAAGATACCATCAGGGCCCTGAGCACCAGACATAGATCCCAGGAAGGGATTACAGACTGGAGAGGAAGATGCAGACACCAAACCCCTTGAAGAAAGCACAAGATGTCCAGATGCAAGGCTAAAGACTTACCAGTCAATGGATCTCAGAAACAAGCTAAAGCTGCCACCTGAACTTTAAGAGAGATAAAGGAAGGGTCCTTCTCCAGGCTATCCTGTAAAAGGCCAACAGAGAGGGTACCTCGGCCGCCTCAGGTGCCAACTGCTGAGCACTACACCATTGCTCAAAAAGGCGCCAGATCCGCACTTATGCTAGCTTGGTAGATCTCCTCTGGGCTCAATGCAGAGTAGAGACCACTGCTGTAGACTAGCCCTTACATGCTAGCCATTCTCTTCCAAAAGCCAAGCCATAAGCGAGAAGTGAACCGGCTCCTCCAGGATCATCAGTCCCTGTTGCAATAGACCCAGAGACGAAGGCAACTGAAAAGGAGGTGCTTGCAGGAGCTGCATCAGGTCTCCGAACCATGCTCTCCTCAGCCAATCTGGTACCACCAGAACAATCCTACCCGAGATGCACTTTATATGATACACAGGTCCCACCAGGGGCCACGGAGAAGGATGCTAATTTGACCAAGGATGGGTCAGGGTGTTGACACCTTCAGATCCCATCTCCGTGTGGAAACTGAAGAAGCAGCAAATGTTGGCACTGGCGGGTCACCATTAGATCCATTTTGGGGTGACCCTAGTGGTGCAGAATCAACTGAAACACCTCATGACTCAACTCCCACTCTCCAGGATTCAAGAGAGTGCCAGCTGAGGAAGTCCGCTTCCATGATATCCACCCCAGCAATGTGCTGAGCCGACAAGGTTAGGGGGTTCTTCTCTACCCAGGCAAACAGGAGAGATATCTCCAGATCTACCCCAGAATTCCTCATGCTGCCTTACCAATTGATATAAGCCACCACTGTGGCAATGTATGAAAACACTCAAATCTCCTGGCCCTTGAGCAGGGGCCGGAAACATAGAAGAGCCACTCTGGTCATGGGCTCCTCAGCCCAAGAGACTGGCATCAGTTATCAGGAGAATCCAGGAGAAATCGTCCAGTGGCATGCCCTTCCTCAGATGACATGGCTGCTGCCACCACCATCAATGGGAGAGGGAGCTTGTGCTTGAACTCCTGAGAACTCGAGGACAACCGAGCCAGCCAGGACCGCTGGTGGAACAGTTGCATGTGAGGATGCGCCCATGGCACTTTCTCTATGGTCACCACCATCAATCCAAGGAGCTGAAGTTAATCCCAGACTCTGGGAGCCCCCTGCATACTGCACAGCGTCAGGCAATCCAACAGTCTTTGACTTTCTCCCCTGGCAAGAAAACTGCCCACTTTGAGTGCTGAAACATGTTCCCAGAAACTCCAGGGACTGGAAAGGCAACAGCTGGCTCTTTCCCTGATGGCTCACCCAGCTGAGGCTCTCCAAAAAGGACACCACTCAGGATGCCACCTGAGGTGCCCCTGAAAGCGAATGGGCCCAGATGAGCCAATCGTCCACATAGGGATGGACACAGATCCCTCAGCGCCGCAGCTGCCACAACCATGATCTTCAAGAACATCCTCAGGGCAATGGACAGTCCAAAAGGGAGGCCGGAGAACTGATAGCAAGAGCCAAGCACAGCAAAACCCAGATACTTTGCTGATCGGCCCGGATCGGGACATGCCCTCAGACAGATCCAGAGAAGCAAAAAACTCTGCTCGGTGCACTGCGTAAATCATGAAGCACAAGGTTTCCATCCAAAATCGCAGGATGTGCAAGTGCTTGTTAATCCCCTTGAGGTCCAGAATGGCACGGAAGGAACAGTCCATTTTTTCTGGCATCACAAAATAAATGGAGTATCTTCCCTTACCCTGCTTGTCCGGTTGGATGGGCACCACCGCCTTTAGGCACAGCAACTTGTCTAAGGTGGTCCGCACAGTGGCACTTTCGATCACTGACGCACAAAGGGAAATTATGAAAGCATTCAGAATTGGCTCCTTGCATCCCAGGACATAGCCAAACTGAACGGTGTCTAGTACCCTGCGATCCTTTGAAACTCGGGCCCATTCCTGAAAGAAAAGGCAAAGCCTGCCTCCAACTAGAGGAACCGGGGAAAGGGCCCACAAACCTTCAATGTGCGGCCTGGGAAGGTTCTCCTCTGGGTGGGACCAAGTCCCTGGGCCCACGCACTCCACGAAAGGACTGAGAATGAGCCCAAAGCCAAGAAGACGAGGGGGAAGAAGGGTTTTTTATTCCAGGTCAGTAACGACGAGAGTCCAGACACCTCCAGGGATCCAGCCAGCACTCCCTCAGTTGACGGGCGGAGGCTGATGAGAGAGGGGCATCAGCACACTTTGCAGGTCCCTTGGACATGTCTTTCAGAAGGCGGTAAGATTTTGTCTCACCCAGGTCCTTCATTAGCTTCTCCAACTCGACTCCAAAAGAAGCTGCCTCTTAAAGTCAAGTAGGCCAGCGGGGCTTTGGAAGATATATCCGCTGCCCAGTGCCAGAGCCAAATACAATGCTGTGACACCATCATCAGGGCACCATTCCTGGCTGCCAAAGGTATCAGGTCATACATGGCATCAGAAAGGAAGGCTGCAGCTGACCAAAAGAGAGGTAGAAACATCCAGTGGAAGAGACTGAATCCACTGGAGCAGGGCTCGAGACGTCAGGCCTGCACATACTGCAACTGAAGAATGCAGACAGAGTATCCTTTTAAGGCCAATCTGCCTTCCTCAAGAATGGTGGTCCATCTGATAACCTCCATGATCTGCATATCCACCTTGGAAATATCAACCACACAACACACTTCCCTCTCCAGGACAGCATGCATCCAGGAGAGCATACACCCTTAGCCCCTTATGTGGGGAGTTGGGGTAATCCCACTTTGACCGGAACAGGGCCTTGAGCACCTCTGGGAAGACAGTAGTAGTGGATTTCCGAATCCCTTGCAGGAGCAGATGCCTCTTCGGTTCCTGCTCCATGACTGGGGCCTCTGTCAAGTTCGAAGTGGATAAGACCCTGGGATCAACACCTCTAGTTCCTACACCTCTGCCTCCTCACAATCCTCTGAAGATGAGAGTACTTCTTCATCCACATCAGACATCTCAATCCAAGCCACAGCTGACCTTATCCCCCTGGAGGGACGCCCCTACTGGGGACGCATTGCCATCAATCGAAGAGGACTTCCACTCTCTACCTGCCACATGAGACTGAGCGCGGGGGAACCAAAAAGTTGCAGTATCTGCATTTGCATGCCAGGTCATTAAATTTGCAGATGGCATCAAATTATTTGAAATTGTTAAATCACATAGAGTAGTTTACATGTATGTATATACAAACAGGTACTTTTTATTCCCTTGTCCCCGAAGGGCTCACAATCTAAGTGTACCTGAAGCAATGGAGGGTTAAGTGGCCTCCGGCCTGAGGTTACTTGTCCCCATACGGGAAATGTACCCCGTCCCTCCGACCTGAGGTAACCTGTCCCAACCACTGAGCCACGCCTTCCTCCAAGGCAGCTGCTGTAGGACATATATCCACCATTACAATTCCATCACTCTAAATAAGGCCAACCTCCCCTTTAACGAGATAGGCAGCCCAACCCAGTTCCGCAGGTGCTTAGCTGTTCAGGAAAGGAGAGGCTTGATATTACAATCATAAATCTGAGCTGGGTCCACATGTAACTGAATTTCCAAACAACAGATCTGGTTTTCCGCCACATTAGTGGAAATGCCCCCTGCCATCCTACCTTGACCCACCCTCCTACATCCAATGCCAAAGACTTCCTGAGAAGCATCCAAAACGCTCAATAATATGGAGTGCTGCCGGCAAAGAGACCCTTGAGTCCCGCAAGCAGAACATGTCATCAACAAAGACACTCAATTTAATTTCCCCACTCCCCAAATACAAGCCGTGGACCTGTGCCGCATCTCACAGAGCCAGTAGGAGAGGTTCCAACAATAAGACAAACAGTATTGGGGATGCCCCTGCCTAATGTGAATGGTTCAGAAGTCACCCCACCTATGGAAACCGCAGCCTAGGCTCTTTGTACAACACATCGATCTACCAGAGAAAGTCTCCAGAGAAAGCAAAGGAAACTCTATCAAACACTTTTTTTGGTGTCAAAACTCACCAAAGATGCGCAAGGGATGATGATGCTGAACAGAATATTCCATAGCCAGTACCAGTTTCGCTATGTTCTTAGCTACCCCCCTTCCTTGCACAAATCCAACCTGGTGATGGCCTATCAATCTAGAGTATTTTTGAGCTGACCCGCTAAAATGGATGTCAGAATCTTATCATCATAATTAAGTAAGGAGATGGGCCTATAGGACACAAGATCAAGGGGATTCTTCCCTGTTTTAGGCATAAGAGTAATAATGGCTCACCGCATATCGCAAGGGAGGATCCCCTCCTCCAACACATTAGCATACATCTCCTCAAGGGCCGGGGCACCTTCCATTCCGGGATCTTACAGAATTTGGCTCCATACCCATCTGGGCCCGGAGCCTTGTGTAACGACCCCTTCCTAATCACTTGTTGCACTTCCCCACAAGGGTTTGGCCTATTAAGTGCTGCTTTATCGTCCACCGTCAGGTTGAGAAGACGAAGTCTCTGAAGAAAGAGTGCACTCTGCTCCGAACTAACTGACTCTACCGTATTGAGGGTCTGGTAAAAATTCTAGAAAACAGCTGCAATCCTCCTACTTTCATTGCACACGGTCCCCCCCTCATCCTTGATGACAGAGACATATCATGGACCCCCCCAATCCCGCACCACCTGGGCCGTCTCCCTGATTTATTGCCATATCAGTAAAATCAATGCTTATAGTATTGCAGATTCAATAGCACCCTCTTTTGCAGGAGGATACTGCGTGTGGCTTGCGTCAAAAGATAGGCCTGTCATGCCGCTCACCCAGGTTGCTTCAATGTGATGCGTTTTTACTTTTGCAATGTTCTCTCCAACTGCAAGATGCTCTGGTTCATGTGTTTCTTGTGTTTGGCCATATAAGCTACGGATGCCCCTATTAGGACAGCCTTGCCTGCCTCCCAAAACAATGTAGGGATATCTTCATACACCTCATTAAATTGTGTATAGTCATCCCACTGCCTTTTTAAATATGTCCTAAATTCCTCGTCTTCCCATAATATAAGCCAGAAAACTCCACCCCCTCTGCACCTCCATCCACCCTTTCTAATCCATCCTTACCATCCCATGATCCGAGAACACTTATGGGCTCAATTTCTGCCTGAAGGACCTTGCAAAACCCTCCCAAGGACACCAACACGTAATCCAAACATGATCATGTCCCATGCACCAAAGACAGGTGGGTGTAGTCCTTCGCTCCTGGATAGAGAGCTCGCCAACCGACATAGGTATGCTACCCCTTTATTGGTCCACCCCCTACCCTGACCTCCCCACCCCCCGACCGGTCCTGCCCTGAATCATGTGGGCAGTTAAAATCTCCTGCTAAAAATCACATTATGCTGGGCAGTCCTAGAGACCCGCTGCAGTAATCCCTGAACGAAGGAGCGGTCATAGTCATTTGGAGCATAAACACTGCCAATCAGAAACTCCTCATTATAAATCTAGGCAGAAATAAACACAAACCTTCCATTAGGTTCCCACTCATGTATCTCAAAGGGCACCCCTCTCTTCACCAACACCGCCACTTCTCCTCCCTTGAACCAGATGAGACGCTATATACTGAGGCCACCCAATCCCTCCTAAGTTTGGCATACCTCAGGGCACTCCTGAAGCAATGCCAACTGAACACTCTTCTGTTTAAGGGTCTAGAGAATTTTAGAGCGCTTTATAGGTGAATCGATCCCTCCTATATTATCCTAGGCAATCATTCTAAAGTTAAGTGACACAACGCTCTCCTCCACGATATGCACAACCACCATCAACCTCATATCTCCCCCTGGGGACTGCTCAGCCTCGACCTCCGGAGTTACCTGCTGGTCTACCCTTTTGGGGAACTGCCACCCTCCCGAACCATGTACTCTATCCCTCTGGCTTGCTGCAGAGCACCCACCCCTACCCCAAACTCCAGCACTCACCCCCCCGGAACTTAACACACTCACACACCCTTTCTCCTGCCACGTTCCACATCTCACAACCCACTCATACCCTCACCCCCTTTTTCCCCCCACCATCCACTTCACATTCAGCAACATTCGCATCCCCAAGATGTGAAGTTCCACCAGACATGAAGTTCATCATATCCCTGATACAACAGGGCCGCCCAACTCCCCACAATAGATAGTCAAAAAGGCTCTGACTCGCAGCTTCCCTATACCCGCTGCAACCAACATGGGAAAGGCATATAGGCAGGAGAAGGCTAATCAGAGATCCACATGCCCAAAACCCATTCAGTCCGACTGCAAAGCCCTGACCGCAGCCAGTTGTCTCTTCCATCTCCAAATTCAAGCTGGTCAAGGTCTTAGATTCGCCGCTGCCCCTGACAAAGTGCCCAGGAACCTCTTTGTCATCCCCCACCTGATCGAAGATTATGGACTTGTCCCTCATATTGCACCTGCAGCAAAGCGGGGTTGTTGTTAAGTGCCATCGAGTCGGTATCGACTCATGGTGATCCTCTGGATAGTTGTCCTAAACTGTGTTAGGCCTTCAGTGAGGCAGCTCATTGTTGATAGAGTGGCACCCATAGCTGCTGTTATTGTAACAATCCATCTCATTGTTGGTCTTCCTCTTTTGTGTTGACCTTCTATCTTGTCAAGCACGATGCCTATCTCTAACGATCTCTCTCTTCGCATGATGTGTCCAAAGTATGAAAGTTGAAGTTTTGTCATCTGAGCTTCTAAAGAAAGCTTAGGTTTGATCTCCCCTAGTACTGACTGGTTTGTTCTTCGGGCAGTCCATGATATACACAGTATTCATTGCCAGACCCATAATTCAAAGGCATCTATTTTCTTCCTTTTTCATTGTTCAACTTTCGCATCCATATGACATTATTGAAAATACCATGGCTTGAACAAGTCAAATCTTTGTATGGAGAGAGACATCTCTGCTCTTGAGAATCTTGTCTAGTTCCTTCATAGTCATTCTGCCAAGAGCAATGCATCGTTGGATTTCTTGTCTGCTTGTCATTTCTTTATCAATAGTTGATACAAGTAGGTTAAAGTTGTCAACTATTTCAATTTCTTCTCCATCAATGATGAACTTACTGATTTTGCCAGTTGTCAGAATCTTTGTCTTCTTTACATTAAGGTGCAGGTCCATTTTAAGACTATGTTCCTTGATCTTGAAAAGCAAATGTTTCAATCGTCCTCCCTTTCAGCCAATAATGTGGTATCATCAGCATAGCGAACGACATTGATAAATCTTCCACCAATCTTCACACTTCAGTTTTCTTCATACATTCCTGCTTCTCTGATGATTTGTTCTGCATATAAATTAAACAGGTAGGGGGAAAGTATACAGACTTATCACATATCTTTGCTGATTTTAAACTATTCTGTTTCTCCTTGTTCTGTTTGAACTGTTGCTTCTTGATCAATGTAAAGGTTGTGTAAGAGAACAATCAGGTATGCTGGTATACCCATGCTTCTTAATGTGGCCCAGAATGTCTCATGGATTACACAGTAAAAAGCCTTGCTGTAATCATTAAAACACATAAAGATGTCCTTTTGGTATTCTTTAGTCTTTTCCAGGATCCATCTCACATCCGCAATAATGTCTCTCATTCCTCTCCCTTTCCTGAACCCTGCTTGCACTTTAGGCAGTTCTCGTTACAGGTATGGTTGTAGTCTCTGCTGAATGATCTGGAGTAGAATCTTGCTGGCATGTGGGATCAGAGTGATTGTGTCATAATTTCCACAGTCCGTTGGATCACCTTTCTTTAGTATTGGTATAAATACAGATCTTTTCCAGTCAGTTGCCATGATGTTGTCTTCCAGAGCCTTGTAAGTATGGTGGCAGCTGCATCCAATTGCTGAAATACTTCAATGGGAATACAATCAATGTCCGGTGCTTTGATCTTTGATAAGGCTTTCAATGCTGCTTCAACGACCTCTTTCATCACCAATGGCTCCTGATCATAAGGTACAGGTTGAATGACTGTTGGTCTACTTGATCTTTATGGTATAATGACTATGTATATTCTTTCCACCTTTTCTTCATCTTCTCAGGATCACTTAACATGGATCCTTGATCATCTTAGAGCATTCCAATTTGAGGCTGGAATGTTTTCTTTAAATCTCGCAGCTTTAGGAAAGCTGATTTTGTTCTTCCTCATTTCCTTGCATGCGTTATAGAGTAGTTACTCACCTGTAACAGGTGTTCTCCAGGAGCAGCAGGAATCAGTCCTCACATATGGGTGACATCGATGTCGATGGAGCCCTTGCGGAGCATTTCCCCAGCTTTCTATGAAAGCCTTTGGGAATGCAGGCACGCATGCGCGGTCCCCTTCCCGCCTAAAGGTGCCATCTTGCTCAGTCAAATGACATAGCTAAAAACAGCACACAAAAATGTAAAAATAAACTATGTACAAATGCAACTCCCAGGGGAGGAGGGAGGGTTGTGAGGACTGATTCCTGCTGCTCCTGGAGAACACCTGTTACAGGTGAGTAACTACTCTTTCTCCAGGACCAAGCAGGAAGTCAGTCCTCACATATGGGTGACTCCCTAGCTCTGGGCTACCAGGAACCCAGGCTGAACAAGAGAACTCCCTCTAGTCCCAGCATCAAAGAAAGACTTTTCACTGAAAGAACCTCCACCGGTAGCCCAACGGAGGGCTGGAGGGCAGGAGTTGCCTAAACCTCAAAGAGATTCCGGAGTACTGCCTGGCCAAAAGCACTGTCCCTACGGGACTCCCTCTCCAGACAGTAATGGGCCGCAAAGTCTGGCTTGAGGACCAAGTTGCAGCCCTGCAGATGTCTACCAACGGTACAGAGCGGAGATGAGCCACTGAGGCAGCCATAGCCCTGACACGATGGGCCGTGACCCGACCCTGCAAAGGAAGGTCAGCCGCCCTGTAAGCCCAGGTGATACAGTCAGCCACCCAGATAGACAAGGCACGCTTGGACACAGCTAACCCCAAATTATTAGGGTCAAAAGATATGAAGAGCTGAGTAGCCCTCCTATGCCCCTGTGTACGGTCAAGGTAGAAGGATAAGGCCCTCCTACAGTCCTGGGTATGCAGAACTGCTTCAGCCTGGCTTGCATAAGCCTAGGGAAGAATGTCGGAAGAACCACCTCCTGGTTGAGGTGGAAAGAGGAGACAACCTTTGGGAGGAACTTTGGATGAATCCTAAGGACTACCCTGTTCCTATAGAAGCGGGTGTAAGGCCTGTCACAGACCAGGGCCTAAAGCTCAGTCACTCGCCTGGCCGAGGTTAGGGCTACCAAGAAGAGTGTCTTCCAGGACAGGAAGCGTAGAGGACAAGTAGCCATCGGCTCAAAAGGTGGGTGAGTCAGTTGCTGCAAGACCACATTCAACTCTCACTCAGGAGCTGGAGGACGGATTGGAGGCTTTAGCAAGAGCAAGCCTCTGAGAAACCTGGACACCAAGGGGTGAACCGATAGAGAATGTCCTTCCACCAGTGAGTGGTGAGCTGCTAGAGCTGAGAGGTGGACCCGAACAGAATTGGACTTAAGTCCTTGATTGGATAAGTGCAGTAGGTACTGAAGCACTACTGGCACAGCACAGGAGAATGGATCTTCTGTACGTAGCTGACACCACACAGAAAACCTTTTCCATTTCAGGGCATAGGTTTTCCTAGTGGACTGCTTTCTAGAGGCTAGGAGAAATTCCTCAACTTCCTGAGGTAGGCCCCAGGGAGCCAAAACTACCCTTGCAGCTTCCATGCCATCAGATTGAGAGCTCTGAGATTTGGGTGCAGAAGGGAACCTTGATCTTGAGAGAGAAGGTCAGACTGCAACCCCAGAGGCATTGGTGGATCCACTGCCAGTTGAAGCAGAAGGGGGTACCAAGGCTGTCTCGGCCATTTGGGAGCTACCAGCAGGACCGAGGCTTTGTCCTGTAGAATTTGAATAGGGTTCGGGCCACCAGGGGCGTGGGAGGAAACGCATACAGGAGGCCCCGGGACCAGGAAATCAGAAAAGCATCTGCTGCTAGTCACAGAGGATGTGGTTGCCTGGAGCAGAACCTTGGCAGCTGTTTGTTCAGTGGACTGGCAAACAGATCTATGGATGGAAGTCCCCATTTCAGGAAAATCTTCTGAACCACCAACGGATGGAGCTGCCATTCGTGGGGCTGCAGAATCCTGCTCAACCTGTTGGCCAGGTAGTATTCCTGGCCCGGGAGATACACAGCCTTGAGGAACATAAGATATGCCATACTGGGTCAGACCAAGGTCCATCAAGCCCAGTATCCTGTTTCCAACAGTGGCCAATCTAGCTCATACGTACCTAGCAGTTTCCTCAAAAGACACAGGTTCTGCAATGCTTGCACTAGGTCAAGCATTGATATCCTGGGTCCCTTCTTAATAATGGTTTATGGACCTTTCCTCCAGGAACTTGTCCAAACCTTTTTTAAACCCAGCTACACTAACAGCCTTTACTACATCCTCCGGTAACAAATTCCAGAGTTTGATTACACGTTGAGTGAAAAAATATTTTCTTTTATTAGTCTTAAATAGTTTACCCTGTAGCTTCATTGCATGTCCCCTAGTCTTCCTATATTCTGATAACGTAAACAGTCGTTCTACGTTTACCCGTTCCACTCCGTTCATTAATTTATAGACTTCTATCATATCTCCCCTCAGCTGTCTCTTTTCCAGGTTAAAGAGCCCTAACCTTTTTAGCCGTTCTTCATAGGAGTATCCTTCCATCCCCTTTACCATTTTGGTGGCTCTTCTCTGAACCTTTTCTAATAACGCTATATCCTTTTTAAGATACGGTGACCAGAATTGCACACAATATTCAAGGTGCGGTCTCAACATGGAACGGTATAGAGGCATTATATCTTTTGTTTTATTTTCCATTCCTTTCCTTATCATACCTAGCATTCTATTTGCTCTCTTGGCTGCCGCTGCACACTGGGCCGAGGGTTTTAACATGTTATCCACAATGACGCCTAAATCTTTTTCCTGGGTGGTGGTTCCTAATGTGGAACCTTGCATCGTGTAACCATAGTTTGGGTTGTTCTTCCCTAGGTGCATAACTTTGCACTTGTCCACATTAAATTTCATCTGCCTTTTGGATGCCCAGTCTTCCAATTTATCAAGATCCTCTTGCAATTTTCCACAATCCTCTTGGGTTTTAACAACTTTAAATAGTTTTGTGTCATCTGCAAATTTGATAACCTCACTCGTTATTCCACT
Source organism: Ichthyophis bannanicus (assembly GCA_033557465.1). Classification (NCBI taxonomy): domain Eukaryota; kingdom Metazoa; phylum Chordata; class Amphibia; order Gymnophiona; family Ichthyophiidae; genus Ichthyophis; species Ichthyophis bannanicus. The sequence goes on along the minus strand of CM066036.1, from coordinate 29,136,905 downwards.
TTCCAGGTCATTTATGAATATGTCAAAAAGCAGCGGACCCAGCACAGATCCCTGGGGTACACCACTATTCACCTTTCTCCACTAGGAAAACTGGCCATTTAGCCCAACCCTCTGCTTTCTATCTTTTAACCAGTTCTTGATCCACAGTAGTACACTGCCTCCTATCCCATGGCTCTTTAGTTTTGCCAAAAGTCTCTGATGAGGGACCTTGTCAAAGGCTTTCTGAAAGTCCAGATACACTATATCAACTGACTCACCTTTGTCCACCTGTTTATTCACACTTTCAAAAAAACATAACAGATTAGTAAGACAAGATCTTCCTTGTCTAAAGCCATGTTGGCTGTCGCCCTTTAGGCCATGACTATCTACATGCTGAGTAATTTTATTCTTTATGATGGTTTCTACCATTTTTCACGGTACCGACGTGAGGCTCACCGGTCTGTAGTTTCCCGGATCACCCCTCAAACCCTTTTAAAAAATTGGTGTTACATTGGCGATCTGCCAATCTTCAGGTATTAGAGATGATTTTAATGATAGTTCACAAATTACTAATAGCAGGTCTGCAATCTCATATTTCAGTTCCTTCAACACCCTTGGATGTATACCATCCGGCCCAGGTGATTTGCTACTCTTCAGTTTATCTAATAGTTGTAATACATCTTCCCGATGTATCGATATTTCCTTCAATTCTTCCGCACCTTTAAATACCACTTCAGTCATGGGTAACATCCCTACATCTTCCTCAGTAAAGACCGAAGCAAAGAATTCATTCAGTCTCTCCGCTTTCGCCTTGTCGCCTCTTAGTGCCTCTTTAACTCCTCTGTCATCTAATGGTCCAACTGACTCTCTCACAGGTTTTTTGCTACGAATGTACTTGAAAAAAAATCTTTATTTCGCGTTTTTACTTCCGCAGCAAGCTTCTTCTCAAATTCTCTCTTTGCCTTCTTTATCAATGCCTTGCATTTGACCTGCCAGTGCTTGTGCTGTTTCCAGGTTTCATCGTTTGGCTCTTTTTTCCATTTCCTGAAAGATGCTTTCTTGGCAACAACAGCCTCTCTGACCTCACCTTTAAACCATGCTGGTAGTTTTTTGGACTTCCTTCCACTTTTCTTGAAGTGTGGAATACAGCTGGTCTGGGCTTCCAAGATAGTATTTTTCAACAGCACCCAAGCTTGATGTAAGTCTTTAACCTTTGCAACTGCTCCTTTTAGTTTTTTTCTTAACTATTTTCCGCATTTTATCATAGTCTCCCTTTCGAAAGTTAAAAGGTAGTACTGTGGATTTCCTTACTATCCCTCCTCCACTAATTAAATCAAAGGCGATCATGCTATGATCACTATTGACAAGTGGCCCCAACACCGTTATCTCTTGCACTAGATCTGGTGTTCCACTAAGGATTAGGTCTAATATGGCTTCCCCTCTGGTCGGTTCATGGACCAGCTGCTCCAAGAAGCAGTCATTTATGTCATCTAGGAACTTTATCTCCCTAGCATGTACTGCCGTGACACTGACCTAGTCGATACCGGGGTAATTGAAATCGCCCATTATTATTACCGCGCTGTAACGTTTGTTAGCGAACTTGATTTCTTTGAGCATTTCATGTTGTGCTTGAGAGCAAACAAGCAAAGGTCCTGTGCCGCCTGACAAAGGAGCCTGAACCCAGTGCCGCCCTGCTTGTTCACATAAAACATGGCCACTTGGTTGTCTGTTTGAACTAAGACAGACTGATGAGACAGGGTTTGAGAGAAAGTCTTGAGGGCTAAATAAATAGCCCTGAGTTCCAGTAGATTGATCTGTTGTGTGGCCTCCCAGGGAGACCACAGGCCCTGGGTGCACTTGCCCAGACAATGAGCTCCCCAGCCTTGCAGGGAGGCATCTGTGGTCAACACCACTGTGAACCCAGGAATCTGAAAAGGCACCCCTTGCAGTAGATTGGGTGGGTGCAGCCACCAGTGAAGGGAGTTTAGGAATGGTCTGGACACCCTTACTCTGTCTCTGAGGCTCCCTGTGGCCTGTGTCCACTGAGATCTGAGGAACCACTGTGCAGGCCTCATATGGAGCCGGGCATTGGGGGTCACATGTACTGTCAAAGCCATGTGGCCAAGAAGCCTCAGGCAGAGTCTGACGGAGACCAGTGACCTGCTGAGAAACTGGTTTGCCAAGGTTATCAGTCTTTGGGCTCTGTCGTCTGGCAAGAAAGCCTTTGCCAGCAGAGAGTCCAGCCTTGCTCCTATGAACTCCAAGTTCTGGGAGGGGAGCAAAGTGGACTTTGCGAAGTTTATGACAAATCCCAGGTTTTGAAGAAGAGCAATAGTTCAGAGAGTGGCTTGTCTGGCCTCCTGGCACGTCTGACCCCTGATGAGCCAGTCGTCCAGATAGGGGAAGACAAAGATACCCTGATTTCTCAGGTAGGCCGCCACCACTGCCAGGCATTTGGTAAAGACCCTGGGGGTAGAGGTGAGGTCAAAAGGCAGTAGTACCCTGTACTGATAATGGTTTCCTCCCAAAATGAACCTGAGGTACTTTCTGTGGTCTGGATGAATGAGGATGTGAGTGTACGCATCCTTTAGATCTAAGGAACATAGCCAATCTCCCCGCTGGAGGTAGGGCAGAAGTGTTCCAAGAGTAAGCATCTTGAATTTTTCTTTCTCTAGGAACTTGTTGAGATTTCTGAGGTCGAGGATAGGCCGGAGGCCACCGGTTCTTTTTGGTACGGGAAAGTACCTGGAGTAGAACCCTTGACCCTGGAGGTGGGGAGGCACAGGCTCCACTGCCTTGTCTCGCAACAGACCTTGGAGCTCCTGAAGGAGAAGATCTGTGTGTAGGGGAGGCCTTGGAGGCTCCCCTGGGAAGTATGGAGGAGGTAGCTGCTGGAAGTGTAGCATATAGCCCTTGTGGACGATGCTTAGCATCCAACTATCTCCAGTTATGAGTGGCCACCGGTGGGCAAACAGGGTAAATCGACCTCCTGTGCAGGGTTGGGAGAGCAGGGACGGAGAGGCTATGCCTAAGGAGTCAAAACCCCCCACCCTGCTGAGTGGGAGCAGGAGCCGGAGGCTTGGGGGCTCTCTGCCTACGGGGCCCATTCCCCTGCCCCTTGGCCAGCTGACCCTGTGAGGGAGCGTGGGAGGCCTGGTACTGTGGGAACTGTTTGTAGGCAGTGCCCTTCCTCGGGTAAAAGGGCTTTTTACCCGAGCCCTTCTTTTTTTGAGACGGGGCAGAAGTCTTTCTAGACAGCCTTGTCCTCGTGAGGTGCTCGGTTTCGAGCTGTGCGGCCTTCTCGGTTATGGGCTTGCCAAAAAGGTTCTCACCTCGGCAACGGACATCGACCAACTTGTCCTGAACCCACGGCTCGAGGTCCGATGACTGAAACCACGCCTGGCGTCGGGCCGTGATGCCGGCTGCCGCAACACGGGCCGAAGCCTCGAAGCCATCGTAGGCAGCGTGGGACAAACTTAGAGCATTCCCGTATCCCCGAGGACAAGGACTTGAACCTCTGCAAGGGTTCCTCGGAGAGACCAGCAGAGAACCCGGCCAGTTCCTTGGCCAGGTCTCGCAAGTACATGCCCATGTACAGCTGGTAAGACTGGACACGGCAAGCAAGCATCGAGCCCTGGAAGCACTTTCTACTAAAACCATCCAGGTTCCGGGCCTCCCTGCCAGGGGGCACCGCGGAGTGCATCTTCTGACTTTTGAGATGATGCATGGTCGATTCCACCATCATGGAATGGTGTGGTAGCAGCGCTTTTGAAAACCAAGGCTCTTCCGGAGTCGATAAATGGAATCGACCCGCTTGCTTAGAACCGGCGCCGAGGCCGGGGCCTCCCACATCCGGAAGAGGAGCCATTCCAGCATCAGAGGAACCAGAACAGTAAAGGCCTCCTTCGGAGGAGAGTCATACTGTAGGGCCTCGAGCTCTTCGGCTCGAGGCTCCTCCTCGGGATCCGCAGGGATAGCCAACGCAGTGGCCATATCCCGGACGAACTCCGAGAACCGGGTATCCTCCGGAGGGGATCTACTCCGGGGCTCGGACTGTGTTGAGTCTGACGGGACGCACCGAGTCCAGAAGGTGTCGGGGGATTCCTCGTCCTCCGTCTCCCAGGCGGACTCGTCTGATGAGGAATCGGGCTCCAACAGCGCGGGGCCTGTGAGCACCCGCCCTGACGCCAAAGGCACTGGCGTCAATGCCCTCGGTCCCGAGTGGGAGGTCGAGGGAGACTGCGACTAAGGTCGACCTCGAGCCTTCATGGTCTCGAGTATCGGCTCGGTCTCCGGGGTCGACTTCGACGCCGATGTCCCGGTGGTCGGGGCAGATGCACCAGACAGGCTGGCCATCAGCGCCCGCTGCTGTTCCATGAAGGCAGACAATATGCACTCCAAGGCTGTCAGCCTGAGACCCAGCTCAGGAGACTCAGCAGCCACCGACTCGGGCCCTGGCAGTGCCGGGCCCGACGTCGGCTCTCTGGGAGGAGAGTCCACGAGGACTACAGGACTTACGTGTCCAGCAGACTCCGGCTCCACACGAGGTACTTTTGGCGGCTTCTCCTGTTCCACGGGCCCGGGGCGGTGGTCGGGGGTCTGACCTAGCTCTTGAGGAGCCAGGGACCTCCTCCGACTTCGCCCTTGCGAGCAGCTTCTTCCTCTTGCGTTCCCGGTCAGGGGAACCCCTGTCCGAGGAGCCCCGACGGTGCTCGGGATCAGACTCCCCAGATGTCAAGGCCTCAGATGAGGTTCGGGCCCGGCCGGAGGCCGAGTCGGAGAAAAGCCTTTCCTTTTGGTGCTGACGACTTCGAAGCGCCATGGTGGACATCTTTCCACATGGTCCACAGATCTTAGGATCGTGGTCAGGACCCAGGCACCGAAGGCAGCAGTCGTGTGTTTCGGTGAGAGACATTAGTTTCTTGCACCGATCACACTTCTTGAAACCACTGGAAGCCATCGGGGGAAAAAAAGAGTCCCCGCGAGGTCAAAGGCCTTCCAGGGAAAAAGAAAAAAAGGCGCGAACGCCAGCCACGAAGGGCAAAAACCGAAAAAATAAGATTGGGCTCGATACCGGTGTACTGAACCCGGCAGGAGGGGAACCGTCGTCGAACCGGAGAAAAAACAGCGAAGGAATCGCGAAAAAAACCAACTATTTTCCGGGAGGACTAGGACACACATCCGACGGGCTTCACGGAAAAAGAGAGATTGAGCAAGATGGCACCTTTAGGCGGGAAGGGGACCGTGCATGTGTGTCTGCATTCCCAAAGGCTTTCATAGAAAGCTGGGGAAATGCTCCGCAAGGGCTCCATCGACGTCAATGTCACCCATATGTGAGGACTGACTTCCTGCTTGGTCTTGGAGAATGTAGTATTTCTCCTTGTCATGTCTTACTGCACGTTGGAAATCTCTGTTGAGTTCTGTGATTGCCTCTTTCTCCTCTGGCTTGAGCTTCTCTGCATTTCTGGGCAATTTTCAGAGTTTCTTTGGTCATCCATTTTGGCCATTTTTGCTTTTTCATCTTTTGTAGAGACTTCTCACTTTCTTCCAATACAACCTGCTTGATGTCATCCCATAGCTCTTCTGGAGTGCTGTCATTTCTATCTAAAGTAGCAAATCAATTTTGCAGGCAGTTTTTAAATTCTGGTGATATATTCTCAAGGTTATATTTTACTACATTGATGAGTAACTTTCTCTTTTTCAACTTTAGCTGGAGTTTGTATACTAGTAGTTGGTGATCTGTACCACAGTCAGCTCCAGGATTAGTCTGTTGATGCTATAGAGTTTTTCCATCATTGACTTCCACAGAGGTAGTCAATTTGTTTTTTGTACAATCCCACTGGGTGAAGTCCATGTGTACAATCACCATTTTTGTTGCTGGAAGAAGTTTGAGATGAATAGATCATTGATCTTGCAGATATCTATCAGTCATTCTCCAGTTTCATTTCTGTTGCCAAGTCCATATTTTCTAACCAGTTTACTGCCTTCTTTGTTGCCAACGTTTGCGATCCAGTCACCCATGACTATCAGGATATCCTTTTTGTATGTTCTGTCAGTTTCAGCTTGTACTTGCTCAAAGAACTCTTCAATATCATCCTTTTCTGCAGCTGTTGTTGGGGCATATACTTGAATTATAGTTGTGTTGATGGGCATTCCTCATAGACAAATAGAAATTAAGCATTCACCGATTGTATTGTATTTCATTACAATTCTTGCAATTTTCTTCTTGATTTTGAATGCAACACCATTTCTTCTCTGACTTTCATTTCCAGCATAGTAGACCATGTGATCATCAGATGTAAAGTGCCCAATGCCAGTCCATTTCAGTTCGCTGACACCCAAAAGATTGAGTTGTACACGTTCCATTTTTGACCACCTTCAACTTCCCTTGGTTCATGCTTTGTACATTCCATGTCCCGATATGTAAGACATCTTTGCAGCTTCTGACTCTCATTTCATGCACAGCTACATCAGCAGTCAGACATCCCAAGGGCTTTGTACCCTAGCAGCCAGATGAGTGCCTTCCAACCTGAGAGTCTCATCTTCCAGCACTACAGTGAAATTTGTTTTGTTGTGACTATCCACTGGGTTTTCGTGGCAAGATACGGAAGTAGATTGCCAGGCCTTTCTTCCACACAGTTAATTCTAGTGTTGCTGCCATTGTTACAGAAATGTGATCCTCCGCCACCAACACCGTCCCATTACGATTGGTGGTTTGTCTTGGTCTGGCACCTCAGCCAGTAGTTAAACTTAGCTCTCAGCACAACTGATGCACACAAGCCCTCATAGCACAACATGCTGCAAAGTATAAATTTGATCTACTGCTTAAACAGTTTTACACAGGCCGGTGCAAATTATTTTTGCTTGCAGCCACTTTCGCTGAATAGTCCTGAAATTACAAAATTTGCTGATTGTCCAATTGCAGGTCACCTTTTCTGGAATGCTTGCAGCAGTTACACTTTATGTTGGAAGTTCAGTATGAGAGCAATGACTACTCGCGGCCTTCCACTCTAGGCCTGATCTGGTAGGTGTGCTCCACGTGCACTTGATCCAGGAGGGAGGCCAGGCCCAACACCTTAGGGAGCCAAGGCTCTATAAGGGATGATAAGAAATGATCTGCCTGATACGCCCACTATGCACATGTTTCTGCATGAGCGATACTCCAAATTGTTCACTTTAAGTAGCAAGCTGTCAAGTTGAGATTGGTATGCCTTGACCTTACACTCGTGTCGGACCTCCAAATCCTCCAACGTGGACACTTGCTGCTCCACTTCCTCAGTTTTCCTCCCAATCTCCGCCATCACCTCTTCAATATTTTCAAGCTTTTGCAGTACCTGATCGAACTTTGGCTCCAGCATTTTTGCTACCTCCCAAGCCGACTCTTCGTGGGCAGAATCCAAACTTCCAGAATCTTGAAGGTCTAGGCCCTCAGCAACCAAGCCCTGAGAAGGAGCGACTGGGGGTTTGGGTGCCACAACGTTCCCTCTTACTGGGACAGAAGGTCTGGTGCAGAGCCCAAGTCCAGGGAAGGAGCTTGAGAGAGATGCAGAAGTAGAGGGTACCACACTTGGTGTGGCCAATGTGGTGCTATGAAGATCATGGTCCCTCGATCTCTCTGAAGCTTGAAAAGTGTTTTGAGAATTAGGGGAATTGGGGAAAGGCATAAAGGAAGTCCTGACCCCAGTGAAGGAGGAAGGCATCCTAGGCCTGAACTCCCTGACACGGAATTCTGGAACAGAACTGGGGAAGTTTGGCATTCCACGGACTTGCAAAGAGGTCTATGTCCGGGGTTCCCCAAATTCGAAAAATCCTGGCTACCTGGTCCATGTGGAGGGACCACTCGTGTGGAAGCAGAACTCGACTGAGTCTGTCCGCCCAAGAGTTTTGAATGCCTGGAAGATATACTGCCAGAAGATGGATGTGATGCTCTCTGGCGAAGGCCCACAGTCGCAAAGCTTCGTTACAAAATGACAGAGAGCCAGTCCCGCCCTGCTTGTTTACATAGAACATGGCTACTTGGTTGTCCGTATGGATGAGGACTGTCCTGTAGCTGAGCAGGGAATGGAACACTCTGAGAGCTAAGAATATTGCTCTGAGTTCCAATAGATTGATATGCAGAGAAGTCTCCTGTGGAGACCAGATGCCCTGGGTGGAGAGATCCTGCAGATGAGCTCCCCAACCCATTGGAGAAGCATCTGTTGTCAGAGTTGCTTGGGGTAGCGACTGCTGAAAAGGGGACCCCAACAACAGATTTGGAGGGGGACTTCCACCACTGGAGAGACCAAAATAGGCGACTGGAGTTTGCTATTTTGTCTGATAAGCAACCTGATGCCTGAGTCCATTGGGTGGACAAAGTCCATTGAGCTGCCCTCATGTGAAGGCGAGCATATGGAACCACATGCACGGTGGATGCCATGTGGCCTAATAGATGTAACATTTCTTGAGCAGTTAAATGGGACTTTAACTGCATCTGGGAGGCTAACTGCACCAAGCGTAGGCAACGGGCCTGAGGAAGATAGGCCCTTGCAGTTGTGGTATCCAGCAAGGCCCCTATAAACTCTAGAGACTGAGTAGGGGTGAGATGGGATTTTTGGATATTTATTACCAGTCCCAAATACTGAAAGACACGCATTGTGCAGGTTAGACAAATCTGGGCCTCTGACAGGGATGGAGCTCGAATGAGCCAGTCGTCCAGATATGGGAAAACGAATATTCCTAGAGTGTGTAGAAATGCAGCTACTATTGCCATGCATTTCGTGAACACCCTTGGTGCAGAGGCCAGACCGAAAGGAAGCACCCTGTATTGGTAGTGCTTTCCTTGAAAAAGGAACCAAAGGAACCTTCTGTGTGTTGGATGGACGAGGACATGGGTGTACGCATCCTTGAGATCTAGAGAACAAAGCCAGTCCTGACTCTGAAGGAATGGCAGCAGAGTACCGAGAGAAATCATCTTGAATTTCTCTTTGAATAGAAACTTGTTCAATTCTCTGAGATCTAATATGGGTCTGTAGCCCCCTGTTTTCTTTGGAATAAGAAAATAAGGGGAGTAGAACCCTGAGCCCTGTTGAAGAAGAGGTAGTTCTTTTATTGCCCCTTGGGCAAGAAGGGTAGCAATCTCCTGACCCAGAAGGTTGAGGAGAAATGTTGGAGAATTTAACTGTTTCACCATGGTGTGGGGAGGAAGGTTTAAGAAATGAAGCTTGTACCCTTCCCTTATAATGGAGAGGGTCCATTGCTCTGCTGTGATTTGCTCCCATCTGGGAGCAAAGTAAGCTAACCTTCCTGGAATGGTGAGGGGCTCTGGTTCTTCCAGAGCTAGAAAGGCTAAGTTCTCTAGTTGCAAGTCAAAGGCCCTGAGGAGGCTGAGGCTGCTGGGCCGTGGGAGGCCTGGCAGCCTTTGACTTGGCCTGTTTAGGTGGTTGCTGACGCTTTGCAGCAAAACTACCTGCAGAAGATGCCTGCTGACCATAAGCAGGATAATATCTTCCCTTTTTAGAAAAAGGTGTCTTTTTGAACAATCTTTTCTTAACAGGAGCAGAGGTAGACTTTGAAAGTCGATCCAAAGCAGAGTTCTCAGCATCCATCTGAGTGGCCTTTGCTTGCCAATCCCTGCCAAAAAGGTTTTCACCTGTACAAGGAAGATTTCCCAGTTCATCTTGGACCCAGAGTTCCAAATCAGAGGCTTGTAACCAAGCAATTCTGCGTGCTCCTATGGCAATAGCCGAGGCTCTGCTTACACACTCAAAAGAGTCAAAGGCTGCATTGGTTGGAAAATTTAGAAACATCTTGGGCATGTTTAAGCCAAGTGAGAAATTCCTGCCTTTTATCTTCTGAAATAAAAGGGGCTAAAGTCTGCAGATGATCTGTGACTTCTTTTAGAAACATCCCAATATAGAGACTATAGGAGTTGATTCTGGCAGCAAGCATATTAGCTTGGAAAACCCTTTGGCCAAAAGCATCAAGAGTCCTGCATTCACGTCCTGGAGGATTAGATGAGTGTCTCTTTGCACTCTTTATTTTCCTCATGGCAGACTCTACCACAATAGAGTGGTGAGGAAGCTGAGACTTATGAAAGCCAGGACAAGGAGGGACACGGTACATGGTGTCTAACCTACGAGAATGAGGAGAGGTGGTAAGAGGAGTCTCCCACATGCTCAACATGAGATCATAGAGAATCTCATGAATAGGTAAGGTAGCTGCTTCTTTAGGAGCCTTAGGATATTGCAAAATATCTAATTGCTTGGCTCTAGGCTCTGACTCAGGGGCCACTGTAATGGAGAGGCCCCTAGCCACTTCCCTAATGAAGTCTTGGAAAGACAAGTCTTCTGGAGGAGACATTCTTCGTTTTGGAGAAGCAGACTCCTGAGGAAGAAGTACCGGTGCCTCGACAGAAGCCTCCGACTCAGAGTATTCGGAGGAATCGAAGTATCGCCTGTCTGGATGCTCCTGTAAAGCCCGATACGCGTATCGAGTGGGATCGACATCGGGAGTAAGCGGTACCGGTTCGGTACCGATGGGCATCATAGGACAGGGTACCGTTGCAGTCGACACCGAAGCCGATGTCGATGCAATCGGTACCAGCACCGGGAACGATGCCGGTGACGGAGTCGGTACCGGCAACGGAGATTGTTGCGGTACCGGAGGCGTCGAAGCCTGCATAAACGCCGTTAGGGTGCGTTGCATGGACAGAATCTTCTGATCCATCGACGCTACCAGAGTCTGGATGTCAGTAGCAGTGGAGGCCACCGGTACCCCAGAACACGGCAACAGGTGATCGGTCGAGGCCGAGCCATCAATGTCAACCTGTGACCCCATAGACAATGCTTTGGAAGCCGGAACTTCCCGCTGGGGTAATTTTGCCGGTGCAGAATCCTCGAGGACAAGCCCGGAGGCATCTCGATGCTTAGAGGGAGATTTGCCCTTCGAGGACCGGCTAGATTTATATTTGGTTACCTGAGATCCATGGGAGGAAGAAGCAGCCCTGGAAGACGTCGATGCCACCGAGGCTGCATCAGAGGGAAACAGGGTACTGAGCTTGGCTGCTCGGTTCTGCCGACCTCTTTTAGACATCATGGTACAGGACACACAATCCGTGATAGAATGGTCAGGACCCAAACATTTTAGACACCAATCATGGGTGTCGGTGACAGAAATAGTACTGCCACATTTCGTGCACTTTTTGAACCCTGAAGCGGGCTTTTCCATGAGGAGAAAAATGTTCAGGCCTAAGGCCCAAACTGAAAATGCACAGTTGAAGAAAGAAAAGTTTTGTTTTTTTTTAAAGAAAGAAAAGACCGGCGGTACCGGTCTGACGTCGAAGAAGGCAGACGCGACACAGAAAAATAAAGAAAAAAAATAAAGAACTTCTTCTGCGGTGACAGGAACACGACCTGCTGGCTCCGCGGAAAAGAAGAACTGGAGAGAGGCGGTTGGGAAAGGCGGGAAGGCAGCGCGCAGGCGCTGTGGGATGCTCCCAAAAGCTTTCTTACTGGACGCTGGGGAACGTTTCCGTGCAGGCTCCGTCGGTACCGACGATACCCATATGTGAAGACTCATTCCTGCTTGTTCCTGGAGATAGTTACAGTGGAGAGCGATAGGTTGGGAATATGTGAGATGGAAGGGACTACAGTGGAGGAGATGGCGTTACGGAGATGGGTGGGAATAGGATCAGAGGAGCAGGTAGTGAGTTTGGATGAGGAAAGAAGGTGAGTGGTTTCCTCCTCAGAGATCACAGTAAAAGGAAGAAAGGGTAGCAGAGATAGGGGGAGGAAATTGGGAGTGAAGAGGGGGAGGAGGGGATTTAGCTGACCTCGTGGGGAATTGGAGTGTGATTTCGTAGATTTTGTCATGGACGTATTCAGCCAGGGTTTGGGCAGAAAGGGAGGGAGGGGTTGGAGGCAGAGGCACCTTGAGGAAAGAGTTGAGAGTTGTAAAGAGATGGTGAGGGTCAGAGGCAAGAAAGTTAGTCTGATGGACACAATAGTCTTATGTGGCACGTACTATGGCTGACTGGAAAGAGACAAGCATGAATTTGAAGTGTAGAAAGTCCTCAAGGGTGCGGGATTTGCGCAAAGCACGCTCAGCTGAGCATGCACAGGAACGTGGGTAACGGGTAGTGGAAGACAGCCAGGACACCTCACAGGACATGGCATAGGCGGAGAAAGCATCCAGAGCAGAGAGTGAAGTGTTATAGGAAGCTACTGCCCCATCAACAGACTTAGATGACATAGTGGAGGAAAGAGGTGGGAGACAGTGGAAGAGAGAGCCAAAGGGTCAATAGCATGAAGATTTCTAAAGAGGTTGGAGGAGACAGGGAGAAGTTGAGGCAGTGAATGATGAAGAGTGAAGCTTAATAGGTGATTGTCTGAAAATGGAAGAAGTGAGGTACAGAAATTTGAGGGTAAGCAATTAGAGAATATAAGGTCGAGGCAGTGACCTTGCTGGTGAGTAGGGGCAGTAGAGCAAAGCTGGAGGTTGAATGATGAGGTAAAGGAGGGGAGCTTTAAAGCATAAGGGTCAGAGGAGTTATCAACATGAATGTTAAAATCCCAGAGAATAAGGGAGGAGGAAGAGGAACCCAGAAAAATGAAAGCCATGAGTCAAAGTCAGAGAGAGGTGGACTGGTCAGGGGTTCGATAAATAACAGCTAATCAGAGAGGTAGTGGAGTAAAAAGCCAGATACAGTGGACTTTAATGGAGGAAAAGGAGTGAGACTGAGGCAGAAAGAGAGGTTGAAATTGACAGGAAGAAGGAGAGAGTAGAAGCCCAACACCACCACCACCACCGCCGCCAGTGGGACGAGGCATGTGAGAGAATTGATAACCGCCATGACAGAGAGCAGCGACTGAAGCAGAGTCCTCTGGGAAGAGCTAGGTCTCAATTAGAGCAAGGTTGGCTTAAAAAACATCTGGACAAATTCTTGGAGGAAATATTCATAAACTGTTATTACGAAAGACCTAGGGAAAGCCATTGGTTATCTCTGTTGCATGGAAAGAGTAGTTACTCACCTGTAACAGGTATTCTCCAGGAGCAGCAGGAATCAGTCCTCACATATGGGTGACGTTGGCGCCGACGGAGCCCTCGCGGAGCAATTTCCCCAGCTTTCAAAGAAAGCCTTTGGGAATTGCAGCGCGCATGCGCGGTCCCCTTCCCGCCCAAGGGTGCCATCTTGCTCAGTCTGATGACATAGCTAAAAGACAGCAAAAAAATTAGCAAAAACTAAATGATAGGACTGCAACTCCAAGGGGAGGAGGGAGGGTAGTGAGGACTGATTCCTGCTGCTCCTGGAGAACACCTGTTACAGGTGAGTAACTACTCTTTCTCCAGGACCAAGCAGGAAGTCAGTCCTCACATATGGGACTCCCTAGCTTAAGTCTACCGGAGACCTCAAGCGGAAAAATGAGCTCCCTCTAGCTCAGTAGCACAGAAGGAAGGAATCTTCTCTGAAAACGCCCCCGACCGGTAGCCCAACACCAGGGCCGGAGGGTAGGAGTTACCTAAACCTCAAAGAGATTATGGAGGACTGCTTGTCCGAAAGCACTGTCCCTGCGGGACTCCCTCTCCAGGCAGTAATGGGCCGCAAATGTCTGGCTTGAAGACCAAGTAGCGGCCCGGCAGATGTCTGCCAACGGAACAGAGCGGAGATGAGCCACTGACGCAGCCTTCGCCCTAACACGATGAGCCGTGACTCGACCCTCCAACGAGAGGCCAGCCGCCCCATAAGCCCAAGCGATAGTCAGCAATCCATATGGACAAAGTACGCTTGGAGACAGGGAGCCCCAACTTATTGGGGTCAAAAGAAACGAAGAGCTGAACCGCACTCCGATGCTCTCGCGTACGGTCAAGGTAGAAGGAAAAGGCCCTCCTACAGTCCAGGGTATGCAGGACCATTTCAGCCCGGCTGGTGTGCGGCCTGGGAAAGAAGGTCGGAAGAACCACCTCCTGGTTGAGATGAAAAGGAGAAACCACTTTTGGAAGAAACTTAGGGTGAGTCCGTAAGACTACCCTATTTCTGTAGAACCTAGTGTAAGGAGGATCAGACACTAGGGCTCGCAGTTCACTAACGCGCCTAGCAAAGGTAAGGGCTACCAAAAACAAGGTTTTCCAGGAGAGAAAACGAAGAGGGCAGGAAGCCATAGGTTCAAAGGGCAGACAGGTAATCCGCTGTAAGACCACATTCAGATCCCATTCTGGGGCTGGTGGGCGCAAAGGAGGCTTAAGGAGGAAGCGGCCTCGGAGAAAACGAGTCACCAAAGGGTGGTTGGAAAGAGGCCTGCCGTCCACCGGTGCGTGATGCGCAGAGAGAGCACTGAGGTGGACCCTGACAGAGTTGGACTTAAGGCCAAGGTTGGAGAGGTAAAGCAAATATTGCAAGACCACTGCCACCAAGCAGGAGAAAGGATTCTCACACTGCTGAGCACACCATACGGAGAAGCGACGCCACTTAAGAGCGTAGGACTTCCGGGTGGATGGCCGCCTGGAGGCCAAGAAGACCTTTTCCAACTCCCGAGGCAGCAGGAGGGGAGCAAGAACTACCCTTTCAGCAGCCAGGCCATCAGATGAAGGGACCGGAGGTTGGAGTGTAGGAGAGTCCCCTGATCCTGTGACAGGAGATCGGGTTGAAACCCCAGAGGAAGAGGAGTGTCCACCGCCAGCTGCATCAGAAGCGGGAACCAGGGTTGTCTCAGCCACCGGGGAGCCACCAGGATCATCGAGGCTCTGTCCCTGAGAACCTTGAAGAGCGTCCAAGACACTAGTGGCATGGGAGGAAAGGCATACAAGAGGCCCGTGGACCATGGAATCAGAAAAGCATTCGCTGCTACTCTGAGAGGATGCGGTTGTCGAGAGCAGAATCTGGGAAGTTGCCGGTTCAGAGGACTGGCAAACAGATCCATGGTGGGGAGGCCCCACTTGAGAAAGATCCGTTGAACCACCAACGGATCCAATCTCCACTCGTGTGGTTGGAGGATCCTGCTCAGCTTGTCTGCCAGGTAATTTTCCTGACCTGGGAGATAGACAGCTTTGAGGAGGATGCCGTGGCCGACGGCCCAAGAGCACAGTTTTTGTGCCTCCTGACAGAGAAGGAAGGAGCCTGTGCCTCCTTGTTTGTTCACGTAGAATACTGCAACTTGATTGTCCGTCTTGACCAGCACAGACTGGTGAGAAGTGAGGTGGAAGAAGGCTCTCAGAGCTAGGCGGATGGCTCTGAGCTCCAGGAAGTTTATCTGCTGAGCAGACTCCCAAGGGGTCCAGAGGCCTTGAGTACATGTCCCTTGGCAATGTGCTCCCCAACCCAGGAGAGAAGCATCGGATGTCAGTACCTGAGAAGGCAGAGGAGATTGAAAATCCACTCCCAGCACTAGGTTTGGCAGATGAAGCTACCACCGCAGAGAAGAGACCAGCAGGTCGGATATCTGTACTGAGTCTGCCAGGCTTCCTGTGGCCTGATGCCATTGAGTGCGAAGGCACCACTGAGCAGGACGCATGTTCAGGCGGGCATTGGGGGTTACATGGACCGTGGAAGCCATATGGCCGAGCAGTCTCAGAAATTGCCTGGCAGAGACCAGGGAATTGCTGTGAAAGTGGCTGGCGAGATCCATGAGCCTGTGGGCCCTGTCCAGAGGCAGGAAGGCCCGCGCCTGAAGAGTGTCCAACCTGGCGCCTATGAATTCGAGATTTTGAGAGGGGAGCAAAGTGGACTTTGCGAAGTTTATGACAAATCCCAAGTGCTGGAGTAGAGTCACAGTGCGATGAGTGGCCTGAGTGGCATCTTGGGAAGACTGGGCTCTGATGAGCCAGTCGTCCAGGTATGGAAACACAAAAAGGCCTTGAAGTCTTAGATAAGCCGCCACCACTGCTAGGCATTTGGTGAACACCCTGGGGGCGGAGGATAGGCCAAAGGGCAGTACTCTGTACTGGTAATGATTTCCTCCCACAACAAACCTGAGATATTGTCTGTGGTCTGGATGAATAAGGATGTGAGTATACGCATCCTTTAGATCTAAGGAGCATAGCCAGTCTCCCTGCTGGAGGTAGGGCAGCAGGATTCCAAGGGTAAGCATCTTGAACTTTTCCCTTTCCAAGTCCAGGATGGGTCTGAGGCCTCCTGTTCTTTTTGGTATCAGAAAGTACCTGGAATAAAAGCCGTGACCTCTCAGGTGGTGGGGCACCGGTTCCACAGCCTATTCCTGAAGAAGACTTGCTAACTCCTGAAGGAGTAAGTCCCTGTGCAGAGGGAGTCTTGGAGGCTCCCCTGGAAAGTAGGAGGGAGGTACCTGGTGAAAGTATAGAAGATAGCCTTTTTGAACTATATGAAGCACCCAGGTATCTGATGTGATGGCTGACCACCTGTGGGCAAAGTGGACCAGCTGGCCTCCTGTGCTGAGAGAAACCAGCGGAGGGGAAGAGGCTATGCTGACGGAGTCAAAACCCCCCACCCTGCTGAGCAGGGGCCGGTGTTGTGGGCTTGGGGGCCTGCTGCCTGCGGGACCTATTACCCCGTCCCTTGGCCTGCTGACCCGGTTGGGGAGATGCTGAGGCCTGATAATGAGGGTAGTGTTTATAGGCAGCCGCCTTCCTCGGGTAAAAGGGCTTTTTCCCCGAGCCCTTCTTCTTCTGAGAAGGGGCAGAGGTTTTTCTGGACAGCCGAGTCCTGGTCAGAGTCTCGGTCTCGATCTCGATCTGTGCAGCCTTTTCAGCCATGGGCTTGCCAAAGAGGTTTTCACCTCTGCAGGGAACATCGACCAACTTGTCCTGTACCCATGGCTCGAGGTCGGATGACTGAAGCCAAGCCTGTCGGCGGGCACCGATGCCGGCTCCGGCTACCCGAGCCGATGCTTCGAAGCCATCGTAGGCTGCTCGAGAAATAAACTTCGAGCACTCTCGAATACCAGTGGACAAGGCCTGGAACCTCTGCAAAGGTTCCTCGGAGAGACCAGCAGAGAACCCGGCAATCTCCTTTGCCAGGTCCCGGAGATACATGCCAATGTAGAGCTGGTAGGTCTGGACTCGACAAGCAAGCATAGAGCCCTGGAAGCACTTCCTACCGAGGGCATCCAGGTTCTGGGCCTCCCGGCCGGGAGGCACCGAGGAGTGCATCTTCTGACTCTTGAGTCGATGCATGGCCGATTCCACCACCATGGAATGGTGCGGTAGTTGTGCCTTTTGGAACCCGGGGCTCTTGCGGACTCGATAAATGGAATCGACCCGCTTGCTTAACACCGGCGCCGATGCCGGGCTCTCCCACATGCGGAAGAGAAGTCGCTCCAGCATCGGAGGAACCGGTACAGTAAAGGCCTCCTTCGGGGGAGAGTCATACTGGAGAGCATCGAGCTCTTCGGCTCGAGGCTCCTCCTTGGGATCCGTGGGGAATGCCAAGGCCTTGGCCATATCCCGCACGAAGTCGGAGAATCGGGTGTCCTCTGGGGGGGATCGTCTCTGAGGTTCGGACTCGGGCGAGTCCGCAAAGTACCGGGTGACTCTTCGTCCTCCATCTCCCAGCCCGTCTCCTCAGAGGAGGAATCGAGCGGCTCCGGTCGGGCGGGCACCGATGCCCTCCGCCCCGACGCCGAGGCCGGTGTCGACGACCTCGGTCCCGAATGGGAGGCCGAGGGAGACCGTGACCGAGGATCGACTCGAGCTCGCATGGACTCGAGGATCGGCTCGGCCTCCGGGGTCGACTGGACGTCGACGTCCCGGTGGTCGGGGCAGATGCACCGGCAAGGCCAGCGATCAATGCCCGCTGCTGGTCCATGAAGGCAGCGAAACTGCTCTCCAAGGCCATCAACCTGAGTCTGAGCTCAGGAGACCCAGCAGCCCCCGACTCGGGCCCCGACGGCGGCTCCTTCGGAGGCGAGTCCACGAGGACTACAGTACTCACGTGTCCAGGAGACTCCATCTCGAGACGAGGATGTTTTGAAGGCCTCTCCGACTCCGAAGACCCGGGACGGCTATCGGGGCTATGCAACCTGGCCCTCGAGGAACCAGGAGCGTCCACCGACGCCGCCCTCGCGGGTTTTTTCTTCCTATGATGTTCCCGGGCAGGAGACCCCCGCTCAGAGGAACTCCGACGATGCTCGGGACCGGAGTCCCAGGATGTTGAAGCCTCTGACAAGGTCCGGGCCAGGCCGGACGCGGAGTCAGAGAAGATTCTTTCTTTTTGATGCTGCCGACTCCTCAACGCTTTTGAGGACATTTTGCCACACGGACCACAGATCATCGGGTCATGATCGGGTCCGAGGCAGCGGAGGCAGCAGTCGTGTGTGTCGGTAAGAGACATAAGTTTCTTACACCGATCACACTTTTTAAACCCGCTGGCAGCCATCGGGGGAAAAAGGGCCCCTGCGAGGTCAAAAGACAGGGCTGCCAGTGAAAAAAGAAAAATGGCGCGAACGCTAGTCACGAAGGACAAAAACCGAAAAATAAAGAACGGACTCGATACCGGCGTATCGGGCCCGGGCGGGAAAAGGATCCGGCGTCGAACCGAGAAAAGAATATTAAATAAAATCAACTTTTTCAGCGGCGATCACAAACGTCTGTAGGGCTCCGCGGAAAAAAAAAGACTGAGCAAGATGGCACCCTTGGGCGGGAAGGGGACCGCGCATGCGCGCTGCAATTCCCAAAGGCTTTCTTTGAAAGCTGGGGAAATTGCTCCGCGAGGGCTCCGTCGGCGCAGACGTCACCCATATGTGAGGACTGACTTCCTGCTTGGTCCTGGAGAATCTGGCTACTTTTGGGATTATTCCAGTACTTGTGATCTGGACTAGTCATTGTTGATAACAGGATACTGGGTTTGATGACCTCTAGTCTGACTTAGTATACTATTCTTATGTATCTACCATTCAATTAATCGGGGAATGGGCAGGACTGATTTTTTTGATTTGGCCTGGGATTAACATTGATGGGCAAAAGGTAATGCGACTGTCTCAATCAACTGTTCTGTTGCTGCTGACTGGGTGAGCCTGAAGCCAAAGGGAGGGGCCATGGCGCACCCATGGTTATGCCCCTGAAGTAACTCCAAGTGTAATTAAATGTTTTGAGCATCCAGCTAATTCCATGTAAGTATTTCCCAATATAAACCAGGACTTTCAGTTTGCTTTAACTATGGCATTCTTTTCACTTGCCAGTTTCCAGATCAACTGGAACCAGGGCTGGGATCCATGTATCTTCATTTGCAAATACCAAGAGATTTTTCTCCTGTTTTATACCTTTGCTCTACTAACACAAAGCAACAGTCATTTAGTTGAGGGGCATGCAACAGGGCTCGTTCCAAAACACCATAATCATGGACTATAAACGTGACTATTTCTGAGCAATGATCATGACTCATTCCCTTCTACCCTTCCCAGGAGCTCTGAAGTCCCATCTCTAGCTGAAGCATGAAAGACCCAACTCGGGCATGGCCAAGGAGAGGATAGTCAGAGGGACTGTGATCCTAACAGTTTATCGACAGTAAACTTTAAAAAATAATCAATTATGAAAATGAGACAAAAACTGGATTGATGGTATCTGTCAGAAGCAATAGGTAAACCTCTTTTTACCAACTGGTTTACTCTGCACATTCAAAAGGAGGAAAATATAGATTGGGCATATTCATACTCACCAGTTAAATCATAAAATTAGTTAGTGGCTAAGCCCACAGATCTCTAAAATTATTTATTTCATTCTAATATTCATATTTGAACTGTTTTTTATTTAATAAAAGTACATTTGGTAAATACAGTCAGTGAACATGAAATCTGAATTAGATGCTGTTTACAGAATGAGAAATGCAGTTATGCAAATAACTATATTGTTAAGTATTGTACCTGTGATGGTTCTGATCCAGAGACATCTCCTTCACTCACATTACTGCAGCTGACATAGTTTACTGCAGCAATTATCCCCTGAATAGCAACACGCTTATGCTCCCTATAGTGCAGGCTTTCCATTTCCTTCTTAAGTTCACGTGTGGTAACCAAAATGGATTCAACTGCAAAAAAATATAATGCCCCAAACATGCAGTTAAAGCAGCAGCACCACAAAGGGATTCATCTCCTCAAAAGCCATATCCATATTTTCCCTTTTCTATTTATGTATGCCATTTAATTTTTCATTTTGAATTTTATGTCAGTTTTTGCTTTAGTAGAATCACATCTAGCTTCAGAATTGCCCAGTTTGTTTAAATTCGATTTCTTAAATTATGCAAAAGAGATGGTGGAGTATTTTAAAGTATGAATGGAAAAATTGGAAATGTTTCAATGTAAATTGTGGACTTCCCCAAGATTTTATTTAGTGTCGTCAGATAACATTCAGAACTTTGGTTATTTATCTCTTGTGGTATTAATAAGCTCTTTGTGCCTCATCTAAACTTTGTCAATCACTTGATTACCTGACCTAATACAAGGATTAAATTTAAGGATCTACTAAGTCAATTTACCAAAAATGTCAGTATACAAGAATCTCAAAGAAAAATATTCCTACAGCATAAAAATAAGTATTATTACAATATCAGCACTTAACACTTGCTATAATGTAAGTGGTAAATAGAAAAACACACATCTTCAATATATACAAAGAGATTAGTAAAATTATTTTTAATTTGAATCAAATTTCAAAATACAAAGCTATTACAAGTATAAATACATCAACTCTATACTGTATAGAGATACTGTACAGTTAGACTATTCTATACTGTAAACCGCCCTTGATCTCTGGAAGGGGTGGTATAGAAGAAATGTATACATAAATAAATAAATAAAAATGTTAAAAGTGACAGAAAAGATACCCATGAAACAACAAGCATTGCCTACTGTGGTAAAACAGAATTACTTACCTGTTGCTGGCATTCTCCACGGCTTGCAGAATAAGTCCTCACACATGGGTGACATCACGGATGGAGCCCACATGGGAAATCTCTCCAAGCTTCTTCTAAAAGCTTTTGTAGTGGCTCCAACACACCTGTTATCACCTGCTGCCACAGCCACACCCCCACCCCATCTCCTCTCCTCAGTTACTAGATGAAGGTAGAATGCAACTCCAAAGGGAGGAAAGAAAGTTGTGAGGACTTATCCTGCTATCCAAGGAGAACATCTGCTACAGGTAAGTAACTTTTCCGTGGATAAGCAGTTAAATTGCTTACACATGAGATTCCCTAGTTACAGGCTATCTCAGAAGAAAATACGGGAAACCAATGTCACAACAAGCCAATAATGGATTAACATTTGTTTTTGTTGTCAGATCATTTTGGAGTTTTATAGGGCTTTTTACAAAAAACAAAAAAAAAAGGAGAGGCAGCCTATAACAAAAAAATAACCTCGAAACAGTAATGATAAGTAAACATGTGGACAGAAGGTCACATTGTGGCTCTACAGATCTATTTCATGGAGGCTAATCTCAAGTGGGCCAGAGATGCAGCCATGGATTGTAGCATGATATGACCTTCCAGAGTCAAGGCAGCCTAGGCATAATTGAAAAAGATGCAATCTTCTAGCCAATTTCAAAGCGTATATTTTATTGATGGCAACCTCCAACTTGGTGCGGAAAAAAGAAGCAAAATGGATGGGTGGCCTTTCTATGGGCTTTAATCCACTCCAAGTAGAACACCAAGACTCTCCTTTAATTCAACATGTGCAATGCGCTTTCCCCTTTGTGGGCATGGGGTTTGTGGAAAAAAATGGGAAGGACTACTGACCAAGGTGGAAGGTCAACACAATTTTAGGAAGGAAATTAGGATGAGTATGCAAAACTGCCCTATTGTAAAACTTGGTATAGGGTGGATCTGTTACTAGAGCCTGGAGCTTGCTAACTCTATGTGTTGAAGTGACCACCACCAAAAACAAGAACATCTAGGTCAGAAATCTCAGTCCACACGTATTCAGCAACTTAAAGGGAGCTTTCATCAGCCAAGTTAAGACTACGTTGAAATCCCAAGACACTGTGGGAGGCTTAAGAGGGAAGCTTCAGAAGAAACATGCATGAAGTGAGCAACTACAGGTGGAAGAGAGATAGATTTATCTTCTATAGAGACATTGCAAGATATGTTTGAATTGGCAGCTTTCATAGGAATTAACAGGGATAATTTGCAGTCTTTCAACTCTTTCTGCTCTTCATTTAAAAGGTACCTGGGCTATTTTAGCCTTTATTGCAGCCTCTCTCTCAAGATGTCCTAACTTCCCTGGTATTCTTCAAAGATACCGTACTCCAACCATGTGCTCCTGATCGATTGTCTGCTTTTCCTCAACTTCTAGTTTAAAAGCTGCTGTACCTCCTTTTTGAACTTTAGTGCCAGCAGCCTGTTACTACCCCTGTTGAGGTAAAGCCCATCTTTGTGGAATAGACTCCCCCAGAATGTAATTCAGTTCCTAACAAATCTAAAATCACCTTCACTGCACCATCATCTTATCCGTGCATTGAGACTCTGGAGCTCTGCATGTCTCTTGGGTCCTGCATGTGGAACAGGAAGTATTTGGAGGTCCTGGATTTCAAGTTTTTACCTTAAAGCCTAAATTTGGCTTCCAGAACATTCCTCCCACGTTTTCCTGTGTTATTGGTACCAACATATACTAGGATAAGTGGCTTCTCCCCAACACTGTCTAAAATGCTATCTAGGTTATTTATGAGGTCCACCACCTTCCCATCAGGCAAGTAAGTGTCCAAACATTCCTCATGCCCACCAACCATCCAGCTATATACATATCTAATGATCAAATCACCAACTAAAATGGCAATCCTAGCTCTTACTTCCTGGGCAAAAGCTCCTGGAGACACATCCTCAGTATGAGAGGATATTTCATTCCCTGGAGGACAGGTCCTGGTTACAGGATCACTTCCTGCCATACCAAGGATATGCTCTCCTTTCAGGTGGCCTTTCTGCTCCAAGGCAGCACAGATGCTGCCAGACAAAAAGTGTGACTTCTTTACTATGTCCTTGCAGGTTTCCTCTATGTACCTCTCTGTCTGTCTCAGCTCCTCTAAGTCTGCCACTCTAGCCTCCAGAGATCACACTCATTCTCCGAAAGTCAAGAGCTCTTTGCAACAAAGCTCATGCATATGACCTCTCATCAATTGGGGGATAATCATACATGTGGCACACAATGCAAAAATCTGGATAGCCCCCATCTCACTACTGGACTGTTTGTATCTTTGTATTGATGAGTTGTTTAGTTGTTGTTGCTAAGGGAATAGGGATCCCTAGAATAAAATGAAATCCTTCAGGATTTTTTTCCGTATGTTACCTTTAATTCAAGCAACTACCTGTCTGCTTGCTTTAAAATTCTACAAGGCCTCACTACACACTGGGACAAATTAATTCTAAATCTTTAAGCCAAGCCAATAACAGATTTATGCCTTTAAAATAGTTTAAATCTAGATTTTTTAAAATAAGTCCAAAGTCTCTTTTGTCCCAAGTTTAAGTCACTAAAGTCTACCCAAAATGTTGTGTTTAATTATCCGCAGAGGCATCTTCTGCTTTCAGATTCCCTTCACAAATGTTGGGCACATCTCAAAATGACGCAGGCTCAGTGGACCTTGAGCACCAAGTGGATGTAGTCCACTTACAGGCTCAATGACGTATCATCTGTCATGGTTCCCTTCTGGGACTCTTTGGTCTGATGGATGGTCTATCCAATCTGGCGAAAGGATTACTATTCCAAATTCCTCCCTATCAAAAGCTACTCACAATAGAGGCATCCAAATAAGGATGGGGAACCCATTTAGATGGATTTCACACTCAGAGAAGGTGATCCTCCCAGGAGAGTTTCCAACAGATAAATTTCCTGGAACGGAGAGCAATTTTGACACCTCTAGAGGCTTTCAGAGATTGGTTGGCCAATCATTGTTATGATTCAAATGAACAACCAAGTAGCCATGTTTTACGTTAACCATAAGGTAGGCACTAGGCCAAACCTCTTATGTTGGGGTTAATCAGAATGTGGAACCAGTCAGGTAAGTGGCTCGGGGCTACTTATCTGATGGGCAATGACAGTAGCCTGGTAGACAGGCTGAATAGTGTCTTTCAACCTCACAAATAGACCCTGGACAGGAGATTGCTTGGAGTATCTTTCTGGAGTGGGGTACCTCCTCGGTAGATTTGTTTGTCACTTCTTAGAAACGACAAGCACTTTAGTTCTGCTCCAGAGTGGGGACACACGGCAAACTAGCCTTGAATGCCTTCATCCTTGTTAGACAGGAGGGTCTTCTGAATGCATATCCTCCTATACCTCCTATAGCAAAGACTTTCCTGAAACTCAAACAAGGGCACCATGATCCTTACAGTTCCTTGCTGGCCCAGATACCCCCGATTTCCTTTGCTTCTCAAATTTTCCATCAGGGAACAAGTTCATCTGTGGCCAGTGTCTTCCTGGCTTCCAGGAGGGATTCCACTCAGAGGTCATATGGTTTTAAGTGGAAGATGTCTACTGTCTGGTGACAGGAAAGACCCTAGATCCTTTCTTGTGTCCCACACAGTAACTTCTTGAATATCTTCTGCATTTGTCAAAGTCTGGCCTGAAGACCAACTCCATAAGGGCACACCTCAATGCAGTTTGTGTTTATCATCATCACATAGAACAGGAATGTCCAACAGGTAGATCGCGGAGGGGTCAGAGGTAGATCGCCAGCCCCACTTGGCTCCATCTCTCCAGCAGCTCGCCCCATCGCTAGGAGAGAGCTCGTGCCAGCAGGTCGTCTGCCGAGGGCTTGCCGATGCTGCTGATCCTTTGCCTGTCTTTTTCCCCTGCCTGCGGGAATCTTGCCTGCGGGTGTATAGGGGGCGCTTGTTGTTTTCGTGCCAATAGTTTGTGGGTACCCCAGGGGACCGCTGCCCGCGCCCTGCGAGACACCACAGGCCCGGCGTCATACCTGGTCTCCTGCCTCTCAGAATCACCCATTCCTGCCCCCGCCCCAACACCCCTTAGAAGTGTGTTATATACCGGGCGATAACCATTCGCCCGGGCTTTACCTGAATACACTTACTGTATTAGTTGTGTCGTGTGCTGGTCGTTGATCGCTTTATAGTTCGCTTTCATTAAACGTTTTCGGGCAGACACAACAAAGTGTCAAGAATTTGGTGATTTTGGCGGGCTTTTCCAATTTTGTTCTAACTTGCCTATGCCTTGCCTTTTAATTGGTTCTAACCACTATAACCTTTGCTTGCCTCTGCAATTTTATTTTGCCTAGCCTTT
This sequence comes from Ichthyophis bannanicus, assembly GCA_033557465.1. Classification (NCBI taxonomy): domain Eukaryota; kingdom Metazoa; phylum Chordata; class Amphibia; order Gymnophiona; family Ichthyophiidae; genus Ichthyophis; species Ichthyophis bannanicus. The sequence goes on along the minus strand of CM066036.1, from coordinate 29,111,766 downwards.
GCGTTGATTCTACACTGCAATTTTATTTCGCCTTACCTTTGCGTTGATTCTACACTGTGTGCAGAATTTATTAAATTGCGTGTGGTGGTATTTGAACTTGTTTGGCGGTATTTGATTTTACCTGGTTTGCTGGACAGGTGTTTGAGTTTTTTTGATGATTGTTTGGTGGTATTTGATTATTGGTGCCAGTATGATGAATTCTTATTTTTACTTTTAGAACTGCATGTGTGGTTTTGGCATCTCCAGTCCTTGTATTGCACATCATCTAGAGGTCTTCAGTTCCTGTTGATCTTTAATACTTTGGGACAGTGACAGTTTTGGACCAGATTCAGCCAGTGTTTATACTAAGTTAGCAGATTTGGCCTTCTTACATCCAGCCACCCCAGTATAACGAAGATGAGTGTTCCAAAGAAGAGCAAAACCTACCACTTTCCTGATGAATGGGAAATGGACTACTTCTTCATCATAGTGAAAGACAAGTGTTGTTGTCTAATTTGTAACGCCCCAATATCCTTGCCTAGAAAGGGTAATCTGGAACGTCATTATAAGGCTCTGCATAGCAATAAGTTTGATGCCGATTTTCCACCCAAAAGTGAAATTTGTAAACTGAAGCTCAAAGAACTTAAATCGAAATTGGCTACTCAGCAACAGTTGATGGCGAAGCCAAGGTCACATTCGGTCAATGCAACCATAGCATCCTTCAAGGTCAGCAACCTGATCACAATGAAATGCAAACCTTTCACTGAAAGGGAATTTGTAAAAGATTGTTTTCTTGAAGCAGCTGACAATCTTTTTGAAGGATTTAAAAATAAGAAAAAGAGATCATAGCTGCTATTCAAGATGTACAATTGTCAAGAAACACCGTCGTGCGGTGAATAGAAAAGATGTGTGGAGACACAACTGAACAATTGTTGGAGGATGTTTCAAACTGTGTTGCTTTCTCACTCCAACTGGATGAATCTACAGAAGAGACATAGCCCAGTTACTAGTCTTTATCTGGATGGTTTTTGAAGGCTTCCATGTTAAAGAACTACTTGGCATGATTTCTTTAAAAGGGAGAACTACTGGTCAGGAAATATTCAGTTCTTTCCATTCTTTTGTGTAATCTTCCATTGCATAGACTTGTTTCCATCACTACTGATGGAGCAAGAGCAATGACAGGTGAGGTTAACAGTTTCATAGCCCTCTGTAGACAGCATGACGACTTCCCAGATTTCCTTTCTTACCACTGCATCATTCACCAGCAAGTTTTGGCAAGCAAGAGACTCAATACAAAGAATGTCATAGACATCACTTTCAAAATTGTAAATTCAGTTCGTGGAAGATCACTTCAAAGACGGCTTTTCAATCTTGATGAAGGGGCAGCGGAAATCATTATGCACACAGATGTAAGGTGGCTAAGTAGGCACAAATTTCTGCAAAGATTTCGTGATTTGCTGAATGAAATAAGACGTTTTTTGAAGGAGAGGGGAGATGACCAAGCAGAGTTGGAAGATGAGGAGTGGTTATGTGATCTGGCATTTCTCGCTGACTTTACAGGCAAACTAAGTGATATGAACCTTGAACTACAAGGTAAAAACAAATGCATTGGCGAGATGAGTACGGTTTCATCCTACAAGAGCAAATTTGAGCTAATGATGCCTGACCTTGCAAACAACACTTTTGATCATTTTCCTAATACGCAGGACCATCTGGGACAATATCCAAATTTTGTTTTTCAGAACGAGAAGTATGTGACTGAAATCTGTTATCCAGGAATTCAAAAATAGATTCTGTGACTTCCAAAACATTGGAACAGTTGTGGAGTACTTGTCATACCCATTCAAAGTAGATGTGGACATTAAAGAAACTGCAGCTGCTATCAGTAAAAATTACTCACTGAACGAGCCATCTCTTGAAAACGAAATATTAACCCTTAAAAATGACATTTGTCACGCCGCCACCACTTGCCTCTAGGTAAGAGGGGCATGGTTTTTTAGAAGAACTCTCTGCTGTTTGCTTGGCTGTATGTGTGCATCAAACAGAAAGCTGTAGTCGGGCTCCAAGGGGTAAGGCAAATGACAGAAATTTATTTTTTATATACAAAGGTTTGTTCATACCATATACAGGATATTTGCTCAGAGACTCTGTGAAGCATAGCATTCTCCAAACAAACACAACCCCAAAAATGTCTGTTAAAAGGTTATCCATAGTGCAGGATACACAAGCTTAAACAGCAAGGATAATTCCCTTTTTAGCCTTGCTGGATGAAGCACAAACCAAAATCACATTCACTGTCAATGATAGTATAGCTTCTCTCAGTTTCAAAACCTTCAAGCAACAAATATAATTCAGGGCACAAGAAAGCTTCGTTATAATAGGTACTTTCTTACCCCAGTGTCCTTGTTCCAGCAGCAGGTAATTAACAAGCTTATCACAGTTTCCAGGCTTGCTCCTTAGAGCATGTGACCTTTCCCTTTACCAACACGAGGGACTCACGGCCACCCAGCTTGTGGACTATGGGATTCTTTTCCGGGCAAACTCTCTCTCAGGACTGGCTTGTTTTCTGCCTGTTCCTCAGGTTTAAAGCTTGGCACAAGGAACAGTCCATAGGAGTATCCTCCTCATTTAGCTTTACCTCAGGCTCTCCCAGCTGCATAGGCTCAGACTCCCTGTCCTGTTCACCGTCCTCAGCTACCAGCCTCCCGGGGAATCGTGGAGTCTCTCCTGTTCCTGGCTTCAAACCCTCTTGCAGACATGCTACATTCCACTTAGCACTCTCCTCTCTTGGAAGCTCAGTGCCTTTGCTCTGCTCTGCACCGGTCAAGCTTCCCCCGCTTGCAGCTGTGCCTTGGCTCGTAGCAGTCTGGCTTCCTGCTTCTCCTTCTCCCTCATACTCTGGCCTCAGTTTATACTTCCAGGGCTCTAGCTTCAACCCCTCCCTACCCAGGTGATGGCAATCAGCCTGACTCTGTGCACCTGAATACTTGGAGCATTCACTGCCTAAGGGGTTCTGGGCTCTGTATCCTCTCCCCTTCATTCCACTAGGGGGAGCATGAAATGTGGTCCATGTGGAAGTTTTCTGATTCCTGGAGGTGTTTGTGTCTTTCCTACCCTGCCTCAGTAAAAGGGGGCCCTTTACTAGGGTGAATTCCCTGTCTCTTTGTCCCCCCTCAGACTCCGGATAGGCCTCCTTGCCACAGACCCATGCTGAGCAAGAATCGTTTTGGAAGCTAGTGCCTAGAGACAAATTTCCCAACTTGAGAAGATGCAGTGAAGCTGTACACTCCTGTTTTGGTTCAACTTATTTGTGTGAATCTGCGTTTTCCCATCTGAAAATGACAAAGAGTACACAATGTTCCAACATGACAGATGAACATCTCCAGGATTCCCCGAGACTGGCCCTCATGCAATATTCACCCAACTTCAAAAAGCTGGTGGATGAAATGCAGGCTCAGACGTCTCACTAATGAGCAAGAGCGAAATATTAAAGATTGTGCAAGATCAGCCTGGATCAATACTCAACCTAAATTTAACACAAATTACTCAATAAAAGTTAAAGATAGCTATTAAGACAGTTAAAGAAAGTTATTACTCAATAAAACTTTAAGAAAAAATGTACTTTCCATTTCCCCTCGCAGTTCTTACTGGATCTTCGTCTCTCGGTTTTGTTTTTGCTTAATTTGCTTAACAGCTGATCACATCCAAGTAAATGACAGAAGACTCATTAAAAATGGGGGGGGGGGGGGAATCCTCCAACTTTATTGAAACTAATTTGAAACTTAATTTTCATGGTGGTAGATCACCAGCACTTTTGGCCGGAAAAAGTAGATCACGACCTGTTCGAAATTGTACATGCCTGCTCTATACAAATGCCAGAAGACTAAAAAATAAGGTGGGAAGTTAGAACATATATCATTAAAGGAAGAGATAAGATATAATATGCATAATATAACATGATATTGGAAAATGGCATGCCAATGTTTACACTGCATGAACAAGCAATGCAAGAACTTAAGAAAAATCTGTCGTTGATCCTCGATGACAAGCTCTCAAAAAGACTAGCCTTTATTGAAGAAATAAAGGAAGGGCTGGAGAATCAAGCAATGTAATTACAGCAGGACGAGCAGTACATTTTGCAACAGGTTGTCTCGGGCCATTTGGAGGTGCAAGTGTAGGCTAGAAACCCGAAAAAACTGCTTATAGGACAGCTCGACAGCCAGGAAAGTTAGGGACGAAAGAATAACTTGCACTTTAAAGGAATTCTGGGCTAAAGACAAGGAATTGTGCACTGTACTGGAAGCCTAGTTTCAGGAGGTGTGCGGGCAATTGGTGCAAATAGAGAGGGCCCACAGAATGGGCCTGAGGCAAGAAGGAGATGAGAGGCTGCGGGCCTGCCAACAGAGGCAGAAAGTTCAGTACGAGAAACACTGGGTACCAGAGAGAGCAGCTTCAGTTAAAACGGTTTTGCTGTTCAAAGTCATATGTTTTTCAGACATTACCACTCTGGATAAGGCAAAAAAGAGAGGCTCTTTAAAGGAATAATTTGTATTTTTATTTGGAAAGCATGGAGCCTTAAGATAGCATAAAACAAATTGATATTGGAGAGGGATCGGGAGGGAGGTATTAGATTGCCTGATCTGTGGTTGTATAATGCTGCAGTCCTGATGCGATGGGTGCATTAAATTTATACAGGTGAGGAGGAGAATGGGTTGTGAAGACTGATTCCTGCAATCCCTGGAGAGTAACTATGCTTTGTCAGTTGTCACTTTCTTGACTTGAGCAAGTGGGAACTCACTCAGTGGATGTGCATCTGGACTATCTCCCAGGTACCAGACTGGCATGTGGGGGAAGAGCAGTGTGATTCCGGAGGCTAAGGGTAGAGCCGAAGAGTGTGGAAACGACGTGGCCCATTGTACTCAATTTCAGGAGGCTTTACTACCCCTAATGAAAGTCTGGTCTCTTAATTCCAGGATGGAGGACAGGAATTGAGTCTAAGTCATAAAGATGTGCTGGAGTATAGCCTAGCCAAAGACAACGTCCCGACAGGAGTCCCTCTCTAGACAATGTGCAGTAAAAGTACGAATGGAGGACCAGGGAGCTGCCCGACAAATCTCCTCAATGGATACTGAGAGGAGATTGGCTATGAAGGTTGCCATAGCTCACACATTATGAGTGGTGACATGACCCTCCAAAGTCAGTCCTGCCTGTTCATAGGCAGGAGAAATGCAGTCTGCTATCCATCTGGATAGAGTTTGTTTTGTCACCAGTAGGCTGAGGTGACTGGGATCAAAGGAGATGAATAATTGTGAGGATTTTCTATGGTTCTTAGTTCGATCCAAGTAATAAGCCAGCGCTCGCTTGCAGTCTAAGGTGTGTAGCGCTGCTTCAGCCCACGACACATGTGGTCTTGGGAAGAAAATGGATAGGATGGCAGACTGATTTAGGTGAAAGGAGGAGACCACCTTTGGAAGAAAGTGTGGATGGGTGCGGAGGACCACCTTGTCATGGTGGAACCAGGTATAGGGGGAAACCGCCAAGTGATGCAGCAGGCTGATGTGACAGCAATGTGGAAACGGACCATCCAAGACAAGAACTTAAGTGAAGTGGTGGCCTAAGGCCCAAAGGGAGGCTTTAGAAGTTGAGCAAGAGCCACGTTGAGGCAGGAGACCCCACATGACATGTGCTACCAGGGGGTGCGAGGACAGAGGCTGTCCATCCAGTGTTTTGCGATAGGACGCAATGGCGCAAAGTTGAACTCTGACTGAGTTAGTCTTGAGACCTCCCCGGGACAAGTGGAGGAGATATTGTAGAAGGGATTCAACCAGGCAGGCAAAAGGGTTAATATCCTTCATGGAACACCAGAGGGCAAACCTTCACTATTTGAAGGCATAAGAGCATCTGGAGAACTGTTTACGTGATGCAAGCAGGATGTCTAACTTCCTGAGGTAGGTCTAGGTCAGTGAGTACTATCCCTTCAATAGCCATGCCGTGAGGTGAAGGGCTTGAAAATTGGGATTGAGATGTGTCTCTTTGTCCTGGAAGAGGAGTTCGGGTGCGCACCAGAGTCTGAGCAGTTGAGTCTGCGCTAGGCGAAGAAGCAAAGGAAACTACAGTTGACAGGGCCAGAAAGAGGTTATGAGAATCATGGAGCCCTTGTCGGCAAGTACTTGAAGAGCATTTTGGTATCAAGGGGATGGGAGGGAATGCATAGGGCAGTCCCTGTCCCCAGTGGAGAAGGAAGGCATCTGAAGCCTGTCGGTGCAGAGAGGGACACCTGGAGGAGAAGTGCGGAAGCTGAGTGTTCTGTGGCATGGTGAAAGGATCTAGGCGCAGAGTTCCCCACGTTTGCAAGATCCAAGCAGCTGTCTCCCTATGTAGCATCCACTCATGTGGACAAATGACTCCGCTGAGTTTGTCCTCAAGTATACAGAGTTCGCCCAGGAGGTACACTGCCCTGAGATGGATACTGTGGGAGAGATGGCAAAAAAACAGACGAAGCGCTTCCTTGCAGAGGGGATAGGACCACCCCCCACCCGTTTGTTCACATAGAACATGGTGACTTGATTATCTGTCCTGACTAAGACCTACTGCCTCGATAGATGGAGTTGAAAAACCTGAAGGGCATTGGTTAGTGCCTGTAGTTCAAGGAGGTTGATCTGCAGAGCAGATTCCTGCTGTGTCCACAGGCCCTGAGTGGTTAAGTCATTCAGATACTCTCCCAAACCCAGCTTTGAGACATCTGTCGTCAGGGTGCATTGACATGGAGGCATCTGAAAAGGTGACCTGCAGAGTAGATTTTGTGGAGACCACCACCACTGAAAAGACCAGGTCAGTTAAGGGGTGATGTGGATCTTGTCTCAGACACCCCTTTGCTGCGTCCATTGAGAGGACAGAGTTCAGTGGGCTTGACACATATGTAGTCGAGCATAGGGAACATCATGGACCGTGGAGGCCATGTGTCCTAACAGAGCATTTCTTGAGCTGTTATCCGGCTTTGCTGCTGCATTTCTCTTGCCAACCCGATGAGGTGGGCATAGCGATCCTGAGGAAGAAAAGCTTGGGCCTGTTGAGTATCTAAGAATACTTCGATAAACTCCAGCACTTGAGTAAGAGCGAGATGAGACTTTGGGAAGTTTAGGATGAATCCCAGATACTTGAGCATGGTTGATAGTGCGATGGAGGGAGAGTCTTACCTCCTGAGGGGAGGCTCCCATCATTAGCAAGTCATCTAAGTAAGGGAAGATGAAGACCCTCAAAGTACAGAGATAAGCCGCAACTACTGCCATACATTTTGTGAATACTCTGGGTGCAGAGGTTAAGCCAAAGGGCAGCACCCAGTACTGGTAATGGTTATCTTGGAACATGAAGCACAGGTATAGTATAATTCTCACCTGTAACTGGTATTCTCCGGGGACAGCAGGAATCAGCCCTCACATATGGGTGACATCGGTGCTGATGGAGCCCGCACAGAAGCATCTTCCCAGCTTTCAAAGAAAGCCTTTGGGAGATGCACCACAGATGTGTGGTCCCCTTCCCACCCAAGGGTGACACCTTGCCTCAGTTTAATGACAGCTAAGATGGCAAAAAAATTAAAACATAGTAAAGAAGCAACTCCAAGGGGAGGGAGGGTTGTGAGGACTGATTCCTGCTGTCCCCAGAGAGCACCTGCTACAGGCGAGTAACTGCACTTTCTCTGGGAACAGGCAGGAAGTCAGTCTTCAAATATGAAACCTGTAAAAATGCCACGACAACCTGAAAAGGGTGAGCCGTGAGCAGCAGCAGTTGAGTCCCTACTGAGAAACTCTCACAAGACCCAAGTGTCCGGCAGGAAACCACCACTCCAGTAGTCTGAACACAGGAGGATTGGAGGGCAGGAGTTGTCTATACCCCGAAGAGATTACAGAGTACAACCTGGTTGAAGGCGCTGTCCCATCGATACTCCCTCTCCAGGCAGTAGTGAGCTGCAAAGGTATGGACCGAAGCCCAGGTGGCGGCCTAGTAGATTTGTGTCACAGGTACAGAAAGCAGGTTTTCCATGGAGGTAGCATGACCCTGATGTGGTGTGCTGTCACCCTCTCATCCAGTGACATCTCTGCTTGTTCAAAGGCGAGGGTAATGCAGTCCGCCACCCAAGTGAGCAGAGTTCGCTTAGTCAGTGAGAGCCCCAGATGGCTGGGTCAAAGGTTACGAAAAGCTACGGTACTTTGCGGTGGTCCTGAGTCCACTGCAGATAGAAGGACAGGGCCCTTTTACAATCCAAAGTATGGAGAACGGTCTCCACCTTGCAGGGGTGAGGCCTCAGAAAGAAGGTGGGGAGCAGCACTTCCTGATTATGGTGGAATGAGGACACTACCTTCGGCAGAAACTTGGGGTGTGTGCAGAGCACCACCCTGTTCTTGTAGAACCTTGTGAGGGCGGGGGCAGGGGAGGGCTTGCTGACTCTGCAAGATGATGTGAGTGCAACAAGGAAGATGACCTTCCAGGAGAGGTACCTCAAGTGGTAGGTAGCAGGGGCTCAAATGGTGGCTTAGTAAGCTGCCAAGAGAACCACGCTGAAATCCCATTCCGCCGCTGGATGGCGGACGGTGGGGTTTGAATAGCATGAGGCCCCACAAGAACCGAGATACAAGGGGCTGAGCCGAGAGAGGCTTGCCCTCAAAGGAATGGTGGTGTGCTGTGATAGTGCTTATGTGCACTCTGACCGAGTTGAACTTTAGTCCCACCTGAGACAATTGGAGCAGGTACTGGAGTACCACTTGTACTGAGCAAGAGAACAGGTGTGTCCGTCTTTTGGTGTACCACACCGAGAATCAGCACCACTTGATGGCATACATCTTTCTTGTGGAAGCCTTACGAGAGGCCATAAGAACCTCTACCATGTCCCATGGGAGGTTGAAGGGAGCCAACAGTACCCTTTCAGCAGCCGAGCTGTGAGTGACAGGTACCCCACACTGGGGTGTAGGAGACAGCCCTGCTCCAGTGAGAGTAGTCCTGGGGCTCAGCCCAGAGGAATCGGCGATGCCGCTGATAGGAAGAGAAGCAGCGGGAACCAGGGTTGCCTGGGACACTAGGGAGCTATCAGGATTAGTGATGCCCTGTCGTGCTGGACCTTGAAGAGGGTCTTGGTGACTAGTAATGTCAGCAGAAAGGCATAAAGGAGGCCTTCCATCCATGGAAAGAGGAATGCATCTGCTGCCACCCGAGATGTGTGCGGCTGGCAGGAGCAGAAGTGGGGAAACTGCTTGTTATGCAGGCTGGAGAACAGGTCCACCAGGGGAACATCCCAGAGTCAAAACAGCCAAGAGGCCACTTCGGGATTCAGGCCCCATTCATTTTATTTTATTTATTTATTTATTTATTACAATCTCTTATATACCGCGCTATTTGGCATCAGCGCGGTTTACATTATAACACAACGACCATAACAACATGCTGTTTGGTTTTACATCGAACAGGTGATCAAACTTGGATAACAGGGGTAACTATATACATGAGATATTTACATGGTGAGGAGTAACTTGTATAACAGGGGTCAATTCATGTGGCTGGAGGACTCTGCTCAGCTTATGCATCAGGGCACTGGCTTGGCCCGCAAGATAAACAGGTCTTAGGAGCATCCCTCTGTGTCTCGCATAGGAGTAGAGGGCTACCACCTCCTGGCAGAGTGAGTACAACCCTGTGCCCCCTTATTTGTTCACGTAGAACACTGTGACTTCGTTGTCAGTCTGGACCAGCACCAACTGGTACTGCAGTCAGTGGTGGAAGGCTCGGAGAGCCAGAAATATCACCCAGAGCTCCAGCAGATTGATTTTCATCTGAGATTCTGTCTGGGATCAGCTGCCTTGCATCTGGAGGCCCTCGCAATGTGCTCCCAAGCCCAGTAAGGAGACGTCTGAGGTGAGGTGAGGATCCTTTCGGGGATGGGTGCCTGGGAGCGCTTCCCAGCCTGAAGGTGACGAGGGGTCTGCCATCATCCAAGGGAATCCGCCAGCTAGTGGGATACTCTCACTCTGTCCTGGAGCCTGCCTGTGGCTTGTGTCCACTGAGAGTGGAGGCACCACTGGGCCGCTCTCATATGCAGTCGGGTGTATGGGGGGTCACGTGAACCATGGAGGCCATGTGGCCCTGAAGCCAGACAGGTAGTGACTAATGTTGCTGTACCTTTATGGCTAGCCCCCGAGGTGTTCTGACCTCTCCTCAGGGAGAAAGGCCTTGGCCTGAAGGGTGTCTAGCTGAGCTCCTATAAACTCCAGCGTTGAGCCAGAGAAAAGTGGGATTTGGGGTCGTTGATGATGAACCCCAGATGCTGCAAGGCATTGATGGTGCACCCTGCGAAGCATTGTGTCTCTGCAGCTGTGCCTCCCCTTATGAGCCAGTCGTCCAGGTAGGGAAAGACATAGGCCACTTGGAAATGTAAGTGGGCTACGACCACTGCGATGCACTTTGAGAAGACCCTTGGTGATGAGGCAGCCCGAAGGGCAGCACCCTGTATTGGTAATGCTCTCCTCCCACCATGAACTGGAGGTATTTTCTGTGGCTGGGATGGATCAGGATATGTGTGTAAGCATCCTTTAGGTCTAAGGAGCATAGCCAATCTTCTTGCTGGAGGAATGGCATCAATGTTCCAAGGGAGAGCATTTTGAACTTTTCCCTTATCAGGAACTTGTTCAGATCCTGCAGACCAGGATGGTCCTGAGACCCCTGTTCTCTTGGGGATGAGGAAATACCTTGAGTAGAAACTGGTGCCCCAGAAATATTTTGGCACTGGCTCCACCGCCTTGTCCTCTAGGAAACCTGTGAGCTTTTCTGGTGGAGAAGAGGTCTTATGGGCTCTCCTGGAAAATATGAGGGCGGTGTCTGCCATAGGTGAAGGAGGTAGCCCTCCCTGATCACTTATAGGACCAAGGTATCAGTGGACCACCTGTGGGCAAACAGGGCCAGCCGCCCCCGTGTGAGCTGTAGGGGACCTCTTGGGGGAGAGGAGGTCATGCGCAGAGAGTCAAAAGCTCCCCCCAGGCTGATCTGGGGGTGGTACCTGGGACTTCGGGGTCTTTTGCTTATGGGGGCCCTGCCCCTTGTGCCCTTAGCTGTTATGTGGGGCCAAGGCGGCCTGTGGGGCCAAGGCATTGCCAAAGCTGCCCTTTTTCCTCGGGAAGAAGGGCTTCTTTCCCGGGACCTTCTTATAGGGCTGTGCAGAGGTCTTTTTTAAGAGTCTGGTCCTCATGAGGAATTCAGTCTCTATCTCTGCTGCTTTGTCTGCCATGGGTTTCCCGAAGAGGTTCTCTCTGATGCAGAGGACATCAATAAGTTTGTCCTGAACCCATTGTTCGAGGTCAGATGATTGCAGTCATGCCTGGTATCGGGCCCCGATGCCAGCAGCAGCCACCCTGGCTGATGACTCGAAGCAGTCGTAAGCTGCTCAAAACAGGAACTTTGAGCATTCTTTGACCGCCAAGGCCAGTGACTTGAACCTCTGGGGGGTTCCCCGTTGAGCCTTGCCAAGAACCCACCGAGCTCCTTCGACAGCTCTTTATGGTACAAATGATGTAGAGCTGGTAGGACTGGACCCGGCATGTCAGCATCGAGACCTGGAAGGCCTTCCTGCTGAGGGCATCAAGGGTTCGGGCCTCCCTGCTGGGGAGGGGGTATTTTGGCTCTTGAGTCTGTGCATGGCAGACACAACAACCATTAAGGTTGTGGGTAAGTTGGGCTTTCTGGAATCAAGAGTCTCAGCGGACACGATGCATAGAGTCAAGTCGCCTGCTGACAATGGGCACCAACACTGGTGTCTCCCACATACAGAGAAGGAGGCATTGTAGAATCAGTGGGATGGGTACTGTGAGGGCCTCCTTCCTAGGGGCTTCATACTGGAGGATCTCCAGTTCCTCTGTGCAAGGGTCCTTCTCTGCCTCGATGGAAAGCACCCTAGCCATGTCCCACACAGTCGAGGAAGGCAACATCCTCTGGCAGGGAACGGCATTGGGACAGGTCTGAAGAAATGTCTCAGTGGTGCAGAGTATTGGACTGGACGTCCGAGGTCGATTACGAGGCTTTGTGGTGACCGCGGTCGAAGTCCGAGCCGAGGGGCCTGGGGTCTCCAGAGGACCTGCGGTCTGAGCAGCATGCACTTGCCAGAGAGGACAAGTGACCTGAGGAATGGGACTGATCTCGTCCGATGCCGATGGCTCTCTTGAGGCTGGTGGCGCTTGAGGATCGGCTATGTCCAGGGAGGCCCTCGATGTCAAGGGGTCCTGTCGTCGTGGCAGATGAACCAGACATGAATGCCTGCTGCTGGACCATGAGGGCAGCGATACTGCGCTCTAAGGCCGCCATCCTGGTCTGCATACTAGTTGGCTCTGCAGGCTTCAATATGGACACCGAGGGTTTCTGGTCCAGCGTTGGTTCGGTTGAGGGGATGATGGCGGCCTCGGGTGTCTGAGACTGGTCGGCGTGTACCGACGACTCCTTTTGGGGCAACTTGAGAGGCCACTCCAGTTCCAAATCCTCCGACTCACGCCGGGGACTGCGGGACCTAAAATGGGATTTCCCATCTTCCCGGACACGGTCTCCAAGGACTTCGACTTTTTGCATTCTACCTCCGGGGTTTTCCTTTCAGAGGAACTGGGCACCGAAGTACCAGAGAGGGCCTTAGAGCAGGGTGTCACCAGAGACTCCGGCGCAGAGTTGGACTTTTGGAAAACATTTTCCTGCTGCTGGTGACGGCTCTTAAGGGCCTTTGAGGTCTATAGTCCTGCAAAGTTCACAGTCCGAGTCGTTGTGTTCCGGGCCAAGGCACAAGAGGCAGCATGCGGATTGGTGAAAGACATCATCTTGGTGCACTGATCGCACTTCTCGAAGCCGCTGGAGGCCATCGGTAAAAAGGGGTCCCTGCTGCCCGGGAGGGGTCCGAGACCTTCGACCAAAAAAAGGCACAAACGCCAGTCGAGGGATACCTCGAAGAAAAGAAGAAAAAATGAACCCGAGGAGCGACGCTGAGGCCAGCTGGCTAGGGGATGGGAAAAGAACAGGTATGCAAACTAGACAGAAAAGTATCAAAAATACACACTTTTTCCAGGGGAAACTGTACAGACGTCCATCAGGCTCTGCGGAAAAAAGGAGACTGAGGCAAGATGGCACCCTTGGGTAGGAAGGGGGCCAAGCATACGTGGTACATCTCCCAAAGGCTTTCTTTGAAAGCTAGGGAGATGCTTCCAGGCAGGCTCAGCGCCAACGTAACCCATATGTGAGGACTGACTTCCTGCTTGTTCCCAGAGAATGTCTATGCGATGGATCAGTACATGCGTATAGGCCTCTGAGGTCTAGAGAACATAGCAAATCATGTCTGGAGATATAGCAGAAGAGTTACCAGGGAAATCATATTGAATTTTTCTCGGACCAGGAACTTGTTTAGGTTTCTGAAATCCAAGGTGGGCCTGAACTCTCCTGTTTTCTTTGGAATGAGAAAATATGAAGAGTAGAAACTCACCCTTCTGTTCCCTCCAAACATAGGCTGTAGGAGGCTGTTTGTTCACATAGAACATTGTTACCTGATTGTCGGTCTGGACAAGCACTGCCTAGTGCTGCAAGCGGTCCCTGAAAACACGGAGAGCAAGACGAATTGCCCAGAGTTCCAGCAGATTTATCAGGCATCGGTGGAGATGGACTCCCACATGTGAGAGAAGTGGACCAGATGCCCCCCCGACAGACAGCTGCCCTGCCGGAGGGGGAGAGGCTATGCTCATGGCATCAAAACCCTGAGGCTGGCTGAGCTGGAGCCGGAGGTTGGGTCTTGGGGCCCTTTGGCTTCCGAGGGCCATGGCCCGTGGACTTACCCTGGCTGCCCTGAACGGGGGTCGACACCATAGGGTAGGCTGGGTAGCCCCTGTACAGGAGCCTCTTCTGCTAAAGAAGGGCTTTTTGCTCTGTTGCTTCTTCCTGGGGAGGGAAGACGTTTTACGGGAGAGTGCGAGTCACATATTCCGTCTCAATCTCCGCAGCCTTGTCCTCCATGGGTTTGCCAAATAACTGCTCCTCGAGGCAGGGGACGTCCAGCAGCTTCTCCTGGACCCACTGTTCCAGGTCCGAGGACTTGAGCCAGGCCTGCCGGTGGGCTCCGATGCCAGCTGCCACCACACCTTGGTGGAAGACTCGAAGCCATCGTATGCTGCTTGCGAGAGATACTTCGAGCATTCTCCGACGGACTTCGAGAGGGCTTGAAAACACCGAAGATGGTCTCCGTCAAGGCCTGCCGCAAAGCTTCCAAGTTCTCTAGCAAGGTCACGGAGAAACATCCCAATGTATAAATGGTAAACTTGGATGCGGCACGACAACATGGAGCCCTGATAAGCCTTGCACCCGAGGGCATCAAGGGTATGAGACTCTCTGCCCGGAGAGACTGACAAACAAGTCTTTGGGCTCTTTAGCTTCCGCATGGCCGATTCGACCACCATTGATGTGTGGGGAAGCTGAGCTTTCCAAAAACCCAGACCTTGTTGAACCTTGGACATAGCATCCAGGCGCTTGCTTACAATCGGGACAGATGCCGGGGACTCCGACATGTGGAGCAGGAGGCGCTTCAGAATGGGAGGAACCGGTACCGAGAGAGCCTCCCTCGGAAGAGCTTAATATTGCAGAATATCAAGCTCCTCGGCACGGTGCTCCTCCTCTACCTCAGTGGCGAGCGCAAGGGTCCGCACCATATCCTGGACGAACTCCAAGAAGGAGATGTCCTCGGGAGGTGACCGCCGCTTCTGGGCTGGTAGGAAGGGGAAGTCTCGATGGTACCGAGTTTCTGGGGATGTCCACGTATGTATCGAAGACACAGTCCAAAGACGTGATGATGTGGAAAAACACAACTTTATTAAATCGTAGACCTATTACCAACCCGACACAGGCCATGTTTCGCAAACCTTCGTCAGGGGTTGATCAGGTAAGGTACTAAAACATAAAAACATAAACACTAAATAAAAACATAATGATAATGAGACATTGTGTTAGAACAGATGACTAGATATTAATCATTAAACCACATATATGTACATCAATAACAAATATCACAAATAGTTAAAAACTACATATAGAATCATCTACCAACGATAAGGATAAAAAGTGCTAAAAACGAAACTAAATAAATAATTAAAACCAAATCTTAATCAACTGATAAATAATATAAGAACAAATTAACACCAATTAGATGAATGAATGAATAAATAAATAAATAATTAAATAAAAAAAGTTAAAAAAGTAAGGGGTGTGACAAGCAAACATATTGTATAATAAATACCTCTATAGAGCAGAGAAAACACAGCAAGCAATGGTCTTTTATAGAAGGTTGTACTTGTATGGCTAAAATAAATAATTAACAATTAGATAGATAAAACTTACAATAAATATCTACATTACTCATTACAATCATAAAAAACAACAATTTAATGTGCAAAGAAAAGAAAAGAAAGCAGCAGGAGCGAAAAGGGGATTAGATAACTCGTACTTAGAGGCTCAATTGAATCATAAGATCTGGGTATACCAGGAGTATAAAATCATCTACTTTAAAAGACATATCTCCTCCAACAGCACAAAAATTGTCTATTGCTACAAATTAAACAGTGAACTGTATCAGACTAGAAATGTGTATGCATGACGTGAAAGAGTAGTTACTCACCTGTAACAGGTGTTCTCCAGGAGCAGCAGGAATCAGTCCTCACATATGGGTGTCATCGACGCCGATGAAGCCCCAGCGGAGCATTTCCCCAGCTTTCCAAGAAAGCCTTAGGGAATGCAGGCACGCATGCGCGGTTCCCTTCCCGCCTAGAGGTGCCATCTTACCTCAGTCAAATGACATAGCTAAGAACAGCACACAAAAATGAAAAAATAAACTATGTACAACTGCAACTCCCAGGGGAGGAGGGAGGGTTGTGAGAACTGATTCCTGCTGCTCCTGGAGAACACCTGTTACAGGTGAGTAACTACTCTTTCTCCAGGACCAAGCAGAAAGTCAGTCCTCACATATGGGTGACTCCCTAGCTCTGGGCTATCGAGGAACCCAGACTGAACAAGAGAACTCCCTCTAGTCCCAGCACCAAAGAAAGGCTTTTCACTGACACAACCTCCACTGGTAGCCCAACAGAGGGCAGGAGTTGCCTAAACCTCAAAGAGATTCCGTAGTACTGCCTGGCCCAAAGCACTGTCCCTACGGGACTCCCTCTCCAGACAGTAATGGGCTGCAAAAGTCTGGCTTGAAGACCAAGTTGCAGCCCTGCAGATGTCTACTAACGCTACAGAGCAGAGATGAGCCACTGAGGCAGCCATTGCCCTGACACGATGGGCCGTGACCCGACCCTGCAAAGGAAGGTCAGCCGCCTTGTAAGCCCAGGTGATACAGTCAGCAACCCAGATGGACAAGGTACGCTTGGACACAGCCAACCCCAACTTATTAGGGTCAAAGGATATGAAGAGCTGAGTAGCCCTTCTATGTCCCTGCATACGGTCAAAGTAGAAGGATAAGGCCCTCCTACAGTCCAGGGTATGCAGAACTGCTTCAGCCTGGCTTGCATGAGGCCTAGGGAAGAATGTTGGAAGAACCACCTCCTGGTTGAGGTGGAAAGAGACTACCTTGGGGAGGAACTTTGGATGAGTCCTGAGGACTACCCTGTTCTTATAGAATCTGGTGTAGGGTCTGTCAAAGACCAGGGCCTGAAGCTCACTCACTCGCCTAGCCGAGGTTAGGGCTACCAAGAAGAGTGTCTTCCAGGACAGGAAGCGTAAAGGGCAAGTAGCCATCGGCTCAAAGGGTGGGCGAGTCAGCTGCTGCAAGACCACATTCAACTCCCACTCAGGAGCAGGACGACGGAATGGAGGCTTGAGCAAAAGCAAGCCCCTGAGAAAGCGGGACACCAAGGGGTGAACCGACAGAGAATGTCCTTCCACCAGTGAGTGGTGAGCTGCTAGAACTGAGAGGTGGACCCGAACAGAATTGGACTTAAGTCCCTGATTGGACAAGTGCAGTAAGTACTGAAGCACCACTGGTACAGTACAGGAGAAAGGATCCTCTGTACGTAGCTGACACCACACAGAAAACCTTTTCCACTTGAGAGCATAGGTTTTCCTAGTGGACTGTTTCCTAGAGGCTAGGACAACCTCCTCAACTTCCTGAGGTAGGCCCCAAGGAGCCAAAACTACCCTTGCAGCCTCCATGCCATCAGATTGAGAGCTTTGAGATTGGGGTGCAGAAGGGAACCCTGCTCTTGAGAGAGAAGGTCGGGTTGCAACCCCAGAGGCAGTGGGGGAGCCACCGCCAGCTGAAGCAGAAGTGGAAACCAAGGCTGTCTCGGCCACCTGGGAGCCACCAGCAGGACCGAGGCATTGTCCTGAAGAATCTTGAACAGAGTTCGGGCCACCAAGGGCGTGGGAGGAAATGCATACAGGAGGCCCTGAGACCAGGGAATCAGAAAAGCATTTGCTGCTATCCGCAGAGGATGCAGTTGCCTGGAGCAGAACTTTGGCAATTGCTTGTTCAGTGGACTGGCAAAGATATCTATCGAAGGAAGACCCCATTTGAGGAAGATCTTCTGAACTACCAAAGGATGCAGCTGCCACTCGTGGGGCTGCAGAATTCTGCTCAACCTGTCGGCCAGGTAGTTTTCCTGGCCTGGGAGGTACACAGCCCTGAGGAGCATGTTGTGCTTGAGGGCAAATGAGCAAAGGTCCTGTGCCTCCCGACAAAGGAGTCTGGACCCAGTCCCGCCTTGTTTGTTCACATAAAACATGACTATCTGGTTGTCTGTCTGAACCAGGACAGATTGATGAGCTAGGGCAGGAGAGAAAGCTTTGAGTGCTAATCGAATAGCCCTCAGCTCTAGGAGATTGTTCCCGGTCAAAGAGAACTGGATTCCAGACATACGTCCACACGACATGCATGTTTCGGGCCAACAAAAAGCCCTGTATCAAGTGTTCCTCCGTTGAACGTCTACCAGCCTACTTGATGGCGGGAAAGTAGGCTGGTAGACATTCAACGGAGGAACACTTGATACAGGGCTTTTTGTTGGCTCGAAACATGCATGTCGTGTGGACGTATGTCTGGAATCCAGTTCTCTTTGACCGGGAACATCGTCTGAGATAAGTGTGTCCACACTATTTCTATATTTTGGGTGATTTTCTTCACTGGATTAAAAGGGCACTTCTTGCATCGAGAGGGGAGTGTCACCATTTCTCCTCTCAGGCAAGTCGATCCCGACAAAAATGGAGATATAGATATTGGTATATAGTTTTTGGATTTTTTAATTGCTACACCCATCAGCTAATGGTCAATGACTTTTCTACTTGATTGATATTACGAGCAGTCATTGCTTGACGGAGGTTGTGTTTTTTGGTTTGGCCATTCATTTTAAAAGCAGATGGAATCTCCATCATATGTGCTGAATCGCGTATGTAAGACAACATGTCTTTAATAAAAGGACGTAAAAATAAATCTAAAAACTTGGAAAGAGGCTCCAGAACCGAACCGATGGAGGAAACAATCAGACGACCTATTGGTTTGACGAGGGATTTATGAATTTTGGGGAGGATGTAAATTGTAGGAATAACTGGTGCGTCAACGATAAGGAAATCTCTCTCTTTTTTGGTGATGCAACCAATCTCAAAAGTATTAGTGACTAAATTAGCGATGCTACTCTTGATGTTTGGCGTAGGGTCTCCGTTTAATCTCTGGTAAAAGGTCTTATCATTTAGTTGTCTATTAACTTCTTATATGTAATCTTGTTCATCTAATACAACTATAGCTCCTCCTTTGTCGGCGGGTTTGATAATGATCTGGCTATTTTTCTGTAAGGATGTAATAGACCTTCTTTCACCTTGCGTGATGTTCTGATAGGAGGATGATGTATTATTAGTAAGATCGCTAACCTGCTTAAGAACTACTTTCTCGAAAGCTTCTAAAACAAAGTCAGTTTTCTGAGGAGGGACCCAGGTAGATCTTTTATTAATGACTGAAACATCACAAGGATTATCTGATTGTTTGAAAAAGAACTGTTGGATCCTCAATTTCCTAAAAAATTTATATAAATCAGTCTGTATCTCAAAAGTATCTGCTTTATTCTTAGGAACAAACGACAAACCTTTGCTTAAAATGGATACCTCATCTGTCATCAGAGTATATTTAGAGAGATTAATAACATTGTTGTGACCATTGTCAATTGGTGGATCATCTAATACCTCCTCTCTTCTGATCGATTTGTTTTCCATTGGCCCCTTCCTCGCCCTCGGCCTCTGTAATATTGGTCTTGACCATGGGTTACATCGTATTCCTGTTCTTGGTCCCTGTCTGACTTCTTTGGTCGTAGGCGAGTGCGTGAACTCCCCCGACCCCCTCCCTTCCAGAGTAGGTCCATCCTGAAAAAAGGCTCTTTGGGAAAAACTGGGCCTTGATGATCCCTAACTCTCCTCTCTCCCTGTGATTTACTAGGTTCTTTGGTGGAGAAGAGAGAGGCAGAAGTATCAAATTCAACACCATATCCTGGACGAACTCCAAGAAGGAGATGTCCTCAGGAGGTGACCGCCGCTTCTGGGCTGGTAGGAAGGGGAGGTCTCGATGGGACCGAGTTTCTGGAGAGGTCTCTCCATTGGACTCCCAATCTGAGTAGTCCATGAAGGACTCAAGGTCGGGTGGCTCGAGATGTGTGAGTGACCCACGCCGGGTCTCCGAGGCCAAAACTTGCCCAGAGCCAGAGGCGCTTGTCCGCGAAGATCTCGTGCCTGAAGAACGGGAAGGAGATCAAGACCTAGCCAAGGATCCTCACGAGGCCTCTGGTTCTCGAGGGTCACAACGGCGGCCCAGGGAATCCTCAAGGTCGAGGTCCCGATGGACTTGAGGCATGTGCCGGCGGGGTCAAGCAGCAGCACCTGCTGGGCAGCGAGGAACGCAAAAACTTTGCATTCCAGGGCCAACATTCGGGCCTCCCACTCAGGAGTGGGGCCCTGCGACACCGACGCCAGGGTGACCGGGTCAGGTGTCGAGGAGAGGGGGTCTTCACTGGGACGATCCTCAGAAGATCGGGCGCCTTCACCAGAGGCCTCTGTATCGATTCGAGGCACCTTACTGGGAGGCTCCCTCTCCGAGGGGGGCTGAGAGACCAGGCACATGACCTTTCACGCTTGTCTGGTGCCCCCAACAGAGTCCTCGAGGCCTTCTTCGTCTTCTGCTCACGTTCAGGCGACCCCTGGTCAGAGTGTCACCGGGCCCGGGGAGGAGCCTTGGGAGACTCCGGAGCTGGTGGGGCCGAAGAATGGGAGGCTACTGGGGATACCAGTGCTGTCTTGTGGAAGAGATCATCCAGCTTCTGCTTACAACTCTGGATGGCCTTGGAGGACATCTTCTTACAGAGGGAGCATAGCTCTGGGTCATGGTCGGCTCCTAGGCACCTGAGACAACAGTCATGAGTGTCCGTGAGGGATATGTTTTTGGAGCATCTATCACATTTTTTAAAACCGGAGGCCACTGGGGCGAAGAGGACCCCTGCGAGGTCGAATATCCTCAAAGCAGCCAGTGGTTAGAAAAGGCGCAAAGTGTGGTAAGAACAAAAAATGCAAAAAAAGAAAACCCCCCGAGGCCAGGGCAGAAGTAGAGGCGCTCGAGAGGTGGGAAGGGGACCGGCGAAGGCCGGTATAGCCAAAACCGGTTGGAACAGAAAAAAGCTTTTTCAGGGGATGAGATGCATTTCCGAAGGGCTCCATGGAAAAAAGGGAGACTGAGTAAGATGGCACCCTTGGGCGGGAAGTGGACCATGCATGCGTAGTGGCAGTCTCAAAAGTTTTCTTTGAAAGCTGGGGAAATGCTCCGCGCGAGCTACGTCAGTGCCAACGTCACCCATATGTGAGGGCTGATTTCCTGCTTGTTCTTGGAGAACAGGATACATCTTCAAGGCAATCTTTGGGCACCTGGTCCCCCCTTGTCTGCTGAGATAAGCCACCATCGTGTCATTGTCGGACAGGACTCTAACTGCCTGCGGGTGAAGAAGAGGCAGAAAATAGAAGAGTGCCAAGTGGACTGCTGGTGCCTCCAAACGGTTCATGGACCAACCAGACTCTCGCTGGGACCATGTTCCTTACACTATCTGTTGCAGACAATGGGCACCCCAACCGGAAAGACTGGCATTGGTGGTCAGAGCTATCCAACGTGGACTCTCCAGGGGCATCCCCCGCATCAAGTGATCGCAACTTAGCCACCAGCAAAGACTGCGACGAATGACGGGAGGGAGAGGAAGACAGATGTTGTAATCCTGCGAGCAAGGGGACCAACGGGACAGTAAGGAGAGCCGAAGTAGATGCATGTGTGCCGAATCACAGTGTACCACATCCAAGGTAGCTGCCATAGTCCCTAAGATCTGCAGATAATCCCTTATCCGCGAAGCCAGGTGAAGCTGGAAGAAATGAAGCAGACTGTAGAACTTCTGACATCTGTCCTTAGTTAAAAACACTAGCACTACCAGAGTATCAAAGAGGGCCACGAGAAACTTGAGGGTCTGAGATAGGCATAAGGAACTCTTGGTGTGGTTGACCACCCAACCGAGGCTTTCCAAGGAGAAAACCTATGCTACCGCTCCCTGCGCCTATGCACGAGACTTTGCTCGGATGAGCCAATTGTCCACGTAAGGATGAACACTCTCCCCCCCCCCCCCCCGACAACATAAGGTGGCTGTGCCCACTACCATGACCTTTCAGAAAGTGCGAGGAGCTGTGGTAAGACCAAATGGCAGGGCTCGAAACAGAAAGTGATACCCCAGTATTAAAAGCACAGGAAATGCTGTTGGTCCTCTGAGAAGGGAATATGAAAGTAGGCCTCCGCAAGGTCCAGGGAAGCTAAGAACTTGCCCATATGGACCGCTTGAAGTACAGACTTCAAGGTGCCCATGAAAAAACGCAGCACACAGAGACAGCATGACTGACCCTCTGAGATCTAGGATGGGTTGGAAGGAACTGTCCTTTTTGGACATGACGAAGTACATGGAAAAGCGGCCGGATCCGACCTCGGAGGGGGGAACCAGACAAATTGCCTGAAGCTGTAGAAGCCGCTGAAGAGTCTCTCACACCGCAGCCCTCTTGCAAGCAACCTGCAAGGGGGGATCATAAAAGCATCCTTGATGGGTCTGGCGCACTCGAGAATGTAACCCTGTGATATTATGTCAAGGACCCATCTGTCCATGGTAATCCGGGCCCATTCGTGGGAAAAGAGGCGCAACCACCCGCTGACCTACAGCATTACGGAAGGGCTTCAGGCTTGTCAGCGGGGGGCATGTGCGGCTCTGGAGAACTTGTTGGAAGAGGAGTAATTATTCCGAGATCAACGGACTCCTAAAATGGGCTGCAACTTGCCATTCTATTTGGGGGTCGAATAAGACATCCTGCTAGGCCGACAGAGATAGAATTTCGAAAGCACTCTGGAGGAAGATGAAAATGATGCCCCAGTGTCCGACCGCCAAGATGCCCCTTTTGGTTTGTCTTCGGACAAACGCTGAGGTTTAACCTCACCCAAATCCTTGACAAGCTTTTCCAGATCTTCCCCGAAGCGGAGCTTGCCCTTGAATGGGAGCTCGGCTAGGCGGGCTTTGGAGGCTGCATCAGCATTCCAGTGTCTCGCCACTGTAACTACTGCAATTGACTGCTCTGCCAACTAAAGGAGGTCATAGAAGGCATCGGCCAAAAAGGCAGCTACTGATTCCAAACAAGCTGAAGAGTCCTGCGGTAGGAGCCGAATCCATCTGAGCAGGGCAAGAGTTGCTAAACCCCTATAGACAGAAGCATGGAGCGTGAGGGAGGAAGAAGAAAAAGCCAATTCCAAAAGGCCTTCAACCTTCCTATCCTGCTGATCCCGGAGCGCTGCTCCTCCTTCCACCTGGATGGTGGTGTGCTTAGTTACCGCCAACACCTGGGCATCCACCTTAGGAAAGCAGAGCCACTTATCAAGGTCCGCAGGTGATCAGATATAAAAACGGCCCAGATGCCTAGCTGAGCACAAAGAAGCATCAAGACAGTCCCACTCCAGGGAAACCATCTGCTGAAGCTCTAAAGTAAAAGGGAAGGCTCAAGATTGCCTCTAAGAATAGGATCCACCTGAGACTTGGCCTGTGTGGAGTCCTGCTTTTCCAGAGGGTTGGCAATATGGAGGGACTCCACAATTTGAGAAATGAGAGCTGGCAACTTCTCCTTATGAAAAAGAGCAGGTATGCCAAAAACTGAAAGCGGTGCAAAAACAGTGAAAAAAGGGCTCCTAGGGTGAAAAAGAATCAAGTTGGAAGACAAACCGCGAGTAAAAGAAGCTAAAAAACCAGCATGCCCTGTGAAGAAATGCCACAGGAAAAAGGGCAGGAAGAACCACATTAAAAGGCTGAAGAGAAAAAAATGGTGCAGCTGTTTTTTTTGTTTTTTTTAAAATAAATCCCAACTTCCTTTTTTTTCCCTCATAGTCAGAAGTTGTTTTCAAACCAGCGACCTTTGAGTTAGAAGGCAGGTGTCTTGCAGAAGAGTCATCATATCTCCAGAAATAAAGTGAAGAGAAGGAAGGGGTGCAGGAGTACTCACAGTCACCGCCGCCTGAGGTTTGCAGAAACCAGACACTAGCTGAGGTAAACTGCTTCACGGAAACAAACGGAGCTCTGTAACATAGCAAATGACGGCAGATAAAGACCAGCATGGTCCATCCAGTCTGCCCAGCAATACGGCAAGAGTAGGTGCACCTGACGCTCTGTGCAGGTCACCCCTCCCCATGTCTGCCTTTTTTTTTTTTTTAAACTGTAATGAAAAATCAACAAAGAAATAAAAGCCTCACAGAAATGCTTCTTTCAGAAGGCAGGAACTTGGGTTTATCCCTGAAAGCTACACTGCTTCCTAAGGAAATTAAAATGTCATGGCATAGGAGGCAATGTCCTATTGTGGACTGGAAACTGGCTGAGCGATAGAAAACAGAGAATAGAGATAAATGGTCAATTTTCTCAATGGAGTACCCCAGGGATCTGTATTAGGACTGGTGCTTTTCAACATATTTATAAATGATCTGGAATTGGGAACAATATATGAGGTGATTAAATTTGCAGATGACATTGATTTATTCAAAGTTGTTAATCACATGCGGATTGTGAGAAATTGCAGGGGAACCTTGGGAGACTGGGCATCCAAATGGCAGATGAAATTTAATGTGAATTAGTACAAAGTGACTCACATAAGGGAGAACGTCCTAAAATTATAGATACCCAATGCTAAGTTCCACATTAGGAGTCACCACCCAAGAAAAGGATCTTCTGTTCAATGTGCAATGGCAGCCAAAAAAGCAAGCAGAATGCTAGGAATTATTAGAAAAGGAATAGAGAAATAAAGGCTATATTAATGCTCCATGGTGCGACCTCGCCTTGAGAATAGTGTGCAATTCTGGTCTCAGAATAAGATATAGTGGCATTAGAAAAGATACAGAGAAGGGTCACCAAAATGATAAAGGGATGGAAGAACATTCCTATGAAGAAAGGCTAAAGGTTAGGGCTCTTCAGTTTGGAGAAGAGACAGCTGATGTGGAGATACGAAAGAGATCTATAAAATACTGAGTGAAGTAGAATGGGTAAATGCAAATTGATTGTTTACTCTTTCAAAAAAAAATACAAGGACAACAGGACATTCCAAGTAGTATATTTAAAACAGGAGAAAATACTTTTTCTCTCAAAATATAATGAATCCGTGGAACTCTTTGTTGGAGGATGTGGTAAAAGCACAAGAGAAAACCACCGCTTATCCCTGGAGATAAGTACCATGGAAATAGTTACTTTTGGGCTATGTCATGTACTTGTTACCTGGACTGGCCAATACTGGAAAACAGGTCACTGGGCTTGATGGAATTCTTATGACATGCCAAGGATATTATGGGAACTGTTGAGGCCATGTGGCACAACATGCTCAAAATGTTTCTCACTGATGTCTGCTGACTCTTTTGGATATCTCCCACAATCACCACAAGTTGGGTGAGTCTGTCTTGTGGAAGAAAGGCTTTTGCCCGAGTCATGTCTAGCAGAACTCTGATAAAAACTCTAATTGATATGATGGGCTTAAATTTGACTTGGGATAATATATGATGAACCCTAGTAACTCTAACACCTGGATAGCCATGCACAGGGATTCAGGAGGCGGCTAGCTATGCCTATAAAGACTAATAGGATCTTCTTTGTCCTCCATAATGATGAGGCCGGGTCAGAAGTGGGCCTGAAGAGGGTCTTGTACTGCTTGATGAGTGTGGCAGCCTCTTGCACATTATCTCTGAAGAGATTCTCTCCATGGCGCAGCACGTCAGCAAGCTTCTACTGAGTAGGCTGTACATCTGAGTCTTGAAGCATTGAGAATCTCTGGGCACAAATTCTCTTCAAGGAGGCTACTACTACTTATCTTTTATATAGTGCTACTAGGCATACACAGCACTGTACAAATACACAAAAGAGACAGTCCCTGCTTCACAGAGCTTACAATTTGCTACGACACACAAAGAGAACAGGGGACAAGAGAATCCTTGAGGAAATAAATACAAATACAATGGTAAAGGCAACCTCGAAGAGATGGTTTTTTAGCCTGAATTTTAATAGGACCAGGGATGGAACTCTTCATTCCCTGTCAAAAATATCATATGTTACTTGGACAATTTAGTTTCTGCAAGTCTTCCCTTGACCCACCTGGGACTAGGGCTGCAAGGCCTTCTCTGCAGGAAGAGAGTCTGCAAACCTGTCCAGATTGCCCAAGATGTTCCACATGTGCATGCCCATGAAGATCTAGTAGGACTCTACAGCAGGCATTAGCATAGTGTTCTGAAAACATTTTCTCCAGAAAGAATCCAATGTCCTAGCTTCCTCCCCAGGGATGCTGAAGAGTGAGCCTTGGAATTCCTCTTTAGAACGGATATGATGACCACAGAAAGCTGTGGCAGTTTGAGCTTTTTGAATCTGGGAGCCTTCTGAACTTTATACAAAGAATCGATCTTCTTGCTGACTGGGAGGCATGGGGGGGGAGGGGGGGGGTCTTCCACATTCTCATTCTGAGCCTCGGAAAGACACTGTCACTATCTCCTAAGGAGGATTACAAAACTGGAGGATTTTCAATTCGGTTCCTCCTCCATTTCTAACTGAAATGGTATGGACTTGGCCATAATCCTTGCAAAAGTATGGAAGAACTCCTCAGGTGGAGTAGTGGGATCTGAGGGCAACTCAGGAGACCTCTCCTCTGAGAAATATTTTGAGTCGTACTTCCAGGAAGCAGGCACTTATAGAGCCACCAGAGATTGGCATGGAAAGTTTGCATAAGCAACACTTAATGAATAACTACTGCTGAGGATTAAATGAGCAATCTCTGAACTAGCTGATGTAGAATTCAACTCAAAAGGGAGGTAGGAGGGTTATGAGGACTTATCCTGCTGTTCAGAGAATGCCTGCTACAGGTAAATACATTTATTTTCTCCATGGATAAGCAGGATAATGTCCTGATGTACTGAAATCCCTAGGTAGAGGTTGCCTCAAAAGAAAAAAGGTAATATACTGAGTTGCAACTAGCAAATACTTAAACAATATTGTTTTTGGTGGTAATAGACCTTTTTGTTCTTTTGCATTTTTTTTCCATAAGAGGCATAAGAACATAAGATATGCCATACTGGGTCAGACCAAGGTCCATCAAGCCCAGTATTCTGTTTCCAACAGTGGCCAATCTAGGTCATATGTACCTAGCAGTTTCCCCAAGGGACACAGGTTCCACAATGCTTGTATTGGTTCAAGCATTGATATCCTGGGTCCCTTCTTAATAATGGTTTATGGATCTTTCCTCCAGGAACTTGTCCAAACCTTTTTTAAACCCAGCTACACTAACAGCCTTTACTACATCCTCCGGTAACAAATTCCAGAGTTTGATTACACGTTGAGTGAAAAAATATCCTAAACAGAAAAGAACTGGGCCTATGGGGATGGAGTTGGATTCTATTCCGCAAACAGATTCCAGGGAACAGACTGACCAAATCCACTGTAGTATCAAGAGTCTCTCTCCAAACAGCAGTCAGATGGGAATGTGTGGACAGAGGTCCACATTGCAGCCTTGCAAATCTTAGCCATGCAGGCTGATCTCAAGTGGATTATTGATGCAGCCACAGCTCTGATACTGTGAACCATGACATGACCCATAAAGTATGATCTTGAAAATATACCACCAGAACTTAAAGACGGCCTGTGAAATTGATTCACTGCTTTGGATACAAATGATAGAGTACCAGAAGCTAAAGCCAGAGAAGGAAGGGTAGTCATGGAACTTAACAGAGATTTCCAATGTGCAGCAAGATGAGATAAAGAGAAACGTTACAATGGTGCATGCAAGGAATCAGAATATATCAGAGGAAGAACAAAATGAGTTTTCCTAAAGCTATGAGAGTTAAAAAGAAAATTTCAGCCTCAAATTGGAATGCTAAAAGATGCTTAAGGATCCATAGAGAATGATGCTGAGAAAATTAAGGAAAGTTGGAAAGGACACAAAGTCATTATACCATAAAGATCAAATCAATCAACAGCCATTTCAACCTATAACTTACAAGGAGGAACCACCGGTGATAAAAGAAGTTGAAGCAGCACAGAAAGCATTATCAAAGAACAATGAACTAAGCATTGATGGCATTCCCATTAAGTATTACAACAATCAGATGCAGCTGTTACAATACTTAAAAGGCTCTTCCAGGAAATCTGGAAAATAACGCCATGGCAAACTGATTGGAAAAGGCCTGTGTTCATACCAGTACTGAAGAACAGTGATCCAACTGACTGTGGAAATTATCACACAATCGTTCAGATCCCACATGCTAACAAGATTCTACTCAAGACCATTCAGTGGAGACTACAACCATACCTGGAATGAGAAATGCCTGAAATACAAGCAGGATTCAGGAAGGGTGAGGAACAAGAGATGAAACTGCAGATGCAAGATAGATCCCTGAAAAGACAAATGAATGCCAAAAGGATATCTACATGTGTTTCATTGATTTATGCAATCAAAGGCCTTGCTGCAATCATGAAAAACTCTGGCCTGCATTAAGAAGCATGGGTATAACAGAACACCTGATAGTTCTCATGCACAACCATTACATTGGCCAAGAAGTTATAGTTTTAATGGGGATGGTCAAGGGTCCCAAGGGCCAAGGATGGTCCCAAGCCTGGCTGCAAAAGGAGGAGGATAGTCACTCTGCTGTGGTGACCAGAACTGGGAAACCAGGGAAACTGGGCAAGAAACCGCATGGAAATTTGAACAAACTCATTTGCTTATGCTACTGCATCCGGGGCAACCAATGCGCCAGCTCTGGGAACACAGGGTGCTGGTGAGAAGTGGGCTACTAGTCAAAGAATCAAATTTATAACACCGAAACTGGAAATTAGCATCGCCACATGTAATGTGCGAATTGGACCCCACATCTGACAAAAGGAAATCATCGCCATGGAATTCTTGAAGTGCAAAATCTCGACTGCCACAGTATCCAAACTACGTCTCACTGGATCTGGAACACTGACCATCCAACTGCCAACGATCGATGAAACAATGATGCTATTCTGCTCTGTTGGTGAAAAATGAGAAACTGGCGTTGGCTTTAAGATGGAGAGATGGCTGCCAGAAATTTAATTGGCTTCCAACAAATATTGGAGCATCTGGCAGTTCTTACCATCGATGGCACAATCAAAACCCATATTCTGTCCATCTATGCTCCAACCGAGTCCAGCCTGGATGCAGCCAAGGACGACTTCTACAACCTGATCCAACACAAGATAGATTCGATCCCGCAGAGTTGATCATTCTGGCGGGAGATTTCAATGCTCACATTGGTGTGGACAGGATCAGATGGGAAGAAACGCTGGGCAATTTTGGCTATGGCAAGATCAATGACAATGAATTGCACCTGCTGTCCTTTCCCGAGTCGAACTGGTGGTTGAAAACCTTCACTTTCAGCACCCTCGCAAAATCCAAAAACCCCCTCATTGCACATACATCCTGATCAGCTCCCTATTCTGAATGTCGCTCAAAGATGTATGTGCAATGAGGGGGCTCAATTGTGGATATGACCACTACCTCATCCATGCCACGGTACAGCTGCAATTACAATGGGCAAAGCACACGGCACCTTCACCAACCAAACTGAACTGGGCATGTCTGAGGGATCCGGCATTCAGACAAGAATTTCAAATCACCCTATCCAACAAATTTGTAGCACTCGAACTATCGGATGATGTCGATGCAGAAGAAAAGCAGATATCTGAGTCCATCCTGGAATACGCTGACCCTCTGTGTCCACCCATCTGACATTGGACACAGCCATAGATCAAAATGAGTGCCTGGATAAACAGAAACAAATCAAACACGATGACTTTGAGCAGTACTGGTGACTGAACAAAGAGGTCAGACAGAAGATAAAGGTGGAAGAAGCCGCCTACTGGAATGGTTTTGCAGCCAATCCGGAATAAGCAGCATCCAGGCACGAGTACTGGGCTCTGTATCAGACCTTCAGGAGAATGCGTGGTAAAATCAAGTTGATCAATGACATCAAGAAAGCGGACGGCACCTTTGTGAGTTCCCCTGGTAAATGCCTGCAACAATGGAAAGAATTCTTCCAAAACCTATATAACCACGATACGCCCCAGGGACCATCACCAGAGCCACCCACCACCCATCGACTTGTTAGAGAATCAATTCCTTGACATTGAGCTGACATTTGATAAAGTGAAGAGCATGATAAGATCATTGAAGAATGGCAAGGTGCCCAGAGTGGGCCAAGTCACTGCCGAAACAAACAAAGCTGGAAGAGACATCCTGCTGCATCCTCTTCACATCCTCCTAACACTCATCTGGCACATGGAATGAGTTCCATCAGCATGGAGGAAAGCCATCATCGTGCCAATTCTGAAGAAAGGCGATAGCTGGGAATGCAAGAACTACTGCAGCACCAACCTTCTTTCAATCACTGGCAAGGTGTTCATGAAGATCATACAATCAAGGCTGCAGAAACATCATGAAAAGAACAGCCAAGAAGAGCAAGCAGGATATAAGCCACATCGGGGCTGCACCGATCAAATATTCACCATTTGTCAACTGGCGGAGGAAAGGATCAGGTGTGGAAAGTGAACCATCGTTGTCTTCATTGACTTCAAGTCCCTTCACAAGGTGGTCCAGTGAACTCAGTCGAATGCGGATTTGGAGAACGAGTACATTACGCTGAAGATCATCTAACTTCTCCAAGTATCATACAATAGCGCAAACAACAGTGTGCAGATCTGAAATAAACTATCCAAGGAATTTCCTTTCCAAACTGGAGTCACCCAGGGAGATGCTGCCTCATCCCTGCTTTTCAGTATCGTAATCGACGTCATTATGAGGAAAATATTCCAGGACAGATGCGGGGTCCAGTACGACTTGAACAACTTCCTTACTGACTTGATGTTTACAGACAGTACCATATTTGCTGACATGGATGCAGAGGCCACCGACATCCTTTACCGCATTGCCCAATCTTATGCCCTAAGAATCAATGCAGACAAGACTAAAATTATGACCATGGATGGATCACAGGCCAATGGTTCACCTCGATGGTATCCAAATCGAGCAGGTCCCAGAATTCAAATTTCTGGGATCATTGGTGCAGGAGAAGGTGGTGGCATCTACCACCGAAGTTCACAGCAGGATTGGTCAGGCAACAGTAGTGTCCTCCTTGCTCAAATGGTGCCTCTGGAATAAGGCCAATATCTCTACCAAGACCAAAATTTGCCTCTTCCAAACCCTGATCCTGCTAATTCTCCTGTATGGATCGAAAACATGGACTCTGCTCAAACCTGACATGAACAAGCTCGAGGTCTTTCAAATACGATGCCTGAGACAGATTTTGGGTGTCTCTCTTCATGACTGCTATTAAAACAAGACAATTCGGTCAAGGTGCGACCATCAATCTTCAGTTGAAGAACAAATCCAAAAACGCAGACTGCAATGGCTGCCATACAAACTTCCTCTGGTAAGAGTGACCTGTCCACTAGAGGGTTCAACGAGCAGCACCGAAGAAAAAGTGTCTCAAATACGAGGAAGACCTAAGGAACCAGCAACTGACCATCGACGTGAACAGAAATATCACCACCAATCACCAAGGTTGAAAGCATATTGTGAACACACAGAATCCAGCAGTACCTACAGCAGTGTATTGGTTGAGAGGGCAACCTGCACTCCAAACACCAACTAAGGATTAAAGAAGAACAGAACAAGGAGAAACAGAATGGTTTAAAATTGGCTAAGTTGCACAAGATTGCATATATTCCCCATACCTGTTCAATTTATATGCAGAACAAATCATTAGAGTATAAGGATAGTATGAAAAAAAACAAGGTGAAAGATTGGTGGAAGACTCAACAACCTTCGCTATGCTGACGATATCACATTACAGGCTGAAAACGAAGACGATCTGAAACCAGCTGCTTACTGAGATCAAGAAACAGTCTTAATATGAGGCTGCATCTTACCGTAAAGAAGACAAATATCCTGACAGCTGGCAGAATCAATAATTTCATCCTTGATGGAGAAGAAATCAAAATAGTAGACAACTTTGACCTGTTTGGATCCATAATCAATATGAAATAAGTGGTCAAGAAATCCAATAACGCATTGCTCTTAGGAGAACAGCTATGAAGGATCTAAATAAGATTTTTAATTACAGAGATGTTATCTCTGCATGCAAAGATTCAACTTGTCCAAGTTGGACAGTGAAGAGGCAAAATAGGAAAAAAATAGATGCCTTTAAATTATGGTGCTGGCAAAGAATGCTGCGTATGCCATGGACTAACTAAAGAGCAAATCAATCGGCACTGGAGGAGATCAAACTTAAGCTTTCCTTGGAAGCTAAAATGACAAAATGTCAACTTTCATACTTCGGACAAATCATATGAAGAGACAGATCGTTAGAGAAAGAAATCATGCTTGGAAAGTTTGAAGGTCAATGTTAAAGAGAAAGACTATCAATGCGATGAATCACTACAACAGCAGAAGATATGTATGTCATTTAATCAACAATTAATCACCTGACTAAAGATCAAACAAAGTTTAGGACAACTATCCACAGGGTTGCCATCAGTCAACATTGACTTGATGGCACTTAACAACAACATGACTCAAAACTACTATGAGAACACCAAAGCCATCACAGTAGTTAAAACAGATGCAGACTATGAGGCAGTTCGGAAGACCTTTCCAGACTGGAGAAATGCATGCCAAAATGGCAGATGAAATTTAATATAAACAAATATAAAATGAAACACATGGGGAAAAATGATTCTAACTATATTTTTATAATACTAGGTTCTGTATTAGGCGTCACCACTCAGGAAAAAGCAAACAATGTCAAGAATTATCCAGCAAGGAATGGATAGCAAAACAGAGATTATTATAATGACTCTGTATAGATCCATGTGTGACTGAAACTTGATTATTATGTACAGTTCAAGTCAATGAATTTAAAAAAGATATAGGGGAACAGGACATAGTACAGAAAACGGCAACAAAAATGATAATGGGGAGAGAATGGCTTCCTTCTGAAGAAAGTTTGAACAGATTAAGACTCTTCAGCATGGAGAAAAGATGACAGAGGGGATATGACAGAGGTTTACAAAATCATGAGCTGGGTGGAAAATATAAATTGGGAATGGTTATTTATGCCTTCAAACAGTACCAGGACTAGGTGACACTCCACGAAACTAACAAGTAGCAGATTTAAAACAAATTGAAAGTATTCACCCAACAATCAAACTGTAGAATTTGTTGCCAGAAGACATAGTTAAGGCATCTAAGGGGGTTCAAAAAATGGTCCATAAGCAATTATTAGCCAAGCAAACTTTGAAATGCTATTGCTCATCCCTTGAAGAAATTGCAGGCAATGGACCTATTCTTAGGAATCGGCTGGGTACTTTCTAGGGACCTGGACTAACCACTGTTGGAGACAAGATGCTGGGCTTGATGGACTTTTGGTATGACATGGCATATCTTATGTTCTTAAAGTCCATGCCAGTTTTGAGATGGATTATACAACTGCACCTTTAGAACCTACGTAAAACCAATAGAAATGAATTACAAAGAGGTTTTTTGTTGTTGTTTTTTTTTTAATAGCAATTGCAGTGCTCACCTTTG
Organism: Ichthyophis bannanicus; assembly: GCA_033557465.1. Lineage (NCBI taxonomy): Eukaryota > Metazoa > Chordata > Amphibia > Gymnophiona > Ichthyophiidae > Ichthyophis > Ichthyophis bannanicus. The sequence goes on along the minus strand of CM066036.1, from coordinate 29,078,595 downwards.
CTGTCTTTACAGTATTGTGAAAAAGTAGATGGAGATGGTGGAAAGGGATAATATCCCCCAATGACAGTTCTCTTTATTAATTCTGTTTCACTTTGAGTTTGAATCCACTGGATGAATCTTCTTACTTTGATATCTGTGATATACGGTTGGCCTCTGTGGCACCCTTTAAATAAAAATTAAATTTGATTAACAAAACATCTAACAAATAAAAGGGTTTGTTTTTAGAACAGGATAAAAGCAATGCGGCAAGCACAGTAGGTAATTTTCAGCAGGATGAGAGGTTTGAAACTTCAAGATAATTTTCAAAGGGAAATTATACTGGCAGTTTTCCTTTAGAAATTCTTTTTTTCCAACTCTATGGGTATTTTTGCACCTAACTGCAGGCAGGGTCCATGTAGGAAAATTCACACAAAAAAAGGGTACATACTCTCTCTCTCTGAGACCTCCCCTTGTCTCACTAATGCCCCTTTTTCCCTTGACTAAATCTAGCTTTCTTGCTAAACCTAGCAGCTAGATGCAGCTGCTGACGGAGGGCAATTTTCTGCCCCAGGATAAAGCCTTCGATAACTCTCCTCTCCATGTCCACTGAGGAAACATATTTATGTTGGCCTGTTTCCTGAGTGCAGTTGAAGCCTGCATAAAAAGGCTCCTGTGCCCTGCCCTTTTGAGGCTTTTCTAACAGGGCTCCACACATCAAACAGTAAGTAAGGTTTTGAGGGTTTCTTTGTTTGGTTTGTTTTTATTACATTGCTAGCTCTCTGACTGGGAGCTCTTAAAAGGGTTTTGTGTATATTTTAAAAGCAAGGTTACTTCATTTTTGCTGTTTTAGGGGAACCTTAATTGAGCACAGTAGGTTGCTGACTCCAGTGACCTCCTCAGCTTTAGAAGCTGCTAACACCTAATCAGGTGTTAGTTCCCGCCCTACCCACCCCGACTCCCACCCACTCCTAGTGAGCAGCCTTGCTTTATAGGGCGCCTCCCCTTTCACAAATCACAGTGAATTGGACCAGCACATTTGTATGTAATTAAAGTGTTTTAACTGCTTTTTCTCTATAAAGACAGCTGCGAAACCGGCTGGTACTTGGTAGATCTCTCTCTTTTGCTCTAACAGATACCTAAGCTCCACGAAAAGAACAATGGCTGGGAAAAATCGTATTGCTAAAGCTGTTGCTCCCGTTACAGCTTCTGCCTCAGTCCAGACAGAGGTCCTAATGCCGGTTGAAGGACCGGTTCCATGTGCAGGGTGCCTGCATGCTGAAGCTCTGAGGAAAGAGGTGGAGGAACTCAGAGAGGAGGTGGCGAGGCTGAGGAGCATTCAAGACAGTGAGAAGTACATTGATGAGATGCTACTTGCAGCAACCAAGCTCTCCAGCTCCGGAGAAGATGGGTGCCAACAGAATGTCGATGGTTGGACACAAGTCACCAGGGCCTGCAAAATCACCAATCCAACTTCTCCATCCCTTGAATTGAAGAACCATTATGCAGCCCTGGAAGTGGAGGAGGTGAAAGCATCCCTGGAAAGGGAAGAACCAGAGTTCAAGTACCCCAAAGTTGCGGAATCAGTCACCAGAAGGAAACGAAGAGTGGTGGTGGTTGGAGACTCTCTTCTGAGGGGTACTGAGGCGTCCATCTGCCGACCAGACTTGATGTCCAGAGAGGTATGCTGTCTGCCTGGTGCCAAAATCCAAGATGTTACGGAGAGTTTGCCGAGACTCATCAAGCCCACAGACTATTACCCAATGTTGCTAATCCATGTTGGAACAAATGATACTGCCAGGTATACCTCGGAACGTATCAAAAGTGACTTCATGGCTCTGGGACAGAGGGTGAAGCAGTTAGGTGCACAGGTGGTGTTCTCTTCAATCCTCCCTGTTGAGGGTAAAGGCCAAGGCAGAGAGGCTCGCATCCTGGAGACAAATGCATGGCTGCGTGGATGGTGTCATCGAGAGCGTTTTGGTTTCCTAGACCATGGGATGCTTTTCCAAGGGTTGCAAAGCAGAGATGGCATCCATCTGTCCAAGAGAGGTCAACGCATCTTTGGTAGTAGACTGGCTAATCTACTGAAGAGGGCTTTAAACTAGATTCCTTGGGGATGGGTGAAGAAAGCCCCCAGGTAAGTGAAAGCCCCCAGGTAGGTGATGCATTAAATACCTTTATGGAAATGGGTAACAGGGGTAACATATGGAAAGCAGTGTGTATTAATGCCCGTAGCATGGGAAATAAGATCCCTGAGGTTGAAGCTTTGGTGGGAGTGGCTGACTTGGATTTAGTGGCAGTTACAGAAACATGGTTCACAGAAAACAATGACTGGGATGTAACTATACCTGGCTATACTTTATTCAGGAAGGACAGGGTAGGAAGAAGAGGAGGAGGAGTGGCACTATATGTAAAAACTACTATTAAAGCTTTGGAATTACAGAGCTTAAAAGGGAGAGAGGAGGCATTGTGGGTTAAACTAGAAAGAGGGAAAGAGAAATCTATTTGCATTGGAGTGATATACAGACCTCCCTCACAAGAGGAAGAGGTGGACAGAGAGTTAATTGAAGACATACGCAGCATTGCTAGGAAAGGGGAAGTGCTACTGATAGGAGATTTCAATATGCCAGATGTTGATTGGCACATTCCTGCTGCAGTATCATGTAGAAGTAAAGAGATCCTGGATTCTCTACAGGGAGAACTATTCAGGCAATTGGTAACAGACCCCACACGTGAAGGGGCCATACTGGACTTGGTGCTTACCAATGATGAAAGTGTTTCTGATGTTGTAGTGGGAGATCATTTTGCATCCAGTGATCACCAGATGGTGTGGTTCAGTATTAGGACTAGGGCTGTTAGAATCCATTCCAAGGTGAGGATCTTAGACTTTAGGAAGACTAACTTTGCGAAGATGGGCCAATACTTCAGGGAGTCGTTAGTGGGATGGGAACAGCTGGGGGATGTAGAAAAACAGTGGGCAAAACTGAAAGGGGGTATTTTAAGGGCAACCAACCTTTTTGTTAAAATGGTAAATAAAGGCAAAAGGAACAGGAGACCGCTATGGTTTTCGAAGGAAGTAGCTGAAAAAGTGAAGAAAAAGAGGGAGGCCTTCATGAAATACAAGAGATCACAGAGAGCAGAAGACAGGCATCTGTATTTGGAAAAACTTAGAGAAGCTAGCAAAGTAGTCAAGAAGGCAAAGAATCAAAAGGAGGAGGAAATAAACAATGCAATAAAATGGGGGGATAAGACATTTTTCAGATATATTAGTGAGAAGAGGAAGAGCAAAAGTGGTATTGTCAGACTCAAGGGTGCAGGGGGGGAATGTGTAGAAGCTGATAAGGATAAAGCGGAATTGCTTAACAAATATTTTTGTTCTGTGTTCACAGATGAAGAACCAGGAGCAGGACCTCAGAAAACACCCACAAATAAGAACAGAAGCGAGGGACATCTTGAACTATTTTCAGAAGACTGTGTTCGTGAGAAACTAGCTCAACTTAAAGTAGACAAAGCGATGGGACCGGATGGGATACACCCTAGAATACTGAGGGAACTTGGGGACGTTCTAGCAGCTCCACTGACTGACCTTTTCAATGCCTCATTGGAGTCAGGAGTGGTGCCAAAGGACTGGAGAGAGGCTCATGTGGTGCCTTTACACAAAAGCGGAAGTAAGGATGTGGTTGAAAACTACAGGCCGGTTAGTTTAACTTCGGTGGTGAGTAAATTATTGGAAACGCTGCTGAAAGAGAAAATAGTGAGGTTTCTGGAGTCCAGCGGATTACAGGATCAGAGGCAGCATGGATTCACCAGAGGCAGGTCTTGTCAGACAAATCTGATTGATTTTTTTGACTGGGTGACCAGGGAGTTGGACCGAGGGAGAGCTCTAGATGTGGTGTATTTAGATTTCCGTAAAGCCTTTGACACTGTTCCTCACAGGCGACTTATAAACAAACTGAGCACCCTAGGGATGGACCCTAAAGTTACTGCTTGGGTTAGAAATTGGTTGGGTGGGAGGCGACAAAGAGTACAAGTAAATGGAGCTCACTCTGAGGAGAAGGATGTTACCAGTGGTGTGCCCCAGGGATCTGTCCTTGGTCCGATTCTTTTTAACATCTTTGTTAGTGATATAGCGGAAGGGCTGTCGGGTAAGGTTTGCCTCTTTGCGGATGATACCAAAATCTGCAATAGAGTAGACACCCAGGAAGGGGTAGATAACATGAGGAGGGATCTAGCTAAGCTTGAAGAATGGTCTAGAATTTGGCAGCTGGGATTTAATGTTAAAAAATGTAAGGTCATGCATTTGGGCTGCAGCAATCCAAGGGAGCAATACAGTATAGGAGGTGAAGTACTTTTGTCCACTAAAGAAGAGCGGGACCTAGGCGTGGTTGTGTCTGATGATCTTAAAGTAGCTAAACAGGTGGAAAAGGCGACAGCAAAAGCTAGAAGGATGCTTGGGTGCATACGGAGAGGAATGGCTAGCAGAAAAAAGGAGGTGATAATGCCTCTGTATAAGTCTTTGGTGCGACCTCATTTGGAGTATGGTGTGCAATTCTGGAGACCGCACCTTCAAAGGGATGTGAACAGGATGGAGTCGGTGCAGAGGGTTGCTACCAAAATGATTAATGGGCTTCATTATAAAGCATATGAGGACAGACTTAAGGATCTTAATATGTACACCTTAGAGGAAAGGCGGGATAGAGGTGATATGATTGAGATGTTTAAATACCTCCGTGGCATAAATGTTCAGGGAGAGCGCCTCTTTCAATTGAAAGCAAGTTCTGCTACGAGGGGACATGGGATGAGGGTGAAGGGAGATAGATTCAGGAGTGATATGCGGAAATATTTATTTACGGAAAGAGTAGTGGATCCGTGGAAAAGTCTCCCAGTGGAGGTGGTAGAGATGAGGACAGTAACTGAATTCAAGAAAGCATGGGACCAACACAGAGGATCTCTAAAGGCAAAAAGTGGACTGTTGTAGTTGTTATGGAAGGACAGACTAGATAGGCCATGTGGTCTTTTTCTGTCGTCATATTTCTATGTTTCTATGTTTCTATTTATTTAACTGGTTTTTTATACCGCCTTATGAAAATGTCAAGGCAGTTTACAGATAATAATTTAATTTAAGATACATGAACAGAGTAGGTAAACTTAACTGGATTTAACTTAACATGGGCAAACTATAATTCACAGTTAACAGTTTAATTTGAGGTATATAGAACATAGTAGGTTAACTTAACTAGACTTAACATAACGTGAGCAACTATAACAAATGAGCAATGTGGAACTGCGGAGACATTGGGAGGGGAGAGTACATGATTGTGTTGAATGGCAGGAGGGGACTTGGGGGTGGGGGATGGGGGGAGTTGGGGGGGTAGGTCAGTTTATTGGTGTGGGATAATGCTTATGTAATAGTTCCTATATACCAAAGTATTGGACCAATAATACAGGTAAAAAAGTTCCACATACTGTAAATTCAATATTCTATATTATGTCTTATGCTCCTTCAAGCTAATCATTTATAAATATGAACAATTTTTGTCGGACATAATAATGAGGTTACTATAAATCAGCACACTCCAACTTTTATTCTAATTTAAGTGATCAAGCAGTGTATTAACAGAATTCACTGCCTTCAAAAACCAACGTGTTTCAAACTTCTCATTTTAGTTCTGCCTCAAGTTAAGCACTTATCTGAATGGGTTAGCTTGTTCGTTTCTTCATCATGAACAAGTATCCGTTTCTTCAGTATTAAGGAGGACTATACCATCTTGGAGCGTGGAACATCGAGGCCATATAGCCCAGCAGGAGGAGGCGGCAGCGAGCCGGCACTGACTGATGGTGTTGTAACTCTCCTGCCAGTTGCATGAGGCATTCTATCATTTCTCTTGGGAGGATGGCCTTGACCTGTAATGTGTCCAACTGAGCACCTATGAACTCCAGACTTTGGGCTGGAGAGAGATGGGATTTGAGACAACTGATGATGATGAACCCCAGGTGCAGAAGAAGGGTTGCATGCTCTGTGGCCAGACTGACCTCTGAGATAAGAGAAGATGAAAGCCCCTTGTAGGCGCAGATTAACAAATGCCTAGCGGTAGTATTGCCAAAGAACCTTGGCGAGGTGGCCAGGCTGAATGGCAGTACCCTGTACTGATAGTGCCCTCCTGTGAGTGTACATATCCTTTAGGTCCAAGGAGCACAGCCAATCTCCCTGGTGGAGGTAAGGCAGCAGTGTTCCAAGAGAGAGTATCTTGAACTTCTCCCTCACCAGAAACTTGTTTAAATTTCTCAGGTCTAGTATGGGCCTGAGGCCCCCATTTCTCTTTGGGACAAGGAAGTATCTGGAGTAAAAGCCTTTTCCTCATAGGTGTTTGGGTACAGGCTCTACTGCATTGTCCCTGAGCAGATCTGCAAGCTGTGAGAGCAGAAGGGCTGGGTAAAGGAGAGGTTGCACCAGCTCTCTTGGGAAGAACTAGGGTGGTACCTGCTGTAGGTGAAAGAGGTATCCCCTCCCTTACCACCTGCAGTACCCACTGGTCTGAGGTGACATTGGCCCACCTGTGGGCGAAGAGCACTTGGTGGCCCCCTGTGGACTGGTGAAGGTCTCCTGGGGGAGGGGAGGTCCTGCCCTTGGAGTCAAAAGCTCCCTCCAGATTTGGCTGGAGTCAGGGCCAGGGGATTCTGAGCTTTGGGCTTCTGAGCTCCATGGCCTTGTCTCTTAGGGTGAGAACCCTGTTTCTGGCCCGAGAAGGGCTGGTAGTGGTGACTCTGTTGGAAGTGTCACTTTTTCCTCGGAAACAGGGGTCTTTTCCCCAAGGGTTTCCTATGGGGAAAGGAAGAGGTCTTTCTTGAGAGCCTCTGGCGGGGAACTACGTTGGCCTCTATCTTGGCCTCCTTGTCAGCCATAGGTTTGCTGAACAGGTTCTCTCTGGTGCAGGGGATGTCGAGCAGCTTGTCTTAGACCCACTGCTGGAGGTTTGAAGACTAGCTAAGCTTGGCATCGGGGATCGATGCTGGCCACTGCTACTTGAGCTGTTGACTCAAAGCTGTCATAGGCCGCTCAGGAGAGGGACTTAGAGCAGTCCTCTGATCCCGGAGGTCAGAGCTTGGAACAGCAGGAGGGGTTCCCCAGCAAGCCCAACTGAAAACCCAGACAACTCCTGAATAAGGACCTTCAGATACATGCCAAAGTATAGCTCATAGGCCTGGATTCGACACCCCAGCATCAAGCCCTGGTAGCACTTGCGCCCAAGGGCGTTGAGGGCTCTAGCATCCCTTCCGGGGGTGGACAGAAGAATAAATCTTCTGACTCTTGAGTTTTTGCATGCTTGACTCAATAACCATGGAGTTCTGTGGGAGTTGGTGCTTGTGAAACCCCAGCCCCTTCCTGACAAGTTACATGGTGTCAAGGCATCAGCTGACCTCTGGTACTGACACCAGGGTCTCCTACATTCGTAACAGTAGCCGCTCGAAGATTGGCTGCACTGGCACCATGAGAGTTTCTTTGTGTGGAGACTCAAACTGGAGGATCTTTAGATCTTCGGTGTGCGAGTCGTCCTCCGCCTCCGTTTGCACCAAGAGGGCTCTGGCCATGTCCCTGACAAAGTCATGGAAGGCCACGTCATCTGGAGGAGAATAGCGCAGGGGGAGACGGGTCTGAGGTGACATCTCGGTGCCGTCTGGTTTCCGGGGAAGCCTTGTTGTCCATCTTCCACTCAGAGTCGAGGGGAGACGAGTCCGAGGCCCTGTGACTTCTTGCCCTGAGGCCCTTGCTGAAGGATTAGAGCCCTCCTGAGGACCTGGGGTTCGAGTCTCGGAAACTGGCCAGGGAGGACCAGATGCCTGAAGAACCAGGGCCAAGGGCTTACTTGTGGCACTCGGAGCTCAGCTCGACGACCGGGAACACCCCTGAAGTCAGGGGACAAATGATGGTCATCGGGACAGATGATGCGGACAAACCAGCCATCATTGCCTACTGCATGGCCAGGATTGCAGTGATATTGTGCTCCATGGCTGGCATTCTGGTTTCCAGATCAGAAAGCTCCGCAGCTTTTGGCACAGGCACAGGTGGGAAGAGAAACCCTGAGATAATATTGCTTGCTTTCACCACTTCATTGGGCAAGCCACTTAACCCTCCATAGCCCATGTTCCCTGTAAAATAGTTATCTCCAAGTTATAATGCCCTGTTCAATGTAATTTCAGTTTGTTCAATGTAAACCGCACTGATGCAGAATAGCGCGGTATATAAGAGAATGTAAATAAATAAATAACCAACTTTAATATGTGGCTCCAAACCTGGTGTAAACAAGAAGGATTTAGATATACAGGCAACTGGGGCAATAGACAGAACAACAAGAGGCTATTCTGTGTTGATGGACTGCATCTCTCTATGGCAGGAAAAAAAGATCCTAAGTGAAAAATTCAGGTAATATATGGACAAGCATTCAAATTAGAGAAAGGGGTGATGGATGGAAAAGAACAAGTTCAGGACATCACTCCCAGCAAAAACATAACATTAGAAATAGTCATCTATTACCTCACATATTAATGACAAGAGGGAAGAGGAGTCTAGAATAAAATCCATGCAAAACACAAGCAAGACAACCAACAATTGCTGGAAGGCACTGAGAACAAATGCTCAAAATCTAGCCAACAAAGTTCCTGACCTGGAAGGCCTAATGGTGGAAATGGACTTGGGCATTATGGTCATTACAGAACATGGTTTAATTGAGTCATATGAATGGGATATAGCCATAGCTGGCTATAATTTATTTAGATGAGATAAAAAAGGCAGACAAGGAGGCCCTCTATGTCAAAAGCAATATTAAAGCCACTGAAATGCAGGGGGACGTGGGGAAAATAAAAAGTGCTGTGAATTGTGTTGGAAAGAGGAGGTGGCACTATCATCCATACTGGTGTAGTCTACAAGTCTCCAACTCAAACAGAAGAAATGGATAGAGACTTGACCATTGATATTGCAAAGGTAGCATGAAGGCAGAAGTGATCATATTGGGTGACTGTAATCTACCAGACATGGATTGGGGTATTCCTTCTGCAAATCTGAACAGGAGTAAAAAGATTGTGGATGCCTTCCAAGAAGCATTGCTCAAACAAGTGGTGATGGAACCAACCAGGGAAAGTTTGATGCTGGATCTAGTATTCACCAATGAAGATCACATGGTGTGGTTTGAGGTAAAAGTCAAGGCAGAGTCCAATCACAACAAACTCAAAGGCCGAGATTTCAAAAACGCTGATTCAGTAAAATGGGAAAGTGTTTAAAGGAGGAGATGACAGGGTGGGAAGAGTTAAGGGAAGTGGAATTGCAGTGGGCTAAACTAAAAAGAGGCAATAAAAGGGGCAACAGATACATATGTAAGGAAAGTAAATAAAACAAGAGGAAAAGAAAACACATTTAGTTCTACAAAGAAGTGGCTGCACAAACAAAGGCAAAAACCACAAAATTCAGATCACAAACAGTCTGTACAGCGCTGCTTATGCCTTGTAGTGCTATACAAATGATCAGTAGTAGCAGTAGTAGTAGTAGAAAATAATACAGGATAAAGCTAAAAGAGACAGAGAAATAAGGATAGTAAAAGCAAAGGCGGAAGAAAAGATGGCTAAAGATGTGAAGTGTGGAGGCAAATCTTTTTTTCGGGTATATTCTGGAGAAGATGATGATCAGAGGTGGAGCTGCAAGACTCAAAAATGCAGAGGACAGATTCGTGGAAAGTGACATTGAAAAAAACAGGCCTTAACTCCAGCAATACAAGGGATGAATTTCAAATACCATCCATCAAATAAATAGATCAAATCATATCAATCCTGAACACTGCCACATCACCATCTGATCCATGCCCAGTGTCTTGGGATCAAAACATCCAAGGATGAGCTCGGCTCTGCTATACACAACACTAACATCCTTTACACAAGGCTACATGCCACCAACATTCAATGGGCAACCATCAGATCGATCCTCACCCTACTCGACTGAAGCGAGCCCACAGCATACTGACCAGTCTCCAGCTTACCATTTATTGCCAAAATTATAGAGAAAACAGTACAACCACAGCTACAAGACCACAAATAGACAAAAGCCACACTTGACCCTCACCAACATGGCTTTAGACCCAACCACAGTGTGGAAACCCTACTAACATCACTCCTCAACAGCATTAATAAGGGTATATATAACATAAAAAGAGGCTTCGTCCTTATCTTCTTGGATATATCTGCAGCATTTGACAGTTTCCCACCACATACTACTGCAAAAGCTACAAGAAGTAGGCCTCCGCAACGTCACTATCAAATAGTTCTATTCATATTTGGGCAGCAGCAAATCAAAGTCGGACAGAATAAATTCACACCATTCACAACATACCAGGGTATACCACAAGATTCATCCATATCCTCACTACTCTTCAACCTGTACATACAGCCCACTGTAATATCATTAAGAAACACAACAACCAATACCAGCTGTATGCTGATGAGGTCATGATATACACCCCAGTCAACACAGATACACCAGATTACACGACTGTAACCGAATGCTTAGAAGAAATGATCCCGTGGCTAACCAACAACCTGAACAAACTACAGGAAAACTGAAGCACTCCACATCACAAGAAACACATCGTTTATCCCCCTCAAACAATAAAGCTAGCACACAGAAGCATAAACTTAAAGAAAGAAGATAAGAAAAGAACATAGGATATGCCATACTGGGTCAGACCAAGGTCCATCAAGCCCAGTATCCTGTTTCCAACAGTGGCCAATCTAGGTCATAAGTGCCCAAAAGACACAGGTTCCTCAATGCTTGTATTGGGTCAAGCAGTGATATCCTGGGTCCCTTTTAATAATGGTTTATGGACCTTTCCTCCAGGAACTTGTCCAAACCTTTTTTAAACCCAGCTACACTAACAGCTTTTACTACATCTTCCGGTAACAAATTCCAGAGTTTGATTACACGTTGAGTGAAAAAATATTTCTCTTATTAGTCTTAAATAGGTTACCTTGTAGCTTCATTGCATGTCCCCTAGCCTTTCTATATTCTGATGACATGAACAATTGATCTACGTTTACCCGTTCCACTCCATTCATTAATTTATAGACATCTATCATATCTCCCCTCAGCCGTCTCTTTTCCAGGTTGAAGAGCCCTAACCTTTTTAGCCTCTCTTCTATGAGCATACAGTGTATCTTCCATCCCCTTTACCATTTTGGTGGCTCTTCTCTGTACTTTTTCTAATAACACTATATCCTTTTTAAGATACGGCGACCAGAATGGAACACAATATTCAAGGTGCGGTAGCACCATGGAACGATACAGAGGCATTCTAATATCCTTTGTTTTATTTTCCATTACTTTACTTATGATACCTAGCATTCTATTTGCTCTCTTTGCCGCCGCTGCACAGTGGGCGTAGGGTTTTAACATGTTATACACGATGACGCCTAAATCGTTTTCCTGGGTAGTGGTTCCCAATGTGGAACCTTGCATCGTGTAACCGTAGTTTGGGTTTTTCTTTCCTGGGTGCATAACTTTGCACTTGTCCACATTAAATTACATCCTCCATTTGGATGCCCAATTTATCAAGATCCTTTTGCAATTTTCCACAATCTTCATGGGTTTTAACAACTTTAAATAGTTTTGTCTCATCTGCAAATTTGATAACCTCACTCTAAATTCCCTTTTCCAGGTCATTTATGAATATGTCAAAAAGCAGCAGACCCAGCACAGATCCCTGGGGTACTCCACTATTCACCTCTCTCCATTGGGAAAAGTGGCCATTTAGTCCTACCCTCTGCTTTCTATCTTTTAACAAGTTCCTGAGCCAGAATCGTACACTGCCTCCTATCCCATGACCTTTTAGTTTTGCAAAATGTTTCTGATGAGGGACCTTGTCAAAGGCTTTTTGAAAGTCCAGATACATTATATCAACTGACTCACCTTTGTCTACCTGTTTATTCACCTTCAAAAAACATAATAGGTTAGTAAGACAAGATCTTCCTTGTCTAAACCTACCTCTTTATCCAATACTTCCCAGACAACCTTTGAGACTAGATATCCCTCTCAAGAAATCACCCCTCTAGAGATGCCCCCTTACTCATAATCTAATTTTACCTATCCTGCAGTCTAAATAGTTTATGTATATAGTTAACCCTGTTATCCAAGTTTTTTTTCCCTGTTCAATGTAAAACCAGACACCTTGTCGTTATGGTAGTTATGTTATGATGTAAACCGCGCTGATGCCGAATAGCGCGGTATATAAGAAACTGTAATAAATAATAAATAAATAAATAAATATTGACTATCTCCCATTAAGCCAAGACTATCTACATGTTCGGTAATTTTGTTCTTTATAATGGTTTCTACCATTTTTCCCAGTACTGACGTCAGGCTCACTGGTGTGTAGTTTCCCGGATCACCCCTGGAACCCTTTTTAAAAATTGGCGTTACATTGGCGATCTTCCAGTCTTCAGATATTACAGATGATTTTAATGATAGTTCACAGATTACTAATAGCAGGTCTGAAATCTCATATTTCAGTTCTTTCAACACCCTTGGATGTATACTATCTGGTCCAGGTGATTTGCTACTCTTCAGTTTATCAAATAGTTGTAATACATCTTCCCGATGTATCAATATTTCCTTCAATTCTTCTGCAGTATCACCTTTAAATAACACTTCGGTCATGGGTAACATCCCTACATCTTCCTCAGTAAAGACCAAAACAAAGAATTCATTCAGTCTCTCCGCTATGGCTTTGCCCCTCTTAGTGCCCCTTTTACCCCTCTATCATCTAATGGTCCAACTGACTCTCTCACAGTTTTTTTGCTACAAATGTACTTGAAAACGTCTTTATTATGCATTTTTGCTTCCGCAGCAAGCTTCTTCTCAAATTCTCTTTTTGCCTGCTTTATCAGTGCCTTGCATTTAACTTGCCAGTGCTTGTGCTGTTTCCAGTTTTCGTCATTTGGCTCTTTTTTCCATTTCCTGAAAGTTGCTTTTTTGGCAACAGCCTCTCTGACCTCACCTTTAAACCATGCTGGCAGTTTTTTGGACTTCCTTCCACTTTTCTTAAAGCGTGGAATGCAGATGGTCTGGGCTTCCAAGATAGTATTTTTAAACAACACCCAAGCTTGATGTTCAAGTCGCACCTGGGGTTCAAGTCCCACCTGGGGACAGCAATCTCAGGCCGGAGGGACTGGGATTTCTAGTCCTATAGGTGCTCCTTGTGGTCTTGGGCAAGCCACTTAACCCTCCATTGCCCATGTTCCCTGTAAGTATTAGCGTATGTGTGTCATATCCCCTCGTGTTAAATGTATCTCCCAATTGACCGCTTTGACCCGGTGAAAAGCGGGATATAAATACAGCTAAATAAATAAATAAATAAATTGATGTAAGTCTTTGACCTTTGCAACTGCTCCTTTTAGTTTTTGTTTAACTATTTTCTCATTTTATCATAGTCTCCCTTTTGAAAGTTAAAAGGTAATACTGTGGATTTCCTTACCATCCCTTCTCCATTAATTAAATCAAATGTGATCATGCTATGATCACTATTGCCAAGTGGCCCCAATACCCATATCTCTTGCACCAGATCTGGTGTTCCACTAAAGACTATGTCCAAAATGGCTTGCCCTCTGGTCGGTTCATGAATCAGCTGCTGCAAGAAGCAGTCATTTATTTCATCTAGAAACTATCTCCCTAGCATGTCCTGCCGTGACACTGACCCAGTCAATACCAGGGTAATTGAAATCACCCATTATTAATACTGTTCTGTAACTTTTGTTAGCTTCCCTGATTTCTTTGAGCATTTCATCATCCATTTGTTCATTTTGGCTAGGCGGTCGGTAGTACAACTCCACTGCCATCGCCGTCCCCTTTTTACATAGAATTTCAATCCATAGAGATTCTACAGCAAATTTTGTTTCCTGCAAAATTTTAATCCTTTGTGACTCAATGCCCTCTCTGACATGGAGCGCAACCCCTCCACGATTTTGAGAGTCATGCTGGATCAAAATCTGAACCTACAATCTCATATAAATAAGACTACAAGAACGCCTAATACAAAATGAAGATCATTCAGAAGCAGAAGCCACTACTTAACTAGGAAGATTTCAGTCCATTTGCCAGGCCATCATTACACCAGACTTGGATTACTGTAATTCACTGAATGAAAGCCTCCTGAGGCACCCGATCTACCCACTGCAAATGGCACAAAGCACAGCAGCCCGCATCATCACCAGATCAGCAGGATACAACCACATAACCCCCTTATGAATCAACTACACTGGCTCCCAATACACTCACACACCAAGTTCAAGGCAACACTCAACATCTTCAATATACTACATAACACCTTGGTGAACATCCTACAGGAGTAGATCACAAAAGACCTGGAAAACCAGCCCAAAAGAATCAATAACAAGAATAAGATCATTACACCTAATGCTCACACAAAGGCCAAACAAATCACGTGCAAAAGAGCTTTTTCATTTGCTGCACCAGCCCTATGGAACCTCCCAGAAGACATCAGAGCCACCAAGGACAGCAAAGACTTCAGAAAAAAATTAAAAAATATCTTTACATGGAACACTTCGGAACTATCACACAGCACAATATAAGTGAATCACCCCTTGGCCCCTGAACACAACAAGTTATCTTAATTATGAACATAAGTTTTAATGTTTATAATTTCCTTGTATTATGTTACACTATATCCTGTTCCCTTTCCACATGTTTATTGCTATAACATAAACCGTTACCAAGTTGTGACTTAAGAATAAAGCAGTATAAAAAAAAACAGTTACATAAATAAATACATAAAAACCGTAAAGAATGACGACAGATAATGACCAGTATGGTCCATCTAGTCTACCCAGCCAGGTGGCAAGAGTAGGTGCACCTGCTGCACTGTGCAGGTCACCCCTAAACATAGGTATGGGGAGGGATGTACCCAACACTTCGTGTAGGATCTCTTGAGTGCCTGGTGATGAAGGTTTCTTCACCATCGGTATTTCAACATTTTCTAGTCTACTTAACTCCTCTGGTTCTTTTTTGTTCACTTCAAGAGTTATATGATGTTTTGCTTCCGCTTTTGCTTGTTCCTTGTCTCCTTCTTGTCTTTGGGGATCATAATGTCCACCTTTCTGCTTTACAGGATCCTGTGGTTTGCAAATTTTTGCTCCTTTCTGGAGCTTCGTGATTTGTATCAGCATGTTTCTATTCCTACTCATGATGCGGGGCAGACGCTGGATCCTCTTTCTATTCCCTCCACAGTCCTTTCTTGCCCAGTGGTCACACCTGTAACGTTCTTGGTGTTACTGGTACTTTTCCTGCTGTTTCGTGTCCCTCGTTTTACCGCCTCTGTCCCGGTAGTGGCGGGTGCTAACTGATTTCTTTCCCAACTACGTTTCTTCTTGCCGGCCTCTACCTGCGGATTTCTCTCATTCCACTTTGGATGATCAGATGGCATTTCTCAACTCTATGCTCTCCTTGGCCCTAGACTCCATGGCTTCCTTGCATCCCCTATCCAACTTGTCACATTCGTCACATCCCTGGTACCATTCTGGGGTTCGTACTCAAACACGAATTGCGCCATTCTGAGCACCGTTGGCAAATGTCCCATTCCTTGGCTTTCCTACTGGTATATTGCTCAAGTAATGGCTCATTATCGTTCAGCGCTAGTTTCGACTAAAAACTATTACTTGTCCCTTACTCACCGCGATCCCACCTCTTCTGGCTTGTTTCACTTCATGCATCGCCTCACCGCTCCTCCCCTTCTGGTTGCTCCTGCCTCTCTGGGTTCCTCCTTTGATTGTCAGGATTTTGCAACTGCCTTGCAGCGGACGGTTTCCGATATTCAGTCTGCTCTCCCTACTCTGTCCCTTGCCTCGCTCTCCCCATCTGCTTTCCTGTCCCCTTCCTCTTCGACTGATCCACCTGGGATGTCTGCCTTTCAGATTCCTTCTTATAGTGACCTTACTCATTTCTCAGTTGCGCTCTACCACTGCTCATTTTGACCCCATGCCCTCACATCTTTTCAAACTGGTGGCCAGTTCTTTCCTTTTTCCATTACATCATATTATTTCTAGTTCCTTCTCATCTGGCTTGTTTCCTTCCTCTTGGAAGTAGGCTATTATCCTTCCACTTCTTAAGACTGCTGCAACTGATGCCTGTGATTCTCTTTCTTTATAGTCCTGTTTCTCTGCTTCCTTTTCTTTCAAAAGTCATGGAGCATGTTGTTGCCCAGCAGCTTTAGTACTTTCTGTCCTGGTCTCAGGCCCTGCACTGGGCTCAGACAGGCTTTTGCCCAAGAAATTCACTAGAGCACGCTTGTTGCCATCACAGACTTTCTTCATGCTTCTCTGGATGGTCATTCTGAGGTTCTTCTAGTTTCTTTGGATCTTACAGCGGCTTTTGATCTTGTTAGTTAGTCACCCCCTTCTGCTTTCTCAACTTCATTCCCTTGGTATTTCTGGTCTGTTGCTTTGTTGGCTCCGTTCTTATGGCAGAATCTAGCAAAGCTTGAAGAATGGTTGAGAATTTGGCAGCTGAGATTTAATGCTAAAAATATGCATTTGTGCTGCAAAAATCCAAGGGAGTGATACAGTGTAAGGGATGATGAAGTACTTCTGTCCACGAAAGAAGAGTGGGACCTGGGCGTGATTGTTTCTGATGAACGTAAGGTGGCTAAACAGGTAGAGAGGATGATGGCGAAGGCTAGAAGGATGCTCGGGTGCACTGGGAGAGGAATGGCCTTCAGGAAGAAGGATGCGATAGTGTCTCTGTATAAATCCTTGGTAAGACCCCATTTGGAGAATGCACGCAATTCTGGAAACCACACCCTTGAAAGGATATAAACAGGATGGAGTTGATGCAGAGGGTGAGAGTCTATTTCAAGTGAAAGCAAATTCTGCAACGAGGGGACATAGGATGAAAGTGAAAGGGGACAGACTCAGAATATGAGGAAATATTTCTTTATGAAAGAGTGGTAGATGCGTGAAACAGTCTCCCAGTGAAGGTAGCAGAGACTAGGACAGGATCTGAATTCAAGACAGCATGGGACAAACACAGAAGATGTCTGAAGGAAAAAAAAAGACTAGTAGTTGGTATGGAAGGGCAGACTGGATAGGGTGTATATAGTCATAATCTGCCATCATGTTTCTATTGAGTAGAAGGTTGGGTATGGAAGATAGGGGGAAGAACAGATACAGAATGAACATGAAAAGGAAAGAAGCTCATGAGAGTTATGGTTGTGTATTAGGAGAGTCTGATATGTGAGGGAAATGGGTAAGTTGAAAATCTTATCTTAACCTGAAAGGACTAAACTCCCATATAAAGCATCAATGTTGACATTTTACTTACCAGTTAATGTCCTTTCCTTGAGTCCTACTAGACCAGTCCAGACAAGTGGGTTGTGTTCCCTTACCAGCAGATTGGTGGAGACAAAGAACCAATGAAAAACCTAGATTTCAATGACATCACTCCCATGCCTCTATTCACCTCAGTCACCAGAGGTCCTTTCAGTATTCATCCCAAAGCATATGGCAAGCCTCACACCACGTCAATTGTGGGCAATAAGGAGTAAGCGACAGTAGAGAACTATGTACAGGAAAGCATAAACAGAAAGCTATCTGTAGAAGATGAACCTGCAGAGCCAAGTATAAAAATTATAGCGGACCCAAGGGAACCGCAGAACAAAGCAAATACAATTTCAGGGGCAGGCCCTGGACTAGTCTAGCAGGACTCAAGGAAGAGACATTATCTGTTAAGTAAAATGTCACTTTCCATAATCGTCCTGCTAGACCTGTCCAGACAAGTAGGATGTACCAAACTAGAATTCCCTTGGGCGGGAAGAAGACACAGTAGCTTGAAAAATGCCAGAACCAAAGGCTGTCTCCGCTCACGCATAGACATCCAAATGGTAATGCTTGCAAGAATGGAAATTGATGCTCATGTTGCTACCTGACAAATGTCTGCAGGGGCTACCGAGCTCCGCTCCACTCAGGAGAAAACTTGTGCTCGGGTAGAGTAGGCACACAAAACCTTTGGGACCAGCTGTTTCTGCATCAGATTCGCCAAGGCTATTGCCTCCTTAATCTAGCACCCTAAAGACAACTTGGCCACTGCATCACTCTTGTGCGGGCCAACAGCACAAAAAGATTGTCAGGCTTACGAAGGGAATTTGTAACCTCCACATACCAGAGAGGCACCCTCCAGTAATCCACAAGGCAAAAATCCTGATCCTTCCCTGACATTATTCCGTAGAGGACGACGACTGGCAGACCACCTGGTTCACATGAAGGAGAGTAATCACCTTAGGAAGCAGGAAGGCACGGCCCAAATGGAAACAGCCTCCTTAGAAAAGACAGATAAGGATCTTGGCAAGACAGAGGCTGCAGCTCAGAAATCCTCCTCGCGGCACAAATACCAACCAAGAAAATGGTCTTGAGCATCAAATCCTTGAATGTAGCAGGCTTGAATAGCTCAAAAGGTGCTGTCATCAGGGCCCTGAGCATAAAAACACAGATCTCAGGAAGGGATCACAGACCACAGGGAAGGACGGAGATGCCGAACCCCCTGGAGAAAGCACGAGATGTCAGAGTGCAAGGCTAGAGATTTACCAGTCAATGGACCTCAGGAACAAATCAAAGCTGCCACCTGGACTTTCAGAGATCTAAAGGAAGAGCCCTTCTCTAGGCTGTCCTGTAAATAGGCCAACAGAGAGGCCAACATGGCCGCCTCAGGAGCCAAAGGCACCTGATCTGCATGTATGCTAGCTTGGTAGACCTCCTCTGGGCTCCAAGTAGAGTAGAGACCTCTGCTAGAAAGTAGCCCTTACACGCTAGCCGTCTCTTTCTGAGAGCCAAGCTGTAAATGAGATGTGAACCGGCTCCTCCAGGATGAGTGGTAGCTGCCGCAATAGGTCCCAAGATGGATGCAACCAAAAAGGAGGTGCCAGCAGGAGCCGCATCAGGATTCCGAACCAGACTCTGCTCAATCTGGTGCCACCAGAATAATCCTGCCTGGGTGGAGTTTTATACGCTAAAACACACGCCCCTCCAGGGTCCACAGAGGAAATACGTACAGCAAGTGCTGACTTGGCCAAGATTAGGTCAGGGCATTGACGCCCTCGAACCCTGTCTCCGTGCAGCGACTGAAGAAGCAGCAAACATTGGCATTGGAGGTTCATGATCAGATCCTTTTTAGGGTGACCCCAGCAGTGCTGAAATGCCTCCTGGCTCAACTCCCATTCTCTAGAATCCAGACAGTGCCAGCTGAGGAAGTCTGCTTTCACAATGTCCACACCGGCAATGTGCTGAGCTGACAAGGCTAGGAGGTTCTTTCTCCACCCAGGCAAACAGGATAGCCATCTCTAGAACTACCCCAGCACTCCTCGTGCTGCCTTACCTATTGACATAAGCCACCACCATGGCATGATGTGAAAACACTTGAACCACCTGGCCCTCAAGCAAGGGCTGGAAACACAGGAGCCAACCTGATAGCACTAGCCTCGAGGTGGATGATGGACTATACCACTTCCCTGCGGTTCCAATGGCCCTGGACTGTAAGGTCTTGGCAATGGGCTCTCCAGCCCAAAAGACTGGCATCAGTCACCATGAAGATCCACGAGAAATCGTCCAGTGGCACTCCCTTCCTCAGATGACAGAGCTGCTGCCATCACCACAGGCTGGACCACCATCAATGGGAGCGGGAGCCTGTGCTCAAACTCCTGAGAACTCAGGGATCACAGAGCAAGGAATGCTGAAGCGGTTGCGCCAACAGCACCTTCTTTACAGTCACCACCATCAATCTGGGAGCTAAAGATAATCCCACACTCTGGGAGGCCACTGCAAATCGAACAGCACCAAGCAATCCAAAAGTCTTTGACTTTCTCCTCTGGCAGGAAAACTCTGCCCACTCAAGTGCCGAAACAGTCTCAGAAACTCCAGGAACTGGGACGGTAAAAGCTGGCTCTTTCCCTTATTCATCACCCAGATGAGGCTTTCCAAAAAGGACACCACTTGGGACATCACACGAGGCGTCTCCAAAAGGGAATGGGCCCGGAGGAGTCAGTCATCCACATAGGGATGAACACAGATCCCTCAGCGCCATAACTGCCACCACTATCTATTTATTTATTTAGCTAGCTAGCTGTGCTTATATACTGCTGACCTTGGAGAACATCCTCAGGGCAGTGGATAGCCCTCCAGGAAGGGCCGGTGAACTGATAATGAGAGCCAAGTGCAGCAAACTCCAGATACTTTGCTTATCTGCCCAGATCAGGATATGAAAATACACCCTCAGCCAGATCCAGATGAGCCAATAATTCCTCTCAGCGCACTGCTTGAATAATGAAGCACAAGGTTTCCATTTGAAAACGCAGGATGCGCAAGTGCTCGTTAACCCCCTTGAGGTCAAGCATGGGCTGGAAGAAACAGTTTCTTATTGCCCCACTCGTTTGGTGGAATGGGCATCACCACCTTTAGGTGCAGCAACTTGTCCAAGGTGATTCGCACAGCGGCACTTTCAATCACAGACCCACAAGAGAAGATGATGAAGGCATCCAGAATCGGCTCCTTGCATCTCAGGACACAGCCGAAATGAATGGCACCCTGCAATCCTTGGAAACCCAGGGCCATTCCTAAAAGAAGAGGGGAAGTCTGCCTCCAATCGGAGGAACCGGGGAAAGGGCCCCCCAAAACTTCATTGTGAAGCCTGGGAGCTGGGTGGGACCCAGTGAAAGGACTGAGAATGAGCTCAGAGCCCAAAGCCCAGAAGCAGAGAGAAGGTGTTTTTTTTTTTTCAGGTTGGAAATGACGAGAGTCTCAAGACCTCCGGGGATCCAGCCAGCATGCCCTCGATTGATGGGCAGAAACTGATGAGACAGAGGCATCAATCTGCTTCACAGGTCCCTTGGACCTGACTTCCAGAAGGTGGTAAGATTTTGTCTCGCCTAGGTGCTTATCAGCTTCTCCAAATAGGCTCCAAAAGAATCTTCCCACTATATGCCAGGTGGGCCAACCAGGCTTTGGAAGATGTATCCGCTGCCCAGTGCTGGAGACAAATTCAACACCACGACACCATCGTCAGGGCACCATCCCTGGTCACCAAAAGTAGCAAGTTATACATGGCATCAGAAAGGAAGGCCGCAGTCAACTCCAAAAGAGGGGTAGAACATCCTGTGTAAGAAAATGAATCCACTGCAGCATGGCTTGAGACGTCAGGCCTGTACATACTTCAACTAAGGAATAGCAGCTGTCGCAGTGAACTGGTTCTTCAACATGAATCCACCTTTTGGTCCAGAGTATCCTTTAAGGCCAATCCGCCTTTCTCAGGATGGTGGTCCATTTGGTAACCGCCATGAACTGCGTATTCACTGGAAAAATTAACCACACAATGCATTCTCTCTCCAGGAGAGTGTGCATCTTCTTATATACCCTTAGCCCCTTAGGTGGGGGAGTTGGGGTAATCCCACTCTGGCCAGAAAATCACTTGAGCACTACTGGGAAGACAGTAGTGGATTTCTGAACCCCTTGCAGGAGCAGATGCCTCTTCGGTTCCTGCTCTGTGAATAGAACCTCTGCCAAGCTCAAAGTGGATAAGACCCTGGGAACACTACCTCCAGGTCCTACTTCTGGAAAAGGCAAATAATCTCGGTTTCCTCACAATCCTTTGAAGGTGAAAGTACTTCATCCACATCAGACATCTCAAAAGGCTCCAGTGCCCTGCCCTGTTGAGGCTTTCCTAACAGGGGGCTCTACAGGACAACCAACAGTAAGGATTTGAGGGATTATTTTTATTAAAATTGCTAGCTCTCTGACTGGGAGCTCTTAAAAGGGTTTATGTATATTTTTAAAGCAAGGCTACTTTCTTTTTGATGCTTTAGTGGAAATTTCCTTGAGCAGAGTAGGTTGTTGAACTCTAGTAACCTCCTCAGCTTTGGGAACTGCTGACACCTAATCAGGAGTTAGTGGGCCTGATTACCTGAGAGCAGCTGAGGCCTGCATAAAAGGCTCCAGTGCCCTGCCCTGTTGAAGCTTTCCTAACAGGGGCTCTACAGGACAACCAACAGTAAGGATTTGAGGGTTGTGATAAGGAAGCTTATCATAGTTCAGGAAGAAATAATACAAGAGGTGAATTGGCTCTGAATAAGCAACCTGTGCTGGCTGGTAAAAGCACTAAAACAGAGTGTTAACCTAAAAGACTACCAGACCCAGAATGCACTGGTTCACAAAAAGCCTCTAGCAGAGCTGCAGTAGGGAAACGTATGCCTAATCAGAGAAGCAATGATGTAATCCCTAACCACACATCTCCTAGGGCAAGGCTTAATTCAGAACACCTGCAATGTGCTAGGGTGGAGCGATCATCTAGGCACTTTAAAGCTAGAAGAAATTCATCATACAGACAGCGAGGAAGGAGAGCAAGAGCAAAGACAGCAGGGGCAGCAATGGGAGCTGGAGAAGGAGAGACTGATCGTGAACAGAAGGAAGAACAGCAAGACGTCCAGAAGGTCTAAGAAAGGCGCCCAAGGCAGTACGTATACTGGGAGAGATTCCTGGGGCAAGCATTCTTCATTGAACTGGAAGAAGCCAGAGGCTTGGAGATATACAGCCAGGAACCCTCGGACAGCACCTGTAAGGGAGACGGCTGCATCTACTGAAAGAAGGAGTTCTAATACCTATTTAAGGAGGTATGGGAAAAGAGACCTGAAGTCCAGGGATTCTGACTGGAGAGCTGGGCACAGAAGCTTTGCTACCTACTGGCCAAAATACCCAGAGAGGAAGCCTAATGGCAACGTGATCTCAGGTATGAACTCTGATCTGTTCCCTAGCTTTGCACAAGGACAGCAGGGAAACAGTTTCTATCCTGGTAGAGATCAGTTAGAGAAATCCTCTGAGCCAGTGTTTGAAAGTGATCCTATGATATTTCAAGAGCAAGGGGAAATATCAGATGAGGGAGTTGAATGCATGGATTGTTCTCTTTCTAAGCTGCTGTTCTAAAGTAATCCTCAGTTAAGGATCAAACACCAAAAGGAATTGTACTGATTTTTAGATTCCCAGAAAAGTTTCTTTGAGAGAAAGCTTTGGGGAAAGTTGGAGCCATGTGGAGAGTGGACCAGCAATGGTTTGCAGCTGGTTAAGCACCTGTGATTAGAGCAAGGCACAAGTGCACGTGGGACTTTGGAAAAAGCTTCTTCTCTGTGTGAATGGAAAAAAGCTGTTTTTTTTGATAAAGAGAATTTTCCTTTTGGGTTTATTTTTCATTCCAGCACTGCTAAGAAAGTTTATTAGTAGGGGCTAGAAGAAAGACCTTTTCTGTTCCATCAAGGTCTTTATTAAGTTGTTGCATAAGTAATTCAGTTGCCTTATTTGTTTTGTTACTGAATAAAACTCCTGAAGAAATTATCCTGTTGATGTTACCAAGCATATCTGTGCGAGGGAATAACACCCCATAAATAAAATCTCTTTTCTGCTTTACACTCGAGCAACTACAATTCTTTATTCTTGTTAAATGGCTAGTTTTTGTGTGAAGGAACTACAAGACCCACAATCCTTTGCAGGTCAAGTAAATTCATGTCCTTGCCAAGATTGTGGAACTTTCACAACAAGCACCCCCGTTTACAGGGTTTATTTTTATTAAATTGCTAGCTCTCTGACTGGGAGCTCTTAAAAGGGTTTTTGTATATTCTTAAAGCAAGGCTACTTTCTTTTTGGTGCTTTAGTGGAAATTTCCTTGAGCAGAGTAGGTTGTTGAACTCTAGTAACCTCCTCAGCTTTGGGAACTGCTGACACCTAATCAGGTGTTAGTTACCTCCCTACCCACCCCGACTCCCACCCACCCCTAGTGAGCAGTCTTGCTTTATAGGGCACCTCACCATTTAACAAAGCACAGAGACTTGGACCAGCACATTTTGAATATAATTAAAGAGATTTAACTGCTTTTTCTCTGAAAGGACAGCTGGGAAACCGGCTGGTACTTGGTAGATCTCTCTGTTTTGCTTTAACAGATACCTAAGATCCACGAACAGAACAATGGCTGGGAAAAATCATATCAATAAAGCTGTTGCCCCCGTTACCGCTTCTGCCTCGGTCCAGACAAAGGTCCTAATGCCAGATGAAGGACCGGTTCCATGTGCAGGGTGCCTGCATGCTGAAGCTCTGAGGAAACAAGTGGAGGAACTCAGAGAGGAGGTGGCGAGGCTGAGGAGCATTCAAGACAGTGAGTAGTACATTGATGAGATGCTTCTTACAGCAACCAAGCTCTCCAGCAGATGAGAAGATGGGTGCCAACAGAATGTCGATGGTTGGACACAAGTCACCAGGGCCTGCAAAATCACCAATCCAACTTCTCCAGCTCTTGAACTGAAGAATCATTATGCAGCCCTGGAAGTGGAGGAGGTGAAAGCATCCCTGGAAAGGGAAGAACCAGAGCTCAAGTACCCCAAAGTTGCAGAATCAATGACCACAAGGAAACGAAGGATAGTGGTGGTTGGAGACTCTCTTCTGAGGGGTACTGAGGCGTCCATCTGCCGACCAGACTTGATGTCCAGAGAGGTATGCTGTCTGCCTGGTGTCAAAATCTAAGATGTTTCGGAGAGTTTGCCGAGACTCATCAAGCCCACTGACTATTACCCAATGTTGCTAATCCATGTTGGAACAAATGATACTGCCAGGTATACCTCGGAACGTATCAAAAGTGACTTCATGGCTCTGGGACAGAGGGTGAAGCAGTTAGGTGCACAGGTGGTGTGGTGTTCTCTTCAATCCTCCCTGATGAGGGTAAAGGCCAAGGCAGAGAGGCTCGCATCCTGGAGATGAATGCATGGCTGCATGGATGGTGTCATCGGGAGAGTTTTGGTTTCCTAGACTATGGGATGCTGTTCCAAGGGTTGCAGAGCAGAGATGGCATCCATCTATCCAAGAAAGGTTGACGCGTCTTTGGTAGTAGACTGGCTAATCTACTGAAGAGGGCTTTAAACAAGATTCGTTGGGGGTGGGTGAAGAAAGCCCACAGGTAGGTGACACATTAAATACCTTTATGGAAATGGGTAACAGGGGTAACATATGGAAAGCAGTGTGTATAAATGCCCGTAGAATGGGAAATAAGATCCCTGATGTTGAAGCTTTGGTGGGAGTGGCTGACTTGGATTTAGTGGCAGTTACAGAAACATGGTTCACAGAAAACCATGATTGGGATGTAACTATACCTGGCTATATTTTATTCAGAAAGGACAGGGTAGGAAGAAGGGGAGGAGGAGTGGCACTATATGTAAAAACCACTATTAAAGCTTTGGAATTACAGAGCTTAAAAGGGAGAGAGGAGGCATTGTGGGTTAAACTAGAAAGAGGGAAAGAGAAATCTATTTGCATTGGTGTGATATACAAACCTCCCTCACAAGAGGAAGAGGGGGACAGAGTTAATTGAAGACATACGCAGCATTGCTAGGAAAGGGGAAGTGCTACTGATAGGAGATTTCAATATGTCAGATGTTGATTGGCACATTCCTGATGCAGTATCATCTAGAAGTAAGGAGATCCTGGATTCTCTACAGGGAGAACTATTCAGCCAATTGGTAACAGACCCCACATGTGAAGGGGCCATACTGGACTTGGTGCTTACCAATGGTGAAAGTGTTTCTGATGTTGTAGTGGGAGCTCATTTTGCATCCAGTGATCACCAGATGGTGTGGTTCAGTATTAGAACTAGGGCTGTTAGAATCCATTCAAAGGTGAGGATCTTAGACTTTAGGAAGACTAACTTTGCCAAGATGGGCCAATACCTCAGGAAGTCATTAGTGGGATGGGAACAGCTGTGGGATGTAGAAAAACAGTGGGCAAAACTAAAAGGGGATATTTTAAGGGCAACCAACCTTTTTGTTAAAATGGTAAATAAAGGTAAAAGGAAAAGGAGACTGCTATGGTTTTCAAAAGAAGTAGCTGAAAAAGTGAAGAAAAAGAGGGAGGCCTTCATGAAATACAAAAAATCACAGAGAGAGGAAGACAGGCATCTATATTTGGAAAAACTTAGAGAAGCTAGCAAAGTAGTCAGGAAGGCAAAGATTCAAAAGGAGGAGGAAATAGCCAATGCAATAAAATGGGGGGATAAGACATTTTTCAGATATATTAGTGAGAAGAGGAAGGGCAAAAGTGGTATTGTCAGACTCAAGGGTGCAGGGGAGGAATATGTAGAAGCTGATAAGGATAAAGCGGAATTGCTTAACAAATATTTCTGTTCTGTGTTCACAGATGAAGGAACCAGGAGCAGGACCTCGGAAAACACCTACAAACAGGAATAGACGTGAGGGACATCTTGATCAATTTTCAGAAGACTGTGTTCGTGAGACACTAGCTCAACTTAAAGTAGACAAAGCCAAAGGAACCGGATGGATACACTCTAGAATACTGAGGGAACTTGGGGACATTCTAGCAGCTCCGCTGACTGACCTTTTCAATGCCTCGTTGGAGTCGGGAGTGGTGCCAAAGGACTGGAGAGAGGCTCATGTGGTGCCTTTACACAAAAGCAGAAGTAAGGATGTGGTTGAAAACTACAGGCCGTTTAGTTTAACTTCGGTGGTGAGTAAATTATTGGAAACGCTGCTGAAAGAGAAAATAGTGAGGTTTCTGGAGTCCAGCAGATTACAGGATCCGAGGCAGCATGGATTCACCAGAGGCAGATCTTGTCAGACAAATCTGATTGATTTCTTTGACTGGGTGACCATGGAGTTGGACCGAGGGAGAGCCCTAGATGTGGTGTATTTAGATTTCAGTAAAGCCTTTGACACTGTTCCTCACAGGCGACTTATAAACAAACTGAGCACCCTAGGGATGGACCCTAAAGTTACTACTTGGGTTAGAAATTGGTTGGGTGGGAGGCAACAAAGAGTACAAGTAAATGTAGCTCACTCTGAGGAGAAGGATGTTACCAGTGGTGTGCCCCAGGGATCTGTCCTTGGTCCGATTCTTTTTAACATCTTTGTTAGTGATATAGCGGAAGGGCTCTCGGGTAAGGTTTGCCTCTTTGCGGATGATACCAAAATCTGCAATAGAGTACAGACACCCAAGAAGGTGTAGATAACATGAGGAGGGATCTAGCTAAGCTTGAAGAATGGTCTAGAATCTGGCAGCTGGGATTTAATGTTAAAAAATGTAAGGTCATGCAGCAATCCAAGGGAGCAATATAGTATAGAGGGTGAAGTACTTTTGTCCACTAAAGAAGAGTGGGACCTAGGCGTGGTTGTGTCTGATGATCTTAAAGTAGCTAAACAAGTAGAAAAGATGACAACAAAAGCTAGAAGGATGCTTGGGTGCATACGGAGAGGAATGGCTAGTAGACAAAAGGAGGTGATAATGCGACCTCATTTGGAGTATAGTGTGCAATTCTAGAGACCGCACCTTCAAAAGGATGTGAACAGAATGGAGTCGGTGCAGAGGGTGGCTACTAAAATGATTAGTGATCTTCATTATAAAGCATATGAGTACAGACTGAAGGATCAGCACAGTTACTTACCTGTAACAGGTGATCTCCGGAACAGCAGGAATTAGTCTTCACATATGGGAGACGTCGCTGACGGAGCCCGCACGGGAATGCTCCCCAGCATCCAATCAGAAAGCCTTTGGGAGCATCCCCCGCGCCTGCGCGGTGGCTTCCCGCCCTTCCTACTGCCTCTCCCCAGTTGAGTTTCATAGCTGAGCCAGAAGGAGAGGAGAGGAAGGAATAGAGAGAAAGAGATACAACTCCTAGGGGAGGTGGAAGGGTTGTGAAGACTAATTCCTGCTGTTCCGGAGATCACCTGTTACAGGTAAGTAACTGTGCTATCTCCAGAAACAAGCAGGAATGAGTCTTCACATATGGGGACTCCCTAGCTGAGGATGCCCAGGGGAGATCCCGTAAGCCCGGCCCAGGATGGGATGGCATTTGCCCAACCTGAATCCCCGGCATCCCCCGAGGGATGGAGGGTAGGAGTTAAGAAGAGAACAGCAAAAACCCAAAGACTACAGGGGAGTAGTCATTAGAATGCATGGAAGCATCATTAAGTTTTTAATGAATTAATGACTTAGTACCATGTAGAGCTTACCTACTGAGTTGTAGGAAGTAGGACTGTGATGGAGGTACTGTAGACGCAGTAGCGAGGTCTTCAAGGGAACTTCACCGCAGCGAGGAGGAAGTTCCAAATCCGGAAGGCCAGGAGATCCAGGAGTCAGCTGGGTCAGGAGAAGGACGGCAGGTCTTCAAGGAAGCTTTATGCAAAGCTGAGCACTCCCCTAGGAGCAGAGTCCAGAACTCAGAGGACTAACAGTAGAAGACTGGCCGATCTGGATAGCCTATTCCAGAGAAGAGTAGGGGTGTACCCCGGAGCAGAAGGAGTACACAGCCTGCCCTAGCTAAGAGATAGGGAGACAAGGGTCTGAACCTCCGGGAGGAGGGCATAACTGAAAATAGAAGCTGTTGACTTCACAGCAGTAGGTACAACCAGTCCGAGGGTCGATCTAAGGAATAGGCAGGCGGACTGGCCGGACCCCGGAAGGGGGGGGGGGGCGTGAGTACCGGCCATTGGGAAAACAATAGGCGGCAGAACACAGGCACTGTGGGCATCCCCCAAAACACGCCTATCGAGCAGGCGATATCTGGCATATCTAGGCCGTTGGGCATGGAGAACGCCCCACCCCGGCACTAACGCAGGTACACTGAGGAACCTACCTCCATGAGCATAACACTGGTAAGGCGGACCTGCCAGTGATCCACAGAACGTCCACCTGGGGAGGTGGCGTCAAGATCCGTCTGGGAGAGGGATCTATTCCGGTGGAACAAGAGCAGATCGGCGAATGAACAGCACGGTAGCGTGAAGGACAGAGGATAGCATCAGTCCGGAAGAACACACCAGGGGGCTTGAGGCCCTATAGGTGTCCCCAGGACCTGCATGCAGAAACCCGCCCCCGCACTAATCAGGGGACATGAGGGCATAGTCCCTGGTAAGCGTTGGGGAACTATAGCGGCTGGAAGGAAAATTCCGGTACGGAAGCAATCAGCAGGGGAATACTGGCCGAGAAGGGTTCGGGGATGTACCTAAGGGTAAGCCAGTTGACCGTGGGCCAGAGCTATCATGGAGTAGAGGTGGTCTCCCTCTACCAACGGAAGGAGAGTACCTGAACCCCTGGATAAGCCCCCGAACCATTTGCCCTACTGAACGAGCCCCAGAGTAGAGCTCAATTGTAAACTTCTGGTAAGAAGGTAAATTGCAGGCAGCCGCCCACCGGAGCCTAAAACTGCTTGGTATGAGAGTTCTGGCGCGGGCCCGGGGACTTCAACCCAGGGCGAGGGGTCCCTTGCTTGGGCGCACCTGGCGGTTGGGCGGAGGGGTGACATTTCCTCTTCCAAGGGAAGGAGGGCCTGGTGAGGCGCGCACCACCGCCGGGGGGAAGCCGGGCCCTAGGATGGCTTCTAACGCTGGGAAGGTTAGCGAAGCACTGCGCGACCTGACGTAAGGCTTCGCTATTGAAGAGGTGATCTCCGTCACAGGGAGAATTACCCAGGTTATGCTGTGCCCGTCTACACAACTCGGACGCCTGCAACCATGCTGTATGGCGTGCTCTAATGGCAACAGCAGAGCATCTGCTGACCGACAGGAAGGAGTCTAGAGAAGCACGAGAAAGGAACCCAGATATATTCCTGCAGTGATAAAGAAGCAAGGAATATTCAAAGGCCTTGGTTGCAGACAAGAAGGAAGACAACAGAGATAATCTCTCGGTGACCTCCCGGAGCGAGAGACTCATATAAAAAATATATGAAATAATCCTGGACGCCAGCATAGACGTTTGGAAGGTTTGACGTCCTAGGGTATCTAGTGTCTTCGAGGCGCGGCCTGGAGGGCGAGAAGAATGCTCTTCCTTGCTTCCGGCCTTCCTCAGCGCCGATTCCACCACAATGGAACGATGTGGAAGCTGGTGCTGCCGAAAACCCGGGGAGGGAGGCACCCGATACAGAGCATGCATCGCAGTCGACGGTGCCGGAACCCTCAAAGGCGACCGCCAAGCCCCCAGCAGGAGATCCTTCAGGGAGGGATGCAGAGGAAGCATTATGGCGGCCCGTTCCGCAGGGCCTGGAGTTAGGTCCGGGATAGGGATGGCCAGCAAGTCCGCCATGTCAAGGAGGAAATTCTGAAAAGACGGCTCTCCCGGAGGGGCTATTCCGTGGGAGGCGGTGGCGGGAGAGGCCGCCAGGGCACCGAGAAGCCTCTCGGGCTGATGCCCGCTGGGCAGAGGAGGGGACCAACAGCCCCGGACCGGGGTGGTCAACAAGGCGTCGTCGGCTCCTGGAATTGATTCCAAGTGAGGCATCGAAGGGGTCGATGGCACCGACGGAGCCGCCGGAATCGGCCTCGGCCCCGAACCCAGGGGCGGCGCTGCCCCCAGCAACTGAAGCGGTTCCGTGGCAGCCGGAGGGCAGTGGCCAACGATCTCCGCTCTGCGTCGCGGGAGGGGACAGGGGACGATCCCGAGACGTGCCGTGGCCAAGTCTTCGAGGCTGGATACCGATTCCAGGCTGGGCATCGAACCGAGCGATGAGACCGACTCCCTTCTAGAGGGCCCCAGCGGGGGCGGCCGCGCCGGCGGTGCTGATCCCGGGAAGCGGATCGGAACCGCGTCGATCGGCGTCGCGAGCATCAAGGGCCGCCGAGGACGAAGCTCGGTGGAGAGGGGGCCATCCGACGCCGGCACCGATGTCGGGCAGCGGGCACTGCCAGATGCCGGGCCCCCTCTCGAGCCCGCCTGACCCGGAGGGAAATCTTTCCGGGGCATACGACCCGTCCCCGAGGGTACCCAGGTCGCCCGACGACGAGCCCCTGCGGGGAGGGAAGTGCAAAACTCCTGCGCCGACGCCGGGGTACCGTTGCGGGATGGCGCGGATCCAGGCTGGATTGAAGCGATCGAAGACCCCGGGGCCCCCTTTCTCAGAAAGGGTGTGGCCCTCGACGGCCGCGACGATGCCGGGGGGTCGCCCGTCTGGGGCTGATCGACATACCCCGAGGCTCCCGGGGAAGGCCGACGGCGGTCCCTGGTGCTCGACGCCCCTGCCGTCTCCGGCGGAGCGGTGCCGCGCAAACCCGGTACCACCCTCGTGCAGGGCTGGGATACAGACGGCCGAGCGCGGGTCAAAGTGACCGGCCCCGAAGGGAGCGAGGCCAGATGACCATCCCCGGCGAAGAGTGGAACCATCGACGCCGACGCGCCCGAAGCGGGTACCACCTCCGCGCATGGCCTGAACGTAGGGCCGCCAGACTGTGTCGAGTAGGTCGGCCCTAGAGCTGCCGAGGGCAGCAGCAGGTGATCCCCGATGGGGAGCGGGTCACTCGACACCGACGCCGACGGGTCGGCACCGCCGGAAGCGGATACCACCCCCGTAGGAACGCCATACCGGCAAGGAGTCGGTTGGCCCTGGAGGCGCCGAGGACCGCTGCTGACAGCCCCCGGTGAGGAGCGGAACGCTCGACACCGACGCCGACGTCGAGGGGTCGGCACCGCCCGTAGCGGATACCACCCCCGCGCATGGCAGGGATGAAGGAACGCCAGACTGGACCGATTCGATCGGCCCCGGACGATCCTCGGTGAGGAGCGGACCGCTCGACACAGACACCGATGCTGGGGGGTCTGCACCGCTCGAAGCGGGTACCTCCCTCGAGCACGGCTTGGATATAGGGAGGTCAGACTCGGTCGAGTCGATCGGCCCCGGAGGCGCCGAGGACACCAGCTGACGATCCCTGGCGAAGAGTGGAACACTCGACGCCAGCGCCGATGCCGGGGAATCGGCACCGCTCAAAGCGGGTATCTCCCTCGAGCACGGCTCGGGAATGTTCTGTGAGGAGCGAACCCCAGGAACATCCTGAAACCCCGTAAATGCTTTGGAGCCCGAGGACTCCCGCCGGGGTATAGTAGTCAAGGGGGACTTGAGGGGTTGGCTGGAGCCGTCGCCGTGCCGCGCATGAGACTCGCCCCTCAAGACTTGGCTAGTCTTAACAGACTGTTGCGTGGTTACCTGATCCTGGAGAGAAGAAAAACCCGATGACCGCGCCTTGGGCGTGAAAACATCATCGAGGGATACCCGAAAAAGGGAAGGTCTTCTCCCGACACTGTAGCCCGGGGGACCCGGGGGGAAAGGGTCAGGCCCCAAACAAGAGAGGCACCAGGCATTGGAGTCCATGTGGAAAACTAAGTCCCCGCAGTGAGGGCACTTCTGGTGCTCCATGTTGTAAGCCCGGTAGGCCTCGGCGCCCAGAGGGAAAAAAGGGTCCCGCTAGGCGACGAAAAATAAGTGAGAAAAGAAAACAAAAGGGGCACAGAGGTGCCGCTGTCGGCGGGAAAAGCCGCGACTACAGAAACAAGAAAAGAAAAGAAAAGGTGAAAAGTTCTGCGGTGGCAGGAGGGACGTCCTGCCTGCTCCGCGGAAAACGAAAAACTGGGGAGAGGCAGTAGGAAGGGCGGGGAGCCACCGCGCAGGCGTGGGGGATGCTCCCAAAGGCTTTCTGATTGGATGCTGGGGAGATTCCCGTGCGGGCTCCGTCAGCGACGTCTCCCATATGTGAAGACTCATTCCTGCTTGTTCCTGGAGATTTAATATCTACACCTTAGAGGAAAGGCGGGATAGAGGTGATATGATTGAGATGTTTAAATACCTCCGTGGCATAAATGTTCAGGGAGAGATCCTCTTTCAATTGAAAGCAAGTTCTGCTACGAGGGGACATGGGATGAGGGTGAAGGGAGATAGATTCAGGAGCGATATGCGGAAATATTTCTTTACGGAAAGAGTAGTGGATCCGTGGAATAGTCTCCCAGTGGAGGTGGTAGAGATGAGGACAATAACTGAATTCAAAAAAGCATGGGACAAACACAGAGGATCTCTAAAGGTAAAAAGGGGACTGTTGTAGTTGTTGATATGGAAGGACAGACTAGATAGGCCATGTGGTCTTTTTCTGTCGTCATATTTCTATGTTTCAATCCAAGCCATCAACGAAGAGAGGGCGGACGACCCTGCTGGAGACGCTTTTCCATTATTCACAGAAGGCTTACACTCGCCGCCTGCTCCCACGAGACTGCAGGCAGTGGAAATTAAAGGCCTCAAGGTCTGCATGTCCATGCCAGAATGACCTGGCCTGCTGCAAAAGGAAAGAATTCTGGGGAGGACAATCTGGACTCTGGAAGCTCTCCCTATGGAAATGACCCCCCTACACTCGGGAGGCACAGTTGCCATCAATCCCCTAGAGCAGTGGTTCCCAACCTAGTCCTCGGGTACCCCCAGGCCAGTCAGGTTTTCAGGGTAGCCATAATGAATATGCATGAGATAGATCTGCATACAATGGAAGCAGTGCATGCAGATCTATCTCTTGCATACTCATTGTGGATATCCTGAAAACCTGACTGGTTTGGGGGTAACTGAAGACTGGGTTTGGAACCACTGCGCCAGAGGATGGACAGAGGTCCACAGCACAGATGCCGGATCCTCTGGCTGGCTGAATATACTTACTCATAGTGCCATACACCACTTCCTGCCTTGAGGCAGACATGGTTGTGCTAACAGCATCTCCCAACTGAGAAAGGAGGAGTAGACCTTCCAGGGATGACTCAGAAGCAGAATCCAGAAGCTAGAGATGAGGCACCATGCTTGCCACAGGCCAGACAACATCACCTGAAATAAGACATAAGAGTTAAGGCAAGTGTCACCACAGTGTGTGCTAAGGCTGCGGCGGCCTGAAGGGCATGCATTAATTGCATTTTTACTACAGCGTGTGTTGCAGGTGCTAGGGTGGGAGCACGCACTGGAGCCGCTTGAGCGGAACGAGCGCAAGGACCACGTGACCACCAGGCACACAAGAGAAAACACTATTAACATGAGCAGAAAATGGCAGGAAAGCCCCACCCAGCGCCACCAAATTACGTCCTCCACAGACAAAATCAGGAGCCCCCAACAAGGACAGTGATGAGGTCAAGCCTTCATACTCACCCCCTGAGAGCCCCAAGCAGAGAATCTGTGCCAAGCTCAGATCTCCTCCCCTGGAACCGTTTGGCTGGCTTTGCAGCACTGCGTGAGGTGTCTGGCAGGCAGATCCCTCTAAGAGTCTTCTGAAATCTTTGGAAGAGTATAGGGGGGAAAGAGGAGAAGGGAGGGGTGATGAGGTTGTGTGAGGCAGTTATACTTTTCCAGATCCTTTCAAATCCTTCTAATTTCTGGCTGCTCAATAGGCCCTTATCCAGGGTAAGAGCATGGAAATGAACCAATTTTCCCTCCTCCTATAGCTACCAAAAAGACCGCAGTCTAGTGGAGCCTCCCACATCACGCTCTAATGAGATCAACCCGCAGGCTGTGGTTCAAGAGTGTTTTAAATCAAACTCTTCCTCTGAAATCCCCAGAGGTTTCTTCACATTTTTGTCTGCTGGAGACAAAAAAAATACTGAAGGGACCTCTGGAGGCTGAGGCCAACAGAGGCATGGAAGTAGTCACTGAAACCTGGGCTTTTCATTGGTTTTCACCACCAATCTGCTAGTAGGGGAATACAACCCACTTGTCTGGATTGGTCTAGCTGGACAATATGGAATAACATTTTAAGAAAAATCAAGATTGCATGTGGATATAGGCTTCATACAGGAGACACATCTAGTGTACAACATGAAGGATTGCCAAGACAGCCAAAATTTGATAGGGGGCTATTGGCATCAAACAGATCAGAGCATAAAAATGGGACTGTGGGGGTGATCTTGTCTAAGGAGCTGGGTGGGAAAGTACAGAATGTTAAGAAGGATAAAGAGAGGCGGTTAAAATGCTAGAGGACACAGACGTAGTGTGTACATATGGTCCCAAAAGTTAAAGGCAAATTTTTGATCAGGTAAAAGAGCATGTTAGAGTTTGCAGAAGGGAAGATCATTATGGGAAAGGATTTCAATCTGGTGATGGATCCAGAGGTTGATATCTCCAGGGGGGAGAGTCTGGGTATAAAGAAACATAGGGAATAAATGTACACAGTTGAATTTCAAAATATATTTTAAAAAATTTCTGCAATCACCTAGGTGGTTTTTACCTTGGGGCAATTTCTCTAGATAGGTTAGTTTTGTGCATACCCTGACAGTCACTTCTAAGTCAGGTTATGTGGAGAATAATCTCAGTCTCTCAAATTTACTGCTAATACTTCACTTAATACTTGCATCATGCCAGAAAGAGCTTCCTTCTGGAGTTCATAAGATGTAAAATGTATGGGTAATTTATCAAGATGTGCTTGGAAATTCCGCTTAATCAAGCCTGGGGCACCCAACATGATGGAAAATATCTTGGTATCTTTTTGCCACATTTTCTTGGTCTCTGCATTACTCGCTACTTGAAGATCTTTGCCTTCTCAATGCGATTCACAGAATATTTTGCCATTCTGGTTTTCTCCTTTACCATTATGACTAGTTTCCTTGCAACCAGCTTTTTAATGATTGGAATAGGAGTATTCCAAGTAATCATAACCTCTTCATGCTCCATAATTCTCTTAGGGTCATGATCCTTGTATTTTTCCGGTACAGTCAGGGCCAGCACTAGGGTTTCTGGTGCCCTAGGCAGAAACCACGACCTCGCCGCTCCCCCATCTAATGCTGCCCCCCCCAGCTGCCACTGTTGCTGCCTCCCTCCCCACATGCAGCCAATTCCATCTTGGGAGGGGGAAGCAGGCAGCGGCAGCATTTGCAAAAGTGGCGGCTTTTTGCCACGGCTTTTGGAAATACTGCCACTGCCCACCTCCCCCCCGAAACAGAATTGGTGGCAGCAGGGGAGGGGTGGCATGGCCACCCATGTGTGCTGCTGCTGCCGCCCACTTCGGCCAGCCACCTAGCTCGCCTAGTGGATGGGTCAGCCCTGGTACAATGATGTAGTGTTTACAGAGTTTCCAGTGAATGAGAAGTGCTACTTTATTATGCCTTTCTGCATAGAAATTTTCTGCCTTTAGAACTTCATGGTCAGTTATGAGGTGGGTCACTGTTTCCAGCTCTTTACTAAAGCATTTTTTCCAAGAATAAATTGTTCTTGTTCTCTTTCTTCTGATCCTGCATTTTTGTTTTCTTTATACCCTGTGATCTCTATAATGTCCCATTCATGGTATTCTAAACAATCTTCAAGGCATTATTCTGTGGTATATGCATGTAAAAGGCTAACACATGAAAGATAATAAGTCATGATTCCCTCAGTATCTCCTCAATTTGTTCTAAAATCCTTAGCATAAAACTAGCGTCTTGAATAAAAGGCACTTTCAAAACTTAGCAAATGGCTCCAATACTGATCCCCTCAAGAACACAATGGACATCCCAGTGGATTAACAAATATCGTATGAACTTCAGGCAGTATGTAAACTGCTGGAATTTGTGAAGCATCAATCAAGAAATTCTTCTCTTTAAACTTAAAAATATTTGTATTGATAACAGCCTGTACTACATCTTTAATATGTTGTTGCAAAAGAGAGGTGGGCTCATCATCAAGCTTTTTATAAAACTGATCATTCATTAATTGATGTCTTACCTCTCTGCACCTTCTTTTCTCCTTTGACATATTCTCATTAATACAGCATTTTTCAAATTGCTCATCAATTTTTGGTAAATCACAAAGCACCAAATCCCTAAAAATACTAATCTTTGAATTCATGATACCCAGAGATATTCACCTGGACTTAGGTTTGCATAATGAAAAATCATCAATGGAACGTTGATCCATAAAAAATAACTTTACTTGTAACTTCCTAATAAAAAACTGATCATTGACCAGACATTGAAATAGATCATGATGCATTGTGGGGACAAATGACAGCCCTAGATACAATACCTTATCCTGCATATCAGACAACGGTTGAGAAGTCGGATTTATGACTGCTGATGACTGTTCAATCAAGACTGAATCATTGCCCCTTGCCAGTCATCTTCCTGAAAGCTCATTCTTCAGCTTGTCTGTGGGCACCTCAACCCTGACCTTTGAAGACTCTCCATCTGGAGCCTAAAAAATGCATTTGATGATATCCTGTCAACT
The DNA here is from genome assembly GCA_033557465.1 of Ichthyophis bannanicus. Taxonomy (NCBI): domain Eukaryota; kingdom Metazoa; phylum Chordata; class Amphibia; order Gymnophiona; family Ichthyophiidae; genus Ichthyophis; species Ichthyophis bannanicus. The sequence goes on along the minus strand of CM066036.1, from coordinate 29,041,577 downwards.
CTTCTTATTACTGAAACCGGACTCATCTGAAGATCCTTCAAACGTAACCTTCTTTCTGTCCCTGTTGTTGATCTTCCTTCCACTTCAAGGGGTAAATGCTCTGTTAAATAATCATTTTATCACAATTTATTTTTTAAATTTTAAATCCACACAAGGTCTCTCTAAATTGAGCATAGGTTTGCTTAATAATCCACAGGCATTCATTAAATTCACGTTCAGCACAACTGTGCTTTAATTGTTCTTCTATTTCTTAAATTGAATTGCAAATAACATTCTTCAGCTGTGAAGTAATGTCCACAATCAACACTTTGGGATATGTTTACTAAATGGCGTTAAGGGCGGACCGGTTAGCAAGCGGTAACAGCAGCGGTAAGGGTGTCATTATGCGGTAAAGGTCGGGACGGGCAGTAGGCATTCTGGCGGTAAGGGCACTTGGCTCCACTTACTGAGAGCTAACAGGACATCAGGCGTTAAGGTAACAAGCATGCACCTTAACATCCAAAAATGACAGTCACCTTAACGCAGGATAAGGGAGCCCCTGTGAAAATCATATTTTAGATGATGGATGAAAGGAAAGCTAAGGGCTAATGGACCTGTCGGATCCATATGTACCCTCACTCAGTAAGTGGGATGAGCATGTGGGAGGCAGCTGCACTATATTAGCGAGGGGTGCTCTCGTAATATGCTGTAATATCAATGTTTGGCATAGGATTGGGAAGAAGTGTCCCCTGGCAGAGTCATCAATGCCACAATGTGAGCATCAAAAGGATAACCGAGCAGGAGTAGTGACGTACAGATCATTCACAGGAGAGGTGTGAGCGATTCATCCAAATGATTTATCCTGTGTGGGCCATGGTATAGCAGTTTGCAGGAGAATACATGACTGTGCAGAACGGGCTTATGCTGATGGATGGGCTGAAGAATGGATGGCGGTAGATGACAGGGCGATATGGCCTTGCTGCTCCTATGTACTTGATGTGACCGCACAAATGTATTTGTAGTGTGTATGAAAAAAGTGTAGCTGTGCCACAGGGAAGTCCCAATACCATCTATTTGGGTATGACAGCTGTGTCAGGTTTTCTAACCACCACACAATCCTCCTGACAAATGTGCATATAACAACTGGACAAGTGTCTCTCATATTGGCCATATGGAATAAGTAGGGATGTGTAATGATTCCGTGGCCATTCCAGGAATGGGATGTGCCTGCATGCACTGCATACATGTGATGGAGGCCAAAGATGTTCCGTCACAATTATGATGAAATATCCCAATCATGTACAACTCATGTGTCATACATCTGCAGGATGAACATATCTGACCCTTTGCAATGGGCTACAGCAGAGCCAATAAAGTCATGCTGTCAGATGGGCATGATTGCAATGTACATGTTAGCAGACCCAATGTGCTATCATAACACAAAGTGTAAGAATGTGTGTCCTCTAGTCAATGCAGACCCTGGTCTGTTGCTTACCAAGCCAGTGCTCCAACCATTAGGCTACACCTCCACACTCTTCTCTATAGCACTGTCTAGAATCAAAGAAACTGCAGGTCCGTGTCTGCAATGGTGAGAGACCCAGGACATGAAACAAAGTGGCTGGTACAGTCTGAGACAGTGGTACACCACACCTAGGGCCTGTCTACAGCGGTGCACATGCAGTACAAACTGCACTGCACACTCAGTACACTAACTGCATAACAGACACAAAGCTGCAGAATACATCCCTTGTCCAAAGGCCAAGTCTCTTGAGAGTCTCCTGACAGCCTCTCAAGTTCAGACATTACACTCTCTCACAAATGGTCATGCTTTAATCCCATTACCACTCTCGGGCTTCTTAAAGCTATTACTTCCTCTTCTAAAGCGCTATCTGATCTAGACCCAATTCCCCCTGCCTATGTCCCTGAACCCTCACTGGCTCTTCTACCACTTGTCCTATCTATGTAAAACAATACCCTAGCTTCTGGTCATTTCCCACAACCTTGGAAGACTGCCATTATATGCCTAATTTTGAAAAGTTCTACATTAGACACTACTACTAATCTGGCTAGTTATTGTCCCATTTCTAATTTACCATATCTTTCCAAGGTTTTAGAAAAACTTGTTTTTTCCCCAACTCCTTCAACATCTGAAGAATACGAACTCACTTCATCCACATCATTCGGGCTTCAGGAAGGGACATAGCCCAGAAACCATATTACTTTCAGTTTTTAATGAAAAATAGGTTTCCTGGGAGAAGGGTGATATCTCATTAACAGTATCTTTAGACTTGTCTTCTGCCTTTGATCTGGTGAACCACTCCCTCCTTTCATGCCTTGCTTCTAAAGGGTCTTGACTCAACTCGACTGTCCTGCACTGGTTTCATTCTTATCACTCTACACGGTCATACTATGTTTCTTTCCAGGGGTCCACTTCTTCTCTTTTTCCTCTTTCATGTTGTGTCCCTCAGGGTTCTGTGCTGGCACTCTGCTCTTCAATCTCTTCCTTGCTCCTCTTGTCACCCTCATACAGCAGTAGGGTGTCTCAGCATATTTTTATGCCGATGACATTCTGCTGCTCTTCCGCACTGAACGCCTTACTCCTGATCTCTTTCTTATTACTCCTGTTTTACTCTTATTGCCTCCTGGTTTGAAAGCAACCATTTACAACTCAATCCCTCAAAGAACTCTGCCTTATGATTTTCAGGCTCTATGACACCTCCATCTCTAGCTCCCTCCATAGGTGGCTTTCCGATCCCAAATCCTATTGGCTACCATTCCCGTATCCTATACAGTTTAAACCTTTGATCATCATTCATAAAATTCTTGCCTCTGGTATACCGGCCTATCTTTCCACACATTTAATACCATATGCATCTACTCATTCCCTCCATTCAATACATGCAAACACTACTTACCATCCACATCACAGGCCCATCTTGAAGGTACATGTAACTGCATTTTTTCTTTTTATCGTGCCCCTTCTCTATGGAATTCCACAGCATGGCACTAACCTCTGAGGCAGCACATGTGCAAGGCGTGCAGTCCTTTGTCACCTGCTGTACACTGCAAGATAGGTACACCTGCACATACACCCAACTTAAACCACATTCATGACCCCTACGGACCTTCACTGTCCTCCACGGGAGGGCCATGCACACATCTCCCACCATCATACGAGGTCTGTCCCAAAAGTAATGAGAATGATTTAATTTTTTTTTTATTGAACATACATGCAATTACAGTTTATCCCCTTCTAAATAGGCTCCTTGTGATCGAATGTAGCAATTCCAGAGTTGCTGCCACTCTTCATAGCAGTGGAAGAAGTCTTCACTTGAGATGTTGTTCAAAGCCCTCATCGCAGCTGTCTGGACATTTTCAACTCTCCCAAAATGATGTCCTTTGAGGTGGGGTTTGAGCTTGGGGAATAAAAAGAAATCACACGGAGCCAAGTCAGGGCTGTATGGTGGGTGGGGAAGCGTTGTGATATTATTTTGAGCCAAAAATTCCCTCACAGTAAATGTGTGACTTGGCACATTGTCGTGGTGAAGGAACCACGTCTTTGAAATTTCATGGCAGATGCGCACAACTCTGTTTCACAAACGCTCAAGTACCTGTAGGTAAAATGTTTGATTCACAGTCTGTCCAGGTGGCACAAACTCCTTGTGAACAACTCCCTTTGAATAAAAAAAAAAATAATGAGCATGGATTTCACTCTTGATTTGCTCATTCGGGCCTTCTTTGGTCAAGGTGGTCAAGCCGCATTGCCGCCTGACCACCCGGCTGCTCTTTGCCTTCACTCCTGCCCAATCGGGGCAGTGGGAGCTGAGGAGCCGCGCTCACCCAAGCAGAATAAATAGCGACGTCCCTACTCCGAGGGAGCCGCATTGCTGCCTGACCACCCGGCTGCTCCTTGCCTTCACTCCTGCCCAATCGGGGCAGTGGGAGTGCTCCTGCCCAATCGGGGCAGTGGGAGCTGAGGAGCCGCGCTCACCCGAGCAGAATAAATAGCGGCGTCCCTACTCCGAGGGAGCCGCATTGCTGCCTGACCACCCGGCTGCTCCTTGCCTTCACTCCTGCCCAATCGGGGCAGTGGGAGTGCTCCTGCCCAATCGGGGCAGTGGGAGCTGAGGAGCCGCGCTCACCCGAGCAGAATAAATAGCGGCGTCCCTACTGGGCGCGCCCGCACCTGGCGGGCCCGCGCCTGAGGGCCTCACCACAGGGCCCTTTGGCGTGGCCCTTAGGCGGTGGCGATTGGCGTGGCTCACCACACTAAAAGAAATCGCAACGAGTGAGGCCCACAAGAGTAACTATAACCGGGTTGCAGTCACTCACGGCTTGAGCTCCCCGGGACGGGTATGAGCTCGCCGACACCGTATTTCACACACCTCGAGCTCCCCTGGCTGGGTTGAGTTCTGCAAAACGCGGGAGTTCAACACCTCCGGCATCGAACTGCTCAACGCGCTGCACTGAGGACCAACGCCACGTAAGTCACTCTCAAGGAGATAGTCCTGCTAGCAATACCTACACTTACAATCTAACCAAACTGACACTTGCAATCTGACTGTTGAATCTGACGAAGTTGATGCAGCTGCACTATGCTTAATGTATGCTACGAAGTTTGTTGTAAAACATCCATGATATCGTGAAGGGACAAGCATATAAAAACCTTGTTATTAACCGCCAATATTGTTAATTGCCACCAACTCCACCACCATTAATGCTACAGTTGCATGCTAGTGCTGCCAATTACTGATCATAACAGGCACACTCACCTCTACCTCTACTAGTTTTGTTTACTTATAATTACAAATGTTGCTAATGTCGCTACTTTTGCTACGTTGCTACTATTGATAATGTTACTACTGTTTACTACTATTGATACGTATCCCTGACACGTATACTGGCTACTGTTGATACGTATCCCTGACACGTATACTGGCTACTGTTGACACTTATACTTGCTAGTACTAACTGTTACAACATATACTGTTGATACTTACTCTTGGTAGTGCTGCAACTATAATTACCAGGGTTAAAAATATAGCTGTCAGAGTAAAGGGCATTGCAGAGTTACATCACAGGGCATTGCAGGGTTACATCACACAGCTAAAAATGAAGGCGCTAATCTTGTACCTTGGGATATACCTGCTCACACTAATCCCTGCCTACGCATTCAATCAAAACCTATACCAATCACACCCACACCTACACACACCACTCTACCTCCTCTACACCATACAAACGCCACAACCAATCCTACTCGCACCATACTACTTCACCAGAAAAATAGTAACACACATACTACACCACAGGGCCTCCACTAACAGTTCTAGGAGAAATCAGAGACACCGCAAGACTAAAGCATCATTGCCCCACACACACAACCAAACTCCGTCACAAACCACTAACAATCAGGCTACACAGGCCTTGCATGAAACCTGTAATATCACCCTCATCAATGCTTGCTCAATCAGGAACAAAACCCACATAATCCACGACATCATCACTGACGAGCAGCCTGACATCCTATGTATAACTGAAACATGGGTCACCGAAACTGATGCAGCCATATTAAACCAGATCAGCAAACCTGGATACAACCTGTATAACTGTCCCCGATCCCACAAGAAGGGTGGAGGGGTCCTCATAATAGCTAAAGCCAACCTGCAACTCTCAAGCACATATCAGAACTCTAACACAGACATAGACCTACTCAAGGTAGAAAACACAGCAGTATCCATCTGCTTGATATACAGACCCCCCACACCACATCACGAGATATTTGCCTCAGCATTAGAAAACATATCCTCAACGCAACCGAAAAAATTCCAGATCATACTAGGGGACCTAAATCTAGCATCAACGACAGCCACGCATGCAAACACCTTCCTAGAAGCTATGACCCAGCTAGGGTACCAACAACTAGTAACAGAACCCACCCATAAAAAGGGACACACACTGGACATGGTCTTCACACCCAAAGGAGAACAGGCCAATGTTGAGAAGCCTCTGATAGAGATCAACCCTCTACCCTGGTCAGACCACCACCAAATCAATATACGGATAAAACTTCCTAAATTGCCTAAAAAGACAAAAGCAAAAAGAGTAACACACCAACAAAGAAGATTTAACAAACCAAACATGGAAGGTCTTATCAATACCATCAAATCCCACATAGACCTGGGAGAAACAGACCTCGATGAATTAACAAGCAGCTGGGATTCCGGAATTCAGACCATAGCGATCCCTAAAGGGAACCAGACACCAAACACATCCAAACACCAATCGGAACCTTGGTACACCATAACACTGACCAGAATGAAGAGAGACCTCAGAAAACACGAAAGAAGGTGGAGACATACCAAATCCATCGAACTCAGGGCTGTGTACCTCAATTTCTTCTCAAAATACAAAGAAGAAGTAAACACAGCAAAGAGGATACACCATACCAACATTCTAAACAAAGCCATCAACAAACCACGTGAACTTTTCGCACTAGTAAAATCGCTAACCAAAACAGCCCTACCAGAACATCAAGATAGCCCCATCCATCCACAAACGCTGGCAAATCACTACGCAAGCAAACTGACTACCACCACCCCCACTCTCTATGTAGACACACCATACCAACGAACAGAAGTGGAGCAAGAACTGACATGGAGCACTTTCCACAACATCGATGAACAACAAACCATCAACATTCTAACCTCCATAAATACCACCACCTCACCACTCGACCCCTGCCCAACTGCATGGATCAAAGCAGCAAAAAAAGAGATCAACCAGCAAATAGCCCACATTGTAAATCAGTCACTAAGTCCAGGAATAATGCCTGACCAACTAAAGCAATCTATAATAAGGCCAATCCTAAAAAACAACTCTCTCAACAAGGAAGACCCGACCTCATACCGCCCCATCTCCAGCATTTCGTTCCTGGCAAAAATCATTGAAAAGGCAGTGCTCATACAACTTCAAGAACACCTTGATGACCGTGATACCCTAGACAAACAGCAATACGGGTTCAGAAGAAACCATGGAGTTGAAACACTTTTGATAGCGCTAATGAACAACCTCCTCAAAGGACTAGAAGACAGAAAGAAAATGTTTATACTCATTTTCATTGACATCTCTGCCGCCTTTGACACTGTACATCATGGGATCCTCCTTAACAAACTGGAATCTATAGGAATTGTGGGAACCCCCCTCAAATGGTTCTCCTCCTACATATCGAATAGAAGGCCTCAAGTACAATTCAATGGGGAGCAAGTTGAACCTTTCTCTCAAACACAGGGCATACCCCAGGGTTCGGCTCTCTCGGCACTACTGTTCAACATCTACATGCAACCCCTCTGTGACATTTTCAAAAGGCATAACATTAACTACCACACATATGCAGATGATATTATGCTCTACACACAATTGGACGCCGCGGACCCTAAATATACACAGCTCGAAACCTGCCTGGACGAGATGTTAAGATGGCTACAGAAAAACAACATGACAATTAACCAGAAGAAAACAGAGGTCATGTATATATCCAGTAAACCGAACTTCAAGCCCCCTTCTACAATCACCCTGTGCAACAACACGTACAATACGAAAGATGAAATCAAATATCTAGGAGTCACACTCGACTGCAACCTAAAATTGGAGACACACCTACGTAAAACAAACAAAGCCATCTTCCATAAACTTAGGGTGATACAACCTCTAAGGAAAATAATAGCACCCGGTGATTTCCGGTCTGTGGCACAAGCACTCATTATGCCACACCTAGACTACTGTAATGCCATCTTACAAGGTCTGCCTAAAAAATCACTAAATATCCTTCAGATGGCCCAAAATGTGACAGCCAGGATCATAATGGGAACAAGCATTTCTGAACACATTACCCCCATTTTAATCGAGCTACATTGGCTCCCAATTGCAGCCAGGATACAATACAAGATGTTAGTAACCACGTTCACACACTTATCAATAACATAGCCCCCTCATTCCTGTCCTCACTTATTAGCACGCAACCTGCAAATAGGGACAGAAGAACCGCCAACTCGGGCACTCTGCAAGTCCCCACCAACATCAGAGCTGTGAAAACAAGTACGTGTCGCAGAGCTTTCTCATTCTCTGCACCAACTATCTGGAACCAACTCCCTTTTGAGCTGCGCTTAATCAAGGACATTACCGAATTCAGGAAGGAGCTAAAAACCCACCTTTTCAATTGTTACTACAATCAGCTATGACTCTCAAGCTCGATGGAATCGTAGCAAAACAACCAGATAATTGTATGCTTTTGAAACCGCTATATGTATAAATATGTAAATATGTATAAATGTAAATTTATGTAATCCTGTCCCCAAGACACTAACCCTGTGTGCTGTGACCTACCCTTAAATCTATGTATTTACTATCCCCTCCCAGTCCTGATTTGACAACCCCCAAAGATGAATCGAACCGCTGCTGATCGCTGGAAGTAGCGGTATATAAGTGTGTATTAAATAAATAAATAAATAAGGTGATTGGGAAGTGTGCCAATCTGAACTCTGTCTTTTGGTTGTGGGATTGTACTTGAAAACCCAAGCTTCATCTCCGGTTATCACTTGCTGCAGAAAGTCGGGCTCACTTGTCACAAGATCCAAGAGTTTCTGAGAAACCAACACATGATTGTTCATCGGGCAAATTCTTTGGGACCAGTTTCGCACAAATTTTTCTCCTGTGCAGATCTTCTGTAATGATTCGGTGGATGTCCATTTTCGGTAGTCCTACCTCCTCTGAGATTAACCGCACATTCAAACGTCGGTCCCTATTCAGAACAGCCTGCACACGAGCCACATTGTTCTCAGTTCTGGAAGTTGAAGGATACCCTGCGCGTCGTTTGTCCTCAACGTTCTCCCTTCCGTCCTTGAACGCCTTGTGCCACCTGAAGACTTAGGCTGAAGACAAAACAGCATCCCCATAAGCTGTCCTCAATAACTGCAATGTTTTGGAACCAGATTTTCAGAGTTTCGTGCAGAACTTAATCGCTTAATGCTGCTCCAGACTCCTCTGCATTTTCACCCGTGACAAGACACGAAAACTACTACGCACTTTGCTAACGGACTGACTGCTACAAAGGTGCGGACTCAGCTGAGGAAGGTCAAACTGTATACCAGGGTTCCTCCTCCACCTGCCTCGACCCCCCCCCCCCCTCTTTCCTTTCCTGGCCCTTCTGCGCTGTGCAAAAAAATCAATCATTCTCATTACTTTTGGAAAAGACCTTGTATGGCTGAAACTGGGGCCCTGGGTGCCAATATCTCTGAGCCCCTCCATTACCCATGATGCATCGCAAACTCTGAGCACATATATGCAACTGATGGCCATATGGAGAATGCAGCGATCCATCACAACAGCTATGTAATATGCAGGGACAATGTGTGCTTCTTGCACATGACAGCTGCAATATGTGCAAATGACCTATTTCTGCAGTCACCATGATTATGAGGGACGGCACATATCACCTGGTCCCCAGAGCAAGCCCTGCAAGAGATAGAGATATGCTCCAGAACCTGGAGAATCTATCACTGCCAGTGTGCTACAGGTCTTGTCTGCAGTGTGTGATGCTAGACACATGATATTCTGTATAAACGCAGCATGCCGGAGTGGCCTGTCTTTTCTGGGCCTAATATCCTACTCCTGTTGGCCAGAGACTCTCCAATAACATCTCATGTCAGTCCCTAAGGTTGCGGCCGCTGTTACCAAGGAACTCAAATGAAGTGAGTGTTATCTAGGCAGAAGAGCCTCCAAAACCATAGTAACCAGGTTACCAACAGCCCAATAGAAGCTGCTAGCCTCACTTTCTGGGAATTCCAATTTACCAGATCAATCCCAGGCAGCCTGCATATGTTGGGCAACACCGTCCTGTGTGAGCCACTCACATACCATCTGTGCCCAGTATGCTAGTCATCACACACTGCATGTGCACATAGACACCATGAATTCACTGGCTTTGTACAAACAACATGGACAATCAGCAACCAGTCTAGTGACTGGACTGCCATAAAAGAAACAGCCCACATATCACTACAGCTTGACCTTATATAGCACCATGTGCATACATAGCCGTGACATGGTCACAGCTCGGTAAGAATGAGAGTGGCCTCTCAGCATGAACAGATGTGTGCACCCAGGCCATGCCCATGGCAGACCCTCGCTGAAATGGCTCAGCCATTGATCTAACCTCTGATACATCTACATCCTTTGCAAACCACTCTGTTTTAGGAAATACCCAGAATCCTCTGCTCCTCATTATGTACCCCGTTATCTTGGACTTGGGGACAGCTCATGCAATGCAAGGCACAATGAAAAGTTGGCCAGAGACAGGCTGAGAGTGCATACAGGGGCTACGTCTGTCACATACACAAATATGGTGACCCCCTACACAGCTCTTGGCAGTGAGCATTGAACCTAGTTCCATTCCTGTACTCACATATGTCGTCATGTCGCTAGTCATGGACATTCCAAACCTGACCAGTGTAGCACATGTACCCTCCCATGTTGCAGATACAATGACCACCCCCCAAGATGCATGGAATCATGGCAGGTTGGACAGAAGGTTGGATGTTGGAACAGTTGATGGTGACACATAAGCCACCATTTCCTGTCTCTTTGTACTCTGATACCATCTTTGTGACTGTCACACAGTGCCCATAGGGAGCCAGTGAGGTTGTCATGCAGGACCTCTGATGTAACACATGCAGACACTAAATAGGCCTGCATAGGTTCAGGCCACTGAACATAGGCTTTGACCAGCAATGCCACCTACAAAGGACATATACTAAACATATATAGTACTGTTACCCGCAACCCTACTGCCACCCCAACATTCACCTCCAGGCACTACCTTCCCATATGATGGTGGGTGATGCAGAGATCAACATGACATCCTGTGCCATATTTCAGCAGCTGGAAGCGTACACACACCATTCAGAGGTCAGTGTACCACTGTCCCAATCAGGCACACAGGTGCATTTGGACTCTCATTTTGGATAAAGCACAGTTATTTACCTGTAACAGGTGATCTCTGGGAACAGCAGGAATAAGTCTTCACATATGGGTACGTCGATACCGACAGAGTCCCAACACGCCTGCGTGCTGCCTTCCCGCCTTTCCCAACTGCCTCTCCTCAGTTAAGTTTGAAAGCTGAGGCAAAGAGAGAGAGAGCAAGAAAGGGAAAGATGGAGAAAGAGATAGCAACTTCTAGGGGAGGTGGGTGGGTTGTGAAGACTTATTCCTGCTGTTCCCAGAGATCACCTGTTACAGGTAAATAACTGTGCTATCTCCAGGAACAAGCAGGAATGAGTCTTCACATATGGGGACTCCCCAAGCTAAGATGCCTAGAGGGAGTCCTGGCATGTAGCGAATGTGGAGAGAGCCATGCTACTACTCAGAACCTCAGGCATCTTGGGAATGGAGGGTAAGAGTTGAATTATAGGAAAGGTGCTGTGGAACAGCTGGACTAGAACAGGACTTCTATGGAGGAAGATCCTGTATAGATGACCCTTGGTAGTAAAATATTGAATGCAATATTCTAATATGAACCTCCCTTGGTGGTATTGTAAAAGTCTATTGAGGTTCAGATGGATCTGTTAGAAGAGTCAGTGGAAGATCCTCAAGGGTTACCTCACTGTGAAGTGGAGGTAATAAACTTTAGGAATAACAATTGGAGGTCAGAACCCATCAGGGTGAGAAATAGCCCCAGAGGAAAACTGGGGTAGTACAATGAGGTAGGGCTTCAGCAGGAAATGCAGAAAGTACTGTTAGACAAAGCTTAAGCCCCTTTGGTCGAAGGACAGCACAATGCTAGGACCAAAAGGAAAATAAGTCTGACTGATTTGGACTGACAAAAGAAATAGTCCCTGTGGGAGAGAAGGGGTATGGAGACCCCTATATCCGATCCCAAAGTGAGGACAGACTTATGAAGCGTTACAGCTTTAGATTAACTGAAAATCCGCTATGTCTTTCCAAATGAGGTCAATTAGGAAAGAAAAGGTACCTGGAAGCTTCAGAGGTACCTAAACCTGAAAGGTTATGGTAAGAGAAACAAAAAATGTGTTAATTACCACAGGGAGTGGTTATATGTGTAGAACCCTAAGCATGCTGGCACAGCATTGATAGGGGTAGTGCACATCTGTCAGAGTCATATAGGAATATATGGATATATGAACCTAGACAGAGAGATATCTCAACAGGAGTATATATGTATATACAGACATATATAAACAGAGATATACTTGGGCGGTACATATTATATATATATATATATATATATATCATCTGTAGACATACAGACACAGGTCTCCATGTGGGTAGATGGAGACATGGCTATATAACTAGATCCCCATAGGGATATGGGAATAGAGAGAAGATTCATCTGATAGCAAGAAAGGAGGTACCTGCTTGAATAGATGTATAGAGCATCTTCTTTCCCTGGTTATAATTGACAGAGTCAGAGGAATGGTCTCCCTGACAAAGAGGAGTCTAGATTCCTTTAAGAATTCGAGCTCTTGAATAACCAGGATGGCCTACGTGAAAAATGCAGAGGATAGTTTCAGTCTGCAGGCAGCAAGTCCAGATCTCTCTAGAAATGCGGTATGGCCTATATGTTCTGTCTCGAAAAGAGATGTTAGACGAGATGGTAAGGGTAGGGAAACCCTACCAGTCAAGGGAACATGACTGGGTGAACCCCTCCTAACCATCTAGGCTTATCTGCTAGACAAGATACTAATGCTCTCTAGCAAGGGCCCACAGTGCAAAGCTACCCTGTAGAGTTGCAGAGAGCATGTTAGAGGTTGGTTAGAAGAAAAAACTGGCTGCTCAAAGCCAGTAGGTTACTTAAACTATTCTGCCAAAACCAAGGGGATTGGAGAAGGCGAAGAAAAGAAGTCAACCAACAAATCTATGATGATAGGGTTTTCCAAAAGGGTTGGTAACCTGTTTTGGGTCTAGCAGTGAGGCTAGAAGGAATGCTAGTGGAGGACAAACCCTGGTTGTGTGGAAAACAGAACCAGTGGGTTGACCACTAGGAATTGCTGCATTTGCAGAAACTACCAGGGCAGCAGAAAAAAAATTATTTTCCATTGTTTTAGATTGGAAAAAGAAGTAACAGACCTAAGCAGAAGTGGTAAGACTTCCTTATTGTCTGATAAGCTGCCCTAAAGTAAGAATATGAGCAAAAAGGGGGGAGACAACTCTGGAAGGGAAAACCCCTTTGTGGAAAAGGTAGAGAACCATAGGGGCTTACCAGTGTAATAGAACCCCTCTTACAAACTGAATGTTGTAGTAAGAGGGGGGTAAGACAGAGTTGAAGAGACTGACTATGTAGGAAGTCTCTGAAAGGTAAGATGATATATGCTAGTACAGGGGAAAAACTGTCTTTTTGATAGTTGTCACATCTCTTTCTCCCAGAAGGAGGAAGAGAAACCTGTTAACTATAGGCATGATCATCATAAAGACTCTTAGAGCAAAAAGGAAGGATGTCTCGTGAAGAGAGATCCATGAGAATTTAAAATGAAATTAGTGTAGATGCTTCAAGTGAAAAGAAGCAGACTGCAAACTCTAACCACCAAACAGGAGATATAATGATAATCTATCTGAAACCCTACGACTGCTGGGTTTGCTGAACCTGTTGAGATGGTGGTTTCTTTGGACCAGAACGATGTTTCCCTTGTTTGGGAACATCTGTATGATGGGCAGAAGAGGGATAAAACTTTTTCCCTTTAGGGGAACAAAGTTTGTTAGAAAATTTCTTACCAACTGGGAAAGAGGAAGGCATAGAACAGCCTCTGGAAACAGCAATGTCAGTGGTTAACTGAGCAACTTGGAGTAAAGACTCCTTGTTAAAGAGATTTTCTCTAGTGCAAGGAGTATTTCCCAGTCTTTCTTGTGCCCATTTGTCCAAATCTGAAACTTGGAGCCAGGCTTTACGTCGTGCCCCTATAGCTATAGCAGAAGTTCAGCTAACAGACTCTAAGGAGTCTAGGGAAGCACGAGTAAGGAACCCAGAGATATTTTTAGCATGACTAACCAGTAAGGAATAGTCTGCTCTTTTGGGCTCTTGAAGAAAAGGGGTCAAAAGTAGTAATTTCTTTGTGACTTCTTCAAGAGATAATCCCATATAGAAAATATATGAGAGAATTCTTGCTGAAAGCATGGATACCTGGAAGGTTTGGCGTCCAAAGGCATCTAAAGTCTTAGACTCACAACCTGGCGGATAAGAAGAGTGCTTTTTAGTACTCTTAATACGCCTCATTGCTGATTCCACAAGAATGGAATGATGAGGAAGTTGAGTCTTTTGAAAACCTGGAGAGGGGGGCACCTTATATAGAAGATCAGTTGCCCTAGAAGGTGGGGGTAACGTTAAAGGAGCTTCCCACATTCGTAAGAGGAGATCCTGCAAGGACTGATGCAAAGGAAGCATGATGTTCTCCTTTGGACTTCCGGGAATATACAGGGATTCTGTATTCCCTGGTGCAGGATCCTGCCCAGGTATAGAAATGGCAAGTGATTTTGCCATATCAAGCAGAAAGACTTGAAAAGAAAAATCCCCAGAGGGAAATCCTCTCGAAAGAGGAGGACAGGCTAGATCTGTTGAAGAACTAGCATTGGCACCCAGGTATCTATCCAATTTTAGAGGAGTAGAAGATCCTAAAGGGTGGAGTATGGGATCCTTAGAGGATGGTTGCCGGTACCGCAGGAAGTCGGGACCAGCAACAGTCGGTAGCGCATCGTCCATGATACGGATCGATTCCAAACTCGGTACCGAGGGAAGCGAGCCTGATGAAAGAAGCATGGAAGGTACCGACGGCAATGGTAATGTAGATTCTGGTACCGACTCCGGTACCGTATCCAATACCGGTGGATGAAGGCCAGCCAGTGACAGCTCTAACGGTATCGAAGAAACCAAGAGTGCCGGACATGGATCATCAGAACCGTGCCTTCGGTACCGTCCGGTGTCAGTACCAAAGTGAGTCGGTACCCAGTCCTCCAGACTGGAGATCGATTCTAGACTCGGCATCGAAGGAAGCGAGTCTATCGATGCACATCTGTAGGGTACCGACTTCGGTACCAGTACCGGTACCGGGATCGATACCGATACTGGAAGATCGGTCTGCAGCGTATCCAATGGGCCCGTAGGTACCGAGGATGCCAAACTACGATCCTTGGTGAGGAATGTTTCATCCAACACCATTGCCAATGCCGGGGTATCGGTACCGCTCGAAGCGGATGCCACCACCGAGCATGGCTCAGGTATGTTCGGAGAGGGGTGAACCTCAGGAACAACCTGAAACCCCACACAGGATTTGGAGGCCGAAGACTCCCACCAGGGTTTTAAAGCCAGTGTGTTCTCGAGGGCAAGGCCAGAGGCATCTCTATGCTGTGCATGAGATTTACCACTCGAGGACTGGCTAGTCTTAACAGACGGTTTTTGGGTTACCTGATCCTGTCAAGAAGAAGGGGTGGTCAGTGCCCTGAAGATGAATGGGGACCGCGTATCGAGGGGAACTCGATGCTGAAGACTTCTTCCAACTATACTGTTACAGGAGGGACACTCCAGAGGAAAACGGTCAGGACCCAAGCAGGGTAGACACCAATTATGAGTGTCTAAAATAAATTTTGTACTGCCACAGTTTGAACATTTCTTAGGGATAGTGGCTGGCGCTTCCATAAGGAAAAAAGGGTAGGCCTAGCAAGCCGGAAAAAAACCCGTCAGGCACTAAGAGGAAAAAAGTATTCCTTATAAAGGAATATGATGAAGAAAAAAGAAAAGAAACACCGGCGGTACCGGTGGCGTCGGGAAAGGCAGCTGCGACCACAAGAAAACTAAAAAATAAAAGAAGAATTTTCTGCGGTGAAAGAAGGACATCCTGCCGGCTCCACGGAAAAATGAAAACTGAGGAGAGGCAGTTGGGAAAGGCAGGAAGGCAGCACGCAGGCATGTTGGGATGCTTCCAAAAGCGTTCTGATTGGACGCTGGGAAGCGTTCCCGCGCGGACTCCGTTGGTACCGACGTACCCATATGTGAAGACTCATTCCTGCTTGTTCCTGGAGATTAAGTAATGTACTGCTGGATGCTTTCGACATCTCCTCAGCCTTCGACACAGTGGACCACAACACCCTCCTGGAAAGACTAAAGAACACTGGTATACACGGTATCACATTGAAGTGGTTCCACTCGTACCTAACCGAAAGACAGCTACAGGTCAAGTCGGGACACAACACCTCTCGACCCATAAACGTCCGACAGGGAGTACCTCAAGGATCCGCACTCTCGGCACTCCTATTTAACATCTACATACAACCAATTTGCAACATCATGAAAAAGAACAACATTCAATACACAATATATGCAGACGACATAATGATATACACCCCGATATCAATCAACAACCCGGACTTCTCTAAGATAACAGACTGCCTCACCCAAATGGAGAATTGGTGTCAAAACAACAACCTAGCAATAAACTACAACAAGACCGAAGCCCTAATCATCACCCGGAACCAAAGCTTCATACACCCACCAAATTTAAAGATACAAAGCACCACTATACCAATAAGATCAGAAGTGAGATACCTCGGAGTTACTCTGGACAATAAACTCAATCTCAATCCACACATAGACAAAACAATCCAAAAAGCCTACTACAAGATGCGAATCATCAGGAGACTAAAGCCGCTCCTTGCCCCGGAACACTTCCGTACCATCTGTCAAGCACTGATAACCCCACTACTGGACTTCTGCAATCCGATATACCTTGGCCTACCGAAACAAGCCCTCAAACCTCTACAACTAGCACAAAACACTGCTGCACGAATCATATCAGGAACTGCAAGACAAGAGCACATCACACCCACCTTAAAGGACTTACACTGGCTTCCAATCGGTGCACGCATCAAATACAAAACTATCATAAACATATTCAAGATAAAACACCATACATCAGCCAACAGCCTACACACCCTCATACAATCAGACACCAGTACGCGTCCCAGAAGAAAACAAACCCACAACAGAGTCAGCACCCCAAGTGAATACAAACACACACGCAAGGACACAACAGACAGAGCACTCTCAATGGCCGCTCCAACAATATGGAACAAACTCCCGGACGACTTGAGGGCCACTACAGACCTAAAAGACTTCAGAAAACAGCTGAAAACCATACTGTTCATAGAACACTATGGACACATCACATAACTTCAGAGAATGAACAACAGCACATGATCCCGCCTAACCAATGTATGCATGGAACTTGTTTTTGCACCACTGTATATAGCCCACTCTGTAAATAGCTCACACCAATCTAGCACACAACACAACACACACTCAATTTCCCCCCACTGCATGTATAACACACTCACTTGACCTGATTGTTTGCTGTGATACCACCTTGATTATTAAGATAAGGCGGTTTAGAAATACTGTTAAATAAATAAATAAATGATCAGCAGTGTTGAGGTGGTGTTTCTTGTGTTTGAGTTTGCCTGATATGTACCTCCCTGTATGTGCATACACTGCATGGGGCAAAGAGTCCCCTTGCTTGCACTCTGCAAATGCAGCATGGGAGAAGAGCAACGTGCATGCAGGTAAATCACAATTAAGTGAATGGATTGGACATTCATAGAGGCCAGCCCTCCCCCTGAGCCTAGTTCCCTATAGGGGGCTGACACTGTTGCCATGGATACAGCAGTTACAGCAGTCGGCATTAATCTGACCTCTCACCTGTGCAAACTGGTGTGTCCTGAGGCCTGGAGGCTGAGTCAGAAATGAGGGATGCAACACACACACACACACACGCGTACCCCATGCTCACTCCAATAAAACCAGCAGATGATTTGGGAGCTGCACAACAATGTCATATTAGGAGGTAAGTGTAGGGGAATGCTGTGGGGATGGGCCTTGTTGATGGTGTAACCGGGAATTCATTACAGTGTCACAGCCACAGGTTGCAACTACTTACTATAAACTAACCTCCTGCTTGTAAATGCTGTTTTGCACAGTAAGCAGGGTTGCTGTACTGTATAGCTAACATGCAGCATGTTGCGTGCACAGCCATAAAGCCTGGACACCACACGCATGCACAGTGCATTACTGAGGCTCACACTACTCTGGATACACACGACCCTGCTGTCCAAAAGTGGTGCAGGTTGGCTATTAGCATGCTCTGCCATGATCAGGCGCTGTGAATGCCTGCTCAGTTTGCCAGTGCTATTAGCGTGCTCTGCCATCCAGCCGTGGGTGTTGCAGCTTCCCAGTGTGGCAGCTGAGTATGTGGACTCTTGCTGGACGAAATGTTTAAGGTTGCACATGCTGATACAGTTCTGGAAAAGTAGGATAAAGTTAACACACATACAATTCCTGATCCACAGGAAAGTCTTGAACCTGCAACGATTTTCTCATATACAGATTGGCCATGTGTTTGGAGCCACAGAACAGCCGTGTGGGTCCATCAATCCATGGGTATATATGTGGTCATTGTCAGGATGCATGTGAACATGAATTGGGGTATGCCTATGTCTGCTTTGATCTCTACAGGGTCTCTGCCATCTTTGTCTGACAAGGTATGTTCGTTAGGTGTAGGAGAAGGACATTTTGTTAGGTTTGTATGTTGCACTGCCTTGCTATGCTGCTGGTTCAATTGACATTCATATCTTACATATAGGACTTGTTCAGTCAGGACAGGCCATGATACATGAACAGACACATTGCAGACCATGGGTGTACTAGCAGAATGAACAACATTCCCATTTCCTGGTGTGTGCCTGTGGGGCAGTCATGGAATAATCTCATATTCTGCAGACCAACATAGCATATTTGGATTCACATGTGGCTCAGCTGGTTGTATCTGACTGAGTACTTACTTATGGATGGGTCACAGGTTCACGCACAGATTATGGACATCATTTGGCAGGTGAGGGGGCAGGGTGGACATTTTTCCTCTGACATGGGCCGTTATCATATTGCATATTATTCTTGCCTAAGTGGCATATTTTTCTGCCAGCATGTACATATCAACTCATTATGTGTGGTTTGGGGGCATCCTGATCCCAGAGCCAGCCCATCCACTCGGAGAACTAGTCGGGTGCCAAGGTCGAAAGGTCATGGTGGACAGCATGCCGGACGATCCCTCCCTCCCTGCCATTGTGGCACAGCCGCTGCCTCAGTACTGCAGGTGGCCTTATTGAAGTTGCACACATGTGGCTAGGCACACCTTGCTGCTTCTGCCCCACTCCATCGGGGGATGTGGGCTCGCTTACTGCTACCTTAGACCTTGGTAGAGAGGGATCACCATGTGCTCTGCTGTACCTGCTGCTGACAAGCTTGCCATTCCACTGACAGTGGCAACTGCAACGTTGCACCAGACACACAGGGCCGGAACAAAGTTTCATCTGCAGCATGCTGCAGCTGCTGCGACCACCCCACCCCTACCCTCACACAATGTTGACATGGCAGCATAGTGGCAGTGGGGGTGGCACGCCTTCTTTTTGACTGCAGCAGCATGTATATATGCTGCCACTGTCACAGTGGGGTCATATCAGATATCACAGATGTACATTATAGGCAGCAGCCTTCTCAACTAGCCAGCCCTACTGCATCACCCACATTACACCGCCTTTGCCAATTTGGCACCAACAACATAGTGCCCTTTCTTAATAGGTCACCATGCTGTTGCTGCCAATGGAGCACTATTATCACAAATTTGGGAACGCCGGTGGGTTTATCACATTGCATACATTTAAATAGGCTCTCTCCCCTCAGAAATAGCCCTTACTGCGAGCTTTCAGATGGCATTAGGGTTCCCAGTGCTGGGAGCTCTAACTCATGGTAATATAACCTAACTTTAAAAAGGAGCACACACTATCCCCACCCACTCTCCACCCCATTAATGCCCACTCTCTACCTCCTTTCACCTTAACGCTACGGACCTGGCTTCAGCATGTTAATCCAGCATTATTGGCAATTTCTCCAGCATTAACCACTCAGGGGCACCGATAATTCCTGTTAATGGCTCCTTTGCTTCCTTACCACCCTTTAGTAAACATACCCCTAGATCTGTACTAAAATAAGAGGGAGGAACCGTGAAGTTTTGTTAAACCAACGAGAGAATTTTTGGATCTTTATGCTAAATTCCATTTCCAAAAGGGAATTAAATGCATAGACTAAGTAGGCGTCTTTGTTAGTGGGATGCTATGGAGTTGAGTGGATGACGACTTTTGGAATTGCACTTAAATATCCAGAAGTACTTGTGAGCTTTCAGGAAGCAGAGAAGATCTGATACTGAATTGCAAAGTATGTGCAGTTGAAAGGTGGCAACTGCAATATTCTGATATAGAATTTGATTTTATTTCATAGGGGAAGAACAGTAAAAGATATTAAACCCTCCATCCCTGATGCATAACATCAAAGCATAAATTCGTGTCAGTGGAAGGACATCTGTGGCAAAAAGACATCAATTGTTTAATTGTGGAATACAGAATTTATGAACTGTTTTCTAAGAGGTTTTTTTTACATAAAGTGATTGGAAAATAGTGGCATGAATTTTGAATGGTTACTGGTTTTAACTGCAAGTATAAAAACTAAAGCAATAGAGTGATGTTTAAAAAATCTTTGAAAATGAAATTGGAGCATTATCCACTCTGTGAATTTCCTATGAAATATGATGGTCCTAAAAGAATAAGGGACATGCTTACTAGAGTGTGCTAACAATTACCATGGCCTTTAATACACAGTAAACTGTTAGCATGGGGCCACAGTAACATTTACTCACACTAAAAATGCAATGCAGTAAAAACCATGCGCTAACTGCTTTAGCGTGTGATGGGAGTTAAGGAGAAGAGCAAACATTGCCTGTACGCTGCGGTTAATACACTCTAATCATGAATGTTACAGTTAGTGTGAGTTCACTTGCTGCCCCTCAAAGGGTGGCGATAAGTGTACCCACATTAATTGCAGCTGTTTTAGTACAGTGAGGTGCTTCTCCCCACAGTAACGTATGGAGCATGCCATGAACGCCCTCAACAGTTAGCTGGAGTTGGACACACCTCCTTGCTTATTTTTTGCATTTAAAGAATGCTGAGGTGCTGAACCTTAGTGCACTTTAGTAAACATACCCCTAAACTGAATAAGCTTTAATTATATTTGCTGCTTTGATTGAAGTTGCTATTGCATAACAAGCACACAAAACAGCAATACAGAATTTTAATCTCTCTCCCTCCCTCCACCATGCTCTCCTAGTGGTCTGCCAGATCCCATATCTTACCCCAACCAGCCTCTGTATTCAGCTGCACACATCAAAGGGACATAAGTATCCTAACTCTAAGGCATTCTTAAATCAGACCAGCAACTAGTATGCAGAATGACCAGAGTCTGAGTAACTCTGTCTGCAATCTGCTATATCTGAGCATACCACAAAAAGGGAGAGCAAATTTCCCAAAAGCACTTCAAAATTGTTTTTCACTGTCCACATTAGCTTTTCTGTAACAAAAATAGCCCACAACTTCTCCATTCATTCACTGTAAGGGAAAGCAAGTCCTGCTTCCAAAAGTGGGCTATGACATACTTTGCCACAGAAAAAGAGCTACGCATTAAAGATGCAGAATGCCTAGTAAGAACTTTGAATGTCTACCCTTAGAAGTAAAGCAGCTGGGTTATATGGTACAGTGACCCCCTGCAATTAACCTAGTAATGTCTACCACCCTTCACAAAAACCTTTGCATTAAGGGGCAATGCCACCATATGGAGATAATTCTCTAAGTTGCTGCATAAAGTTATGCACCATCAGCGCACATAAGTCACCTATGACCTAAGCATGCGGATGAGCCTTTATGCGCTTTAGGCGGGTGTTATTCTGCAAGTATGCGCATCACACTGATGGTGTGTGCTTTCAGTGTGGGTGTGCAAAGGGGGGGTGGAGCTTGTGCAGAGATGAAGCAGAACACAATTTACACGCATAAGTTATAAAATACTATATCTTAGGTGCACTCTCTAGAAATCCAGGCACGGGCATTTACATCATATCTATGGCAGGTGTAAAATTATCATGCCTAGATTTGGCGTGAGTTTCTCACCACTTACACTCCTATTTGATAAAGTAAAGTATACATGTGGCACACCTTATACATTTAACATCCACATATTCAAAATTCCCAAGTTCCTCACATCCTCCAACACCTATGTGATCCCGTTGGGCTCCATTTCATCAGCCTCTGAGGTGCCAAATAAGTTCTCATCAATGCCTCAGTCTGTACTAGCTTTCAAAAATGTATTGTTAGTCCAATAAAAAGTTAGCACCTTATTTTCCTTTTTTGCTTTTCTTTTTATTGAACTACCATGAAACTGGACTAACATGGCAATCACAATACTTTAGTCTGAACTGACACTAGTCACCGATATGGAGTACATGGCCATAAACTGCCATACTTGCTCCCAGAATCCCACCATTTGGGGGCCCACGTACCTTTCCCAAGCTTACTTGGGTGGGGGTGTCCACCAGTGCCCAATGCATGTGTGATATTAACCCTTTTACTCTCTCCTTGCCCAAATAGAAACTTCTCTAAGGGATGAAGGGTCCTCAACAGGTGTTGTCACACACGGGCAGTATTACCCAAATGCCTTATCTAGAAGTACTGAAATGGTGAAAGTGGCTTGCAAAAAAAAAAAAATCACATTTACTTGTGTTTTTGTTATAAAGACACTTCTGTCTACCAAAAATACAGGGGGGCAGGGGAATCCATTCGGCAAGTACCAATCTCCCAAATTCTCCTCACAAATGCCAAGACTGTACTAGGAGTATATGACAAGTAATACGGAGAAATGTTTGCCACCTTACACTCTCTGAGGGTAATTTCTTAAAGGTCATCTAGGGTAATGCATATTCCATTGCGCGCAGACCATACTCAAGTGGGTACCTACTTTTCTTTATTAAATAGGGGCGTTAAGTTGGTGAATCTGAGTGTAGTCACTTAAATAAGTCCTACTGGTGTAGATGTGTACACCTAGATTTGTAAAGAACACGTTTGTTATCTACTTTATAACTTGTGCATACAAATGTAGGCTCTGCCTACGCTCTGTCCTGTGCTTGCCCACACTGAAAGTACGTGCCAATGGCCAGATGCGTGTACTTACAGAATAGCACATCAGAATAGCGTTCGACTAAAATATGCACAAAAGTAATGGAAGATACATGATTTACTCATGCTGAGGGTACATAATTTTACACAGCTCATTATTAAATTACTTCCTTTATATCATGTATTAGGGACCACCAAGAGGAATGGGTGGGGTCACATATGCACTGTCCTCACTTGAGGATGAGCAAACACAAGAGACGGCAGATGAAGTGGCATTATAATACCCTATCGATTTACTACTACTACTACTAATCAATTATAAAGCGCTACAAAGCAATTTGGTCTAGAAGTATACAGCTCTGAATGTTAAGGAGTCCTAGTCCTCCTGCTTCTCTGGGTCTAGTGAAGGTATAAAGAAATAAGTACCCTACCGTCCTCACCCCCCATAGTTCCCCTCTCCCCTCCCCACCAAGTGCTCTCCCCCATTTCCCCCTCCATTCATAGCATAGTCGTCCCTCTCGGTACCATTGTTCTACCTTCCATAAGGATAATATATGTATATGAGTTCTTTCCATACCCCTAGCATTTTCCAGTTAGTAGGCTCAATGTTTTGCTCACGTTTTTGTAAATGTTCTATGTATGCTACTGTTGTACAAGTTCCTGTAAACTGTCCCGATATTCTGATATAGAAAACCAGCTAAATAAATACACAAATAAATAATGAAACAGTTTGGACTTTCTATCTTGCCAAATTAAGTCCGCATAAGACTAACGCAACACATTGAAGAAGCTACAAGATAGCTTAATTGGCAGGTGGATGAAAAGGTAAAGCATCTGTGGTCGAATGATTATCTTGACTCTACCAAGCCAGGAAACCACAAAATCCTTCCAGGTCTGAAGATTCTTTTCTATCTTAATCAGCATAACATCATAATTGCCGGTTTCTCCATGTTCGAATTAAAACATTGCAACTCAAAATACCGCTGCTAGGTTATTAGCCCAAACCTCTCGCTTTGACCAAATTACTCCTCTGTTAATTTGCTTCCACTGGCTTCCAGTAAAATACTGCATCCAATACAAACTTCTTACTGTAGTCCATAAAATCCTCTACACAGACACACCCCTCGCTCATCATTCTCCATACTCCACACCCTACACCATGTCCGCTACTCAATCCACATTAACCTCTTATCTTCTCTCTGCTTCACAATCTCAGCTTGAATCCACCCATCACTCCACTTTTTATTTTCTTGGTCTCAGTCTTTGGAACAAGCTGCCCTCAGATCTTCATATGGAATTATCACATGCTAAGTTCAAATCTCAACTTAAAAACCCTTCTGTTTCTAAAAGCCTTTATCTTTATTTTAACACTTGATTGACCACCCAAGTGAAGCCGTCAGAGCAGTTTACAATAAATGGGCTGCAGTTAAGTTGGAAAGGAACGCCAATCAACTGACAGGAAAGAAGAGAGGACAGGGCACACAGGGAAAGAATAGAGAAACATTCATACAAGAACAGTCATAACAGTTAGGAGGGGCATGTAATCAGGTCCAGGATTAGGGAGAGGTCAAAAGCGAGGTTGAAATAAATGGGTCTTTAGCATTGTCTTGAATTTTGGGACTGTTCAGAGCGGAGTGAAGCTGGAAGCGAGTTACATAAGAACATAAGATATGCCACACTGGGTCAGACCAAGGTCCATCAAGCCCAGTATCCTGTTTCCAACAGTGGCCAATCTAGGTCATACGTACCTAGCAGTTTCCCCAAAAGACACAGGTTCCGCAATGCTTGTACTGAAGGGACCTTTGGTGGCTGAGGTGGATAGAGGCTCGGGAGTGATGTAATTCAAACCTGGGCTTTTTATTGGTTCTTTTTCTCCACCAATATGCTGGTAGGGGACACAACCCACTTGTCTAGACTAATCTAGCAGGACGATATGGAAGGTTTTTTATTTTTTCATGTGCCACAAAAGCAGCAAACAGCAACAGGAACAATTCCAATTGATTTGCACCACTGCTGGAAAGCCTACAAGAGCATGGATGATATCTTCAGGGGCTGTGGTAAAACAAAGTGAGGTTGCATGCCAATGGAGATACTGTATATAGCGAAAGCCAGAGCGAACAGAAGTAGAGATAAACATCAGAGGGTGCTTTTGTAAGCTTCTGTCACTACTGATGAAGCCCGGAGGTTAAAGTGAGTAGGACACTGAGATCTACAGCAAATCTGGAAGCACCAAGCGCAGTGGAGAAGTGGTATAGCAAAACCTTCTCAAATGGTGCTCCTGCCACAGACAATGTGGGGGAAGTAAATGAAAGGAAAGGGAAGATGAAGGGAGAGGAGAAGAGGGGTAGGAGAATGTGGGCACTTAGGAAATTACACTCTGCTTCAAAATGCAGAATAAAAATTGTATTATTAGGCATAACATACATGCAGCTTTAGGGCATGCTTTAAGGTCTACAAATAAAAAATAATTTACATTATCTGTCAAAGCAAGATTAATTATAGAAGAGTTTATACCTACCAGTAATAAACATTTCACTCTCATTAGATGTTGTGAGGTACACAGACATAGAAGATTGGTCATGGATATCTCGTACAACTCTCATCTGTGTGCACACTAAGTAGGACACTGGAGACAAGGAAAAATATGCAAACTTTTCAATTCACTGCCTAGGCATTCCAAAGATCACCAAAACTATATACTTTAGTCTACATTTAAATTAACATGTCCACTTATTGCCTGGATTTTTTACTCAGGGAAAAGGATCCTAAGTGAAAAACTCAAGCATTATATGGATAGGCATTTAAATTAGGGAAAGGGGGTGACAGATGGAAAACAACAAGTTCAGGATGCCACTCCCAGCAAAAACAAACAATGGAAACAGCTATATTATTAACCCACACATAAATAGCAAATGGGAAGAGGCGTGTAGAACAAAATCCAATCAAAATACAGACAAATGCTGGAAAACAATGAACACAAATGCTTTAAATCTAGCCAACAAAGATCCTGACCCGGAAGCCCTAATGGTGAAAATGGACTTGGACATTGTGGCCATTACAGAAACATAGTTTAAACATAGTTGCATGAATGGGATATAGCCATAGTTGGCTATAATTTGTTTAGAAGAGAGAGAAGGCAGAAAAGGAGGAGGGGTAGCCCTATATTTCAAAAGCTATATTAAAGCAGCTGAAATGCAGGGGATGTGGGAAAAGAAGAAGTGCTGTGGATTGTATTATAAAGAGAAGATGGCACTATCATCCATACTGGTTTAGTTTACAGACCTCCAACTCAAACTGAAGAAATGGATAGAGACTTGATTAAACTGGACAAAGAAAATTTTGCTTCCTGAACAATTTTGGGTGTATGTCATGAATTTTGGGTTGCTGATCACGAAAATCACCTTGAAATTTTCCTATCACGCACCATTTGTTTTTGCAATCGCTTACTTTTGTGCTTTCCTCGCATATTTTAAGTCTACTTATATGTTGCCTGGAAAGCGTAGTTACTCACTTGTAACACGTGTTCTCCAGGGACAGCAGGAATTAGTACATACATATGAGTGACATCGGCGCCGACGGAGTCCACGTGGAAGCATCTTCCCAGCTTTCAAAGAAAGCCTTTGGGAGATGCACCATGCATGCGTAGTCCACTTCCCACCCAAGGGTGCCATCTTGCCTCAGTCTAATGACATAGCTAAGACAGCAAAAATAAAGTATGGTAGAGAAGCAACTCCAAAGGGAGGAGGGAAGGTTGTGAGGACTGATTCCTGCAGTCCCTGGAGAACACCTGCTACAGGTGAGTAAATGTGCTTTCTCCGAGAACCAGCAAGAAGTCAGTCCTCAAATATGGAGCTCCCCAGCTACAAGCTACTGAGAACCTGCAAAACAAAAATGGCACGGTGACCTGTAAAGGTGAGCCGTGATCAGCAGCAATTGAGTCCCTACTGAGAGAAACTCGCAAGACCCTAGTGTCTGGCAGAGAACCAGCACTCCAGTAGTCTGAACACAGAAGAGATTATGGAGTACGGACTGGTCGAAGGTGCCATCTCGTTGGGACTCCCTCTCCAGGTAGTAGTGAACTGAGAAGGTATGGACCGAAGACCAAGTGGTGGCCCGGCAGATTTCCGTCATGGGGATGGAACGCAGATTTGCCAGAGATGTAGTCATGGCCCTGATGTGGTGCACTGTGATCCTCTGGTCTTGTGAGATCCCTGCTTGCTCGAAGGCAAGGGTAATGCAGTCCGCCACCCAAGTGGACAGAGTTCACTTAGTCACTGGGAGACTTAGATGGCTGGGGTCGTAGGATACACAAAACTGTGGTGCTTTGAGGTGGCACCGAGTCTGTTGCAGGTAAAAGGACAGGGCCCACTTACAATCCAGATTGTAGAGAACGGTCTCCACCCTACTGGCGAGAGGCTTCGGAAGGAAGGTGAGAAGAACCACCTTCTGGTTGAGGTGGAATGGGGACATCCCTTTGGCAGAAACTTGGGGTGTGTGTGGAGCACCACCCTGTTCTTGTAAAATCTCATGTAGGGGGCTCTGCCATCAGAGCCTGGAACTTGCTGACTCTGCGAGTTGATGTGGGTGCTACCAGGAAGGAGACCTTCTAGGATAGGTACCAGAGGTGGCAGGTAGCCAGAGGCTCAAATGGAGGCTTAGTGACTTGTGAGAACAGAATACTGGGCTTGATGGACCTTGGTCTGACCCAGTATGGCATATCTTATGTTCTTATGTTCACACTGAGGTCCCACTCTGCCACGGGGGACAGAAAGGGAGTTTGGATAGCATGAGGCCTCGCAAGAACCGAGACACAAGGGGCTGAGCTGAGAGGGGTTTTCCATCAATGGAGTAGTGATGCGCTGCGATGGCACTCATGTATACTCTGATAGAATTGGACTTCAGTCCCACCTGCGACAGGTGAAGCAGGCACTGGAGTACCACTTGTACTGAGCAGGAAAACGGGTTTGTCCGCCTTTCTGCACACCACACTGACAATCGGCACCACTTAAAGGCATATGCCCTTCTGGTGGAGGCCTTACAAGAGGTCAAGAGAATCTCTTCCACGTCCCATGGGAGGTTGAAGAGGGCTAATGCTACCCTTTCAGCAGTCAAGCCATTAGTGAGAGGGACCCCAGATTGAGATGTAGGAGAGAGACCTGCTCCTGTGAGAGTAGCCCTGGAGCTTGGACCAGGGGAATTGGTGACACCGCCGATAGGGAGAGGAGCAGTGGAAACCAGGGCTACCTGTGCCACCAAGGGGCTATCAGCATTAATGATGCTCTGTTGCGTTGGACCTTGAATAGCGTCTTGGCTACCAGTGGTACTGGTGGGAAGGTGTACATGAGACCTTCTGTCCACGGGATGAGAAACGCATCCACTGCCACCAGAGATGGGTGCAGATGGCAAGGGCAGAATCGGTGTAACTGCGTGTTGTTTGGGCTGGCGAACAGGTCCATCAAGGGGACGCCCCAGAGACAGAACAGCCGTGAGGCTACCATTGGATCCAGGCGCAATTTCCGCAGCTGGAGGACCCTGCTCAGTTTGTATGCTAGGGCACTGTCCAGGCCTGGGAGGTACATTGCTCTTAGGAGCATCCCTCTGCATGCAGCATGTGCTCCAATGCCAGCGGTGGCCACCCTGGCTGATGACTCAAAGCCAACATAGGCTACAAGGGACAAAAGCTTTGAGCATTCTTTTACAGCAGAGGTCAGGGTCTTGAATCTCTGTAGGGGTTCCCCCTCGAGGCCTGCTGAGAATCCCCCAAGCTCCGTCGACAGTTCCTTCAGGTACAGAGCTGGTAGGACTGGATACGCATGTTAACATCGAGCCCTGAAAGGCCTCTTGGCCAAGGGCATTGAGGGTTCAGGCCTCCCTGCTGGGTGGCACTGATGAATGTTTTTTTTGGCTCAAAAGCCAGCGCATTGCCGATTCTACAACCATGGAGTTGTGGGAAAGCTGGGTCTTTTAGAACCCAGGGCTTCGGCGTACCTGTATATGGGTGTTGAGGTGCCTGCTAACGATTAGTACCAACGCTGGTATTTCCCACATTTGGAGGTGGTCAAGGATCGAGAGCACTGGGACCATAGTACTTCCAATTCCTCGGTGCGGGTCCTTCTTAGCCTCAGTCTCAATGGTTATGGCTTTGGCCATGTCCTGCACAAAATCAAGGAATGCAACGTGCTCGGGCGGGGAACGGCGTCAGGTCATCAGGGGAGATGGGTCCAAGGGCACATCATGGTGCCATCTCGTATCCAGGGACTTCTCGTCCTCGGTCTCCCATTTGGATTTGAAATCCAAGTATGGGTCCGACACTGCGTGATCACCTTGATTAAGTGCCAGAGGATCATCAGTCCGAGCCGCAGGCGCTCGCTGGGGAGGACCACTGTCCCAAGGAATGGGACCGGGACCTCGTCCAGGGGCTCTCTTGAGGCTGATGGCGCTTGACCGGCTTGATATCCAGGGAAGCCCTCGATGTTGAGGGTCCCGTCATCGGGCAGATGAACCGGATGAGCCAGGCAAACACCTGCTGCATTGCCACTAGAGCAGATGTACTGCTCTCTAGGGCTGCCATTCTTGTCTCCATACCAGTTGGCTCTGCAGCCTTCAATGTGGGCACTGAGGGTTTCTTGCCCAGCATCGGTACTATCGAGGGGGAGTCCTCAATGAGGATGACCTAGGAGGCCTAAGGCCAGTCGGCCGGTGCCGATGACTCCTTAAGGGGCAGCTTGCGGGACTGCTCTTGCCCCGACTCCTCAGACTCATGCCTGGGACTGAGGTTCCTGGGGTGGGATTTCTCCTTTTTCCCAGATCCGTCCTCCAAGGCTGTCTTCGAGGATTTCTTCCCTCTTGTGCTCCACCTCTGGGGATTTCTGCTCGGAGGAACTGCAGCCATGGGACTCAGAGGAGGCTCTGGTTTCACGGGACACAGAGGTATCAGAGGGGACCCTGGAGCGTGGTGTCACTGAAGACTTTGGGGCAGATTTGGACTTCTGAAAGAAACTTATTTACTGCTGATGGCAGCTCTTCAAGGCCTTTGATAGCATGGTTCTGCAGAGCTCACAGTCGGAGTCATTGCGCTCCGGGCTGAGACATTGAAGGCAGCAGTCAGGTGGGTTGGTGAGTGACATTTTGCCACACTGGTCACATTTTTTGAAGCCATTGGAGGCCATTGGAAAAAGGGGGTCCCTGCCTCCCTGCTGAGGTCTGAGGCCTTCGGCTGAAAAAAGGTGCTAATGCCGGTCGAGGTGCACCTCGAAAAAAATGAAAAAACGAATAGACAAACCTGAGGAGTGACGCTGAGATGAGCTGGCTTGGGGGTGGGAAGGAAACAGTATGCAAACCAGAGAAAACTCAACAACAAAAATCAGTCTTTTTCTGGGGAAAACTGGACAACATCCGATGGACTCTGCAGAAAAAAGAAGACTGAAGCAAAATGGCACCCGAAGTGGACCATGCATGCATGGTGCATCTCCCAAAGGCTTTCTTTGAAAGCTGGGGAGATGCTTCTACACGGGCTCCATCGGTGCTGACGTCACCCATATGTGAGGACTGACTTCCTGCTTTTTCCCGGAGAAAGTAAGTTGCTTTGTTTAGTTCAGGCATGCCCAGACAGTCAGTGCAGGCTCACAATATGCAGTGGAAATGCTACTGCTCAGGAATGCATGGCCATGCTTAGTCAGGGTGGATGCTGACAGTACAGGCTATGAACGTAGCTTTCATACACAGATGCTATGCATGACATTGATATCAGTTTATGCACTTAACAACAGCATTTACATGTAAGCTTCTTGTCTAAATGACAATTTGTTACAGCAGAATGTCTTGTCGATGTCGCAACAGCTGTGATACATTCTGTTACATTTGTAGTGAGTATATGCTTAAGCCTCAAAGATGCAGTATGACTGCACTTATTAAGAAAGCATACGAGCTTTACTTCAGTTCTAAAGTTGACGATCAAGACAAATCATGGGCTCCTCACATCTGCTGTGAAACGTGTGCTGTCGATCTCAGAGCTTGGCTCAGAGGTACTTGGAAGTCAATGATGTTTGCAGTCCCAATGATATGGCAAGAGGAGAAGGATCACGTGGCAGACTTACTTCTGTCTGACCAATATATCTGGCTTCTCTGCTAAATATAAGAAATCTACTGAATATGCCAGTCTGCCTTCAGCCATAAGACTAGTACCGCATGACGACAGTATGTTAGTACCAAAGCCACCAGAGACGTGGAGCCTAGATGAGGCAGACGAAGATGCCACAATTCACGGGCCAGACGTGGAAAACAACATGGATCCAGATTTCGAACCATTTATGTCCAGTGTGCTTCATCTGATAACACAGTCAGAATTGAATGACCTGGTGAGGGACTTAAGTTTGTCAAAAACAAAAACTGAACTACTTGGTTCAAGATTGCAAGGATGGGGTTTGCTGTCACCAGGCACAAAATTTCTGTCAAGAAGATACGAAAAATTTCTTTGTGCAGATTGACAACCTCTGTTTCTGAACTGACATCGATGGGTTGTTCATGGCTTTAGGTTGTGTGCATGACCCACAACAATGGGGCCTTTTTAGATATTCCTCACTGTTAAGCCTGAAAGCTGTCTTGTTACACAATGGCAATGTCCACCATTCAATACCTATTGCCTATGCAGTGCAGCTGAAAGAAACCTACAAAAACATGGAATTGTTGTTGAAGCACATACAGTACAACAATTACAAATGGAACATCTATGGTGATCTAAAAGTAGTGGCACTGCTACTAGGAATGCAGTTCGGGTATACCAAGTACTGTTATTTCATTTGCGAATGGGATTCCCGTGCTAGAGAGTCTCATTACATTAAAAAGAACTGGCCACTCCATAAGCCTTTGGTTCCAGGATAGAAAAATGAAGCACATGAACCACTTGTCAACACAAGATAGATATTTTTGCCTCCTCTTCATATAAAACTCTGACTGATGAAAAACTTTGTGAAAGCGATGAACAAGGAAGATGAAGGATTATGATATTTGAGACAAATGTTTCCAAGAATAACTGATGAAAAGATCAAGGCAGGCATTTTTGTGGGTCCACAAATCATCAATGACAAGCAGTTCGAATATCTGCTAGTGGGGCCTGAAATAATCGCATGGAAGGAATTCAGGGATGTTGAGAATTTTCTTGGCAATTACAGGGCACCAAACAATGTCCAGCAGGTTGACAACATGCTTCAAGCATACAAAACCATGAAGTGCAACATGTCGCTTAAGACTCATTTTCTGCATTCACACTTGGACTTCTTTACTGCTAAACTTGGCGCAGTCAGCGACGAATATGACGAAAGGTTTCACCAGGACACTGTGACAATAGAAAAGTGGTATCAAGGCAACTGGAACCCATCAATGCTGACCGACTACTATTGGACACTGAGGCGAGAAACATCAGATGCGGAGTACAAATGAAAATAAGGAGCAAAACATTTTTAGCTTGACTGCCCCCAAATCCTTAGGTTTTTCCAAATCTTCACCAAAAAGACGGCAGCCCTTGAAAGGAAGCTTGGCGAGGCGAGACTTGGAAGCAGCATCTGCACTCCAATGACAGAGCCATAGCCAACGCCGAGCCACTGTAGTAGCAGCCACAGACTGGACAGATAAGTGCAGGAGATCATAAGAGGCATCTGCAAGAAAGGCAGTGACTAACTCTAGAGGCAAAGTCGGATCATCTGGAAGAAAGCCATTGGAGCAGAGCGTGTGCAGCGAGACCTCCGCAAACTGAGGCCTGCAATGCCAAGGTCGATGACAAGAAAGTGTTTTTTTAAGAGGTCCTCCACCTTGCGATCCATCGGATCACGGACAGCAGTGCCACCCTTCACAGGAATGGTTGTGCGTTTAGTGACTGCAGTGACTAGGGTGTCTACTTTGGGGAAATACAACCACTTCTCAAGATCATCCACAGACCAAATGTGAATACGCCCCACGTGATGACCGGAGCATAAAGACACATCAAGAGAATCCCATTTAAAGGAGACCATCTATTGTAGTTCCAGGGGAGAAGGAAAAGCCTTAGAAGGTTTCCTGATGCCCACAATGATGGGGTCTGCCAGAGGTTTAGAGGAATCTGAAGGCTGTTGAACTTGAGAGTCTGAGAGGTGCAGAGTCTCCATAATTTGAGCAATGAGAGCAGGAAGCTCTGCCTTATGGAATAACCAGATATCCTGTCTTCTTGAGGCTCCTGGTAGTCTTCCAATGGCGAGAGGTCTCCTTCTTCCTGGCCAGACTCAGAAATGATAGAATATTCATCTGAAGGACCATCAGCGCCTTCTCCTGAAGGGCATCAGTCCCCTGTAGGGGAGGAGGTATCCTTGGCCAGATCTAAAGAAGCTCCAGCCAAACTTCAGTGGGCATGCTTTCTAGATGGAGGATCAGTGGTGGACGGAGTAGCCGAAGACCCCAAGCGCTACATATCCCAGGCGACGGAATAGCTGCATAAACTGGAGATCAGAACCGTCAGCTGAAGCCTGCATAGGCTGAATAGAGTTGTAGAGGGTGAGCAGGTTGCTCAGGCAACAAAACCGGAGAAAGGACATCTTCAGATCTAGCATCAACCTGAGGTAACCCAGAGGGAGCTAAAGCAAGATACCTGGAAGGGCTACCAGAACCAGGACCTGCAGACGCAGAAGGACCTCCTTGATCAGAACCACAGGCATACCACAAAATATCTGTCAAAGTCTTACATTTCTTCCCATAGCCCAAGCAGTGCTGCAGGGAAGAAGGCATTTTCAAAATAAGATAAAATAAAAAGTCAAAGGAAGAGTCGGGGAGCCAAAAATCAACAGAAACGTGAAACATCAAAAACAAAGCCGGGAAGCAGCCATCGACTGACCCCGTGAAGAGAAGCAGGAAAAGGGCAACTGCAGAAAATGGAGCACACTGGAAAAGAAGGGAGGCGCATGTGGTCAGAAGAACAAGATACTGCCGAAAAGCAGATTGGGATGCTGCTTTAAAAGAGAGCTGCAAAAGAAATAACACACCCACTGCTCTCGAAGGAGGAAAAAACAGCTGAAGAAGGGAAGGTCTGGAGAAGAAAAAACTGCCCGACAACTTCCTCAGCAGCCAGGTCCTTGAAAAAGTTTTGGTTTTGTTTTGTTTTTTAAACTTTAAGGAGTTAGAAAAATAACAAAAGGTGACTGCCAACTTAGCTGATAGAAGTTTTGCTTGAAGAACAGTCAGGACAGAAGGCTGCAACTGCTCCTCATGAGCAGGAGCACTTCCCTTCAGAGGTGCTCTACTGGTCCTCTTGACTAGGTGCAGCTCTGGAAAGTGAAGGGGCACCACAGTGTGCACAACTGTCAAAGATAGCTACACTGACACCAAATCTCTTCTCAGAGAACGCCAGGAGCTAGGAGAGGTCCACCATCTGCTGAGACACAGAAAATACTTAAGCTCCCCTTGGGGAATGGGTTTTTATACCAAGGGTGATGTCACAAAGCTTTGGGAATTTTTCGCTGTCTCACCATCTGTTGGCAGGGGGACATAACCCACTAGTCTGGACTGGTCTAACAGGATGTATTTGGAAACACAGCTTTCACAAAATTCAAAGGTTTGCAGAGAAGTTCTGCTGGCAGAGCCTTTAAAGGATGTTTTTAACAGATCCTTGGAGACAGGAAACATTCCACAGGACTGGAGAAGGGCTGATGTGGTACTTCTTCACAAAAGTGGAAATAGGGAAGAAGTGACAAACTACACGTTAGTAAGTCTTACCTCGGTGGTGGAAAAAGTAATGGAGGTGCTCCTGAAAGAGAGAATAGTGGACTTTCTTGAAACCAATAGGTTGCATGATCCGAGGCAACATGGCTTTACCAAAGGATAATCATGCCAAACAAATCAGAGAACTAGATCAAGGGCATGCGATGGATGTGATCTACCTAGATTTCAGCAAAGCCTTTGATACTGTTCTTCATAGGAGGCTTATCAATAAACTAAACGGCTTGGGGATGAGTCCCAAGGTGGTGAACTGAATCAGAAATCGGTTGACTGACAGACGACAGAAGGTGATGGTAAATGGAATTCACTCGATAAAAGAAAGATGAGTGGTGGCGTTCCCCAGGGGTTGGTCCTGGGACCAGTACTGTTCAATGTATTTGTGAGTGATATTGCTGAAGGACTGAATGGAAAAGTGTCTTTATGAAGATGACACAAAAATTTGCAACAGAGTGGACTCCCCTGAGGGAATGTATTACATAAGGAAAGATCTTCAAAAGCTGGAAGAATGGTCTAATGCTTGGCAGCCACGTTTAATGTGAAGAAGTGCAGTGTCATGCACTTGCGATGCAGAAATCCAAGGCAATTGTATGCGATAGGGGGCGAGAGGTTGTGCAGAGACCAGGAGAAGGAGCTCGGCGTGATTGTTTCCGAGGTTCTCAAGGTGGTGAAGTAGTGTGACAAGGCGGTGGCCAAAGCCAGAAGGATGCTGGGTTACATACAGAGAGGAATTACCAGCAGAAAGGAGGAGGTATTAATGCCACTGTACAAGTTGCTGGTGAGGCCTCACTTGGAGTATTGTGTTCAGTTTTGGAAACCATATCTCACAAAGGATATAAAAAGACGAAACGGTTCAGAGGAAGGCGACCAAAACTATTTGGATCCTGAGCCAGAAGACATATTAGAAGAGACTTGAAGACCTAAATATGTATACACTAAAGGACAGAAGGGACAGAGGAGATATGATACAAACCTTTAAATACTTAAAGGGTATTAATGACCAAACAATCCTTTTTCAAAGACGGGGAAGCTGTAAAACTAGAGAGCATAACATGAAGCTGCAAGGGAGTAAACTGAAAGGCAATGTCACGAAATACCTTTTCACTGAAAGGGCGGTGGAGGTTTGGAATGCCCTCCCGATGGAAGGGGTAGGGGCAAATACAGTGACAGAATTCAAAATGGCATAGGACACAGTGGATCCCTTTATAGCAACAGGATAAAATCAAATAAACTTAACTATCTCTTATATCTCAATAAAAAAGATGACCTGCACAGAGCGGCAGGTGCACCTACTCTTGCCACTTTGCTGGGCAAACTAAATGGACCAAACTGGTCTTTATCTGCCATCATATACTATTTTATGACATATAATTCTAAAAGCTGTAACGCAAAATAAATCTGGCATATGGGTAGGTGTCACATGCACATATTTGCTATTTTCAACATACAGAGTGTGTATGTTCAGAGATGTAAGTAATGAGAACTAGAACTAAACTCTACAATAAACTCTGCACTTCCTTGTTGTTTTCAAAAGCCTATTATCACAATTCTTGATTTGTTAAAGTTTTTCATTCATTAAGAGTTGAAAAATCTTGGGTTCATCCAAAAAAGCGTAGTTACTCAACTGTAACAGGTGTTCTCCAGGGACCGCAGGAATCAGTCCTCACATATGGGTGACGTTGGCGCCGACGGAGCCCTCGTGCGGAGCAATTCCCCAGCTTTCAAAGAAAGCCTTTGGGATTGCCATGCACATGTGCAGTCCCCTTCCTGCCCAAGGGGGCCATCTTTCTCAGTCTGATGACATAGCTAAAAAGACAGCAAAAAAGAGAACAAAAATTAAATGAGTGACTGCAACTCCAGGGGAGGAGGGAGGGTCGTGAGGACTGATTCCTACTGTCCCTGGAGAACACCTGTTACAGGTGAGTAACTACGCTTTCTCCAGGAACAAGCAGGAAGTCAGTCCTCACATATGGGACTCCCTAGCTATAGGCTACCAAGAACCCATAGCTGAAGAATGGCTCCCTCTAGAAGAGCCACAGCAGCTGTAAAAGGAGTTTCTCTGAGAATGCAACCCCCGGTAGCCTGACACCAAAGGGCCGGAGGGTAGGAGTTGCCTAAACCTTGAATAGGTTACGGAGTACCGCCTGGCCAAAAACACTGTCCTGCCGGGACTCTCTCTCCAGGCAGTAATGGCCTGCAAAGGTCTGGCTTGAAGACCAAGTTGCGGCCCGGCAGATGTCTGCCAACGGTACAGAACGGTGGTTAGCCACTGACACGGCCTTAGCCCTGACACGGTCGGCCGTGACTCGACCCTGCAGCTGGAGGTCAGCTGCCCTGTACGCCCAGGCGATGCAGTCTGCCACCCAGGTGGATAATGTAAGCTTGGTGACATGTAGATCCAGCCTACTGGGGTCATAAGACAGGAAGAGTTGAGAAGCTCTCCGATGTCCCCGCGTATGCTCCAAGTAGAAGGCAAGTGCCCTCTTGCAATCCAAGGTATGCAGGAATGCCTCTGCCAGACTGGCATGTGGCCTGGGAAAGAAAGTTGGAAGAACCACCTCTTAGTTGAGGTGGAAAGAAGACACCACTTTCGGAAGGAACTTGGGGTGAGTGCGAAGGACCACCCTATTTCTGTAAAACCGTGTGTATGGTCTATCGGATACTAGAGCTTGCAGCGCACTCACACGTCTGGCAGATGTGAGTGCCACCAGGAAGAGCACTTTCCAGGAAAGGAAGCGCAGATGGCAAGTGGACATCGGCTCAAAAGGTGGGCGAGTAAGCTGCTGCAAGACCACATTCAAGTCCCACTCAGTTTCCGGAGGGCGAACAAGGGGCTTTAGTAGGAGTAGACCTCTGAGGAATCTGGACACCAAGGGGTGAGCCGATAGAGGCTGACCATCCATCTGAGGGTGGTTGGCTGACAACACACTCAGGAGAACCTTGTCAGAGTTAGACTTGAGGCCTAATTCTGAGAGGTGAAGCAAGTACTGCAGTACCACTGGTACTAGGCAAGAGAAAGGGTTCTCATTGTGCCGCTTACACCACACTTGAAATCTGCGCCATTTGAAGGCATAGGACTTTCTAGTGGATTGCCTCCTGAAGGCTAACAACACGTCTTCCACAATTTTAGGTAGAAGTAGAGGAGCCAGCACTACCCTTTCAGCAGCCATGCCATCAGGTTGAGGGACCTGAGGATGGGGTGCAACAGTGATCCCTGCTCCTGAGACAGAAGGTCTGGCTGTATCCCCAGAGGCAGTGGAGTCTCCACCACCAGCTGGAGGAGGAGCGGAAACCAAGGTTGTCTCGGCCATCTGGGTGCTACCAGAATGACTGAGGCCTTGTCTCGCAGGA
Organism: Ichthyophis bannanicus; assembly: GCA_033557465.1. Lineage (NCBI taxonomy): Eukaryota > Metazoa > Chordata > Amphibia > Gymnophiona > Ichthyophiidae > Ichthyophis > Ichthyophis bannanicus. The sequence continues at coordinate 29,003,408 of CM066036.1, read as the reverse complement.
TATTGAATAAGGTTCGGGCCACCAGAGGCGTGGGAGGAAACGCATAGAGGACCAAGAGATCAGAAGAGCATCGGCAACCACCCTCAGAGGATGTGACTGCCTGGAGCAAAACCTGAGCAACTGGTGATTTTGTGGACTTGCAAAGAGATCTATAGATGGAAGCCCCCAGTGGAGGAAAATCTGCTGGATCGCTTCCGGATCCAGTTGCCATTCGTGAGGTTGGAGAATCCTGCTTAGCTTGTCTGCTAGGAAGTTCTCCTGACCAGGCAGATAAACCGCCTTGAGAGACATTCCCTGCCTGATTGCAAATGAGCAGAGGTTCAGGGACTCCTGGCATAGAATTTGAGACCCTGTGCCCCCGTCTGTTTACATAGAACATTGCTACTTGGTTGTCTGTCTGCACCAAGACAGACTGATGTGCTAGAACATGAGAGAAGGTTTGGAAAGCTAAGCTGATCTCCCGAAGCTCCAGGAGGTTGATTTGGTGTGTCCTCTCCTGAGGCGATCACAGCCCTTGAGTGCATGAACCTTGACAATGGGCTTCCCAGGCCAGCAAGGAGGCATCTGTCGTTAGCACCTTTGTGTGCGAGCGAGTCTGGAAAGGCACTCCCTCGAGCAGGTTGGCTAGCTGAAGCCACCACTGCAACGACCCCCTGAGTCGTTTGGACACCTCTACTCTGTCTCTGAGCCTGTGTCCGCTGGTCCCTGAGACACCATTGAGCTGTTCTCATGTGCAGATGGGCATTTGGAGTCACATGTACTGTGGAGGCCATGTGGCCTAGGAGGCGTAAGAAAACTCACTGAGATGTGAGTTTCCACTTGACCTGACGGACCAGGTCCCGAAGTCTTTGTGCCCTGACTTCGGGTAAATAAGCCCTTGCCAGGAGAGTGTCCAGTCATGCCCCTATGAACTCCAAGTTCTGGGTGGGGAGCAAAGTAGACTTTGCGTGATTTATGACAAAGCCCAGATGCTGTAGCAGGTTTACCATGCGCAACGTGGCCTGTTGGGCCTCCTGGATCACCTGGCCTCTGACTAGCCAGTCGTCCAGGTAGGGGAACACGAAAATCCCTTGGCTTCTGAGGAAGGCCGCTACCACAGCCAGGCATTTGGTAAACACTCTGGAAGCGGAGGCTAGACCAAAGGGAAGCCCTCTGTACTGAAAGTGGTTTCCTCCCACAATAAATCTGAGATATTTTCTGTGGTCTGGATGTATGAGGATGTGTGTATACGCATCCTTCAGGTCTAAGGAGCACAGCCAGTCTCCCTGGTGGAGGCAAGGCAGCAATATTCCAAGGGAAGGCAGCAATATTCCAAGGGAAAGCATCTTGAACTTTTCCCTCACCAGGAACTTGTTCAGATTCCGCAAGTTGAGGATGGGTCGAAGGCCTCCAGTTCTTTTTGGTATGAGGAAATACCTGGAATAGAAGCCTTGCCCTTGCAGGTGGTGAGGCACCGGTTCCACTGCTTGATCCTTTATAAGACTTACCAGCTCCTGCAAGAGGAGGTTCCTGTGAAGAGGGGGCCTGAGAGGCTCTCCTGGAAAGGAGGGGGGTACCTGGCTGAAATGGAGCAAATAGCCCTTTTGAACTATTTGTAAGACCCAGGTATCCGTTGTTATGGCTGGCCATCTGTGGGCATACAGGGTCAGCCTTCCTCCTGTCCATGGCCAAACCATTGGTGGGAAAGGTGCTATGCAATGGAAGTCAAAAAACCCCTCCCAGCTGGGCAGGAGCCGGAGGCTTGGGGTCTTCTGCTTATGTGGGATATGCCCATGTCCCCTGGCCTGCTGTCCCTGCTGGGCAGCTGGAGTGGCCTGGTAGGTGGGGTAGTTGCGATAAGCAGCATCCTTCCTTGGGAAAAAGGTCTTTTTGCCCGAGCCCTTCTTCTTGTGAGAAGGGGCAGAGGTCTTCTTCGAAAGCCTAGTCCAGGTTAAGTACTCGGACTCGATTTCTGCAGCCTTTTCCATCATTGGCTTGCCGAATAGGTTGTCACCTCAGCAAGGGACATCGACCAACTTGTCCTGAACCCATGACTCAAGATCTGATAACATTAGCCAGGCCTGACAGCGTGCACCGATGCCAGCCGTGGCTACTCGGGCCGAAGCCTCGAAGCCATCGTAGGCTGCTCAAGACAAACTTCGAGCACTCCCGAATCCCTGTTGACAAGGCCTTGAAGCACTGCAAGGGTTCCTTAGAGAGGCCAGTTGAGAACCCGGCAATCTCTTTTGCCAGGTCCCGTAAGTACATGCCCATGTACAGCTGGTAGGTTTGGACACGGCATGATAGCATCGAGCCCTGGAAGCACTTTCTACCGAGGGCATCGAGGTTCTGGGCCTCCCGGCTGGGGGGGGGGGGGGACACCAAGGAGTGCGTTTTTTGGCTCTTGAGCCATTACATGGCCGATTCCACAACCATGAAGTTGTGCAGCAGCTGCGCTTTTGGAATCCAGGGCTCTTACGGACTCGATAGATGGAATCGACCTGTTTGCTGAGAACCGGCATCGAGGCCAGGGACTCCCACATGCGGAGCATTAGCCATTCCAACATCGGAGGAACCGGGACAGTAAGGGCTTCCCTTGGGGGAAAATCATACTGGAGGGCCTCGAGCTCCTCGGCTCCTCCTCTGACTCCGCAGAGAATGCCAAAGACTTGGCCATGTCCCTGACGAAGTCCGAGAACCTGTTATCCTCCGGAGGGGACCTTCTCTGAGGTTCTGAGCCCAGTGAGTCCGAGGGGATACACCGGGTTCGGTGGGTGTCTGGAGACTCCTCCTCCTTCGTCTCCCAAGCCGAGTCCTCTGAGGAGGAATCGAGTGGCTCCGGCCGTGAGGGCTTCGGGCCCGACCGTCCCGATGCCACCAGCGTCAACGACCTCGGTCCCGAACGGGAGGTCGAGGGAGACCTTGGCCGAGGATCGACTTGAGCCCTTATGGACTCGAGGATTGGCTCGGCCTCCGGGGTCGACTTGGACATCGAGGTCCCGGTGGTCAGGGTGGATGGACCGGTGAAACCTGCTATCAGCGCTCGCTGCTGCTCCATGAAGACAGCCATGCTGCTCTCCAGGGCCGCCATCCTGAGACTGAGCTCAGAAGGCTCCACAGCCTCTGGCTCGGGTCCCGATGCTGTTGGGCCCAATGCTGGTTCTCCCGGGGGAGAGTCCACGAGGACAACAGATATTACCTTACTCGGCACCTCTGGCTCCATGCGAGATAGTTTAGCAGTCCTCTCCGACTCTGAGGGCCCGGGGCGGCGGTCAGGGCTCCACGATCTGGAATCCGAGGGCCCAGACCGATCAGAGGCCTCCAACGATGCCACCCTCACGAGCCTTTTCTTTCTTCGGTGTTCCCAGACTCAGAAGACCCTCGACGATGCTCGGGGTCAGACTCCTGAGACGTCGAGGCTTCTGACAAGGTCCAGGCTTGGCCGGATGCTGACTCCGAGAAAATCCTTTCATGCTGATGTTGCCTACTTCGGAGTGCCTTGGAAGACATTTTTCCACATGGCCCACAGACCATTGGGTCATGGTCGGGTCCGAGGCATCGGTGGCAGCAGTCATGTGTGTCGGTAAGAGACATTAGTTTCTTACACCAATCACACTTCTTGAACCCGCTGGCAGCCATCGGGGGAAAAAGGGCCCCTGCGAGGTCAAATGACCGGACTGCCAGTGAAAAATAAAAAGAGCGTGAACGCTAGTGTCAAAGGACAAAACCCGAAAATATTAACTGGACTCTATACTGGTGTACCAAGCAGAAGCGGGAAGGGGAACCGGCGTCGAACCGGTCCAAAAAATGAAAACGGTTGCAGTTTTGATGCACTTTTTCCGAGGAAAGCAGGACTACAACTGAAGGGCTCCGCGGAAAAAGGGAGACTGAGCAAGATGGCACCCTTGGGCGGGAGGGGGACTGCGCATGCCCATGGCAATCCCAAAGGCTTTCTTTGAAAGCTGGGGAATTGCTCCACACGAGGGCTCAGTCGGCACCGACGTCACCCATATGTGAGGACTGACTTCCTGCTTGTTCCTGGAGAAAAGAGAATTCCTGGTAAGACGCCAGCAATTGTAGGTAGAGATTGTGCTCTTATGATTTGTCAAAAATGTAATGTTAATCAGAGAGCAGTGGCAATATGAAAACAAAGAGTATCTTGAGAAATTAAAAACATCATACGCACCAAAAGCTGAAGGGAAAAATTAAGTATTAGCATCCGATGATCTCAATTAAGCACAAAAGGTCACCCGCTTAACTGAATTTCCCTTGAGAATATATGCAGCTAAGAGGGTATGTGATTTTCTTGGAAAGTATACGCTTTTATCATTCAGAATACAAACGGAATTAAGATGTCCCATATAACTAGGCCTATAATCGTATTAGACCAGAAAAGTACACAAGATAAAAACTACAAATATCAGGATGCACAATGTTAATTTTAAATGCAATCAATTTTCATTTTCTGTTTGCACAAAAAATATTTAAGAAGAATAAGTAATGAAGAAGAACACCACCACAGCCAAATCTATTTCAAGCACTAAAAATTATTGCTACAAACTGTATAGCAACATTGCTCAATTGCACTAGGTGTTTTCTGTAAATAGCAGGATTGATATGGCACACAAGTGGGTGACGTCATCTGGCAGCACCAAGTAGTAACTGCTCTCCTAAGCTCAACAGACACAACGCTCAGTGAGGTGGGAGGGATTGCGTGCCTTATTAATCCTGCTGTCTACGGGGATGAAAAAAACCCTATTACAGGTGATCAATATTTCAATTTCTGTCGACAAGCAGGATTGAATCACGCACACAATTGGGTAACTCCCAAGTTTAGTTCTGCTAATGTTATATATTGACTTCGAGGCCCTTTTACTGACATGCGCTAACAGTTAAAGCATGCTTTGATGTGCAGTGTTAACACTTACCACAGTTCCATGCTAATGTATTGGCATAACAATTAAAGAACGATAATTCCCACAATAATTTATCATGTGATAGGAGTGGGAATGGGTAGGTTATGGGATGAGAATGGGTGTGGACTGCTCGTTGCAGTTAGTGAACAGTACTTAGTGTGAGATGTCAATGCTGCAATTAACGCAGGTGCGAAAGGCCTTAATGTGTAGTAGTAAAGGACTTTTGGGTGCAATAATTGCTGGGAGCATGTTGAGCATGTCCCTAGTTTTTGCTCCTAACACATGGTAAATGCAAAAACTAACCTCATTTAGTTAAAGGGTTCCTTAGTCAGAATTACTGTCTCTGAGAAGCTTGCTTCAAATAAAGTGAAAAAAAAAATAGATGCAATGAGGACAGAGTAGTTTCTTTGCATATTGTTTCTGTTGAGGCATACTTCAAGAAAACCAGTTGCTGCAATAGCTCTAATCTGATGAGACTTGACTGGAATTGAGAGGAACATCTGCTTGTCCACAGCAAAACTGTATACATGAAGCAAGACAGCTTGCTTAAGTGCATTTTACAAATGGCATAACATGTATATTAGAACTGAAAGGGATGAAAAGTTGAGTAGATTTCTTAAAGAATTCAAGTGGTAGGCTAGGGCCCATTTGCAGTCTAGAGTGTGAAGCAGAGTCCAAAGGTTCAAAGGGAGAAGCGAGCACCAAGTTCAGATCTCATAGAACTGGAGGATTTTGCAATGGAGGTTTGACATGGAGTAGACCTTTCATGAAATGGGAAAAACAATGATACTCCTTGTGGCCTTGGGCAAGTAACTTAACACTCCACTGTCTCAGGTACAAACTTAGATTGTAAGCCCTCCGGAGACAGGGAAACACCTACTGTACCTGAATGTAACTTGCCTTGAACTACTACTAAAAATGCTTAAGTTAAATACAAATGAATAAATAAAAATGTGAGACTATTGCTGGAAGGTTATTCATTGGCTCGTGCTAAGCTAAGAGTGCACAGAAGTGTATTCTTATTGAGAAGGTCTGTAGACGAAGATGTGATAAAGGTACTGCAGTATGGTGATAGGACAACATGTGATGGGGTCGTAGCCATTAGTGAAACACCATATTGAATATTTCTTCAACTTGAAAGCATATATTCTTCTAATGGACGATTTTCCAGCAACTATTAGAATGACCTGTATAGGCCATGGTACATCAAGGGTAGAAATCAAGTGTTGCTCAGTTTCCAGACTACAAGAACTAAAGATTTCAAATCTAGATGAAGAAAACAACCCTCTTGTTGAGTTATCAACTCTAGGAATTGGAGTAGTTTACATGAAAAAAGGACTGTTCACATTTGGAGCAGGGAAAACCAGTTCTGTTAAGGCTAATAAGGCACTATGAGAATCACTTTGGCTGATCTTTGCTGAAACTTGTTCAGAACTCTCGATATGAGAGGTCCCGGAGGATCTGCACAGAGGACTGTCCAAGTCCATGAAATTGCCAGGTCATCTGGAGCCAGATTCAGGTCAGAAGGTAGAACAGAACAATAAGGAGGAAGTTTGGTGTTCTCTTTGCTGGCAAAGAGGATGAAATAGGGAACATAAAAAAACTGGATCTAATGACTACTCATGGAGGACAAAGAACTCTGCTAAGTCAGTCAGCTAACTGATTCTATGGCATGGGAATGCAGTTAGCTTATATATGGATGTACGGATGTGATTTGCTAGAGCAAAGTCCCAGATCCTGTTGCATCTTGACAAAGGCACAAAGAGCCCATGCCATCTTGTTTGTTTACATAAAACATTGCAACTTGATATTCTGTTTGAATGAGTATAGATGCATTACAAAACAGGTGAAGGAAAACTCATAAGGCACAGAAAATCACCCTGAGTTATAGATGATTGATATAAAGAGTTGTCTCGTGTGACTTTGTGAATGATGATTGTTGAGAAAAATCACTCCAGCCTCAGTTTGAGGCATCTGTTGTAAGGACCAATTTATGTTGGCATGATGCAAAAGGAACTCCAACTAATAGGTTGGTTTTGCAAGTCCACCACTGTAACATGAGGCCTAATTGAGACTGGGTAAATGATCAAAAAGTGGTTGAGAGCCCCGATTCTACAGGAACCTGAGATTCCACTGTAGTGCATCTTTAACTGGATTATGGGGATAGTGTAGTTACTCACCTGTAACAGGTGTTCTCTGGGGACAGCAGGAATCAGTCCTCACATAAGGGTGACATCAGCGCCAATGGAGCCCACATGGATCCACTCCCTAGCTTTCGAAGAAAGCCATTGGGAGTTATACCACACATGTGCGGTCACCTTCCTGCCCAAGGGTGCCATCTTGCCTCAGTATGATATCATAGCACAAGGCAGCAAAAAAAAGCAGCAAGAAGCAATTCCAAGCGGAGGAGGGAGGGTTGTGAGGACTAATTACTGCTGTCCCCGGAGAACATGCATTACAGGTGAATAAACTTTCTCCGGGAACAAACAGGAAGTCAGTCCTCACATATGGGACTTCCAAGCTGCAGGTTACCAAAAAATCCTGTAGAAGCCACAGCGACCCAAAAAACGGACCGTAAAGGACAGCAGGAAGCGGTGGTTGGCTGGAAATCCGGCACTGCAACAGCAACATCGAAAATGTAATCCTCTCTCTGGTAGATGGAACACAAAGGGCTGGAGGAGTAGATCCACAGGGGATCCATCGGCGCAGACATCACCTATATTATGTGAAGCTGACTTCCAGATTGTTCCTGGAGAAGACATGGACCACTGCTGCCATGTGTCCTAGCATTTGTAAATATAGTCTGGATGGGACCCTTGGTGCTTATTGTACGGCACTCTCATGGGAAAGGGAACTGGATTTAGCTCACAGCTTTTCTCAGAAGTTCAAGATGAGTTACACTCAGGTACAATAGGTGTCTTTCCTTTCCCCAGAGGGCTTGCAATCTAAGTTTATACCTGAGGCAATGAAGAGAAAACATAAGAGAGCTTTGTTTTGTGTCTGTTCAGCAGAGCAGCAAAAACAAAATTGAAGAGTTGAGGAGACTGCTGCATGTGGGAAGAGCCGAGCAAGCTCTGAACTTTGAACTGAAAGTCTGAGTTGTGAGAGAATAATTCCATCCCGGTGCCATTACATCACCCATCTGCATGCCTGCCTCAATCCTGCTTGCTGACTGGAAAAGAAACTTACAATTCTATAAAATAAAATTTTAGCTTGATGTTGTTTGCTATAACATACAAATCATTTTCATAGTAGTTTGCTGATTTATAGAACAAAGATACCAAAAATTTAATTTTGAATGGACTAAAGTTTTGTTTTGTAAGTATGAAATGTCAGATAAATACTTGGATGAATATGCTCAAATATGTCAGGTTGAGATGTTGCAAAGAGTTCCAGGATGAACGGTTCTTCTGAGGTCCCATCAATAATATGAACCCATCGATATAACCAAAAGTCTTCACTATCATCTGATAAGATAAAATATTAAAAAAGCAAATATAAATCACACTTACAAACAGAAACGTTGACAGATCTTTTCTAATGATTAGAAAAAATTTAAAAAAGAAGATATGGTAGACTGACTCTGTGGCTCAGTGTCAATACTACACACTTCTACACAGAAGGAAGATTCTATCCTAGAGTTGAGTCTTCTGCTACAAAGGCAGCGTTACAGCCCCAAAGGACAGAAAAAAAGTCATGGCCAAATTTAGGGTCCATGATTGTGGGGTTCCAGAAGTAGTCATGGCCTCCAGTCCAAGACCACTGCTGCCATAACAAAACTGGAAAGGTTTCATGAGTGGGGAGAAAGATACAAATTAAGAGGGGAAAAAATCACCAAGCAATTGCAAGTGAAGGCTCATATTACCAGGATCTGAGTCCTGATTCTGACCGAGCTAAAGGTCCAAAGGAAGAAATTGTCAGAAACCCTTCCCCCATCCACCAAACAAACTACATGCAGTACCTTTTACTTGATTCCTTTCAGATCTTCCTACAAAGGTTACCAGACCAATTATATCACATGAATGATTGTGTGGTAGGTTATTTAGCTCCGACCTAAAAGTAAAAACATTTTACTTTTAGTAATATTCTTTTTACATACAAAATCTGTAAATATTGTACATCAGAAAAACTATGAGCCCCTTTTACTAACAGTTTCAGCTATCTGTCAGAGTCCATAGGAATAAAAGGGGAATGCAGCAGATAGCTTGAGCTAAGTGTTAGTTAAAAGGGCACCAAGTATCAATGGCAAAAATTCTTGAACGAAATACAGCATATACAAGGTTCGAACACTGGACTTGCTGCATGTTGAACTCTGATCAGTAAAAGGAACTGCATCAACTGACCAGGTTGGTCAACTTGGACTTTCTAATGAACAAAGTAACCAGATACAGTCTTGCAACATGTTAGAGTCAGTTATTATGCTTCTTATAAGAATTATTTATCTAAAAACAAAATTAATCATCAATCATTACTAGCAGGACCAGATATCACAAAGGAAGTTAATAATTAGGGTGGGGGGGGGGGATTAAGGCACACTGATGATTTTCCCCTCACTCATGGGCAATGAACTAAAGCCAAAAGAAAGTCATCCATAGTTTAGGATTTCAAGTGGACTGAAAGCTCTCTCTTAAGTGTCCTTAGTAGTCAGAGGTTCATTAATTTATTTTTTTTATTATTTAAAAGGATTTATATACCGCTTTATCCTGAAATCAAAGCAGATTACACAGCAAACAAATTAATGTGCCTATGACACACTACATAGCCTCACTCATATTTGTACAGGGCAGACCTGGAGACTTTAATGCATACCCTTATTATCACGAGAAAGTATAGCTACTCATCTGTAACAGGTGATCTCCGGGAACAGCAGGAATTTAGTCTTCACGTATGGGTGACGTCGATAACGACAGAGCCCGAGCAGGAACACTCCCCAGGAACAAGCAGGAATGTACTCTTCACAAATTGGACTCTCTAGCTCCCAGATGCCACAGAAATGCCCCCAGAATCGGTAGATTTGCCTCAGAGCAGACCTCAAGAGGGCATGGATCCTTCATGGATGTCTGGCATCGAAAACATTCCGGGACTGAGGGTAGGAGTTGCCCTAAGCCTGAAAGAGGTGCTGGAGTACAGCCTGACCAAACATGGCATCCTGGAGGGAGTTCTTGTCAAGAGTAATGAGCTACAAAAGGTATGTACCAAAGATCATTGGCTGCTTTGCAAATTTTGTCAATGGCAACAGAACATAAGTTTGCCATGGAGGTAGCCATGGCATGAACATTAGGAGCAGTGACATGTCCTTCAAGGGATAGTCCTGCCTTAACATAAGCAAATGAAATGCAATCTGCTATCCATTAGGAAAGGGTACATTTGGATACTGGCAACCCCAAGTGACTGGGATCAAAGGAGATGAATAACTGAGAGCCTTTACGGTGCGCAGCTGTCCTTTGAAGATAGAATGCCAAGGCACGCTTGCAGTCAAGGGTATGGAGGGTTGCCTCTGCCCTAGAGGTATGAGGTCTAGGGAAGAAGACAGGCAGGTAAACTGACTGATTCAAGTGGAAAGGGGACAAGACTTTGGGCATGAAATGAGGATGAGTCCTAAGGACCACCTCCTTATCATGGTGGAAGCGTGTACAAGGCAGGTCAGCCACCAAGGCTTGGAGATCATTAATATGTCTAGCTGAAGTGAGTGCAACAAGGAAGATGACCTTTCAAGAGAGAAACTTTAGTGAGGTGGTGGCTAAAGGTTCAAAGGGCGGCTTAAGGAGCTGACCTAATACAATATTAAGATCCCATGCCACTGGTGGTGGCTTGATGGGGGACTTGGTTAATAATAGCCCTCTCATGAAACATATTACAAGCAATTGTAAAGAAATGGGATGCCCATCCAAAGGATGATGAGAGGCAGCAATTGAATTGAGGTGAACCCTCACCAAGTTAGTCTTGAGACCAGAGGATGAAAGAGAGGAGATACTGAAGGAGAGCCTCCACCGCAGCTGAGAAAGGGTTAAGAGCCCTTTGGGTACACCAAGTGGAGTACCTACGCCACTTAAAATCATAGAAACATCTGGTAGATGGTTTCCTGGAGACTAATAGGATGTCCTTTACCTCCTGAGGGAAGTTGAAATCTTGCAAGATTACGCTTTCAGCAGCCAAGCCATGAGATGGAGAGACTGCAGGATGGGATGGAGCAGCACCCCCTCCTTCTATGAGAGAAGGTCGGGAGCTGCTCCGAGGCTGAGAGAGACGGAGCAGAAGAGGAAACCACTGTTGATGTGGCCAGTGCAGGGCTATGAGAATCATGTGGCCCCTATCCTCTTGAAGCTTGAAAAGCATTTTGGGAATCAGGGATATGGGTGGAAGGGCATACAGGAAATCCTAACTCCAGTGAAGGTGGAAAGCATCGACCTGCTGGCGAATGGACATCGGGGTTCTGGTGCAAAACCGAGGTAGTCTGGCATTCTGCAGAGTGGCAAAAAGATCCATCTCCGGAGTTCCCCAGGTTTGAAAGATGCAGGAGATTGTCTCCTGATGGAGAGACCACTCGTGTGGAAGGAGGATTAGACTCAATCGGTCTGCTATGACAATTTGGTGTCCTGGCAGATATACTGCTTGGAGATGCATCTGATGAGCAATGGCAAAAGACCACAGATGGAGAGCCTCCTTGCAAAGGGTCCAAGAGTCCGTTCTCCCCTGCTTGTTCATGTAGAGCACAGCTACTGAGGCAGTCGGAAAGGCAGCTGTGAGAGAAACTCCCCCCTCCCCCCTTGGGCTGTAGCGAAACAACACTTACACATACCCTTTCTCCCAGAAAACCAGTAGACCAGAGCATACTAGTTTAGACAGGTCACTCGGGAATGCTTTAGGAGAGCCCACTGTCCCCCCCCCCCTTCAGGGGCTACTGATTGGTGAAGAAGAGATACCTGGGGCGAATGGGAAGGTAGCAAGGGGGTTTGAGAACGTACTGTATATAAGACAGTGTGGGACGTCACTTAGGGGCTCAGATCTTTTGTCCAGGGTGCCGGCTCTGTCTGAGTCCTGTGTACACAATAAAAGATCCTGTTTGCATTCTAATCTGTGTGTTCCTTCCGAGGGTGTGGGAGACAGGGTTCCTGCTTCATTTTTGGTGCGTGGCCGGGAAGTCCTTTCTCCTTGCACCCGCGGAGGGAACCTCTCTGTGGTTCTGCAGGACCGGGCCTCGGCCGGCCGGTGACCGGCCCCCAGGTCGTCAACGATCCTTGGCGCCACCGGGTCCCTTGTGTCCGGAAGGACTCCTTGTCGCATCTGGCTGGTCGGTCCCGGCGGGCTGATTACTCTGTTTGAAATCCGGCAGGATAGACTGGCATCCAAACATTCTCCGGCCGGAGGTCTGGTGAGTACTACTGCCTTTCTGTTTTGGGTAGTTCTGTGAGTCTGGAAATCCTGGTAATCTGTAAGCCTGTTGCGGTTTGATCACCCGCACGAGCGGTCCGAGTAAGGACCCCAGGGGTTCTGAAACCATCACTCGTCTAGTCTGTGCTGAGGGGGGGGGAGGAAGGGTAGCTGTGTATATGTGTACCTGTTGTTAATGTGTTTCTGTCCTCCCCCTTCTCCCTTCGTTTCCTTTGTTGTCCTGTGCGTGAGGTCCAAGCAACTGGGCTCTCCAAGTGCTCCCTCCTCCCCTTGGGGAGGCGGAGTCCAGGTTCGGGCATGCATTTCTTTTTTTTCTCCTCTCAAATGTCCTGTTCAGTGTGTCTGTCTGTTTGTCGGTTTAACCCTGTGTGAGCTGGAAATACTGCCAGTGTTACTGCATTGAGAATTGTGCATTGTGATTGTGATTAGAGCATGGGGGCGGGAGAATCTAAAGGGCAGACACCCCTGCAGTGCATGCTCCATAATTTTAAGTCTGGGTTTGGAGAGGATTACGGGGTTTTGCTCTCTGCCTCTCAATTGTCTGTTTTATGTGAACGGAAGTGGCCAGCCTTAGTGAAGCTGTGGCCTCCCGAGGGTTCCACTGATCTGCCTACTGTGTTTTTAGTCCATCAGATTGTAGTGAAGGAACACCCGGATCAGTTTCCCTATATTGATTCATGGCTGGCCATATGCCAGAAAACAGCCAAAATGGCTCCAGCACTGCCATGAGGATCAGTATAGAATAATGGTGGCAGCTGCCAGTCGCCGGAAGGAGCGAACACCTGCCCCTGTCTACCAGGGGCAGGATTCCCCGGAGGTCCCTGCACGCCCCCTCAATCTGCTTTACCCTACTGTCCCGTCCACACCCTTACAGGATCCGCCCCTAAGAGATGAAGAACCTTCCCCCGGGGCGGGTGAAGCAGGACTTGGGGAGGATTCTGCAGATTCCAGCTCCTCATCAGATTCCCTTTCTCATAGTGATACGCCCCTTCAGACCCCTCCATCATCCTCCTCTCCTCCTACTCCCGGTACCGTCTCCAGTGTTACAGCCTCACCCCCTGAGAGCACTCCAGCTGAGCTTAAGTCGTCTACCCCGCTGTCCCAGCGCCTGCGGTCAGCTGCTGCAGAGAAGCAGACAAAACAGGATTTCCAACTGCCTTTACGACAAGTACAGGGACTCCCGTACCTTGATGCTGCTGGACGGGTGGCAGTAGGACCTTCTAGTCTGATATATGTTCCTTTCTCTACCACTGACTTGCTGAATTGGAAATCCCATTACGCCTCCTATACTGAAAAGCCTCAGGAGTTGACAGACCTTATGACTAGTATTATGCAAACGCACCAGCCTACTTGGTCAGACTGTAGACAATTGCTTTCCACACTATTCAGCACGGAAGAACGAGCACGTATTGTGCGGGCCACCCTCACGTGGCAGGAGGCACATCCTGCAGACGCTGGGGTTATAAATCCCCAGCAGCAAGCAACTGTGGATTTCCCGAATGAAGACCCTAAGTGGAACCCGAATAATCCCGAAGGAGCACGGGCTCTCACTCGCTTCCGGACCGTGCTCCTTGAAGGCCTCACAAGAAGGGAGGGCAGCGGGCTATGAATATCAGCAAGATTGCAGAAATCCTCCAGCTTCCTGATGAGAGCCCAGCAGCGTTTTATGAGTGTCTGTCTGAAGCGTATCGACTGTACACCCCTTACGATCCAGCAGCTCCTGAGAATCTTCGTATGGTGAATACCGCTTTCGTAGCACAGGCCCAGGGTGATATACGGCGAAAGCTGCAGAAATTGGAAGGATTTGCGGGCATGAACGCTGCACAATTGATGGAAGTGGCACAGAAAATCTTTGTAAATCGTGACCAGTAGCAGAGGCGAGAATCTGAGCGTCGGATGAAGGCGGCGGCAGATTTCCTAGCGGCTGCCCTAACCAAACGGCCACCAGTATCGGCCTTGACCAAGGACGGGAGCAGGGGACATGGACGAGGACGAGGACAAAGGGGGCCGAGGTTTCTCCTGGGCCCCAATCAGTGTGCATACTGTAAAGAGGAGGGACATTGGAAGAATGAGTGCCCAAATCGGAGGGGGCAATATCCGTCCATGAGGGGCGCAAGGGTACCCGTACACACCACACGAGGGCGGGGCCAGCCCATGGTATATTCACACGATACTTTCCCGCCCCCTCCACCAGATCTTGAAGGCCTCGCAGCAGTGGAACATTATGACTCGGATGAAGACTAAGCCAGACCGGCCTCCAAGCTTCTGTTGGGTCCCCAGGAGCCTATGGTCAAGATGAACTTAGGGGACCAAGAAATGCAGTTCATGGTTGATACCGGAGCAACACACTCAGTGGTTACTCAGCAAGTGGCCCCGATTTCCTCCCGGACAGTAACTGTAGTGGGAGCCACGGGAGAAAGAGTACAACGATCCTTTCTGCAAAACCGCATGTGTCAGTTGGGGGGACGGACTATCACCCACCAGTTCCTGTATATGCCTGAATGTCCTATACCCCTGTTGGGGAGGGATGTCCTGGCGAAACTACAGGCCCAGATATCATTCGGGCCTGGGGCCAGCTGAGCTCGACATACCCAGCCTGGGCCCAGCAGTTTTGGTATCGTCCGTCCCCCGGGAAGAAGAATAGCGGTTGTTCGAGGACAAACTCAAGCCTGATGTGATTGCCCTGGATAAGTGGGATGCAGTACCCCCAGGAGTAAGGGCAGAAGGCAACCCCCCCGGAATGGCCATCAACATCCCTCCTGTCTGTATCGAGTTGAAGCCAGGAGTCTCCCCAGTACACGTGCGGCAGTATCCGCTGCCGCGAGCAGCTGTGGAAGGAAATCATCATCATCTGGAGCAGCTCCTGCAGTACGGTATCCTGCGGCCCTGTCAATCAGCATGGAACACCCCTTTACTACCAGTCCGAAAGTCAGGTACTACCGACTACCAACCTGTGCAGGATCTCTGTCGTGTCAATGAGGCTGCTGTGACTCTGCATCCAGTGGTACCCAACCCCTGTACCCTGTTGGGTCTCATCCCAGCAGCGGCCTCTCATTTCTCCGTGCTAGATCTGAAGGATGCCTTCTTTTGCATACGTCTGTCTGCAGAAAGCCAACACCTCTTCGCCTTTGAGAGAGAGGACCCTGCCACTGGCAGTAAGACCCAAGTAACCTGGACTCACTTACCACAGGGGTTCAAGAACTCCCCCACTATCTTTAGTACCGCTCTGGCCCAGGATCTTGCTGGTTACCCCCCGGGAGTGCCTGGGAGACGAGCCCTCCTGCAGTATGTTGACGATCTGTTGGTTGCTGCTGACTCTGAGACTGAATGTATTTTGGCAACCACAGAGCTGCTACAGTTGTTGTATAACGCAGGCTACCACGCCTCGAAGAAGAAGGCTCAATTATGCCAGTTGGAAGTGAAGTACCTGGGATTCCACCTGTCTAAAGGAAGTCGGCGATTGGGGAAAGAACGGAAGGAGGCGGTATGCCGGATCCCTGAGCCAACCACTCGCAAGCAGGTACGCGCTTTCCTCAGGGCTGCAGGATACTGTCGCATCTGGATTCCCAACTTCGCCAGGATTGCAAAGCCCCTCTATGAATCTACGAAAGGCCCAGAGACAAGTCCCCTTGAATGGGGACCAGACCAACGGGGGGCCTTCGAACAGTTAAAGAGGGCGTTGCTATCGTCACCAGCCTTGGGACTTCCAGATGTCACTAAGCCCTTCACTCTTTATGTGCATGAAGCAGCAGGCACAGCTCTAGGGGTCTTGACTCAACAGCTGGGATCCTGGCCACGCCCGGTCGCCTACCTATCTAAACAGCTGGATCCAGTGGCCAAGGGATGGCCACCCTGTTTAAGAGCAATAGCAGCAACAGCCCTATTGGTGGAAGAGTCAGATAAACTATCCATGGGCCAAGACCTCTTAGTCACCGTCCCACATTCTGTCCAAACTTTACTGGAACATAAAGGAAGCCACTAGTTTACCAGCTCCCGAATGTTAAAATACCAGAGTATGTTATGGGGAAACCCCAGAGTGCGGATAACCACCAGTCAAGCCTTAAATCCTGCCACGCTCCTGCCTGTCGGCCCAGGACCACCTGATCACGACTGCCTGGAAGTAATGGACACGATCTTTTCCAGTCGCCCTGATCTGACAGACGTACCATTAAACAACCCGGATGAGATCTACTTTGTGGATGGAAGCAGTCTGGAAGTGGAAGGCCGCAGGTGTGCGGGGTACGCGGTGGTGACGATGGAAGTAATAGTCAAAGCTCAGCCACTGCTGCCCTTGGGCACTTCCGAAAAGAAGGCGGGACTCATTGCCCTCACCCGTGCTCTAACCCTTGGGACAAACCTTCATGTAAACATATACACAGATTCCCGATATGCCTTTGCCACTCTCCATGCCCATGGTGCTCTATACAAGGAAAGGGGGTTGATCACTGCAGCTGGATCCGAAATTAAGAATGGTCCCCAAGTAGTGGCTCTGTTAGAAGCAATCTGGTATCCCAAAGCTGTAGCAGTCATGCACTGTAAAGGCCATCAGAAGGGGAACGACGGGATAGCCAAGGGCAATAGACGGGCTGATGCAGAAGCCCGGCGGGTCGCGATTGCCTCTTTGTCCCAGCCCTACTCTGAGAGCTCCGAAGATTTGCAAGTCCCCCTGTTCCCGGTCCCGTTAAGCCAATGGGCCAAAAGATACACTACACGGGAAATGGATTTCTTCTGTCAGGAGGAGGGTGGGGTATTACACTCCGATGGTTGGATAAGATTACATGGAAAGGGAACAGCCCCAGTGATAGTCATCCCAGACAGCCTTGCCCCAGCTTTCCTGTCAGCCTTCCATCAGACTACTCATTTTGGCAAGACAGCCATGGAAACTACTCTCCGCCCATATTTCTTTATTTCCTGTTTATCTTCCCTGGCAGGCGCAACTGTTAGGCAATGTACCATGTGTGCTAAGAACAATGCTCATCAGGGTCCTTGCCAACCCCCAGGAGTGCAGTCCTATGGGGTCACCCCCATGGGAAATATCCAAGTTGATTTTACAGAAATGCCCCGAGCAAATGGATACCGATATCTGTTAGTTCTGGTTTGTACATTCACGGGGTGGCTGGAGGCCTTCCCAGTCCGTACAGAAAAAGCCAGAGAAGTGACAAAGGTGCTACTGCATGAAATCATCCCCCGTTTTGGGCTTCCAGTAGTAATGGGATCAGATAACGGACCTGCATTTGTGGCCCAAATAGTACAACAGGTAGCCAAAGCCTTGCAGATTGATTGGAAGCTACATACAGCTTACCGTCCACAGAGTTCAGGGAAGGTGGAACGTATGAACCGTACCATTAAAATGCATTTAGCAAAACTGTGTCAGGAAACCTCCTTGAAGTGGCCCCAATTCTCCCCATAACCCTGCTTCGTATACGCTCTGCCCCACGAAAGGGTATTGGTGTTTCCCCCTTTGAAGCTGTGTATGGCCACCCTGCACCCCTCATACAGGGCATCCATGGAGACTTGATTCAGATAGGTTCAGAAATAACCCGACAGGAACTGTTGGCTCTCAGTTCTGTTTTGCAGGAATTGCACCAGTGGGTTCAGGAGCGGCTCCCCATCAACCTGACGGAACCACTCCATACACATCAACCTGGTTCGCGAGTGTGGGTCAAGGAGTGGAAGAGGGATCCGCTGACCCCCCAGTGGCGAGGCCCGTATACCGTTCTGCTGGCTACCCCGACGGCTATCAAGGTGGCGGAGATTGCTCCATGGATTCATCACACCTGTGTCAAGGCCGCAGCGCCAGAACCCGTTCCAGCCTGGACTTCTGTCACGGTTCCAAACCAGCCTCTGCGTTTGACACTAAAAAGAGATACTTCTGCCTAGAGACGCTAACGCATCTGGACTGCTTAAGAGACTAACCCACCCCAGAATGCATAGAAGTGCCATATTTTTACTGCTGTTCTTGATGTGGGCCTGTTTCCAGCCCACGGGGACTACTAACACAGCAATATTACTTGCCCAAACTGCCTTAAACATGACAGACTTTTGCATACGTAACTCTCTACAAACTGGGGGTTTTCTATCAACCTGTCTCATTGCTGTACCCTCCAGTATATGTGAACTGCTGAGTTTTACCATATTTACTAGTCTGGACTGTAAACAACCTGACATGTCGTTTTCTATGCTCCTCTATAGTATTGGAGCCACCCAGCCTACCTCAGCTTTTAACCGAGTTCCTTTCTCCCTGCAGGTAGTCTCCACCCTTAATGCTACTGATTGTTTTATTTTTGTAAATACCAAGACAGGAGGGTTTAATGTGTCTAATACTGAATCAACATGCAACTCTGTTACAAGAGTATCTTATGTGTACTCAGAAACGTATCTACCCTTAGGCTGGTTTTTGATATGTGGGAAGATGACTTATACCTATGTTCCCATAAATGCCACCGGTGGCCCATGCACCCTCGGCAGGCTAACGACCGCTGCTTTCCTCCACATGCCCAAAGTAACTAAAGTCCGCCCCAGACCTCCACGCTCTATCCCCATGCCCTCGACCTGTAACTCAAATGTAGAACCCTACAGTGATGAGACGGCCCTTGGGCTGTCGCTATCAATCGTTGCAACACCTGGGTTAGCCCTACACAACTCAATGGAGATAAGCCGACTTCCTTGTTCTCTAACTAAATCCCTTAATCTGACCTCAACCATACTGGCCACCATGAATCATGAAATGTCCGTCTTACGCAAGGCGATACTGCAGAATAGGATGACCATTGATTTCCTACTCTTACGCCTTAACCATGGCTGTGAAGAGTTCGAGGGTATGTGTTGTTTTAACCTCACTGACGAAAGCGTGTCCATCGAACGCTCTATCCAAGACCTACGTAATTTAGCAAAACATATCACAGACCCCTCCATGGGACTGGGAACGGGATGGTTCGGGAGGTTGTTTGGTTGGCTGGGAGGCCTTAAAACCCTAGTTATAGGGGTCTTCCTTCTCTTCCTGCTATGTGCTCTCTTACCATGCTGTATCCCTATCCTCCACCGCTTTCTCATCTCCACCCTCGACGCCTTGGTAGAACGCAAGGTGGCTGCCTCTGTCATGGCCCTAACCCCATACCCCTCTGCGGCCTGCCCCTAGTAATACTGCCCTCAACCGCTCCTAGCGGTTGAGGTCATACTTGAAAAAGGGGGGAGTGAGGCAGCCGGAAAGGCAGCTGTGAGAGAAACCCCCCCTCCCCCCATGGGCTGCAGCGAAACACTTACACATACCCTTTCTCCCAGAAAACCAGTAGACCAGAGCATACTAGTTTAGACAGGTCACTCGGGAATGCTTTAGGAGAGCCCACTGCCCCCCCCTTCAGGGGCTACTGATTGGTGAAGAAGAGATACCTGGGGCGAATGGGAAGGTAGCAAGGGGGTTTGAGAACGTACTGTATATAAGACAGTGTGGGACGTCATTTAGGGGCTCAGATCTTTTGTCCAGGGTGCTGGCTCTGTCTGAGTCCTGTGTACACAATAAAAGATCCTGCTTGCATTCTAGTCTGTCTGTGTGTTCCTTCCGAGGGTGTGGGAGACAGGGTTCCTGCTTCACTACCTGGTTGTCCATCTAGATCAGAACCCTGTGGCGCTGAAGTTGTTGTTGGTACACTTTACGAGCACTGAAGATGGTACGAAACTCCAACAAATTTATCTGGAGCTGTGACTCCTGCTCTGTCCAGAGGCCCTGAGTGGAGAGAGAGTCCAAGTGGGCTCCCCAACCCAATTTGGAGGTATCTGTTGTCAGGATGCGTTGATGTGGAGGCATCTGAAAAGGTGACCCTATGAGGAGATTTCTTGGGGTAGACCACCAGAGCAGGGAGTTCATGAGAATGTCTGTGACTTTGATCTTGTCTGAGAGGGTCCCAGAGGCCTGTTTCCACTGGGAGGCAAGAGTCCATTGAGCTATGCACATGTGCAGACGAGCATATGGCACTACATGAACTGTAGAGGCCATAAGGCCTAAGAGTTGCAGCATCTCTCTGGCTGAGAGATTGTTTTTGACCCTTACTTGAGATGCTATCTGTACAAGGTGGGTACAACGGTCCTGGGGTAGAAATGCCCTTGCCATCGAGTATCCAGAATAGCGCCTATGAATTCTAGAGTTTGGATAGGAATTAGATGGTTTGGAAGATTTGTGACAAATCCTAGGTCCTGTAGTAACTGAATTGTACAAAGGAGAGATAGATGAACTTCCTGAGAAGTTTCTGCACTTATTAGCTAATTGTCTAAGTAAGGGAAGATGAATATTCCAAGAGTCCTTAGATAAGCGGCTACAACTGCCATATACTTTGTGAAGACTCTTGGGGAAGAGGCGAGTCCGAATGGAAGGACTCTGTATTGATAGCGATTTCCTTGAAAGATGAAGAATAGATACCTCCTGTGTTCTGGATGAATGAGGATATGGGTATACGCTTCTTTGAGATCTAGAGAACAGGGCCAGTTCTGACTCTGGAGATAAGGAAGAAGGGTTCCTAGTAAAATCATCTTGAATTTCTCTCGAACTAAAAACTTGTTGAGGTTTCTGAGATCTAAAATGGGTCTGTATCCTCCGTTCTTTTTTGGTATGAGAAAGTACGGAGAATAAGAACATAAGAACATAAGATATGCCATACTGGGTCAGACCAAGGTCCATCAAGCCCAGTACCCTGTTTCCAACAGTGGCCAATCTAGGTCATACATACCTAGCAGTTTCCCCAAAAGACACAGATTCCGCAATGCTTATACTGGGTCAAGCATTGATATCCTGGGTCCCTTCTTAATAATGGTTTATGGACCTTTCCTCCAGGAACTTGTCCAAACCTTTTTTAAACCCAGCTACACTAACAGCCTTTACTACATCCTCCGGTAACAAATTCCTAGAATCCCATTCCTCTCTGGGATGTTGGAGTCTCTTCTATGGCAAACTCTGACAGAGGAGAAGTGATCTCTTGCTGGAGGAGAGCAGTGGGGGTTGGGAATGATCTTACCCCACTAGAGTGGTGGGGGTATACTTTGTAGATGAAGCTGGTACCCCTCTCGCACTATGGTTAGTGTCCATTGCTCTGAGGTTATGAGATGCCACTTGTGGGCATAATGGCAGAGCCTGCCTATGTGGAGGGGGTGAGGATTCTCCAGAGGCAGGGTGGCAATGTTCTCTAGAAAGAAGTAAAAAAAAACAAAAAAAAAACAGGCGTAGATTGGGTCCGTGCTGCTGGTTGTGGTTTAGGCACTTGTGGCTTCTTCTGCTGCTTAGGAGGCTGTTGCTTCCTCTGGGCAGCTGGAGGCTGGAATTGAGAAGTTGAGGGGTAAGAAGTGTAGAATTTCTTCTTCTTACTATAAAATGGCTTTTTAGCAGCTGCTTTCTTCTTGGCAGGGTGGGCAATAGCCGTTGATAGCCTATTTAGGGTGGCGTTCTCCGATTCTAACTATCTTGCCAGCCTTCCCAAACAGGTTCTCTCCTGTACAGGGAATATTTCCCAGCTTATCTTGAACCCTCTGTTCAAGGTCTGATGCCTGAAACCAGGCAATCCTACGGACACCTATGCCAATAGAAGTTGTTCTGCTAATGCATTTGAAACAGTCAAATGTTGCTCTATTGATAAACTTGGAAACATTTTGAGCATGTTTGACTAATGTAAGGTAGTCTGCTCTCTTGTTATCCGGGAGAATAGGAGCCATTGATTCCAGATCCCTGGTCACCGCCCTAAGGAACATACCCTTGTAGAGTATGTATGAACTTATGCGGGCGGAAAGTATGGAGGCCTGAAAACACCGGCAGCCAAAAGCATCAAGGGTTCTCGACTCTCTGCCTGGGGAATTGGAGGCGTGCATCTTAGAACTTTTAATTTGATGCATAGTTGATTCCACTACCACCGAGTGGTGTGGAAGCTGCATTTTCTGGAATCCAGGACTTCCCGGTACACGATACATGGTATCAAATTATCGGGTATGGGGAGAAATGGTGAGAGGTGTCTCCCACATCCGGAACATAAGGTCCTGGAGCATGCGGTGAATCAGGAGAGTAATCATCTCTTTAGGAGCTGTAGGATATTGGAGAATTTCCAACTCCTCTGCTATAGGCTCTTTCTCCAATGTAGGACTAATGGATAAACCTTCTGCCATATCCTTGATAAACTCTTGGAAAGACATGACATCCGGAGGGGACATGTGTCACTGTGGAGAAGGGGAGGGCTCCTCGGGGAGACTCTTCATTTCTCTGGTATTGATCAACTCATCATTGGAAGAACTGGAATCGGTAGATTCGAAGTATCAATGAGATCGATGTTCTTGTTCTTGTAAGGACTGGTACCAATTGAGGTCGGTATCGGCACAAGAGACCTGCCATGTCGGTACTTCGGAACCGGGAATCAACTCGAGTACCAGCATAGACGGAAGCGTGCCGAGGGGCATGAAGCCCGATGCCGATTGTATCGGCATGGTCGGCTGTGTCAGTGCTGAAGATACCGGTGGTAATGTTTTGACCAGTCCCCAACGCCACTAGAAGAGCTGCAATACTCTGCTTGATGGCGAGCATGCACTGGTCCATCGAGCTTGCCCAAGCTTGGGCTACCGTTTCAGAGCATGGCACCAGGAGCTCTCCAGAGGTAGAGGTCTCGGGAGCATCCTGGACCCCTTGTGAGGCTTTGGAGGAAAAGGTCCTCCTGCCGGGGTAGTTTGGCCGGTCGATCCACCTCTAGGGCAACGCTCAAGGCATCTCTATTTTTTGATAGATATCTACCCTTAGGAGGACGGCATGTCGTGGAAGAAGACTTGTGTTTCGATATCTAAGGTCCATGTGAAGACAACAATGTCTTCAATGACATCAAAGCAAGTGAGACTGCATCTGAGTCTGAGTTTCACGGCCCGATTCCATAGGCCCCTCTTTGTCATCTTTTTTGCATAAGGGACATTCAGTTGGCTGGTGATCTGAGCCGAGGCATTTGAGGCACCAGTCGTGGGTATCAGTAGTAGAAATAGTACTACCACACTTGGAACATTTTCTGAAACTACTAGTTGGCTTTTCCATCATGTCAGTAGACTGGATGGAAGGCCAAAGCCTGAAATGGCGCTGAGCACCTGAAGAATGAAAGTTTATTGTTTTGGGTTTTTTTTGTTTTTTTACAGAAAGAAGTATTAAAGATGATAATCCGGTTCCAGCGTCAACGGGAAGGCAGACGCGACCACAAAAAATAAGAAAGAAGATTTTTTTCTGGGGTGACAGGATTTGCTTCCTGCTGGCTCTGTGGAAAACGAAGAACTGAGGGAGAGTCTCAAAGGTGGGAAGGCAGCAACACAGGCACAGTGGGATGTTCCCAAAGGCTTTCCTATTGGACACTGGGGAGTGTTCCCACGTGGGCTCTGTCGATACCGACATCACCCATATGTGAAGACTACATTCCTGCTTGTTCTTGGAGATTGAATTATTACTATTCACTGTATCAAGGATGGTCTTTAGTTACTCTAGAGTATGCCACTAACATCTTAACAGTGGCTATGTCCAGAGACCATGCCACCCTGATTCTGGAAGAGTTGCACAGACTACCAATACAATAGAAAATAAAATTTAAAATTCTATTCATGATCTTTGACTCAATCAGTTAGGCTCATCCTATCTTAAGGAATTAGTGATGCCATACACTTCCACCAGAACTCTATGCTCTTCACAACAACTTTTGTTGTTCCTTCTTACACTTTGGTCAAATGTGACTGGTACGTGTTCAGTGGCATTGCTCCTATATTGTGGAATGTGATTTTACTAGCTATCCACTAGGAGTCAAACTATCCTTTTAGGAAGCTGCTGAAGTCACAGATCTTTGTTCAAACAGTTCCATAACTTTCAGAGTTCTTCTGAACTTACTTAAGCATATGATAAGGAACAAAAAGATGGGTTTTGACCTGACCTTGTTTTTCAGTACTTTATCTGGATAGTTAGCTTTTCAGATTATTAATATTTAATGATTATTGTTGAGATTGTTTTGACACAATGAGGGTAATTTTAAAAGTTTTAGTTATGAATCTTGGAGACGTACCCAGAGCTATTTTACAAATATCTTTTAAGGACGTCTCTAGTGCAGGGGTGTCCAAGTAGGCAGCGGGCATGGCAGAGATGTGTTTGGGGAGATACAATGGATTTATGTCCCCGCTTGATCTCAAAAACGCTGGGGATGTCTGCGACCCCCATCCATGTTAGACCTGCTCCAGGCACAAATAGGCACCAGAAAAGTGCTGGTTTGACCGTAAAACATCCAGAGGGTGTAGAGAAGATGGAGAATTAAGGTACTAGCCTAAGATCAAAAGGAGAAGAACAATTATTTGAACCCTGGTCATCCTGGCCCTAACCCACTACTCCAACCATTAGGCTATTGCAAACAATGCAATGTGTGCCTTCGAGTCAGTCCTGACTCCTGGCGACCCAGAAGCTTCTGGGTTTTCTTGGCAGTGTCACCGGAAGTAGATTGCCAGGCCTTTCTTCCGAGGCAATGGAGGGTTAAGTGACTTGCCCAAGGCCACAAGGAGTGCTAGTGGGAATCAAACCCAGGTTGCTTGGTTACCAAGCCAGTGTTCTAACCACTAGGCTACTCCTCCACTCCATTAGGCTATTAGACATCTCAATTCTGAAATACTATTCTGAGGATACCTATGTAGACGTCCATATCGGGCACGTCCTCATTTGTGAAATCGTGCCTGAACTTAGATGTGCCTGCTTTTTATTCACTCCAGCTTGAATATCTCCAGCTTGCACTTGAACATCTTTTCTAAAACGTGTCTTCATGTTTCCATAACTACTTATAACTCAACTTGGGATTCCTCAGTGAAAAGAGCAAATCATGAAATTAAATAAAAATTATTTTAAACCTTTCAAGGCTCATTAATTGCAGAGGTCAGCCTGACAAATAAGGACTTCAAATTAAGTAAACTGAAAATACTGACCGAGGGATGAAATGTTTATAGGTTATACTTCCTAAACCCAAAGACTGAAGAAATAAAGGATATTATTTGTAGTCTAAGCACTGCCTTATGAGATTGTTATGAAAATACAGGAAAATAACACTTTTAGGCAATTCTTAAACCCCCTTGTGGGGCTTCCACCCTGTTTTCAAAAAATATTCTCTACATGTCTCCTTTTGAAAATAAAAGGTACTTTAGTTGTTGCAGACTTTGCACCTATCTATATGTTCCATGCAGACACAAAATGGAAGAAAATCCTTAATACAGGTGGCCAGTATTCCACAGATGATAGATGTCTTCCATTCAAATACTGGCCATACATAATCCTGCTGAAAGCTTATGAAATTCAGAACCCAAAGGAAAGACATGAATACAAATAAGGTTTTGAATATACTCCAGGAATAACATGCTATCAAGCAAGGCATTAATCAATAAAAACAAGGTTACTCATCTGTAGCAGATGTCTTCCATGGACAAAAGGATTATTCCTCACATATGGGCAACATCATTAGTGGAGCTTAAGTATGGTAGCAGTTTCCCAGCTATCCTCTAGAAGCTTTTGGAAGTGCTTCATCATGCATATGTCTCACTTCTCACATGTTGCAGTCACACGGGACTGACTCAATCTGATATTGACTATAAAATACAGCATCAAGGAGAATTGGGAGAGTTTTGCAAGTACTTATCCTGCTGTCTATAAAGAACACCTGGGTGACATCAGCGCTGACTGAACCCACGTGGTAACTTCTCCCCAGTTTTCAAAGGAAGCCTTTGGGAAATGCACCATGCATGTGTGGTCCTCTTCCTGCCTAAGGGTGCCATCTTGTCTCAATATGATATCATAGCACAAAATGGCAAAAAGAGAGCAACTCCATGGGGAGGAGGGAGGGTTGTGAGGACCGATTCTTGCCGTCTCCGGAGAACACCTGTTACAGGTGAGCAACTATGCTTTCTCTAGGAACAAGCAGAAGTCAGTCCTCACATACGGGACTCCCCAGCTACAGGCTACAAAAAAACCTGTAAAAGCCAAGGGTGACCAGAAAAAGGTGAACCGAGACCAGCAGCAGCAACTGAGTCGAGAGACAACAGACCCCGAGCGACCCAAGTGTCAAGCGAGGAACCAGTACTCTAGTAGCTTGAACACACTGAATGGCAGGAGTTGCCTTACACCTCAAATGATGAAGTACTGACTGGCCAAAGGTGCTGTTCCAGCAGGACTCCCTCCCAGGCAGTAATGAGCTTCGAAGGTATGGACTGAGGACCAGGTGGAAGCTTGGCAGATTTCCAACAAGGGAACGGAACGCAGGTTCACAGAGGTTGCCATGGCCTGGACGCTGTGCACTGTGACACGGCACTCCAGCAAAAGACTGGCCTGCTCATGGGCCAAGGCAATGCAGTCTGCCACCCACGTGGACAAGCTGCATTTAGAGACCGCTACCTCCAATTGACTCGGGTCATAGAAGACAAAGAACTGAGAAGCTCGGCAGTGGTTCTGGGTGCGCTGCAGGTAGAAGGCTAGTGTCTACTTACAGTCCAGCATGTGGAGAATGGCGTCCACTCTGCTGGCATGAGACCGTGGAAAGAAGGTGGGAAGCACCACCTGCTGGTTAAGGTGGAACAGAGACACCACCTCGGGTAGAAACTTGGGCTGCGTGCAGAGCATGACCCTGTTCCTGTAGAACCTAGTGTATGGCAAGTCCACCACCAACGCTTGGAGCTCGCTGACCCTGTGAGCAGAGGAGAGCACCATGAAAAACACCACCTTCCAAGTGAGATATTTGATGTGGCATGAGCCAAGAGGCTCCAAGGGTGGCTCAGTGAACTTTGAGAGCACAACATTAAGGTCCCACTCTGCTGCCGGAGGGTGGATGGGGGGGGGGGGTCTAGACAAGAGGAGGACCCTCAGGAAGCTAGCCAAGAAGGGTTGAGCAGAGAGGGGCTTGCCCTCGATTAGGTGGTGGTGCACTGCAAACTCACTAAGGTGCACCCTAATGGAGTTGGTTCAGCCTTGCCTGGAACAGGTGAAGTAGGTACTGCAGCACCAGCTGGACAGAGCAGGAGAAGGGGGTTTGTCCACTTTTCCGCACACCAGAACAACCACCTCCACCACTTGAAGTTATATGCCTGGCAGATGGAGGTCTTACGGGAGGCCAGAAGGACCTCCTCCACCTCACTGTAGAGATTGAAGGGGGTCAAGGCTACCTTTCTAGCAGCCAGGCCGTGAGTGTCAGGGACCCAAGGTTGGGGTGTAGGAATGAGCCCTCCTCCAGCGTGAGTAGGCCTGAGTCGCATCCCAGGGGAACCAAGGATGCCATGGACAGGTGGAGCAGCAGGGGAAACCATCACTGCCTGACCCATCGTGGAGCCACCGGGATCACTGTGGCCGTGTCACATTGGACCTTGAAGAGGGTCTTGGCAAATCAGTGGTGTGGGCGGGAAAGCGTAAAAGAGGCCCTCCGCCCATGAGGAAGGCATCCGCCACAACCCAGGCAGGGTGCGACTGCCAGGAACAAAAGCACTGGCTGGACTGGCAAAGAGGTCCATCCTTGGAAGCCTCCAGTGCTGGAATAGTTGGCTGGCCATTCTGGGGTCCAGCCTTCACTTGTGTGGTTGGAGAACCCAGCTGAGCCAGTCCGCTAGGGCGTTGTCCTGGCCTGGGAGGTATACTGCTCGCAGGAGCATCCTGTTGCTACTGGCATAAGAGCAGATGCTCACCGCTTTCTTGGCAAAGCAGGGATGAACCCATGCCTCCTTGCTTGTTGATATATAACACAGCCACCTGATTTTCAGTCTGGACCAGTACCGCTTGACCCTACAGGTGGTAATGAAAAGCTCAGAGAGCCAAGGCCATGGCCCAGAGCTTCAGGAGGTTGATTTGCTGGCGACTGTCTGCTGGCGACCAGCTGCCCTCAGGGCAGAGGTCATCACAATGGGGCCCCCACCCCAGTTTGGAAGCATCCATGGAAAGGATCCTCTGAGGTGCAGGGGTCCGGAAAGGCATCAAGGCCAGAAGATGCTGTTGGTGTCGCAACCAGTTGAGAGATTCGGCCAGGGACGGGGGACAGTCACTCTGTCCCGAAGGCACCTTGTAGCCACTGGGAGCAGAGGGCCAACTGGGCCATTCGCATCTGGAAACGGGCGTCCAGGGTGACATGCACCGTGGATGTCATCTGCCCCAGCAGGTGGAGCATGTGACAAGCTGAATCTGAGCGGTGGCATTGGGTGCTTGCTGCGAGTGCCCGGAGGCGCAGGACTCTGTCCCATAGGAGGAAAGCCGTGGCCTGAACTGTGTCCAGCTGCGCCCCTATGAACAGACTGAGTCAGTTGAAGATGAGACTTTGGGGAGTTGATGACGAACCCTAAGTGCTCCAGGACAAGGATGGTGAAGGCCATCGCCTGTTGCATCTCGGCGGCTGTGTCACCCTTTATGAGCCAGATGTCCAGATAGGGGCAGAGGAAGACCCTCTGGAGCCTGAGGTGGGCTGCAACTACCGCCAAGCACTTAGCGAATACCATGGGGCGGAGGTTAGGCCGAAGGGTAGCACTCTGTACTGGTAGTATCCACCTCCCACCACAAAAGTGAAGGTACTGCCTGCAGAGGGGGTGGATGAGGATGTCAGAGTACGCATCCTTTAAATACAAGGAGCATAGCCAGTCTCCCTGCTGGAGGTATGGCAGCAATGTTCCAAAGGACAGCATTTTGAACTTCTCCCTCACCAGAAACCTGTTGAGGTCCCACAGGTCTAGGATGGGACGGAACCCTCCAGTTGTTTTGGGGACCAGGAAGAGGCGGGAGTAGAATCCTTTACCACTGAAGTGAGCAGGGATGGGTTCCACTGCCTGGTCTACTAGAAGACCTGCAAGTTCCTGCTGGAGCAGGGCCCAGTGAAGGGGCATCCTGGGGGACTGTTCTGAAAAGAATGGTGGGGCGTCTGATGAAGGTGGAGTAGGTAACCCTCCCTCACTACCTGAAAGGTCAAAGCATCAGTGGTAATGGAGGGCCACCTGTGGATATACAGCTGTGCCTCCTGAGGGAAGAAAGGCTGCGCCCAAAAAGTCAAAAGTCCCCTCTAGGTTGTGCCAGGGATGCAGGCTGGGGCTTGGAGGCCTTAGGCTTATGTGGGCCATGCCTCTGTCCCTTGCCCTGGTGACCCTGTGGGGGAGCTGGGAAGGTCGGGTACTGGGGTAGCTTCTGTAAGCCGCCTTCTTCAGAAATGAGGTCTTTCTGCCCAAAGCCTTCCTCCAGGAAGGGTCAGTGATCTTTTTGGAGAACCTGGTCCTTGTCAGGAACTCGAACTCCAGCTCGGTGGCCTTATTCATCATGGGTTTGCCAAAGAGATTCTCTCCACAGCAAGGGACATTGACCAATTTGTCCTGTCTCCACTGCTCCAGGTTGAAGGACTATAGCCAAGCCTTGCAGCGAGCACTAATGCTCACTGCAGCTACTCTAGTCGCCGACTCAAAGCAGTTATAGGCTGCTTGAGAGATAAACTTAGAGCACTCTCCGACTGCAGAAGCCAGGGTCCGGAACAACTAGAGGAGTTCCTTCAAGAAAGTAGCTGAGAAACTGGCGAGTTCCTTTGCCTGGTCCCACAAGTACATGCCCATGTACAGCTGATATACCAGGATCCGGCCAACAAGCATCCAGCCCTGGAAGCACTTTCTGCCAATGGCGTCCATGGCACTTGCCTCCTTACCCAGGGAGCACTGAGGAATGCGCCTTCTGGCTCTTGAGTCTACTCATGGCCGACTCTACCACCATGGAGTTGTGAGGGAGTTGGGCTTTTTGGAAGCCAAGACTCCCGCGGACCAGATACATCGAATCCAGCCGTCTGCTCACTATGGACGTGGTTGGGAGTGATGACATGGAGGAACCAGGCATCATAGCCCACTGCTGGGCCATGAAGGCAGACAAACTGTGCTCCAAAGCCACTATCCTGGCCTTGAGGCCAGATAGCTCTGCAGCCATTGACATGGACACCTAGGATTTCGAGCCCGGCACCAGCTCTGCCAAAGGGCATCCAAAGCCAATCCCAAGATGTTGGCGGCTCCCAACAGGGCAACTTGGTAGGCCTATCCCAGCCCTCACCCTGAGCCTCGCATCGCGAGCTGCAGGTCCGGGTTACAGCAATTACAGCTACACGTGGGACTTACCCACTTTCCCAGACTCGTTGCCTGATGATGTCTTTGACGTCTTCTGGCTCTTTGTGGAACATCCCAGGTTGAGGGAGCTCTGGCTTGAGGCTCTGAGGTCTTGGGGCTCCAAGGCTGCCTGGTATCCACAAGGGTCCGAGGTCCTGGAAGAGGCCTTAGAGCGCAGTCTCATGGACAACTCAGGGATTGAGTTGGTCTTCTCGAAAAGGGATTTGCACTGTTGCTGATGGCTCTTGCAGGCCTTGGGAGTCATCTGCTGGCAGGGAATGCAGACCAAGGCATTGTGGACCAGACCAAGGCATCGAAGGCAGCAGTCATGCAAGTTCATGTGCAACATGTTGTGTGCACAGCAGTCGTACAGCTTGAAGCCACTGACTGAGGCTATGGCGGAGAAGACAGCCCCCGTGAGGACACACTCACTTGGCCCGGCCAGGAAAAAAGGCATGACCCGCGCCAACAAAGAAAAAGAAAAAGAAAAGGAAAAGAACCTGAGAACATGACTCTGAGGCAAGAGGACTTGGGGTGAGAAGGGAACCGTTACGCTACCGGATAAAAAAGAGAAACGACAAAATATCTCAAACTTTTTCGGGGGGGGGAGGGGGAACAGACATGTCCGATGGGCTCCGCAGAAAAAAAGGAGACAGAGGCAAGATGGTACCCTTAGGCGGGAAGGGGACCACACATGCATGGTGCATCTCCCAAAGGCTTTCTTTGAAAGCTGGAGAAAGGTTACTCTGCGGGCTCTGTTGGCGCGTCACCCATATGTGAGGATTGACTTCCTGCTTGTTCCCGGAGAAACCTTGTTTTCATTGAGGACAAGCAGGATAATGCCTTACAAACTGCCTCAAAATAGAGGAAAATAGGAGTCGTAGCTAAATGATGCACGCAAGATATGTTTGGTGGCAACAAGCCTTTTCTTAATTGTTTTTCCCTTTTTTTTTTAATATAGGTAGATGGGAAAGAAAAATAACTAGTCTAGAGAAGACAAAGTTGTATTTTAAGCCTTTAATAGTTTCTGGAGACTGGACTGACAAAACCTATTATCATTTTGGGAGTCCCTCTCTAGTTAGTAGTCAGATGTGAATGTATGGACAGAAATCCATGTTGTGGCCTTGCAAATCTCCAAGGAGTTAATCAAGTGGACTACCAACGCAATCATGGCTCTGATGTTATGAGTTGTGACATGACTCTCAAGAATCAAGCCCGACTGTGCATAAATAAAGGAGGCTGCTTTTGAATCCCAATGTCCCTTCGCTTTCTTGTTCACCATTTATGCGTATATTACCATACGCTAGTCCCCAGTTTTTGCGATGTTGCTAGTCTTGATTAGATTGTAAGCTCTGATGAGCAAGGACTGTCTCTTATATTTATACGTTTAGCGCTGTGTACGCCTTGTAGCACAATACAAATGATAAATAGTAGTAGTAGTTGTAGTGTAGTAGGAGGGAGATACACTTTCAAAATGGGCTGGTGTTGACTGGGAGAGGGGACAGCATGGCGATCCCTCAAGGGAGCAGAAGCAACATGGAAGGCCTTAAAGTGCCCACACATGTGCCCGTGCCTTCACAGCCTGCCACTCCTGACCTCTGCCCCTCTGACAGGAAGATGTGTTGGGAGGGGCAGGAGCAGCAGGCTGTAAGGGCACATGTGTGGGGCATTTTAAGGCCTGCCGCATCGCTGAATTGACTGTCACTTTTAAGAATTTTGGAGGAGTCAGGGATCACTGTGCCGCCTGCCAGGACCTGCCATCCTAGGCGGCCACTTAGTTCCCCCCTCTACTCCTCCCAGAAGGACGACTTTTTGAAGTAATTTAATTACCTGCAGTGGCAGCACAAGAGTTTCTGCTGCCCTAGGCAGACCCTCCGTGCCCCCCCCCCCCAAAAGACTGTGCCTCCATCCAGCCCACCCCACCTTGCGCTGAAGTGGTGGAGGCTGAACTGCCACTTCAGTGTTTCGTTGTGCCTTAAAGTGTCTGCACGCATGAGCGCTCACAGCCTGCCGCTCCTGCCCCACCCTCTGATGCACATTTCTTGGGGTATGTCTTTATTAGCTTAGCACACCTAGCCACTGGGATTTTCACCCATTCCTCAAGGCAAAACTGCTCCTTCAAGTCAGAATTCAAGAAAGCAGAGGGTTCTCATTCTATGCACCTATACTATGGAACTCATTGCCCAGCACCATGAGAATTATAACTGATCTCTTGACCTTCAGAAAACAACTGAAGACATCTCTTTTCAGAACACTTTGGATGCAATATACCTATTACAAATACAGACCCTACATAGGACACTGTCTCAGCCCCACATCTCTTCAGTTCCCTACAGTTCATCAACAATACCACAGAGATACTCCTGTAAATACCCAACCCATAAGACCGTTTCTTATGCCACATACTCGTATATCAAACACCAATCCATTCCTTATTACTAGTAGGAAATACAAATTTGAAATGTATTTTGTTAGTTGTTAACTGTTAATTTATTGTTATTCCTTAATAATCCTAATACCTTCTCCCTGCTAAATGAAACATTTTTATTGTAAACCTGTTTGATTACATGATAAGGCGGTATAGGACTAAAGTAAAATAAAACAAAATAAATAAAGTGGTCCTATGGATACTCCCATCTCCGTTGTGGATCTTTGCAGCTCCTTCAGTGTTATCCTTGGTGTCTTTGTGGCATCTCTGATTAATGTCCCCCTTGCCCAGTCTGTGAGTTTTGGTGGGCTGCCTTCTCTTGTCAGGTTTGTAGTAGTGCGCTATTCTTTCCGTTTTATAATAATGGATTTAATGGTGCTCCGTGGGATATTCGGAATTTGGGATTTTTTTTTTTTTTTTTTTTTAAACCCAACCCTGATCTATACTTCTTCACAACTTGTCGCTGACCTGTTTGGAATGCTCCTTGGTCTTCATATTGCTTGCTTAGTGGTGTTGCAGAATAAGGGGCCTTTCAGAACAGGTATATTTATACCGGCATCATGTGACAGATCATGTGACACTGATTGCACACAGGTGGATCCTAATCAACCAATTATGTGACTTCTGAGGTTAAATTGTTTGGACCAGATCTTATTTAGGAGTTTCATAGCAGAAGGGATAAATACATATATGCTCACAACTTTTCAGTTTTTACTTTTTTTTTTTTTTTTATATTATATACAAGGTATTTTATTGTCATTGCACCACCAATTTGGACTATATTGTTAGGTCCATTACCAATCACCCAAATGAACCTCCATTTTCATTCCAGGTTATACATAATGTGACAAAACAGAACAAAAAACGAGGGGGTGAATACTTTCACAAGGCACTGTATGCCCTGCAGTTTTCCTTGCATTGCTTCTAGGAAGGTGAAATGTGGGAGGAAAGCCATGAGAAAAGATCCCAATAGTGGATGGGAAGCAGGTAGAGTGGGGTGGTGGTGGGAAGTTGAGAAAAGAAGTAAATGGGAATCTATGGGAAAAGGTCTACAAATATATGCTTGCCTATGACCCAATATAATTTAATCTGGCACTGGCCATGAGACAGTGGCACCCTGTTTTAAAATTATGAACACTTTATCACACTTGGGTTAATGGTATTATTCTTTCCAAACCAGACAATCTGGGCACCACACTGCTGAAACTGGCCCTTCCCCAAGCCGAGACACAGAGATACACACAACTACACAACCTCAAATGGTATCCTACCCCTCTGCAGGTAGGGTTGGAATGAATTTTCAGCCAGGTTCTGTATGCCTTCTGCACCTGCTTTTAAAAATAGATGTTTAAGAAAACAATAGAAAGGAGTGACCTGCACGGAGCGGTGGGTACACCTACTCTAGTCACCTTACTGGGCAGATTAGATGGACCATACTGGTCTTTATCTGCCATCATATACTATGTTACTATGGAAATATTAAAACAAGTTGGGAAAGCATGCAAGGCATGGCTCATAGAATTCTTTCCAAACCTGCTGCGTGTAGCATGCATGGGCATTGTTGTCTCTTGTGTATATCTTTCATCTGAAGAAGAGGGGATGGGATGATGTGAATGGAGCATTACCTGAATATTCTCACGAGTTGTAAAGAATAAAATGAAACCAACTGTCAGATTCCAAAGGATGGATTTAACAGGTTAACTACAGAGTGGATTTAAGAGATTAACCATAGGGTCATTTAGTTTTGCTTGACATTCAGGTAACTGGTCTGTTTGGAGCTTGAATAACCTTACATAAGAATGCATGGATGTTAAAATTCTGTACCAAGCAAATAAGTACACTTCTGTCTTGAAATTTGTGTCAAAACTTTAACAAACTCCGTGCA
This sequence comes from Ichthyophis bannanicus, assembly GCA_033557465.1. Taxonomy (NCBI): domain Eukaryota; kingdom Metazoa; phylum Chordata; class Amphibia; order Gymnophiona; family Ichthyophiidae; genus Ichthyophis; species Ichthyophis bannanicus. The sequence continues at coordinate 28,968,700 of CM066036.1, read as the reverse complement.
GAATTTCAAAATCGAAATCTAAAGAATTCTGCTAAACATATCCTTTGAAAAAATTAATCATTTAAAATGTACTTTTTAGCTTGGAAATAGTGCATTCTGTTTTTAGTTTTGATATAGATGGTCTTAATAATCACTTCATTGTAGCCAAAACAGACATCCTCTTATTCTCCTGTTCACCATCTATCTGTATCTTTACCATATACTAGGATTGGTGCTGTCCGTCTTGAATCGCCTGTAACCTCTGAGAAGCAGGGACAGTCTCTTACATGTATATGTAGAGCACTGCGTACACCTTGTAGCACTATGCAAATAAGTAGCAATAGTAGGGTGTCACTGTTCCATGGCAACAGGGATTAGTTGGCAGTAAAAAGAGCAAACACGGGCCTGCACCTTAACATGAAGAAAAGATGCCAACAACTGGCAAAATCAATTTCATCCTTGATGGAGAAGAAATAGAAATAGCCGACAGGTTTAAAATGCTTGAATCAATAATGAAACAACTAGCAGTCAAGAAATCAAACACATTGCTCTTAGCAGAATGGCTACATAAATACGATTTTCAAGTACAGAAATTTATCTCTGCATACAAAGATTCAATTTGTCCAAGCCATGGTATTTTCATTTACATCATATGGATAACAAAAGCTGGACAGTGAAGAAGAAAAACAGGAAGAAAAATCAATATCTTATTATGGCGCTGTTAGAATAATATGGTGTATACCAACAACTGCTTGAAGAACAAATCAGTTGGTACTAGAAGAAATCAAACCTAAGCTTTCTTTAGAAGCTCCAATGACAAGACTTTGACTTTCATATTTTGGACACATCATGTGAAGCGAGATATCATTAGAGGAAGACATCATGCTTGGCAAAGTTGAAGGTCAATGCAAAAGAGGAAGGTCAGCAATACAATGGACTGATACAACAACAGCAACTATGGATGCCAATCTGAACAATTGGCCACCTCACTGAAGACTGAACACAGGTTAGGACAACTATCCACAGGGTTGCCATGAGCGGACTTCAAGTCGATGGCACTTAACATCACAACAAAAATCAACCATTAAGGAAACTGTACTTCAGACAGTAGGTTTCACAGTAGAATTTACAACAAAGAAAATGAACTACACATCTGAAATAGTAGTTATTTAGGATTTAGCTTATGCTGTTTTTCAGTAGCAGCTCAAGGCACGTTATACTCGGGTACAATAGACTGTAACCCCTTCCAAGGACAGGAATATACCTCAGTCTGTACCTGAGGCAAGATCATAAGAGCTAAGAGATAGCCCATTAAGGAATAGCCCATTAAGGACAGTTGTGGTAGTATGTGGTAAGGAAAGCATGCAGAGCACCCTCATGCAATTATTTTCAAACTCTCTGTGCATGTCAGTATTTTGTGTGTGTATGTGCATGTGTGTTTTTATATATAGACATATGACAGTCTCTCTCTGCATGTTGGACTGTGTTGTGTGTGCATGCATGTCATGGCACTGTCTGTGTCTGTGATTGGGAAAGCAAAAGGAAGGGGAGAGGCTGTTTGAAAAGGTGCAATTTCCTAACTACTATGTTTTCTTGCACTTACGTTTCTATATGGTGGGTCCTGTTTGGGTGAACACCGTCATTGCAAGCTTCAGCTAACTTTGTATGTTCTGTTCAGATACTTTCCTGTGCCTGTTCAGAATTTAGCTTGCTGTTTATTTATTTATTGTTCTGTATATTTTTCTGTTTTGTCAGCGTGTGTCCTATCTTTTGTCTGTCCTTTACGCAGCTCTGGCCCTCTGCAGTGCTGTGTCTTTCTTCTCAACACTGTACTGCCTCTGTTCTCTGACTAGTACTATCTGATTGCACATTTAGGTGTGCTTTTTTCTCTCATTCCCCCTATTCCTCTACAAGGCCTCTCTTGCAGGTATTCAAAGTCTTCAGGTTTTTGTTTTTGTTTTACCTTGCCTGAGTTTTACCAGGGCACTTCCTGTGGACTCTGCCTGCTTTCACTTGCCTGCATTCAGCACTTGCCCCGCTCCTTTTCTTCAGCACTGCCTCTGTTTATACGTAGATGTGCGTCTGTTTCTCTCTCCTCGTCCTTATTATCCCACCCTCCCTCCTCACAACTCCCCCACCCCCTGGCTTATAGTGTCTTACAGCCACCCTGTGTTCATTACCACGATCACTCACAGGTGCACCTTATCTGATGCAATCTTTACCACCTATCCTTTTACTTCTTTTGATTTCTGTGCTCCTCCCCATCTCTCTCTTTTTGGCTCCTCAACACTTTCTCTTCCTATTGCTCATACTCCCTAATTGTCTCCCCTCCTACCAACTCCTTCAAGCCCCTCCCCCTTCATTCCCCTTTACCATCCTCGCTTCTCCCACCACTTTGTCATCTACCCTATCATCAGCTCTTGAGCTTTACCACTTTCTCCTTCTCATTCAGCCATCTCCTCTCTCTCTGAAACAACCTCACTCTTGTTACTGCTGTGCTGTCTCCTTTCTACCCTGCACCTTCTACTCCTGCTCCTTCCCTCTTCCAGAGATATCAACCCCAACCCTGCGCACCCCCAGATTTTTGTCACATTCCCAGAACAAATCCTCATGCAACAGCTCAAATCTTATATCCTTCTCTCCACCCCCCCCCCTTCCTTTCTCATGTGCCTTGTGGAACGCACATTCCATCTCAAATAAACTTGTCTTTACTCATGATTTCATTATCTCTAATGCTCTCCATCTTCTTGCTCTAACACAGACCTGGCTCCTCCCTGAGGACAGCTTCAGTCACTGCTCTCTGTCATGGCGGCTATCAATTCTCCCATAGGCCTTGTCCCACTGACCATGGTGGAGGTGTTGGGCTTCTACTCTCTCTTTCCTATCAATTTCAACCCCTCCTTCTGCCAGAGTCTCACTCTTTTCCCTCCTTTGAAGTCCATTCCATCCGGCTTTTTATTCCACTACCTCTCTGATTAGCTATTATTTAATCGACTCCCTGGCAAGTCCACCTCTACCTTTCTTTCTGACTGACTCATGGCTTTCCTTCTTTCTGGATTCATCTTACCCCTCCCTTATTCTCTGAGATTTTAAAGTTCCTGTTGATAACCCCTCTGACCCTTATGCTTTAAAGCTCCTCTTCCTTACCTCATCATTCAAACTCCAGCTTTGCTCTACTGCCCCTACTCACCAGCAAGACCACTGCTTTGACCTTGTATTCTTCTCTAATTGCTTACCCTCAAACTTCTGTACCTCACTTCTTCCCTTATTAGACCATCACCTGCTAAGCTTCACTCTTCATCACTCACCGCCTCAACCTCTCCCTGTCTCCTCTAACCTCTTTAGAAATCTACATGCTTTTGACCAGTTGGCTTTTTCCTCAACTGTCTCATCACCTCTTTCCTCCATTATGTCATCCGAGTCTGTTGATGAGGCAGTAACTTCCTATAACACTGCACTCTCCTCTGCTCTGGATGCTCTCGCTCCGACCATGTACGTCCTTGTGAGGCGTACTCTACCTCAACCCTAGCTGTTTTCCACTACCCGCTATCTACATTCCTGTGCCCGCTCAGCTAAGCGTGCTTGGCTCAAATCCTGCACCCTTGTGGACTTTCAACACTTCAAATTCATGTTTGTCTCTTTGCAGTCAGCCATAACACTTGCCAATCAAGACTATTATGTCTAACTCTTGCCTCTGACCCTCACTGTCTCTTTACAACTCTCAACTCTCTCCTCAAGATGCCTCCGACCCCTTCCTCCCTTTCTGCCCAAACCCTGGCTGGCTACTTCTGTGACAAAATCCACAAGATCACACCCCAATTCCCCATGAGGTCAGCTACTCCCCCCTTCCCCCTCTTCACTCCCAACTTTCCCACCCTCCCTCTGCTACCCTTTCTTCCTTTTCTAAGATCTCTGAGGAGGAAACCACGTACCTTCTTTCCTCATCCAAACTCACTACCTGCTCCTCTGATCCTATTCCCACCTGTCTCCTTAGTTCAATCTCCTCCACTGTAGACCCTTCCATCTCTCATATTTTCAACCTATCACTCTCCACTGCAACTTTCCTTGCAGCCTTCAATCATGCTGTGGTCACTCCTCTCCTCAAGAAACCCTCACTAGACCCTACTTGTCCTTCTCACTATCGACCCATCTCCCTCCTCCCCTTTGTTTCTAAACTACTTGAATGTGCGATTCACCGCTATTGCCTCGACTCTCTCTCCTCTAGCCCTTCTGGATCCTCTACAATCTGGCTTTCGTCCTTTACATAATACCAAAACAGCTCTTGCCAAAGTCTCCAGTGACCTCTTCCTGGCAAAATCCAAGGGACTTTACTCGATCCTCATTCTTCTTGACCTTTCTGCTGCTTTTGACCCTGTTGACCACAACCTTCTCTTTGATACCTTGTCCTTGCTTGGTTTTAAGGGCTTTGTGCTATCCTGGTTCTCTTCTTATCTCTCCCATCGCTCTTTCAGTGTTTGTTCTGGTGGATCCTCCTCTACTGCTATCCCGTTCTCAGTTGGTGTACCCTAAGGATCTGTCTTGGGTCCATTCCTTTTCTCTCTCTATACCCAGTCCCTTGATGTAATCTCTTCCCATGGATTTCAGTACCATCTGTATGCCGATGTCTCCCAGATCTACCTCTCTATATCTGAAATCTCTCCGGCAAACTAGGCCCGGATCTCAGCCTGCCTTTCTGACACTACTGCTTGGATGTCTCACTGCTGCTTGAAATTGAACATGGCCAAAACGGAGCTGCTTATTTTTCCCCCTAAAACCTCCTCTCCCTCCTTTCTCAGTCTCTGTGGATAACTTTCTACTCCTCCCCGTTTCCTGGGCTCGCAACTTTGGGGTTGTCCGACTCCTCTCTCTCCTTCTCCACACACATCCAACTGATAGCTAAAACCTGCATTTCTTTACATCAACAGAATTTGCCCATTCCTTTCTGAACACACTACTAAGACATTTATCCACAACTTAGTCACCTCCCATCTAGACTATTGTAACCTATTCCTTGCTGGTCTCCCCTCTGAATCATCTCTCTCCCCTTCAATCTGTTCAACACTCTACTGCAGGCTAATCTTCCGCCAGCTATGTCATACTCATATTACCCCTCTTCTCAAGTCACTTCATTGGCTCTCTATCTGTTTCCACATCCAGTTCACATTTCTTCTGATGACCCATAAGTGCATTCATTCTGTAGCTCCTCACTACCTTTCCTCTCTTATCTCTCCCTAAACTCCTTCTCGGGAACTCCGCTCTTAGCAAATTACTTCTTCTGTGCCCTTCTCTTCTATTGCTAATACCACTCCTTTTACCTTGCTGCTCTTTATGCCTGGAAGAAACTACCTGAGTCTGTACATCAGGCGCTTTCTCTGACCCTTTTCAAATCCAGGCTGAAACTTTCCTCTTCGCTGCCGCTTTCGGATCTCAACTCACCTGATCTCCTTTGTTTATTTACCATTCCCCCTAGCTGTATCCCACATGTCTGCAGCTACTGTGTTGTCTGTCTTGACTAGATTGTAAGCTCTGATGAGCAGGGACCGTCTTTTACATGTGTCTGTGCAGCACTACAAACATCTTGTAGTGCTATACGAATGTTCAGTAGTAGTAGTATATTGCAAAAGCTAGCAGTGTATTAGGCCATTTTTTTGGAGAGCTTGGAACTCATGGTCCAATCTGGCCTATTTTTTAACTTAATGTGTCTTTTCACCATTTCCCTCCCCCTGCACAATTTAGTCCCGTTCTGTTAAGCCATTGGAGAGTTAATTTGTCAACAGACATTCTCAATCCATAATGTATAATCTGATAGGTTGTAAAAAATACAAAGTCCTTAAACCATGCAAGGGGATTTCAAAATGAAATCATTGTGCATTGTCAACCTCCTCTGCTCTTCCTCAATTCCTAGACTTATTCCTTCACAGTGCAGGTAAAAGCGCCATTGCTGTTTATTTTTAAGTACAATATTTTAACTGGAAATCTGCTTAATTACTTGGATAAAATTATTTGCAATTCAGAACATCTGCTTGCATGGACCCCTTGCTTACTCACAACCTGCTGCTGCTGTCACACCCAGGACTAGGCCCTGCAGTTTTCCTTACGCTACTTCTGAAGAGATGAAATGTAGAAGGAAAGCCATCAGTAAATATCTTATCATATTGACTACTGCCTACTACTGTAGGGCTGGTACCCCTGCAAGTCTACACCTGCAGTTCTCCGACCTGCTCAGCAGCTCAGACCTGAACCAAGCTGAACAGACAAGATGGATTCCTCACGACACTTTTGCTGTGTTCAGCTACAGACTTGACCTCCAAACAACTGCTTGCGCAGCGTTTCTATGTGTGCATACAGAAGCCATTGTTCCTGGCCAATTCACTGCCCACATGCAAAAACATCTGCTTCTCTGGTGCTTATCTATAGCTGGTTCTACTGGCCTTAGACACTTGTACCTATACCCAGAAAACTATACTGTTTTCTCAGCATGACATCTTACTATGGATCCTTTGTCTGCAAGGAGATGCCCGTCATCTACTTCCTGATTCGCTGAGAACACCTCGGACTGGCTTGTGCCAACCAATCACCAGACCTAAGACGGAGAATCATCAAAGAATAATACAATCTGCACAGAAGAACTTACACAAGGGTTTTTTGCTGTTTGTGCCCTGCTTACCTGATCTGTCTGCAAGACAGCCACACTATGTGTGGGCAAGGCCCTCCAAAGGGCTGAGATAAGACTTCCACAGATACCTTTGGTGCTGTGTTCTACCGCAGCTCGCCTCCGAAAGGGCTGTAGCTTGCGTTATCTAGCTTAGCTGCCTCCTTGGACTGGTGCTGATCCAGAGTCTCCGGACGTCAGCCAACAGAGTGACTGACGAAGCTAAGGTATAGTCTCTCTCCTCCTCTGGATGGGCAAGGGTAGTTAGAAACTTATTCTATAACTTTTCTCAGTGCAGAACGAATCAGTGACGTCTCGTTACTAAGTAGTGATTTATTACTTTGTCCAATTGTAATTCTGTGTTGTAACAAATTTCTACCTCATGTTTCTAATTATTACACATATCTATATACACATATCTATATACACATATATCTATCTATATATATATATACACATATATATATATATATATCTATATATCTATATATATATATATATGTGTGTGTGTATAATAATTAGAAACATGAAGTAGAAATTTGTATATATTTTTCTACCTGGCTGTCCATAATAAATCTAATATATATATATCTATATATCTACAAACCAGACTTCTTTTGTGGCTCATGGCCAGAATAACTCACAGAACTTCAGGCTGGGTATCAATAGCCAATTTCCCCTGGATATAACTGAGAGCCTATCTAACTTATTTTTGCACTACTAATAATCCCTACACTACCAGAACTACTTAGTAGGGCAGTGGTTCCCAACCCAGTCCTCGGGGAACCCCAGGCCAGTTAGGCTTTCAGAGTACCCACAATGAATATGCATGAGATAGATCTGCATACAATGGAAGTAGTGCATGCAGATCTATCTCATGCATATTCATTGTGGGTACTCTGAAAATCTGACTGGCCTGGGGTTCCCCGAGGACCGATGTTGGGAACCTCTGTAGTAGGGAGTGCCTCATTTTATGCTATGACTGATTAGCATAGTTATTCACCTGTAGCAGGTGTTCTCTGGGAACCGCAGAAATCATTTATGGGTGACTTCGGCACCACAGAAAGCCTTTGGAAGTTCTACCATGCATATGTGGTCACCTTCCTGCCCATCTGATGACAGCTTAAAGAAGCATAAAAAGAAAAAACTCCATGGGCAGCAGGGAGGGTTACAAGGATCAATTCCTGCTGTTCCCAGAGAACAACTGCTACTGGTGAATAACTACGCTTTCTTCAGAAACAAGCAGGAAGTCAGTCCTCACATATGGGACTCCCAAGCTATAGGCTACTGCAAAATCTGTAAAAAGGCCACGGATGACCGATAAATAGAATTCTGAATGCCAGCGGAGAGCGCAAATTGGCCCCCAAGACCTCCGACATGATCCAAGAGTCGACCAGGGAAGCAGTTCTCTGGTAGCCTGTACTCACAGAAGGGTCACATGAAGGAGTTGCATTATTCCCAGAACAGATGATGCAGTATTACCTGGCCAAAAGGTACTGTCATGCCGGGAGTCTTCCTCCAGGCGGTAATATGCTGCAAAGATATGGACCAAGGACTAGATGGCCGCCCGGCAGATCTCCAACAAGGAGACAGCATGCACGTTAGCCACTGAGGCTGCCATTGCTCATACACTGTGAGCAGTGATGTGCCACTTCAGGGAGAGACCAGCCTGCGCATATGCAAAGGAGATGCAGTCCGCCACCAGGTGGACAAGGTGTGCTTAGAGACCATGACCCCAAACCTGTTGGAGTCAAAGGAGATGAAGAGCTGAAAGAAGGGGCGATGGGCTTTCGTCCGCTCAAGATAGGCAGCCAAGGCCCTCTTACAATCTAGAATGTAGAGCATGGCCTCCGACGGACTCGTCCGAGGTCGGAGAAAAAAGGTAGAAAGGACCACCTCTTGGTTCAGATGAAAGAGGGAAACCACCATAGGCAGAAATCTGGGATGTGTGCACAAGACCACTCTATTCCCGTGAAACCTGGTGTAAGGAGTATGTGCCACCAATGCCTGCAGCTCACTAACCCTGCAGGCAGAGGTGAGCGCCACCAGGAAAACCACTTTCCAAGAGAGGTATTTGAGATGACACGAGGACAGTGGCTCAAAGGGCAGAACCATAAGCTTACACAGAACCACATTCAGGTTCCAGGCCGTCTCCAGGGATGAATGGGAGGCCACTTGAGCAAGAGACCCCACATAAAATGGCCCACATGCGGATAAAAGGAGAGAAGTTGCCTGTCAATCAAATGATGGTGCGCTGCCAGCGCACTAAGGTGCACTCTCAGTGAGTTGGATTTCAAGCCAGCTTGGGAAAGGTGCAGCAAGTTCTTTAACATCGTTACTGAAGAGGAGAAGGGGTTGATACTCCGATCTGCACACCAGATGGAGAATCAACGTCATTTGAAGGCATATGCTCGCCTCATGGAATCCTTGCGGGATGCCAGGAGAACATCTTCAACATCTCTAGATGAAATTGGCCAAGGGCTACCCTTTCAGTAGCCAGGCTGTCAGGGCAAGGGACCTGAGGTTGGGGTGTAGGAGGAAGTCATCCTGCTGCGATATCAGGTCCAGGGCACAACCCAGGGCAATCAGCAGTGCCCAAGAGACACGGAGCAGTAAGGGAAACCATGGCTATCTGGCCCACCTGGGAGCTATGAGGATCACAGAGGCGCGATCCCATTGAATTTTGAGAATAGTCTTGGAGACCAGAGGAGTCGGAGGGTACGTGTATGGTAGCCCCTCGCTACATAACAGGAGCAATGTGTTGGCCACCATTCGATGTGGAGCTGATATACTGGAGCAGAAGCATGGCAACTGAACGTTACTAGGACTGGAGAAGAGGTCGAGTGTAGGAAATCCCACATTAGGTACAACTCTCTCACTACCTTGATTCCACCAACTTCCTTCACCCTCATCAATCTGGTTTCCGTCAGGGCCACAGCGTCGAAACTGTTCTCCTCGCCTTCACCAACGCACTGCATGTAGCTCACGACCATGGTGACATCTCGGTGGTGGTAGCCCTTCGATTTAGTTGACCACTCTCTCCTTCTTCGCCTTCGGGAAGCAGGCCTATGTAGCACAGTCTATCGCTGGTTCCACTCCTCTCTCTCCTCTCGGGCCTGCGCAGTTTTCTTCCTCTCTCTCCATCCCTTCCTCTAACCCATTTCCTCTTCCCTGTGGGGTTCCCCAAGGTTCCGTCCTGGTCCCCCTCTTTAATCTTTTCCTAGCTCCCCTCGCTTTACTGATACAACAATCTGGGATCTCCGCTTTCTACTACGCAGATGATATAGCTCTTCTTTTTCACACTTCCCTTACCCACCCTGACCTTTCTACACTTAATTCTTGCCTTTCTACTGTTGCTGACTGGCTGACCCGGAACTGCCTCCACCTCAATCTGACCAAGACCACTGCGATCTGGTTTCCTCGTGGTAGCCCACCCCCCTCATTGGCCCCATCTTTCTCCAGTACTCCCATACCTTTGGTTTCTACCTTCCGCTACCTAGGTGTACTCTTTGACTCCGATCTTACCTTTCAACCACATGTCTCTCACGTCACTAAGACCGCCTTTTTCTTTCGCCAAATCCGTGCGATTCGACCCTTTCTCTCTCCACCTGCTCTCGCTACTTTACTACTATCACTTGTTATGTCACGCGTCGATTTCTCTAACTCCATTCTCACCGGTCTCTCCAAAGCTCAACTGAACAGACTTCAGAGGATCCAAAACACTGCTGCTCGTCTCATCACTCACTCCTCCCCTCGAGATCACGTAACACCTCTTCTTCTCCACCTCCATTGGCTGCCCGTTTCCTTCCGCACCCAGTTTAAACTGCTCACCCTTGTCCACAGGGCACTTCATACTAACACCCCACAATATTTGGCAGATCTTATCCACTTTCACACGCCCAGACATACCCCCCGTTCATTTCACCTTAACCGCCTTACACTCCTCCCCCCTTGCCCACCTCCAGTCCACCTGCTCCTCAGCTTTCTTTTTTGCAGGCCCTGCCCTCTGGAACTCCCTCCCCACTTCCCTTCGTTTAGAACCCCATCATACCAACTTTAAACGTGACCTAAAGACCCACCTCCTTTCCTTGGCCTTTAATTTTCCCTCCCCTCTCGTGTGAGTCTCTCCTTCTACGTTTACTGTCCTATTTTCCTCTTTTCTCCCCTATTCTGTCAAGGACTGTAAATTCTTTTTCCATTTTCCTGGCCTTGTGCCTCTCCTTTTTTTTATTTATTGTATTGTAAACCGCTCTGATTACCACAGAAGGGTGGTCTATCAAGCAAAATAAACATAAACATAAAAATAGGTGGCGCGCCACTCGAGGGTTTAGCCTCCACTCGTGGGGTGGAGAATCTGACTCAGATGATCTGTGAGGACATTCTTCTGTTCTGGAAGGTACACCACCTGAAGGAGCATACCTTTCTCAAAGGTGAAATTTAGAGATGAATTGCTTCCTTGCAGAAGAGGTATGACCCAGTGCCTCCCTGTTTGTTGAAGTAAAACATCACCTCTTGATTGTCTGTCTGAACCAGAACTACCTGGGTTCGATAAGTAGTGCTGGAATGCTTGCCGAGCATATGCAATGACTCAGAGCTCAAGAAGTTGATCTGATGGAGACACTACTCTGCTAACCAGACGCCTGGGTCCGTAGCCCGCTGAAGTGGGCCCCTCAGCCCAGCCTGGAGGCATCGGTCATGAGGGTCACCTGAGGGGAAGGAGACTGAAAAGGCATCCGCACCAGAAGGTTCCATGGCTTCTACCACCAATCAAGGGATGTCACCAGTGATGAGGTCACCCAGACCCGGTTGTGGAGGCGGCCTGTCACCTGAGCCCATGCAGAGGCAGGCATCAGGCATGACGTGCACAGTCGAGGCCATGTGTCCAAGAAAGCACAACATCAGGCTGGCTGGGGCTGGCGCGCAGCCCTGCAGGTCCTGCGCCAGGGCCACCAGGCATCTAACGCGATTTACAGAAAGAAAGGCCTTGGCCTGAACCATGTCTAGGAGGGTCCCGATGAACTCTAGGCACTGAGCAGGCTGCAGGTGGGACCTGAAGTAGTTAATGACAAACCTCAAGTGTTCCAGGACAAGGATGGTGTGGCATCCCACTTGACAGACCTCACTGGCAGAGCTGCCCCTTATAAGCTAGTCATCCAGGTAGGGGAACACGACACCCATGGAGGCCTAGGTGAGCGGCGACCATCACCAAGCACATCGGGAACACCTGGGGGGTGAACGTCAGAACAGCAGAACACAGTACTGGTAGTGCTGTCCTCCGATGACAAAGCGGAGGTACTGCTGGTGCAAGGGATGGATCAGGATGTGGGTGTAGGCATCTTTGAGATCCAAGGAGCATAGCCAATCTCTCCATTGGAAGTAGGGCAGCAACGTTCCAAGGGAAACCATTTTGAACGTCTCATTCAATAAGAACCAATTGAGATCCCACAAATTCAGAATGGGCAGAAAAAACTTTGTTCTTTTTGGAACATGGTTCCCCTCTGAGCAGGGGGAATGGGCTCCACCACCTTGCCTGCCAACAGGCCCACAAGTTCCTGCTGCAGAGGTCCTTGATGAAAAAGAGTCATAGGAAGTTCCCCAGGGAAGAACAGAGGTGGCATCTGTTGGAAGTGGAGGAGGTAACCCTCCCTGACCACCTACAGAGCCCAAACGTCAGTGGTGATGCTGGGCCACCAGTGAGCAAAGAAGACCAGAGGTCACCCTGTATGCTGTGGTTCCTGACCCTGGAGGGGAAGAGCAGCTATGGCCAAGGAGTCAAAAAGCTCCCCCCCAGTCTGCGGTGAAGGCGTTTTCTGGGGCTTGGGGGCCTTAAGCTTACGAGGGCTGTGACCCCGGCTGTTGGCCCGCTGCCCCTGTTGGAGAGCTGAATAGGCTGGAAATTGGGGGTATGTTCCATAAGCCTTCCTCTTTTTCGGGTAAAAGGGCTTTTACCCCGAAGCCTTCTGTCAGGAAGGGTCTGCAGTATTCCTGGAGAGCCCGATTCTGGCCATGAACTCTGACTCCAACTCTGCAGTCTTCTCTATCATGGGCTTGCTGAAGAGGTTCTCTTCCCGGCATGGGACATCGACCAATTTGTCTTAAACACATTGCTCCAGATCTGAGGACTGTAGCCATGCCAGGTGCCAAGCACCAGGCACCAATGCCCACTGCAGCCACTCTAGCCACAGACTTAAAGACGTCATAGGCTGCCCGAGTCATGTATTTGGAGCACTCCTTCACTGTTGATACCAGGATCCAGAACAGATGAAGAGGCTCATCAGACAGGCCAGCTAGAACTTGGCAAGCTCCTTTGCCAGGTCACTCAAGTACATGCCCATATACAGCTGGCAGGCCTGAATATGGGCCATCAGCATCCAGCCCTGGTAACACTTCCCACCATAGGCATCCATGGTGTGGGACTCCCTGCCCAGGGGCACCAAGAATTGTATCTTCTGGCTCTTGATCCGACGCATGGCCAACTCCACCACCATGGAGTTGTGTGGCAACTGTGTATTCTGGAAGCCAGGGCTCTTGCGGACCAGATCCATGTATCTGGAAGTGGCTCAATTCCATGTAATTGAGCCACTTCCTCACTATTAGCATCATAACCAGGGTCTCCCACATCCTGAAGAGCAGTCTTTCCAAGATTGGAGGTATTGGCACCATGAGTGTCTCATTTGGAGGAACCTCATACTGGAGGATCTCCAGGTCCTTTGCTTGAGGCTCATCCTTGGAGGCCAAGGCCAAGGCCTCAGTCAAGCCCCGCACAACACCTGGAAGGAGAGGTCCTCGGGTGGGGACTGCCGATGCTACTGTGGTGGGATGGGTCCAAGGGAACATCCCGGTGCAGATGAGCATCCGGAGACTCATCGTTTTCTCAATTTGAATCGGTATCGGAAGATACACCTCCAGGATCCAGTGGGCATTGGTCTGGTGCCCAGCAGGGAGACCCAGCAGGGGAAGTCACCAGGGCTGGAGGCTCCCAGTGATCTGACCCTGAGACACTCGGTGGGGAGGTCCGGATCCTTGTGGGGGAGGTGGACCAATGCCTGGAATCAGGGCCAGGCTGGAACTGCTCCTGCTGTGGGTGACGGCTCCGCAGTGGAGGGTCTGATCACCAAGGCCTGCTGCAGTGCCAGAAGGGCAGCGATGCTGCGCTCCAAGGTGGCCATCCTGACCTCCAGGCCAGTAGACTCTGCAGGCACAGAGGGAATTGTGCCCGACGCTGGCTCCATCGAGGGGGTTTCCTCAAGGAGGATGACCTCTGAGGACTGCTGCCGATCCCCAGAGGCTTTGAAGTCTCCTCCCACTGAAGCAGCTTGGAAGAGCACTCCCAGCCCTCGCCACTGGATCAGGGGCTTCGATGTCAGTGACCAGGAGACTTACCCTTGCTACCAGAGTCAGGTCTTCAATGCCGACTTTGACGGGGCCCGGTCCTTCTGGGGATGGTCTTCAACAGCTGATCCTGGGTCCAATGCCCCATGAACTCAGGGCTCAGAGTGAGCACGGTCCTCATGTGAGGGTGAGGTCTCATCTACAGCCCCAAGGGCACTGATTCCCCAGACAATGCAGGAGCCGAATGGCAGGTCTTAGGGCCAAACAGTGACTCCCGCTGCCTTTCCAGATTCTTCTGGCCTTTGCTCATCATTTGGAGACAGAGTGGGCAGGAAGAGTTGTGGTAAGCGACAAGGCACCATAGGCAACAGCCGTGAATGTCCTATGAGATATGGTATGGTTACAATGATCACACTGCTTAAAGCCACTGACTGAAGACATAGCGGGGAAGACTGTTCCCGCAAGGTCAAACTCCAATGTCTTGGTCATCAGGGTGCGAGAAAACCCCATGCACCAAAAGAGAAGAAAAAAGAAAAGGAGGGAATCCAAAAAAACCACAACACTGAGGCAACGGATCCGGGAACCAAGAAGGTGACTGTACAGGACCAAAGAAAGAGTTATCGTGAAAAAATTGTGTCAAAAATCTAAACTTTTTCCCAGGGACACAGACTACACGTCAGATAGGCTCCGCGAAAAAAAGAAGACTGAGGCAAGATGCCACCTTTGGGCAGGAAGGTGACTATGCATGCATGGCAGAACTCCTAAAGGTTTTTTAAGAAAGTTGGGGAATGAATACCACACAGAGTCTGTCGGTGTCAATGTCACCCATATGTGAGGACCAACTTCCTGCTTGTTCATGGAGAAAATATTTCATTTTATATTAAAATGGGTGATTTTGTCCTACCCGTTAAAGGCATAACAAATTTAGAACTAAACACAACCTTCTAAATGTCCAACTGATGGGAGGAAATGGCATCAAAGGGTAGAGATGGCTGCCTAGTCAGGGAACTTTGGTGAAGCTGAATTGAACACAGATAGAAAATGAGTCAGTCGTGCCTGTACCTAACATTGCCAGTGAAAACAAGCAGTGAAGTTGCCAAGAGTGAAATATGGCAATGTGGAAAAAAATGAGGAGAGGTAATCACCAAACTGGGGATCCAATAAACAGGTCAATAAAGAGCAACAGAGTGCAGTCTACATGCCATGTGGTGTGCGATCAGAGTCTGAGAAAAAGAATGACGTGGAGACGGAGGAGAATAATGGGGAGGTCACAATGACAAATTAATACATGGAAAACTAGATGCTGGAGATCAAGCAAGGTTTTGCTGCTGTTAAAAGAAAAATATGGTAGGTAGAGGTCAAACTGTAGAAACTCCTGGAGGAATTGGGACACAGGGTTGTTGAGGTAGAAGATAAGCTAATTTTAGACTTACAGACAACAATAGATTTGTTAAAGTCGGTGCACCAGGAGTATGCAAAACAGGGCCGATGCCATTAGGCTAACTAGGCGGCCACTTAGAGCACCAGGTTTTGGATGGTGGCACTGTTGCAGAAAAGTTGGCTATCCTGCATTTTCCCACTCCACTCCCCCCTTTACCTCTGCTTTTGCCATTACAATGCCATATTTCCCAGGGTTATTAGTGATAGCAGTAAATAAGTGGGAGGCCCACTTTGAGGGAAGCCTCAACCTCTGCATGCTGCGCTCTAAAACTGCATTAGGGTGAGACGTGCTGCAAACAGGAAATCTGTGTCAGAGGGGGCAAGACCAGCTGCGTGCAAGGGTTGAGGCTTCCCTCTGCACGGTGCTCCTGCCTGTTTAATGCTGTCAGCACTGGACCTGGGAAATATGGCATGGGAGCAGCGACAACAGCAGCGGTAATGGGGGAGGGTAAGAATGACCATTGCCTAGTGTGGCCAATGCCCTTGCACCAGCCCTGATGCAAAAGACAAAGAGGAGCTAGGATGGGTCTCATTATAATCATGAGTAGATCCAAGGACAAGGTGAAAAACATTTACCAGACTGCATTCGGACCAGGGAATGCAGATAAAGCAAGTGAGTGATTAAAAATCGACAGAGCACACAGAAGCTTGGAGCCCCAAAAAGAGGAAACACACCCAAAGATATTGTGGCTCGTCTGCACAATTTTGCAGATCAAGAACATTTGAAGACAAAGGCTAGAACCTCAGGACTTCTGCAATGAGAGTACAAAACAGATTTTTAATGGCATTTCCCCAGATTACTCTGCAAAGGAGAAAGGCAATTGGAGAAGCAATATATAATATATTTTCCTTTCTCAAGTAGGATAAATGGCTTTATCCTTTTGGCTTCCTGTTCACAATAAGCAGTTCTAGCAAAAGAGTTAAAACAATGGAAGAGGCATCGGCAATGCTGGAGGAAGGGCTTCACACACTACAGAAAGATAAAATGCTTGCCCTCAGGCAGAATCTGGCAATGATCTGATGGCAAGGAATGGGGAGGGGGGGGGGGGGGCGGGCAAAGAAGATTAATGTCTCTTTTTCCAGGGGAGTTTAGAGAGAGAAAACCTTGACAGAACAAGGATGATGATGTATTGAAGTCATTTGAGGTAACTGAACAGACAGAGGAATGACAGACAAGAAAACTGTGGGACACTTCACAAAAATTTGTTTTGCTGTCCTGATTGATGATTGCAATTGACACAGGAGAACTTGAGAAGGAAAGTGTAGCTACTCACCTGTAACAGGTGTTCTCCAGGGACAGCAGGAATCAGTCCTCACATATGGGTGATGTTGGCGCCGAAGGAGTCCTCATGGAAAGATCTCCATAGAAAGCCTTTGGGAGATGCCATCATGCATGCGTGGTCCTCTTCCCGCCCAAGGGTGCCATCTTGCTCAGTAAGATGACATAGCTAGAGCCGACAAAAGAAGATGGCAAAATACAACTTCACGGGGAGGAGGGAGGATTGTGAGGCTGATTCCTGCTGTCCCTGTAGAACACCTGTTACAAGTGAGTAACTATGCTTTCTCTGAGAACAAGCAGGAAGTCAGTCCTCATGTATGGGACTCTCCAGCTACAGGCTACCGAAAGCCCATAGGAAAAATAGGAGCTCCCTCACGGGGAGCCACAAGCAGCAGCAATTTAGTTTGTGTCCACAGATCACAGTAGGACCCCTGTGTCCAATGAAAATAGCACTCTGGTAGCCTGAACACAGAAGGGTCGGAGGGTAGGAGTTGCCTAAACCTCGAAAAGGTTACGGGAACACAGCCTGGCCGAAGGCACTGTCCTGTCAGGATTCTCTTTCCAGGAAGTAATGGGCTGCGATGGTATGGACTGAAGATCAGGTGGCAGACCAGCAGATGTCCACCATCGGGACAGCACGCACATTTGCCACCGAGGCCGCCAAGACCCTGACACGGTGCACTGTGACACGGCTTTCCAGTGGGAGCCTCGCCTGCTCATAAGCGAAGGCGATACGGTCCGCCACCCATGTGGACAATGGATGCTTGGTCACTGCCTCCCCCAGCCTACTGTGGCCATAGGAAATGAAAAGCTGAGAAGTTTTGCTTTGGCCCTGAGTGCATTAGATATAGAAGGACAAAGTCCTCTTACAGTCCAAGGTGTGAACGACCGTCTCCGCCCTACTGGAATGAGGTCTTGGAAAGAAGATAGGGAGCACCACTTCCTGGGCGAGATGGAAGGGCGATACTACCTTCGGCAGGAATTTGGGGTGCGTGCGAAGCACCACTCTATTCTTGTAGAACCTGGTATAAGGCGCCTCCGCCACAAGGGCCTGAAGCTTGCTGACTCTGTGAGCGGAGGTGAGCACAACCAGGAAAGCCACCTTCCAAGAGAGATAGGGAAGGTGGCAGGATGCCAGAGGCTTGAAGGGTGGGCGAGTGAGCTGCCCCAACACTACACTGAGGTCCCATTCGGTTGCTGGAGGGTGAACCGGGGGCTTCGATAAGAGCAGGCCCCCAAAGAAAACGGGTCACCAAAAGGTTGCACCAAGAGCGTTTTACCATCCACCTGAAAGTGGTGTGCCACAAGGGTACTAAGTTGCACTCGGACAGAGTTAGACTTGAGCTCGGCTTGAGAGAGGTGGAGAAGGTACTGCAACACCAGTGCCAACAGCGCACCAAACCGAGAACCTGTGCCATTTGAGGGCGTAAGCCTTCCTAATAGAGGCCTTGCGAGAGGCCAGCAGAATGTCTTCCACCTCAACCTCAGCGACCCCAGGTTGGGGTGCAAAAGAAAGCCCCCCCCCCTCCTGAGACAGGAGTCCCGGAGCAGTTCCCAAGGGAATGGGGGTCTCCACCATCAACTGGAGGAGCAGTGGGAATCATGGTTGCCTGGGCCACCGAGGAGCTATCAGGATGAGCGAGGCCCTGTCGCAGAGGGTCCTGAACAAGGTCTTGGCGATCAGCGGCATGGGAGGGAAAGTGTACATGAGGCCTTCCGACTATGAGACAAGGAACAGGTCCACTGCCACCCTGAAGAGGTGGACCTGTGGGAAACAGAAACGGGCAACTGGAAATTGTCCAGGCTGGTGAATAGGTCCATCATGGGTTCCCCCCAGAGCCGGAAAAGCCGACTGGC
Source organism: Ichthyophis bannanicus (assembly GCA_033557465.1). NCBI lineage: Eukaryota > Metazoa > Chordata > Amphibia > Gymnophiona > Ichthyophiidae > Ichthyophis > Ichthyophis bannanicus. Next base: position 28,950,161 of record CM066036.1, on the reverse strand, counting down.
ACACCTGGGGTCCAGCTGCCACTCATGCAGATGGAGGACTCTGCTCAGCCTGTCGGCCAGAAGGTTGTCCTGGCCTGGCAGGTACACTGCCCGCAGGAGGATATCCTGTTGGATTGCATACAAGCAGAGGACAAAGTCCACGAGACCCCGTGCTCCCCTGTTTGTTCACGTAGATCACCACCATCTAGCTGTCCGGCTGGTGACACAGGTGTTGACAGAAGACTCGCAGGGCTATGTGTATAGCTTGGAGCTCCAGGTGGTTGATCTGCTGGGTGCTCTTGTCTGGTGACCAGTTGCCCTGGGTGCGGAACTCTCTGCAATGGACTCCCCAGCCGAGCAGGAAGGTGTCTGTGGTGAGGACTCTTGATTTGAAGGGCTTGGGACCTGAAAAGGCATGCCCGACTCGAGATGCTGGAGAGACTGTCATCAGACCAGGGAGTCCACCAGTTGGCAGGTTACAGAGACTTTGTCTCGGAGGCAACCCATGGCCCGAGACCATTGGTCCCAGAGACACCACTGTGCCACCCTCATGTGGAGGCGAGCGTCTAGGGTGACGTGGATCGTGGAAGCCATGTGCCCGAGGCAGTGCAGAAGAAGCCGAGCGGGCACAGAGGGACGGCACAGTATGTCCTGTGCCAGAGTCCCGAGATGGTCAGCTCGATCCCTGGGCAAGAAAGCCTTCGACTGGAGAGTGTCAAACTTTGCCCCAATGAACTCCAGGCAATGTGCCAAGAGGAAGCAAGACTTGGGGTAGTTTATGACAAACCCCAAATGTTGCAGAACCTAGATGATTCGTATGGTGGCCTGCTGCACCTCTGAGGCCGTGCCTCCCTTTATGAGACAGTCGTACAGGTAGGGGAAGACAAAGACCCCCTGGAGGTGGAGGAAGATAGCCACGACTGCCAGGCATTTTGTAAAGACTCTTGGGGCCGAGGCCAAGCCGAAGGGGAGCACCCTGTACTGAAAATGCCTGCCCCTCACTACAAACCACAGGTACTGCTTGTGGTGGGGGTGGATGAAGATGTGGATATAAGCATCCTTGAGGTCTAAGGTGCATAGCCAATCTCCCTGCTGGAGGTATGGCAGCAATGTTCCAAGGGAAAGCATCTTGAACTTCTCCCTCACCAGGAATTTGTTGAGGTTACGCAGGTCGAGGATGGGCCTTAGGCTCCCTGTCCTTTTTGGCACGAGGAAGTACCTGGAGTAGAAACCCTTGCACTTGAGATAGTGGGGGCACCGGTTCCACCGCTTTTTCCTCGAGAAGACCTGTCAACTCCTTCAGTAGAAAGTCCCGGTAAAGGGAAACCTGAGGGGCTCTCCCGGGAAGTAAGGGGGAGGTGTCTGAGTCAGGTGAAGGAAGTAACCCTCCCTGACTACCCAAAGTGCCCAGGAGTCGGTGGTGATGGTCAATCACCTCTGCGTTTAGAAGGCCAGACATCCCCCTGTGGGCTGCTGATCTCCTTGGGGTAGATAGGCTATGCTCAAGGAGTCAAATACTCCCTACTGGCTGGGCCGGAGCCGGTGCCTAGGGTTTTGGAGCCTTCTGCTTATGCGAGCCATGCCTGTGTCCCTTGGCCTGCTGATCCTGTTGGGGAGCTGTGGAGGTCTAATAAGGTGGGTAGTTTCTGTAAGTAGCTCCCTTCCTCAGGTAAAAGGACTTTTTACCTGAGCCCTTCCATCAGGTAGGGGCAGCAGTCTTTTTGGAGAGCTTGGTCCTCTTCATGAACTTGGTCTCCAGTTCAGCAGCCTTGTCAGTCATAGGTTTGCCAAAGAGGTTTTCTTCTTGGCAGGGGACATCGACCAATTTGTCCTGAACCCACTGCTCACGGTCGGACGACTGTAGCTAAGTTTGGCGGCGTGCACCAATGCCTGCTGCTGCTAATCGAGCTGCCAACTCGAACCCGTCATAGGCCGCTTGAGACATGAATTTGGAGCATTCATGGACTGCCTTGGCAAGGTTCTTGAACCGCTACAAAAATTCCTCGGAGAGATCAGCTGAGAACTCGGCACGTTCCTTCGCCAGGTTTCTCAGGTACATGCCTATATACAGCTAGTAGACCTGGATACGGCCGATGAGAATTCAGCCCTGGTAGCACTTTATGCCAAGGGTGTCCAGGGTGAAGGCCTCCCTGTCAGGGGGCACCGAGGAATACATCTTCTGGCTTTTCAGCCAACACATGGCCGACTCCACTACCATGGTTATGTGGCAGTTGTGACTTTTGGAAGCCTCCGGCAGACTCTGTACATCGAATTGAGCCATTTGCTCACCACCGGTACTGAAGCTGGTATCTCCCACATCCGGAGCACCAGCCATTCCAGGATGGGAGGAATGGGCACCATGAGCGATTCCCTCAGAAGAGCCTCATACTGGAGGATTTCCAACTCATCCACCTGAGGGTCCTCCTCCGACTTGGTAGAGAACACCAGGGCCTTTGACATATCCTTGATGATATCAAGGAAGCTCATATTCTCTGGCGGAGACTGCCGTCAAGGCTCCAAGATGGGAGAGTCAGATGGGATGTTGCGGAGGCGACGGGTATCGGGGGACTCATCGTCCTTCATCTCCCACTTGGAGTAGTTCATCGAGGACTCGTAAGAGGGCTGCTTTGTGGGCTTTGGGGCCCCCGATGCCCTGCAGCCGGTGCCCATCATACTTGCCGGGCATGTCCGTGGTCTGTTGAGCAGGACTCGGATCACGACCTCGACCAAGGATCGGCTCAGCCTCCGGAGTCATCTTGATGTCGAGGGCCCAGTGGTGGAGGCGGATGAACCAGTCGTGCCAGGCAGCAGCGCCCGCTGCTGGTTATGATGGCAGACAAACTGCGCTCCAAGGCTGGCATTCTGGACTCCAGACCAGAAGGCTTCGCAGCCTTTGGCGCGGGCACTGAGGGACTTGGGCCCGACACCGGCTCCTCAGAAGGGAAATCCTCAATGAGGATGGTGTCTGGGGACCGAGGCCGGTCTGCCATCAGATCCTTTCGGGGGACCTCTGCAGGCCGCTCCTTCTCCGACGCCTCGGACGAACAACTTGGACTGCAGGACCAGGGCTGGGGAGCACCCAGCCGGTCAGAACCATCCAAGGACGCCGCCTTCAAGGGTTTCTTCTTCTTCCTGGGTTCCCTTGAGGGAGACCCCCCTTTTCTGAGGACCCATGATGAGGCTTGGGTTCGGGAGGTTCCGCCCGAGACGTCAGGGCCTTAGATGAGACCCTGGCATTCGGAGGCACCGGGGACTCGGGGAAAATCTTATCATGCTGCTGCTGTCAGCTCCTGAGGGTCTTAATGGACATCCTTTTGCAGAGACTGCAGGCCACCATATTGTGATCTGGCCCAAGGCATGGAAGACAGCAGTCATGTGTGTCGGTCAAAGAGATAGGTTTAGAGCACCGATCACACTTCTTAAAGCCACTGGTAGCAATGGGGGAAAAAGGTACCTCTGCGAGGTCGAAGACTCTCTGGGTTGCCAGTGGGAGAAAAAAGGCACTTAGATGCCAGGAAAAGAAAGGAACAAAAGACTACTAAAATAGACCGAACTCGATGCCGAGGTAATGAGGACGGTGGCAGGAAGAATACCAGTGTGATACTGGAGGTGAGTATGAAACTCGGAGAGAAAAATCAACTTTTTCTGGGGACAAGCCAGACAAATGTCTGAAGGGCTCCGCAGAAAAAAGGCACCCTTGGGTGGGAAGGGGACCATGCACGTTTGGTGGCATCTCCTATAGGCTTTCTTTGAAAGCTGGGGGGATGCTTCCGCGAGGGCTCCTTCGATGCTGACGTCACCCATATGTGAGAACTGACTTCCTGCTTGTTCCTGAAGAAAGTTTTGATTTCTTGTAATGAATAGGGCCTCCATTTTCTTCTTTTTGATTTTTAGGCTATGATCATTCAGCCATTGTGATATTTTGATAAAACATGTGATGCTGGTGAAATCGGGAAATGCTGTATCAAATGGAAGGTATAACATCACATCCTCTGCATAGATTGAGTATCTGATATTGCATTCCTGTATAATGTGGCAGACAGGCTGCAAGTATATATTAAATAGGAGTGCAGAAAGGGCAGAGCCCTGTGAAATCCGTGTTTCTATGGGAAGGACTTTGAAGCTTGATGTCCTATTTTGACCTGTTGGGAACGGTCATCAAGACAGAATTGGAACCATGATAATGTGGTGCCATGTAATCCGGTTTGTTTTAGTCTTTCAATAAGGATTGAATGATTGAGTCGTAAGCGGCTGTAATATCTAGAAATATTAGGAGAACTGCTTGTTTTGGGTTATCAATGGTCTTTATCAGATTATTGAAGAGCCCAGTAAGAAGGGTCTCCACACTGTGGTATGGTCTGAAGCCATATTGATGTGTGTCAAGGGGGGGCGTATAGATCAATGTGATCCTGTAGCTGGGAGTGTACGATTTTTTCAATGATTTTTGCCAGAAATGGCAGGTTGGATACTGGCCTAAAGGATGAAGAACATAGGCTGTCTAAGGACTTGCTTTTCAATATTGGTCTTATTGAGGCCCTCTTAAGGAGTTTGGGCATAGTTCCTGTGAGTGAGAAATTGACTATGTCTAGAATATATGGGGCTAGTTCAGTGCGGGTTATTTTCATCCAGCTGACAGGGCATGGATCGAGACTGGAGGTGGAAACATTAATGTTGGAGATCACTCTGTCAAGTTCATTAAGAGTTACTATATGGAGATTAGGCCAAACATGATTGGGGGTCGATTGGATATAGGTGGATGGTATAAGGAGGTCCGATATAGGTGTGAGCTTGGAAATGTAATAGTTAGCTAAGGTTTGAGGAGCAACAGAGGGGTTAATTGTTTTGTTTGGTGATCTTAATAGTTTTTAACTATTTCAAATAGTTCCCTGGGACAATTAAGGGAGTTCATGAGGATTTTTGCATGGTAGTTTTTCTTTGAGGAGTTTATTATATTTCTTTAAGATTGGAGTTTATCATTATATTGATGTTTATCGGAGAGGGAGTTAGATCTTTGCCATTTTCGCTCAAGTTTCCTCAGTTCTCTTGTTTGCTGCCTATTTCTTGAGTGTGCCACGGCTCAGATGTTTTGTCTTTTTTTTGTTTTGTTGGCTTGACAATTCCAAACGATCGCTGCTCCCTCAATTGCTTCATTCCAATTTGTTATACTGCTGTCAATTTCAGAAATTGGGAGGGTAATATCACGTATAATTTCTCTTAGGAAGCTATTTTATTTATTTATTTTATTTATTTACATTCTCTTATATACCGCGCTATTCTGCATCAGTGCGGTTTACATTGAACAAACTGAAATTACATTGAACAGGGCATTATAACTTGGAGATAACTATTTTACAGGGAACATGGGCTATGGAGGGTTAAGTGGCTTGCCCAAGACCACAAGGAGCACCTGTGGGACTAGAAACCCCAGTCCTTCTGGCCCAAGGTTGCTGTCCTCTAGTGGGATTTGAACCCCCGACCTTCCGGCCTGAAGCACCATGCCCCAACCACTAGGCCACTCCTCCACTCCACTATCTTTGTCGAACCTCCTATATCTAGTGTGGGGGGTATGTGTGTAGATTTTGGTGTGGGTATTTCGTATAGCATAAGAGATTGAAGTTTATTAGGTAATGGTCGGACCATGGGATGAGAGTGGCTTGGGGGAGTGGAGATATATCGCTATGAGGGGATGAGCTGGGGGTGAAGATTAGGTCAAGTGTGTTCCCTTTTCTGTGTGTCGGAAAATCTATGATTTGTTTAAAATCTAGCTCAGACATGTCAATGAACGTTTTGGAGTGGTTAGGATTGAGCGAAGGAAGGTTAAAATCTCTTAGTATAATTAGTTGTTTTCCAGGGTTGAAGGAGCAAGCTATTTCTAAAATGGATACAAGACTGTTCATTTCGGTAGATGGAGGTCTGTAAAGGAGACAGAGTGAGTTGGGGGGTTTAATTCATCAGAACATCCATTTCTTCAATGTAATTGGTATTTGACAGAGTGGCTTTGAGGGTGGATTTGCTGATAATAAGGACTCCACCACCTCTCTCGGGGGTCCTGGGGCAAAAGAAGAGGTCATAGCCATCTACCTTTGGTTGATTAAATGTTATGTTATCCTGATCTGTTGGCCAGGTTTCAGTTATGAAGAGTATATCTGGCTTACTATCAGAGAGGATATCTGCAATGACTGAAATTTTGTTCCTGATGGACCTAGCGTTTATGAGGTAGCAATTGAGTGCTCTGTTGTTGGGACTGAAAGTTTGCACATTATGATGTGGAGAGGTTAAAGGTGTGATGTATGGGAGTCTATGTCTTTGTCCTCTATTGTGTTGTGTTTTGTAGTTCTCTAGTGACAAAGGTTTGGAGTTTTATAATGGTGTATGACTGGGATGTTGCGGGATATGGTAGAGTAGGTTTGGGTGTACATGTGAGCAATTAAGACAGATAGCAATAGTATGGCTACTAAGACTCTGATATTAGAGGTGCATGCCATTGTGAGGGACAGCAGGGTCTCAATAGTTATCTAGTACCTTCAGCTTCCCTGTGAGCAGCTCAATTCCTTGCTCAGGGCTTGTGGGTGAAAATGGCTCCAGTCCCACACTCAAAGGCCATGCATTAGGCCCTTTTGCACAGCCCGCAAAGGCAGGCACGCCTGAAGTGGAGCGTTCTTAACAGTGTGGAATCACCGGAAGTGATGTTAGAGCAGGCGGATCGGAAAGCAGACTTCCTATAATGTGGGAGGCGGGGAGGGAAGATTCCCCTGATTTCCTTGATTAATCGGGGCTAAGTCTGGTGTGGAGAGCCTTTACGCTGTGTCCGGAGACCATCCCTGTGACTTACAGACTTGGAGTGGAGTGCCCCAAGGTAGAGACCCCAATGTGGGAGCCAGCTGAATGTTGCGGCAAACCCCGATTCCCACTGCTGGCGAAGATGCTGGTGTGGAAGGCCTCCAAAAGGACGATCCCTGTGTCCCTGGAAGATGGCTTCCCGGTGCTGGTCAAAAGAGCAGAGTCCTGGATGAACTAGTATAGCAACCGCAGAAAGGGGTCCCTGAAGGAGGTGTTGTCAGATGGAATGACTACAGGCGACGAGGATGAGACAGGGTCTGTATGTTGCCTCGCTTTCTGATGAAGTACCCCCTGACTTACACTTATGGGGTCACGACTCCTTGGAACAGCAAGTGCTGGCAGGGTCGCTTTTACGGGTATGGTTTAACCTAGACGTATGCGAGTTACACAATCTCTGAGGCTGGAAATGCCAGTATCGGAGGCTGGGTTAGGGAGGAGATGGAGTCAGGCCTCTGGCCTGAATCTTAAGGCTCTGGGCCACTGATTTTAACACTGGTGCCACTAGGGGAACTGCCTCCGAGCGCTCAGTGGCCCCTTCAGGTCCCACTTGTGTTTTGTCTGGGTCTGATGGAATAGGGGTTGAAGCAGGAGCTGAAGTCATCTGGGAAATTTAAAATCCTGGCGGATATCCCACTGCTTAGTGTTTCTTCTTTTTACCTTCCTCTGACAGCACTGGTCAGGGACTGCTAGAGGCTTTTCTCCTCTTCCCGATGAGAAAACTCGTTAGCTACCCCAGAACACCACAGCTGCAGTCAGAGCCCCAATGTGATTTTTTTTTTTTTTTTTTTTTTTTTAAACGGAGGTTCCCGAGAGGGGAAGAACACTGCGGGACTGTGGAAAAAGTAAAACTAAAGAATATAATGAAGAAAAGCATGCAAATCTGACGAACAAATGGAGGGGAGAGCTGTCTGCATGCTGAAGTGGAAGACAGAAACTGAGGGAACAGAGCGGGATGGCAAGGCAAGGAAGCAGCGCGCATGCTCGGGGAAAGCCAGGCACTGGCGCTGTCAGCGGACAGCACCAAGAGTGTGCCTGCATCTCCCTGCTTGTAAACGGAGAAAAAGTGTGTCACGAGATATAGAAACATGACAGCAGAAAGAGACTACATGGCCTATCTAGTCTGTTCTTCCAGATCAAATACTATAGTCCCTTCTTTTGCTTTACAGATCCTCTGTGTTTGTCCCATACTTTCTTGAATTCAGATACTGTCCTCGTCTCTACCTCCTCCACTAGGAGACTATTCCATGCATTTACCACTTTTCCCTTAAAGAAATATTTCCACATAATATTCGAGTCTATCCACTTTCACCCTCATCCTATGTCCCCTGTAGCAGAGCTTGCTTTCATTTGAAAGAGGATCTTCTCTTGTGCATTATGCCACAGAGGTATTTAAACATCTCTATCATATCTCCTCTGTCCTGCCTTTCCTCTAACGTATACATATTAAGATCTTTAAGTTTGTCCTCATATGTTTTATGACAAAGATCACTAACCATTTTAGTTGCCACCCTCTGCACTAACTCCATCCTATTTATGTCCTTTTGAAGGTGGGGTCTCCAGAATTGCACACAATACTCCACTATCACCTCCTTTTTTCTGCTGGCCATTGCTCTCCCTATGAACCCAAGTATCCTTCTGCTTGGTCTATTGCTTGCCTTGACACATTTTGTTTGTATTGAGGAGTCGGTTCAAAATCTTAAGAGTGTGACCTCCTCGTGCCCCCCACCCCCATTGCCTCCATCCTCCATTGATGTCTGGGGAGGGTGGAAGAGTTTGAAGAGAGATGATAAAGTGTGCTTTACTGTATTATGGTAGCAGGGGCTCTATGAGGCATCTTCAGACAGAAATATGCAGAAAGTGTCTGTGTGTGCTTGTATGTTACAATGGCGGTTTGCCTGTCTGTGTCTTGTATATATAATTGCTAAGTTTCAATGTAAGAGTTTTCTGTGAAGTTCCATGTAAACCGCCCCTGATCTCTGGAAGGGGCGGTATATAAAAGCATGCTAAATAAATAAAAATAAAATGAGATGTGGCATGGCAGTAGATGCTTTTGTATGGGTGGGATGTAGGACTGCAATGCATGTGTGTGAGTACTGTGTGGTGTAGAGGTGAGGTGTGTGTGTGTGTGTGTGAGTACTGTGTGGTGTAGAGGTGAGGTGTGTGAGTGTGTGTGTGCATCTGTGGTACAGAGGTAGGGTGCCTCTGTGATATAGGGGTATGGTGCTTGTGTGTTTTGGGTGGAGGGATGCATCTTTTGGCATATATACACACTGTATCCTTTTGTCCCTGTATTCATTCTTTTAACCTTCAACACCTTATTTGGGAACCCTGTGGGCAGCCTGCTGCCTCCGAGCAAGTCCTGTCCACGGGATCAGTATCCCGCGAGCAGACAGGAACAGCTTTTACAGCGATCTCAGCTTTCTCCTCCATTTCTGCCGTGAGTATTCAATCTCCCCCGAGCAAAAGAGAGCTGCGATCAGGGCCAAGACCTTTCTGTTTGCACATGGGAGTGGATCCCTATGGGCAGACAGAAGGGGTCTCAATCTCTGCTGCCTGCGATCGTGGGTTTGTGTAAGGTGGGGGGGGGGGGGCGGGGTAAGAAAATCGCAGGCGCCAAATGTAAGTTTCTGGTAGCCAAGGGATTTGTCGAGCCCTGATCTATTGTGGAAAGAGGATGAAGGAGCAGACATGGTACTAATAAATGAGATTATAGTAGCAGCCAGGTGTGAACTCAACTGGTTTTAGCCTGGAAACGCACTGAAGCCCCAAGATGTTGTAGTGGCTGGGTAGACTGGGAAACGTATACTTGATGGAAAATCTCACTACACTGAGAAATGAGAGGCTAGGGAAATTTAAAGCTGTTTGGATACCTTACAAGGAATGGAAGGAGGAGAAAGGAATATTTATGAAAATCTAATTTAATACTACTGGGGTGAGGTGGATAATACAATAAAGGTTACTTAGAATTACAATTCAGTTGTTTTCCACAGTTATGACACTGTTCACAAAGGAGAAGTTAGTACTGTAAAATGTAAATCTCTATTGAAGCAGTTCTGTTTGCAGCAGGAGAAACATCCTAATAAAGAATTAAATGGAAAAACAACTCGTACAACTGGTGAGAGACAAGGACATGTAGTATGGCAGTATAAAAAGTACCCCTCCTATAGTCTTCCAAGTAGCGAATACACTGTAGTTCATGTACACTAGGAAGTTTTTATTTGCATATTAAGTCCCACTAGCGTATGTAAATCATCAAGCAGTTAAGTTGCCTCTCGGCTCTGTTTCATCCACTGTTTTGACACGCAGTTAAAAAATAAACAAGCATTCTTCTTACCTTGTGACAAACTGATATTTTACTTCAGGCAGTTTCCACTCTTGTTTAACTAGTTTTTCTGGTATAATGTGAATAATGGCAGGTGGCTCTCGAGGGTTCAGACATATTTCTGAAAACATAAATGCAATTTTTCCATTTAGGTACCAGTCAAAAGGAGCTTCTATCAGATAATAGCAAATCAGAAAAATGTCTCCACTATTGCTAATTACTATAGTAAACAGGCAATTTTTGATTAATTTATGACTGGACATACTTAAGTGTGCTACTGTGCAAGCAAGCGCTAATGCAATTAAGTAGTAAATACTGTAGGTCCTACTGCATAACACATGCTATTTACCACAGGTCAATACATGTTACGCATTGTAAAGTAATAGTGCTTTTTAGTAAATCTAATCCTTAGACTGTGATCCAGAGATGTGGCCCAATATAGGTCTCTTTGGTTGCAATCCACTGGGATGAAAATCTACTATTACTTACTTCTATAGCGCTACTTGACATACACACATATACCCAGGGTTCTGAACCCAGTCCTCAGAATACACCTAGCCAGTCAGGTTTCAGGATAATCACAATAAATATGCATGAAAGAAATCTTTACACAATAAAGATAGTGCATGCAGATCTCTCATTTATATTCATTGTGGTTACCCTGAAAACCTGACAGGCTAGGTATGTTCCAAGGACTGGGTACAGAACCCCTTACATTTACATAAGAGAAAGTCCCTTCCCCACAGAACTCACAATTTGTTCGAGACAAACAGGAGACTAGGGTAATTCTTAAGGGAAATGATCAAAATCAACATTTTTTCTATACTGAGTCCAAGAGGTGCAGGAGGTACTCCAGCAACTTGTAAAGGCGCAGGAGAAGAGATCTAGGGATCAATAAGCACACCAGGAAAACCTACGCCATTTAAACGTGTTGAAGTCTTGCAGGAGGCCAAAAGGACTGCCTTAACATTCTCGGGCAGGATGAGCTCCACAAGGACTACCCGCCCAACATCCATGCATGAGGATACTGGGGTGTAATAAGGGCTTTGCCCTGCGGACACTAGATTAGCTATGCTCTGCAGGAATCAGTCAAAATCCTGTCCCAGGTTTGGGTTGTGGAGCAGGCTGGGCCTTCTGAGGCTTCTCTCGATGTTGCTGACAAGGAGCCTGTGCCTTCAGCTGAGAGCTCTGGGGGCTCAGGAGGTACCAGCACTTTTGCTGGAAGTAGGTCTTCTTGCCTTGGAACTACTTATGAGAAGGATTGAAAGTCTTTCTGGAGAGCCTGGTGAGGGTGACATGCTGCATCTCAATCTTGTCAACTTTAGCCTACACCTGTTTTCCAAAGAGGTTGTCCCCCCAGCAAGGCACATTTGCCAGTTTATCCTGCATCCACTGCTCCAGGTCCGAGGACTGGAGCCAGGCAAGCTGGTGGGCCCCAATGCCCACTGCCACAGCTCTGCAGACTGACTTGAAGACGTCATAAGTCACCCAGACGATGTACCTGGAACAGGCCTTGCCCCAGCACACAAATTAGAGTCCAAAGTTCAGAATAAAGTTCGCTCACTTCCTTGGGCTTCAGTGTCTGAATATGGTTCCCAGCCTCGCCCCAAACAATGGCAAGGTAAAAATAGTCTTCCCATGCAGCCAAATTTCTTCCTTTGTACAAGTGCTGCCCCTGGATCAGACTCTACTCAGATCCTAACCTGCCAAAATTTTATAATTTCTTCTTTTTAAATCTCCTACCTCACAGCAGGACTCTTTTGCCCAGCCTTGTTTGGAAGAGATTTCCGTCTCCCAGGGTCTCTCTCTTTTTTTGCATCGAGCTGGATTTTTAATCCCTATCCGAGTCATGCCCTCCCAGTCCCAAGTTCTGAGCTGTAGCCCTGTTTAAAGGTGGACTGCAGACAATTTATGTTATTTATTTATTTGTTTGTTCCCGGAAAATTCTATTGGAACCTCTGCAACCTCGAAAAGGATGACCTCTCTTAGTATAACGACCTCGCTGAAATGGGGAAAACCAGGTAGATCAAAACTTTCTAAAAATCTTTTAACTTGGGTTAAAGCCCACATCTTCTTCCTTTCTTCTTCTTCTTGTTCTTCTCCTTCTAGGACTGCTTATTCAGCATGTCGTGTATTCAGTGCAATAACTGCAGTACATTCATTCCAAGACGAATCATTTGGAACCTAAGAGCTTGTCCTCTGTGCCTCGGGTCAGCTGCCACGCATAAAGAACTGACTCTACTAAGGGAAGACCTAGCTGCCATGCATAAAGAGGTGACCCTACTGAGGGAGGAACTGGCTGCAATGAAGCGCACCTCTTCTAGGATGCAAACTGAACAAAGTCCACCACCGCTCCCACAAAGAATCAAACAACCCAGGGACAAGTGGATCACAGTGGGTTCTGGTAGATTGTGACCTGTAATGCACAGACATTCTATGCATCAAGAGATATCCCTGCATAATGCCTCCCCTGCTGTGGCTAATGAGGACGAGGAACTGAGGGAGGAACTGACTGAAATGAAGCGCACCTCTTCTAGGATACAAACTGAACAAAGTCCACCACCGCTCCCACAAAGAATCAAACACCCCAGGAACAAATGGATCACAGTGGGTTCTGGTAGATTGAGACCTGTGACACAGAGGCATCCTATGCATCAGGAGATATCCCTGCATAATGCCTTCTCTGCCTTGCGAATGATGCCCAATCCAAAGAAACTGAAGGGCCCTTAAATGAGACAGACAATGCCCAATCTCCTGCTAAAGGACCAAATATGAAGAAAACCTCACCAAACAGCAAACTACTACTACTTGGTGATTCCATCATCAGTGGCACCAACTTGGGAACACAGTTCAAAGGAGAGAAGATAATCAAGTGCCTCCCAGGCTTTTCAGCCAGCAGGAATACAAACCACGCTGTTGAAGTACTTAGCACAGAAAGTGAACACTCCAAACTTGATGTTGTTATCCACTTGGGCACAAATGACCTGGATAGAAACAGTACCTCTACAGTCCAAAAGGACTTCCAATCTCTGGGAGAGAAACTCAAGCCCACTGTTAACACTGTTGCATTCTCAGAGGTTCTACCTGTTCTTGGTAAGGGGGCAAAAAGGCTGCATCGCATTAACAGCTTTAATACATGGCTCCAGACCTGGTGCAAACAAGGATTCAGATTTACTGGTGACTGGGGTAACAGATGGAACAACAAGAGACTATACTGTGCTGATGGACTACATCTCTCTGTCGCAGGGAAAAGAATCCTAAGTGAAAAATTCAAGCAATATGTGGATATGCATTTAAACTAGAAAAAGGGGGTGACTGATGTGGAAGGTCAAGCTCTGAACGTCAACCCCTGCAAAAGCAGATTAAAATCAGAAAGACACACTTTTAAACCATACATCAAAAACAAGTGGGAAGATGTAGGCAGAACAAAAATCAATGCAAAATACACACAAGCCAGTTAAATCCTGGAAAGCAATGAGCACAAATGCTCGAAGCTTAGCCAAAAAAAGTTCCGGACCTAGAAGCCCTAATGGTGGAAATGGATTTGGACATTGTGGCCATTACAGAAACATGGCTAAACGAATTGCATGATTGGGATATAGCCATAGTTGGCTATAATCTATTCAGAAGAGACAGAGAAAATGGAAGAGGTAGAGGAGTAGCCTTGTATGTCAAAAGCAATATTAAAGCTACTGAAATGCAGGGAGCATGGGGAAAAGAAGAAGCGCTCTGGATTGTGTTGGAAAGAGGAGATGGCACTGTCATCCATACTGTAGTCTACAGACCTCCGACACAAACTGAAGAGATAGATAACGAATTGATTATAGATATTGCCAAGATAGCCACAAAGGGGGGGAAGCGATAATATTGGGTGACTTTAATCTACCTGATGTGGATTGAATTACTCCTTCTGCAAATCTGGAAAGAAGCAAAAAAATTGTGGATGCTCTCCAAGATGCGTTACTTAGACAAATGGTGATGGAACCAACCAGGGAAAGCTCAACGCTGGATTTAGTGCTCACCAATGGTGATAGTGTGTCGAATGTCTGCATGAGTGCCCCTGTGAGCAGCAGCGATCATCACACGGTGTGGTACGAGATAAAAAGCCATGGTACAGGCCAATCATAGCAAGCTCAAAGTCCTAAACGTCAAAAACACAGACTTCAGTAAAATGGCCGAGTACCTAAAGGAGTAGCTGAAAGGGTGGAGGGAGATAAGGGAAGTGGAACTGCAATGGGTTAAACTAAAGGTGGCAATAAAAGGGGCAACAGATAAATATGTAAGAAAAGTAAACTAAAACAAGAGGAGATGAAAACCTGTTTGGTTTTCCAAAGAAGTGGCTGCTCAAATAAAGGCAAAACACACAGCTTTCGCAAAATTCAAAAGCTCACAAACAGAGGAACACAGAAACGAATACAGGATCAAACTCAAAGAGAGAAAAAGAGAAATAAGGATAGCAAAATCAAAGGCAGAGGAAAAGATGTCTAAAGATGTTAAGTGTGGCGACAAAACTTTCTTCGGGAAAGGAAGAAGATCAGAGGTGGAATTGCAGGACTCAGAAGTGCTGCGAACGGACTCGTGGAAAGTGACATTGAAAAAAAGAGAAATTACTAAACAAATACTTCTGCTCTGTTTTTACTAAAGAAAGTCCTGGAGAAGGACCACCTGTGACTCCCAAATATAAAAATGGGAATGAAGTAGATACCACACCATTCACAGAAGATGAAGTGTTAGAACAACTTGCAAAACTGAAAGTGTACAAGGCCATGGGACCGGATGGGATACATCCCAGGGTACTGAAAGAGCTCAGAGATGTTTTCAACAGATGTTGGAAACAGGAGAGGTTCCTCAGGACTGGAGAATGGCTGATGTCGTACCTCTACACAAAAGTGACACAAAGGTAGTGACAGGGAAGAAGTGTCAAACTACAGGCCTGTGAGCCTTACCTCAGTGTCAGGAAAAGTAATGGAAGCACTCCTGAAAGAGCGAATAGTGAACTTTCTCAAAACCAACAGGCTGCAAGACCTGAGGCAACATGGTTTTACCAAAGGATGATCTTGCCAAACAAATCTGATTGAGTTATTTGACTGGGTGACCAGGGAACTAGATCAGGGGCATGCGATGGATGTCATCTACCTGGATTTCAGCAAAGCCTTTGATACTGTTCCTCATAGGAGGCTTATCAATAAACTCAGTAGCTTGGGGACGGATCCCAAGATGGTAAATTGAATCAGAAATTGGTTGACTGACAGACGACAGAAGGTGATGGTAAATGGAGTGCACTTGGATGAAGGGAAGGTGATTAGCGGGGTTCCCCAGGGGTTGGTCCTGGGCCCGGCACTGTTCAATGTATTTGTGAGTGATATTGCTGAAGGACTGAATGGAAGTGTCTCTCTTTTTGCAGATGACACAAAAATTTGCAACAGAGTGGACTCCCCAAGGGAGTGGTTAACATGAGGAAAGATCTACAAAATCTGGAAGAATCGTCTAATGCTTGGCAATTAAGATTTAATGCAAAGAAGTGCACAGTCATGCACTTGGGTAGCAGACATCCAAGGGAAATGTACACGATAGGGGGCGAGAGGTTGGTGTGCACGGATCAGGAGAAAGACCTTGGTGTGATTATTTCTGAATATCTCAAGGTGGCAAAACAGTGCAACAAGGCGGTGGCAAAAGCCAGGAGGATGTTGGGCTGCATACAAAGAGGAATTACCAGCAGAAAGGAAGAGGTAATTATGCCACTGTACAAGTCACTGGTGAGGCCTCACTTGGAATACTGTGTTCAGTTTTGGAGACCGTATCTTGCAAAGGATGCAAAAAGACTGGAAGCTGTAAAGAGGAAGGCGACCAAAATGATTTGGAGCCTGCGTCAGAAGCCTTATGAGAAGAGACTTGAAGACCTAAACATGTACACTTTGGAGGAGAGGAGGGATAGGGGAGATATGATTTCAGACCTTTACATACTTAAAGGGAAATAATGAACAAACGAACCTCTTCCAAAGACGGGGAAGCTGTAAAACTAGAGGGCATAACAGGAAGCTGCAAGGTGGTAAATTGAAAGGCAATGTCAGGAAATACTTTTTCACAGAAAGGATGGTGGATGCTTCGAATGCCCTCCCGATGGAAGTGGTGGGGGCAAACACAGTGACGGAATTCAAAATGTTATGGGACAGACATAGTGGATCCCTTTACAGCAACAGGATAAAATAAAAATAAACTGAACCATCTAATTTTTCAACAAATAGGGGTGTCCTGCATGGAGTGGTGGGTTCACCCCTAAAACAAAGACATGGAGAGGGGTGGCCTGCACGGAGCGGCAGATGCACCTACTCTTTCCATCATACTGGGCAGACTAGATGGACCATACTGGTTTTTATCTGCCATCATTTACTATGTTACTATATCTTTGGTTGATCCCTTGGGACAGTCCTCTGCTCTGGCCTTTTAGGATAGTCTTCCGACAACCGAGTGCCCTTAGACTCACCCAGATCTTTAACCAATTTGTCCAGAGCTTCTCAAAGAGCAGCTTGTCCTTAATGGAAGTTTGCTGAGCCTAGTCTTAGAAGACACATCACCAACCAGTTTCTTAACCACAGAAAGCGCCTGGCTGCAATAATTGAAGTCAGGTCATAAAAGGCATCTGCCATGTAAGCAGTGGCCAACTCTAGCTTAGCCACCTCTGGCGCTACAGCTTGCGATTCCAGTTCTCCTGTCATCAATCCTTTGATTCAGGGAATGAAAGCCCTGGTCAAATAAGCCCCACAGATCGAGGCCTGAGAAGTCAGCACTAGTATCAAACACTTGCCTCAAAAAGGTCTCCAACTTGCAGTCCTGCGGGTCTTTCAAGGCTTCTCTGCCTTTTACCAGAATGGTGGTCTTTTTCGTTACCGCTGAGACTAAAGCATACACCTTAGGCATCTTAAGCAGATGTTTTTCCTCCTGAGGAATAGGGTACAGACAGTTCATGGTCCGACCTCCTATAAGACTGGCCTCCAGGACCTCCCATTCTGTTTCTATCATTTCCTTGATGACTCTATACACCAGAAAGGTAATTTGTGAGGACTTAAATCCCTGCAGAAGTGGGCCCTCCAGGATTTCCTCTTCTACTGCAGCCAACTAGTGCGCAATCAGTGCAGCCAGCTCCTCCTTGTGAAAAAAACCTCTAACAACACTGGGATCCCTCCCCCCCCCCCCCCAAGGGATCTCCGCTTCCTCTAGTTCCATAGCCGCTGTCTTCCCCCAGGGGTTCACTGCTCTCTCCAGAGGTTCCTCTGAGTGGAGAGACTGAGGCGAGTCCTGGTTTCACTAAGAATCATCCTCAATCCTTTTCCTTTTTAAATGGAAGAACCTCCACAGCAAGAGAGGTCTCCTGCAGGATGTTAGGCAAATTCTCTGGCTCGGAAGCTTTGGAAACTTGTACTCCAAGTGTTCTCTTTAGTAAAAATGCCTTGTGCAAAGCTAAATTGAACTTTGGGGAAAAACTCTTCAGTCTGCCCAGGAACAATAATTTGAGCAGTCTCTGGTTCTGAAACTAAATGCTTCTGCCTTTTATTTTATTTTATGTTTTTTTGAGCATTTCTTAGCTTGCTGAGGTGAAATGGCCACTGGAGAGGAAATGGCTGCTGTTCCCGCCAAAACTGCAGCAGCCCAGACTGAGAGGAATCATGTACTGCTAAATATGAAGAAGAATTCATGTCCCCCCCCCCCATGCTAAGAAACCCTTGGGCAAACTTTCCCTGTCTGACACAACCTCTGCAAAAGCCCTCTGCAAACATACTGAGTTCCCCCCCCCCCCACACACACACACAGCACAGTAGGAGGGAGAAAGCGGGGGGGGGGGGGATGAAAAGAAAAAAAGCCAGAAGAAGAAGAAAAAAAAAGGTAAGTACTTACTAATCACAGTACTCTGAACTGAAAAGGTAAACTCTCCCCAGCACTAAAAGCCTTCCTGATGTTCTGCTAAGACACTGAAATCACCATCTACAGCTTTGGTTTTGGTTTGAAATTAAAGGCACAGTAGCATATAAATAGCAAAGAGTTGAAGAGAAGAAAATAGGGAAGTCAGCAGAGCCTCCTTAGAAGAATTCTGGACTCTCCGGTTGGAGGGGAAAGGGACCTGGACCACCAGGTATTTGACCCTTGGGCTACACCTGGCCCACTCAAGGGTCCTGGTGCTGAACAGGCAGACCCTGCCAGTTGCCAGCCCCTACCAGTGAAAAGGTTCCTCAGAGGAAATAGCCCAGCCTGTAAGCTTCGAGAGCTGCTGCTAGTAATCTGTAGCCTCCTGTTCTTTTCTCTCTGTCTCTTCTATTTTCCTTGTTTTTTTTTTTAAAGCTTGAATAAATTCTTCGAGTGGAGTTCAGTCAAGGGGAAACTCTCCCAGCTGCTGGGAACTGAATACTGGTCTCTGGAGCCTAAGGAGAGAGCTCTTGTACTATGTCATCAGAAATCTGACATGCCCAGTTCCCAGCTACTAGTAGAGGCTGATAACCCACATGTACTGGACTGGACTGGAGGAGCAATAAGGAAACCATTATTCTACAGTGTTAAGCAGGCTGTGTTGACTGGCAGTGCTATGAAAGTCCTACACTAATTGCTTTGCATGGGATGAGGCAGTAACTGGGCAACTTGGGTGGCGTGTAGGTATTGATGGTACATCATGATTAGTATAGGTGTCATTGGCATGGGCTAACTGCAATTACCTCCATTAACGCGTGTACACCTACTGCCTCTTCCATGGGTGCACCTATGTTAGATGGGCTTGCTGGTTAGCGCAGTAAGATGTACCTCCCCATAGGAGCTGCACGACAACAAGTCAGGCAAGCTCCCAATAGTTGGCAGGGATCTATTCCATCTCCTGCGCTAACATTTGGGGCTTAATGCATGGTAAACTACAGCTTTTTAGTAAACATTCCCCTTAATGCCATAATAATTTGTGGGGCAGCATAAAATCTTAACGTCAAAAATCATTTTGGTGGTTTGTGGCACACTAGATTTGTTCTTATTATATAAAACCAAAGGCTGGGAGAAATTTACTAAACAAGTCAAACTCTTCCTCTATTTATGCATGGTAATCACAGCTAAAAAATATTTTACATTTTACAATTCAATCTCCAATATCTGATCATGCTCCTCCCTCACACTTAAAACATTTTAGGCATGCATTATCAAAAGCCAAATGAACATTTATAACCTAAATGCTGTTCTGATTGGGCATCCTTGTAAATGTTTTATTTATTTCTATAACCGAAGATAATTTACTGAGCTGCAACATTTCATTTCCATTGTCATCCTGATCCAATCCATGTGCAATCTGTAAGAAAACGGATCATGTAGGCTATGCTACAGAACTTGCCCGACACTGACGTTTATAGCGTATCTTTCCTTGTAACAAGGACCATAAATGGCTGATCCATCAATCTACGACAGGCAATTTTTTTTTAGTTCATTCAGGAAGGAGAAAAAAATGTCTAGCTACTTATCAAAGAGGGAAAGTTGTAAAATGGAAGCTGCTATCCACATTCATAAGATAAATGTGGCTAATTTCTATTCTACATGTACTGTGGTGAGGAGAGCTCCCAGGAAGAGATGGAAGTGGAGGAAAACCCTGTTTTTCCCTTTAAAACAAGTGACAGTTCACTTGTGCACAGTGCTTGCAAGAAAAAAACTCAGCTCTCTGCTAAGGCCAGGCCACGCCCTAGTTCAGACAGGGAGCCAAGCTTGCTCAGTGATTGGTCACACCTGTGCAAAGGCAAGGGAGTGCCCGGCAGCAAACGGTTTTTAAAAGCACATTCAGAGCAGAGAGAGGGAGACAGAGACGCACATGGAAGAGAAGCACATGGACACGAGAGAAGGGAGACACACACACGGGAGACGCAGCAGAGAGAGCCAGAAGGAGAAACTCAGAGATCCTGGAAAGAGAGAAAGGTTTCTAGGAAACTTTCAAGAGAGTAACTATCTGGGAAGCAGTGGAGAAAGACACCAAAAGGCTGGGTTCCCTAGCCTGAA
Organism: Ichthyophis bannanicus; assembly: GCA_033557465.1. Classification (NCBI taxonomy): domain Eukaryota; kingdom Metazoa; phylum Chordata; class Amphibia; order Gymnophiona; family Ichthyophiidae; genus Ichthyophis; species Ichthyophis bannanicus. The sequence goes on along the minus strand of CM066036.1, from coordinate 28,930,012 downwards.
AGATATCAGGAGGAAAGGAATCAGTAGTTGTCTGAGAGACCCGCCCCAAGGTAAAGCCAGCACTTGCAGAGCTAAACAGCTTGCAGAAAAACAGTTTGCTACAGCTAGTGTCCAGGAGCCTGACCTAACGTCTTCATCTGCTAAGAGGTGGGTGGATAGTTTTATGCATGGAGAAAACAGAAACCCAGATAAGAGCAGAGAAGATGAGCTTTTAACACTAGAAGCATTAAGAAAGCTGTTTGCAGAGAGGAAGCTTTACCCTCCCAATACCAGTGTGCCTTCTCAGGGTGATGTGCTGTGGAAACAGTTCCAAGAGTTTTTAGAAGACAGGAAGTCTGGGAAAAGTTTATAAAACTGGTGAAAGAGAAAAGTACCCGGTATCCATAGAAGATATGCAGGTGGATTCTTGTATGCCAGACTCTGACTCAGAAATATCACCAATGGATTGCTCTTTTTGTCTCACGGAGAATTAAGCATTGTTAAACAGGGCTGAAAGACTGTGAAACAATATAGCTTTTAATTCTTATGACTGCAAAGAGTTGAGAAAAGCCAAGAATGTGTTTTGCTAAATATGTGAGCTTCTGAAGCAGAGGAGCTGTCATCAGTAAAGCTTTGGTTTGGGAAAAGAAAACAGCCGCTTGTGAAACGTTTACCTTGTTATGTTGAATGACCACCAGGAGTTGTGCTCTGTACAGGTTTATTTGATGAAAGCTGCTGCTCAGTGAAAAAAGCTTTTTTGTTACAGTTTTTCTCTGTTATCCTGATTTACTCTTGTGTTGGAGAAGCATCCTTTTTGCATTTGTGTTTTGAGCTTTAATGCCTTGGGAATCCTACAATAAAATAAATTTTCTTGCTGCCTTAAACCACCGGACTCACAACTACATTTGTCCTTATATAAATAAGCCAACTACAAGTCCCAGAATCCCTGGGGACAAACAAGGGAAGCTTTATTTAAAAGGACATTATAAGGCTGTTCTATGCTTGTAAGCCCTCGGGCCCAAGCTAGGGCATCGCAGTACATAAACTGCAAGAATACCAAAGTACTCACTTGAGGTTTTCACACAGAAAAGAACACATAACTCATTACTCTGCATTATTAGTTTCTAAGCTGTCTTTAATATTAAAAATGTGGATTTTACAGTTTTCCCCATTCAGACCCTAAGAGGTATGTTTACTAAGCAGCGTGGTTTCTGTGCAATATCGGAGCCGTGGCCCCATTAGTAAACATACGCCTAAGTCTCTTCCAGTGCTAGCACCCAAATTTTATTGCTTGTAGGAAGCTGTAATGCTAACATATCAAAATATTAGTTCTTCATTACCTATCTGGACTTCAGTAAGGCTTCTAACACTCCATAAAGAAAACTGATAAAGAAAGAGTGAAACTAAAAAAACAAAACAAACAGAAAAAAAGAAACAGTATCAATGCTATTAATTCACTGTTGTAAAATGGGCAGGTAACAAAATGCAGAGGATAAAGATCAATGAAGTCCATTCAAACATTAAACTTGATCAGGACCTGAGAGAAAGAGTTGGCAGATAATTTAACATTTGGAACGGAGTAAGTACTGTACAAAGAGTGAAAAAACGGAAAGGGTATGTAAAAATAATTTGGGGGAAGATTTGTCAGTTTCGGAAAATGAGCTCCAGTGCTAAAATATGGGGTGCAACAATTCATTAGCTATACAAAATTTAGGATAAGAACTGGAAACCGTTGAAGAAAGAGATCTATGCATTTTCATCTTAGATCTCAAAGTAATCAGCCAATGTAATAAAGCAATAGGGAAAGCAAACAGTATGCTTGGTTGCATAAAGTGTAGTTATTCACCTGTAACAGGTGATTTCCGGAACAGCAGGAATTTAGTCTTCACATATGGGTGACATCAGTACCGACGGAGCCTGCACGGGATTGCTCACCAGGGTCCAATAGGAAAGCCTTTGAGAGCACCCCACTGCACCTGCTTTCCCCAACTTCCTCACTTCAGTTGAGTTTGTAGCTGAGAAAGAAAAGTAAATGAAACCCAACAACTCTTAGGGGAGGAGGTGGGTTGTGAAGACTAAATACCTGCTGTTCCCAGAGATCACCTGTTACAGGTGAGTAACTACACCATCTCCAGGAACAAGCAGGAATGTACTTTTTATATATGGGACTCCCTAGCTCAAAAAATGCCAGATGATGTGACCTCAGAACCAGTGGAGGTTCGCCTCGGAGTAGGCTTGAGAAGTCATGGATCCTCATGGATTCCTGGTATCATCAAAGTCCGGACAGAGTGTAGGAGTTGCATCTAAGTCTGAAAGAGGTGCTGGAGTACAGCTTGACCAAACATGGCATCCCAATGGGAGTCCTTGTTCACGCAACTATGGGCAATGAAGGTATGGACAGAAGACCAAATTGCTGCTTTGCAAATTTTAAGACTTAAACTAAAAGTTTGCTCGATCTGTAACTGTGGAAATTTAATTACATACTTGCTCATATAACTTGTTCTATCAAACGTACTTCAGACATTATTATTGTGGTCTTTAAGCGACTGGTCTCAGACTTCACTGGAGCTGCACTTCCGGTTTTTCACTTCTTAACCTTACAAGCGCTCCTTATTGCATCAATGACCATTTATATTGCTTATTAGACTTGTGTTTCAATATATTAGTCAAAAAACTGTGCTTATCTTAATTTCAGTCGCCCAACGCCATCTTTAGCGCTATCGCGTTTCACTACTATACGTTTCATCAGGGGTTCCTCGCACAGCCTGTTGTCTTCAAGCGTCCAATTCTGTTACAAAGGGAATCAAATGTTAATGTCTTTCCATCATTAAAAACTGTATCCATATCTGGCCGATTGCGATTGCTTACATGATTCTCTTAGCGGACTTTGCATGCTGAGTATATTTGTTCTTCAATCAAATAGTTCAAAAACGCCGCGCATGCGGACTGTCCGCCCCTGCAGGCTTTTTATGCAGGGGACCAGTCGCTTAAAGACCACAATAATAATGTCTGAAGTACGTTTGATAGAACAAGTTATGGGAGCACGTATGTAATTAAATTTCCACAGTTACAGATCGAGCAAACTTTTAGTTTAAGTCTTAACAGTAGATTTGCTCTAAGAAGAGACCATTGCTTTGCAAATTTTGCCTTCGGGGTGACCATGGTGTGAACATGCCTTTTCCAGGGTGAGTCCTGCTTTGTCATAGGCAAATGAAATGCAGTCTGCTATCCACCTGGAGAACATATGTTTAGAAACAGGTAGACCCAGATGACTATGGTCAAAGTAGATGAACAATTGTGAGGCTTTACAATGACCTCGAGTCCCTTGAAGATAAAAAGCCAGTGCACTCTTGCAGCAAGAGTGTGCAGAGTTGCTTCCGCAGTTTAGGAAAGAAGACTGGAAGGTAAATCGACTGTTTTAAATGGAAAGGAGACACCACCTTTTCCATAAAGTATGGGTGAGTCCGAAGGACGACCTTGTCATGGTGGAACCGGGTATAGAGGGGGCCCCCTATCAGAGCATGATGCTCACTAATGCATCTAATTGAAGTGAGGGTAATTAGGAAGAGTACTTTCCAAGACAGGAACTTCAGGGAGGCTTGAGAAGCTGCACTAGAACGACGTTGAGGTCCCAAGACACCAGAGGTGGCTTGATGGGCGGCTTGGACAGCAGGAGACCTCTCATGAAACATACTACTAGTGGATGTGAGGAGATGGGCTGTCCATCTAGAAGGTGGTGAGAGACCGCAATGGCATTGAGATGGACTCTCATCAAGTTGGTCTTTAGACCTGTCGAGGGAGGTGGAGGAGATACTGGATGAGTGACTCCAACGGAGCAGAGAAAGGATTGAGATTTTTCTGGGAACACCAGACAGAGTATCTACACCACTTGAAAAGCATATTAACATCTAATGGAGACTTTCTGGAAGCAAGTAGGATTTCCTTAACCTCTTGTGGAAGGTCAATGCCCTGCAATGCTATGCTCTCAGCAGCCAAGCTGTGAGGTGGAAAGACTGTGGATTGGGATGGAACAGTGAGCCGCTGTCCTGGGAGAGGAGATCAGGTGCAGATCCCAATCGGAGAGGCTGAGTCTGAGTCAGACGTAGTAGCAGTGGAAACCAAAGTTGCCGCAGCCAGTGAGGGGCTATGAGAATGATGGAGCCCTTGTCAGACTGAAGCTTGAAAAGTGTCTTGGGAATGAGGGGTATGGGAGGGAAAGCATAGAGAAGACCCTGACCCTAGTGTAGGTGAAAAGCATCCACCTATTGGTTGCTGGATGTTTGAGTCCTTTTGCAGAAGCAAGGAAGCTTGGCATTCTGCAGATTAGCAAACAGATCTATGTCTGGAAATCCCCAGGTCTGGAAGATGTAGGACACTGTGTTCGAATGGACAGACCATTCGTGGGGAAGAAGGATCTGCTCAGCTTGTCTGCCAAGACATTGAGCTCCCCCGAGAGGTACACCGCTTGAAGGTGTATTTGATGAGAGATGGCAAAGGATCACAGGTGAAGAGTCTCCTCGCAGAGGGACTATGAGCCTGTTCCTCCCTGTTTGTTCACATAGAACATGGCTACCTTATTGTCCGCCTGACTAGGACCTATTGTGCTCTGAGGTGGTGCTGAAACACTTGGAGGGCATTCAAGATAGCACAAAGTTCCAGAAGATTGATTTGGAGATGTGACTCGTGCATTGTCCAGAGCCCCTGTGTAAAGTAGATCGCAAGGGTGTGCTCTCTAACCCAGTTTGGAGGCATCCATAGTTAGGGTGCACTGAAGTGGGAGGCATCTGAAAAGGTGACCCTAAGAGCAAATTTTCTGAAGAACACAGCCACTGAATGAATGTGGTTAGAGGGGCAGTGGCTTGGATCCTGACCCGAGATGGCCTGAGGCCTGAGTCCATTGGGCAGCAAGAGTCCTTTGGGCTGCGCGTATAAAGTAATCGGGCATAGGGAACAATGTGTACTGTAAAGGCCATATGCCCAAGGAGCTGCAGCATTTCGCGAGCAGTCAGATGGTCCTGTTGGAGCGTCTGGGACGCTAGTTTGATCAGATGGGCACAGCAGAGTTGGGGCAGAAATGCCCTGGACTGTTGGGTGTCCAGCAGGGCTCCAATGAACTCTAGCTTTTGAAATGGAGTGAGCTAGGATTTTGGGAAGTCTATGACAAATCCCGTGTGTTGTACTACCGTGATGGTACGATACAAGGAAAGCTGCACCTCTTGTGAGGTGTCTGCTTTTATGAGCCAGTCGTCTAAGTAAGGGAAGACGAATATCCCCAGAGACCTTAGGTATGTGGCTATGACCGCCATGTACTTTGTGAAGACTCTTGGGGCAGAGGCGAGTCTGAAGAGAAGGATTCTGTATTGATAATGGGTTCCCTGAAAGGTGAAGCATAGATATTTCCTGTGTCCTGGATGGATGAGGATATGTTTATACGCTTCTCTTAGATCTAGAAAACAGAGCCAGTCCTGACTATGGAAGTAGGGAAGAGTCCCGAGGGAGCTCATCTTAAACTTTTCTTGGACTAGAAACTTGCTGAAAATTTCTAAGGTCCAGAATGGGCCTGTATCTTCTGGTTTTCTTTGGAATGAAAAAGTACGGAGAGTATTAGTCCATTCCCTGTTGGGATGGTGGGATCTTCTCTATGATGCCCTGTATCAAAAGAGAAGATACTGTTCTGTAGAAGAGCAGTGAGAGGGGGCTGTGTTTGAAATTCCCCCATGAGAGTGGAGGGGGGCAGAGTTTGCAGATGAAGTCTGTAGCCCTCATGGACTATGTTTAGTATCCACTGAACTGAGGTGCCATCTGAGAGTAGTGACACAGACTGCCTGCTATGTGGAGGGGGTAGGAGTCCTCCAGAGGCAGTGTGGCAATGTCCTATAGAAAAGAGTAAAAAAACCAGGCACAAACTGTGGCTGTGCAGCTGGCACAAGTTTAGCCCCCTGTGTCTTCTGCTGCTGCTGCTTAGGAGTTTGTTACCTCTTCTGTTGTGCCTGAGGCTGGAACTGAGAGGCAGGAGGATAAAAAGAATAGAATTTCTTCTTATTATTGTAGAAAGAAAAAAGGCAACTGCAAGGAAGTCTAACAGGGTGAGCTGTTCTAGACAGTCTCTTTAGAGTAATGTTTTCTAATTGAGAGGCCTTATCTTGCTAGTCTTTGCTGAAAAGGTTTTCAACTGTGCAAGGTATGTTGCCCAGCTTATCTTGAACCCACTGTTCATGATCTGAGGCTTGAAGCCATGCAATTCTGTGTGCACCGATGCATACTGCTTAGGCCCTGTTGTGCATTCAACAGCATCAAAGGTGGCCCTATTAAACTTCAATACGTTCTGGCTAAGCTTGACTAGAGCAAGGTAGTCTGCTCTATTATCATCTGGAAGAAGAGGGGCAAAGGCTTCAAGATCCCTGGATACTTCTTTGAGGAACATTCCCATGTAGAGGATATAGGATTTAATCCTAGCAGAGAGCATGGAAGCCTAGAAGCATCGACGCCAAAAGGCATTGAGGGTTCTCAATTCTTTACCTGGAGAGTTAGAGGAGTGGGTCTTCGAGCTTTTGATTCTGCGCATCGCCAATTCGACCACCATGGAATGGTGGGGGAGCTGTGGTTTTTGGAAGCCCAGGCACTCCGGTACCCAATACAGTGTATCAAAACAAACATTGACTGTGAGGGGAGACCATGAGAGGAATCTCCCACATACGGACCATAAGATCATGAAGAATGCAGTGCACCGGCAGAGTAGTTGCCTCCTTCAGTGTTGTTGGGTATTAGAGGATCTCCAACTCTTTCACCTTTGGCTCCTTCTCCGATGTTACTGTGATGGAGAGACCCTTGGCTAGGTCTCAAATGAATTCCTGGAAGGACATGTCCTCTGGAGGCAACATGCATTGCTGTTGTGGTGGAGAAGGCTCCGAAGAAAGGGTCCACAGGAATCGAGTGATTCCTCATCCAAAAAGCTGGGATCGAAATCCTTGAAGTACCGAAGCATACGGTGTTCACCCGAAGCTCAATGTCGGTACAGGTGTTCCGAGGTATTGGCCTCAGTGAACCGTTTGGGTTAGGAACAGATATCAGTGATGTTTTCCAGGGAGGGAATGGGCGACAGCGATCGACATCACATGCATCAGCCTTGATATTGTACTGTCACTAATGCCGGTACTGACAGCCAGTGCCTGGAGCCAAGGGCTTAATAGGTACCGAGGCTGCCATGAGAGCTGTTAAACTCCGCTTGATGGCCAGTATATGCTGGTCCATCGAGGTTGCCGATGCTTGGGCATCAGTAATGGGTACTTGCGCTACCATCCCAGAGCATGGTGCCAGTAGTTCTCTGGAGGTCGAGGCCTTGAGAGCATCCTGGAGCCTCTCTGTGCCTTTGGAGGACAGGGCCTCCTTCCGGGCCATTTGGCAGGCCAATCCACCTCCGATGAAATGCCCAAGGGATCTCGATGCCTTGAACGAGATCTACTCCTGGAGGTTTTGTCTCGTTTCAATGCCGACTTGGGATTGAACTTTAAGGATACCTGGGATCCATGAGAGGAGGATGAAACCCTTGGTGAAGTGCACGACAATGATACCGCATCCAAGGTGAAAAGTGTCCTAAATTTAGAGGTCTGGTTCTGTAGGGCTCTGCGAATCATCTTTTGACAGAGGGGACAGTCTTTTGGCTGGTGATCTGGGCCAAGGCATTTTAGATACCAGTTATATGTATTAGTCACTGAGATGGTGCTGGCACACTTGGAACATTTCTTGAAACCACTAGCTGGTTTCTCCATGCTTTCAACGTCGAGACGCCCAGGGATTTATTTTTTTTTTTTAGGAAAAGTAAAATAAGAGAAGAAACTAAAAGAATGCGGGAACAGGCGATGTTGGGAAGGCAGAGGAGCTATCCACAAAAAGAGTTTTTCTGTAGTGACAGGATTTGCTTCCTGCTGGCTCCATGGAAAATGAATAACTGAAGAGAGGGAATTGGGAAGGCAGTCGCGCAGGCACAGTGGGGTACTCCCAAAGGCTTTCCTACTGAACACTGGGGAGCGTTCCCACATGGGCTCCGTTGGTACCAATGTCATCCATATGTGAAGACTACATTCCTGCTTGTTCCTGGAGATTCAAAGGTATCAGCAGCAGGGAAAATGAGACAATATTGCTCTTGTAGACCATTAGTGAAATTACACCTTAAATACTTCATAAGGACATCAAAAGAATGGAAGTGGTTTAGAGAAGGGTTAGATTCAGGTAACTCTATGAAGGAGTCCCTGGAAAAATAGCAAAGCTTAAACTAATCAATGAACTAGAATCTTTATACAGAGAATTTATGATGTTAATAGTAACAAATCAAGTAGGCTTCCGGCTCAGCATTTGCAATTCAGGAAGGCAAGATCTCACATCTAAGCAATAAGCGATGGGAGGGGAAAATTCCAGAATTATTATTCGGAACGCTACAGATCACAAATCCAGGGCACATTTCTCTCTTGGTTGGAACACCCAGTATTATTGGAGGACTGTGAGTAGCTGGAGGCCCCTTTCTCATTATCAGTAACAGAACAAGCTATGAAGCTCCTTCCTATTAGAAATAAGCTGAGACAATTTTATAAGGCTTTTGCTTCTAATTTAGAGAATATGTTAATGCAGGTTTTTGTTTTGTTTTTTTTTTTTTTTTAACTCAGAGGTCATCTGGAGTCAGTGGCACACTTTAATGAAGCTCAGATGGTGCTTCCAGAAAAGCCAAGGTGAGACCCTACTTGGATACAAAACATTTGGCCCATATCCTTGTTAAACACAGATCATAACATTTTCAGAGAGGTAAAAGCAGTCATGTTACGTGGGGTGCTTCAAATTTTGGTGTACAGGGATCAGACGGATTTCATGCAGGGGAAGATCTGACATCGCCTTTATATTGATTTAATTAGGGTTGCCCAAACCTTCCATTGCCAATGCTGGCTCTCTCAATCAACCCTATAAAGATTTTCCATCAAGTAGTGTGGCAATATCTGTTCAAGTCTTACAATGGTTTGAATTTAGAGCTCAGTTCTTTGGACAAAGATTATGGTTAATGTATGGTTGTTATTAGTCCTGTTCCAATTGGGAATGGGAGCAAAATAGAAATGCCCCTAGCCCTACTACAATTTAACCTGGCAATTGAATCTCTCCTGATCTTGTAAGGTAGTCCCACGGGAAATCCTGGGATAGAAAATAAAGTGGTTACGTATACAGATTACAGTCTCTCTTTTGTGGCTTTTTTTGCCTTGGTGCAGGATTTTGCCTTGTTTTAAGGCTTGTGATAAGGAAGCTTATCATAGCTCAGGAAGGAGCTATAGAAAAGGTGAAGTGACTCTGAACAAGCAACCTGTCAGTTCTGGTAGAAATAAGAAAACAGAATTTTCCCATAAAAGACTACCAGTCCCAGAATGCACCTGGTTTCCAACAGCCATTAGAGGAGCTGAAGTGGGGAAACGTGTGTTCAATCAGGAGGGCTATGAGGTAATCCCTAAGCACTCATCTCAAAGGGCAGGGCCTGATTCAGCACAGCTGCGCTGTATTAGGGGGGAGCACTCATCTAGGCAGAATAAAGGTAGAGTTCATTCTACAGAGAATCAGCTTGAGCTTGATCATCTTCATCATCAAGAGGATCATCAGAAGCAGAAGCCAAACCGGACGGACAGAGAGGGAAAGAAACCCTTTGGAAGAAAGAGGAGAAAAGCCTTTGAGAGGTCTAGAAGAGTCCAGAGCAGTACGTATACTGGGAGGCATTCCAAGGGCCAGCATACACCATTGGACTGGGGAAAGCCAGAGGAATGGTGCTGCAGAGCTAGGAATCTCCAGACGGTACCTGTGAGGGAGACGGCTGCACGTGGAAGGGACCCTAAGACCCGTGCCAGAAGGTATGTGAAGAGAGATCCAGTGTCCAGGGATCTGGATTGGAAGGCTGGACATAAGAACTGGACTACATACTGGCCAGGCTATATAGAGAGGAACTCTAACAGCAATGGAAGCTCAGGTATGAACACTGATCTATGCCCTAGCTATAACCTTGAAAGACAGCAGGGAAACAAGTATTCTCCTGAAAGTGCTCCATTGGGAGATTCATCTGTGCCAATCCATGATATTGAACCCATGCTTGTTGAAGAAGAGGGGGTGATAGCAGATGAAGAATCTGTTTACATGGACTGCTCTCTGTCTAAACTCCTTTGGTGATTTTCTGTTATAAAGTACAGCAACCATCACAAAGAAATACAAACTTGTTCTTTAATCTACTCAGAAAAGCTCATAAGTAGGATTTTTAGCCACGCAGTAGAAAGCAAGCCAGCTAAGGGGTTTCAGCTGGATAACTGCTAGCAATTGAGCCTTACCTAATTGCTTGTGAGATCTAAGAGAATCACTTCTGAATCTATGTGGGAAGATATAAGAAGTTAACCTGAAAAGAACAGTTTTTTTCTTTCTTTGTGGCTTTTGGTTTGTTGTTTGATATATGCTAAGAGAATATTAGCTAAAGCCTACAGAAAAGACCAGTTTGTTGCCAACCAGGTCTTATTTCTTTTGCTTTGATTGCCTGACAAGTTCAAATGTTGTTTCCTGATTTTGTTTTTTTCAAGTTTAACACTGAAAGCAAGTAACCTGATTTGTGTGCTACCAAGCATATCTGTGTTGGGAGAAATAACCCCATAAATAAATATCTTATTGGCTTTACCCAAAAGCACAACTAATTATTGTGAGCAGCTGTGTCTGGTGTGAATGAACTGCATTGCCCACAATCCCTTGCAAATCATATAGAGATATGCACTTGCCAAGACTGTGAAGATTCTCACCCAGGCAGCCGTCTGACAGGCTTCAAAGTACATTCGGAGAAGTTTATTCTTATACCCATGAATTCACACTATGAAATGAGCAAGGTTGTAGAGTTTGGTTTTAAATGGGAGTTGAACTGTTGGATATTTTCTTCCATAGAGATATGGACTATATGCTCCAAATGAATACGTAACACATTTTGACAATATTAATGTAATTCTTGAAAGGGTAAGCCCTCCTACATCTATCAGTTGTCTGTGGAAGAAAAGACCAAAAGGAAATTTCAAGTTTGCAAAATTTGACAAAAAGCTATTGATTCTATATGGTCTTCCTTTAGTTTATTCCAGCATTTGCTATACTACTTAAAGCTTAGGAGCATAAAAGCAGTTTACAATATGTCATAGTAAAGAGTGTGATGAAAGCCTCTGAATTAAAGGTGAGGGTTAAGAAAAGAAGAAATGCCGTCAAGCCCAGTATCCTGTTTCCAAGTGGCAGGGTTAATATTGGTTGTCTGGGATCTGGAGCTTTTGTTATTGATTGGCAGGAGGGGGGGGGGATGCTTCGTACTGCAAATGACTTAAAAGATTTGAACTAGAGAAAGACAACAAAAATGATACAGAGTCTACAACACAAAAGGCTTGAGACTCTCAAAATGTAGTCGCTCAAAGAAAAAAAAGGAAAGGAATAATATGATAGAAACATTCAAAATACTGGACAGATTTAAATAAATCACAGGAAAGGGAAATTTCTCACATAAAGGAACTTTTAAGAACTGAAGGTCCTGATATAAAGTTGTAAGGAGAAAGGCTAAGAGGAAACAAGAAAGGCGAAATTAGACTCTACCTGCTAATTGTCTTTCCTTGAGTACCTCCAGGCCAGTTCAGTTACATGTGGGTTGTCACCGCCCACCAGCAGCTGAGGGCTGAGCATGACAGAATCTTGACATTCCATTATAAGAGCTCCCCCTTCAGCTCTGGGATCCAGTCTACTATTGACAAATGTGATGTCGCTGTTACCTCCACAGCCTGAGCTTGTGGAGATGGACGGCCTGATTCTCTATTCAGGAAGTTACTGGTGCTTGGGGAAAGCACTGCCTTCTGGGAGTTGAAATTTTCACTATCCCAAATAAAGAGAGTTGTGGACTCGAGTGTTTCAGGCAAAACAGGATTTTTAATTCCCCTTCCCAAGTGGTTTCACATGTAGAACAAAAGGAACATTGGCCATACACTTCTGGCACTAAATTATATAAGAAAGAAATTCAAGCTTCTTATCTCAGCATCACTGTAATTCCAATGAAAAACACTTTTCTCTTTCAAAACCCTTTTGTGCTTTTCTGGTCAGCTGTTATCTGCAGCACTCTCTCTTTCTCTGCACAGCTTAATTCTATTTCACAGGACTTATCTTCTCAGATACAGATATCGTACAATCCATTGGTTCACTAAGCTGACATTCTAAAGGTGGTTCAGTGTCCATTGGTTCAACCTGAACCCCAGCTGGATGTGTTTGCAAGTTGCTATAGGGCAGCGATGGCGAACCTATGGCACGCGTGCCAGCTGTGGCACGCGAAGGCCTTGCAGCTGGCACGCGGGAAGGTCCGCAATTAGGTTTTGTTTTGTTTTTTCAATTTTACTTGTCTGCTGCCGCTGTCGGGGCCGCCGCGGCAAAATCGAGCGTGCCGCGGGGCCCCCCTGTACCCGGCAGAGCCTGCCCTCCCCGTAGCAGCTCTCTCTTTGGCAGCTCTCTCTTTGGAGCTGCAGTCAGACGCGCCGGCTTGCAGAGCGCGAAGGGAAGAGTTTCCCTTTCGCGACTCTGTTAAGCCCGCGGGGGCTGATGGGAACTTCCCCTCAGCCCCCGCGGGTTTTACAGAGCAGGGAGGGAGAAACTCTTCCCTCGCGCTCTGCAAGCCGGCGCGTCTGAATGCAGCTACCAAGTGAGAGCTGCTCCGGGGAGGGCCGGCTCGGCCGGATACAGGGGGGCCCCTCGGCACGCTCGAGTCTGCCGCGGCGGCCCCGACAGCGGCAACAGACAGGTTTTCTTTTTTTTTAATTTTCCCTGGGCTGGGGGGGGGGTTAGGAGTGGTGATGTGATGGGCTGAGCTGGGCTGGGGGGGGGTTAGGAGTGGTGATGGGCTGGGCTGGGGGGTTAGGAGTGGTGATGGGCTGGGGTGGGGTGGGTGTTAGGAGTAGTGCTGGGCTGGGGGGATGTAGGAGTGGTGTTGGGCACTTGGCTGGGGTGTAGGAGTGATGATGGAAAATGGGCTGGCTAGGGGGGGTTAGGAGTGGTGATGGGCACTGGGCTGGCTGGGGGGTTAGGAGTGGTGATGGGCGCTGGGCTGGGGGGGGTTAGGAGTGGTGATGGGCGCTGGGGTGGCTTAAACTAAAAATTGGGTGATGGGGGATTAGGACTTGAAATGGGCTGGTGGGATTAGGACTGGAAGTGGGTTGATGGGGGGTTAGGACTGGTAATGGGCTATGGGGGGGCTTAAACTGAAAATTGGGTGATGGGGGATTAGGACTGGAAATGGGCTGGTGGGATTAGGACTGGAAGTGGGTTGATGGGGGGTTAGGACTGGTAATGGGCTATGGGGGGGCTTAAACTGAAAATTGGGTGATGGGGGATTAGGACTGGGAGTGGGCTGATGGGGAGGTTAGGACTGGTAATGGGCTATGGGGGGGCTTAAACTGAAAATTGGGTGATGGGGGATTAGGACTGGAAATGGGCTGGTGGGATTAGGACTGGGAGTGGGCTATGGGGGGCTAGGACTGGTAATGGGTTGGGGTTGCTAGGACTGGAAATGGGCTGAGTGGAAGGGGGCTTGAACTGCAAATAGCTGTTGGGGATGGGGCTTGGAATGGAAATGGGCTGAGGGGAAGTGGGGGGCTTGAACTTCTAAAAGCTGAAGGGGTCGGGGCGTCGAAAGGAAATGGGGGGAGGGGAAGTGGGGGGCTTGAACTGCAAATAGCTGCTGGGGCGGGGGACGGGGAATGGACGTGGGCTGAGTGGAAGGGGGCTTGAACTGCAAATAACTGATGGGAAGGGGGGCTTGGAATGGGCTGTTAGGGGAGGGAGCAAGGACAGGAACTGGGCTGATGGATGGGCTAGGATAGAACTGAGAATTGGGTGTTGGGTCATGGTGGGGGCTTGGATTGAAATGGACTCATGGAGAGGCTAGAACTGGAGGTAGGCTCATGGGGGGCTTGGATTAGAAATGGGCTGAGTGGAGGGGAGCTAGGATTTAACATGGGCTGATGGTGGGGCTAGGAAAGGACTAGAAATGGGCTGATGGGAGGCTGGTATTGGAAATGAGCTGATGAAGGGACTCGGATAGGACTGGAAATGGATGGGGGAGCTAGGACTGGAAATGGACTGATGAGGGGACTAGAAGGGAGCGGATACTGGGTGGGGCTGGAACTAAAAGGGAGCTGATGTTGGGGGAGATTAGAAGGGGATGGGGCTGGGAGAATGAAATGGAGAGGGGAAAAATATTTTGTGTGTGAGGGAAGAAAAATGTACAATTGGCCGGGTATTGGGAGAGTAAGTGGGGATTGAGGATGGAGGGGTAAAATTTGAGTGGATGAAATAGGAATGAGGAAAGAGCAAAAGGAGAAAGATTAGTATGTTAAAGCGGATGTAGAGAGAGAGAATGGAAAAAAAAACTAGAAGAGAGAAGAAAGGACAAATGGCAGCAGATGATGGAGAGTTAGCAGAAAACATGAAGAAACCAGAAGAAAGTGGCTGGAGCAATTGCAACTGTGTAACTGAGCTGAGGTATTCTGTTTATGTAATTCCTTTTTGACATTGCCACTTGTTCTCTTTCCCCAGTAGGTCATGTATTGTTGTTCTCTGAAATGTATTGGTTTAATATTTGCAGTGTTGCCTTTTGATAGGTATGGTATGGTGCTTTGTGACTCCTGGTAGTGCTGTTAGGATACGGCGGGTTTGCTATTGGTTCTAAATGGGCAGTGTTTGTAGTAGTTCCTAATGTGCCTGGCGGTTGGCACTGGATTATAGTAATGTAGAAATCTTTTAGTCTGTCTTTATCCATACACTCATTAAGAGACATGTTTACTAAAAGTTAGTGTATGTTAGCATTATGCAAATATTTATGCAAATTGACGTGCTGGCACTTTGAGGAAATTCTTTGGTTTTGTGCGGCAGTTTGGGCACTCGGGCTCACAAAGGTTAGCCATCACTGCTATAGGGTGTTTCCAAACACACATCTATCTTTTCAGCATTGCACTTTTCCTCACAGCCTTTTGATATACACGGTTGTAAATTGCCACAGTATTCCCAGCATGTGGAGCCCCACCCTTCTGGGTTAATATCAGAGCACTTAAAGATAGCTTTCTGTTTATACCGGTCACTTATCCTACCTCTTGGCTTCCTTATGAGAGTTTCCTTTGGTCCTCTAGGATCAGCTGCAAACGTGAGCCTTGGAGTTTCTCTGTGCATACAAGTCTGCCTTCCCAGTACGTTTCCCTTTTGGTTGCCTTTTACTCCCAGCACCAAACCCGGGTTACTTGTACCTGGCTCCTTGGTACCAACTCCCTGCTTGTTTCCTCTGCTGAATTCCTCTTCTGAGTCAAAGGTCAGAGAATCCTCAATTACCATAGATTCCTCTGAGTCTTCATTCCTAAGGCAATCCTCTGTTTCTCGTGACGGTTCTAAGAGCTGTGTCCTCCCCAGCTGCTTCCTTTCCAGCTGCCTCCCTCCTCCTAATGAGCTTCCCTTAAATCTCTGGTTTCCTGGGTTTACCCTGGCTCCTCCCACCAACAGGTGTTCTGGCTTAACTCGTGACTGCTGCACTGAACTACAGCAGGGGCGTGTTTTCCCTTCTTCTGACCTGCTCTGTTTATGGTTGCCTGGGAAACCAGGAGCCATGTGCATTTGTTTTCTTTCCCAGCCTGAAGCTGGATCCTGTGTTTTATCTCTCTCTAAGGGGTCAGAGGGACCTTCTCCATCACACAAAGCAGTCTGCTGCTCCCCTAAAACGAATACCACTCAAACCAAACCAAAACCAAGAGAACCCTGCTCTAAGAGTGTCTGTGGAACTAAGAAGCAGCATGCTACTCAATCTCGTACTCCCTTTTTTTTGTTGTTGTCGATTGGTTTTATTTTATAGGGTTATGTACAGAGCAAGAGCCAGACCTGGCAATCAGAGTCATCTAGATAAGAAGCCCTTCCCGGTCTTACATTAATGATCTTCATCTCTACTCACACCCCTGCTGGGCCAACTAGATAGCCCGACCGAAAGAACTCACCGTGTAATGTACAAAAAGAAAGGGAGAATCCTGGACTGGCCTGGAGGTACTCAAGGAAAGACAATTAGCAGGTAAGGTCTAATTTCGCCCAGCCTGAAGCACCGTAGCCCCAAACCATGCATCTGCAGCAGCCTGCACGTACAACGGTAATGCTTTGCAAACATGTGTAGAGATGACCAAGTCGCGGCCTTACAAATCTCTGCTGGGGGTACCAAGCCCAACTGCTGCCTGTGATCTAGCAGAATAGGCCCTCAGGCCTTTCAGCTGCGGTGATCACTAACTTCACCCAACAGACAATAGAGGCCATTTCTCCTCTCTGCATACCGCCAAATAACACAGATGGTCCATCTTTCACATATCCTTTGTTTTCTTAAGGTACAGATGCAGAACTCTGCGCAAATCCAACAAATGGAGTTGACGTTCCTTCTTGGAGTCTCCCAGCACTAGAAAGGCAGGCAAAGAGACAGTCTGATTAAAGTGAAAGCAGGAGAGCACCTTAGGAAGAAAGGAAGGTACTGGCCTCAGCACCACCTTCTCCTTGGATATCAAAAGAATGGGCTCCCTACAGGACAGGACCTGAAGCTCAGATATACGTCTTACTGAACAAACTGCCACTAGAAATACCGCCTTCAAAAGTAAGGTCCCTTAGTGGTGCCCCTGCTAAGAACTCGAATGGAGGCTCCGTCAAGGCCTGCAAGACCAAATTAAGATTGGGCAGATCTGCTTGACTGCCTTAAAGAAACGGACCATATCCGGATGCCCTGCCAAAGTATGTCCACAAATCCGCCCTTGGTAGTAAGTGATTGACGCCATCTGCACCTTTTCCAGACTACCCTGAAGGAACTGCAAAACTTGCGGGAAAAATAATACGGCCCGCAACCCCTGAGATGAGCACCAATCCTCAAACATGCACCATATGCACACATATGCCAGTGAAGTCAATCTCTTCCTAGATTTTAATATGGTAGCTATGACGAAGGCAAACAGCCCCTACTCTTTAGCCTTGCCCTTTCAAGAGCCAAGCTGTAAGCAAAAACCAATCCACCTGCGACATGAGCACTAGCCCTTGGAAGAGCAGATTCATCCAGTTTGGAAGTCTCCAGGGGCTGTTGGCCAGAAGCTGAATCAGGTCCGCATACCACAGTCTCCATGGTCAGTCCAGAGCAAACAAAATCATCAAACCCGGATGGCATTCTATTCGCTGTAGGAGTCAGCCTATGAGTGCCCACGGTGGAAAGACGTACAGGATCCTATCCATCAGCCACACTTGGGAGAGCGCGAGTCCCTCGAACATGTGTTCCCGGCATCTGCTAAAAAAAAACACGCTGCCTTGGCATGCTCAAAGTAGCCATGAGATCCATCATCGGTGTCCCCCAATGCACCATGATCTCATGAAACATTGCCACATTCAACTCCCACTCCCCCAGATCGAGCTGATATGGACTGAGAAAGCCTGCCGGAATGTTGTCTGTTCCTGCTACATGTGCCTCAGAGAGAGCCCCCAAGAACTCTTCCAGCCATTGCAATAATAGCTGACTCTCAGCCGCAGTCACGTTGTCCGAACAGACGCATACTGCCTTGCCCACGATCAAGGGATGGAAGAACTTCAATGCCTGGAACACCGCTCTCATTTCCAGTCTGTTTATGGATCAGGAGGCTTCCTCCCAAGTCCACCACCCCTGAGTCACCGTCGACAAACAATGTGCTCCCCAGCCCATGAGGCTGGCATCTGTCGTGACCAGAATCCACTGCGGCTGTTCCAGTGGTAGTCCCCACCTTGAGCTTGCGGGACTGCAACCATCAATACAAACTCTGCCACGCCTGTTCTGGACAGGGTAAATTCTGAGACAGTAGTTGATGCTGCGGAGACCAAAGTGAGAGCAGTTCCTGTAAATATAATGAAGCAAAAGTTCTTTGCCGGGGGCAATAAGGCGGGGGGAAATTCTTGCGAGTAGGTTGAAGGCTCAGCGATAAGCAGCGTACATAGATGGCATTAGGGATCAAAAGGGGAAGATGGTGCACTGTACAAAGGAAATAGAGGTATTTCAAGAGTATTACAGGAAATTGTACACAAGTGAACTAAGAAAGGGGCCAGAGGAGATTAGGGAATTTCTGAGTGAGCGCGATCTGAAGCGGGTTGCACCAGAGGAACAGGAAAGGATAGAGAAGACATTAGGGGGGAGGAGGTAAAAGAAGCTGTAAGAACTCTTAAAATAGGTAAATCCCCTGGATTAGATGGGTTCACGTTGAAATTCTATAGGGAAATGATAGAGCAGGTGGCACCTATACTGACTCAGGTATTTAATAGGGTTTTGGAAGGGGAGGGGATCCCAGCGACTATGGAGGAGGCAAGGATAATAGTGTTGCCAAAACCTGGGAAGGATAAAGGGGTGTGTGGATACTACAGACCTATATCATTGATTAACTTGGATGCTAAAATTTTAGCTAAGATATTGGCTAATCACATTCAAGATAATATACCTAGCAAAGAGCCTTCACATACTCCAACAAATGCAAAACATCACCGCTAGAGTCACCTGCAAAGCCAAAACTAACTGACCATATCACACCCCTACTATATGCACTACATTGGCTCCCAACAGAAAGTCAGATAAGGTAAGAGCTTCTCGTAACAACCTTCAAGCTCAACAAGATTGTCCCATCCTTCCTCTCAACCCTCCTCCCCCACCCCTGAAAGCACCAGACCTCGTAGGAAAATGCTCTCCACTCCTTAACCACCCCGCCCTCCATCCGCAAGACAAAACAAACCACCAGCTCGAGCGTTCACATACTCTGCCCCAGCATCCCTCCCACTACACATCCACGCAATGAAAGACCTCAAAGAATTTAGAAAGCAACTCAAAACCCACCTGTTCACCATGCACTATGGAGCAAACACCCCGCACCTGAACATACACACACACCACCAAGACAGCCGATCAACACAAGGGCTGTCTAAGGAAAAAAACTGTCCGCATATACGTAAAGACTTCCTGTATATAGTTAAACCCTACCTAGTTCATTCCTAAATTTCCCAAATTACTATTCCTACCTCAAACCAAGTTTTATGTAAAAGGTTTATTTCCGTTCTATGTAACGTGTTTTTTTTTGTTTCTTGTAAACCGCCCCTGATCTCTGGAAGGGGCGGTATAGAAATGTAACAAATAAATAAATAAATAAAAATAACCAAAGTAATTCACAGGGATCAAACAGGATTTGTAAAGGGGAGGCAAGGAAGTGATAACATATGGAAGGTAATGAATATTGGGTGGCACCTTCAGAATTTGGGGGATCAGGCAGTCTTTGTCAAAGTAGATGCGGAGAAGGCATTTGACAGGGTAGAATGGCCATATATGTTTCAGGTGCTGAACAGATGGGATTTGGGGAAAGGTTTATAGCTTGGATTAGAGCACTCTATAATCAACCTAGTGCAAGGATCAGAATAAATGGTGGGTATTCGGAGAAGATTTTACCGGAAAGGGGTACAAGGCAAGGGTGTCCACTCTCACCATTCCTATTTGCATTGACGATAGAGCCCTTAGCGGAAATGATCAGGAAGACTGGGGATATAAAAGGGGTGCAAGTTGGGGGCACGAAGGAGAAAAATA
The DNA here is from genome assembly GCA_033557465.1 of Ichthyophis bannanicus. Taxonomy (NCBI): domain Eukaryota; kingdom Metazoa; phylum Chordata; class Amphibia; order Gymnophiona; family Ichthyophiidae; genus Ichthyophis; species Ichthyophis bannanicus. Next base: position 28,910,385 of record CM066036.1, on the reverse strand, counting down.
GCGCTATTTGCTGATGACATTATACTTACTTTGAAGCAGCCTTTTACTACCTAGCCAGTGTTACTGGGAATAAGAGAAAAGTTTAATAGAATGGCAGAGTATAAACTAAATCAGAATAAGACAGAGGTCTTAGGGTTTAATCTTATGGGGAATTTGGAGGAAAGGTTAAAGTCGCATTTTAGGTTTAAATGGGTGTCTCAGCACTTTAGATATTTAGGGATACATTTGGGGAATCCCTTAGAGCGAGTTAAATAATGGAACTACCAAGGAATAGCAAATTGTATATGGAGAGAATTTCTAATTTGGGGGAGGGGGTGCTGGGATTGTCGTGGTTGGGCCTAATAGCAGTGGTTAAGATGACTATACTGCTCAGATTGTTTCTATTCGCAGCCTTGCCATGTAGGGTGACAAAAAAGGAGCTGGGGAAATTGCAGAATTTGATATTACAATTTATTTGGGAAGGGAAATCCCCGAAGGTGGCGAGAGGCACCCTGTATATGCAAAGGACGGAGGGGGGCGGCCTAGGGGTACCATGTCTGGTGAAATACTATGAAGCGGCACAACTGAGGGCACTTCTGGCATGGAGGAAGGAGACTGATATTTTGAGTTGGGTGCAAATTGAATCAGGGGATGAACCATATAAAGAAGCAAGAATATGGGATCCAGGGGGAGGCAAGATAAAGATCGGCAAGGCAACTCATTTGCAGAGTTAATATTCCAAGTATGGCGGAAGTGGAAAGGGCTTTTGCTGCAAGGGAAAAAGTACTTGAGGTATACATTTATTAAGGGGGTGGGGACATGGGGTCAGGGGAAGGACCTGAAGGTGTATACTAGGTTGGCACATAAAAAGAGTTGGTATGGTTAGGGCAGATGATAAAGCAGGGGGGGGGGGCGGATTTGTACATTTGAGGAACTACAGGGAGAGTACCATATTGAAAAGACAGATCCTTATGCATATGTACAATTGTGGTATTTTCTCCAAAATAAGGAGGTAAAGGCAAGCTTGATAAGGAGTCCTACCAATTTGAAGAAATGATGGGAAACAATATACACAGCGGGGCGATTTTGAGAATATATAAAATGTTGCTGCAGAAAGGGGAAGGTGAAAGGGCAGCAGAAATGGGAGGAAGAAATATAAGGTCCCTGGGATGAGAGGAGATGGGCAGACATATATAATAGAACACATAAGTTGGCAAGGGGTACCCCAATGTTGGAAAATAGTTTGAGGTTGAGGTTACGAATGTATTAAACGCCAGTGAGACTACAGGCGAAATATCCGAATGTGTCCAATGAATGTTGGAAGAAGTGTGGAAACGGGGGGGGGGGGGATTTAATGCACATGCTATGGGCATGTCCAAAGGTACATGGCTACTGGGAGGGAATGGAGAGGTTTTATGGGGAAATCATGGGGGTATCATTTAAATGAGCAATGAGAGAGGGGGGGGGGGGGGACCTGACAACATTTGAAGGATATGGGATAATAACAGCTCGTATGTGCTTACTAAGATGGTGGAAGAATGAAGGGATTCCATCGCTACACGAGGTGGTGGGAAAGTGGGAACAAGTATGGGGTTTATGTGAGATAGAAGCGTATAAAATGCAAAAGGTAAATAAACAAACATCGGAAGGTGTGGCAATGGTATGAGGCATGGAGGGTGAAGGGAATTGCGAAAATGAGGAAGGAAGAGGCCGGTATGCAGGAGGGTGAATAAAAGAGTCGGTTGCTGGGGGTCAGAAGGGTTAGGGGGTGGTATGGAAGGGGGGAGAAGGGGGTAGGGGGAATGGGGGGAAATAAACTGTTACAGAGTTGATGGAAAATAAGGGAGTAAAAATATATATATGTTGGTGTTGGCTGGTTCGAGGAATTGGCAAGTAACTGAAGCTGTATTGCTGTTAGAGTGAAATGTATAAGGAGATGGAAAAATTAATAAAACTAAAAAAGCCCAAAAAATCCAGGATAGAAAGGGGAAACATTAGATGGTAATGGGTAATGGGCAGTATAATTTTTGAGGAAATTTAAGACCAATATCTTACAATATTTACAGCTAATGGAATAATAGGCAGGACATAAAGGGGTAGTGATATACTGTTTATTAAGGACAAGCAATGATAAAGATTACTGTTAAAATATGATGTTTGCATACAAACTAATATTCACTAAATATGAGGTTTTGTATTATATAAGGGATAAATTATAACCAGTTGGACTATGTAAAGTTGGATGTATGACAAACGTAAAGTTTTGTACACTGGAAACTTTGGCTAATAAAATTTAAAAAAATTAAAATTTAAACAAAAAAACCCACAAAAAAAAAACTCTGCAATTGTGCCCCCAGGGAAGTCACTACTCCAGGGCTGCTCACTCAGCTGCTGAGAGACTGGATCCTGGAGCTGAAAGGGGAGCTCTTATACTGGGATGTCAGGATTCTCTCATGCTCAGCCCTCAGCTGGTGGGCGGTGGCAACCCACATGTAACTGGACTGGCCTTATCATCCTGCTAGATCAGCGGGAGGAAGACGAAGCTCTAGACCAGGGGTCTGCAACCTTTAAGATGTAAAGAGCCACTTGGACCCGTTTCCGAAGGGAAAAAAAAAACTGGGAGCCGCAAAACCATTGCGACATTTAAAACAAATCTAACACTGCATATATTGTTTCTTACCTTAATGCTATATACGACCCCCTACTTTTCCTGTTAAAATATAGGTGTTTGGCCTATACTCGCCGTATAAGACTACCCCTCTTCCTTCACACACCAAAAAAAAAAACGCCAGAAAATATCACAACAACAAGTAACAATATTTGATTTCAAAATTATGATGATTTTGTAGTCAAATCACTAATATGAAATAAAATTATTTTTTCTACCTTTGTTGTCTGACCAATTTATTCTTTGATCATGCTGGTCCCGATCTGAGGCTTCTGCTTTCCTGTCTTCTCTTAGCTCTCTTTCTGTGGTCTATGGTCCATCTGCCATTTCTTATCTCTTCTTTCGTTTTCTTCACTTCTTTCCATCAGCCTATTTCCAGTCCCAGTAACCCTCCCCAATATCAGCCCCTTTCCAGTCCTCACTCCCAGTACCTTCCAGTGCTAATCCCCCCTCAACCCCATTACCAGTGCTAGCCTCCCCTAATCAGCCCAATACCAGTCCTACCTCCCATCAGCTCATTACCAGTCCTAGCCTCCCCTAATCAGCTCATTTCCAGTGCTCGTCCCCTCAACCCCATTACCAGTGCTCCATCCCTCCATGTCAGCCCCCTCCCTCCCTCCCTCCATATCAGCTCCCTCCCTCCATGTCAGCCCCCCTCCCTCCATCCATATCAGCTCCCTCCCTCCATGTCAGCCCCCCTCCCTCCATCCATCCATATCAGCTCCCTCCCTCCATGTCAGCCCCCTCCATCCCTCCATGTCAGCCCCCCTCCCTCCATCCATCCATATCAGCTCCCTCCCTCCATATCTGCTCCCTCCCTCCATGTCAGCCCCCCTCCCTCCCTCCATCCATATCTGCTCCCTCCCTCCATGTCAGCCCCTCCCTCCATCCATATCAGCTCCCTCCCTCCATGTCAGCCCCCCTCCCTCCATCCATCCATAGCTGCACCCTCCCTCCCTGTCAGCCCCCCTCCCTCCATCCATATCTGCTCCCTCCCTCCATGTCAGCCCCCCTCCCTCCATCCATCCATATCTGCTCCCTCCCTCCATGTCAGCCCCCCTCCCTCCATCCATCCATATCAGCTCCCTCCCTCCATGTCAGCCCCCCTCCCTCCATCCATCCATATCAGATCCCTCCCTCCATGTCAGCCCCCTCCATCCCTCCATGTCAGCCCCCCTCCCTCCATCCATCCATATCTGCTCCCTTCCTCCATGTCAGCCCCCCTCCCTCCATGTCAGCCCCCCTCCCTCCATCCATATCTGCTCCCTCCCTCCATGTCAGCCCCCCCTCCCTCCATCCATCCATATCAGCTCCCTCCCTCCATGTCAGCCCCCTCCATCCCTCCATGTCAGCCCCCCTCCCTCCATCCATCCATATCTGCTCCCTCCCTCCATGTCAGCCCCCCTCCCTCCATCCATCCATATCTGCTTGCTCCCTCCCTCCATGTCAGCCCCCCCTCCTCCATCCATCCATATCAGCTCCCTCCCTCCATGTCAGCCCCCCTCCCTCCATATCAGCTCCCTCCCTCCATGTCAGCCCCCTCCATCCCTCCATGTCAGCCCCCCTCCCTCCATCCATCCATATCTGCTCCCTCCCTCCATGTCAGCCCCCCTCCCTCCATATCAGCTCCCTCCCTCCATGTCAGCCCCCTCCATCCCTCCATGTCAGCCCCCTCCCTCCATCCATCCATATCTGCTCCCTCCCTCCATGTCAGCTCCCTCCCTTCTTCTGCAGCCGCGGCTCTCTGCCTCTTAGGGAACCGCGGCTGTGCTTTTAAAATCATCTCGGAGCCCTTCCTGTCTTGACGGGCTCCGTGCAGCATTGTCCCGCCTCCAAAGGAAGTGGTAAACAACTTCCTTTAGAGGCGGGACAATGCTGCACGGAGCCCGTCAAGACAGGAAGGGCTCCGAGATGATTTTAAAAGCACAGCCGCGGTTCCCTAAGAGGCAGGGAGCCGCGGCTGCAGAAGAAGGGAGGGAGCCCATAACGCCATAAATACCGGGCGGGCAGTGTGCTCCGGAGCCGCGGCAAAGGTGAGAAAGAGCCGCATGCGGCTCCGGAGCCGCGGGTTGCCGACCCCTGCTCTAGACAGAACTGCCCTGCCAAAAAGCATCGTATCATTGAATAGGTGACAGATGCCTCAAATGATCGGCCAATAGAGAAGGTAGAAACCAACACTGAAAGAAACTGAAGACATTGATAGGAATGGAGTTGAGTGGCTGCAGGGTTCCAAACAATCCATCCTTTATTTTCTTGCAAGTAAAAGTAAATGGAGAGGTCATAAATTAAAAAACAAAACAAAAGGGTGCATTAAGAAAGCATGACACAGTGATAGTGCAGGCCATGAAACAGTCAGATTGGCACCAGCAGGATAAAAATCCCCAGAACCCAGCTGAGCTGAAGCTGGCAGCTTGAAGGTAGCCAAGTACTATCCAGAAAGGTCACAGAGACATAAGAAGCTGGAGGCTTGGGCAATAGCCTCATTTGATTTTGTTAATTTATTTTGCTTCATTAAGGAGGCCATTAGTTCAGCACACTTTCTGGCTGGAAAACAAGTGCTGGAAGGAGTTGGAGCTCACCCCACTAGGGCAAAGGCCTCCTGGGAGGAGTCCACCTTGGTGTCTCTGGAGGACATTTGTAAGACGGCTAACTGATCATCTCTGAGCACTTCTGTGAAACGCTACAGGTTGCACGTGGAGGCTGGAGCAGACAGTGCTTTTGGCAGGGCAGTTCTGTCTAGAGCATCGTCTTCCACTCATCCAGGCTGATCTAGCAGGATAAGGAAGGAGAAATTTACATACCTGATCATTTTCTTTCCTTGGACCCTCCCTGGAAGACTCCTCCTACAGGTTTGGAAGTTCTGCTGTGTCTTGAATGTATTGTTAGCATCAGTGCCTGATGTAGAGTGAGATATGGTAAGTGAGCCAAATACCTGTTCTAAATGTTTGTTCCAATTTATGAATGTTATTAACGTTCATAGTTGCTGAGTTTTTTCTGAGTTTTTCTGTCTGGTTTGCTGCTTGGGAAGTGTCGTATTGGCTTCTCTCAGTGCTGCAATAGAGGATATACCAAATAATGACACCACAAAGTTGTTCAAATCTACCTCAACCCAGTGGCAAGGGAGCACAATCTACTTGTCTGGACTGGTCTAGCAGGATGATAAGGAAATAGATATTTGAGTATGAACCTCATAGTGTCTAAGAATTGTGTGTCAATATTTGTCAAACATACACATTATGGATGGTATGAAAACAAGACTATCAAACTTAGGATGAAACACATCTTAAACATCTTTTGAAATCAGTATATTTGCTAAACAGATAATCACAACTGGATTTCTGAAATCAAAATTTTCAACAGAAGTGGAATCTGAATACTTTACCAATTTCAGTAATTCTTTTCATTTCTGAATTTCCAGGAGATGGCTGTGTTCTGCAAGGATAACTTTGTTTGATGGTATACTGCTGTAGAAGTAGCACAGTACCAACTTTAAACCTTTTAAACCATTCAGGGCATAGGGCATTCCACAAAACCATTGATATCATACCTGAATGGTCAGCAACTTCAAAATAAGCCTAGAAGTAAAATACAAAACAGCATCATAGGTATCAATTAATTTGCAGGACTCAAGAACAGTTTCTGAAATACTTTTAAAAAGACAGAAGAGTCAACACTGCAATACAGTATTTTACCATAAGGAATCAATATAGTTGACGAAAGTAGTGTTCAGCAGAATATTATATGTGGCCAAGTCCTGTTTTCTGCAGGCCACACTGAAGGAGCTGTAGGAGGCGGCGGCTCTCAGAGAGATAGACAGCTTTTGGCATGCTGGCCTCATTGCAAACATTATTGCAGGAGAGGGTGAATTATTTTTAAAAACAAGCCTTGTTGAATAATGTCTACACAAGGGAACAAACAAATCAAAGATGGCAAGGAATAGATGCTTATTTTATTTTTAAAGCTTATCAACTAAATACCTGGTACCACTATTTGGAACCAAACAGGTGAACAAAGACAACAATACATAAAGGGTGTTACACTATTCGTGATTTTGATGTCTGCAACGGAGATTTCCTGGGAGCCATTTTAGAAGCCAGGTGTGTGGATGTCCCCAGCGTGAGGATGGTAAAATTAGGCCTTACCTGCTAATTGGCTTTCCTTGAGTACCTCCAGTCCAGTACCGAATGCAGGGTTCTCATCAGCAGCTTGATCACACTAACTCTGATGACCTCACCATACATAGGCAGCTGGCACCACCTACCAGCCCCAGCATCCTATTGACAAAACAGACTCACAAGGGCAACAATTAAGAAATAAACTTCTTTAAGAAAACAAATAAGCTATAAGCCCCCGAAGTAGGTAACTGAAACCTCCTCCTCAAAACCAGGCAATACAACCTTACCAAACTCCTTTGCCCTTCTGTCACTGAGAAACTTAGCCCTGTTGCCATCTGACAATTTAGTGTTCTGCAATGAACAGGAAAATCACGAACCACTCAAAGGAGTCCCAAAACGCCACTGGAAATGCCTCCTAACAAACCCAGACCCAGTGACTAAGTACATGATTTTCTTCAGGTCTGGGGTCGCCAGCACGCATCGCACAGTAAATCTGGGAGGGTCCAGGACTGGACCGGAGGTACTCAAGGAAAGCCAATTAGCAGGTAAAGCCTAATTTCACCTTCCTTATCATCCCCTCCAGCCTAGTCCTGACATGTGGGATGTACCATAGCAAAACTAACCGTGGGAGGGGCCTGCAAGTCTGGCCTGAAGTATCACCGACCCAAAACGTGCATCCTTGCCGCCTGCACATCCAAGTGGTAATGCTTCACAAAGATATGTAAGGATGACTGCGTTGCCGCCTTACAGATGTTTGTCGGCGGGACCAGACTAGCCTCTGCCCATGACAACACCTGCGCAAGGGTCGAATGAGCCCATAACCCTTTGGGCAAAGATCGACATCTCAAGAGGTAGGCCAAGGAAATGGTTTCCCTCACCCACCTGAAGATCGATGCTTTATTTAAACGTTTTTATATACCGCCCCTCTGAGTGATCAGGGTTGGTTTACAATGAACAAAACTTGTTTACAAAGAACATATCAAACTATATTACAAAGTACTATTTACAAATCAGCTGTTCACATATACAGAAGAATAGCGGATGCTGAGGCAGAGCTATTTACAGTGTAGGGTAGGGAAGGGGACGGGATAAGGAAGAAACATATTAAATGGAGTTTAAGCAAAGCAAAAGAGAAAGGTTTAGAGGTGGGGGGAGAAGAGTAATTACCTAAATAAGCTATATCAAGTGAGGAGGCGGCTTTTACGCAGTCCCCAAAAAGGACAAACAGGCGATCTGATTTCCAAAACGATTATGTGCGTTGCAAATAACGCTTTAGCACCCGTTGCATGTTGAAAAGGTGCATATGGACTCCGCCACTGCCCCGTCCGCCCCTGAAAACGTCAGGAAAGATACCGGTTGATTCAGATGAAAGACTGAGACCACCTTGGGTAAGAACGAGGGCACTGGTCTCAAAACAAACTTCTCTTTGGAAATGGACAGAAAAGGCTCCTGGCAAGAGAGCGCCTGTAACTCCAAAATCCTCTGAGCTGAGCAAATGGCCACCAGGAACGTCGCCTTCAATATCAAGTCCTTCAAGGTACAAGCGCCCAGCAGCTCAAATGGCGCTTCCGTTAATACTGAAAACACAAGATTGAGGTCCCAAGGAGGGATGAGCAATCTCACCGGTGATCGCACTTGCTTAGCTGCCTGCAAAAAACGGATGGCATCTGGATGGGTCGCCAGGGAAACCCCCTGGACCCTACTTCGGTTACAGGCTAAAGATACCAACTGAACATGTAGCGAATTGCACACCAAGCCTTTCTCCAATCCCGCTTGCAGGAAGGACAGGACATCAGGAATGGATGCCGACAAGGGCCTACAATCCCAGTCTGCACACCAGGCCTCGAACACTCTCCACCCACGGACATAGGACAGGAAGATTGTTGAAGGCCCGCAAGCAATCAATGTTGTAATCACCACTGCCGAGTATCCACGTTTCCTCAGCCTAGCCCTCTCAAGAGCCAGGCTGTAAGCGAGAATCACTCCATCTGAGGCATTAGCATGGGTCCCTGCAAGAGGAGGTCTGCTTGTGCCGGCAACCACCACAATCGGTCCACCATCAACCAGACCAGATCCACATACCATGGCCTCTGTAGACAATCTGGTGCCACTAGGACCACCAACCCTCAATGCACTTCAATCTGTTATATGATGCGCCTGGATCAACGCCCACGGCAGGAACACAGAGAAGTCCCCCCAGCACTGTACCAATGCGTCGAGCCCTTCCGACATATGCTCCCTTCTTCTGCTGTAGAACAGAGCTGCCTTCAGACTCAAAAGCTGCTATCAGCTCCATTATTGACTAACCCCAGCATCGCACCATCTGAGCAAAGACCCCCATATTGAAAGTCCATTCGCCGGGATCCAGAAGAAACAGACTGAGGTAATCCGCTGTCACATTTTCCTTGCCTGCCATGTGCACTGCCAAAAGCGCCTACAGGTTGTCCTCTGACCAGTGCAATAGTGGGCCTGCCTTGTTTTCTAGCGGAAGACTACCTGTGCCCCTCTATCAATTGATGCTTTCCTGTGCAGGAATTCCCGAAACTCCTGCAGCACCAAAAACACCACTCTTAACTCCAACCGGTTGATGGACCACACTCTTTGCTCCATTGACCAGAAACCCTGCACTATTCTGGTCGCACAATGCGCTCCCCAGCTTGTGAGACTGGCATCCATCGTAAGAGGAACCCATTGCAGTGTTTTCAGGGGCATACTCGCTAAGAGCTTGTCCGATCATAGCCACTCTGGCAACTGCCGGACAGGGATGTGTGAGCAGGTGTAGCTGAGCTGACCATCTCCACAAGAGCAACCTCTGCAATGCTGTCATGTGAGCCTGAACCCAGGGCACCAGCTCTATCATCGCTGCCATCAAGCCCAATAGTTGAAGGTAATGCCATGCCATAGGCAGCTTCAGCCTGAGAAATTGTCGGACTTGGCTCTGCAGGGTACGCTTTTTGTCAACCAGTAAGGACACCAGATCCTTGTCCATCTGAAAACGGGCCCCCGAGTACACTAGATCCTGCACTGGTTGTAGACGGCTCTTGGCAAAATTGACTACCCAACTGAGCCTCTGCAGGCAGGCGATGACTTTCTCCATGGTCTGCTTGCTCTCGACCTTGCATTTTGCACAAATCAGCCAGTCATTAAGGTAAGGATACACCAGAATTCTCTCCTAACAAAGTGCAGCTGCAACCATTACCATGACCTTGGTGAAGGTGCAGGGAGCAGTTGCCAGTCCGAACGGCAAGGCATAAAACTGGAAGTGTCCCATAGGGACCGCAAACCAAAGAAACTGTTAGTGCTCTGATCAAATGGGTATGTACAGGTAAGCCTCCATGAGACTGAGAGACGTTAGCTATTCTCCCTGTCCGATGGCCACGATGACAGACCGCAGCATCTCCATGTGAAAATGCAGGACTTTTAGACAACGGTTCACGTGCTTGAGATCTAAAATGGGACAGAAGGATCTGTCCTTTTTGGGTACCATGAAATATATAGAGTATCGAACACAACTGCACTGGTCTGGAGGGACTTCCACCACCACTTCTAACTCCCACAGTTGTGATAGAGTGTCCCCAACCACCTGAAGCCTGCAAGGTGCCTTGCAGGGTGATTGAACAAAGGCCTCCGCAATAGGACCTGCAAGCTCCAAGGTGTACCCCCTCACGAACAACATCGGGCACCCACTGGTCTGAGGTGATTTGGGCCCAGGTGGAGTAAAGGTCCCGCAGCCGACCCCCCCCACGGACACGACTCCTGCCCAGGTCCCCCTCGCTTCATAGTGGCATTTTTTTCTGCGGAGGAGGAAGAGGTGTAGAAACCTCTCTGTTCATTCCACAAAACCCCCGAAAGGCCTGTCCCTAGGAGGGAAAACACCTCCTCTAGTAAGGAGCAAAGTGTTTGGTGCAGAAACGCCTAAAATCCCTTGATTGACCACGCAACTGAGCTGTGGTCCTCACCAGTTTCTGCTTATCCTCAGAGAGTCTACCACCTTTTAACTTCCCCAAGTCCTTAACCAACTTGTCCAGTGCCTCCCTGAATAATAGTTTACCCTTAAAAAGGGTGTTTATTCGGGGAGGAAGTGACGTCACCGGAGCCGATGGCGGCCTGAACGAGCTGCTCCGGCACCGATCCAGCCGTTTATAACGATATTGCAACCCCCCGGAGGCGGAAAGCGGTGGTCCCGGGTGCGGGAAGCGGCCAGAGGTGACCGCGACTGTTGGAACGCTGGTGGCAGCATAATTCAGCGGCAGAGAGCCGCGTGAGCGGGAGGCCTACACAGCCGCGTGGTGGTCAGAAATGGCGCCCGGAGGCATAAAGGAGGAGGTGTGAATGGCCGGCGGCAGCCCCGGACCTGCGAATTTACACAGCTTTGCAGTCCCTCCGAGGGAGGAAATTGCGGTGCACAGGGGTGCTGGAGGCGGCCAAAATCGTGGGGCACTAAATCTGGAGGTGAGCAGGGGCTGACGAGGGAGCCCACAGGACCGGAGACAGCCGAAAAACCGTGAGTCTGCAGTGCTATAGTCAGAGGGCACTGGGAGGACCAGGTGGCGGCTGGGCAGTAGCAGGAATTTGCAGCACAGAGCAGTGTAACAGTACTGCGTAAGGCTGCCCATAGTGCCAGCAAGGGTGAGGATTGAAGGACCAGTGCAGTGCCAGACTGCGCAATCTGGGGCAGAGATGACCACCAGAAGAAAAGCGGCAGATCTCAAAGAGTTTGCATACCCTGGATCGCATGGAGGGAAGGGTGAAGCAGGCCTGACAGGGAATAAAGCGCCTCCGGATGGGCACGAAGAGCAGGGTGAAGAAGTGGAGAGGGAGAATGTAAAAGCTCCTGGACTGGAAGCTACGCATCATGTCACAAGAGCGGAGCTTAGAGACTGGTTTCTTGAAATTAAAAATGAGGTGCAGTCCGTGAAGAATGAGTTGAACGGGGTGCTGGGTCCCCTGAAGGAGGAAGTCGGAGAGTTGGTGTGTAGAATGGGAGACCATGAGAACAGGTTACAAGAGCTTGAACAGCAACAGGAAGGAGAGACCCAACGGAATGTGAAGTTGGGATCTCAATACGAAGCTCTGGTATATAAGCTGGAGGATCTGGAGAACCGTTCGCGACGCAACAATCTGAGACTCCGCGGGATCCCAGAGGAAAAGGAGTTTATGGACAGTGAAAAGGTTGCGCGATCGGTGTGCCTGGAAGCTCTCCGGCAAGGCGGAGAGGAGGTGACGGCTATGGACATACAGTTGGAAAGAGCACACCGTGCACTGGGAAAACCAGTTGGCAATAAACCACGAGACATCATCATCTGCCTAGCACGGTATAAAATTAAAGAGAAAATTGTGCATAAAATACGGAGAGCGGGAGCCCTCATGTGGCAAGGGTACCCAGTGCACATATACGAGGACCTTTCTGCGGGCACGTTGCAGCGGCGGAGGGCTATGCAACCTGTTACACAACTTCTGCGGAGGGAGGACATTAAATATCGTTGGCTCCATCCATTTGGACTCTCGTTTACAGTTAAAGGGCAGACATGGCGGATACAGACACCGGAGGGGGCAAGGAAGGCCCTTCGGGAGGCAGGACTGAGCACCACGGCGGAAGGCCTGGGGGCAGGTACTGCAACTGGCGGGGGCAGTGTGGAGGCAGCCCGCAGCACCGGCGTACAAGTACTGCAAACCCAGTGCAGGAGCTGCAAGACGCCCAGCTGCCGGAAGACACTTGAAGGACTTTGAGGACTGAAAGCATGCAGGTTTAAATGTTGCAGGGTGCAGGTGGACTGTTATGTTTCTGTCTGATCCTATTGGTAGCATATAGGTCTGGTGTAACGTAATTTGGGGAAGAGAAGGGAGGGGAGGTGGAGAGCGGGTGGTGAAGGGGAAGGAGTAAGAGGATGGGTGGGGGAGGAGGATGGAGATCTTAGGGAACGGGGGGAGAGGGGGGAAGGAAGGAGGGGTACGGAGGGTGTGGGAGGGGCATGTGGAGAGGAAAAGGGGGCTGAGGGGATGGGTAGGTGACAGAGGGAGGCGGGTCAGTGGGTTGGTGGACGGGGGGGGGGTAGGGATGAGTGTAAGCGTTAGGCTGGGGAAGGTAGGGGGCGCACTACTCCTGAGTTATCCTCTGGAAGTGATGGAGGATATGGGGGGGAGGGGGGGAGGCCATGAGGGGGTTAAAAGCGGTTCGACGGGCGAGGGGGGGAGGAGGAGGGGGGAGGTATGGGGCAGGAAGGGTGGGTGGAGGGATTGGGGGAGGGGGTGTGGGAAGCAGAGGAAGTTGCAGATCATGACCTTGAATGTCAAAGGGCTGCGTACAAGACAGAAACGACGGTTGGTGGAGATGAAGGGTAAACGAACGGGTGCTGATATTATGTGCATACAGGAAACACATTTGCGGGTGGGGCAGGAATATATGTTGGAATCTCGGCAGTACCCCACGGTGGTTCTGGCGGGCCAGAGACTAAACTCTAGGAAAGGGGGGGTGGGCTTCTTGGTGGGGGGGGGGGGGGGAGTATCATACCATGGTGAAGGAGGTTAGACGGGGGAAAGGCGGTAGATGGGTGGGGGTGCTACTGCAAATTGAAAGGGAGGAGGTATGGGTGATCAGTTTGTATGGCCCCAATGAGAAGCAGGGGGAGGCATATGAGCAACTTTTGAAGGAGTTGGAGGGAGTGGGGAGTATTCCAATAATACTGGGAGGGGATTTCAATCTGACGTGTAACCCCAGAATTGACACTAGCGGGGGGCAGGGGGGTGGGGGCGAAAGGATAGACAAAGCCTGCATAAATTGAGAGAAAGCCTGGGTTTGGTGGATGTTTGGAGAAGCTGGCATCCGGGAGAACGGAAATACACATACTATTCCCCAGTGCATAGCTCCTATAGCAGGTTGGATATGATATGGGGGGGGGGGGGGTGGAATCTGGTTAGAAAGAATACAGGATGTAGAACATGGTTTGATCACTTGGTCCGATCATGCCCCGGTGAGTGTATGTTTTGATCTGGGTCGGAAAGAGGACAGTCTAAAATTTTGGAGACTCAACAATTCTCTGTTAGAAGAGGAGAAGCATGTGGGGAAGATTAAGGCCCATATACAGGACTACCTCCAATTCAACGATACAGGGGAGGTGTCTATGGGGGTGCTCTGGGATGGCTTAAAAGCGGTGATTCGTGGACAGTTGGTTAGTCTAGGGGCGCGGGTGAAGCAAGACAAAGGGGCAGCGGAAAGTAAATTATTGCAACAGCTGCGGCGTTTAGAGGGGGTACATCAGAGGGTGTCGGATCCATGCATACTTGCGGAGCTTATTAGGGTAAGAGCGGAGTTGAGTACACTGCGGGCCCAAGAGATAGCATTCCATCTCGCGGTACTGAAGCAGGCACATTTTGAAGGAGGTAATCAGGCGGGGAAGATACTGGCCAGTCGCCTGAAGGGGCGGCGGCAAGCAGCGCATGTTGACGGTATTCAGAATACTAAGGGGGAATGGATTCACACCTCAAAGGGCATTAGGGGGGTGTTTCGGGAGTACTATAAGAAATTGTATGAAAGTGAACTGGAGGTGGGAGGGCAGGACACGGCCGAATTTCTGGAGGAATGTGGTCTGTCGCAAGTGACTGAGGAGGAAAGGGAATATCTCGGGCAGGAAATCCGGGAGGAGGAGGTGAGGAGGGCTATAACCACGCTGAAACTGGGGAAGGCGCCAGGGTTGGATGGGTATACGGCAAAGTTCTATAAGGTCCTATCAGAACAGATCACGCCCCTCTTTACTAAGGTAGTTAATAAGGTGCTGCAGGGGGAGGGCCTTCCGCGCACAATGGCGGAGGCGGGTATAACAGTACTGCCGAAACCAGGTAAAGATAAGGGGGTATGCGGCTCATACCGACCTATATCCTTGATAAATTTGGACGCAAAGCTGTTGGCAAAAATTTTGGCGAATAGAATTCAAGATGTAGTTCCGCACCTGATTCACCCGGATCAGACGGGTTTTGTGAAGGGGCGTCAGGGTAGTGATAATGTGAGAAAAGTTTTGAATGTTATGTGGCATCTTCAGCGTACCACCGAGGAGGCAGTGTTAATCACCGTAGACGCCGAGAAGGCCTTTGACCGGGTGGAGTGGTATTTTATGTTTCAGGTTTTGGAGACCATGGGGTTTGGAGGGAGGTATATTAGTTGGATAAAAGCGCTATACCAGGGACCGCGTGCTCGAGTTAGGGTGAATGGTGGGTACTCTGAGAGCTTTGAGCTCCATAGAGGTACCCGACAGGGGTGCCCCTTATCACCCCTCTTGTTTGCATTGGCTATAGAGCCGCTGGCAGCCTATATTAGACGGGCGGGGGATATTAAAGGAGTGACGATACGTGGGAGGGAGGAAAAGATTGGGCTGTTTGCAGATGATGTTGTCTTTACCCTGACCCAGCCCCTTACAACCTTACCAGTGCTCTTGACGGCTATACAACGGTACAGCCGCCTAGCGGGATATAAAATGAATCAAGGGAAGACGGAACTGTTGGGATTTAATTTGGCGCCCAGGGTGGAAGAGAGCCTACGGCACCACTTTAAGTTTCGGTGGGTGGAGGGGAGATTTCGGTATTTGGGGATCCAGTTGGGGACCCCTCTATTTAAGCTTAAGCAATGGAATTATCAAGGCTTGGTTGAGAATATCCGACAGGATCTCTCCCGTTGGCGGGGGTTGTATCTGTCTTGGTTGGGCCGCACTGCGGTAGTAAAAATGAATGTCCTCCCAAGGTTATTATTTGTGTATATGTCTCTGCCGTGCAGGCTGGTTAGAAAGGAAATCGATAGGATGCAAAATCTCCTGCTGCAATTTATTTGGGATGGTAAGCGCCCGAAAGTTGCCCGGGTGACCATGTATAGGTTAAAAGCGGAGGGGGGATTGGGGGTCCCGTCGTTGCTCCGGTATTATGAAGCGGCGCAACTTCGGGCGCTGTTCGCTTGGAAGGAGGGGGTGGAGAGACCTGGATGGGTGGAGATGGAGGAGGGGGAGGGGGCAGAGGTGGGGGCATGGATATGGGACCCTGGTGGGGGAGGGACGGAGAAAGGAGATGGGAATCCCTATCGCGAACTAACAAGACAGGTTTGGGTGAAATGGAAGAGGTTCCTGCTAGGGGGGAAACAATTTTCCTGTGAAACTCCAATTCAGACCTTAATGAAAGGCAGGATGGGGGAGGCGGCAAGGGCTTTTAGGGGGTGGGGGGAGAAAGGATTACGGAAATTGGGTCAATTGGTGGGGGAAGGGGGGCACATTCGGGGATTTGAGGAGCTGCAACAGCAATATAGCTTGGAGGAGTCCGATAGATTTGCCTATGTTAGTTTGTGGTATTGGCTTCAGCAGAGGGAGGTGAAGCAAGACTGGATGGCGAAGCGCACGCCGTTTGAGGAGATGATGGGGAGTGCTGGGATGCCCAATCGGATTATCTCAAAGTTATACAAACTTCTGGGGGAATTTCAACAGGGACCTATACGAGGTCAGTTGCAATGGGAGGAGGAGCTGGGGGGGCAGTGGGATGCTGAGAGGTGGGAAAGAATTTATATTAGAACCCATAAATTGGCTCCGGGAACAGCTATGCTGGAAAACAGCTATAAGCTAAGGTTAAGAATGTATTGGATCCCGGTGTGGCTGCATGCCCTCTACCCTGATAGTTCGGATAGATGCTGGAAAGGGTGTGGGGATAGAGGTGATTTGCTACATATGGTGTGGGGCTGCCTGATAGTTCGGGATTATTGGCGGGCGGTGGAAAGTCTTACGGCAGCCATCACAGGGGTGCAGGTGGGTTTTACCCATAGTGTGGTGATTTTGAATGAGGGTGTGCTGGGAGGGGGAGGGAGAGAATTGGACAGACTACAGGGGTATTGTGTCATCGCAGGGCGGATGGGTCTGCTACATTGGTGGAAGAAACCGGATGTTCCCCCAATAGCGGAGGTGGTGGGGCGTATGGAGCAGCTCAGGGGGTATTGTGCAATAGAAGCCCATCATAAACATACAGTCCACAGGTACAATAAGGTGTGGGAAAGATATGAACATTGGAGGGCGGGGGGGGGGTTAGTATAATGTCGCGGACATGGTTGTAGTATACAATCACTGTCCCCTCAACCTGTAGGGGTGCTGGGTGGGCTGTTTCCTGTATGCACCTCTGTACTTATGCACCTCGTGTTAAGATTTGCCTTGGTTACTTTTAGTAAGTCCACCGCTGCTCGTACGGCGGAAAGGGGTTCTTTTGCTTCAGGGGAGTGGGTGAAGTTTTTGTTGGGAGGCTTCAGGTTAGCGGGAGGGGGGTAGGGGGGATGATATTGGGTGGGGGGGGGCTTATTATTGTGTGGTATGTGGTCTTTATGCTTGTAGGGTCCACAATGGAAGACTCTCTGCCTGGTCGGTGGAGGCTCGGTAGGTGCAGTGGGGGGTCGGGGGGGGGGGTTTTGGGCCGGAGGTAGGACTCTTTGGCCGGGCAAATGTGTGGTACTCTAAGTTTGGGGGAGAAACCGCGGAATGTATAAACTGTAGAATGTATAAAATGTACAATGTACAATGTATAAAGTGCTCAAACGGAGTATTGGGGTTAACAGAAAATGGAGATGCACTATGGGCGGGGATCTACCCCACCTGTTGATGACACTGTAAAGAATGGGGTTTTTTTGGATATGAGTTGGGGGGGTTCCCGATGTACGTTATGTATTGCCTGTTGTGTTGAGTGCTAATAAAAACTTTTAAATATAAAAAAAAAAGGGTGTTTATTCAATTCTGCCTTTGAGGAGACATCCACCGACCAATTTTACAACCACAAGTACCTCCGAGCGGCCACAACCGAGGCCATGTTCTTTGATAAAGCTCGAATAAAGATCATAAAAGGCATTCACTAGGTAGGTGGACCTGGACTCCAACTTTACCACCTCCGGAGGAGGATGATGATGATGCGAGTTTCCTGCACCTTCCAAGATTGCTTGTGCCCAACGTAAACATGCCATGGCCACGAACACCCCTCCCCCCAAAACAGATGCTTGTAAGGATAGGGCATTGATCTCAAAGGTTTGTTCAAGCAAGGTCTCCAGCTTCCGGTCCTGCACATCTTTAACAGCCGTATTACCTTCCACCAGGATCGTGGTCTTCATTACTGCAGAAAATGCTGCATCCACTTTGGGAGAGCGCAGGAGCTCCTTTTGTGATATGGTAACGGGTATAAGCGGGTCATTGCATGCGTCCTACTCAGTCCCGCTTCTGGGACATCCCTGAATCATTTGCTTAATTACTCGATGCAACGGGAACACTGTCTGTGGCTTACAAACTGCTTGGAACAGAGGGTCCTCCAGGGGCTCCTCCTCTAGAGGAACCTCCTGAGATATGTTAAAGGCTAGCAGAGATTAAGAGATAAGCATAGCCAATTCCTTCCTCCGGAAGACCTGTACAATGCGACCTTTGTCTCCTTGAGGAATCTCGCCTTCCTCAAGCTGGGGCGCATCTGTCTCCAGTTTCGCATCCACTCCAGGGTCCTCCCCCTCCTCGGAGTGTAAGGAACTGGTGTCCTCCTGCAGCTCGATGTCCAGGCAACGTCAGCTAGGGCCAGGTTCCCATCTGACACCCTGGAGGAGGCTGTCTCAGGCAGACTTTGCTTCTTAGCCCTATCCTTGGCCTCCACAGACCTGTCCACGCCTCACCGTTTTATACAAAATGCCTTGGGCATGAGCAGAACCAATTCGGGAGAAAAGGCTCCCAAGAGCACTTCGTCATCTGCAGCCTTGGATGTGGAGGGATGGGGGGGGGGATCTGATGCCCCTACCCAAGGATCCAGCAAAGATAGAGGTGGGCTGTGGACCTCCTCTAGCTCAGGCGCCAAGCCCGGTAGGTCGCCCGAGGAAGGGTGCCCCTCTGGCGCTAAGGAAGCATACTATGTCCCCACTGAGGATTTCACCTTCCCATTTTTATCTGCTTTCTCCTCCAATAAGCTGTCCTCCACTGACCGGGCCTTTGTTTCACAGCCTCGACAAAAGCCTGCAGGGGAACAGAGCCCCGGTGGGAATCACAAGCTAGGCACATGGTCTTTGCCATACTAAGATCTGCAAAGCTGAAAAAAGTGGAAGGCTCTTTTCTGCCCTCAGGCAGTTCCAAATCTGTGCCCCAGTGGTACCGCCATTGCAAGTTGTCTCTAAATCATTGGTTTGCTCCTTTGTTTTCTGCCTTTTTTTTTTTTTTGCTTCTTATCGTACACTTCGGATGCACACTCAGAGGGCTAAAAATAACAAAACGTGAAGGAAGAGGCCCCAGCATCCGAAACCGCCCCTAGCTGCTCTCCCCCACTATGTCACAGAAACTGAAAATGGAACTGGTTCCCACTTTTCACGGCCTGCCCTTCCAGCCACATGAGGTGAAGCAAACAAGGACAGTGAGTGAGCCCTCCTTCCGATAAGGTTTACACTTGTGGTAGGGACCCTCATCCCAGATCGGTGACCCTCCAACAGAACCCCCACAGCAATTAGCTACCACCCACGTATCCAGACCTCTCTCACCAGCATCGGACAGAGTTCATGAGGGACTACTGCAAGTGGGACTCAATCTGCTAGCAGCTCCTCACCCACTCAAGGGATCAGGAGCCGCTGCCTGCTAAATCAACTGAACCAGCCTCACCAGAGGTGCTTAGATTGTTAAGGCTGTTCCCCCAGCAGTCAGAAAGGTTTACTAGTTGACCTCTACTGCCTGTTCACTTTTCTTTTTTTACAAAAGCCTTTATTCAAACTTAAAGCCCCAATGCCCTTTTAATCAAACAAAAGAAATACTACTACTAGCAAGATACTCTTAGTTGTCCCTTCATTGAGTCCAATTTTGAGAATCATGCCTCTCCAGCTGCTTGAAGACTGAGATACTGGGATTTGTAGGTGTTGCCAGCTGCCTGTGTATGGTGAGGTCATCAAAGTTAGTGTGATCAGTTTCCAAGCTGCTGGTAAGGTGTGAGAACCACACATGTTGGAACTAGACTGGGGGGACAAAGCATAGTTACTCACCTGTAACAGATGTTCTCCAGGGACAGCAGGAATCAGTCCTCACTTATGGGTGATGTCGGCACCAATGGGGCCCACACGGAGCAATTCCCCAGCTTTCAAAGAAAGACTTTGGGATTGCTGCCACGCATGCCTAGTCCTCTTCCCGTTCAAGGGTGCCATTTTGCTCAGTCAGGTCCCTTAGCTTGAGCCCTACCAAGCAGATGGCAAGGGAAGGATAAAAATCCAGCAACTCTTAAGGGGAGGTGGGAGAGTAGTGAGGAACAAGCAGGAAGTCAGTCCTCACTTATGGGACTCCCCAGCTACAGGCTACTGAACCTATAACCAAAAAAACGCCTCCACGAGGTCGAGAGCAGAAGCTGATGCCAGAAGAAGCCCAATTCCTCGGGCCCTCGGGGTGAAGCCCTTGGTAGCCGTGAAGAAGGGTCAGAGGGGGCAGAAGTTGCTTATACCCCAAACAGATTACAGAGTACGGCCTAGCCGAAAGCGCTGTCCCAACAGGACTCCCTCTCCAGGCAGTAGTGTGCAGCGAAGGTGTTCACTAAAGACCAGGTTGCCGCCCGGCAGATGTCCCACAGGGGCACTGAACACAGCAAGGCCACCGAAGCCGCCTTGGCTCGGACACCATGTGCGGTGATTTGTCAATCTAATGGGGCACCTGCCTTTATATGAGCAAAGGCGATGCAGTTCGCCACCCAAGTGGAGAGGGTGAGTTTAGTGACTGCCTGCCCCAGTTGATTGGGATCGTAAATCACAAAGAGTCGGCCAGACCTGTGATGAGCCTGGATGCGCTGCAGATAGAAGGCAAGAGCCCTCTTGCAGTCAAGCATATGCAAAGCCACTGACGCCTGGTCGGCATGGGGTCTCTGGAAGAAAGTCGGTAAGACTATCTCCTGATTGAGATGGAAATCCGAGACAACTTTCGGCAGGAACTTGGGGTGGGTATGGAGGAGCACCCTATTCCTATAGAATCTAGTATATGGGGCTTCAGCCATGACAGCCTGGAGCTCATTGACTCTGCAGGCCGACGTCAAAGCCACCAGGAAGACCATCTTCCAGGATAGGTGCCGAAGCGAGCAAGTTGCCATCGGCTCAAAGGGTGAACACGTAAGCTGCATGAGCACTACGTTCAGATCCCATTCCGCCGGGGGAGGCCAAATGGGAGGCTTGGAAAGCAAGAGACCCCGCATAAAGCAGGAGACCAAGGGCTGCCCTGGGATGGGTTTTCCCGCGACAGGGTGGTGGTTCGCTGAGATGGTTCTCAGGTGCACCCTGATGCAGTTCAACTTCAGGCCTTCCTTCAAGAGATGGAGAAGGTACTGAAGGACCCACTGAGTGGAGCAGGAGAATGGGTCGAACACCAGACCGAGAAGCATCGCCACTTGAAGGCATAAGCTTGTCTAGTCTAGGTTTTCCTCGACGCAAGGAGGATCTCCTTGACCTCCTCCAGGAAGTCCAGCGGGGCTAGGGAGACCTGTTCAGTCACCAGGCTGTGAGGGATAACGAGGCCAGGTTCGGATGTTGTACCCCCCTCTCCTCCTGCATTAGCAGGCCCAGAACACAGCCCAGGGGGACTGGAAGCTCTGACAATAGCCGGAGCAGGAGCAGGAACCACGGCTGTCGAGGCCACGAGGATCATCGACACCCATTCCTGCTGAGCTTTGTGGAGGGTCCTCGCGATGAGAGGAGTGGGAGGGAAAGCATAGAGTAGGCCAGAAGACCAGCTCAAAAGGAATGCATTGGGCCCTCCCTGCTCGGGAGCGGTACTGGGCCGCAGAAGCGAGAAAGCTGTGCATTTGACGGGCTGACAAATAGGTCCATGGTTGCAGTACCCCACTGATGGAACAGCCAGCTGGCCACCCCCAGGTCCAGCCGCCACTCGTGAGGGCAGAAGATCCTGCTGAGTTTGTCCGTGAGGACATTCTCCTGGCCCGGGAGGTAGACCGCTCCGAGGGTCATCCCCCGCAGAAGGCGAAGGAGCAGAGGAGGACCGCTTCCTGGCAGAGGAGGCGTGATCCTATGCCCCCGTCCTTGTTGATGTATAACATCGCCACTCAGTTGTCGGTCTGCACGAGAACCGACTTCCCCCTGAGGTGATCCTCGAAGGCCCTTAGGGCCCACCAAACTGCCCGGAGCTCAAGCAAGTTTATTTGCTGTTGAGACTCCTTGGGTGACCATTGTCCCTGCATGCACAATGCACTACAGTGGGCTCCCCACTACATCATGGAGGCATCCGTTGTCAGCAGTAGCTCATGCTGCGGTGCCTGGAAGGGCAACCCCCGGAGAAGGTTGCGGAGGTTTTGCCACCAGTCCAGGGGGACAGGTGAAGGCTGTGAGAGACCCAGATGGGATCTCTGAGGTGGCCAATGGACGGGCTCCACTAGACATTGAGACACCACTAGGCCATCCACATGTGCAGGTGGGTGTGGGGAACCACATGGACGGTGGAGGTCATGTGTCCCAGGAGGCGCAGCATAGTCTGGGCCATCACCAGAGGGGTGCTCTGGACCTGATCCACGGGGAGTCGAGAAGGCTCCGCCGGGGAGAAGGGAGGGGGAAGCCTGTCCAAGCAGAGGCGATAGCTATCTCGTATTACCCGGAGGACCCAGGTGTCCAAGGTGATGGAAGCCCACCTGAGGGGCAAAGGAGGACAGGCGTCCCCCCCACCGGCTGCTGTGTTGCCGGGGGGGGTGAAAGGCTATGCAGATGGCATCAAAACCCCTGTGTGGGTTGAGGCAGTGCCAGGGTTTGGGCCTTGGGCCCTTTCGGCTTGCAGCATGGCAGCTGCTGGCGTGGGAGTGGGCAGGTACAGTGGGTAGCCCAGATAGGGCAGGTCCTTCCTTGGAAAGAAAGGGTTTTTGGTTTGCTGTTTCTCTCGAGGGAGCACGGAGATCTTGTGTGAGAGACAGGTTCGGGTGACGAACTCTGTCTCTATCTCAGTGGCTTTGTCCTCCATCAGTTTGCCAAAGAGCTTCTCACCGAGGCAGGGTACATCCAGGAGCTTCTCCTGTACCCACTGCTCCAAATCAGAGGATTGGAGCCATGCCTGGCAATGGGCCCCGATGCCAGCGGCCGCCACTTGAGCTGAGAACGCAAATCCATCATAGGCGGCACGGGAGAGGTACTTTGAGCACTCTGCGATGGACTTTAACAGGGTCCCGAACCTATTGAGGGTTTCACCCTCGAGGCCTGCAGAGAAACTCCCGAGTTCCTTGGCCAAGTCGCGCAAGAACATGCCCGTTTATAGCTCTCGACTTCCTGCCCAGAGGAACAGAAGAATGTGACTTCAGGCTCTTTTGTTTCCTCGTGGCTGATTCCACCACCATGGATGTGCGAGGAAGCTGGGTTTTTCTAAACCCAGGGCCGCGCTGGCCCTTGTACATAGCATTGAGGCGCTTACTCACGATGGGAACTGAGGCAGGTGCCTCCCACATGCAGAGTAGCAGCCTGGACAGGATGGGAGGAACCGGGACAGTAAGATTCCCGAGGTGGGGACTCATACTGAAGAAGGTCGAGCTCTTCAGCTTGAGGGTCTTCCTCAGCCTGGGTGGCCAGGTTGAGAGCCCGTGCCATATCCCAGACAAACACCAGAAAGGAGGTGTCCTTGGGTGGCAAGCGCCACTGAAATGCGGGTGGGGAGGGGTCCCACGGAAGGTCCCAATGGGCACGGGTTTCCGGAGAAGGATCCCCATTGGACTCCCAGTCCAAGAAGTCAGATGAGAAATCAGATCCAGGCTGGTCGCCATGTCCTGCAGCTGAGGCCTGCTTGGAGCCGGAGACCCTGGAGGATCTTATCCCCAAAGAACGGGAAAGCGAGCGAGACCGACGCCGGAGGACCCTTACGAGGTCCACGGCTCTCTGGGGTTTCCTGGGTGGATTTTGGTGTCCCACGCGAGGGAACCTCGGTCTGTAGGCGCGGGCCAGCAAAGCTGGCTGTGAGTGCCTGCTGGGAAGCAATGAACGCAGAAACGCTGCATTCTAGCGCCAGCATGAGGGACTCCCACGCAGGCATGGGGCCCTGTGATGCCGACACTGGGGTCACTGGGTTGGGCGTCGAGGAGGAGGGGGTCCTCGCCGGGACAGCACTCAGGAGACCGGGAGCCATCGCTGGAAGCCTCTGTATCTGTTTAAAGTACCATGTGGGGCCGCTCCTTGTCCGACTCTCGGGAACGCCGAAAAGGGATAAGCGACTGAGCACGAGAGCGCTCGCGCTTGTCAGGAGACCCCAACAGAGACTTCAAGGCCTTCTTCTTCTTACACCACTCCACTTCAGGGGACCCCTGGTCAGAGTGCCGCCTTGAACGCATGGGCGCAGTGGGGGATCCTACCGGAGGAGAGACGACCGAGGGCGCCACAGGGGATTCCGAGGCAGTCTTCCTGAAAATGTTTTTGGACTGCTTACGACTGAGCAGAGCTTTGGAGGACATTTTTTTTACAAAGCGAGCAGAGCGCAAGATCATGGTCGGCCCCGAGACACTGAAGACAGCAGTCATGTGTCCCCGTAAGCGACATGTTCTTGGAGCATCTATCGCATTTTTTGAATCCGGTGGCCATAGGGGCAAAAATGGCCCCTGCGAGGTCGAAGACCCACGCGGCAAGCAGTTGGGAGAAAAAAAGGTGCGAAGACCGTTAACAGCAAAAAATGCTAGGAACAAACATCCCCTAATTGCTCAAAAGGGATAGAGCAGGGGAAAGACGGGTAGAGGACCAGTGCAACTGGAAGAGTAATAGGCTTGAGGCCGAAAAACAAAAAACACTTTTTCCGAGGGATGAGAATGTGCGTCTGAAGGGCTCCGCGGAAGAAGGGAGACTGAGCAAGATGGCACCCTTGGGCGGGAAGAGGACCACACATGCGTGGCAGCAATCCCAAAGGCTTTCTTTGAAAGCTGGGGAACTGCTCTGCACGGGCTCCGTTGGTGCAGACGTCACTCATGAGTGAGGACTGACTTCCTGCTTGTTCCTAGAGAACAAGGAAATCCAATTTTAAATGGGGGCTTGGTGGAGGTGTGGTTACAACGTTCCTAAGATCCTGGACATCCCCACCTAATCTCAGAAATGTCCTTAAATTGTGCCTAAAATTACACCTGCTCCAGGTATGAACAGGCTTCTGAAAAATGCTCATTTTGTCAGGAAAACATCTGGAAGGCGTGGAGAAGGAGCTATACTAATACTCCCTGGATTTTACACTACGTCGATGAACATTAACGGGGAACGGGGGGGGACTCATGCTCTCACTTTGCTATGCCGCTGGATGTCCCCTTATTCTAGCATGCCTGAGATGGACATTCCTGAACCAAGCATCCTTAATGGGGACATCTATGTGGCTGCCCACGTCAGGGACGTCTATGTTCCTAAAATCAGCTGGAGACATAAACACCGCAGATTTAACTTGGACGTCCTTTCTAAAATCACCCTCTAAATATAGAAAATAAATACAGAAATGTAACAAAAGCAACCACTACCAAACATGAAAACCCCCCTCCACTGATTATTCTCAGACA
Organism: Ichthyophis bannanicus; assembly: GCA_033557465.1. Classification (NCBI taxonomy): domain Eukaryota; kingdom Metazoa; phylum Chordata; class Amphibia; order Gymnophiona; family Ichthyophiidae; genus Ichthyophis; species Ichthyophis bannanicus. The sequence continues at coordinate 28,885,131 of CM066036.1, read as the reverse complement.
ACTAATGGCATACAAAGCCCTGATCCCCACCACCATCATTCTCTCCCAACCAAGCAACTCTCATCTTTAGCCAAATGGCAGAGCATTAAAGCAAAAAAATCCAAAAATCACTCATAATAATGATTGGCCTGCATTGCTGAATCCATCCTGTCTTGGGGAATCCCTAACTAGTTGGGTTTTCAGCATTTATAGTTAGGAATTTTGACATTGCCCTTTAGCTATGTTAGTGACTTCAGTTTGTGCTTTTGGGATGGTTTGCTATAGGTTTGTTTTACACTGTGTTTTATTTCTTGTCTGCTTTACGTATTGCATTTTGTAATATGATGTAATCTGAACAGGATAACACAGAATTTATATTTTGCAAAAAGACAACACAAAGTTTTCTGTCTCCTCTTTTCCTACAGAAATCCAATCAGGATACTGAAAAGTATGATGAACATCTTAATAGGATGGTTTTAGATGCATACATCATATAAAAAGGCTGCAGCAGCCATAGGCACACAGATAATGGCTTGGATTCAGGCACTTTGTCTGTCTAAAGATGTACATAAACTCCTAGCAGATGTCCTTTTTATAGAAGACAATTTATTTAAAGATAAGGCAAATATGACAATGCAACAAAGAAATAAGCCTAGAGACTGAAAGCTGCAAAAACCTACTACTATCTCTGCCAACCCTAACAATTCTAGTTTTTAACTACACACAAAATTCCATGGAAAGATGTCCTTGCCTCTTTCACAAAGTTCGGAACAATCTCATCACAAAAGAGTGGGTTTAGAGAATTATACGCTTTGGCTAACATATAAATTTGTAGGCACTGCTCTTCTACCATCCTCCTACTCATTCACTGCACACATTGAACAAATAGCTAAAACCCGTCATGTCTTTCTCTGTAACATCAGCATAATTCATCTCCTCCTTTCTGAACACACTACTAAGACCCTTATCCACTCTCTAGTTACCTCCCGTCTACATTATTGCAACTTGCCCCTTGTTAGTCTCCCTCTGAATCATCTCTCCCCTCTTCAACCTGTTCAAAACTCAGCTGCATGGCTAATCTTCCACCAACCTCACTATGCTCACATAACCCATCTTCTCAAGTCACTTTGCAGGTTCCCTATTTATTTCCGCATCCAGTTAAAACTTCTCCTACTGACCTATAAATGCATTCATTCCGTGGCCCCTTGCTACCTTTCCTGTCTTATCTCTCCCTACACCCCTCCTCAGGAACTCTGTTCTTCTGGTAGATTCCTTTTAGCTGTGCCCTTCTCCGCCACTGCCCACTCCAGACTTTGTTGTTTCTATCTTTGCTGCTCTGTATGCCTGCAACAAACTACTCGAGTCAGTACATTAGGTTCCATCTCTGGCCCTATTCAAATCAGGCTAAAACTTTTGGATCCTGATCCCCTTAGTCTCTTGTTCACCACTTATGTGCATGTTTACCATTCCCCTAGATTTACCCTAACCCCCAATTGTTGTGTTACATAGTAGTAACATAGTAAACGACAGCAGATAAAGACCAGCATGGTCCATCTAGTCTGCCCAGCACGATGGCAAGAGTAGGTGCACCTGACGCTCCGTGCAGGCCACCCCTCCCCATGTCCGTTTAGGGGTGAACCCACCACTCCATGCAGGACACCCCTATTTGTTGAGAAATTAGATGGTTCATTTTATTTTGATTTTATGCTGTTGCTGTAAAGGGATCCACTGTGTCTGTCCCATGCCATTTTGAATTCCGTCACCGTGTTTGCCCCCACCACTTCCATCGGGAGGGTATTCCAAGCATCCACCACCCTTTCCGTGAAAAAGTATTTCCTGACATTGCCTTTCAATTTACCACCTTGCAGCTTCCTGTTGTGCCCTCTAGTTGTATAGCTTCCCCTTCTTTGGAAGAGGTTTGTTTGTTCATTATATCCCTTTAAGTATCCACCAATCCCCCTGTCCCTTCTCTCCTCCAAAGTGTACATGTTTAGGTCTTCAAGTCTCTTCTCATAAGGCTTCTGACGCAGGCTCCAAATCACTTTGGTCGCCTTCTTCTGAACAGCTTCCAGTCTTTTTACATCCTTTGCAAGATACGGTCTCCAAAACTGAACACAGTATTCCAAGTGAGGCCTCACCAGTGACTTGTACAGCTCTTTTTGTTGTTCCCGTAATTTACGAACAATAATTATGTCCTCTATGAGGTGCTTGCTATAATATATAAAAAGATCCCGTCTTACTCGATAGCATATGCAGTCAAAACCAAATATATCAGAGACAAAATTTCAATCATTTCTTAAGTTGCAATCTGGTTACTACTGGCTCAGGATGCTGCATTATCCTGTCAGGGCTCTGAACCTCTACTTCGAAGGTCAAAGGAAAAACGAAAGTAGTTTCCTTAATTTCTCTATCATTTCTGTTTGAACCATTACAGTGTTTGCTGTCCGTACAAGAACAGTTGAGGAACTCGAAAGGGAAGAACTTAACCCTTTCCAGGCCGAGCCCAAAACTGTCGGGATCCAAAATTCTGACTAAACACTCCTATCAAATGATACACAATACATGACCATAGCAGAAGGAACATCACTATTAGAACATATTGGATAAAACAGGTGCAAATTTCCTGAAATATGCACAAATTAACCCAGATGCAGAACGTAGAATACATTGAAAGCAAACCCTCAAAGAGTTAAATGGTACTAAACACTCCTTTCTATCTCTGCTTGCCAGAGACTCGCGCTGTGTTGAAAAAAAGACCTGTAATCAGTGAGACAACTGTCTTTGTACTTAGAAGAGTTGTTTTTCCCCTCTTCCTTCTTTAATACTATTCCCTAATCGGTAAACTGTTTCACCAACAGAATAATCTTACATTATACCAGAAAGGAAACCTGCGGTTTCAACAAATAACAAAAATCAGATACAAACAAGGACAACGGAACAATGGGGGAGACCTCTCATTCACACAAGCAGACATTCAAGACAGAATAAAATCCCGAACATTCCCAAAAAAACGACTGGCTGAGGGGTTGGTGGTTTCAGTCTCTGCTTATACCTTTAAGACTTCTGAGACTTATTAGGACCGCCCCGAGAGGTGATCAGACTCTCAAGCGCTTATTCCAGAATCCCGACTGGCTGACAGACTGACTGAGTAGCAGAAAAGTTCTACTCACCGGATCCGGTTCCCGATACCAAACCAGTACATGGATTGGATCCTGGACTCCCCTCGGGTTCGGAGGTGTTGGCCAGCCAGAACCAGCAACCTGCGGAGGCAAGGAGGAGCCACCACGATACAAGAGGAGCGGGCGGCGCCAGAGGCTCCCCTGCGATCAGTCAGGTGCGGCACCAGTTGGACCAAACCTCTTGAGGCGAGAAGTCGTGGTATATTCACTTGAATACCATCCACCACCCGCACATTCCTGGCCAACGCACCAAGAATATGTAGCAGCTGATAAGCATGCAATAAATAATACCAGGAGTCAGTTCAAAGATCCAAGCCAATTTATTGTGCACAGGCTCAGAGAGTCAAGCTTCAAAAAGGACTGAGCAATGGCGAACAGGAACAACTTCCTTATATACAAGTTTCACAGTTTGATACAGGCAGACTTTCTATTGGTCCCAATGCCCCCTGCATCTATCCAATCGGGGACCCTCACTGGGCCCAACACCCTGTTCCCCCTTCTCAGGCTATTCTAACAAAGGCTCAGTTTCTAGACATAAATACATTCCTACTACAAGGTCATTGCTAGGCTCAGAGAATGTGAGAATGCAAAACACTGGAACATATCTATCATCAGCATAAAAGAAGTGAATAAAGGATTAACACAAACTTATCAAAAGCAGTTTAGAGCGGTATAAGGCAGTTCCTCAGACCCTCACTGACTTTGATCTTACTCAGCACTACTACTTCTAAGTGGGGGTGGGGACTCAGGCCTAGCTTGCAGGCCTCTCATACATGTACAGGCTATTATATAGGCCATAGCCTACCACAATACCTGAAGGAGGTTTTGTCACCACACTTCACATCTTTAGCCATCTTTTCCTCTGCCTTTTGTTTTTGCTATCCTTATTTCTCTATTTGTCTCTTTGAGTTTGAGCCTGTATTCATTTCTGTGTTCCTCTGTTTGCGAGCTTTTAAATTTTGCGAAAGCTGTGTTTTTTGCCTTTGAGCAGCCACTTCTTTCGAAAACCAAATAGGCTTTCTTCTCCTCTTCTTTTTGTTTACTTTTGATACATATTTATCTGTTGCCCCTTTTATTGCCACCTTTAGTTTAGCCCATTGCAATTCCACTTCCCTTATCTCCTTCCACCCTGTCAGCTCCTCCTTTAGGTACTCAGCCATTTTATTGAAGTTGGTGTTTTTGAAGTTTAGGACTTTGAGCTTGCTATGATTGGCCTGTACCATGGCTTTTATCTCAAACCACACCGTGTGATGATCGCTGCTGCTCACAGAGGCACTCACGCAGACATTTGACACACTATCGCCATTGGTGAGCACTAAATCCAGCGTTGAGCTTTCCCTGGTTGGTTCCATCACCATTTGTCTAAGTAACGCATCTTGGAGAGCATCCACAATTTTTTTGCTTCTTTCCAGATTTGCAGAAGGACTAATCCAATCCACATCAGGTAGATTAAGTCACCCAATATGATCGCTTACTCCTTTGTGGCTATCTTGGCAATATCTATAATCAATTCGTTATCTCTCTCTTCAATTTGTGTTGGAGGTCTGTAGACTACAGCAGTATGGATGACAGTGCCATCTCCTCTTTCCAACACAATCCAGAGCACTTCTTTTCCCCATGCCCCCTGCATTTCAGTAGCTTTAATATTGCTTTTGACATACAAGGCTACTCCTCCTCCTCCTCCTCTTCCATTTTCTCTGTCTCTTCTGAATAGATTATAGCCAACTATGGCTATATCCCAATCATGCAATTCGTTTAGCCATGTTTCTGTAATGGCCACAATGTCCAAATCCATTTCCACCATTAGGGCTTCTAGGTCTGGAACTTTATTGGCTAAGCTTCGAGCATTTGTACGCATTGCTTTCCAGCATTTAACTGGCTTGCGTGTATTTAGCGTTGATTTTGTTCTGCCTACATCTTCCCACTTGTTTATGATGTGTGGTTTAAATGTGTGGCTTTTTCTGATATTAATCTGCTTTTGCAGGGGGTGATGTCCAGAGCTTGACCTTCCACATCTGTCACCCCCTTTTTCTAGTTTAAATGCATATCTACGGTAGCACTACCAGACCCTAGCTAGGGCATGTATATAATTCACCTAATACTGTAAAATACCTTAGCCCAGAACTTGTATATAGTTGCCCCAGTTAATCCAAGTTGAATAACCCTGTTTTCTGTAAGTCCAGTACGGGCGTTACCTGTGTCTGAACAAAGCTGCTGTTATCTGTAAACCGAGCTGATTTTGAAGACAGCGGTATAGAAAAAGACTCCAAATAAATAAATAAATAAATATCCACATATTGCTTGTATTTTTTACTTAGAATTCTTTTCCTTGCGACAGAAAGATGTAGTCCATCAGCACAGTATAGTCTCTTGTTGTTCCATCTGTTACCCCAGTCGCCAATAAATCTGAATCCTTCTTGTTTGCACCAGGTCTGGAGCCATGTATTAAAGCTGTTAATGCGATGCAGCCTTTTTGCCCCTTTACCAAGTACAGGTAGAACCTCTGAGAATGCAACAGTGTTAACAATGGGCTTGAGTTTCTCTCCCAGAGATTGGAAGTTCTTTTGGACTGTAGAGGTACTGTTTCTAGCCAGGTCATTTGTGCCCAAGTGGATAACCACATCAAGTTTGGAGTGTTCACTTTCTGTGCTAAGTACTTCAACAACGTGGTCTGTATTCCTGCTGGCTGAAGAGCCTGGGAGGCACTTGATTATCTTCTCTCCTTTGAACTGTGTTCCCAAGTTGATGCCACTGATGATGGACTCACCAAGTGGTAGTAGTTTGCTGTTTGGTGAGGTTTTCTTCATATTTGGTCCTTTAGCAGGAGATTGGGCATTGTCTGTCTCATTTAAGGGCCCTTCAGTTTCTTTGGATTGGGCATCCTCAATCGCCAAGGCAGAGAAGCATTATGCAGGGTTATCTTTTGATGCATAGGATGTCTGTGCGTTACAGGGCGCAATCTACCAGAACCCACTGTGATCTCCTTGTCACTGGGATATTTGATGCTTTGTGGGAGCGGTGGTGGGCACTGTTCAGTTTGTACCCTATAAGAGGCGTGCTTCATTGCAGCCAGTTCCTCCCTGAGTAGGGTCACCTCTTTATGCATGGCAGCTAGGTCTTCCCTTAGTAGAGTCAATTCTTTATGCATGGTAGCTGACCTGAGGCACATAGGACAAGCTCTGAGGTTCCATATGATTGGTCTTGGAATGAAAGTACTACAGCTATTGCACTGAATACACGACATGCTTAATAAGCAGTCCTAGAAGGAGAAGAGGAAGAAGATGTAAGCTGTAACCTAAGTTAAAAGGATAGATGGCAACGTATGCGAGTACTATATAAGCAATGCAGCCCCTGGGGTGGGTGAGGCGAGGGGTAGGGTAGGCGGGAACTTAAGTGTCTCTGGCCAGTAGGCTGTTCCTGAACTGGGGGCACCCACAGATATCTGCTCCAAGGCTACCCAGAAAAGGAGACAGTCAGATTATCCCCAAGCTTAATTTATAACCACAGTTAAACGTTATATTAACAGTTCCCACAAAACAGACAGTTAGACTCTATAATGGTAACTAGAAAGCATCAGAAATAAGAGAGAAAATTAGAGTCTTAGCTTTGTGAAATATCCACGGCTCCTGCAGCCAGTGTTGTCTGTCTTGATCAGACTGTAAGCTTTGACGGGTAGGGATTGATCTCTTACATGTTTCTCTACAGCAGCGGTTCTCAACCTTTTTTGTACCGCGACCCCTTTTACCATTGGTCAACTTGTGACGACCCCCAATGATAAAATCAAATGCGTCTCTCTTCCTTTACCATTAACGCATTGTCGCTGTAATCATTTGTTGAATTATTAATATATTATAGGCCTTTGCAATATGTTTTTATGTATAAACTTTACTTATTTAAACCACAATAATTAATCAGAACAAGTAACAATATTTGATTTCAAAATTATTATGATTTTGTAGTCAACGGTTTTAGTATGCTTTATTCAAAAAGACTGACGAAGGACAATGGTATGAGCTTTCTTGGCTTTGGCGATTCTGAGAGCCACCATATATGAAGCTTCAACAGTGGCTATGTTTTGCTGGTGGAACTTTCTGCCAATATCAAGTCTGCTTTTCTTGATTCCATCAGCTTTGTTCTTAAAATACCAAATATCCTTGCCTACAAAGGTGGGATGCTAACTGTCAAAATGCTGTTTCAGTTGTTTGGCTTCATGGATTCCGCTGATAGAACTTTGTTACAAATAACTCATTGTGGTTTCTCAATACCTGCTGAAAATATGGAGGTGAAACCATACCTTAAAAAGTCATCGCAATATTTTCTTTTCTTGGTATTCTTCTCTCTGTCATTCATTTTCAATGGAGTCGCTAGTGTTATATAAAATTACGTAGAAAATTTAATTTTAGTAGGACCCATGTCCGCCATTACAAAACCGGAAGTGATCTAAATAACGTCTCGAGGTGCATCGTTTCTGGTGAACAGGTAAAAGTAAGTAAGGATAGCTTAAGTAATATATAAACTGATTACATTCAAAGTATTTGCATTTTAGGCTTTGTGATCAAATTAGAATAAATTAGAAAAGAAATAATAATTCCCGGGATTTGTCAGGCGACCCCCTGATAAATCCTGAGGCGACCCCCGTGGGGGTCCTGACCCACAGGTTGAGAACCGCTGCTCTACAGTGTTGTAAGTAGCACCTGGCAAAAGATCAGAAGGATATCCTTTTAAAAGAACTAAGACGCCTTCCTGCATTTGAAAGCAACCGAGAAAGTTCCTCATATACAAACCAACTGCAGCTTCTTTTTTAAATACTTACTAGTTCCCAAAACGTCTGAAGATGTCCACCTGATCTCAGAAAACTCATCAAAAAGGAAAAACTTAAAGATGAACTCCTTAGGCACCATTTTACCCCTCCTCTAGTACAATGACTGGCTAGCCATACTAGATCTAAAGGATGCATGAATCCATATCAATCCATAACTCATAAAAAACTGCTCTGTTTCACGCCTCTCAAAAGTTGTCATCAGTCCTAAGTTCTGCCATTCAGCCTTTCTACAGCTATCAAAGTGTTCACCAAGTGCATTGCCACTAACTGTCCATCTCTGCAGATCAGAGGTTTGGGTTTTTCCCTTATCTCCATGATTGGCCACTCAAGAAACTCTCTAATCTCTGCAGATGACCACACCCATCCTCCACTGACTGGAATTATTCATTAGCCTCGAGTCACCAATTTCCCCAGCTCAGTCAAAAATAATATTGTGTAGTCACTGAATACAATATACTGAAATTTTAAGTACAGTGTACCATGGCTATCAAAAAAGAAATAAGTTAATGGCAAACAAAATTGAGAATATCATATCTCTGTATAGATCCATGCTGTAACCACACATTGGAGTATTGTGTGCAGTCCTGGTCGCCCCATCTCAAAAGGGATAACACAAAACTAGGAAAGTTTAGAAAAGGAAGACAAAAAATGAACACCTCCCTTATGAAGAACTAAATGGGTTAGGACTTTTCAGCTGGGAAAAAGCGAAGACTGAAAGGTGATATGATAGAGAAGTTTTTAAAAACATTAGTGGAGTGAAATGGTTAAATAGAGAAGCGTTGTTTAATCAAAACAGCACTAAAATGGATGGTTGATTTTTGTATTAGCTATTTGATTTCTCCGTCTCCTATAGCGTTTGCCATTGCTCCTCCCACTGCCCTCTGATGTCAGTACTCAGAACTACATATATTGTCAATAAACACTGTGGCATTCATTTAATTTCTTGGTTAATTAGTTGGTCTCTATATTAGTCATTTGATTCACTTTTATCTTTGGTTTTCTTTATTTTATTTATTTATTTATTTATTTTTAAGATTACCTTGCTATTTGTAACTCCTCTCATTGCCCTCTGAAATCAGTACTAGAGGTTATCTATATTGCCAGTATCTCTACCTAGGGAGCTACTGCCAGTGCATGCTAAAGGAGCAAGTCTAAAGGGGAAGGGCTTGCTTCTTGGGCACCTCCAACTATTGGGCGAGTAGTTTCTTCCGTTTTTTGTTTTTTTTTGTCTTTTTAGCTTTGGTTTGTTTGGTTTCTCTTGTTCTCTTTTCTTCTTAAGAGAACCTATTTTACCAATCAGGAATTGTTGATGCAAACAACTAAGCGAGGGGTTTCCAATTCACTTATACGTGTTGCCATACTCGCCGCATGTATTCACTATTCAGAAGGTTATTAAAGCTCATTGGTATACTTTGCAAGTATATGATGTGTTTACATTTCCCCCTTTTTCTCTTCAACATGGCAGATATGTAAAAGGTCTATTTGGTCTCTTCATTGTTTCCTACAAGAGTGATAAATATATCAGTCTCAAGAGATGTCATTATAGTTGTGGATCTTCTGTGACTTATTCTCATGTGATTGAACTTCAAGAGTCTACATATCCTGAAGCTGGGGTTTATGTACACTCTCACAGGGGTCACCGATTGCAATACAGAACATGATGTCTATGCTATATTGTGTCCCTGTGCAAAACAGAGTTCCTCAATTCAAAAACACATGAGAAAGCCCCTCTTTTTTCAGCATTAGGTGCAATACCAACATTTAGTTGATGGCATACATATTTTTGTGATTACATGTATTCTGCTCAAAGAGGAATGGATGCTTCAAAACATTTCACCTGGATGGAGTAGGAATTTATTTTTAAATGACAAATTCTGGTACCTGCAAAACTTAAAGCTGTGATTGAATGGCAGTTGTTTTTTTTATGACGTTTTATAAATTTTTTCTTTCATGTAGCCAGGTGTTTCGATGAGCTGGGGTTTTCCGCCTTTTGTTCTGTAAGCTATCCTTATTGAAAATCTGAATTGATTTATTGTTTGGTAATAGATGAAGTAGATCGTTACAGGTAATTAAGGATAGAGGATTTAAATCAGGGGTCCTCAAACGTTTTAAACAGGGGCCAGTTCACTATCCCTCAGACCGTTGGAGGGCTGGACTATAGTTTAAAAAAAAACAAAACTATGAACAAATTCCTATGCACATATCTTATTTTGGTGATCTGTACCATAGTTGGCTCCAGGTTTTATCTTTGTTAATGTTATTGAGCTTTTCCAACATTGACTTCCACAGATGTAGTCGGTTTGATATTTGTGCAATCCATTGGGGAAAGTCTATGTGTACAGTTGCCACTTGTGTTACTGGAAGAAGGTATTTGAGATGAATAGATCTTTGGTCTTGCAGAATTCTATCAGTCCTTCTCTAGCTTCATTTCTGTTACCAAGTCCAAATTTTCCAACCACTTTGCCTTCTTCTTTGTTGCCCACTTTTGCTCTCCAGTCAACTAATAAATTCTATAGGAAAGAGGAAGCTAGAGTCCTTCTTTAGGGAGAAGTATGGCCTATTTTTACTTCTGAAATAAACTCGAATGAGATGTTTTGAATCAAGATGATAAATATCAGGGAAGGGGAGTATTTTAGGAATACTATTCTTGCTTTGAAAATGGACATACAGATGTTCAAAGCATAGAGGCATCCCTGGAGCCATTTTATAAAACAGTTCTAAAGGATGTCACCAGCACGAAAACATCCAAGGCTGAATAGAGGCATGTTTGGGGCTTTCCCAAGACCTTGGATGTCCACACCCAATTTCAGCAATGCCCTTCACAAATTGAATACAAGTTTATACAGTACCTCCTCCAGGACATGAATACGCATCAGAAAAGTTCTCATTCTGCCAGACAAGAAGGTATTCTAATACCCCCCACCTTTTTTATGGTCGGCATCGGGGAGGTGAGAGGGAAGTGGAGCCCCTCCCCGATCACCCTCGCAAGACCAATCGGGCCACTGGAACACCAAAGAAAGTCAAAGTACCTCTAGGCGTGAAGGGAAATCCTGCCACACAACCAGCAACTGCAGCAGTCCCGATCGGCATTGGGGAGGTGAGCGGGGAAACAAAGCCCCTCCTTGATCACCCTCACAAGGCCAATCAGGCCACCGGAACACCAAAGAAAGGCAAAGCGCTTCTAGGCATGAAGGGAAAGCCTGCCACACAACCAGCAACTGCAGCCGCCTCACTTCGCCTCATGGTAGAGCCGCCCCTGAGGACAGGCAGCGGCGGCAAAAACACCCGGCGGGCCGGATAAATGTCCTCGGCGGGCCGCATGTGGGCCGCGGGCCGTAGTTTGAGGACCCCTGATTTAAATCCTTCAGAGTGCATGCACTAGCACTCATGCCCAGTCTGAATCAGTTTGTAAAGCCAATAAAAATACTCCTGAAAGTGCACTGCCTATCTTATTTTTTTTCAATATTATAGGAAGGAATGTCGTATTATCATATATTTCCTTTTTGTAGAAACCTCCTTGAAAAAGCCTCGTTTTTGCAAAACTATGGTTGGAGACTTGGAGATTTTGAATTGAGTTCCCTTTGGCATTTAGTCTGTATATGGAATAATGAATGAGAAAGGGGTTTGCTGCTTTCCTATTACCTCATAGAAAAATAGTTGAGCAGAATTATAATATGAATCTTTTGAACCTGATAGTTCCAATATACTGACTCTACCATAAAGATTTCGTTTTTGATCAGATATTCAAGTGTACAGTGTTGAGAGAAACACAGATTGGCATGTGCATGTACAAACAAGATAAAGTACTGAAATATATATACTTTTTATTGGATGCTTTTGCACTGGAATATACACTAGTGGCCAAAATTGTGGATACACCAGCAATTCATTCCCTTCATATGTATTTGAGGTCTCTTACTTGCTTCCCTTGTCTATTCTAGTTGATGTAAAGTCTATGGTTGAATGTGTTATTGTTTTTTGAATCAGCAGAGACCTAAAAAGCATACGTTTACCCTGAAAATTTGTGATTTTACATGTTAAGATGAAAGATGAACATAATTTTGCATATTTCCTGTAATTACACTTGCTATTCATGCAGTTTTACTCTGGAATACCATTGTGTGTGTTTCTTTTGAATGTTTATCACCAATGTTTGTAAGCATATTGTTATTTACTTCTTCAAAAAGTTTTTGTTTTATGTTTTTATAATTAAAATAAGTACAATTTAAGATACAGATTTCACTTAATATTTACTACCTAAATTTACTATGATTTTTTTATATAAATTTCAATTTTTATTCACATTGAAATACAGTCTCATAGCTATAACATCAACCAATATTTCAATGTATCACAACATTTTTGAATATACAAAACCAACCTCTCCCCCCACGCCCCTCCCCCTTACACTCAGCAGGTCAATTACACACGAAGTCCAATAGTAAGCACCACAGACTGTTGAATTGATCAATTTTCTGCTGTCAAGCTGCTGTCAGGCGCTTCATCAATACCACCCGAAGCAGGCACAATTTCCACACTTCTACGGTGGGGATGCTTAGGTTCTTCCAATTCCAAATGATCTCACCTCAAGCCACCTGGATACATGCCAGGATCGGGCGAGCCCATAGGAGTGGTCTCTCCTGTGTCCATTTGCCCAATAAATAGAAGCCCGGATCCTCCCCTACATCAACATCAAAGACTTGCTGTATTGTTGCCCGTATGGCCGCCCAATATGGCGACACCACCAGGTACTCCCACCATATATGATATAATGTCCCCTTTGTCCCACACAATCGCCAACATTGTTCCGAGGCCAGAGGGAACACTACATGTAATCGATCAGGGGTATAATACCATCTCATCATGATTTTATATGAGTTTTCTTGAATTGGCATAGATAGCACTTGTTTCCCCACACCCCAAGAACATACTCTCCCATTCTTCCCCCAACCATTCAATCCCCAAATCCCACTCCAACTGCTATAGTCTTTCTTATAAGTAAATACTAAGAATGAAAATTACCAAGAGACAAGACTGGTCACCCAAAAAGGGGACTTCTGCAGTAACAGTGAAGATGGAAGGCTACATCTTTAGAGAAACAGCAAAGAAACTTGGCAGTGGAACAACAGTCTCCGGTGCTCAGAAGTTGTACAACCGCTTTAAGATGACTGGAACAATTGCAAGCAAACAAACAAACAGGGAAAGGGCAGAAAAATGTCAACACCACATACAACTGACAGGAGAAAATCAAGACTGACTCTAGGGAACAGAAGAATTACTGTGAATGATATAAACATTTTGTCCCATACTGGAGTATCAGTGTCAAACAGAACTTTTTGTCAGACTAGTCGAGACCGATCTGAAAGTCAGAAGACCAGGGGAAAAAGTCATTCCTGAATCCAGTTCAAAGAAGGAAAAGGCTTGACTGGGCCAAAGAACATTTGAGTTGGTCAACTGAAGACTGGAAAACAGAGTTATTTAGAGTGATGAGACAAAGATTTCAATTTTTTGGAGAGATGGTATTCGATATGGGCAAAGAAGACCTCATCCCAGAATGCCTCAATGCCACTGTTAAGCATCCCCTGAATGTCATGATATGGGGGATGTATGTCTTTGCATGGTGTAGACAAGATCCAGGTTTTGAAGGCACCAGTGTGAAACAATACATTGCAGACATCTTCGAACCCAAAATGCTGCCTTCTGCTTGACATAGTCGGGCCTGATGGGGACTTTAAATGTCAAAAGGATGGAGCACCATGTCACACAGCAAGTGTTTGCAAAAGTGGTTTGCTGCAATAATGTGGAATTGTTGTCATGGCCTGGAAAGAGTCCTGACCTCAATGCAATTGAAAACATTTGTCCAGACAGGCAACAAACAGGAACTAATTAAGTGTATTATCAGTTCCTGGTTCCATATAATCAAAAAGGAGGACCTCGAGAAACTTTTTGAATCAATGCCCAGAAGATGCCAAGTTATCATTGATGCCAAAAGATTTCCAACACGTTATTAACTTTAATGATGTAAAACAGTTCCGATTTAATAATACCCCATAGGGATATACTTCTGACACTGTATCTTCAGTTTTTTTGGACAGAATGAGACAAAAACTGATGAATCTTTATTTCAATATAGTTTCTGAACTAATATTGCATACTTTCCTAACTAAAGCACATAAAACATTTGAACAATTGAGCACATATTGCTAGAAATGAACATCAAGGTCACTACTGTATATAATTTTTGATGACTCAGAAAGCGAACAATTTAATGGAGTGTGAGTAATCATGATGTTTTTTGTAATGCCTTTGACACCATTTTGAACATAAGAAATGCCTTACTGAGTCAGACCAAGATCCATCAAAGCCCAGTATCCTGTTTCCAACAGTGGCCAATCCAGGCCACAAGTACCTAGGAGTCAGTTATAACTGGAAACCCAAATTCCCATTGGGGGTGTTTTATCAAGGTTTTCTGATATTGTTTTGAGCTCATCCCCCTACTTATTTATTTTCTTAATAACTTTGAGGACGATAGATTTTTCCAAGTTCTCCAGCCTAAATATAGGATTGAATTTATGTAAAGATGTATCTACTAGATGTTTTAAGAAGTTTATTAGTTGTTTAAATAGAATGGTATGTTTTGCATGTGATTAAGCATTTTCTTATAAACTATTTTTACAGTACCGTTTCCAACATGTTAGATGGTAAAGATTTTTTTTTTTTATTGAAAGGCAGCCATGAAAGACTTAAGAACATAAACCATAAGCATATTACAATATCAAAAGATAACAAAGCCAAAGTCACTAACAAAGAACATAAGGCGAGCCAACGAAACGCCTTCTTTTAATTTTAGATTATGAGTGTTTTACTCTCCCCCTCCCCTTCCCCTTCCCCCCCTTTCCCCAACCCCCTCCCCTTCCCTTCCCCCCCTTTCCCCAACCCCCTCCCCTTCCCTTCCCCCCCTTTACCCAACCCCCTCCCCTTCCCTACCCCCCCTTTCCCCAACCCCCTCCCCTTCCCTCCCCCCCCTTTCCCCCAACCCCCTCCCACGCATCATTAAGCCACAGAAAATACACCCCAAAATAAAACATCAACCCCCCCGCCCTCCAGCACCCCTCCCACCCCAACCCATCTCCTCCACCCCCCCACAAGCCTCTATACTGCGCACATAAAACTAAAGGCGATACCGCAGAAGATCATCTCGCAACATAGGATGTGACCCGCAAGTTTCCAGAACATGCCATGGCCTTAAGCCATCAGGAGCCATAACGAAGGACAAAGGGTTCCCACACCTGCTCAAAGTGCGTCAAACGCATCCTACCGGCAGCCACCCCCCGCTCCATTGTATATATGTCCCACATCCGTTCCAACCAGGCCGAAAAGGACGGTGGGAGGGCCTGCCTCCAAACGGAAGCTATAGACAGCCGAGCCGCATTCAGACCATGGTGGAGCAAAGCCAGTTGGGGACTACGTGCCCCGGGCACAGCAACTCCAAAGAGAAAGATACCCGGATCCCATGGAATGCTCAACCCAATAAGTCGCTGTAAGCGAGCTTGGATTCCCCTCCAAAAGGTTCGGACGCGAGGGCAAGACCACCAGATATGCGCCAGAACACCTTTCTGCCCACATTTCCGTCAACACAAATCCGGCGCCCCCGGATAAACGCGAGCAATCCGCGTAGGTGTCATATACCATCTGTATAGTAATTTATAGTTAGTTTCGGGGACATTAATCGCCACTGAGCTCTTCCACAGCCTACCCTCTACCTGTTCCCACTGATGCTCAGAGTAAAGAAGATTCAAATCAGAGTTCCAATTCTCTCTATGCTTGACAGATCTCGGTTGCTGTACCTGCAGGTGGGCATACAAGGCAGCTATAAGACCTTTTGTAGTAGTACACCCCTCGCAAAAGCACTCCAAATCCGTCAACTCTCGGGCCACATGAGGCCGGACGGTTCTAGCCTGAACCCAATGAGCCACTTGCATATATTGGAAGAGATGACTATCAGGAAGGTCAAATTCCTCCTGAAGTATCCTAAACGTTTGCAACTTACCCTCATCAAACGGTTGTCCAGCACGGCTAAGGCCCTTATGCCCCCACATCCGGAAAGCCGGATCAACCATCCCTGGGGGAAACAAAGCATTATCCACTATAGGTGCCAAAGGGGTCAAGTCCATCCCGCGAGGCCGAAAGAATTGGTCCCAGCAGCGGAGGGTATGAAGGATATAGGGATTACTTAAACGCATACCACTTCGTAGTTTGGGACCAAGCCACAGCCGGTCTCCCAATCCCGCTCCCCCCGCGATAGTCATTTCCAGCTGCACCCAACGCTTGGAGCTATCCGCGATCATCCACTCCACCCCGGCACGGCACTGCGCCGCCGCATAGTACCAGTGAAGATTAGGAGCCCCCATACCCCCAGTACGCGTACGGGAATAGAGAAGTCGGCGTGCCAGACGCAGCCGACGGTACTGCCAGATAAACTTCATAAAGCAGGGCTTGCCAGGTGGCCAATATTCCCCGAGCCAACGATATAGGGAGAACCTGGAAAAAGGTACAAAAAACGGGGAACGACCACCATTTTAACCACCGCAATACGGCCAAACCAGGATAGTATTAGTCTGTTCCAGGTCTCCAAATCTCGCCGAACCTGCCGAAGGAGTGGTTCATAGTTAACCTTAAAAAGGGCCGCCCGCTCTACCGTCAGATTCACACCTAAATAGCGGAGAGCACCCGACACCCAGCGGAAGGGGTAGGCGGCTCGAAGCTCCTCACAAACCGCTTCGGAAACCCCCACATTAAGAACTTCAGATTTAGTGTAATTGATTTTGAAGCCAGACACCCGGGAGAAGGTCTCAAAAAGCTGCATAGCGTCAGAGAGGGACTCAATGGGTTTCACCAGGGATAAGATGATATCATCCGCAAATAGCGCAATCCGGTAATCCTCGGAGCCCACGCGCACGCCCCATATGCCTGGATGTTCGCGAAAGCTTTGTGCCAAGGGTTTCATCACCAATGCAAACAGCAGCGGCGATAGAGGACATCCTTGGCGAGTGCCCCTTTCCAGTGAGAAATTTCTCGATTGACCCCCATTAGCCCGGACACATGCCCTAGGGTCTCGATATAAGCTATGAACCCAGCGAATGAAATTAGGACCAAAGCCCATCGTATCGAGCACGCACCAGAGGTAACCCCAGCTTAAACGGTCAAAGGCCTTTTCGGCATCAACCCCCACCACTAGAGTCGGCTGTACGTCTTGCTGTGCCGTGTAAATAACCTGCAGCATTCGCCGAATATTATCGGCCGGCTGGCGGCCCGGCACAAACCCAACCTGGTCAGGATGTACCAAAGTTGGGAGGACCCGATTCAGTAGCGCAGCCAACACGGAAGCAAATATTTTGACATCCGTGTTTAATAGGGAAATGCGGCGATAGGAGGCCACGTCCTGCAGGGGCTTACCTGGCTTAGGGAGCATTATCAAGGCCTCACGCTGAGATGGAGGCAAAGGCGCTCCCCGCAGAACTTCGTTAAAGAGTACTACCAGCGTCGGCGCTAATTGCACACGGAATTTTTTATAGTACTCCGCGGGAAAGCCATCGTTACCCGGTGCTCTCCCGGTTTTCAGCCGTCGGATTGCAAGTTCCACCTCCTCCATGGTAAGTTCAGAGTCTAGGTGAGCCCAATCTGAAATTGGTCAACTGCGGCAAGGTGATCGTCCGTAAAAAGCCCTGCACAAGTGCCAAATCAAATGGTTCGGCTTTATATAACTGTTCCAAGAACATTGCGAAGACGTCACGTATCTCCCGAGAGATCACCCTCTTCTGCCCCCCAGAGTCTCGAAGCTCGCGAACCACCCTCACGGATTGCTGCTGCCAAAGGCGCAAGGCTAGGAAGCGGCCAGTCTTATTCCCCTGCTCATAAACAGTCTGTCGCAATTTCCGACGCTTATTGTCTACTTCTCTTTGCAAACATACATACAAGTTAGCCCGGGCCACCCGCCACTGGCGCAAGACCCGTTTCGATCCAGTCTGGGCATGCTCAAAATGCAGCCGGGAAGAGTCTCCCACTAGTTGGCAGTATTCCCGTCTCCAAGCCCTCCGCGTGCGAGCCGCTTCCGCAATAAGCTGACCCCAAGCCGTAGCTTTGAAGGCGTCCCAAACCATGGGGAGCAAGACTTCCCCAGAATCGTTTAACTCAAAGAAATCAGTTATGAAACGGCCATGTTCCTGTATAGCACACTGTCGCCGAAGGAAGCGCCCATCCAGTCGCCAAAGCCATTGGCGTTCACTACACAAGTCTGCCGGAAGGATGAGCCAGCATGGGGCATGATCCAACCAGGTCAATGCCCCATGACCAGCCTCTACTCTCCTATCCATCAGGCGCTGGTCCAACAGAAAATAATCTATGCGGGTATGCACCCGATGGACAGGAGAATAATATGTGTAACTTCTCTCCCCTTCATGAGTATCCCTCCAAACATCGCGCAAGCCCAGATCCAACAGTAGGCTCTGCAGTGCCTTACCGGGCCCGCCCATCCCCCTCCCAGTACTACCCGTGGAATCCAAATGGGGCACCAGATGGGCGTTACAATCCCCGCCGAGTATAATGGGGCCTTTCGCGAAGTCAGCTAACAAGGCCTTCAGCCGCATAAAAAAGGATCCCTGTCCTTCATTCGGTGCATAGATGTTGGCTAAAGTTAATATATGACCCTCCAAGCGTATATTCGCAAAGAGCCACCTTCCCAGGGTATCTCTTTTAACCTCCTCCACCCGGAGAGATAAGCTCTGATGGAATAAAAAGGCCACCCCACGTTTCTTCCGCCCATTCACGTCCGAAGCTACCCACACATCAGTATAAGGGTGACGCTTTAACCACCCTTGTTTGCTAGCGTGGAGATGCGTCTCCTGTAAAAATACAATGTCCCCTTTCAAGGACCTCAGTTCCGAGAACAGCAGAGATCGCTTTCTAGGGGAATTAAGACCCTTAACATTCAGAGAAATCAAGCGCAACATTGATATTCAACTACCAGGCCTCCCCTGCCCTTTACCTCCCCTCTGGCCCATGACATGCATCTCCCACCACTCTGGTAAGATATGTACTGCTAACCCAAAGAATGAGTCCATCACCCTGAATCCACCAGGCTGTCTGTAGCGGTTCGCTACCCCTACCCTCATGCTCCTTATCCCAAAAAGAAATACTATAACCCCCCTCCCTCCCACACCCAAATCCCCACCCTCCCCTAGCTGTGTGTACCTCCCACCCAATCCCCCCCCCCGCCCTCTACCCTCCTCTAAATAAACTGGCCCCCCAACCCATCCCCCCCCCTTCCCGCCAGTACCACCAGCCTGTCAAAAAGGAAACAGGACACGGTTAGACTGACCCCACACGCAATTCCCCCCAGGTCCCCATACAGCAAAGATAGGGAAACGATATGGCATTCTTTTATCCCATTTTTTTTTTTTTTTACATCTCAGCAGTGGAGTAATGAGCATAATGTATCCCTCTGCAAAACACCATCGCTTACCCATCCGCCCTCACAGAAAAAGAAGCATATTTCAATAACCCCAGAGAGCCAGCAACAGCCAATACAACAAGGTCAAAAGTGGGGAACAGCAAAATTATTCAAAAAAACTGAGCAAACATGCACATTTCCATATTCATAGAGCCCCTGCAGACCACCCCCAAGCTAGGCAATCAAGGCACATAGGTACCAAGGAGTCTTAGGTATGTCTGCCCACCCGAGTCCACTTTGAGTGCTGGGGTTTAGGAAGTGGAGGTGCTGGCAGCGTATTATCTTCCACAAGGCCTGCCTGTCGCAGCGCTCTCCAAGCTTCGGTATGGTCCTTTGCTGAGATCTTTTTATTTCCCAAGAGGAAGTTCAGCCGAAACGGAAAGGACCAAGAATATCGAATCCCTTTAATTGTTCAGCACCGCCGTGATTGGCTTCATCTCCCTCCGACGAGCCAGCGTGAAGGCCGAGAGATCCTGATAGATGGCTACTGCAGCACCTTGAAACTGGATCGCTTTTTTCTCCCGACCCCTCCGCAAGAGGAGCTCCGCATCAGTATACCGCCAAAACCGGGCTATCACATCCCGGGGTAGATTATTAGGGGGCTTTCCCAGGGAGCGATGCACCCGCTCGATCTCTAGACCAGACTCACGGGAAGCAAGCTCCTCTGGTGCTAGTAATTCCCCCACCAAAGTTTTGAGTACCACCCGGAGATCTTCAGCGCTCCCCACAGCCTCCGGGATTCCACGAAACCGCACATTATTCCGACGGGAGCGATTTTCTATATCATCAATTTTATAGGTCAGTTCCATCGCTTGTGAGCGCTGTCTAGAGCACATTGTAAATCCACCAGTGCACCATCGTGATCCTCAACTTTAGTTTCAACCTCTTCCACGCGGGTACCCAGGTCTTTTATATCACTCCTTAGCTCCGCAATGGTGCTCAGCACTTCTTGCATGGATCGGAATTCGCCAGTCAAATCCTCAAAGCCTCTCCGCAATTCCTGCTGAAGGAGTTAATGTGAGGCCAATGCCACCGGTCCCAGATCGCTCTCACTCGCTGTCTCATTGCCGGAGCCCTCCGAGGGGCGTCTACTGTTTAGGCTAGTCTGGGAGCCACTCTTACCCAGCAAACGCTGGGAGGACCGCATTCCCTCTCGGGCATCAGGTCCCTTGGCCTTGGCCGCCATGGAGAGACGTGAGGTGCAGGGGTCAGCAACCAGAGCGAAGGTAGCTGTCAGAAAAAGGATCAAGAAGAAAACCAAACCTGTGTGAAAGTTCCACTCTGAGGCAGTAGATGGCGCTCCAAATACAGTTATTATAGTAGGTAGGCCCAGCCAGCACAGAAAGGAGCTGAACCTGCTGCTGCTATTTCAAATTCAGCTAGATCATAGAGATGCTGGAGAAAAAAGGCTCTCGACGTCTTTCTCACTGAGCCAGCTGCAGTTCACAAAAGACTCACCGGACCAGTCCCACTAGGAAAGCAATGGAGACATTGGCATTTCAAACAGTTAATTCCGGCGATTCAGCAGTGCAGGTAACCGAGGGGGGATTTGCTGTCGGCCTCCCACATGCTCCCTTCCTGGCAGAGTTAACTGGAACGCAGGCACAGCCGTGCGTTCCAGAGCCACGTGTTGATGGCCACGAAGGCACTGGCAGTCACTCAGCCCAGCATCTTTGGTCACCGCGGAGTCCTCACCTTTCCCAGGTGGGATCGCTGCAAGCAAAGCAGGGATTAGCAATGCTTCACGGCACCAGTGGTCCCAGGGGTTTGCTCTCCCGTGTCTCTCCAGCGACGAATCTGCTCGCCTCGCAGCCTCCGGCACTCTCCACCACTTCTTCAGATCGCGAGCCCAAATAGAGGAGCACCAATAGATCTCTTCGTTGGAGACGCCAGGAGAGGGGGGGCTGCTCCAGGTAGCACCAGCTGCGGGCTGAGGGACAACGGGTCCAGCCGTGGGATCTTCCGCCCCCAGGCCTCAAGGCTTATCACGCTCCTCCAGCCGTCCCACCAGGGCTCAAAACGGTTCCGCCAGCACTCCGCAATGAGGAGCGGGGAATTCCAGGGACTTACGCTGATACAGTGCAGATGTTAGCTATTTAATGTGGGGACCCAGGGCAGAGCCGAGCTATAACGCGGCCATTTCTTCATGGGCTCTCTAGCGCCCCCAGATGGTAAAGATTTTAAAGGTCACAGGAGTCATATCAGGTCTCAAAAAGGTTGCAATTCGGGTTTCTGATTCTAGGGCTTTATTATTTTGAGTTTTATGGGTTTATCTATTGAAGCAATTAGGTGCTTTACCAGTATCAGAAAAATAGAGGCTTATCAGCGCATTTACATCACACACAAAAAATAAAGAAGTTTTGCATTCAATGACTTAAAACACAAAACTTTAATCTCCAAACCTCTATCAAACTTCTTCTACCATTCTCAGTCTCATATCAGCCCCCAGTCCCTTTCTCCCAGCCCCAGCGTCAGTCTCCAGCTGCTTTCTCCTACTTGCCCAGTGCCAGGATTCTCTGCACTGTGGCTGAGCCCCTAACTCCCTTTCTCCCAGCCCCAGCATCTGGAAGCCAGCATTGCACAGGAATTAAAACACATGAGCAGGTACTTTCTGTTTCTCATGAGATGTACCTGCTCTTGTGGTGCTGACAGCCAGAGAGTGGGAGGCACGCTGAGCTTTCAGGAGTGAACCAGCAAGCTCCTGCCACTCTGCAGAGAATCCCAGTGCTGGACAGGTGGATCCTTGAGAACCCCACTCTAATGACATCACCTGGCAGTGCTAGCAGCTGCCATGCGATGTCAGCAATGTCCCTGAATAAACATTTTTTTTTTTTTGGGGGGGGGGGGGGGGGAGTTGGTTATAGCTAGAAGCCCAAATTCCAATTGGGGGTGTTTTATCAAGGTTTTCTGGTTATAATTATAAACAGAGCTTCTGATTTTCAGTGTAAAAGGCAACAACTGCAACACACATGATCTGTAGGAGGAATTGCATGCCATAATGTCTCTCTCTTACCTGGTAAGGCATATCATGTTTTTTGTTAGGTTTTCCAAAGTACCGTAATCTGGACTTATGTAAAATTTTCACAAGCAATGGAGGAAATGTTTTCCGACTTCCCCAGAGCATTTCCAAGTGTAAAAGGGCGGCTACTTTTGATACTAGAAGGAAAAAAAGTAACATAACTAAAAGACTAGCCCCCAACAAAAAACGTATTGAGCATTTTTTAAAACTTCTAATTGTTAAATAATCACTCCCTTAAGTTTGCAATACTTGGCATTTCTTTCATAATTCTACAACAAATTAGCTTTCATAAAGGAACAGAAGGGTGGTAAAAACTTCTAGAAACAAAATAGGCCATGTAGCATTAGGCTCTTGTTTGGATGGAATGTGACCCAATGTGCACTACCCATTTTGCATTTTAAAAAGACTAGCTTTTATATATGCAAACTATTTTCTATTAATATGCAGAAACAACTCAAACACAGCAACCATGCAATGTGATTCAAGACAGACCTCTGGTAGAACAGAAACAAACAAGTACTCCCTCTTAGTCTTTATAGAAATGATATGGATAAAAAATACAGTGGAACCTTGGTTTTCGTGATTAATCCGTTCAAAAAAGTCTGACTAAAACCAAATGTATGAAAACTGAAGCAATATTTCCCATAAGAAATAATGTAAATCCAATTAATCTGTTCCAGACACCCAAAAATATTAACAAAAAATACATTTTATAGCTAACTATATTTTTACATACAGAAAACAATGAGAAATAAATATAAATGACTAATGAAATGGATAAATGAACATTTAATATCACTTTTACCTTTATTGAAGACTCTTGTTGGCATATGGAAGACAGTCAATCAGCAAGAGAATCAAAATAAAGAAAATCCCACTTCTGGCCACAAGATGGTGCTCCATTTTCAACTGTACGAAAACCGAGACAATGTACGAAAACTGGGACAAAATCTTGACAAAAAAAGTCAACGAAAACCAAATCGTACGAAAACTAGGGCATACGAAAACCGAGGTTTGACTGTATCTTCTTAAAGGAATAATTTATATAATTATTGCGTATATATTCACTACTTTGTTCTTGTTTGTTTGTTTTTTTAACTACAGCACATCTGATGTAATTTAAGCTTACATTAGTAATACTATGTCAGTCGCTTTTAGCTGTATATGTTATATGATGTTAATCTGATTTATGTAAGCCACTTTATAGGAATGCTAGCTTGAAGGCAGAATAAGCCTATAAATTACAGAATTCATCAAAAAAAGCAAATAAACTCAGTATATAGTACGAGTGATATGGAGCTGAATCTTCTCCCTTTTGCTAGAAAAACTCCCACACTCTCCTGATGCTGAGGAAGAAGTAGAGCCTCTGTCCTAATTGGAGTGTACACAGGTTGACTCCAGCTTATTAAGGGCTGCTGCCAGGCCTGAAAATGCAGGCCACTAGTTTTGGTAGCTATGTTTAATATAACAAAACCCATTGATAAGATAAGACAAAGGAAGAGGCTTAGGTTAGACCCACTTCTTTAAAAAGGCACAGGAGCAGGCCGGCTACATTTGGAGAACTGTAAAAACAGAATCACTGCTGGCTGGTTCCTATGCTTTTAAAGGGGTGGGTTTGACAGAGTGGAGCCCAGATGGAGGTATGCCCCTTTCACTGTAGCACCATTAGGCAGGTACCTACACTGCCTAATTATAAATCCATGTCTGATTAATTATAAGACTTAAGAACGAAAAAGAAGATTAACCCTGGAACAACCTACCAGTTGATGTAATGGAGACTACTACAGTAACAAAATTTAAACATGTTTGGACTAGATATAGAAGACACTGATAGGGAAAAGGTTGAGAGGTTAAGTAAAATACAAGGTGGATGGGGTAGTAGAAAACCTGAGAGAAAGTGAAATGAGCTGAGCAGAATGGGTGAGTCAATTGAATTTGCATTTTTGATGTATTACTCACCTTATTCAAATCTGAGCTCAGGAAAGTTACATTCAGGTAACCAAGTTTTTTTCCTGCCTAAATTGTATCCGAAATCCAAAACCCACATACAAACAGCACTAGCCACAAAAAAGTGGCCACATTGTACATGACCGATTTTGAGGAGGCATTAATTTATACCTCCTGTGTGGTATAATTTCATTCCTTCATGGAAGCGTTTTCTCAATGATCTTCTCTTCATTTAGAAGGGGGACTTAGGGTGACCCGACTATGTTTTTGGAATGAATTAATACTTTCAAACCAAATATCAAGTTTACGGCTAAGATTGACAACCATTCAATTGAGTTTCTGAATGTTACTGTACTCAGACAGGAAGATTGTTTGATTAGTACTCTTTTCCGGAAATCATTAAAAAAAATAACCTTTTCCGATATCACAGCTATCACCCAGACCTATTAAAGAGGGGTCTCCCTTATGGGCAATTTCTGCACATTCAGTGAATATGTACTAGTTTAGAGGATTTTAAATTTCATGCCCATGAGTTAATTGAGAGGCTCACGGTTATCCTAGGGATGTTATCAATAAGGCTTATAAACAAGCCTTATAGAGCATGGTTGTCACCCTCTCTGGCTACAAAACATTTTTCTCGCAAGAAAAGTGAAGATAAGTTAGTGGGCGTTTTACCTTTTATGGACTGTTCAATTGAGGTGATGGAGTATTATGAAAAACATTGGCATCAATGTTTTCAGAAGGATTTGACCATTGCCTATACTAGAGGTAAAAATATAAGGGACATAGTGGCTGCTGTTGTTGTAAAGTTGGTGTTGACTCATAGCGACCCTCTGGATAGTTGTCCTAAACTACATTCAATCTTCAGTTAGGCGGCTCATTGTTGACAGAGTGGTATGCATAGCTGCTGTTATTCTATCAATCTATCTCATTGCTGGCCTTCCTCTTTTGCATTCACATTCTACCTTGCCAAGCATGATGTCTTTCTGTAATGATCTCTCTCTTCACATAATGTGTCCAAAGTTTGAAAGTCAAAGTCTTGTCATCTGAGCTTCTAAAGAAAGCTTATGTTTGATCTCCTCTAGTACTGATTGGTTTGTTCTTTGGGCAGTCCATGGTATACAGAGTGTTCATAACCAGTACCATAATTCAAAGGCATCAATTTTCTTCCTGTCTATCTTTCGCATCCATGAGACGTTATTCAAAAAATACCATGGTTTGAACGAGTCAAATCTTTGTATGAAGAGAGACATCTCTGCTCTTGAGAATCTTGTCTAGTTCCTTCATAGCCATTCTGCCAAGAGAAATGCGTTGTCTGATTTCTTGACTGCTTGTTGTTTCTTTATTGATAGTTGACCCAAGTGTTAAAGTTGTCCACTATTTTGATTTTTCTCCATCAACGATGAACTTACTGATTTTGCCAGTTGTCAGGATCTTTGTCTTCTGTAGTCAAAAAAATCACTCAGTGAGAGAAAAAATAATTTTCTCTCCATTAGTCCTAAATGGACTACATTGTAGCTTCATTGCGTGTCCCCTGGTCTTTTTACTTTTTGAAGGAGTAAAAAAACCAATCTACTGTATGGGTTACCTGTTTTCACTACATTTTATTTTTATTTTATTTAATACTCTTATATACCGCGCTATTCGACATCAGTGCGGTTTACATGGAACATCAAAGACGTTTTACAGTGGGGGTTACATCGTAAATTACAGATAACAGGGAGATTAACTTGGATAACATGTTAACTATCTACACAAAAGGCATAAGGTGGATACCCTATGTATATCACATTGTGGAATGGTTAACGGGTGGCTAAGGATCTGTGTTGCGTACGGGGCACTTTGGCGAACCAACTTCAGGGTAGCACTTGAGGAAGAGGTGATGCTTCAAGGCCTTCCTGAATTTAGTTATCGCTGTGATTGCTCGTATGCTGGGTGGCAGGGCATTCCAGCTTCTAGGTGCACAAAGACTGAAAGCTCTGTTTGCAGTTGATTGTGTACAGCGGGTTATTGTTTTGGGAATTACTATAGTATTTATTGCTGTGTGTCGTCTGGCTCATGCATTAATTTATAGACCTCTATGACATTTCCCCTCAGCCATCTCCTTTTCCAAGTTGAAGAGCCCTAACTTTTTAAGCCTCTCCTCATAGGGATATCCTTCCATCCCCTTTACCATTTTGATGGCTCTTCTCTGTACCTTTTCTAATTCCACTATATCCTTTTTAAGATATGGCAACCAGAATTGCACACAATATTCAAGGTATAGTTGAACCATGGAACAATACAGAGGCATTATAATATCCTTGGTTTTGTTTTCCATTCCTTTCGTTATGATTCCTAGCATTCTATTTGCTTTCTTTCCTCTCAGTTTTCTTTCCATACACTCTGAATGCCTAAACATGTCTCTTGTTGTTTCACAATGGTGAAAATAGGCCTTACCTACTAATTGTCTTTCCTTGAGTCCTTCCAGTCCATTCAAGTGGGTTATCTCCCTCCACCAGCAGCTGGAGACCGAGCATGCTCAAAGTGTGATGTCCATAAATCAAAAAAGTTCAGATAACCAGGAACGGTGAATAAACCACACTAAGAAGATCCTGTACTACAACTGCTGTGCCCAAGAATTTCCCCCAGTGAAAATATATTTACTAAATCATTAATGTACTTTTTTTTTTGTCAGAGCGCTAAACCGGAGGGGGCAGAGGAACCACCTCCTCTTAGAAACAGCCGCTCCTTTTTAATCAAGTATTTATAAACGGAGCTTTTCAATCACTTATCTGGAACATCAGAATGCTCCAGTGCCACTTCAGGAAGATTACTGCCAACAATGTGTCACGTTTCGGGTCAGCACTCTGCGACCCTGCATCAGGTTGAAGTGAAAATGTAATCCTGCAGTCATAGAAGCTTCCAACTCTGGAGCCCCGCCTCCCCCCAGAGGTCCGATGAACCCTAAAAGGGGTCTTCTGATACCTCCAACTGAGGAGATCCCTGATCTCCCCACAGGTTCTCCTCAGCAGGCTGCTGCTTGTGGAGTGGTTCATCTGAACAGGATTCCTCCTCTGTAAGAGCATCTGAACCCTTGTCCATGTCTTTATGCCATTTTTTCCCTGCTGTTTCATACAATATGCTTGGTGCATTAATGAACCAAAGTCTGGGATGAAAAAACCCTCTAAGGAGCTGTTTCCCCCCAGTTTAGGCATGTCATTAGTAGAAACACTCTTCTTGGATTTCACATGCTTCTTTCTTGAGCCAGAGGCTGCCTTAGTTGCTGTTTGCAAAATGGCCGCAGTTTCCACCAAAACCGCTGGCTCTGAAGGGCTCTGCTTTTGAAGCCCCGATGTTGCTTCTATTTCCCCCTTTGAGATGTGGGCCTTCGTGGACTTAAGAACATAGGATGTCAAACCACTGCAGCGGATAAAGCACTTCTCTCATTGCCATACACGATGCAAGAAGGCTTAGGCGCCTGCATGAAAAAAGCCAGCTGAAAACAGAGCTGACCCGCTGCACTAATGCCACAGAACAAAAACCCTGTCGGATCCTCCTCAATCAGGATCGCACCAAGTAGTAAAGCGGAAGGCACTAACACACAAAATGGCCCCAAACAAACAAAGCTGCTTACTGCTGAAGAAAAGGCTACTCCTATCTGCAGGAGCTGCTCATTTACTCTGGCTAAACTGTGGGGTTTTTTTTAAAGGCACAGAGTACTTGCTACACAGGAACTGGATAAGAAGAAATCAGGTCCTTCCTGCTAACTGATATTCCTTGAGGAACTCCAGTCCAGTCCCGGTACCTGTGTGTTGTCTCACCCCTCCAGCAGCTTGGAGACTGAGCATGTCATATTTTGATAAGCAGCTGCCCTCCTCTCCTGTATCCTAATGACAAAGCAGACTCACAGGAGCAACAAGTAAGAACCTGCTAGAAGTAAACAATTAGAATGCCCCCAATTGAACCTAGTGCTCACCTGTCCATTTCGGAATGCAACTTGCAACTCCGGTCTCTCGGCTGATAACCGAGCCTACCAAACAATGTATTCATTGTCTTATTTTTCTATTTTATGCTGAAGAAGTCCTGATACTCAATCCTTTACACTCCGGTGAACCTGAACTATACCACCTGACAAAAACCTCTTCTTCAGGTCCGGGAACCCCTCATTAGCCGAACGCACCACTCGGTGGGGTGGGGGGGGGGGGTGTTTGAGTTCTGGGACTGGACTAGAGTTGCTCAAGGAACATCAATTAGCAGGTAAGACCTAATTTCTTCTTCCTTATCGTCCCTCCAGTCCAGTCCTGGTACCTGCGAGATATACCATAGCCATTCTAATGCTGGGAGGGACCTGCAAGCCCGGCCGGAAGCACCGCCAAACCAAAATGGGCATCCCCCGCCTCCAGTACATCCAGGCGATATTGCTTCACAAAGGAATGCAACAACGACAACGTCACCACCTTGCAGATGGTCCATAGGCAGCACCAAACTGGTCTCAGCCCAGGACAAAAGCCTGCGCTCTGCTCGCAATCCTTGCGGAAGGCGGTGACGTTTCAACAACTAAGCAGAAGCAATGTCCTCCAACGTGCAATGGATCCCTTCGACGATGCCTCCCTCTGTCGAGGGCCTCCAAATGACACAAGCAAATAGACGGTCCGATTTGCGCCAAGTCCTCAACCTCTTGAAATAGTGCCATAACATACAGCGAACATCGAGACGTTGCAGTAGCAGATCCAATACTGTCTCCCCTGTTCCTGAGAAAACCAGGAGCGACACCGAAGATTCAAATGAAACGCCAAACCCACCTTAGGCAGAAAAAAAAAAAAAAAAAAAAAGAGAGAGAGGGCACCGGCCTCAAAATCACCCTTTCTTTAGACATAATGAAGAAGGGAGCTCAACACGATAAAGCTTGAAGCTCCGAGATCCTCCTCGCCGAGCATATAGTTACGAGAAAAATAGTCTTTAATGTGAGATCTTTCAGGGAACAAGCCGCCAGTGGTTCAAAAGGAGACTTGGTAAGCACCAACAGCACAAGGTTCAAGTCCCACAGAGGAACGACAGGATGCACCAGGGGTCAAACCTACTTTATCGCCCTCAGAAAACATTGGACATCTGGGTGTGCCCCCAAAGGAGACACCCCAAAGCCTGTAACAGGAGATGGCTGCCACCTGCATCTGCAGGAAACTACAGGCTAAGTCCTTGTTGAATCCGTCTTGCAAAAAGGCGACTACTTCCATTACAGCTGTCTGCAGTGGGCAATAGCCTGCCCTTTCGCTCCAATTCTCGAAGAGTCTCCAAACACGGATATATACCAAAGAGGTCGATCATCTATGCGACCACAACATTGCAATGACCGGTTCTGAGTAGGCCCTCTGCGTTAACCTAGCCCTCTCAAGAGCCATACCGTAAGAGAGAACCTCTCCACTTGAGGCATCCTCATTGGGCCCTGCATTAGCAGATCTGCTCGAGCAGGCAATCGCCAGGAGGGAGTAACTTTCAACCACACCAGATCAGCATACCAAGGTCTTCTTGACCAATATGGGACAATTAACACCACAAGACTCTGATGCGCCTCGATCCTCTGTATCACCCATCCTATGAGCGCCCAGAGCAGAAACACAAAGACGACCCTGTGTGGACCACTGCTGCACCACTGAATCGAGTCCTTCTGACATGCACTCCCGTCTTCTGCTGAAAAACCAAGATGCTTTTGCAGATTCAAATGTTGCCATGAGATCCATGATTGGCTATCCTCAACGCTGAACTATCTGGGAAAACACCGCTCTGTTGTGCCTCCATTCTCTGGGATTGATCCACATTCTGCTGAGGTAATTGGCTGCTATATTTTGCTTGCCGGCCATGTGTGCCACCAGGTTTGCCACCAAATGAAGCTCTGCCCACTCCAACAGGGTCTGTGCTTCTTCCTCCAGCTGAGCACTGCTGGTGCCTCCTTGCCGATTGATTAGACCACTGCTGTGGCATCTCACCGGCTTCCCTTCCAGGTAGGTCTGAAACCTCTCAAGAGCATAGAATACCACTCTCAATTCTAGGCGGTTGATGGGTCATCCCCCCTCCACCGGGGACTATGACCCCTGCGCAGTGCACCCCCCAACCAGAATGGCTGGCATCCATGGTGACCAGAAACCACTGTGGTGTCTCCAGCAGCATGCGCACTACCAGTTTTTCGGGCCACAGCCTGAGCGCCTTCTGGACCTCTGCCGGACAATGCAGCGGTAGCTTGAGCAGCTGGGCCTGAGCCAACTACCTCCTCTTTGCAATGGGCTCATGTGCACTCGAGTCGACAGTACCATTTCTATCGAGGCTGCCATGGAGCCCAAGAATTGGAGATAATACCATGCCATCGGAGCTAGCATGCTGAGGAAGCACCCGACGTGCCTTTGTGACTTTTACACCTTGTCTAGCAGCAATGACACTCGACCAAGGTTGGTCTGGAAGTGGGCCCCCAGATATTCTAAGTCTTGTGATGGCTGAAGATGGCTCTTCACCAAACTGACCATCCAGCCCAGCTCCTGCAAGCAGGAGATTACTCTCTCTGTGGCGCATATGCTTTCCTCCCTGGACTTTGCCCGGATTAGCCAACCGTTTTACGGGTGTACCGAAATTCTGTCTTGTCGGAGCGCCGCAGCTACCACCACCATGACCTTGGTAAAGGTCCGCGGTGCCATTGCTAGGCCAAACGGCAGTGCCTGAAACTGGAATTGCCTTATCGGAACCGTAAATCGCAGGAACTGCTGGTGTTCCTCTTGAAGTGGAATATGCAAGTAAGCCTCTGTGAGGTCAAGAGGGATGTCATGTACTCCCCCATCCGCATCACTACTATCACCGAGCATGTCTCCATATAGAAGTGCAGAACTCGTAGATAGCGATTTACCCCTTAGAGATCTAAAATCAAGCAGAAGGTACACTCTTTCTTAGGGAAGTTGAAGTAAATGGAGTATCAACTGCACCTGCACTGGTCTGGCGGAACCTCCACCACAGCGCGTAATTCTAAGAGTCACAACAGTGTCTGCCTTACTGCCTGCCATTTCGTTAGGGTTTTGCACAGAAAGTTGACAAAGGCTTCTCACAGAGGTCGTGTGAACTCCAAGGAGTAACCTTACTGGATGATGCACAGAACCCATTGGTCGGAAGTGAGCCTGGTTCAGGCTTCGAAAAAGTCCTGAGGCCGACCCCCACGGGACTCACTGCCACCTGGACATGCCTCGCCTCATTGGGCTTTCTTGGGCCCCGAGGATGCAGAGGGGAAAAAACCTCTACCTGATCCTCTGAAGCCACAAAAAAAATCTGGCCTCTGGCCAGAAAACACCCTCTCTGATAAGGGGCCAACCATGCCGTGTGAAAATGCCTGAAATCTCTAAATTGTCCCCACTCCGGGAGCCCGGAGCGGAATGGCTTCTGCTTATCCTCTGGCAATCTGACCCCTTTCGTCTCTCCAAGGCCCTTTACCAACTTTTCGAGATCCCCCCAAAGAGAAGTGTATCCCTAAAGGGGAGCTTACTGAGACAAGACTTGGAGGAAACATCTGCCACCCCAATTGCACAGCTACAAGTAGCACCGTGCAGCGACCACAGAGGCCATAACTTCTGACAAATAACAGATCAGGTCATAGGTGGTGTCTGGGATGTACGCTGCTCCCGATTCAAGCTTAGCCACCTCTAGCAGCTGGGACTTAGAACTCTCCAGGCCCTTCAGGAACCTATGTGTCCATCGTGGGCATGTCCGCACCACAAAGACCCCGCAGATGGCTGCCTATAAGGACAGGGCATTAATCTCGAGAGACTGCTTGAGGAGCGTCTCTAGCTTCCTATCCTGCACAGTCTTTGAGTGCAGAGCTACCTTCCACAGGGACAGTAGCTTTTTTTGTGACCGCTGAAACCACAGCGTGTACAAAATGCCCTTATCCTTTTCCTGTAATGGGTAAAGACAGGACATAGTCCTTGTGCCCTTCAGCACGGCTTCAGGACGATCCCATTCATTCTGCATCATCTGTCTAATCACTCTGTGCAGAGGAAATGCTGTTTACATAGTCCTGACTGGCTGAAAAAGCAGATCTTCCAACGGTTCCTCCTCTCCAGGACCGTCTGTTCTCAAATTAAGGGCTTTGGCTGCATACGCAATGAGCGCTGCTAATTTCTTTCTCCGAAAAACCTGCACAATTTGTGCCTCTTCTGCCTGAGGGATCTCTCCGTCCTCCAAATCTGAATCAGATCACCACTCCTCTGCCAGGTTCTAACTCCTCCAAATGCAATGACCCCGGCTCCTCCCAGGAGTCCTCTTGTAACCCTTGTTTACTTGGTCCTGGTTCTTCTTCCTGCTGCTTCTGCAGGGAGAGCTCCAAAAGGAGCCTTGCCCCTAAGCTGCTCAGAACCAACGTCCCCCTGCTGCCACATACAAAAGACTCTAGGCATGAGGACAAACTCCAACATAAAGCTCTGTGTTGCTGAGGGGTCGTGTCCCTTCTTAACCACCATGGCCTTAGGTGCTCTTTTTGCCTTAGCTTTTCCGGCTTTTACGATCGGCCTGTCTCTGCCAGCCACTCCCCCGCCTTATGAGGGAAGCTGTGGCCCCAAGGATCTCCCTGTTCCTGCGGTCTGAGTGGGAATGTCCCCAGTCGCCCGTTCTTTCGATGCACTGCCTGCATCCTTACCTTCTGTCTCCAGAGCGGTGGACTTGGCTCTGCAGCCGCAGCAGCAGCCTTATCCATGACGTGCTTGCGGGATCCACATGTGCCACAGGAGGCCTTTGAAGGCATGCTGCTCTTTTCGCCTGTGCCCCTCACCCTGCCCCTTTATTTCTTATTGGGAGCCCCCCCCCCCCCTAAATCTAGGAAGGCCCCTACCTGGAGAAAATACAAAAACACGTTTAAATTGAATCTCTCCGCCTTTAAAGCACTTGGACAGGGCAGCTCCCTTTTAAAAATATAGAAACATGAAGGCAGAAAATGACTACATGGTGTATCTAGTCTGCCCTTCCATATCAACCACTACAATAGTCCCTTTTTCCCTTTTAGAGATCCTGTGTTTGTCCCATGCTTTTTTAATTCAGATACTGTCCTCATCTCTACCACTTCCACTGGGAGACTATTCCACGCATCTACCACTCTTTCCGTAAAGAAATATTTCTGCAGATTACTCCCGAGTCTATCCCCTTTCACCTTCATCCTAGGTCCCCTCATAGCAGAGCTTGCTTTCCATCAAAAGAGGCTCTCCTCCTGTGCATTTATGCCGTGGAAGTATTTAAATATCTCAATCATATCATCGCTAAACCGCCTTTCCTCTAACGTATACATATTAAGATCATTAAGTCTGTCCTCATATGCTTTATAACAAAGACCACTAACCATTTTAGTAAGCACCCTCTGTACGACTCCAGAGAGCATGGAAGCATCGACGCGCAAAGGCACTGAGACTCCTACATTCACGACCTAGAGGACTGGATGCATGTCTCTTTGCACTTTTCATCTTTCTCATGGCTGATTCCACCACCATTGAATGGTGTGGTAACTGAGTTTTTTGAAAGCCAGGAGAAGGTGGAACTCGATACATGGTATCAAGTCTTCGAGAATGAGGAGATGTGGTTAAAGGTGTTTCCCACATCCTTAGCATAAGATCATGTAAAATCTCATGAATAGGCAGAGCAGCTGTCTCTTTGGGAGCCTTAGGGTATTGGAGAATTTCAAATTCCTTTGCCCTAGGCTCTTTTTTCAGGAGCTAGTGTGATGGAAAGGCCTCGGGCCACATCACGGATAAAGTCCTGAAAGGACATATCCTCTGGCGGAGACATTCTGTGCTGAGGAGAAGAGGAATCCTCGGGGAGAAGTACTCTTGTATCGGCAGAGTCTTCAGAGTCTTCAGACTCAGAGGATTCAAAATACCTCCTTTCCCGGTGATCGTGCAAAGCATGGTACCAGTATCGATCGAAGTTGGTATTGGGTTGTTCCGGTACCGATCTGTCGATGCCGGAGACATACGCATGACTCAGTATGGGTGGCATACCCGCCAATGCTAATGCAGTCGGTACCTGTTCCGATGTCGGTACTGGTTGAGGTGTCTGAAGCGGTTTCAACGGTACCGAAGCCGTGAGAAGAGCCGCTAGACTGCGTTCGATAGCAAGGAATCTCTGGTCTATTGATGCTGCCGATGCTTGGGTGTCGGTACCGGTAGAAGCGGCCGGAACCCCAGAACATGGCGCCAGTAGTTCTGCCGAGGTTGAGGCCTCGAGAACATCCTGGAGCCCCGTTAGTGCTTTGGAAGCTAAAGCCTCCCGGCAGGGCAGTTTTGCCGGTGAAAATTCCTCAAGGGCAACGCCAGGGGCAGCTCGATACTTAGAAGGAGATCCACCCTTTGAGGATCGACTAGATTTATGTTTAGTTACCTGAGATCCATGGGAGGAAGATGATGCCCTGGAGGACATCGATGCAACAGACGCCACGTCTTGAGGGAAAAAGGGTGCTAAGTTTAGCAGCTCGGTTCTGCCGGCCCCTTTTTGACATCATTCCACAGGAGTGGCACTCTGAAATAGAGTGGTCAGGACCTAAACATTTGAGACACCAATCATGGGTTTCGGTGACGAAAATAGTACCGCCACATTTAGAACATTTCTTAAAACCTGAAGTAGGTTTTAAGGAAAAATTGGGCCTAGTGCCCAAAATGGCACCTAGCACCAAGGAAAAAAGGTTTCTAAAGTAAAACACCTCAGAAACTAATTTTTTTTTAATTTTTTTTTTTTAAAGAAAGAAGGAAGAACTGGTGTCGAAGGAAGGCAGATGCGACCACAAAAACAAAGATTAAAGACAACGTTTTTCTGTGATGACAGGGGTATGTGACCTGTCAGCTCCGCGGAAAACGAAGAACTGGAGGGGGACAGTTGGAAAGGCAGCGCGCAGGCGCTGTGGGATGCTCCCAAAAGCTTTCCTATTGGACGCTGGGGAGCGTTCCCGCACAGGCTCCATCGGTACCGACGATACCTATATGTGAAGACTACATTCCTGCTTGTTCCTGGAGATCGCGTTTCTCCCGAGGAAATATTGATGGACAGAGCACACAGATCACTGGGGGCACTGAGTGAAAACAGACCCAGAGACATTATTATCTGTCTAACAAGATATAAAATGAAAGAAAAGATTGCAGCAAAAATGCGGAGTTTGAGGACTTTAAACTGGCAAGGTTATCCAGTATCTATCTATAAGGACCTATCTTGGGAACACTGCAGCACGAAGAGAAATGCAGCCTGTCAAACAGATTAAATATAGATGGCTACATCCCTTTGGACTCTCTTTTACTCTAAAAGGGAAAACTTGGAGAGTGCAGTCTGTGGAGGAGGCAAAGGCAGCACTCCAAGAAGCAGGGGATCAAGCTCCAGAGATCAGATAGAAGACAAGAGACTGCAACATCGGGACTGGAGTAGAAAAGTGCAAAAGTATGGAGGAGTTAAAGAAGGGACTGAGTAAAGAGGGCAGGAAAATTTTAAAAGCTCAAGGACATGGCGCTGATAAAGGGGCGTTCAGTATAAATATGAATAAGAAGGAGGAGGAGAGAGTGGAGGTGGACAGGCGGAGAAAGAAATGTCTAAGTAGAGATGTTTAGAATGTTATTGTTGAAAAAGTATATTCATGCTTAAAGATGTTAAAGTTGATACTACAGGAGTAGGAAATGAAGCAGAAGGGAGGGAAGAAAATATTGAGGGGGGTGTGGGAGCAGGGGGGGGAAGCGCTATAGGCAGAGGGATGAAGGGATGGAGGATGGAAGGAAGATAGGGAAGGTTAGGGCGGGGGAGGCAAGGGACGCACTACTCTAGTAACGCCTGGACAATGAGGTGGGGAATGGGGGAGGGGAGGGGAGAGAGGGAGGAGGGAGCAAAGAGAAGGGAAGAAGCGGCAAAAAGTGGAGAGGGGACGGGAGGAGAGGCCACATAGAGGAGAAAGGAAAAATAAAAGGAAGACTTTTAAATAAGAAAACTAAAGAGTTAGTGATAACTACAATAAATGCAAAGGGACTGTGAACGCAGCAGAAGCAGAGACTCCTGGAAAGAGAGGGCAGACGTATGAATGCGGATATCATTTGTGTATAGTTGACGCACTTGCGAGTGGGTCAGGAATACATGATATCTTCAAAGTTCTACCCAAAGATGATATTGGCAGGGCAGCGAGCAAATCCCCAAAGGGGAGGGGGTGGGAATAATAGTAGGAGAAGCATATCGACACCTGGTGGAAGGGGAGAGGGAAAGAGGGAAGATAGGTGGGGGTGCGGCTACGAATTGGGGAGGAAGAGGTGTGGGTGATAAGTATATATGGGCCAAATGAGGAACAAGGGGAAACCTATGAGAAAAATATCGAGAGAATTGGAGGAGCTGGGGGATATCCCTATAGTGATGAGAGGGGACTATGACCTAACTTTCAATCCGAGACTAGATAATCATCTGCCTGACCGATCGGCGTCCAGCACAGGGAGTAGGATCGGAGCCTCCTCCTGCTCCTTGCACCAAAGGCCAATCAGGCCCCAGCAGGACTTTAAAATTTAAATCACCGAAGGGTGCGAACATCGCCATCTGCCCGCCCTAATCGGCATCCAGCACAGGGAGCAGGATCAGAGTCTCCTCCTGCTCCCTGCAACGAAGGCCAATCAGGCCCCAGCAGGACTTTAAAATTTAAATCACCGAAGGGTGCGAACATCGCCATCTGCCCGCCCTAATCGGCATCCAGCACAGGGAGCAGGATCAGAGTCTCCTCCTGCTCCCTGCAACGAAGGCCAATCAGGCCCCAGCAGGACTTAAATCACCGAAGGACTCGCCCGCGCCTGAGGGCCCTTTGGCGCGGACAGTAGGCGCCACCACAATTCCAGTACCGGCAGACTACAGCAAACGGAATGGAGCCTAACACCACCATCCGAAGAACACCCTGAAGCCTGCAGCCTATACACCAGGGGAATCAGAAGCTCAAAACCGGACACAGACCAGAGACAAACCAAGACACAGAACACGAGGAACTGTGATGAAACCTTGCACACAGCACTCAGCTGAACAAAGCATCCATACGTAACTCAACCACACAAAGTTAAACCAACTGTACCTGCCAACTAGCCACTGCACATTCAACCCTAACCCACTGCCATCCACTCAACATACCCAAAGACAAGTAAAATGGATAAAGAGATATTACTCACACTACTCCTTCTCCTCCTACTCCTCAAAAGCGGATACTCACATGCTGGAGAAGCCAAATTACCATCACTCACACACCAGATACCAATTATACAAACAGGCAGATATGCAACATACAAGATACATACAGCTACGACTCAAAAACACCACAGACTACGAAGAATATTACACATAACTCATACCAGCAATGAAGAAACACCTCCTATCAAAATACCACAAGATACCACACTCTCCTGTGCATTAGTCAATGCCCGTTCCATACGGAACAGATTCCACACAATAATGGATTACATACAGAACCAGGACATAGACATCATGTGCATCACCGAAACATGGCTCTCCGATACTGACAATGTACTCATAAATCAAATGGCCTCCCAACAGTATACAATACACAACTCCACAAGACCAACACGTAGAGGTGGTGGTGTGCTAGTTATTGCAAAGTCACACCTACAATTCAACACGACATCCAACAATCGAACCACAGGAAGTAACATAGTAACAATCTCAAACAAACATCTAGTACTCTGCCTCCTCTACAGAGCCCCAAGCTCAAATGAAGACGAACTCTCCACCATACTAGAACAAATCTGCTCCCTGGCAATCCAAAACAAACCGCTCATAGTCCTAGGGGACCAACATTCCATCATTATCCACCCAGAATCAAAATACCTTCATGGAAACAATGGAAGATCTGCAGTACATCCAACTAATAAATACCCCAACCCACAAGTTGTGAGGAACCCGCGACCTTGTATTCACACCAAACCAAGAGGACTTGATAACACAAAACAGTCTCCCCAATCCCTTGGTCAGACCATCACATGATCAACTTCTCCCTAAACACACCCATGATGAGCCGAACACCTGAAACAAACCTCAAGGAAAAAAGGAGATTTTGAACCTTTCACAAGACAAATTCCTGGAAGACGTACTGCCAGAACTAGAGCAAAACATAAGAAGTAATTAGACCTTACCTGCTAATTGGTATTCCTGAAGGATCTCCAGTCCAGTCCCTTCATTCTGGGTTGTGCTCCTATTCCTGCAGCTTGGAGACTGAGTAAGTCATTTTCTTGATGACGTCAGGATATATACGAGTAGCACCGACACCACCCACCAGCCTCAGTATCCTGTTGACAAAGCAAAACTAAAACGGAGAGACAACTAACCAACAATAAAACAACTATAATACTCAAAACTATTATACCACCCCTCCCAAACCCCGAGGACGACCCCAACGCCCCCCAAGGGAAGGGGAGGAGGCTTACTTGACATAGCACCCTGTAAATTACCTAACAAGATGTGCAGCACTACTGATAACAGGGCTCTGCTTCGGTCCAATCCGCCCCGACACCAGAACTTCTAGAGAAGCCTGGCACAAACACCCTTCTGTGCCAACCACTCCCCATAAACTGCTTCGAACAGGCAGCAACACCGGGTGAGACCAGGGACTGGACTGGAGATCCTTCAGGAATACTAATTAGCAGGTGAGGTCTAATTACTTCTTCCTAATCGTCCCTCCAGTCCAGTCCCTTCATTCTGGGATGTAACAGAGAAGGTCCGGTTTGACAGGACCCTCCCAAGCTTGATCGAAGCACCACTCTCCCAAAACCTGCATCCGTCGCTGCCTGTACATCCAACCTGTAGTGCTTGGCAAAGGTATGCAGAGAAGACCAAACTGCCGCTCTGCAAATGTCCAATGGAGGAACCAAACTAACCTCTGCCCAAGAAGATGCCTGAGCTTGAGTGGAACACGCTCGCAATCCCACCAGGACCCGTCTTCCCCTTAGAATATACGCGGAAGCAATGGCCTCCCTGATCCACCTGGAAATTGTGGCCTTGGCCGCCGCTTCTCTCTTGACAGCCCTCCGAACACCACAAATAAACGCTCCAACTTGCGGAAGGCCTTAGTAGTACTCTTCAGATACCGCCTCAAAACTCTATGCACGTCCAGAAGGCGCAGTCGCACATCTCCCTCTCCCTGCTCTAAACCGGCAAAGACCGGAAGTGACACCGGCTGATTGACATGAAATGGAGAAACTACCTTGGGCAAAAAGGACAGAACTGTTCTCAACACCACCTTCTCTGTGGAAAAAACGAGGAAGGGCGGGCGACAAGACAACGCCTGCAACTCAGACTCGCCTGGACGAACAGATGGCCACCAAAAACACCACCTTGAGAGTTAAGTCCTTAAGAGAAGAATGCTCAAGGGGTTCGAACGGCGCCCCGACCAGAGAATCCAATACCAAATTGAGATCCCGAGGAGGCAACACCAAGCTCTGATGCGGCCGCATCCGCCTGACCGCCTTAAGAAATCGAACCACATCGGGGTGTTAACCTAACTCTTTACTCTTAACCTTGCCCCTGTAGCAAGCGATAGCCGTTAGCTTTACCCGCAAGGAACTGGCTGCCAGCCCCTTCTCCAGGCCAGACTGTAAAAAATCCAACACCTCTGATACCGCCATTGACAAGGGCTTCTTGCATCTTTCCTCACACCAGTTCTCAAAGATGCGCCAAATCCTCACATACGCTAAACAGGTAAACCGCTTGCGGACCTTCAGCAAGGTTGAAATCACTGCTCCCGAATAACCTCTTAAGCAGCCTTGCCCTCTCAATAGCCATGCTGTAAGCGAGAACCGAGCCACCTGCGGCATCCTTACCGGACCCTGCCTGAGAAGATCCTCTCTTACCAGGAGCCTCCATGGTCGATCTGCCAGTAGTCGAATGAGATTGGCATATCACAGCCGCCTCGGCCAGTCTGGAGCAATCAGGATCACCAACCCCTGATGTGCTTCTATTCTCTGAAGAACTCTGCCGATGAGCGCCCAAGGAGGGAACACATAAAGCAACCCCTCCGAGGGCCACTGTTGAACTAGGGCGTCCAGCCCTTCCGACATTCCTTCTCTTCTTCTGCTGAAGAATCTGCTAGTCTTGGCCGACTCCCAGCGCGCCATCAAATCCATCACCAGTGGCCCCCATCGGAGAACCACCTGTTCGTAGACGTCCTGGCTGAGCTCCCACTTGCCATGATCTATCTTGTGCCTGCTGAGGAAGTCGGCCGTGACGTTCTCCACTCCAGCAACATGCTGGGTTGAAATGGCTACGAGATGATCCTCGGCCCATCTCATGAGACCTTCCGTCTTCTCCTCCAATAGAAGGCTGCTTGTACCGCCTTGCCGATTGATGTAGGCCACTGATGTAACTTGTCTGAAAGAATTCTGACCGCTCTCCCGAGAACCCAAATCCGGAACGCTCCGAGGGCCATCGTCACTGCCCACAACTCCAATCTGTTGATGGGCCATTGCGACTCCTGGGCACTCCAGCTTCCCTGGGCAAAGTGTCTCTCGCAGTGTACCCCCCTGCCTGACAGACACGCGTCCGTCGTCACCTGCATTAACCGGGAGGTGTCGAGAGGCATTCCCTTCTCCAGACTCCTGGGCGAGAGCCACCACTGTAGAGATGCCTTGCCTGCTGCTGTACAGGGTAGGACCGTTGACAGAGGCTGCTTCTGATGTGACCGGCACCGCAACAAAGCCCACTGGAGAGGACGCATATGCGCTCTGGCCCATGGCACTAGGTCTAACATCGCCACCATCATCCCCAGTACCTGCAGGTAATGCCACGCTGACGGAGTCTTCCGAGCCACAAACTCTCTCACCAAAACAGCGTAGGCTCTCTGCCCTCTGAGCTGGCAAGAAAATGTTGCGCGATAGTGTTGAACCTTGCCCCCAAATACTTGATCTCCTGAGTGGGCACTAACTTGCTCTTTGCTTGGTTGATCACCCACACCAAGCTCTGAAGAAGGAGAGCTACTATCCTGGCCGTTGCCTTCAAACTTTCCTCCCTGGACTTGGCCCTGATCAACCAATCGTCCAGGTAAGGATGCATGTGTATGCCTTCTCCGCGAAGAGCCGCTGCCGCCACCACCACCATCACCTTGGTGAAAGTGCGAGGAGCCATCGCCAGGCCGAACGGCAACGCTCGAAACTGAAAGTGACCCTGCAGTACCGCAAAGCGCAGGAACTGCTGGTGAGCTTCTCTGATGGGAATGTGAAGATACGCCTCAGTGAGGTTGAGAGAAGATAGAAATTCTCCCTGCCTCACCGCCACTATCACCAACTTCAGAGTTTCCATCCGAAAGTGTGGAACCCGAAGAAATCAATTGACATGCTTGAGATCTAGAATGGGTCGCCAAGACCCTTCTTTCTTTGGGACCACAAAATAGATTGAGTACCGACTGCAGCCGTATTGATACCTTGGCACCGGGATCATCGCCCCCAACGCTAGCAGCTTTGCCAGGGTTTCTGCTACTGCTGCGCGCTTGGCTACCATCCTGCAAGGTGACTGGATGAACGAGGGAAGGACTGGTCTTGCAAACTCTAGGGCAGCGATGGCGAACCTATGGCACGCGTGCCAGCTGTGGCACGCGAAGGCCTTGCAGCTGGCACGCGGGAAGGTCCGCAATTAGTTTTTTTTTTTTTTTTTCAATTTTACTTGTCTGCTGCCGCTGTCGGGGCCGCCGCGGCAAAATCGAGCGTGCCGCGGGGCCCCCCTGTATCCGGCAGAGCCTGCCCTCCCCGTAGCAGCTCTCTCTTTGGAGCTGCAGTCAGACGCGCCGGCTTGCAGAGCGCGAGGGGAAGAGTTTCCCTTTCGCGACTCTGTTAAGCCCGCGGGGGCTGATGGGAACTTCCCATCAGCCCCCGCGGGTTTAACAGAGCAGCGAGGGAGAAACTCTTCCCTCGCGCTCTGCAAGCCGGCGCGTCTGACTGCAGTTCCAAAGAGAGAGCTGCTACGGGGAGGGCAGCCTCTGCCGGTTACCGGGGGGCCCCGCGCCCCGCCCTATTCTGCCGCGGCGGCCCCGACAGCGGCAACAGACCGGTTTTCTTTTTTTTCAATTTTCCCTGGGCGGGGGGCGGGGTTAGGAGTGGTGATGTGATGGGCTGGGCTGGGCTGGGCTGGGGGAGGGGTTAGGAGTGGTGATGGGCTGGGCTGGGGGGGTTAGGAGTGGTGATGGGCTGGGCTGGGCTGGGCTGGGCTGGGCTGGGGGGTTAGGAGTAGTGATGGGCTGGGCTGGGGGGGGGTGTTAGGAGTAGTGCTGGGCTGGGGGGATTTAGGAGTGGTGATGGGCACTGGGCTGGGGGGGTAGGAGTGGTGATGGACACTGGGCTGGCTGGGGGGGGTTAGGAGTGGTGATGGGCACTGGGCTGGCTGGGGGGGTTAGGAGTGGTGATGGGCGCTGGGGGGGCTTAAACTAAAAATTGGGTGATGGGGGATTAGGACTGGAAATGGGCTGGTGGGATTAGGACTGGAAGTGGGTTGATGGGGGGTTAGGACTGGTAATGGGCTATGGGGGGGCTTAAACTGAAAATTGGGTGATGGGGGATTAGGACTGGAAATGGGCTGGTGGGATTAGGACTGGAAGTGGGCTATGGGGGGCTAGGACTGGTAATGGGTTGGGGTTGCTAGGACTGGAAATGGGCTGAGTGGAAGGGGGCTTGAACTGCAAATAGCTGTTGGGGATGGGGCTTGGAATGGAAATGGGCTGAGGGGAAGTGGGGGGCTTGAACTGCAAATAGCTGATGGGGACGGGGCTTGGAATGGAAATGGGCTGAGGGGAAGTGGGGGGCTTGAACTGCAAATAGCTAATGGGGAGGGGGACTTGGAATGGAAATGAGCTGAGTGGAAGGGGGCTTGAACTGCAAATAACTGATGGGAAGGGGGGCTTGGAATGGGCTCTTAGGGGAGGGAGCTAGGACAGGAACTGGGCTGATGGATGGGCTAGGATAGAACTGAGAATTGGGTGTTGGGGGAGCTAAGATTGGAAATGGGCTGTGGTGGGGGCTTGGATTGAAATGGACTCATGGAGGGGCTAGAACTGGAGGTAGGCTCATGGGGGGCTTGGATTAGAAATGGGCTGAGTGGAGGGGAGCTAGGATTTAACATGAGCTGATGGTGGGGCTAGGAAAGGACTAGAAATGGGCTGATGGGAGGCTGGTATTGGAAATGAGCTGATGAAGGGACTCGGATAGGACTGGAAATGGATGGGGGAGCTAGGACTGGAAATGGACTGATGAGGGGACTAGAAGGGAGCGGATACTGGGTGGGGCTGGAACTAAAAGGGAGCTGATGTTGGGGGAGATTAGAAGGGGATGGGG
The DNA here is from genome assembly GCA_033557465.1 of Ichthyophis bannanicus. Taxonomy (NCBI): domain Eukaryota; kingdom Metazoa; phylum Chordata; class Amphibia; order Gymnophiona; family Ichthyophiidae; genus Ichthyophis; species Ichthyophis bannanicus. Next base: position 28,841,360 of record CM066036.1, on the reverse strand, counting down.
CTGGGAGAATGAAATGGAGAGGGGAAAAATATTTTGTGTGTGAGGGAAGAAAAATGTACAATTGGCCGGGTATTGGGAGAGTAAGTGGGGATTGAGGATGGAGGGGTAAAATTTGAGTGGATGAAATAGGAATGAGGAAAGAGCAAAAGGAGAAAGATTAGTATGTTAAAGCGGATGTAGAGAGAGAGAATGGAAAAAAAAACTAGAAGAGAGAAGAAAGGACAAATGGACAGCAGATGATGGAGAGTTAGCAGAAAACATGAAGAAACCAGAAGAAAGTGGCTGGAGCAATTGCAACTGTGTAACTGAGCTGAGGTATTCTGTTTATGTAATTCCTTTTTGACATTGCCACTTGTTCTCTTTCCCCAGTAGGTCATGTATTGTTGTTCTCTGAAATGTATTGGTTTAATATTTGCAGTGTTGCCTTTTGATAGGTATGGTATGGTGCTTTGTGACTCCTGGTAGTGCTGTTAGGATACGGCGGGTTTGCTATTGGTTCTAAATGGGCAGTGTTTGTAGTAGTTCCTAATGTGCCTGGCGGTTGGCACTGGATTATAGTAATGTAGAAATCTTTTAGTCTGTCTTTATCCATACACTCATTAAGAGACATGTTTACTAAAAGTTAGTGTATGTTAGCATTATGCAAATATTTATGCAAATTGACGTGCTGGCACTTTGAGGAAATTCTTTGGTTTTGTGCGGCAGTTTGGGCACTCGGGCTCAAAAAGGTTAGCCATCACTGCTCTAGGGCATATCTGAATTTTACCACCTCCAGGACCCACTGGTCGGAAGTTACCCGGACGCAGGTGGGAAGGAACTGCCTTAAACGACCCCCTACTGCCAGCACCCCCACCCGAGCCCCCATTGTCTCACTGCGGTTTTCTCTGGCCAGAGGATACAGAAGAGGCTCCAAAACCTCTCCCCGCTCCTCGAAACCCACGGAAACCTTGACCTCTGGCGGGAAACCTGCCCCTCTGAAAGGAGTTCTGCCGAGCTGGCCTAGACCTCCGAAACTCCCTTTGTTGAGAGCGCTCCTGAGACGAAGGGCGCCCCTGCTTGGGCCTATCCTCCGGAAGCCTACCCCCTTTAGACTTCCCTAAGTCTTTCACCAACTTGTCCAAGTCCTCTCCAAAGAGCAGCTTCCCCTTAAAGGGAAGTCTGCTGAGGGGGGACTTGGAGGAAGCATCCGCTGCCCAGTTTCGGAGCCAAAGATATCGGCGAGCAGCCACCAGGGAAGCCATGTTCTTTGATAGTCAGTATGACCTCATCAGAAGCTTATCAGCTAGATAGGCCGCTCAGGACTCAATCCGCGCCACATCCCCTTGCGGCTCTACCTGCGACCCCTCAGCCGACTGCAGCTGCTGGGACCACCTCAAGCACACCCGGGCCACCCAAGCCTCACAAACCGAAGCTTGAAGGGCCATGGCACTAATGTCGAAGGCCTGTTTCAGCAAGGTGTCCACCTTCCTGTCCTGACCATCCTTCAGAGCTGCACTGCCCTCCACCGGAATGGTAGTCTTCTTGGTCACGGCAGATACCACCACATCCACTCTGGGAGACTTTAATAACTCCTTTTCTGCCTCAGGCCACGGGTACAAACGCGCCATAGAGCGCACTCCCCTTAGTCCGGACTCCAGCTGATCCCACTCGTCCTGTATCATCTGCCAGACTACCCTGTGTACTGGGAAGACTTTCTGCGACTTCCGGACTACCTGAATCAATGGATCCTCTACAGCACTTCAGTGGACATATTAAGTACCTTCAAGGACTCTCCAATCAATGATGGTAACTCCTCACGGCGAAAAACTCACAATTCTCGCCTGCTCCACAGGAATCTCACCTTCCTCTTCCCTCAAATCTCTGTCTGATTCCAGAATCTCCGAATCTGGGGAAGTGGGCTCTTCCTCCTCTGCTCTCGCCCTCTTGGCAGGGATGTCTGGCACAAGAGGCTTGTTCTCCGCCTCCCGTTTATGAGGACCTTGACCCTCCTGTTGATGCATACAAAGCTTTGTGCAACAAAAGCACAAATTCCAGGGAAAAACCACGGAGGCCTCCCTCCACCGAGGAGGTGCCCGGTAGTGGCTGAGAGGATACCTGCTGCCCTGCCGGCAAGGGGGCAGCGATCCCTCCCCAAGGACCCCCTCCAATGCTTCCCCTATTTCCATTGATCCAGAAGCTGATGGGGGCTGCTTTACACTGTCCTGGAGCTCCTGCTCCACAGAGGCTGCCTCCAGAGTGAAGCCCCTGCACACTCCAGTTTCAGACACCACACCCCTGCGGGCCCCACAGAGAAGGCACTGAGGACGCGCAGGCATTGCACCTGCTTGACACTACTCTCTTTTTTAAACGCAAACTCTATAAAAAGAAAAGAAAAAAAAAAAAAAAGGAAAGTAGTCGTCCCTTGTTTATCACGGTTAATCCGTTCCAGACTCTACCGCAATAAGTGAATTTCCGCGAAGTAGGATTCTTTATTTATAAATCTAATATTTTCGTAGTTATAGGTTGTAAGCAGGTTTTCTATGCTCTTAACACCCCTTTAGTCACCATTACACTCGTATTTGAAAAAACCGTGATAGAGTGAAGCCGCGAAAGTCGAAGCGCGAAGTGGCGAGGGATGACTGTATAACAACTACCTTACCATATACAACATTTAGAACTATATCTAATAGCTAACAATAAAGTATCTATATTCTTGGACTCTATCAAAAATAATAAAACCAAATAAAACTAAATTTGCCTCAAAGGCCCCTACTGAAAACAGTAGAATCCCCTCTTACCATCCAGGTCCGTTCCTTCACCTCTCCCAGTAAAGCACAGCGCAGCTTAAAAGCGCACAAAGGCCAGAGCGGGAACTTTCATTCTGGACAACCACCACCCTGCCGCACGAGGAAACCGCCACGGGCCCAGCGGCCCGAATAAAACCCCCTCTGCCGACCTCCTACCTGCTTCTCCTTGCCGCTCCTCCGCTCTTCAATGCGGAACGAGGAGAGTGGACGCCACGGTCTTCCCGCCCTTGTGCTCAGCCGCCTCTGGGGCTTCGGCAACGAGGCAGGAGACCGAAGAAGAGGCCCTCCTCAGCTGGAGACTCGGCCGCACTGAAATAAGCCGGGCTCCGCTGCAACGAAGCAAAAACACTGCTTTTTCTTCTTTTTAAAGAAACGGGCCGAACCGCTGCAAGCCTCCTCCACCGGTGGTAGGGGGGGGAGGGGAAGGAGAGGAACGAGGGAACCCCAGGAAGAAACTAACTAAACGGAAGGGAATTAAACCAAAAGTAAACAATAAGTAAAGAAAAAAAACAAAGACCCCTCCTATACTATGTCTCTCCAGCAAGCCTATTCCACTAGCTTGCTGCTCACTCCAGCTGCTTGGAGACTGGGTAAAAACTGAGGCTGCTGGGTGGTGCCAGTGCTATATATATCCTGACGTCATCAAGACAATGACTTACTCAGTCTCCAAGCTGCAGGACTAGGAGCACAACCCAGAATGAAGGGACTGGACTGGAGAGACGATTAGGAACAGACCTTGATACCATCATTGCCAAATGGAACAAAACTCTACATAAAAGCAGCAATCGCACCAAATAAACCAATCAATGACAACAAAAAAAACCACTACGCCCCTGGTATTCAAGTGAAATCAACGAAAATAAAAAATGCCTGAGGAAAATGGAAAGACAATGGAGAAGAACCAAAAGCCATAACATCTTGACAAAATACAACGAAATGCAAGCCACATACCATAGTATGATAAACAGTCACAAAAGAAGGAATATCACTCAAGCCTGATAATGAAATCAATTAACAAACCAAGGGAGCTCTTCTCTATAGTAAGCAATCTCACGAAAGAACCGACGAAAAAAGAAGAGCCAAACTCCATTCCTCCACAAGACCTAGCCGACTATATACAACTCAAATATACACAGATACCACTCAAGAAACCACCCAAATCTAATATACAGCATATAAAGGATGAAACCTGGGACACATTCCACATCCAATCAAGGCAACAACTTGACTCCATCATAACGAACATAAACACAACCACCTCACCTATTGGCCCATGCCCAGTTACCTGGATCAAGCAAACAAAAGAATACCTAACACCCCATCTACAAATAATCGTTGAATCCTCACTCACTCAAGGATACCTCCCCCAGCAACTCAAGAAAGCATCCATCAGACCAATCCTTAAGAACAATAATCTTTACAAAAATGAACCAAACTCCTACCGACCAATATCTAGCCTCACCTTCATAGTCAAGATAATTAAAAAATATGTACAGCATCAACTACAGGACCACATAGACACCTACGCCCCACTGGACCCCCACCAATACGGCTTTAAACAAAACCACGGCGTAGAAACACTTATTACATCTCTCTTGGACACCCTCATAACAGTTATGGAGAATCTACACCGTGGCTTTGTATTATGCTTCATAGACATCACTGCTGCCTTTGACTCAGTAAATCACAACACTGTTGCAAAGACTCAGAGACATGGGGATAAATGGCACAGTGCTAGATTGCTTCTTACTTGCTGTGTACAGTGGGAGAGGTATGAGAAGAACCAAAAACCAACAGTCTGAACCCTTCACCCAACACCAAGGCGTCCCACAAGGCTCAGCTCTCTCAACACTACTATTCAATGTCTACATTCAGCCAATATGCAACATTATAAAACAATTCAACATCCATTACAGAATATACATAGACATCATGATATTCACCCCCATAAACATCAAACATCCAGACTACACACAAATCACAGCATGTCTTGAATCAATGTCAAAATGGCTTAACAGTCAAAGCCTATTCATAAATTACAGAAAAATATGAACTGATGCACATTACCAGGAGTACTATATTCTCACCTCCGGACTCAAAGATCTTTGACCACACCATAAGCAATAAACAGGAAGTCAAATACCTCAGTTACCTTTGAACAGCAACTCAGCTTCCAGCCTCACATCAAAAAGACGACCATATAAGCCTACCACAAACTCAGAATGCTATGCAAACTCAAACCACTACTCACCAACAACGACTTCCGAACTGTATGCCAAGCCATAATAATGCCTATATTAGATTTCTGTAACGCAATTTACCATGGCCTTCCAAAGAGAACAACTCTCCCCCTACAACTGGTGCAAAACACTGCGGCCAGAATCATTACTGGAACAGCAAAATACAAATGGTTTACCATGTACATTTTGATATAATATGATAATGTTATTTGGATTTGGAGTCTGCCTAATAAAAGAAAATTGACATAAACCCCACGCTCCATCAGCTACACTGGCTCCCTGTCTCTATATGCACCAAATACAAAAACATAATAATAATCTTCAAAACATTAAACAACCTCTCTCCAGCAACTCTCCAACCACTGATCAGAAAGACACCCCCAACCAGAATAAGAAGAGGAACAGACAACAACCTAGAGACCCCACTAAACTTCAGGAAAGCAAATCAATCCACCTGCAATAGAGCCTTCTCCCTGTATGCACCCCAGCTGTGGAACGATCTCCCCACCTCAACACGTGTAAAGACCTAGTAGACTTTAGGAAAGCAATAAAAACCCACCTTTTCCTAGAATACTTTGGAGCTACCCCAGAAGACTATGATCCCTGACAAAATGGACCACAAAACATTGCAACAGTTTCCTTGTAGATAGTTAGCAATTGTTAACCTCCAAGTTGTATATCCCTGTTCTATGTACAGCTTGTTGCTGTAATTGTTCCATGTGAACCGCTTTGAATGTATGATAAGGCGGTATAGAAGACCTGTTAAATAAATAAATAAAAAATAATAATAGTGGTGGGCAGAGCAGCGGGGGAAGGGATAGACAAAGCATGAAGATGATGCAGGAGAGGCTGGAACTGATAGATCTTTGGAGGAGTAGGCACCCAGGGGAGCATAGGTATACATTCTATTCACATGTACATGGATATGATCTGGGAAGATGGGAAATGGGTCTCACAGGTGAAGGAGGTGGAGCAAGGGGCAATTATATGGACTGATCATGCCCCAGTTACTGTGATTTTTGACATAGAAGAGGATGAGGGGGATAATATTTTGGATGCTAAATAACTCATTACTGGAGGAAGAAAGGCATGTGGAAGCAATAAGAGGGGCTATTCAGGAATATTTGTATTTTAATAAGATGGGGGATGTAAGGTTACAAACAGTGTGGGATGGGTTAAAGGCGGTGATTAGAGGGCAGTTAATAGGTATAGCAGCAAGACTTAAATGGGAGAAAGGGAAAGCGGAGGCTGAGCTACTAAGGAAAATACAAATTCTGGAAGCCCAACATCAGAGGGACTGTAATCCAGGGGTCACTTGCAATCTGATAAGGGCAAGAACAGAGTTAAGTAACTTTTGAGCAAAAGAAATAGCATACAAATTGAATGTGCTGAAGCAAAAATATTTTGAAGGGGGTAATAAAGCAGGGAAAGTTTTGGCAGGTAGATTGAAGGCCCAACGGCAAGCAGCGTACAGATGGAATCAGGGATAATAAAAGGGAGGATGGTGCACCACACAAAGGAAATTAGTCAGATATTCCAAGGATATTACCGAAAACTATATAAAAGTGAGTTACAAAAGGGACAGGAGGAGATAAGGGAATTTTTGCAAGAATGTAACCTGAAACAGGTCACGCCTGAAGACAGGGAAAGAATAGGGGAAGAAATCAAGGAGGGAGACGTGAAGGAAGCTATAAGATTTCTAAAAACAAGAAAATTCCTGGAATTGGATGGATTTACGGCAAAATTCTGCAAGAAGATGGAAGAATAGGTTACGCCAGTACTGACTCAGGTTTTTAATAAGGTACTTGCAGGAGAAGGGATACCCAAGACTAATGGTGTTGCTGAACCCTGGTAAGGACAAGGGTGTGTGTGGATCTTATCGGCCTATATCACTGATTAATTTGGATGCAAAAATACTAGCGAAGGTTTTGGCAAATCGTATACAAGAAATAATACCGAAGGTAATACACAGGAACCAAACAGGTTTTGTAAAAGGAAGGCAAGGGAGTGACAATATAAGGAAGGTGATGAACATTGCCTGGCATCTCCAGAATAAGGAGGAGGTGATACTGATCACAGTAGATGCAGAGAAAGCGTTTGACCAAGTAGAGTGGCCGTATATGTTTCAAGTGTTGGAGCAAATGGGATTTGGGGACAAATTCATAGCATGGATAAGGGCCCTGTATGAACATCCTAGTGCAAGGATTAGGATAAATGGGGGGTATTCTGAGAAGTTCACACTAGAGAGAGGTAACAGACAAGGGTGTCCACTGTCACCACTCCTGTTTGCATTGACGACTGAACCCCTGACAGAAGCGATAAGGCGGGATGTGGATATAAAAGGAGTGCACATTGGAGGTAAAGAGGAAAAAATAGCGTTATTTGCCGATGATGTAATACTCACATTGCAGCAACCCTTAACGACCCTTCCAGCATTAATGGGAATAATTAAGAGATTCTGTAGTTTAGCAGGGTATAAAATAAATCAGAAGAAGATGGAGGTCCTTGGATTTAATTGAACGGGGTGACTAGAGGGAAGGTTAAAGACACATTTTAGCTTTAAATGGGTGACTCAACAATTTAGATATTTGGGAATACAATTAGGAAACGCAAAAGAGAGGGTTAAAACAATGGAACTATCAAGTGCTGACAGAAAACATAAGGAGAGATCTCTCTAGATGGGGGGAGCGTTAAGGTTGTCATGGTTGGGGCGTATAGCGGTAGTAAAGACAAATGTACTGCTACAATGGTGTTTTTGTTTGCAGCCTTGCCTTGTAGGGTGACCAAGAAGGAGATGGGAAAGTTACAAAACATAATTATGCAATTTATCTGGGAAGGGAAGCTCCCGAAGATGGGAAGGAATACGATGTACCTAATGAGGTCGGAAGGGGGCCTAGGGGTGCAATGTCTGATGAAATATTGAGGCAGCGCAATTAAGGTCACTCCCAGCATGGAGGGAGGGGTCGGATACAAATAGAGTCAGAGGGTGAGGACCTTAAGGAAGCAAGAATATGGGACCGGGGGGGGGGGTGGAGAGACAAAGAAGGGTATCGTAATCCCTTTAGGGAACAAATGTTCCAGGTATGGAGGAAATGGAGGGGCACCTTTTAGAAGGGAAGGTATATTCAAGGTACACACCTATTAGGGCGGTGGGTGAATGGGGGTCGGGGGGGGAACCTAAAAGGTATACACTGAGTGGAGTAGGAAAGGGTTAGTAAGGTTAGGACAATTAATAGGGGAAGGGAGGGGAATTTGAACATATGAGGAGCTACAGCACGATTATCAATCAGATCAGAAAGATTATTAGGCATATATACAATTGTGGTATTTCCTGCGAAAAAGGGAGGTAAAATTAATCATGGCCAGGAAACCTACACAGTTCAAGGAAGTGATGGGGAAGCAGAATTCACAGAAAGGGGCGATATCTAAAAACTTTATAAAACACTTCTCCAGAGGTTGGGGGGGGGGGGGGGAGCCGAAGGGACAGCAGAGATGCGAAGAGGAAGTCCCGGGACCATGGGATGATAGCAGATGAGAAGATATATATGAAAGAACACAAACTGACACGAGGGACCCCAATGCTGGAGAACAGTCTAAAGATGCAGTATAGGATGTATCGGACGCCAGTGAGGTTAAAGGCTATATATACAGACACGTCAAATGATGTTGGAAGAAATGTGGGGCAACAGGAGATTTAATACATATGATTTGGAAGTGCCCAAAGGCACAAGGGTACTGGGGGGAAGTGGAAAGGTTATATGGGGAAATAATGGGAGTACAGATTAAGTTAACATCACCAATGGTAGTGTTGAATGAGGGGATGAGAAATGGGGAGAGAGATTTGGCAACATTTGTGGGGTTTGGGATAATAACAGCCCGAATGAGTCTCCTCAGATGGTGGAAGAGTGCAGAGGTGCCACCAATGAAAGAGGTTGTGGTCAAGTGGGAGCAGATATGAGGTTTATGTATGACAGAAGCCTACAGCAGGCACAAGGTAGGAAAACACAGAAATGTGTGGCACATGGAGGGTGAAAGGGGTTGAGAAAGTATTGGAGGGAGGGAGGAAGGTAAAGGAAAAGGAGTAAATGTAGTAAGTGGGTATAATGACTTATATTGTGAAGTTAAGGAATTGTTAGACTGGGTACTTAAAGGTAAAAAATAAGGGACAGGGCAGGGGGTGGGGGGAAGGGGAGTAAAGAGTAATGAATAATGGTATAGCGGGAAATGACGAAAAAGGTCAACATGAATGTAAAATAGGTTTATATATTAAGCAATGGCAAAGTTCATGTATGGATAATTGAGTGAAATATGTAAACAAGTTGAAAAAAAAATCAATAAAATGGAAATGATAAAAAAATGAAACTGTAGACCTATTTTTAGCCAAATCTGTAAACTGTCATTAAAAATTGACTGGACAATGGTCAACATAACACCAATTTTTAAAAAGGGTTTCAAAAGTGATCTGGGAAACCACACACTGGTGAACCAGACATCAGTACCAGGCAAAAAACTGTAGAAACCATTATAAAGAACAATATTACTGAACATATAGGTCATGATTTAATGGGACAAAGCCAACAGATGTAGCCAAAGAAAGTCTTGTCTCACTAATCTGCTATATTTGTTTGAAGGTTTGAATAAACAGGTTGACAAATGTGAGCCAGTTGATACAGTGATCTTGATTTTTGGAGTCTTTGACAAGGTTCCTTTTGAGAGACTCTTGAGAAAAGTAAAAATGCCATGGGTTAGAATGTAGTGTACTATTGTGGAATGGTTAAAAGACAACAGAAAGTAGGCCTAAATAGCCAATTTCCTCAAAGGAGAAAGGTGAATAGTGGAATAGCCCAGGGATCTGTGCTGGGCCTGCTGCTTTTTAACATATTCATAAAAGACCTGGAAATGGAAACAAATGAGATTATCAAATTTGCAGATGACACAAAATTATTCATTTCACAAAAGGATTGTGAAAAAAATTGCAAGAGAACCTTGAGTAATTGAGAGACTGGTTGTCCGAATGGCAGATGAAATTTAATGTGGACAAGTGCAAAGTTATGTACTTAGAGAAGAACAAACCAAACTACAGTTACACAATGCAAGGTTTCACGTTAGGAATCACCGTCCAGCATCCTGGATAATACGTTGAAACCCTCTACTCAGTGTGCAGTGGCAGCCAAGAAAGCAAATAGAATGCTAGGAATCATAAAGAAAGGAACAGAGAATAAAATAAAGAATATAATAATGTCTCTGTGCCACTCCATGATGCAACTGCATCTTGAATATTGTTTGCAGTCCTGGTTGTCATATCTTAAAAAGGATATAGCAGAACTCAAAAAAGGCATAAAGAGTGACCAACACGATAAAAGAGATGAAAGGATGCCCCTACAAAGAAATGCTCAAAAGGTTACGGCTCTTCAGTCTGGAGACAAGATCACTGAGGAGAAATATAGAGGTGTATAAAATAATGAGTGGAGTGGAACGGGTAAACCTAGATCAGTTGTTTACTCCTTCAAAAAGTAGAAAAAGACTAGGGGATGTGCAATGAGGCTACAATGTAGCACATATAAGACTAAACAGAGAAAATATTTTTTTTCACAATGCATAATCATCTTTGGAATTCGTTGCTGAAGGATGTAGTAAACGTTGTTAGTGTATCTGAGTTTAAGAGAGATTTGGACAAGTTCCTGGAGGAAAAGTCTATAAACCATTATTATTAAAGTGGACTGGGGAAATCCACTGCCTACCCCTGGGATAAGCAGCATGGAATGTTGGAAACAGGAACCTTGACTTGATGGACCTTTGGTCTGACCCAGTATGGCATAATCTTATATTCTTATGCTCTCTCCAAATACTTTTCCCTCACTTCCGTTTTCTCCTCCCACTGGTGGAAGTTGCTACAGCTCTCTTGAATTCTGCCAGTGGCAGTCTTTGCCACAGATCCCTCTGGCTGGCCTGGTCCTATTAGCAGCAGCCTTACTCACAACACTCCCTGACCAAGTCAAATCCCACCAACCTATTTTCTCTCAGGCATCAGGCCTCAAGGTTTTCCAGCTTTGATTTGAGGAATATCATATGCAAATCTGCTGTCTATATTAGTAATGGTAAATCAGATGCCCAAACTTATAAACATGTGCTTGTGCATATCCTTTCACCTTGAGAATACTTTTATTACTCTTTTATGCCTCTTTTGATATTAGAATATCATATGCTCAAACTTAAGATCTCCTACAAAACTGAATTTCTGTAGATTATTATACCTGCTGGAATTCTACACACAATAAGACAGAATTTTGCATGCTTTTGTGATATTTTTTCTGTATTGTATTTTAAAGTATCATTGAAAAACAATATGCTTTGTTATTGTTGACAAACTAATCATGCAGAATTTTACAGGATTCAGTCCTCCTGACAGACATTTGTATTTCGTTTACAGAACTCCAGCAGGAGCAGATAATGAAATCCTATTAGAAAATAAGATCTAAACAGATTGATGATTTTCGTCTCAACACTTATGTGGGTTCTGTATTTGAGCAATGTGATTAAAATCAATATATTTGTTTACATTGCTAAACTTACCATCTATATTGACTTGTTCCTCTGGCAGATTTTGTATCCAAACATCTCCATATGGATCACAATTATTCCACAAAGGGAGATAATGCTTTCTTCCACCCATCAGAGGGCTGTCAAGGATTTGAGTACTTTCCATTTGTATACATGAAATTATATTTGGGTCAGAACATTCTTCTCTGCATTCAAGATCTTCTATACATACTACACCACAACTTAGTTTCTTTTCATTGTATATGTAGGCACACTTTGTAATTTTCACTTCAGTGCCACATCTAAGTATGTTTTTTTGTACCAGCAAGTTCAACTCAGATGCCAGATGCCATTTTTCTTTGCAAAATCCATCGGTGAAGGTAACATCATAGCAATAGCAAGGACGATTAGAGCCAAGGTTCTCTGGTGGGTTACTGCACCAATCTGCCAGATACCTCTCCACTGCAAGGATAGTTACAGGAACAACATCCTGCAGAAATATCCTCAAGCTTGGAGACTTAATTAGTTTTTTGATGACAGTTTTTATCCAAGAGTTTCCTTGTGAGACATAAGAACTGACCATAGCACTATCCTCAGCAGTGCTAGACCTCTCAGGGGATACCACATTGGCCAACATCATGCTGCAGTTAAAAAATGGTAACACGCAAGCATCATTCTCTAGAGTCTTCACACGTTATATATATTCCAGACTCATCTGCCTAAAAATAACTAAATGCATGCATGCATGCATACATCACCCCGCCTACACAAGCGTTCCACACAAATATCCGCTTACCATTTAGCAACGGTAAACACTACTACACTATGCTTAATCTTACCCATAGGTCAAAAACGAGCCCTCCTCCCCCCCTCCCCCTCCTGCAAACTTTCAGTCGCTTCAAGTCATGACAAACATTACATGACACACAGAAGCACGCCAGAATGTGCACGTCAGCCCAGGCGCAGCTCCCAGCCCCATTTCATTCTTCCCGCACTCCCCGTCAGAAGAGAGAAAGAGAAAAATAACTGCCTTCCGCCCGGTTTACGTCAAATAAAAGCTGCGAAAATAAGTTGCTAGGCACCTCCCTCTCCGCCTCCGTCACCCTGCATGTCGCGATCATTTTGCCCGAAGCCACACCCAATGGAACCCCGCTACTTCCCTACGCCATCTTTGTTTGCGATAATTCCCTCTCCCACCAATGAGGACGAGGAGAGGCGGGCTCGGGCCACCCGCGAAGCCAATGAGTGACGAGACCGTCGGCGGGCGTTTATTTAAACCCAGGCCCACAAGGGTGTGATGTTACTGTTGTTCATTCCTTCATGTAAGGGCCGTTAGTAGGATGTCGTGGGAGCAGGCTGGGCCCTGCTGGGATATTCTGCATAGCGGACGTTTTCTCTTTGTGCTGCCTTGACTAACCCGCAGGTCTGTTAACGAGGACGCCTATGGCTTGGAATCGCTTTTTCCTAGGAATTTTTTCTTAAGGGTGTTAAACATACTCCGAAACCATCTCTTTTTTTTTACTCCAATTTGGTACTTAAACCAATTTATTTGTTTCAAGGTCAAACTTAAAAATGTTAATGAGATGAAGCAGGAACCCTGTCTCCCACACCCTCAGAAGGAAAACACAGACAGACTAGAATGCAAACAGAAACTGTTATTGTGTACACAAGACTCAGATAGCCAGGACCGGCACCCTGGACAAAAGATCTGGGAGAGAGAATGACGTCCCACACTGTCTTATATACAGTACATTCTCAAACCCCCTTGCTACCTTCCCATTCGCCCCAGGTATCTCCTCTTCACCAATCGGTAACCCCTGAAGAGGGGGGGGGGGGCAGTGGGCTCTCATCAAGCATTCCCTAGGGACCTGTTTAGACTGGTATGCTCTGGTCTACTGGTTTTCTGGGCGAAAGGGTATGTGTAAGTGCTGCTTTGCTGCAGCCTGGGGGGGGGGCCTTTCTCTCACAGCTGCCTTTTCCGGCTGCCTCACATTCCTTCATGTAAGGGCCGTTAGCGGGATGTCGTGGGAGCAGGCTGGGCCCTGCTGGGATATTCTGCATAGCGGACGTTTTCTCTCTGTGCTGCCTTGACTAACCCGCAGTTCTGTTAACGAGAACGCCTATGGCTTGGAATCGCTTTTTCCTAGGAATTTTTTCTTAAGGGTGTTAAACGTACTCCGAAACCATCTCTTTTTTTTTTTTTTACTCAATTTGGTACTTAAATCAATTTATTTGTTTCAAGGTTAAACTTAAAAATGTTAATGAGATGGAATAGTTTAGTACCGAATAAAACGAAACTGCAGAGAGATCATTCGGACCTCCGGAGCTGAAGTGTGCCGGTAGCTTTCCGTTTTGTTACAAGGCCGGAGACTTATCAGCCCCCCCTCCTATTCTGCCTGTATCTCAAAGGATTTAATGTGGGAAACATACTACAGTGTTTTAAAAGACAGCATCTTTGTTAACATGAAACCACGAGAGCCCTCCTTTGGTGGAAGGGGGGGGGGGGGTATCAGGGGCCAATTTTTTAACTTTAGCAAAAATTTCCCTTGCAGCATCTCTGCTAGGAACCAAACCTCGGTAGTCTTCATAATGACAACACACAGGAACACATAATTTGTAAGTGGGCAAGCAACTGTAAAGCCCCATGGGCCATTCACCTAGCAGCCAAAGAGGCCTAACAGCTATGCTCCAGCTGAGGCCACAAACGAAGTTTAACAACAAAAAGCATCAGGGCACGAACATCAGGAAAGTTCCTGCTGGCGAGTCACAGCATCACGACCTCTCTGGTGATGCTGTGATATGGCCAGTGTTTATTTAATCGCTTTGTGAGTGCAGGGCATCAATTCCAAACTAGATTTTGAAGAGTTCAGGGGATGGCACCCTTATGGATACAGGTAGTGTTCATGGAGCTTTCTGCAGCCTCAATACAATGGATCATGCACTGTTTAAAAAGTCGAGGGTAGGTGGGGAATCGGGGAATGAGATTGTCTGTTCAGCGGGATTTAGGAAGGTGCTACATCTGATACTTACTGCTGATGTGTGATGCCTGCCCCATGTTTCTGCAGCATCACCTCTTTAATGTATCTGCATTGGCTTGTGCCAGTGATAATATTGGGATTGGTATTGTTATAGCAAACGCTGTGAAAAGCTCTTATTCAATCACTCACCCACAGAAGGAAAACTCTCAGACAGGCTGGAATGCAAACAGGATCTTTAATGTGCACACAGGATCAGACAGAGAGCCGGTACCCTCCAACAAAAAGGTCTGAACCCCGAGGGACGTCCTTCAATGCCTTATATACAGTACAGTTTTAAACTCATTCTACAATCCCATTTGCCACAGGTATTTCCTGCCCACCAATCAGCAGCCCCTGGGGAGGTACCTGGGTGACCTGTCCAAACCGGTATGCTCTGGTCTGTTGGTTTCTGGGCTAGGGGATACTGTGCTCAGACCTGGAGTGGGGGGAAGGGTGCCTACTGAAATCTCAATGCCTTTCTCTTAGCAGGCTGATTACCTCATGGCTTGCGGGGGAAGGGTCAGGCTGATCAGAGCCTCATGGCTTGCCGCATGGCTTGGGGGAAGGGCTACCTACAGCTATACCTCATGGCTGCCTCATTCCCCCCTTTTTAAGTGAGACCTCAACCGCTAGAGGCGGTTGAGGGCTGTATTACTAGAGGCAAGCCGCAGAGGGGTGTATTTGGGACAGAGCCATGACAATGGTAACCACCTTGCGTTCTACCAGGGTATCAAGGGTGGTGGTCATGAAGCGGTAAAGAATGGGGATAAAACATGGCAGAATGGCACATAGCAGTAAATAAAAGGAACCCCTACCACTGGGATTTTTTAGTCCCCCTAGCCAAGTGAACCAATTCACAAACCACCCAGGACCCATGGGCAGATAACTAGATCACTTAGGTCTTGGATAGAGTGTTCAATAGAGACACCTGCATTAGTGAGTTTAAAACAACACATACCCTATACCCTCTGTAGCAACTCCTGCACAAACGTTTTTGTTCCGTGCGCAAAAGTTGCTGTTCTGACTGTAAAAGGTTGCAGGGCCTGCAGAGGCCTCTTTTCCTTTGGGACAAAGGAGGGCCGTGTGCAAAAAGTCTGCAGAGGCTTCTTTCCTTTGGGGCAAAGGTTCTTTCCCTGGGATCCACCCTTATCAGCATATTAATGGCTTTTATTCTTGCTAGTGTTGAGTCATTCTGGCTGCACCCTGCCATTCCCTTTGCTTCATTAATCACTGGCACTGTAATCTTCAGGGCATATGAGTACTTTGTATCACCAGCTTTGTTTGGCCTGTTTAACCTGTTCAGGCCTGGCATGTCTTTTCTTGTGCTGGGTCCATTTTCTGTGCACTTTCAGGCCTGACCTGTTTCTTAGCTAGGTCCATTCTCTGTGCACTTCTGTTCAGAGTATGGTTCCCCTGGCTTTACTCTTGTTGTGCTGGGCTCTGGGTACTCATTTTCTTAGCCCACATGCTTTTTCCGTGCCATCATAATGTATTACAGCCTCAGGCAAGGATGCAGCCATACTAGACATACCTATCAGCCAATTTCCCTTCAGTCCCAATTTTTCTTTTTTTCTTTCTTGTTTATGGGGGAAAGGTAATCCCACTACGGGCAATGGACAAGCAACCATTTGAGACAGATATTGAGACAGATAGGGGTCATCAGAAAAGCAGCTTCTGGTACTGTTCCTAGAGACAACATACATTGTAATATCATTTTCTTGCAGCTGGTCAATAATATTGAAAACACATAACATGAAAGTATGTCAAAAGCAGCAGTGCTTAATAATGTGATAAAGAAAGCTCTGAGAATAGTACAGCAAAATCTTGAGCTGGTGTGGGTATTGCAGTTGCTGAAGCCGAAATGGCTTGTAGATTTCCGTTACTTTCTAAGAAAACAATATTAAAAGGATAACAATAAAATCATTCACAGAAGCCCCCAAAACCCCCCGTCAGTCCAACAGTTCTTTTTTCCTGCCTCTCAGCAGTTCCTCAGGACCTCGCAGTGTGCTCCATCCCTCTCTGAAGTTCAAGTTCTGTCTCTCTCAAAATTTAAACCTCCCATTCTCCTAGGCAGACACCCTGGCCCGTTTTCAATGTGACACACTGATCCAGATAGGGTCTCCTTCACACATCTCAGCGGTGGGCAGCTCTGAGTTCTCGGGATGGTCTGCTCCATCTGGATCCCGGCCACCTCCCTTGTCTTGTGTTACGATTTGGACATTCATTCTTCCAATGTCCCTCCTCTTTGCAGTAGGCACATTGATTGGGGGCTAGGGGAAACCTCGGCCCCCCGTATCCGCGGCCTCGCCCTCGTTCTTTTGTGCTGAACAAAGTAGGAAGCAGTTGTCTAGTGTCCGACCAGGCAGGCTGGTGTGTTTGTATACTACTGGTCATAGGGTCTGTCAGTTCTTGGGGCTTTTCAGTATAGAAACATAGAAACATGATGACAGAAAAAGACCACAAGGCCCATCTAGTCTGTCCTTCCATAACAACAACTACAACAGTCCACTTTCTACCTTTAGAGATCCTCTGTGTTGGTCCCATGCTTTTTTGAATTCAGTTACTGTCCTCATCTCTACCACCTCCACTGGGAGACTATTCCACGGATCCACTACTCTTTCCGTAAAGAAATATTTCCGCATATCACTCCTGAATCTATCTCCCTTCACCCTCATCCCATGTCCCCTCGTAGCAGAACTTGCTTTCAATTGAAAGAGGCTCTCTCCCTGAACATTTATGCCACGGAGGTATTTAAACATCTCAATCATATCACCTCTATCCCGCCTTTCCTCTAAGGTGTACATATTAAGATCCTTAAGTCTGTCCTCATATGCTTTATAATGAAGCCCATTAATCATTTTAGTAGCAACCCTCTGCACCGACTCCATCCTGTTCACATCCTTTTGAAGGTGCGGTCTCCAGAATTGCACACCATACTCCAAATGAGGTCGCACCAAAGACTTATACAGAGGTATTATCACCTCCTTTTTTCTGCTAGCCATTCCTCTCCGTATGCACCCAAGAATCCTTCTAGCTTTTGCCGTCGCCTTTTCTACCTGTTTAGCTACTTTAAGATCATCAGACACAATCACGCCTAGGTCCCGCTCTTCTTTAGTGGACAAAAGTACTTCACCTCCTATACTGTATTGCTCCCTTGGATTGCTGCAGCCCAAATGCATGACCTTACATTTTTTAACATTAAATCCCAGCTGCCAAATTCTAGACCATTCTTCAAGTTTAGCTAGATCCCTCCTCATGTTATCTACACCTTCCTGGGTGTCTACTCTATTACAGATTTTGGTATCATCCGCAAAGAGGCAAACCTTACCCGACAGCCCTTCCGCTATATCACTAACAAAGATGTTAAAAAGAATCGGACCAAGGACAGATCCCTGGGGCACACCACTGGTAACATCCTTCTCCTCAGAGTGAGCTCCATTTACTTGTACTCTTTGTCGCCTCCCACCCAACCAATTTCTAACCCAAGCAGTAACTTTAGGGTCCATCCCTAGGGTGCTCAGTTTGTTTATAAGTCGCCTGTGAGGAACAGTGTCAAAGGCTTTACTGAAATCTAAATACACCACAACTAGAGCTCTCCCTCGGTCCAACTCCCTGGTCACCCAGTCAAAGAAATCGATCAGATTTGTCTGACAAGACCTGCCTCTGGTGAATCCATGCTGCCTCGGATCCTGTAATCCGCCGGACTCCAGAAACCTCACTATTTTCTCTTTCAGCAGCGTTTCCAATAATTTACTCACCACTGAAGTTAAACTAACCGGCCTGTAGTTTTCAACCACATCCTTACTTCCGCTTTTGTGTAAAGGCACCACATGAGCCTCTCTCCAGTCCTTTGGCACCACTCCCGACTCCAACGAGGCATTGAAAAGGTCAGTCAGTGGAGGTGCTAGAACGTCCCCAAGTTCCCTCAGTATTCTAGGGTGTATCCCATCCGGTCCCATCGCTTTGTCTACTTTAAGTTGAGCTAGTTTCTCACGAACACAGTCTTCTGAAAATTGTTCAAGATGTCCCTCGCTTCTGTTCTTATTTGTGGGTGTTTTCTGAGGTCCTGCTCCTGGTTCTTCATCTGTGAACACAGAACAAAAATATTTGTTAAGCAATTCCGCTTTATCCTTATCAGCTTCTACATATTCCCCCCCTGCACCCTGGAGTCTGACAATACCACTTTTGCCCTTCCTCTTCTCACTAATATATCTGAAAAATGTCTTATCCCCCCATTTTATTGCATTGGCTATTTCCTCCTCCTTTTGAATCTTTGCCTTCTTGACTACTTTGCTAGCTTCTCTAAGTTTTTCCAAATACAGATGCCTGTCTTCCTCTCTCTGTGATCTCTTGTATTTCATGAAGGCCTCCCTCTTTTTCTTCACTTTTTCAGCTACTTCCTTCGAAAACCATAGCGGTCTCCTGTTCCTTTTGCCTTTATTTACCATTTTAACAAAAAGTTTGGTTGCCTTTAAAATACCCCCTTTCAGTTTTGCCCACTGTTTTTCTACATCCCCCAGCTGTTCCCATCCCACTAACGACTCCCTGAGGTATTGGCCCATCTTCGCAAAGTTAGTCTTCCTAAAGTCTAAGATCTTCACCTTGGAATGGATTCTAACAGCCCTAGTCCTAATACTGAACCACACCATCTGGTGGTCACTGGATGCAAAATGATCTCCCACTACAACATCAGAAACACTCTCACCATTGGTAAGCACCAAGTCCAGTATGGCCCCTTCACGTGTGGGGTCTGTTACCAATTGCCTGAATAGTTCTCCCTGTAGAGAATCCAGGATCTCCTTACTTCTAGATGATACTGCAGCAGGAATGTGCCAATCAACATCTGGCATATTGAAATCTCCTAGCAGTAGCACTTCCCCTTTCCTAGCAATGCTGCGTATGTCTTCAATTAACTCTCTGTCCACTTCTTCCTCTTGTGAGGGAGGTCTGTATATCACACCAATGCAAATAGATTTCTCTTTCCCTCTTTCTAGTTTAACCCACAATGCCTCCTCTCTCCCTTTTAAGCTCTGCAATTCCAAAGCTTTAATAGTAGTTTTTACATATAGTGCCACTCCTCCTCCCCTTCTTCCTACCCTGTCCTTTCTGAATAAAGTATAGCCAGGTATAGTTACATCCCAGTCATGGTTTTCTGTGAACCATGTTTCTGTAACTGCCACTAAATCCAAGTCAGCCACTCCCACCAAAGCTTTAACTTCAGGGATCTTATTTCCCATGCTACGGGCATTAATACACACTGCTTTCCATGTGTTACCCCTGTTACCCATTTCCATAAAGGTATTTAATGTATCACCTACCTGGGGGCTTTCACTTACCTGGGGGCTTTCTTCACCCATCCCCAACGAATCTAGTTTAAAGCCCTCTTCAGTAGATTAGCCAGTCTACTACCAAAGATGTGTTGACCTTTCTTGGACAGATGGATGCCATCTCTGCTCTGCAACCCTTGGAACAGCATCCCATGGTCTAGGAAACCAAAACGCTCTCGAAGACACCATCCACACAGCCATGCATTCATCTCCAGGATGCGAGCTTCTCTGCCTTGGCCTTTACCCTCAACAGGGAGGATTGAAGAGAACACCACCTGTGCACCTACCTGCTTCACCCTCTGTCCCAGAGCCATGAAGTCACTTTTGATATGTTCCGAGGTATACCTGGCAGTATCATTTGTTCCAACATGGATTAGCAACATTGGGTAATAGTCAGTGGGCTTGATGAGTCTCGGCAAACTCTCCGTAACATCTTGGTTCTTGGCACCAGGCAGACAGCACACCTCTCTGGACATCAAGTCTGGTCGGCAGATGGATGCCTCAGTACCCCTCAGAAGAGAGTCTCCAACAACCACTACCCTTCGTTTCCTTCTGGTCACTGATTCCGCAACTATGGGGTACTTGAACTCTGGTTCTTCCCTTTCCAGGGATGCTTTCACCTCCTCCACTTCCAGGGCTGCATAATGGTTCTTCAATTCAAGGGCTGGAGAAGTTGGATTGGTGATTTTGCAGGCTCTGGTGACTGTTGTCCAACCATCGACATTCTGTTGGCACCCATCTTCTCCTGTGCTGGAGAGCCTGGTTGCTGCAAGAAGCATCTCATCAATGTACTTCTCACTGTCTTGAATGCTCCTCAGCCTCGCCACCTCCTCTCTGAGTTCCTCCACTTGTTTCCTCAGAGCTTCAGCATGCAGGTACCCTGCACATGGAACCGGTTCTTCAACTGGCATTAGGACCTCTGTCTGGACCGAGGCAGAAGCTGTAACGGGGGCAACAGCTTTAGCAATACGATTTTTCCCAGCCATTGTTCTGTTTGTGGAGCTTAGGTATCTGTTAAAGCAAAAGAGAGAGATCTACCAAGTACTAGCTGGTTTCGCAGCTGTCCTTTCAGAGAAAAAGCAGTTAAATCTCTTTAATTATATTCAATATGTGCTGGTCCAATTCACTGTGATTTGCTAAAGGGGGAGGTGCCCTATAAAGCAAGACTGCTCACTAGGGGTGGGTGGCAGCTGGGGTGGGTAGGGAGGGAACTAACACCTGATTAGGTGTTAGCAGTTTCTGAATCTGAGGAGGTTACAGAGTTCAGCAGCCTACTGTGCTCCAGTAAAGTTCCCCTAAAACAGCAAAAATGTAAGTAACCTTGCTTTTAAAAAGTATACACAAAACCCTTTTAAGAGCTGCCAGTCAGAGAGCTAGCAATTTAATAAAAAAAAAAAAAAACCAAACAAAGAAACCCTCAAATCCTTACTTACTGTTTGATGTGTGGAGCCCTGGTTAGGAAAGCCTCAAAAGAGCAGGGCACAGGAGCCTTTTATGCAGGCTTCAACTGCACTCAGGAAACAGGCCCACTAACACCTGATTAGGTGTTAGCAGTTTCTGAATCTGAGGAGGTTACAGAGTTCAGCAACCTACTGTGCTCCAGTAAAGTTCCCCTAAAACAGCAAAAATGTAAGTAACCTTGCTTTTAAAAAGTATACACAAAACCCTTTTAAGAGCTCCCAGTCAGAGAGCTAGCAATTTAATAAAAAAAAAAAAACCAAACAAAGAAACCCTCAAATCCTTACTTACTGTTTGATGTGTGGAGCCCTGGTTAGGAAAGCCTCAAAAGAGCAGGGCACAAGAGCCTTTTATGCAGGCTTCAACTGCACTCAGGAAACAGGCCCACTAACACCTGATTAGGTGTTAGCAGTTTCTGAATCTGAGGAGGTTACAGAGTTCAGCAACCTACTGTGCTCCAGTAAAGTTCCCCTAAGACAGCAAAAATGTAAGTAACCTTGCTTTTAAAAAGTATACACAAAAGCCTTTTAAGAGCTCCCAGTCAGAGAGCTAGCAATTTAATAAAAAAAAAAAAACCAAACAAAGAAACCCTCAAATCCTTACTTACTGTTTGATATGTGGAGCCCTGGTTAGGAAAGCCTCAAAAGCAGTATGGGAAGCATAATGGGTTTTCCAGTTCAACAGGTCCGTAGTGGAGATAGGGACATAAATCAGGCTGGATGGTCCCAGTGTCACACGCCCAGCAGCATCAAGGTACGGGAGCCCCTGTACTTGTCGTAATGGCATTTGGAGATCATGCGACTGCAGGTGGTAGGCCCTCGGGGTGGACGATTCAAGCTCAGCCTGTGTGCTCTCAGGAGAGGAGATGGTGGCACTAGAGGTGGTACCAGGAGTGGGAGGGGAGTCTGAAGATGAGGGGCTGGAATCCGTAGGATCTTCCCTAAATCTGGCATCACCCACCCCAAGAGTAGGTCTTCCTGATTCTTCAGCTAGGGGCGGACTCTGCCGTGCTGCAGATGGGACATGAGGTTGAAGCAGAGGGAGAGGGCGTGGAGGAATGTCTGGAGAGTCCCACCCCTGGTAGATAGAGGCGGGTGTCCATCCCTTTTGGCGACCACTGGCCGCCAACATTATTCTACACTGATCCTCGTGACAGCGCTGGAACCATCTTGGTCTGAGCTGGCATATGGCCAGCCATGAATCAATATAAGGGAACTGGTCAGGGCGCTCTTTTGCAACAATTTGATGGAGCAAAGACACAGTGGACAGGTCTGTGGACCCCTGGGGAGGCCACAACTTAACCAAGGCTGGTCATTCCCTCTCACATAGAAAAGATAATCTGGAGGCGGAGAGAGGTACCCCATAATCTTCTCTAAACCCAGATTTAAAATTGTGAAGCATGCACTGTAGGGGCGTTTTTTCTTTTGACTTTCCCGACCCCATGCTCTAATTCTAGTTCAATAACTAAATACAGTATGCAATGTGGATCAGATCTCTTAACCTAATCTCAATTCAGAAAAAAATGCAATTTACAATAAAAAAAATGCAATTTACAATACAGATCCTATCTAGTCTTAATTCAGGAAAAGTAATACAATTTACAATACGGACCCTATCTATTCTTAATACAGGACAAATAATACAACTTACAATATAGGTCTTGGCAATTTACAAAATATATAGTCAGATTTGGTTTAGATAAGAGTTAAGATATATATATATATATATAAGCTAGCTATTCTTACAATGTCCACCAGATGGAGCTCCAGGATCACTTAAAACACAGGGAATGGTAGTAATTACAGCTAATGTCCACTAGATGGAGCTCCAGAGTCGCTTTAAGTATATTGCAGTGTAGCTTACACGTGGTCTTTTCAAGATGGCTGCCTCCACGTGCGTTCTACACCGGATTTCAGCTCTGCACACCTCCGGACACGACTCAGCTGTTCCTGAAACGTGGTCCTTGCAAGATGGCGGCCTCCTCGTGCGTTCTACACCGGATTTCAGCTCTCCACTCACAGATGAGGCCAGGTTTTCTCCTTTAATGACTCTGTCTCTGCTGACTCTGGGTCCAAAGGGAAAACAAGGATAGACATCGGGGCAGCACAGATATCAGGCACGGGAACAGCGGGCAGCATGGGGGAGCGGACATTAACATCGGGAACACAGCGGCAGCATGGGGGAGCGGACATTAACATCGGGAACACAGCGGCAGCATGGGGGAGCGGACATTAACAGCGGCAGCAAGGGGAGCGGACATTAACAGCGGCAGCAAGGGGGAGCGGACATTAACAGCGGGCAGCATGGGGGAGCGGACATTAACAGCGGCAGCAAGGGGGAGCGGACATTAACAGCGGGCAGCATGGGGGAGCGGACATTAACAGCGGGCAGCATGGGGGAGCACAGATCAGGAGCGGGAAACACAGCGGCAGCATGGGGAGACAGAAATTCACATCGGAGCACAAGGGGAGCATGAATTAACATCGGGGAACAGAAATTAACACAGCGGCAACATGGGGAGACAGAAATTCACATCGGGCAGCATGGGGAGACAGAAATTCACATCGGAGCACAAGGGGAGCATGAATTAACATCGGGGAACAGAAATTAACACAGCGGCAGCATGGGGAGACAGAAATTCACATCGGAGCACATGGGGAGACAGAAATTCA
Organism: Ichthyophis bannanicus; assembly: GCA_033557465.1. Taxonomy (NCBI): domain Eukaryota; kingdom Metazoa; phylum Chordata; class Amphibia; order Gymnophiona; family Ichthyophiidae; genus Ichthyophis; species Ichthyophis bannanicus. The sequence continues at coordinate 28,817,320 of CM066036.1, read as the reverse complement.
CATCGGGCAGCATGGGGAGACAGAAATTCACATCGGAGCACAAGGGGAGCATGAATTAACATCGGGGAACAGAAATTAACACAGCGGCAGCATGGGGAGACAGAAATTCACATCGGAGCACATGGGGAGACAGAAATTCACATCGGGCAGCATGGGGAGACAGAAATTCACATCGGAGCACATGGGGAGACAGAAATTCACATCGGGCAGCATGGGGAGACAGAAATTCACATCGGAGCACAAGGGGAGCATGAATTAACATCGGGGAACAGAAATTAACACAGCGGCAGCATGGGGAGACAGAAATTCACATCGGGCAGCATGGGGAGACAGAAATTCACATCGGAGCACATGGGGAGACAGAAATTCACATCGGAGCACAAGGGAAGCATGGAGACAGCACAGATCAACATCGGGGCACAAGGGAAGCATGGAGGCAGCATAAATTAATATCGGAGCACATGGAGAACTCTCCTTGCAGTCACACTTCAGAAAACTCCCCACAAGCAGAAAGGAAAGAAGAGAAGCAGCGATCTATTCTTTATCTCAGGTATGTTTAACTTATCAAGTGCTATATTTTGGTTACTTTTAGAAGTTTTTGGCAGCGCTTTTAAAAGATCCTTAAGAGTGGTAATACTAATATCCTAGGCAATTTTTTTTTTCAATATCTGTGGCAGCGCTGCACTTTAAATACCTTTTACTGCAGTTATCTTACTGGTCCACAAAAAGGACTCTGATTTCTCATACTGCAGTTATCTTACTGGTCCACAAAAAGGACTCTAATTTACTGGACGAACGATGGCTTCAGAAACCCCCCCCCCCGGGGTCCCTACTAGGACCGTTCGTGCGGGTGATCGGGCCGCTACAGGTTCCTAGAATTTACTAGGAATTACAGACGGAGTACAGAAAGTAGCAGTACTCACCAGAGCTCTGATCAGACAGGTAGTTTGGATGCCAGTCTATCCAGCCGGTTTTCAATCGGGGATTCAGCCGCAGGGACCAACTAACCACACAAGTCAAAGAGTCCTTCGGAGCACAAAGGGGCCCCGTGGCGCCAAGGATCGTTGATCACCTGGAGGGGTCGGTCCCTGACCGGTGGAGGCCCTGATCCTGCAAAAAGCAGTAGTCTTCCCACCGCGGGTGAGTAGTATAATGGGTACACTACTCGTCAAACTGATTGACAGGTGAGATAAGGATGACAGGAGCCAATCAGCGTTCACTTCCGGTCTATGTCCCGCCTTAGGCCACGCCCCCTCCCATAGAAGTGAATGGTGAGTTAGCCCCGCCCACTCCCGCCCCCAAAATGTTGACAGGCACCAATCAGCGCCCACTTCCGGTGTATGTCCCGCCTTAGGCCACGCCCCCTCCCATAGAAGTGAATGGTGAGTTAGCCCCGCCCAGTCCCGCCCCCAGGCATGGCCACCGCCCCCCACTTGACACACCCCTGCCCCCGCCCCAAGGATGACATCATCCAATCAGCATACACTTCCGGGGGTGTGTCACACCCATGCCACGCCCCACAATATGACATTAGCCAATCAGCACCCACTTCCGGGGTTTGTGCTACGCCCACAGCCTCCCACCCTCCTCCACGCCCCCTGCCTACATCATCGGAAATGACATCACCGGAAACAGGGCGTCATCAGAAGAGGGACTGTCCCTTTTTTGCTGACATCAGCGGAAACAGTATGGCTGACTCCGGAAATGTGTTTTTGCTTCTGCTTAATACTGAAAAACAAAAATGCTTTTCTCTCTGTCTCTCTCTCCCACACAGACTCAGTTGTTTCTTTCTCACACAAAAACTGATTCCTAGCACAGAGAGACAGGCAAGCTAGAATCTTTTTTCTTTCCAAAATGCAATTAGCACATCTTTGTTAGAGGGATCACCCTCTCACCCTCAACCACGCCCCTGCCTACATCATCGGAAATGGACTGTCCCTTTGTGCTGACATCAGCGGGGAGCAGTGTGACTGACTCCGGAAATGTGGTTTTTTTTGCTTCTGGTTAATGTTTACACCTGCAAAAAAAAAAGCAGGAACCCTGGAAAAATAAAATGCTTTTCTCTCTCCCACTGCACCAGTTCTTATTTCTCACAAAAAGATTCACAGCACAGAGAGACACAATTTTCTTTACAAATGCAATTACAAATGCAATTGTTAGAAAAACTAGTGCGGTCCATGTGATAGAAGTATTCTGACAGACCTGTAGAGTTCAGACTGAAATACAGAGAGACCTGAGTTCAAATCCCCCTAATACAGCTATTTTTTTTGAGAGAGCCGAGTTCAAATCCAAATACAGCTATTTTTTAGTGGCTTTGAAAAAACCAATACAGAGAGACAAGCCTGGACATGTCTCTCTAGGGTGTGGTAACACGTGATTGGTTGAAACAAGAGGTCTGTTCTGAGCATGCTCCAGGTGTTCTGAGCATGCTCCTGCTGTAAGGGGAGCATTTTAACACAGACTTTCAGAAAGGAAAAAATGGCTCTTTTTGGAACACCAAGCAGAATTTCCAGCAGGGCACACAACATTAATTACTAAAACCATTCGGAAGATGTTGGCAAAATAAAAAGAACAGTCAAAGCACGGCAATCATGAAGGAAACCTTATTGAAGAGCATTTACTATAACCCCAAAGCAGCAGGGAGCTTTGGGGGCATAAATCCTCTACTTCAAGCTGCTAAAAAGCAGGATAAAACAGTCAACAGAAATGATGTAGTTAGATGGGCTACCGGACAAGATGCTTATACTTTACACAGACCTGCTAGGGTCCGTTTTAAAAGAAACAAGACGATCGTGTCAGATGTGGATGCGCAATGGCAGGCTGATTTAGTTGATATGGCAGCCTTGTCCCATTATAACAATGGCTATAAATACATATTAACAGTGGTAGACATCCTGTCAAAATATGCATGGGCTGCAAGTTTAAAATCGAAAACCGGTCATGAAGTTGCTAAAGCCTTTGAAAAAATATTTAATCTAGGTCGTACACCTGAAAAAATACAGACAGACAAGGGTAAAGAATTTTTAAATAGGTCCCTGAAGAATTTATTAAAACAAAGAGGGGTTCATCATTTTGTAACCAATAACGATGTTAAAGCAGCGGTGGTAGAAAGGTTTAACAGGACTTTGAAATCCAAAATGTGGCGTTATTTTACTACACACAACACCTTTAGGTATCAAGACGTATTGCAGGCTTTTGTGCACAGTTATAATCATAGTTTTCACAGAACAATAAAGACGAGACCTGTAGATGTGACACGCACAAATTCTCTGCAGATCTGGAAAAGAGTCTACGGTGATAGCATCAAGCGTAAGCATACCGAGAATCCCTTAAAGAAAGGAGATCATGTAAGACTTTCAAAAACTAAAGGAAAATTTGAAAAAGGTTACGAGCAAACGTGGACTGACGAGGTATTTATAATAACGGACATTTTAAACAGGGGCCAGAAAGCAACATACAAGATACAGGATTATGACGGTGAAGCCATACAAGGTTCTTTTTATCCTGAAGAATTGCTAAAAGTCACGCAGCAACAGGACAGAATATACCGAATCGAAAAGGTTCTAAAGGTAAAAGGATGTGGCAGGAACAGATTCTACCTCGTGAAATGGAGGGGATGGCCTGTTAAATTTAACAGTTGGGTTAAAGCATCAGAGATTCAAGACATCTGATTTCTTTCTTTCTTTTGAAGCAGCATTAAAATAAAATTGAAAATGAATGATGGTGGCTTTTATATCACCCTGCCTAGCAATGCCTCAGCAGATGTGTTTTCCCAAAATACCAGCTCTAATTTTACCATACAACTAGCAAGGCCTTTGGACTTACAAGGACAGTGGGAAGTGGGGCTCGTGGAAATACAATACCCCAACACCTGGGAGAATATTAAGGAAGACCATAAGTATGTTATCGTTTCCGCAGCAGGAAATATACAGCACCTTATAGTCAGGAAAGGACATTACGCGACCATGCAGCGTTTAGTGGAATCCATGAATCAGGACATTAGCAACATCTATAAATCGGCGGTACCACTAATCATTTATGAGCCCCATGCGCGAAGAATCCGGATAAAATCGGAAGATAGGTCTACTATTTATGCGTATGGTGATTTGGCAACCATTTTGGGAATAGAAGCATACGTTAATACACAACGTTCCCATTTTCCAACGGATATCACGGCCGGTTTTAATACCCTCTACCTGTACACAGATATTGTAGAGCACCAGTTAGTAGGTGACCATTTTGTGCCACTGCTGCGCTGTGTTCCAACTAAAGGGGTTAGGGATGAGTTTATCACGTTAACTTATGATAAGCCGCACTATGTCCCTGTGAACAAACAGCATATTGATACCATCACATTTGAAATAAAGACGGATCAGGACAAGTACGTCTCATTTCGTTACGGGAAGGTGATCCTTAAGCTTCATCTGCGACCCCGGAGGGTGACTGTTTTTTAAAATGGTTGTGGCTAAAGACTACGGAGACCCCAAAGCATACAGGCATTATTATACAACCCAAGCCGGCTATGGGCTTTCAGGATATCATGGAGTACCGGTCATGTATGGGGCCGGTGTAGGTGGTGTTTTTCGCAGCCTCTTTAGAAAAGCTATGCCGTTTTTGAGAAGGGGTTTTGAAATTATTAAACCACACGTGAAAGGCGCCGCAAAAAACATAGCCAAGGATGTCATGAGCCATGTCACAACGGCCGTTCTAAATAAAATGAACCAGGCTACAGAACAGGCAGGATCAGGACTGGCTGTGATTAGAAGAGCTGTTAAAAGAAAGAGAACCGAGTCTCGGGAGTTACCACAAGGACCGCCCAAACCTTTTAAAAGAAAGAAACCCGTGGGTGGCAGGTCTCAGAAGCTTAACCGCCGGTCTAAGAAGAGAAGCGCTAGCTCTAGGCAGCGAGATATATTCTAAAAAGCACCATGGCTTTTGTACACCACGGCTCTGAAGAGTGTGTTAAATCGGAACTGGACCTGTTTCAACTAGCACCGACTCAAACAAGTATCGAAAAAAGTATTTATGTGGAAATTCCGCCATTATCGGCTTTGTCGGAAACAGCCCCTTTGGACTTCTATATCGCAGGTCATGGTGAAGACTACATTGATTTAAATAGTACACTTTTGCACCTGACCTGTAAAATTGTGGCAGAAGATGGCTCGAACATCGAACCGGCAGCCAAAGTAGCGCTGGTGAACTACCCAATCGCAGCTCTGTTTAGCCAGCTGGATGTTACACTGGGTGACCAACTCATTAGCCAGAGCAACAACTGCTACCCCTACAGAGCCCTCATAGAGCTGCTTCTCAATTATGGCGAAGGATCCCTCAAATCACAGTTTACAAGCGGTCTGTTTTATAAAGACACAGCCGGGCAGCATGAGGTGAGAGAGATAGGATCTCACAACATCGGCTTTACTGAAAGGGCTCAATTTACGGTCTCTAGCAACAAGGTAGAGCTATTGGGGCAATTACATAGCGATCTATTTTTTCAAGAAAAGCTGTTGATTAATGGCGTGGATCTCAAAATCAAATTGACCCGCAACAAAAACGCTTTCTGTTTAATGAGCGGTGATGCCGAAAAAAGTTATAAAATCCTTATCCTAAATGCTGCGCTCTTTGTAAAGAGAGTTAAAGTTTCCCCCGGAGTGCGCCTGGGACATGCGGAAGCTCTGCTGAAAGCTAATGTCAAGTATGCTATTGACCGTGTGGGGCTGAAGGTGTTTAGCATACCAGCCGGTGCCCGTGTGACTAACCAGGAAAATCTCTTTTTGGGGCAGCTACCAAAACTCATTGTGCTGGGATTTGTGGATAATGATGCTTTCAGCGGTAATTATGCTAAAAACCCCTTCAATTTTAAACATTATGATATTAATTTTGCCGCTCTATATGTGGATGGTGAACAAGTACCCGGGAAACCTCTTCAACCTGACTTTCAAAACGGATGTTGTGTAAGAGAATATATGCAACTGATACAAGCAAGTGGTAAACATCTGAAAGATACAGCGTTGCTGATTGACCGTCAGGAGTTTTACAAAGGTTATACCCTGTTGGCGTTTGACCTTTCACCGGATCAGGAGTGTGCAGACCATTACTCGCTGATTAAAACTGGTAACCTGCGGGCTGAAATACGTTTTGCCAGTGCCTTACCCCATACAGTTAACATGATTGTTTATGGGGTTTTTGACAATGTGATAGAAATTAATCATAGAAGGAATGTTCTTTTTGATCATTCGTGAAAATGAACACCCTGCAGATCTTCCGTATTTTAAAGAAGGACCCCTGTGTTGCAGATTTCTTTTTAGATGTGCTACCCAGCGATTGGTTAGCGGATGTACAAATATCAAGGAAGCCAGTGTGTTTGGTGGTAAATACACACCCTCATAACCTACCTGGAGAACACTGGTTAGCCATCTATATATGTGGAGATGGAACAGGAGAATTTTTTGATTCTTATGGACAACCACCTGATAGCTTATTCTTTCCTACCAGCATTATGAGCTTTTTCAACAAGCATTGTAAAACTGTTTTATACCACAACAGACAATTACAGCACCCAATGTCTACGGCTTGTGGATATCACTGTGTATTTTTCTTGCACCACCGCTGTAAAGGGGTGCCTTTTGAAAATATTTTAGAAATGTATTCTGAAGATTTAATGCAAAATGATGATATGGTGTTACATTTTGTAAAACGCAACAAACAAACTTTGTGTAGATCTTTTAGAAATCCATTCCATAATCAGCAAGTGTGTGTTTCCTATCGTGAATGTTTTGATGCTTCTAAATAAAAAGTAACCCCTCTAAGGAGGTTTTTTGAAAAGAAACCACTGTCTAGTCTTTTATTTTTGTTTTTAAACATTTTATTGAAAATACATTTTTTTTTTTTTACACACTCAACCACCGGTATCTGTGGGATAATTTACGTTTTTTGTGAGGGAGTAGCTCTTTGCTCTTTATCAGACCCGTGTACATTTTAGTAGCCTTCACAGATGGGTTCTCTTTGAGGCGTGCCAGTACATCTCTGTTGGCTGCATTACCCATTACCGTAGAGGGCATATTTAATTCGGCTAGGGTTTGCATGAACTCCTCCCAGCCCCTGGGTATTCTTCGTTGTGAAAGAGCTTGGGGCTGCGTAGCCCCACGAACGAGGTCGAGTAGGTTAGAGCCATTGACGGGGTTTCCCCGGTATACAAATGTTCCATTTCCCTCCCAGGATGCCACATTCTTGTTTTTTAACAGTTTATTAAGCAGCAACTCAGCATTTTTCCTATAGCGCATATTGATGCTGTTTAACACTTCTTGTATTACAGGGTCTGGAGGTATAATATTTTCTAGAGATGCTGCCGTTGATGTCTCATCTTGTGCCTGTAGATACAAGTTTATTTTTTCTTTTTCCATATCCCTCTGTCTGTTAAGCACGAGATAGCGCTGTAGCACTTCTGAGTAACATTTAGCCTTTTCGTGTTCAGACATACCGACGCTTTGCAGGATGTTTTTCATTTCTTCATCTAACTTATGGATGGTCGTGGTTCTAATATTTTCATCCTGATCTGGCGGGTTTCTCAAGCGCTCAAGTTGTTGACTAGGGACTATGTACATTTTTTCAGCGTGATGCATTAGAGGTTTGTCAGAAGCCCCGTTATCAACGGTAATGCAAAACTTAGCAGGGGCCCGATAAAGCCACCCGACTGTCTCACCAATTGCTTCTTTTTTTTAATGGGTAGTCTTTTATCGCACAGACTCTTTATGGCATGACGCTTCCCTTTTAAAACCTTTATCTGTTGTTGTGAAAGAGGAATGTTACCTTTTAGGGTGTTGAGAGCGATTTCAACTATAGCTGCTACCAAATCATTAGAAGCTGTATTCAGGATGGCTCTTCTGTGCTGCGGAGAGGCTTGAACCAAAAGTTTTAAAAGGGGCAGGTTTCTCTTTACACGGCGAGACATGTTGTCTGAGACACACAGAGGCATGTATGAAGGGGTTGGTTACATATTCATTTCTTTTTATGTGAGATTTGTGGTTTTTCACAGTATACCGTGGTCCAATCTGGCGGGAAGATATCCGTCCTCAGTCTGTAAGCCTCAGGCGTTGTGTTATTTAAATCCACGACGAGATACCCAAACGGCTTTCTGGTTGCATCTTCAAAGACTTCTAAAAAGAATTTTGATTTTCCAGGGTACATCTGCCTGGCTAGAATGGCAATCTGTAACTTATCTCTAGGATTCTTAAAGAGCACCATGTATTTGGTATTTAAAGTTATAGTTCGGCTTGCTTTACCTTGGCAGAAAACATTTTGAACAATATATATGATGCTCAGGTTTCTGTGATGCACATACTTGGTAAAGGCTTTCTCTATTTCATCACTTTTACAGGCAGAATCCATTAGGTCATCAACAATAACCAAGTTTACTTTATTGATTGGAAACATCCGTTCATCATTAAAAGTATCAGGCAAAGTGTCCATAAATGTAATAAAAGGATATTTATTTAACATTTCTTTATACAGAGGTTGCCAGCAACTGTAACACCACACAATATTGTTAGGCATGACAGTCAATACACGACCAGCATGTTCTAACATCTTTTTAACAAAGAAGCTCTTGCCTGAATTGGACGGCCCCGCTAAAATACAAGAAAAAGGATGTGACCAGCGCACATCCACCACGCTAGTATCCATAGGGTAATGTGCTAAAGCCATCCTCCAACTTCACCCTTTTGTCATACACAACCTTTTGTGTTTTTTTAATCACACCAGTCTCTATTGTCCAACCCTTTTTGTTTCTTATAATACCAGGTTGTTGTACTCCTATCTTTTTCTGGGATAAATCTGCTGTCCCAGGCTTGTAGTCCAAAACTAGATCTTTCAAACTAGTGAAATTGATTTTCTGGCAGTTTTCTACGTTTAACGTAATCCCTTTTACTTTCATACAGGTCTTCCCGCTTGACAGCTTGTAGCCGTATGTTTTAGGCCCCGCTGATACAAACTCTGTGATATGTTCATCTGAGGGTATCTCGCTTGTGAGCTCACCTAAATAATCGCCCAAAGATGGGTTCCAATCACCCTCTCGACTTAGAAATATCACAGAATCTGTATCATGGTACAGACAACGCTCTTGCAAACTATCTAGAAGGTTGTACAACTCCAGGCGTGCATAAGCCGTTGTAAAACAGGCAATGAAAACGTTGGTGCTACCTGACAATATACACTGGTCTTTTGAGTGCCTCCAAGACACACAGGCTGTTTCATCATCAATAAAATCGCATGATGAAACCCCGAATTCAGGAGAAAACAGATATTTAAAGAGATCATCAGGTTCTTTCACAATGCTTGTGGTAGGCAGGTTTGTTCTTTGACCAAATTTACCCCACAGGGAATTTAAGAAAAGTTTTGCTATTTGACGCTTAGCATGGTTTACATTAATCTGGTCTGTACGCAAACACACCCCCTCTTTTCTAAAGAAATCAGCTATGTACACATTTTGTTTTTCAGTATCATTGCACCATCGAGGGTAGCCAGAAGCCTCTTGTTTTTGACGGAGGTGCATTTTGATGTATTCGGAAAAGAGATGATCAGATTTTTGCTCGAAATGCCAGATTTCATAGATTTCAACAACCACATACCCTTTTGCAATGGCTAAATTCATCTCCACCGTACACCAAGTCCCCACAAAAGCTCTCTCCTCATCCGTGTGGGCACACATTTCCTGTTGCCGTGTGTCAGCACACGTGTGACACAGCGGAAACATAAGCTTACCGCCCAACCGTATGGGTAACACTGGGAAAAAGAGCTTTCGTGGGGGATATACTTTTGCTTTTATAAAACCAAAGTACTTTGTAGGGGGGCCAAATTTGTCATAAATGATTTTTGGATGGCCTATTGGATATTCCTTTGTTTTATTGACAAAAGGGTATAGGCTGGTAAAATCATAGTAGTGTATTTTTTCCCCAGGCCTTGTTTTGTGGTACAGACAAATGGCATTTGTTCTACCCCCGAAAAGGGCATCTCGTGGAATCAGAGGTTGCGGTAATGCGGAGTCAGCCAGGAAATCTGCGCAGCCCCCATCATTTTCTTTTACCATCCGCTTCCACTCGTGCTCCCATAGACTTATGACCTTGAACCCACGGCTTTCCAGGAATGCAGCTTTTAGCTGTGTTTTGTAATAAAGAAAACCATAGGTCGTGGCTGCTATAGGATTCTGGTCTTTATCGTTATAACAGCTCGGACAGCCGTGGTGAAAACAACCATTAAATTCAAAAGCTGTTTCTACCCCACCGATCACGGCATAGCCATCAAGAAAATAAGCCCCCACCTTTTTTTCACCACCACCTTTCAGAGCATGTGTGATCTGTATATTTTCTTTGGCCTCCACATACATCAGCCATTGAATAGAGGGGGTTGAATATCTCTTTGTCTGCCGGTGATAGTTATCTGGTGGGATGAGTGCCACAGTCTTGGGTTCTAAAAACATGAATCTGAACATAGCCATACATACAGATGCAAGGGTTATATATTGGAAAGGGTCTAAACACCTTGTTTGAATTTCTGAGATGTCACCCTGCTCTACAAACACTTCTTTCTCTGTCATTTTCATGATTTCAGCTCGGTAGAGAACACAGGCCTGTCGCAAAATAGATACATCCTGCTGGCAGTAATAAGCCAGCTCTTTTTGCAAATTAAAAGTTTTATGCTGATTGTCCTTGTACCATTGTAAAAATTCATCTTTTTCTTCAGGCAACATGTTACTCACACCGTAATGTTCAACACCCGGCATGGGACCCACATAATTTTGATTTTTCAGCGTATTAAAAAAGTGTGGAAAGTACCCCTTGCTGCCTGTAAAACCCATGGCTTGTGGAAGTTTGCTAAGTTTCATAGGCAGGAAATTTAGAGAGTCTATAAAACGGATAGTCAGAGGTTCAACGGTAATTTGTAAAAGTTTAGCACCTTGAACCAACAGCCCCGTGTCCATCTTTTCCTTAAGCAGTTGTTTAAGAACAAAATATCCATCATAACCTTTGGAATTATGGGCTATGAAGGTGTAACCTTTAAATTTTTTGTCACAAAAAATCTGTATAAAGGCAGAAATACATTCGAGACCCTTGAATTCCCAGTTTCTTTCATCATTTAAGTCCGTCGCATATATGTAATTAGGGACATGCCAGCCTGTTTCTTGCATACATTCACAATCATAAAAAATATACTTTTCAGATGTTTCAGTTTTACCAATAGGGGTCATAAAACATAAGTGGACGCCATCCCCGGTTAGGGGCTCGCGACATAGTTTACAATGACGGCCCTTGCACTTATGTTTCTTGTCCACATAAGACTCACATTTCTGGCACAGTATCTTAGATAAACACGCCACTTCTTTTTTCAGAGCCAGATCCGCGTGTCTATCTAAACACACTCTTTAGAACGGCAAAAGAGTTTGCAATTAGGGCATCTCTGTTGTACACCAACATTATTCGTACACGTTAGTGTCAAACAAAGACGGCACCATAATGTGCAATTATGATCGTGACTGTACGGTTTCTGACAGTAACTACAGAAGTTGCGCTCCCCATAGAATTTTTTGACATCGGTTATACCATAGAAATGGTCATCGTGTAGCAACAAGAACACAGTCTTAGGGAACACAGGTCTGTCTGATGTCTTAAAACAAACCCATGATTTTGTGTAAAGCACAACGCGTATGTTTATCTTTAAATGCTGTTCAAATATTGCTACATCATCGAGCATGACTTTTCTATGTACCGGCCACCCCAATTCGTTATGTAGTTTTTTAGCACCTTCTAACAATTCGACATCTGTCATTTTTACCTGTGACATGAGGGCTGTGAGGCTACCTGCAAAACACAGGCTATTATCAGTGTTGTTCAAGTCTATCAAATACATCCTTTTCTTATGAATAATATGGCTAAACGGTATGGTCTTTAAGACCCTACGAGCACCCCCACCCCGATTTTTTATGACAAGTACAACAACCCGGAATATATCACAAACCTGGATTTCTCTGTGACTCTGAAGGAGTTTAGCGATCTGATTTAAGAAATCGTCAGCGTCTAATGCCTCGGGGTTTAACTTACCAGAATATAAGGAATTGTGGAAAAGAGATGAGTGTAGATGCACCTGTACATAATCACCGGGTGAAACCCGGCTGCTAACCTCATCCAGAATATGTTGAATACCTTGCCGAATGGCGAATTGAGCCTCAGATAATGATGTTATCCTGTCTAAATTAATAAACCGAAATTCCTCTGAATAAATTACACCATTAAACTTGTCCAATTTACGATCCCACCTTTTCACAAACTGAACATAGCTAACTGGTTCTGATTCTTCAGCGAGGCCTAATGCATGATTATTTGCGCTGTCCTCTGAAACACTGTGATCAAAGACACGGCTTTCACCACGCCCTCCGTATTCTGTACCGGCGTGTGTAGATTCACCGTCAGAAAAACTATCGCTGCGTGATCTTTTCCTGTTAGACTTCTCTCCCACAGCCGCTGATTTTCTAACATTTTCTCGGTCTGAAAAAGAAAATGTAGGGGCTAATACTTTTTTTTCTTTTACAGCGACCTTAAAATCTATGTACTGGATAAAACCGGAATACTCACTATGTTGCTTATCTTTTGGTTTTCGGTATGGAGCTGTTTGCTCTTCTGTACCGGTGTGTGTAGATTCACCATCAGAAAAACTATTGCTGTGTGATCTTTTTCTGTTAGACTTCTCTCCCATAGCCGCTGATTTTCTAACATTTTCTCGGTCTGAAAAAGAAAACGTGGGGGCTAATACTTTTACAGAGACCTTAAAATCTAGGTGCTGGATAAAACTGGAATACTCACGATTCTGTTTGTCTTTTGGCTTTCTGTAAGGTACCGTCTGTTGGTTAGACTGGCCATCTTGTTTTGTAGCATCTTCTTGGTCTAAAATAAAAAAGATTACAGGTTGAGGCTGTCCTCTGAAACACATTATAAAGAACATAGCTGTTAGAAAATTAAAACAACACAGGACATACCTTTTAAATTTCTTTGCCGCCTTCTTTTTGTAAGAGAAAGTTTATTTGTAACCCCCTTTTTTCTGCTCCTATTTTTTAAAGACAATCATAAGAGACAGAAACATTACATAGCCAACAATATTTTTAAAAATGACTCATATCTACTCACCATGTCTGAAGAAAAAGTTGCAGATGATACAAGCTATAGAGACTGTGTGATCTTTTCTGGCTGCTGAAATGTACTGGATCTCATAAGCTTATCATACGACCTGGCTAATTCACAATGCCTTTTTTCGCAGACAGTACAGTGTAATAGATGCTATATATCTGTGTATGTATTCCCATCCATTTCCCAGACGTCTTAAGTGGATTTTAGTTACACGACAGTTCTGCACATTCTTATCTTATGGCCTATTGTTTAGGACACACCTGGAGGCCCCATTTTTTTTCCAGACAAACCATTGTAGGTTTAATTAACTAATCATTCCTAAAACACACCACACATAGGTTCAAAATATTTTATTTCAAATAAAATGTTTTCATCTTGTGAAATTCATTTGAGCATTACAAGTTTTAAAAAAAATAAAAGGCATACATATAATTTTTGTTCATCTGTATGTTCAACTAATAGATTCTGGAAATACATACATTTTCATAAAAAGTCAATTTTTACAGAACTTGGTGTTTTTTAAAGAACGATCTATAATCTCTGTCACAGATTAAGCCTTCCACTATTTCTATTTCACTGTCTGCCACAGAATTAAGCAAAATATTGAGCATTTGTCCTGGATTTCTACTGTTGTTAAAATCTCTGACGAGTTCAAACAAAAAATTCAAATTTTCATAAACTAGGACAGTTGCTTTCATTTTATGACCCGCAATCATGGCAACATTTAAAATAGGTCCTAGACACAACCTGTTACAAGCTTTATGGATTTTCTGATGTATTTCATTGCGTTCCCACTTTAAACAGTCATGGTGTCTTTGGCCTGGAGCATGTATTACACACGCTGCACAGTCTCTATGCATAATGCCCTGCCAGCATTTCTTGATAATACAGGCCACCGTTGTTTGTATAACAGATTTAAATCTGTTTATTTCATCAGGTTTTGTACAATCCCTTTGACTGGCTATGACATCAAATGCCTCCCTTTGATATGTACAGAGAAAGCACAAACAGCGTAGATTGGCAGCCTGTATGTGCCCCTGTAGGAGCAGAGATTCGTCACTTCCCTACAAAAAAAAACCAAAATAATGTCAGTGTGAACTGCTGTTTCTTCTATAACACTTTTCTAAATAAAAAACTTCTCTTACCTCTGCTGATCCTAGGTCTTCCAATAAACAGTTTGTTTCTGCATCTACAGTGGCGTGATATAATTCTATATCCTCCAGGTCCATTGTGTTGTCAGATGTTAAGCCAAGTTCTGTGCCAGAATTGTAGGGTTCTTGAGAGTTGAAAAATATTTGGGCATCTGGATAATCCACAAAAGCTGCTATTTCTGGCGGAGGATCTGCCAGACTCTCCTGTAGTTCAAATGGATTTTCAATCGGTGGATACCCCTCTGCAACGGCATCATGATCCTTAAGGAAGTAATTAATGTTGTGTGCCCTGCTGGAAATTCTGCTTGGTGTTCCAAAAAGAGCCATTTTTTCCTTTCTGAAAGTCTGTGTTCTGAGCATGCTCAGAACACCTGGAGCATGCTCAGAACAGACCTCTTGTTTCAACCAATCACGTGTTACCACACCCTAGAGAGACATGTCCAGGCTTGTCTCTCTGTATTGGTTTTTTCAAAGCCACTAAAAAATAGCTGTATTTGGATTTGAACTCGGCTCTCTCAAAAAAATAGCTGTATTAGGGGGATTTGAACTCAGGTCTCTCTGTATTTCAGTCTGAACTCTACAGGTCTGTCAGAATATTTCTAACAGTGAGGTCTTAAAAGTAAAATTCTATCACATGGACCGCACTAGTTTTTCTAACAATTGCATTTGTAATTGCATTTGTAAAGAAAATTGTGTCTCTCTGTGCTGTGAATCTTTTTGTGAGAAATAAGAACTGGTGCAGTGGGAGAGAGAAAAGCATTTTATTTTTCCAGGGTTCCTGCTTTTTTTTTTGCAGGTGTAAACATTAACCAGAAGCAAAAAAAAACCACATTTCCGGAGTCAGTCACACTGCTCCCCGCTGATGTCAGCACAAAGGGACAGTCCATTTCCGATGATGTAGGCAGGGGCGTGGTTGAGGGTGAGAGGGTGATCCCTCTAACAAAGATGTGCTAATTGCATTTTGGAAAGAAAAAAGATTCTAGCTTGCCTGTCTCTCTGTGCTAGGAATCAGTTTTTGTGTGAGAAAGAAACAACTGAGTCTGTGTGGGAGAGAGAGACAGAGAGAAAAGCATTTTTGTTTTTCAGTATTAAGCAGAAGCAAAAACACATTTCCGGAGTCAGCCATACTGTTTCCGCTGATGTCAGCAAAAAAGGGACAGTCCCTCTTCTGATGACGCCCTGTTTCCGGTGATGTCATTTCCGATGATGTAGGAAGGGGGCGTGGAGGAGGGTGGGAGGCTGTGGGCGTAGCACAAACCCCGGAAGTGGGTGCTGATTGGCTAATGTCATATTGTGGGGCGTGGCATGGGTGTGACACACCCCCGGAAGTGTATGCTGATTGGATGATGTCATCCTTGGGGCGGGGGCAGGGGTGTGTCAAGTGGGGGGCGGTGGCCATGCCTGGGGGCGGGACTGGGCGGGGCTAACTCACCATTCACTTCTATGGGAGGGGGCGTGGCCTAAGGCGGGACATACACCGGAAGTGGGCGCTGATTGGTGCCTGTCAACATTTTGGGGGCGGGAGTGGGCGGGGCTGGGCGGGGCTAACTCACCATTCACTTCTATGGGAGGGGCGTGGCCTAAGGCGGGACATACACCGGAAGTGGGCGCTGATTGGTACCTGTCAACATTTTGGGGGCGGGAGTGGGCGGGGCTAACTCACCATTCACTTCTATGGGAGGGGGCGTGGCCTAAGGCGGGACATAGACCGGAAGTGAACGCTGATTGGCTCCTGTCATCCTTATCTCACCTGTCAATCAGTTTGACGAGTAGTGTACCCATTATACTACTCGGGTGTGATGAGAGAGAGGCTTTTCTTTTAAAATTTTCCCGGCCAATGCACCAAAATGTTATAGCAAACGCTGTGAAAAGCTTTTATTCAATCACTCACCCACAGAAGGAAAACTCTCAGACAGGCTGGAATGCAAACAGGATCTTTAATGTGCACACAGGATCAGACAGAGAGCCGGTACCCTCCAACAAAAAGGTCTGAACCCCGAGGGACGTCCTTCAATGCCTTATATACAGTACAGTTTTAAACTCATTCTACAATCCCATTTGCCACAGGTATTTCCTGCCCACCAATCAGCAGCCCCTGGGGAGGTACCTGGGTGACCTGTCCAAACCGGTATGCTCTGGTCTGTTGGTTTCTGGGCTAGGGGATACTGTGCTCAGACCTGGAGTGGGGGGAAGGGTGCCTACTGAAATCTCAATGCCTTTCTCTTAGCAGGCTGATTACCTCATGGCTTGCGGGGGAAGGGTCAGGCTGATCAGAGCCTCATGACTTGCCGCATGGCTTGGGGGAAGGGCTACCTACAGCTATACCTCATGGCTGCCTCAGTATGTCATCTTCTTGCAGATGTTCAAATAGTAGCGCACATAATGGAAGATCAGAATGATTGTTCCAAGACCGTTGAGGCATGCTTGCATTCTGTGGCTGACTGGGTTGAGGTGAACCTCCTCAGGCTAAATCTGACAAAGACTGAACTGAAAGGTATCTGTAGAGTGTATAGTGGGATGAGTTGTCTTCTCCACATTAACGACACACGATTAACTATTAGCCCAAAGATGAGGAGTTTAGAAGCATTCCAGGATGAGAAACCGAGACTCAAAACTTGACTGCGGTACAAGCATGTGTGATGTTTTGTAGAGCAAGCTGACATGGCTACTTTGCATGCATTGCTTGCTAACAGGCTTAATTATTGCAGCGGTAGAGTTGCTAATTTACCCAAGTCCAGAAATGAGATTTTTTGCTAATTCTGGTTTTAAATTTGCATCTCAAGGCAGTATGACATTTGCAGTCCCTGATTTTACCCATTGGAATCAGTGCTGAAGGCCCCTTAATGCACCAGGATGAGCTTGTCTGACATCCAGAACTGGTTTAAAATCTCATTCATGAAAATGGGTAACTTGGCGACTCTGCAGTGGTCTTTATTCTGAACTACTCAAGAAAATGAGTTGCCTCCAGCTGCTTTAAAATACTGCAACAGGCCTGCTTTATGGGAAAGGGGCCCATGATTCTGTCATGCCCCAACCAAAGTCTTTACACTGACTTTCTGTAGAAGAATGGATTTGATTTTAAGTTATTGTACTTGACTGATAAAATGTAGAACTATGAAGACCTGATGTATTTGTAGCCCATTCTAACCTTGTATGTGCTAGCATGCAGTCTTCATCGTCATAACAATTGATGCTGAAGCTTCCAGATAATTTGTTTGTACTGTACATTACAGCATTCTCTTGCATCGTTAGGACCTGGATTGTGGAACTTCACTACTTTAGAGTAGTATCAGGAAAAATTACCTGATATTTCGTAAGAAAGCCAAAGCTTGTCTATTTGGCAGGGCATCTACGTCAAAGTAGTTTCTTAGCTTGGTTGATGTTCTTAGGTTGGATCTACCTTCCTCCTTTTCTTTCATATTTTTGGGACTGTTGCGGCAGGTTTTTGGGTGGGGTTGTTATGCTATGATTTATTTATTTAAACGATTTATATTCTGCCAACTTGCATCAAGACTGTCTAGGGCAGAATAGAAAAACATCCCTAACAAATAACATTGTTATGTGAGTTTTGATATTTTAATCATATCACAAGATCTTATCAGACATGCCTATGCAAAGCATCCTAAAATCACCGCAATAATTCTAAACTAAATCATGAACCAGGCCAAGGGACCTGCACAAACAGCCAAGCTTTCAGCTGTTTCCGGAAAATGCTAAAATCCCATTCGCCTCACAAGGCTGCAGTATAAGTTCTGCCCAGTCACCACCAGCTGTGTATCTTTCACTGAAGGAATCCTCAACAAGTTGGCATCCTGAGAGTGTAAAGCATGATTGGACAAATGCAGCCTCAAGCTTCCAAATAGCTTGATTGTACCCCATGTAACACCTTGAAAATCAATGTGCAAACCTTAAACATTGGCTGCTGTGTGGCAGCCAATGTAACGCCTGCAGCACATGGCAAATGTGATCCTAAAATTAGTCAGCAGTCTGTACCAACTGTAATGCATGCTGTACTAAGGACGATAAACAGATTCAACACATTACAGTAATCCATACCTTTCAGAACCACAGCTTACACAACAATATGAGGTTCTGTGGGAAAATAACATAACTTCCTGATCAAATGCAACTTATGAAAGGAACTTTCCACTATAGCACCCACTTGTGCTTTTATCTGCAACTGGGAGTCTCAACAAGGTGCCCAGATTCTGTACAAGCAGCACCACTGTCAGTCTTATCTGTACATTTCTCTGTTCATGCGGGCATGTGTTCCTACCCACCCATAAAATCTGTTTTCTTCAAACTGAAGACTAGACCATTCACTAACAGTAACATCTTCAATAACTGAGGGGAGCAGCAAAGCTCTACATGGCACCATCAACCTCATGTTTTGAAAGTAAATTCTAAACCGGACACCCTGTTGCCACAACAAATGTGCCAGTAGTAATAAATAAATAACAAAAAGAACCGTAAAAAGTGGCAAGCTCTGAAGAACACCAGATTCAATGGGCTGCCTATCCAACTGCACAATTCATGATGATCCTTTGAAAGCGGTCGCTCTGGAAGGAAGTAAACCTTGTCAGTACCACATCTTCACACCTCAAACCATTCAACCTCTGCACCAATACTGATGATTCTAAAACTGTAACACACCTTGAACACTAGTTTTAACATGGTAACATAGTATATGATGGCAGATAAAGACTGGTATGGGCCATCTAGTCTGCCCAGCAAGGTGGCAAGAGTAAGTGCACTTGCCGCTCTGTGCAGGTCACCCCTCCCCATGCCTTTTGTTTAGGGGTGTACCCACCGCTCTGTATAGGTCACCTCCTATTTGTTCAGATATAAGAATACTGTGAAAGATACAAAGCATATGAAATGAAGATTTCCAAAGCTGATGTATTCCAATTTCAAATGAAAATAAAAAATGCTTTTTACTACCTTTGTTAGGACGTTTTTATTTCTCCAATCTCATTGGCCCCACTTTTGCAACATTCCTGTAGTTGGCCTTTTCTGTTCTACCCAACCCCAGTAAACATTCCCTAAAGCCTAATCTGAGTCCTTGTTTACTCCTCCTCACACAGGGCCTCCCTTCTACTCAACCCCACCATCCCTGTTCCAAGTTCTCTTCTCACTCAGTCCCAGAGTTCTCAATCGCTTTCCATCTCCAAATCCAATCCAAGTCTCCACTTTCTTCTGCCCTACCCCCCCCCCCCGGCACATTGGATTTTCTCTCCCTACTCCTTCCAAGCTCCATAAATTCTATTCTCCCCCCCCCCCTATCAGTGCTGCTCTTTTCTTTTAGCCCTCCCTCTAACCCCTCACCCAGTGTGAGTCATTGTTCTCTCCCCCTACCCTTCCATGCTCTCCCTCTGCATCCCTTTTCTCTCTTCCCTAGACACCCCTTTCTCCACATCCCATCTTCCAGGGTCTGCTAGCCTATTCCCCAATACCCATTCATCCTCTCTTCCCACTCCTCACCTCCAATCCCCAGACTCGGATACCCTTCAAGGACTTTGGGACCTTGCACAGGACTTGCCATGTACGTCCGATTCCCAGGATGAGGTCCCCAAGGATTTCTTCTTTTTGTGCTCCCGTTCCGGAGAACCCTTGTTGGAGTGTCCGTGGACCCGATTGGGTGCCGCAAGGGCTTTACATGACTCCGAGGATCCTAGCGGAGCCTTACAGCGTGAGATTACCAGGGACACCGAGGCTGAATCTGACCTGTGGAAAATGTCATCCTGCTTCTGCCAACGACTTTGATGACCTTAACGGACATCTTTTTGCACTGGGCGCAGACCTCTGGGTCATGGTCAGCACCTAGACACCGGAGGTAGCAGTCATGTGTATCGCTTAGGGACATGTTCTTTGTGCACCAATCACACTTTTTGAACCCACTGGCCACGGGGGCAAAAAGGACCCCTGTGAGGTCTAAGACCCTTGACATGACCAACAGTTAGAAAAGGCACGAAACCGCTCTGGAGAAAGAAGCCTAAAAATGGTTCTGAGACTCGAAGCTGAGGCGGTGCTAACTGAAGAAGGAAGTGCACATAATGCAAGAGAAAAATCAACTTTTTTCCAGGGGAAGAAGACAGGTCTGTAAGGGCTCCACAGAAAAAGGGAGACTGAGTAAGATGGCACCCTTGGGCGGGAAGGGGACCACGCATGTGTAGTGGTATCTCTCAAATGCTTTCTTTGAAAGCTGGGGAGATGCTTCTGTGGCGCTGACTTCACCCGTATGTGAGGACTGACCTCCTGCTTGTGCCTGGAGAAAATGAAGCTGCAAGATGGTAAACTTAAAAGCAACATCTGGAAGTATGTTTTCACTGAAAGTTTGGTGGTTCCTGGAATGCCCTCCTGATGAAGGTGGTAGGGGAAAAAACAGTGACAGAATCCAAAAAGACATGCGACAAACATAGAGGATCCCTATAAATCAAGAGGATGGAATCAAAACAAACTCTCCACCTTACTGGGCTTATTTCAGATTGCTGCCTGGATGGTCACTCAAAGTGACCAGCAGGCTTTCCTGAGCCCTTTGTTGGCTGGCCTCTACTGCCTACCCTGCCAAGGAGCATCTTCTGTTCAGATAGCTGCTACTGGCTTTTCAGGTCCTTTGTTTACAACATCCTACCTATGGTAGAAGTACTGATTTGGTAGAGGAATTTGTTTAGTCAAGGGCACTAGATGCTCCTGACAGCGAAAGAGAGACAGCTGGAGCAATGGCAGAGCTGTGCTTTTTCAGTGGCAGTTTCCCATTTCTGGAACAGTCTTTGGAGATTCAGGAATAATGTAATCTGTTGTCCTTCAGGGAAAAAAAGTCAAAATGTAGGGTTTTTTTTCTGAGGCTAATGGTGGTTAACGGGCACAGTCTTGTTGGGTACAGCTGGGTTGGTCTACTTTTTAGCATTGTTTTGATTAAATGTAGTTATCTGGTATTGTGGCTCATATTTCTTTCTTAGCTATAGTGCAGTCTGTGTTTTACCAGTTGTTTGTTTTACATTTATAACTTTGGATCATTATTCAGGGAACTGGTTCGTACATTTATAAATAACTAATAGGATGGGTTCTGCAAATCCCTCTGATTGCAGGTAGACAAGCAGTTGTATTTAGAAGCACAATCTCTTGGTGACCATCCTGGAACCCACTTTACCCCCTCAAAAATGGCTGTAAAAACTTGTGCAAGACTCTCTCAATCGTAGAACTCAGAGATGTACAAAAGCGATTTCACAAGTATATTGGCACAATGTGAGAGCTCATAAGAGAAATTACGCAGCGTTGACACATTCAAACAAATACAAAGTGATGCACATAGGGAAAACAATCCTCACTATCAGGACCAGTTCCAAAGTAGGTTCAAGGTGTTGGCGCCCATGCAAACCATAAGCTTTATAACACCTATGGCTGTCAAAATCCATTGTTTAGCTTTGAATGCCCTGCTCTTTGCTGCTGCCCCCCCCCCCCCCACCTCTGAAATTGTGACCCTAAGTGACTGCTTGGTTTGCCTAGTGGTTGGGCCGGTCCTGCTTACTACAAGTACATAAACTAGGTTCTGGGTTGGGAGTTTCTATCTAGGAAAAGGATCTTGGAGTCATTGTAGACAATACACTGAAATCCTCAGCTTAGTGGGCGGTGGTGGTGGTCAAAAAGAAGCAAATAGAATGTTAAGTATTATTTGGAACGGGAAGTTGAATAAAACAGAATATTTTATTACAGGAGTGATTATAATTTGAACAGAAGGGATCACTTTACCTAGCTACAAGTAAGGCAGTCTTAAATTGGTGGGAGATTAGGACAGAAGTGAAAAACAGGCTGAATCCAGTGCCACGCCTAGCCCTTTATTTGGCAATATTTATATATTGCTTTTCACAAAGGTCAAAGTGGTTTACAGAGAACTTGATTTTACAAACAAGCAACTTTGTACATTGAGTAAAGAACAGGGTGGTTAGCTACTGTATGTATTGGATGACAAGCTAAACTAATCTATATGTTCTTGTAAAGCTTTGTCCATGCAATACGGAAATGCTGTTCGGCTAATAGGGGAGGCCCTTCAAAATATGAATGTGGTCAACAGTGGCTTGTACATAGTGTATATATTTACCCCTGTTAACCCAAGTTGTAAAACCTGTTATATGTAATGTACACCGCATGCTCCGCTGCTTTGTGCAATTGGTTGTTAAATGTAAACTGCGCTGATTTTAAAGAGTGTGGTATAGAAATAATATAAATAAATGCAAATAAATAAATAAATATCAGCACTATATTCAATGGTGAGAAATTCTAAAGTTACCAGGCATACTTGTGAGAAAGAGCTGGGGGAAGAGTTTTCAGAAGAGCAGTGGAGAAATATACAGAAGAATAGGGGGATAATATCCATTTGTACAGGACCAGTGCAAGAATATTAGATGTCCCAGGCAAATCTTCATTCAAACACCCTCTTTCCCCCATCCAGTATCTCCCGTCCACCCTTCTCCCACCCACACCCTTACTGCCCCTGCTGTCATCTCTGTCCAGTAGCTGCCAACTGGGGCAATGATGATGACCATAAAAGAGAAAGTAAGTCAGCGTGGGTCGGTAAACTCATGCATGCTCTTGATACACAGCCACGCCACACACCCTCCAAGGCAGCCTTCCTTTGTGTGGGAGCAGGATGTGGCTGGCCTTTCAGGAAGTACTTTGAAAAGGAGCTTCGTAAAGTTATGTGCCATCAGTTTTGCATAAGTAATGCTCTTTTACTGATTTATGGATGAAAATGGGTGTTTACACCTGTGCTTTGACCATTATTTGTTTAACAGTTTTTTTTTTATACCGTTTTATCATTTAAATCTAAGCAGTTTAAATTGTAACTTAAACTTGGTCATGTAAATTAAACAGGGACATTGATAACTTGGATTTTTCTGAGTAATGGAGGGTTAAGTGACTTGCCCAAGGCCACGAGGCGTACTAGTGGGAATTGAACGCTGGTCTCTTGGTTCCCAAGCCAGTGCTCTAACCATTAGGCTACTCCTCCACTCCACTTATGCTATTTTATAGCACTATGTGCATGGGCGGAGGCCACAGGTATATGCATAAATTATGCTATGTGGTTTTTTTTCTTTTTTAACAAATCTAGGTGCAGGCATTTACACCAGCTCTGTGCCTGGTGTGAGTGATCACACCTTAGATTAATGTATGTATTTGGCCCAGGGGTGGCTCAAGGCAATCTGCTGCCTGAAGCGAAGGATGAGATGGCGCCGCCCCCCCCCCCCCCCCCCAGAGCGAGGGATGCTTTCTGAAAACTCCAGTCAGGGACTGAACCAAAATAAAAAGCCGATTAATGTGGAGGATATACAAGATGTTTGCCCACCAAGGAACTAAAAGAGAGCGAGAACCACAACACAATTTATAAAACCAAATTATAACTTATTTTGTATTTTGTTGTGTTAAACTGCGTTATGGATCTCATTTTTTCTTTTTGAACATATATTTTGCATCCATAGAACCCCCTCCCTCAACAATGGTTGCAGAGCAGAACTAGGACATGCACCCACAGAACTCAATATCTTAAAAAAAAATCTGATTCCGATCATTTCACTAACAACAAACATTCTCCAGAACCAAGCATATTGTGAATTAATACAAAACCCTACAACGAAGTCACTGAGGATCTGTAGAGCAAACCTACCATACCAGCTCAATTTCCAAAACTCACATAAGGAAACTACCCCAAAAAAGCATAACTAAATACTGCAGTGGGCCCTGGAATATCCAAACACCTTTTTGAAAAGCTGAACAATTCAGATTACTACAGATCTCTATGTACAATCTCCATGTTAACAGAACACCTGACCTTGGCCACAAACTCAGAACACAGACCCTCACAAAAGTACAGAGTAAGTGACCATAACCTAATAGCTCCCTTCCATCCTTCTCCTCCCTTCCCTAGTGCCATCACCCTTCCAGTCCCCCTCCAGTAACATCCCCAGGTATCAGCTCCTTTTCAGTCCCCTCCTCCCCCCATATCAGCCCTCTTCCAGCCCCCCCTTCCAGCTTCCACCTTCCCCCCCATGTCAGCTCCCTTGCAGCCCCATCTTCCCTGTGTCAGCTCTCTTCCAGCCCCCTCCTCCCCCATGTCAGCACTGTTGTCAACCCCACCTTCCCCATGTCAGCTCCCTTCCAGCCTCCTCCTCCCCCCCCATGTCAGCCCCATTGCAGACCCCACCTTCCCCTCATGTCAGTTCCCTTCCAGCCCCATCACCCCCACCTTCTCCTGTGTTAGCTCCCTCACAGACTCACCCTCTCCCTTAGCAAAACTAACTACTATGAAACACTGTTGTTGTTAAGTGCTGTCGAGTCGGAGTCGACTCATGGCGACCCTCTGGATAGCTATCCTAAATTGTGTTCGGTCTTCAGTCAGGCGGCTCATTGTTGACAGACTGGTACCCGTAGCTGCTGTTATTGTATTGATCCATCTCATTGCTGGCCTTCCTCTTTTGCGTTGACCTTCTATCTTGCCAAGCATAATGTCTTTCTCTAATGATCTCTTCGCATGATGTGTCCAAAGTATGAAAGTCGAAGTCTTGTCATCTGAGCTTCTAAAGAAAGCTTAGGTTTGATCTCCTCTAGTACCGACTGGTTTGTTCTTTGGGCAGTCCATGGTATACACGGTATTCGCCGCCAGCACCATAATTCAAAGGCATCAATTTTCTTCCTGTCTATCTTTTTCACTGTCCAGCTTTCACATCCATATGATGTTATTGAAAATACCATGGCTTGAACAAGTTGAATCTTTGTATGGAGAGAGACATCTCTGCTCTTGAGAATCTTATCTAGGTCTTTCAAAGCCATTCTGCCAAGAGCAATGCGTCGTCTGATTTCTTGACTGCTTGTTGCTTCTTTATTGATAGTTGATCCAAATAGGTTAAAGTTGTTCACAATTTCAATTTCTTCTCCTTCAACGATGAACCTGTTGATTATGCCAGTTGTCATGATCTTTGTCTTCTTTACATTAAGGTGCAGGCCCATTTTGAGACTATGTTCTTTGATTGTGAGAAGCAAATGTTTCAGATCATCTTCACTTTCAGCCAGTAATGTGGTATCATCAGCATAGCGAAGGTTGTTGATGAGTCTTCCACCAATCTTCACACCTCTGTTGTCTTCATACAATCCTGCTTCTCTGATGATTTGTTCTGCATATAAATTAAACAGGTAGGGGGAAAGTATGCAGCCTTGTCTTACACCTTTGCTTATTTTAAACCATTCTGTTTCTCCTTGTTCCGTTCAAACTGTTGCTTCTTGATCAATGTACAGATTGCGCAAGAGAACGATCAGGTGTTCTGGTATACTCATGCTTCTTAATGTGGCCCAGAGTTTCTCATGGTTTACACAGTCAAAAGCCTTGCTATAGTCGATAAAGCACAAATAGATATCCTTTTGGTATTCTTTAGTCTTTTCAAGGATCCATCTCACATCCGCAATGATGTCTCTCGTTCCTCGCCCTTTCCTGAACCCTGCTTGCACTTCAGGTAGTTCTTGTTCCAGGTATGGTTGTAGTCTCTTTTGAATAATCTTCAGTAGAATCTTGCTGGCATGTGGGATCAGAGCGATTGTGCGATAATTTCCACAGTCAGTTTGATCACCTTTCTTTAGTATTGGTATAAACACAGATCTTTTCCAGTCAGTTGGCCATGATGTTGTCTTCCATATTTCTTGGCAGAGCCTTGTGAGTACGGTAACAGCTGCATCAGATTGCTGCAATACTTCTATGGGAATGCTATCAATGCCTGGTGCTTTGTTCTTTGATAAGGTTTTCAATGCTCCTTCAACTTCTTCTTTCATCACCAATGGTTCCCGATCATAAGGTACAGGTTGAAACGGCTGTTGGTCCACTTGATCTTTATCATATAAAAACTCTGTATATTCCTTCCACCTTTTCTTGATCTTCTCAGCATCATTCAACATAGAACCTTGAGCATCTTGTAACATTCCAATTCGAGGCTGGAACCTTTTCTTTAACTTTCGTAGCTTTAGGAAAGCCGATCTTGTTCTTTCTCTAAAAGTTTCTGCTTCTATTTCCTTGCAAGTGTTATTGTAGTACTTTTCCTTGTCCTGTCTTGCTGCACGTTGGAAATCTCTGAGTTCTGCGATTGTCTTTCTTTCTCCTCTGGCTTTAGCTTCTCTGCGTTTCTGGGCAATTTTCAGAGTTTCTTCCGTCATCCATTTTGGCCGTTTTTGCTTTTTCACCTTTTGTAGAGACTTCTCGCTTTCTTCCAACACAACCTTCTTGATGTCATTCCATAACTCTTCCGGAGCTCTGTCATTTGTATCTAAAGCAGCAAATCGATTTTGCAGGCAGTCTTTAAATTCCAGTGCTATATTCTCAAGGTCATATTTTGCTGCATTCATGAGTGGTTTGCTCTTTTTCAACTTTAGCTTGAGTTTGCATACTAGTAGTTGATGATCTATACTACAGTCAGCTCCAGATTTTGTCTTTGTTGATGTTACAGAGCTTTTCCATCGTTGACTTCCACATATGTAGTCAATTTGATTTTTATATAATCCATTCGGTGAAGTCCATGTGTACAGTCGCCGCTTGTGTTGCTGGAAAAAGGTGTTTGAGATGAGTAGATCATTGGTCTTGCAGAATTCTCTCAGTCTTTCTCCAGCTTCATTTCTGTTGCCAAGTCCATATTTTCCAACTACTTTGCCTTCTTCTTTGTTGCCAACGTTTGCGTTCCAGTCACCCATGACTATCAGGATATCCTGTTTGCATGTTCTGTCAATTTCAGCTTGTACTTGTTCATAGAACTCTTCAATTTCATTCTCTTCTGCAGCTGTTGTTGGGGCATATACTTGAATTATAGTTGTGTTGATAGGCAATCCTCGTAGACGAATAGAGATTAAGCGTTCTCTGACTGCATTGTATTTCATTACAGTTCTTGCAAGTTTCTTCTTTATTATAAATGCAACACCATTTCTTCTTTGACTTTCATTTCCAGCATAGTAGACCATGTGATCATCTGATGCAAAGTGCCCCATGCCAGTCCATTTCAGTTCGCTGACACCCAACAGATCAAGTTGTACACGTTCCATTTCATTCTTGACCACCTCCAACTTCCCTTGGTTCATGCTTTGTACGTTCCATGTTCCAATGTGTAAGACATCTTTACAGCTTCTGACTCTCATTTCATGCGCAGCATGAATTATAATGGGATGGGCACACAACTATCTTCAGCAGTAACAGTTATAGCTATACTGTATGTAAATCGTATCCTTTTGTATGGTTTCTTTTTTTTTTTTTTTTCGATATGCATTTTGGAAATATTGAACCTCTAGTGTTTCAATTCATGTTTCTGCGCATGAAATGAAACACTAGAGGTTCAATATTTCCAAATGCATATCGAAAAAAAAGAAACCATACAAAAGGATACGATTTACATACAGTATAGCTATAACTGTTACTGCTGAAGATAGTTGTGTGCCCATCCCATTATAATTCATGCTAACAACTCAAGTCAAAGTCTGAAAACCCCCATCTATCAACTATTTCTAGACACAAAATAACACATCCTAATATCTGGCCTTAAATAAATAAATCCAAGACACTTTAGCCACTGGATTCCATACCCATTGAAACAGAATTTTCATTTTTTAGTTCCTTCAGAACTTTGAGGTTGATACTATCTAGTCCAGGTGATTTTATACTTTGTCCTATTACATCTTCCAAGTTCACAGTGATGTCTTTCAATTCCCATGAATCATCACCTTTAAATATCATTTCTGGCATGGTTATCTCCTCAACATTTTCCTTTCTCTTTCCACTCTATGAATCCTCCTGTTTTCTTAATACAGGATTTCCTAATGGGGAAGGAGGCTTTGGATTTCCTATATACTGTTGAATATCCCATGCTCTATAAAATCCAGTGGCTGTATTGCTCCTTAGCATTATAAGCTCCTTTTCATCTTTCCCTCCATTGAGAACCCGAGGAGTACTAAATATGTCCTTCACTGTAATTACATGACGCCTTTTGGTAACAGGTTACACTGACTAGAATTATCAGTGCGAGAACTTTTCTTCCCTTAAAAAAATGAGTATGCAGCTATGTGGTTTTTAGAAATCTTTCCATCTAACCCCAAACTAGAATTCATTTTGGTTCAGAGATAACGTGGAGACAGGAAATGCTTTCATTTATCCTCAGCGTGCCACCAGGCTCAACTTTAACAGAGCCACGGGAAAGAAGAGAAACACTGTTCTTTCTCGCGGCTCTGAAGAGCTGGGGCGCCAGGCTTCAGGCCAGTGTGGGCCTCCCAGGGCAGCGGCAGGGGTTGAATCTGCCGCTGCGGAGAAGCAGCAGCTTGTCCACTTTTTTATTCTTTTAATTTTAAAAGCAGAGTGAGGCAGCTGTTTTGGAGGCATTTTTTTGCCGCCCCCAAACGTTTGCCACCTGAGGTGACCGCCTCACTCCACCTCATTATAGAGCTGCCCCTAATTTGGCCCCTTAATTTAATATTCTATAGAGAAAAGCAGGTGCCTATTTTGTGTTAGAAAATAAGCTTTACATAGGCATATGAAAACATCTGTTAAGTAAGTGGGACGTTATACAAGTACCCTCTTAGAGTATAGCATGTGGGATTTAGAGGTCCTGTGCTGTGCTTCTCTTCTCTTTTACTGTCATTGCTGCTGCCACTGCAGGTCCAAGGGAGATGTGGCAACTGGGTGGAGGTAATGGAGTGGTGGTGGTAGCAGGGTTGGAAAGGAGCTCAAAGGCTGCCTCGGCAGGGGCTTTTTGGGGGCACTTTCTGCTGGCAACCCCCCCCCCCCCCCAAAGTTTGGAGCTCTAGGTGACTGCCTAATTCACCTAATAGCACTGTTGACCCTGCATTTGTACCAGGATTTTGGAAAATGCTACAATCCTAGGTTTGAGTGGACGGAGGGAGGTATTGGTATGGCTAAGGACCGGGGAGGCATATTGCATGAGGTATATATACAATGGAGGCACTTATGGCCAAGATGAGACATAAAGCATTGCTTTCAGGATGGGAATTATGCAAACAGTGGGGGAGGGGGAGAGGAAAGAGGGGCAATGAACCTACATCCAGCAACAGACTGCAAGAATGGGAAGGGATCATTTTCCCTTTTAGGATCTCTGGGAAGAAACATGGAGGACATAAGGTCTTGCAGCGAGATGGAGTCGGTTATAGTTATAGCTTATTGAACTTTATATATCGCTTTTCAGAACAATTAAAGTGGTTTATAATCAGTTTTAAAATACAGACAATTAAGAAAGGAACTCCACAAAAGATAGGAAAGAAAAGCAAGAGCATATGCAAAAATAGCATAGTTTAGTTTAGTCATCCTTGGGGCCCAACTTTATCTCCAAGGCTTGTTCAAAAAGAAGAGTCATTACCAAAACTGAATTGTTTATAACTAGTCTCAAGATGGACATGGGGAGGTAAGCAGTTCCATAATGAGGGGGGGCAATGAAAAATAAAGCTGAATTCCTAGTGCTTTCATATTTTGCTTTGGAAGGAGACGGGATATGCAGACTATTGCCGTGTAATGAACATAAGCAACGTGGAGGAGCATAGGGAATAATGAGGAAAGGTAAGTAGACTTGGGGTTTATTTTGTAAAGATTTGTGAAGCAGGGTAAGAATTTTATGATGCACCCAAAAAAGAACCAGGAGCCAATGATGTTGAATCAGGAAAGGTGTAATGTGGTCAAATTTCTTTATGTGAGATAATACACATAAGGCCGTATTTTGGATAGACTGTAAGCTTTTAAAGCCATAAGCAGAGATACCAGCATATATTATTGTACTATGAATGATTGATATTTGTGCAGCAGGGTTCAGAAAGGGACAAATGGTGTGGAATCGCCCAAGCGCACCAAAAGAGAATTTGACAACATGACTGATATGAGGGGAAAGGAAAGTTCTGAATCTGTGAGAACATCTAAATATTTGAATGAGAGACACAGTGTTATAGGAAGATTATTCATGATGGGGGCAATAGGAGGGATGGCTGTGCTACCTGTAATCCAGGTTACGGTGGTCTTCCTGGGATTTAACTGAAGGGCATTTGAGTATTGCATTTGAAGTTTGATGGGGAGGGGGAGACTTCAGGAATGCATAGAAATGATGCTGTTGACTGCTTGTAATAAAACTAATAAAAATGTAATTTTCTGGATTTTTTTTTTAACTTATAATGCTTTAGAGTCATGATGTGACCATATTTTGAATGTTTTGTGCGGTCCTGGTTGTCCCATGTGAAAAAAAAAACATGGGAGGAGGAGTGGAGGAGTAGCCTAGTGGTTGGGTCAAGGAACTTCAGGCCGGAAGGTCGGGGGTTCAAATCCCACTAGAGGACAGCAACCTTGGGCTGGAAGGACTGGGGTTTCTAGTCCCACAGGTGCTCCTTGTGGTCTTGGGCAAGCCACTTAACCCTCCATAGCCCATGTTCCCTGTAAAATAGTTCTCTGTGTGCTGTGCTTTCCTGTCTAATCAATGTGTTTATACCTCAAAAATTTCCTGTCATGATTTGACAATTTCCAATCTGTAATCAAAAAACGCTGCTGATCGCTGGAAGTAGTGGTATACAAATGTATACTAAATAAATAAAAATAAATAAAATAACAGAATTGGAAAAAATATAGAGAAAAGCAACAAAAATGATAAAGGGGGTGGAAGAGTTCCTTTCTGAAGAAAGAAACAGATTGGTTTGCACAGAAGGGGGCTGACAGGGATATGGCTGAGGTTTACAACATTATGAGCAGGATAAAGGAAAATGGCATCTTCTTATTGGGGAGGATAATCAGAATATTCTTAAATAGCTAAAGCTTGAACAAGGACAAAAAGAATTCAGAAATGAAAAACAATCCTAATTTTGACATGTGGCATGTGAACAAGGGATAGCACAAAACTAAAAGAATGATTCATATTGTTGCAAGGCAGCTCTCTCACTAATATACAGGATGGCATAGCCTAGGAGGGCAAAAGACAAATGTTTCAAGACAGTAGAAGTGTATTCTAGTGTTGCATAGGTCATCGAGGTGGGAAAAGGGACGTCCAAGTCAGGACATGTACAATTTCCCAAGTAATTTTCTAAAAGCTCACTGAATGTAGAGTGTTTTGCAGAATATGTATAAAGGATCAGGTACAGTAAATATATTTGTCTGCTGCAGCACTAATAGAGGGAACAGCCATTTTACAAAGGAAACTATTATAACAACAAAAAGCAGCATCACTCAGTGTGTTGAACGTGTAAGTACCACATTTTACAAATATGGACATTCAAAAAAAGCTAATTAAGGTGCCGTTAAAAAAACAAAACAACAAACCTTTTATTTTTTTTTAACATCTTAGATGGTTTTAAATATCACAGAGGCAGACCCTCCATGCGGCCCCCGAAGATTGCGGCACTGCCTGGCCCGGCATCCATCTTCTCACCTGAGGGGAGGGTGTGGCATGGTGATATCTCTGCTGCATCGGGCTTTAAAGTGCTCACGCTAGTGCACTTACGGTCTGCCGCTCCTGCCCCCTCCGATGAAACTTCCTGCCTTCTCCAACAGGAAGTTGAGTCGGAGGGGTGCAGGAGCGGCAAGTTGTGAGTGCACTAATGTGGGCACTTTAAAGCCCGATGCAGCAGAGGCATTGCTGTGCTCACCCCCACCAGGTGAGAAGATTGATGCTGGGAGAGGGGAGCCTGGTGAGCCAGGCAGTGATGAACTGCCGCTGGGAGGAGGAGGACTTATGCTGCCCACCGGGGCCTGCTACTCTAGGTGACTGCTTAGTTCACCCAGTGGACGGGCCAGCCCTGATCACTCAGACAGACCCTAGGTCCAAAGAAGTAGTTAACTGACCATTTCAAAATCAGAAATGCACGAATACGTTTCTGCACCACCCACAACACCTCCACTTCAAAAATGTTGGTACTGCAGATCTACTTGTGTAAATAGGTTTTCTAAAATGGCTACTTTGAGGTGTAGGGTTTGTGCACGTGCAAATGCCACACAAGCTTTCTAAAATGACCAGAAGCTTTGCTTTGTGATGTTTCTTCACTAATATTCCCTCCAATATTAACTCTAGCTACAGAAAACCAGACATCCCTAAATAAGATGAAAATATTGTGCCTGGTGATAAACCAGCAACCATCTTTAGCTGTGGCTTTTAACCATTACTATGCAGAGAGGCCTGTCACCATAAAGAATAGGTTCAGACAGTGGTACGATATCAGCAGGAAGAATCAATGAACCTGTATTATCTGGTAGCTTGGTTTATTGCCCACTTCTTAGACCCCTGAGACGGCACTTTTTTGTCTCATTCAGCTTGCAGGGTTGCGTGTGTTCAATGTACTTTAAATACAGTTGTCTGGGCTCAGCAAATGAATTGGCAAACAGAGTCTTCAAATGCTTCTTACAAGAGACAATTTCATTGCAATGAACTTTAACACCATAGAACCTCCGTGAAAACCAGATAAAATTAAAGTGCCAGGTTTTATTTAGCTTTAAGTGAAGATGGATAGTGTTACTAGACTTACAAATTATATTTTAAGAGTGTTTTCTGTATTGTTTAACTCAACTGTTTTGTTTCCTCCTTCATGCTGGATGTTTAACATTAAAGAACAAGGGGTATAGAAAATTGTTATGGGATTTCAGCATTACATTATTTTCTCTGGCTTTTGTACGCCGCTTTGAGAAGCGAAATGAAAATGTCTTCTGTTGGTGATGGGAGGAGGGGTTCATATTAGAAAGATTTATTTCTGTAGAGCACCATAAATCATTAGTAATCCAGGTTTCAAAGCTACATAATACAAACAACTTTAATAAGTATTTCAGAATATAAGAGCTAGGCGGTATCCCAAATTTCATTTTTCTGGACAAGTCAACAACCCGCTCGCTTAGCTTTGAATGATCTTTTTAATCGAAACACAATGGGATGCAATGCCTGTCTTGTGAGCAACATCTAATCATTGTAATTCCAAAGAGGTAATGATTAAGGAAGTGTTTTCCTCTCATGCTGCCACTCTACTCCCTCTCTAATAAAAATGTGGTTTCTCGCTACTACTTGAGAAAGTATTTTCTGTAGCTTGCCGAGCAGTTTTTCAAGCATTACAGCAGAAATTGTGCTCACTTACAAACTCTTGGGACACTTAAAGAAAAGATAGCTCCATCAAGAGTTCAAAGCCAGCTGTCTGCCAAATGCTGGAGATGCCCCTGATCTCAAGGAATTGGACAACCGCCATGACAGCTTTTGAACCCTGCTGAGCTATTTGCTTGGATATTTCTCTTTGACTCTGAAGTGCTTAAGGTGCATTCTTGGGGCTTCTTTTATTTTAGAACTAGGTCCTTCTCTTGCTGCATTTGTGCTTTTCTCTCATGCATTGTAGATCTTCCCTCAGCAACGTTCTCGAGAAGCTATGTGGGAGTCCTCTGCCCATGCTGCTGCTGCTGGGGGAAAGTGCTGCGATATCGCAGAGCTTTGCGGGAATGTTGTCCCTTGCAGGGCTGGCTCAACCATTAGGCACAGCTAGGTGGTCATCTAGGGCTGCAGCTTCTGAGGGGCCGAAAAGAGTAGAAGCAGTCAAAGCAAAACACTAGATACTGACAGCCCCACAAACTCCAAGAGCCACCAGCATCTTTTTTACCTGCAGGGAGAGCGGGCACACATCCATTCAAAGCAAATGTTTTAATATTTAAAAGTATGATGTCCAATTATGATTTTTTTTGACAGGATTGTTGTGGGAAGCATAGTGTTGGGATGATCATGGTGGTAGAGTTTAATTACCAGGTTGGGGAAGGTGGAGAAGGCTGAAGGTTTGCTTAGGGGGCTTAATAGCCTTACACTCGCCCTCAGTTTGCACATTTTTAGTTGTCAGGTGAAAGACAGACAGACTGGTTTGGATTGAGAACTGGATAGTAAGAAGGAGTAGGGAAATCTGAATGGACAGAGAGAGAAATACATGGAAGAAAGCTGAAAGCAAAAAAAAAAAAAAAAAATCAATATCCAAGATGGAAGGAAGTGAAGAAGACAAAAGGAGACAAGAGATGGCTGATGGACTACAGACTGTAGAAAGAGCTAAGAAGACAGAGGAAAGCAGAAGCCTCATATCGGGATCAGTATGATCAGAGAATAAAGCAGTCAGACAACATAGAAAAAATAACTCAAATTCTGACCACTAAATTGAAAATAAAGTTATCTTTATATTTTGCACAGTATGGAGAAAAACATCTCTTATTTCTCTAGTGTTACATAGGCCATGTGGTCTTTTTCTGTCATCATGTTCTATCTAGTCTGCCCTTCCATATCGACAACTACAACAGTCCCCTTTTTTCCTTTAGAGATCTTCTGTGTTTGTCCCATGCTTTTTTAAATTCAGATACCATCCTCATCTCTACCACCTCCACTGGGAGACTATTCCACGGATCCACCACTCTTTCCGTAAAGAAATATTTCCACATATCACTCCTGAATCTATCCCCTTTTAACCTCAACCCATGTCCCCTTGTAGCAGAACATGCTTTCAATCGAAAGAGGCTCTCCCTCTGTGCATTTATGCCATGGAGGTATTTAAACATCTCGATCATATCACCTCTATCCCAACTTTCCTTTAAGGTGTACATATTAAGATCCTTAAGTCTGTCCTCATATGCTTTACAATGAAGACCACTAACTATTTTAGTAGCCACCCTCTGTACTGACTCCATCCTGTTTATATCCTTTTGAAGGTACGGTCTCCAGACTTGCACACTATACTCCAAATGAGGTTGCACCAAAGTCTTATACAGAGTGGCTATCACCTCCTTTTTTCTGCTAGCCATTCCTCTCCGCATGCACCCAAGCATCCTTCTAGCTTTCGCTGTTGCCTTTTCTACCTGTTTAGCTACTTTAAGATCATCAGACACAACCATGCTTAGGTCCCGCTCTTCTTTAGTGGACAAAAGTACTTCACCCCCTATACTATATTGCTCCCTTGGATTGCTGCAGCCCAAATGCATGACCTTACATTTTTTAACATTAAATCACATCTGCCAAATTCTAGACCATTCTTCAAGTTTAGGTCATGTTATCTACACCTTCCTGGGTGTCTATTGCAGATTTTGGTATCATCCACAAAGAGGCAAACCTTACCCGACAACTCTTCCGCTATATCACTAACAAAGATGTTAAAAAGAATCGGAACAAGGACAGATCCAGGGTCGGCCCGTCCATTGTGCGA
Source organism: Ichthyophis bannanicus (assembly GCA_033557465.1). Taxonomy (NCBI): domain Eukaryota; kingdom Metazoa; phylum Chordata; class Amphibia; order Gymnophiona; family Ichthyophiidae; genus Ichthyophis; species Ichthyophis bannanicus. The sequence goes on along the minus strand of CM066036.1, from coordinate 28,781,808 downwards.
TAATGTTCGCACAGGGCCCCGTGCGAACACCGTTATGGCACACCAGACAGCTTCAGATGGAGCTGGGGAAGCCCGTGCGAGGCCCTGGCTCACTCTGTACAACTGCCAGCGTGAAGATCCTTTTCCTTCATGCTGGCGGCTGTTTCTGTGAAGCCGCAATTGCTGGGAAAGGTTAAAGGCAATGTCAGCCGTGGGGCTGGTCCGGGGGGGAAGGAGGCCAAGGACTAGATGGGCTGTGATGCGGGGGGGACTAGGATTGCAAATGGGCTATGGTGCGGGGAGGGGGGAACTTGGACTGAAAATGGGCTGTGATGGGGGGAACTTGGACTGGAAATGGGCTGTGATTGGGGGGGACTAGGACTGGAAATGGGCTGATGGGAGCTGGAATAGGACTGGAAGTGGGCTGATGAGGGGGCTAGGTTTGGAAATTGGCTGATGGGGGAGCTTGGAGTGGAAATTGGCTGATGGGGGGCTGGAATGGAACTGGAAAAGAGCATATTTGGGGCTAGGACTGGAAATGGGCTGATGAGGAACTGGAATAGGACTAGAAATGGGGGAGCTTGGACTGCAAATGGGTGATGGGCTAGAATAGGACTGGAAATGGGCTGATGGGGCATGGGAGAGTGGGACTAGAAGGGAGAGGATGCTGGGTGGGCCTAGAACTATAAGAGAGCTGATTTTGGGGGAGGACTAGAAGGGGCTGGGGATGGGGAATGAGAATGGAGGGGGGAAAATATATTTTGTGTGGAAGAAAAGTCTACGATTGGCCGGGTATTGGGAGAGTACGAGGGGATTGAGAATGGAAGGGTGAAATTTGAGTGGATGATAAAGGAAAGAAATGGGGGAAAGAACAAAAGGGAAACGATCAGTATATTAAAGCAGATTTAGAGAGAGAATTGAAAACTTCTAAAAGAGAAGAAAGGACAAATGGATAACTCGCAGAAGACACAAAGAAATCAGAAGAAAGTGACTGGAGCAATTGCAACTGAAAAATAAAATGCCCAACAGAAGGTAGAAAAATACATTTTATTTTGAATTTATTAACTGGAATATGTCTGGTCTGGGAAGTGTGTATTGCTAACATCTTTGCGTTTTTGTTTAGTGCAAGAGGAAATTACTTTATAGTTTTATTTCTCCAGTGTTGTACATTTCATGTTTGACTTTTGGGCTTTCTAGTTTATTATCTTCCTATTTCTAAATTGTGACCCCTTGTTCTTTGTGTGGTGACAATCTATATTCTGCATGTGTAACCGAGCTGAGGTATTCTGTTCATGCAGTTTCTGTTTGACAGTCCCACTTGTTCTCTTTCCCCCAGTGAGATGTATTGGTGTTCTCTAAGATGTATTGGTTTAATATCTTCAGTGTTGCCTTTTGATAAGTAGGGTTTGGTGCTTTGTGAGTCCTGGTAGTGCTGTGTTGTTAGGGTGGATTTGCTATGGATTCTAAATGGTCAGTATTTATAGTACTTCCTAATGGGTCTGGCAGTTGTCACTGCAATATAGTAATGTAGAAATCTGTTAGTCTTTCTTTATCCAGACACTCATTAAGAGGCATGTTTACTAAAAGTGCATGTTAATATTATGCAAATATTTATGCAAATGAGGCCCCATAATTAATCTCCCCACATGGCCCCGCACCCCCCTTGGGCCGCCCCTGGACAGATCCCTGGGGCACACTACTGGTAACTTCCTTTTCCTCAGTGAGCTCCACTTACCTGTACTCTTTGTCGCCTCCCACTCAACAAGAGTCTGGCTTCTTGGGGTTTCAGTTTAATATTTGTCTACATATTTTTATTTATTACTTTAGGTTGTGGCCTGTGTTCTGAGTGTGTGACTGAGGCCAGGCATTCTGTTAACATGGGGTTTGTACGTAGGGATCTATACTGTAGTAATTTGAATTGTTCAGATTTTCAAATAGGTGTATGGATGTTCTAGGGCCCACTACAGTATTTATAGCGCTGTTTTTTTTCTGGGTAGGCTTCTTGTGTGTGTTTTGGAAGTTAGTTCTGGTATGGTAGATTTGCTCTGTAGATCCTCAATGACTTAATGTTTGTTGTTCTTAGTGAGAAGACCACAATCAGATTTTTTTTTTTAAATATATGTATATTGTGTTCTGTGGGTGAATGTCCTAGTTCTGCTCAGCATCCATTATTAAGGGAGAGGTGCCTGTGGAAACAGAATATATATTCAAAAAGAAAAAGCAAGAACCATTACGCAGTTTATAACAAAATAAAATGAGTTATAATTTTATAATTTGGTGTTATAAACTGCGCAGTGGTTCTTGCTTTTACTTTTAGTTCCTTGATTTGTGATCATCTTGCATTTCGTTTGTTTTTTGTAGAATATATATATAGTTCCATTAACACCATGCTGGTCCAGTGCGCAGTTTCAGGAGTTATGTTGGGGTTGCCAAGCCCTTCTTGGTGTTTATGTTGGAGTGGGAGGTGTTGTGTTGGGGTCATAAAGCCCCTCTTGTTTTTCTGAGGGTGGGAAGTGCTGAGTAGGGGCCACTGAGCATCTCTTGTTTTTATGAAGGTGGAAAATCCTGTGTTGGGGTTGTCAAGTTGCTCTTGTTTTCGTGGAAGTGGGAGGTGCTGAATGGGTGCTATTGAGCCCCTCTTGATGTCTAGCATATTTCCTAAGCTGTATTGCTTGTAACATATAGGTGGATCACATCACCAGTGTGGGGCTGTAGCTAACTGCAGAGAAGCAGCTATATCCCCCTGCAGTTACCGCGTTTCAACGTGGCAAAACAGCTGCAGGTGCAACTAAGGCCACCAACTGAGGTGGCATTAGTTGTACCCATGCTACTTGCGATGAGTCATATTAGTTTCTGCTGACAGTGGAGATGCCTGTTTGTGAGGTTTTTCTCTCGCCTCACTCTGGAGGAAAGTATAATTTTGGGAAAGAAATCCTGAAAACCTTAAGAATAATGGATAAAAGCATGGAACTTACTCCCTGGTCTGGCCGGAAAGTGGCCATGTTGTTCTTGCTTTTCTCTCGGTCCGGCTTCACTTCCTACTGCCAGTAGATTGACTGCATGACTGTCAGTAGGAAGTGAAGCCAGAGCTAGGGAAAACCAGAATAACACACGTTTGATCAAGAAATGAAAACACATCCTGTGATCCAGCAAGGGGAAAGCATGGATTTATTGGGGAGGCAAGGGCAACTGATTTTGCGATCCCATTGGAGCTCTGGTAGCTCTTTCAGTGATACGGGATTAGAGTAGCCCTAAATGATAATCTTTTGCAATACCAGTTGGATGTTTATCAATACGACTTTCACACTTGGAAAGTTTGTGGAAGACTGTTTGCTTATCAAAGCATAGCACAGTAAAACATTTTAGGGAAAAATAGTAATTAGATTGCTTTAACATATTTTATGGACACTAGTATTTGGGTTTCTCCAGGACCAAGCAGGAAGTCAGTCCTCACTTATGGGTGACGTCGGCGCCGACGGAGCCCTCGCGGAGCAATTTTCCCCAGCTTTCAAAGAAAGCCTTTGGGAATTGCAGCGCGCATGCGCGGTCGTCTTCCCGCCCGAGGGTGCCATCTTAGCCAGTCTTCTTTTTTCCGCGGAGCCCTACAGACGTCCCCGTCTTGTCCCCGCGAAAAAGTTGATTTTCTTCTTTGTTTTATCCTTTTTTCTTTCGGTTCGACGCCGATCGTTTTCCCGCCCGGACTCGCGACGCCGGTCTCGAGTCCGCTTACTTTTTTCGGTTTTTCTGACTTAGTCAGCTTTCGTTTTCGGTTTCCCTGGCAGCCCGGTCCTTTGACCTCGCAGGGGCCCTTTTTTCCCCCGATGGCTGCCAGTGGGTTTAAGCGGTGTGGTCGGTGTGACCGAAATATGTCACTAACCGACACACACGACTTTTGCCTCCGCTGCCTGGGCCCGGATCATGAGGAACTGATCTGTGGGCCCTGCAGCAAACTGTCCTCAAAGGCGTTGAGGAGTCGGCGGCATCAGCGTGAGAGAATCTTCGCTGACCCCAGCCGTACCCGGACCTCGTCGGAGGCCTCCGCGTCGAAAGGCTCCAGCTCGGACCGTCGCCGGAGCTCCTCCGACCGGGGTTCTCCCTCCGGGGACCATCGTCGGAAGGAAAAACCCGCGAGGGCGGCGTCGGTGGACGCTCCTGGTTCCGCGAGGGCCAGGTCGCATAGCCCCGACAGCCGCCCCGGGTCCTTGGAGAAGGAACACATCCCGAAGCGACCTCGCCTGGAGTCGGAGATGCCTGCCCGGGTAAGTCCTGTGGTCCTTCTGGACTCGCCTCCGCGACAGCCGACGTCGGGCCCGACGCCGTCGGGGCCCGAGTCGGGGGCTGTTGGGTCACCTGAGCTCGGACTCAGGTTGACGGCCTTGGAGAGCAGACTGTCTGCCTTCATGGACCAGCAGCGGGCACTGCTCGCTGGCCTCGCTGGCGCCGCTGCCCCGACCGCCGGGACGTCGACGTCCAAGTCGACCCCGGAGACCGAGCCGATCCTCGAGTCAATGAGAACTCGAGTCGATCCTCGGTCGAGGTCACCCTCGGCCTCCCGTTCGGGACCGAGGTCGCCGACGCCGACTCCCTCGACGTCGGGACGGCTGGCGCCGCACCCTGCCCGGGCCGACCCCACCGAGTCCTCGTCGGAGTCGGTCTGGGAGTCTGAGGAGGAAGAGTCACCTGATTCTTTCCGGACTCGGTGTGTCCCATCGGACTCACCGGGGTCCGAGCCTCGGAAGCAGTCCCCCCCGGAGGATGCCCGGTTCTCGGACTTCGTTAGGGATATGGCCAAGGCTTTGGCCTTCCCTGCGGATCCCGAGGAGGAGCCTCGAGCCGAAGAGCTCGACGCCCTCCAGTATGACTCTCCCGCGAGGGAGCACTTTACTGTGCCGGTTCCTCCTATGCTGGAACGACTACTCTTCCGCATGTGGGAGAGTCCGGCCTCCTCGCCGGTCCTGAGCAAGCGGGTCGATTCTATCTATCGGGTCCGCAAGAGCCCTGGCTTTCAGAAGGCACAGCTGCCACACCATTCCATGGTAGTGGAATCGGCCATGCATCGTCTTAAGAGCCAGAAGATGCACTCCTCGGTGCCTCCTGGAAGGCCTTGGCAAGAAGTGCTTCCAGGGCTCTATGCTCGCATGTCGTGTCCAGACTTACCAGCTCTACATGGGCATGTATCTCCGGGATCTGGCTAAAGAGCTAGCCGGATTCTCCGCTGGTCTCTCCGAGGAGCCCTTGCGGAGGTTCCTAGCCTTGTCCACGGGCATTCGGGAATGCTCAAAGTTCATGTCCCGAGCAGCCTATGATGGCTTTGAGGCCTCGGCTAGAGTGGCCGCAGCCGGCATCGGTGCCCGCCGACAGGCTTGGCTTCAGTCGTCGGACCTTGAGCCCTGGGTACAGGACAAGTTGGTCGATGTCCCCTGCCGAGGCGAAAACCTCTTTGGCAAGCCCATGGCGGAAAAGGCTGCACAAATTGAGACTGAGACTCTCACCAGGACCAGGCTTTCTAGGAAGACCTCCGCCCCTTCCCAGAAAAAGAAGGGCTCGGGAAAAAAGTCCTTTTACCCGAGGAAGGCGGCTGCCTACAAACAGTACCCCCATTATCAGGCCCCTGCAGCTCCCCAACAGGGCCAGCAGGCCAAGGGACGGGGTAACGGGTCCCGTAGGCAGCAAGCCCCCAAGCCTGCACCACCAGCCCCTGCTCAGCAGGGTGGGGGTTTTTGACTCGCTCAGCATAGCCTCTCCCCCCCCGCTGGTTCCTCCCAGCACCGGAGGCCGGCTGGTTCACTTCGCCCACAGGTGGTCCAGCATCACCGCAGATGCCTGGGTACTTCAGGTCGTGCGAGAAGGCTACCTTCTCCACTTCCATCAGGTCCCTCCCTCCTATTTTCCGGGAGAACCTTCGCGCCCCCCTCTGCACAGGGAGTTGCTCCTTCAGGAGTTAGCGGGTCTTCTGCAGGAACAGGCGGTGGAACCGGTGCCCCACCACCTGAGAGGTCAAGGCTTTTATTCAAGGTATTTTCTGATACCAAAGAGAACAGGGGGCCTCAGACCCATCCTGGACTTGCGCAACCTCAACAAGTTCCTTGTGCGGGAGAAGTTCAAAATGCTTACCCTTGGAATCCTTCTGCCCTACCTCCAGCAGGGAGATTGGCTATGCTCCTTGGATCTAAAGGATGCCTACACGCACATCCTCATCCACCCAAGCCACCGCCAATACCTAAGGTTTGTGGTGGCAGGAAATCATTACCAGTACAGAGTACTGCCCTTTGGCCTATCCTCCGCACCGCGAGTCTTCACAAAATGTCTCGCGGTCGTGGCGGCCCATCTCCGGCTTCACGGCCTCTATGTCTTTCCGTACCTCGACGACTGGCTCATCAGAGCAGCGTCCGCTCAGGAGGTCACCAACGCCACGTGCCGCACGGTGACTCTGCTGCAGCACTTGGGCTTTGTTATAAACTTCGCAAAGTCCACTTTGCTCCCCTCACAGGATCTCGAGTTCATCGGCGCAAGGCTGCACACTCCTCGGGCACGAGCGTACCTACCGCTCGACAGGGCTCAACGGCTCATGGACCTAGCCGACCGCTTTCGCAGCCAGCCCCTGGTCTCCGCCAGGCGCTTCCTGAGACTGCTCGGCCATATGGCTTCCACCGTCCATGTGACCCCCAATGCCCGCCTGAATATGCGGTCTGCTCAATGGTGTCTCCGCCAGCAGTGGCGACAAGCCACAGGCGGCCTGGCAGACCTAGTGCGCGTCTCCGAGCCGCTGCTCTCGTCTCTCCGGTGGTGGCTCCGGCAGCCGAACCTGATATTCGGAATGCCTTTCCAGTCACCTCAGCCGACCCGGGTGCTGACCACCGATGCATCCCTCCTGGGCTGGGGAGCACATTGCCAAGAGGCACGTACTCAGGGCCTCTGGACCACGTGGGAGTCTGCTCAGCAGATCAACTTCCTGGAGCTCAGGGCGATCCGCCTAGCTCTCAAGGCCTTCTCCCACCTGACTTCCCAACAGTCCGTCCTTGTCCAGACGGACAATCAAGTTGCCATGTTCTACGTGAACAAGCAGGGGGGCACGGGCTCCTTCCTCCTCTGCCGGGAGGCACAGAAGCTCTGCTCTTGGGCCGTCAGTCACGGCATTCTCCTCAAGGCAGTTTATCTCCCGGGCCAAGAAAATTGCCTTGCAGACAAACTCAGCAGGGTCCTCCAGCCGCACGAGTGGCGTCTGGATCCCTTGGTAGTTCAGAAGCTCTTCCTCAAGTGGGGTCTCCCCACGGTGGATCTCTTTGCCAGTCCTCACAACCGGCAGCTTCCTCGCTTCTGCTCTCGTCAGCCACACCCCCTTCGGGTTGCGGCGGACGCCTTTCTGATCTCGTGGTCGGGGAGCCTTCTGTACGCTTTCCCTCCCATCCCGCTGGTCTCTCGGACTCTTTTCAAGGTTCTCCGAGACAAAGCCTTCATGATCCTGGTGGCCCCTCGCTGGCCCAGGCAGCCGTGGTTTCCGCTCCTGCTGCAACTGGCGGTGGAGGATCCAATCCCTCTGGGGGTACAACCGGATCTCCTCACTCAGGATCAGGGGTCCCTTCTGCACCCCAACCTCAGGTCTCTCAACCTCATGGCCTGGCTGCTGAGAGGGTAGTCCTTGCTCCCCTTCTCCTGCCGGCGGAGGTGGAGGAGGTCGTCTTGGCTTCGCGACGGCCTTCTACCCGCAAATGCTACGCCCTTAAATGGCGTCGCTTTGCAGTCTGGTGTACCCAACAGTCTCAGGATCCCTTCTCCTGCCCGGTGTCGGTGATCTTGCAGTACTTGCTGCACCTCTCTAATCTGGGACTTAAGTCCAACTCCGTCAAAGTTCACCTCAGTGCTCTTTCAGCACATCATGTGCCAGTGGACGGCAGACCTCTCTCCAATGACCCTCTCGTAGCGAGGTTTCTCCGAGGTCTCCTTCTACTTAAACCACCTCTGCGCCCGCCAGCGCCTGACTGGGACCTGAATGTGGTTTTGCAGCGGATCACCTGTCCGCCTTTTGAACCTATGGCTACCTGTTCTCTCCGTTTTCTGTCTTGGAAAACACTGTTCTTGATAGCCCTCACTTCCGCTAGACGCGTAAGTGAATTGCAGGCCCTCGTGTCTGATCCCCCTTACACTAGGTTCTACAAGAATAGGGTAGTCCTACGGACTCACCCAAAATTTCTGCCTAAAGTGGTCTCCCCTTTTCACATCAATCAGGAGGTGGTACTTCCAACCTTCTTTCCCAGACCACACTCCAGCCGAGCTGAAACGGTCCTCCATACCCTGGACTGTAGAAGGGCATTGAACTTCTACCTTGACCGTACGCGGGAGCACCGTAAAGCTGCTCAGCTTTTTGTGTCTTTTGACCCCAATAGATTGGGGCTCCCGGTCTCCAAGCGTACTCTGTCCATCTGGGTTGCGGACTGTATCTCTTGGGCTTATGGGGCAGCCGGACTCTCCTTAGAAAGTCGAGTCACGGCTCATTGCGTTCGGGCAAAGGCCACGTCAGTGGCTTACCTCCGCTCTGTTCCGCTGGCAGACATCTGCCGGGCCGCTACTTGGTCTTCAAGCCAGACTTTTGCGGTCCATTACTGTCTCGAGAGGGAGTCCCGTAGGGACAGTGCTTTCGGACAGGCAGTCCTCCGTAATCTCTTTGAGGTCTGAGCAACTCCTACCCTCCATCCCGGATGTGGGCTACCGGTGGGTGATAATTCAGCGAAGATTCTATCCTTCTGTGCTGCTGAGCTAGAGGGAGCTCATTTTTGTGCTTAGGGTCTCCGGTAGCCTTGAGCTTGGGAGTCCCATAAGTGAGGACTGACTTCTTGCTTGGTCCTGGAGAAAGCGTAGTTACTCACCTGTAACAGGTGTTCTCCAGGAGCAGCAGGAATCAGTCCTCACTACCCTCCCTCCTCCCCTTGGAGTTGCAATCGTCTGCTTATGTTCTTTTTTGCAAATTTTTATGCTGTCTTTTTTAGCTATGTCATCTGACTGGCTAAGATGGCACCCTCGGGCGGGAAGACGACCGCGCATGCGCGCTGCAATTCCCAAAGGCTTTCTTTGAAAGCTGGGGAAAATTGCTCCGCGAGGGCTCCGTCGGCGCCGACGTCACCCATAAGTGAGGACTGATTCCTGCTGCTCCTGGAGAACACCTGTTACAGGTGAGTAACTACGCTTTCCTGGTCCAGTTTAATGGTGAATTGCCTGGGCACAGCAAAGCATAATGAAATGCTGGCATATAATATATTCTGAGTATATTTTCTAGTTTACAGCAGTCTAATGACATGCTTGTGTACTGTTGGCCTATTTTATTACTTATTCTTCACAGTGCTACAGCTTGCAACCCACTGGTTTGTCTTTGAAACCTGCTTAACTTAACATATAGCTTAAATTGGAAATATATTAATGTTGTCACTGTCTTCCTATGTTGCGATTATTCTTTGCATCAACATTATACCAATTTTGCTTATAGTTTCTAGATGTACATTGACTGCATTGTTATCATGTTTTTGAATCCTTCATTCTGTACAAAATCTTTCTCCTGCATATTTTTTCAGTGAGTACAATATTTCCAAGCTGTCCGTGTTTTTGTTTTGATCCATTAAAAAAAAAATTAGCATGATCTTGGACTATCAGTCTGTTCGTATAATGCCAAGTATTTACTGTTCAGTAGTTATTTTTATTCTGGCTATACATTTGCCCCTTCACTGCAATTTTCTTACAAAGTTGGATTTGAAGGAGAAATACTAGCATCATGTGAAAAGAGTTCACAAAGGAGGTGCGGGATAAAGGAGGGTGGGGTGTAGCCAGCATTAATAATAATGATCTATATAGGTTGCAGGGAGGGAGTGCCAGAAACCCTAACAGCCCTGAATTTATGAAAACCTAAACCCTTCTGAAATATTTCACTACTCTTATATGTAGAATAGATAATATCAACACTTTTTAAAGGTTGTTGCATCTTCACATTTATAGGGAGGAGTGGTCTAGTGGTTAGGACAAGGTACTTCAGGCCGGAGGGCCGGGGGTTCAAGTCCCACCTGGGGACAGCAATCTCAGGCCGGAGGGACTGGGATTTCTAGTCCTGTAGGCACTCCTTGTGGTCTTGGGCAAGCCACTTAATCCTCCATTGCCCATGTTCCCTGTAAGTATTAGTGTATGTGTCTCATATCCCCTCGTGTTAAATGTATCCCCCAATTGACCGCTTTGACCCGGTGAAAAGCGGGATATAAATACAGCTAAATAAATAAAATAAATAAAAGTGCATCAAAAAATTACCTACATGATAAAGACATAAGGGAACATAAAGGCAGGGCCGGCCTGTCCACTAGGTGGTTGCCTAGGATGGCAGACCCTGGTGGGCAGCCTGACTCCATTTTGAAAGCAGTGGCAAAAGCCACTGCTTTCAAAATGGAGTCGGGCAGCCGCCGCCCCCAGAATCCATCTTTCTCATCTTGCGGCGGTAGTGGCCCGACTCTGTTATGAAAGTGGCAGAGGCTCAAAATGGAGTAGAGCCACCATTGCCACTGCCGCAAAATGAGAAAATGGATTTGGGTGGAAGCAGCAGTGGGAGGGGGGAAGGTGGCGGTGGTAGCAGCAGCAGGGAGGAGGGTGGCACAGCTGGGGCTTCTGCCTTGGATGGTAGAAACCCTTGGTCTGCCCCTGAATAAAGGTACACATGTATCTAAACCCAGAGGAAACAAATTAGGGGTAATTTGTTATTCCTGACAGCAACAATAAAGGAGCTCAGCAATAGTGGCTTTTGGGATTCAGTTTTGCATTGGACACCAGGCATTCTAGAATCAAGGCCAAAGAGAAGCTAAATACAGCATAATCTACAAAGGCAGCAAGAAGGGAAGTAGATCAGGAGGTAGGGATGTGCGCACAAGAACAATTTGGTTAGTTTTTTTTCTTCACACATTTTTCCCTATTTTTAGGTGGTGGTTTTGGTTTCACATATTAGTTTTAATAGGGAATTTTTAGTGCACTAACATGAATTAAGGCTTGCTAAATCTATTAATGTGCGCACTAAGGGAGATGTTTACTAAAATGCAGTAAGCAGGTCGCATGCATTTCAGCATGTACTAATGGCTACTGTGCAGTAAAAATCTGCTAACAAAAAAAGCATGAATTAGGTTGGGAATGGAATGGTTATAGGTGGAAAGACGGTGCGGACAGTGCTGGTAGCACAGTTACTGCATGCTGTCAAGGCTGCTGATAGCCTGGATGCATCTAACACCACTTAAGAGGAAGGATTAAATGCACCCATGTTACTGGCAGGCAGTGTGACTGTTGTCCTACAAAATAAGAGCCCTCTTCGTGGCCCTGATCACCCCCCCGCCCCCCCATGGAAGCCGCCACCTGATAACTCCTTAAAGATGACAGCCCTCTCACACAATCACAATCCGACCCCTCAGATTTAGTCAGATGATCCAACTCCCTCCCTTCCTGGCACTTACCAGGGTAACCCTGATAATCTAGTGGATGGGGCAGGAGTGATTCCTCCTCTATTCATAAGAACATAAGATATGCCATACTGGGTCAGACCAAGGTCCATCAAGCTGAGTATCCTGTTTCCAACTGTGGCCAATCCCAGGTCACAAGTACCTGTCAGGTTTCCAAAAAAGTATACAGATTCCATGATGCTTATCCTGGGGTAAGCAGTGGTTTTGCCTGGTCCTCCTTAATAATGGTTTATGGACTTTTCCTCCAGGAACTTGTCCAAACCTCTCTTAAACCTAGCTGCACTAACAGCTTTTACTACATCCTTTGGTAACGAATTCCAGAGTTTGATTACGCATTGACTGAAAAAAAATATTTCTCTTATTAGTCTTAAATGGGTTACATTGTAGCTTTATTGTGTTTTCCCTAGTCTTCCTACTTTTTGATGGAATAAACAACTGATCTACATGTACCTGTGCTACTCCCTTCATGAATTTATAGACTTCTATGATATCTCCCCTCAGCCATCTCTTTTCTATGTTGAGTCCTAACTTTAAAGCCTTTCCTCATTGGGGTATCCTTCCATTCTCTTTACCATTTTGGTGGCTCTTCTCTGTACCTTTTTTTTAATTCTGCTATATTCTTTTTAAGATAAAGAGATCAGAATTGCACAGAATATTAAGGTGTGGTCTCACCATGGAACAATACAGAGACATTATAATATCCTTGGTTTTATTCTCCATTCCTTTCCTTATGATTCCTAACATTCTATTTGCTTTCTTGGCTGCTGCTGCACACTGGGCAGAGGGTTTCAACGTATTGTCCCCGATGATACCTAAATGCTATTCCTGGGTGGTGGTTCCTAATGTGTAACCATAATTTGGATTGTTTTTCCTTAAGTGCATAACTTTGCACTTTGTCCACATTAAATGTCATCTCCCATTTGGACATTCAGTCTTCTAATTTATCAAGGTCCTCTTGCAATTTTTCACAATCCTCTTGTGTTGGAATAATTTTGTATCATCTGCAAATTTGATCACCTCACTCATTATTCCTTTTCGTCTCTCCGGGCCAGTCCAGACAACTGTAGGGTTGTCAATCTCCTCCAGCAGCTGAGGACTGTAATTCAGAATCTTGCTGACAGGCTAACCGGCTCCCCCTGGCATGCCAGCCTCAGTCTTACAGTCCTCAGCAGCTGGATAGGACGTGGCTAACTGGCTCTGGCGTGCTGAAGAGGAATTTCTGCCTAAGTGTTGTTTTTTTTCTGACAGAGTAGCCCTAGCTGGGTTGCCAGGGTCAGCATTAAAGGGTATTGACTGGACAAAAGAAATTAATATACCGGTTCTTGAAGCTGGAGGTAGAGCCTGCCTCACAATTCAGCTTCTCAGTCATACCCGGAGGGGAGGAGAAACAGCGGATCTGGGAGCCCCAGATTGCAGCCTTCTGTCCCCACTGCCTGCTCTGAATCCTCAGCGAGCAGCGGGAGCCGGATCGGGGCCTTATCATGTGGTAGGCTATATCAGCTGCTACAATCAGATTATTGAGTTTTCAGGTACGCAAGGGACAGGCCGGGTCATCGCGGTTTAGAGACGGCGGGGCAGAATCTTTGTGTTTCAGGCTTGTTAGTTTCCCGGCGCATGTTGGCCGTGCCGACGGTTTGTGCTCAGTGCGGGAGTTGACGGGGGCTCTCGGGTCCTGGAATCTGTCGGACTTGTTTTCGGGCCGGTAGTTCAGTCGAGCGGCTTTTTGGGGGTCCGATGGATCTTAAATCACCTTCAACAGATCCCTCTGAGGTACTTTCAGGCGCGGAGTTTAAGGCGGGAACGGCGGCCATCTTGGCTCCTGCCTCCGCTTCTCCCGCGGTTGCTGACAAGCCGGTAAAACGGAAACAAATATCAAAGAGGCTTTCCCCGCAGGTAGCAGAGGTGCAGGGGACCTCTCCTGATGCTCAGGGGAGTTTGCAATCTGTTTTTTCTCCCAATTTCATTTTATCCTTACACAGGGCTTATCTGTTGAAACTGCAGCAAAGCCTGGACAAATCTGCTCTGCCAAACAGGGACAGTAGCCTTTTTTTTTTTTTCAAAGCTTTATTTTATTCATCGCATAAAAACTTAGAGGTAAACAACACACCGTCTCCGGGGGAGTGAGCTCTTATCCCCACCCGGAGAGCAACATCATGCAACGAATACAGTATTTTATATTATTGCCCCTCCCACCTCCCCCCCCTCCCCCCGCACCCCCACCCCCCCCCCCCCCCCCCGCTACCCATTCTATCTGCCAAATTACCCACACGCCCCCTGCGCTCCATCCTCTAATGACCAATATGTAGAAGTTCGTTCCGACACCGGGCTCCCAAGGTCTCAATATAGATGCCCCACATCTGAGTAAAGGTGGTCCAGCGCTTGACACTGCCCCGTGCATGCCACCACTACATCAGCATGACCTGGTGGAAAGAGTTTCGCCATTCCACAAACGTGGGAGTGCGCTGCTCACGCCACAAGCGCAAAATAGGACCTTTCCCCACCAGACAGGCCTTCCGCATAAATAACCGGTCAATACGCCGGGTCGGGCAGGGGGGATCTAGCCTGTCCAATACCACAAAGGCACCCGTCCAATGCACCTGCAGCTTCAGCAAGTCACTGATATAGGCTCGTATCCTAGCCCAATATGGCTGAATGTGGGGGCAAGTCCACCACATATGCAGCAGATTAGCCAGAGACGCCGAACAGCGGGGGCACCTGCCATCCTCCGTCAAACAGCTGCGTAAAGCGCGACGCGGTGAAAAATAGGCTCTGGTGAGGCACTTGAATTGTATCTCTCTCCACTTCGCCCCCATCGCCAGAACAGCAATCCGGCATAGAGCTGCCCTAATAGTGCCCGGGGCCACCTCCCTCCCCAGTTCCGCTCCCCAAGCCGCCTCCACCCCACAGTAGTCAACGGGGGTGCGAAGGTTGTCCAGGCGGGCCCTCAGGCCCGCTATCCTAGGGGGGGTTCCCTCCCCCAAAGCAAAAAACCCTAACAGCTGTTCAGAGCGTTTCGACGCCAGCGCTTCCCGGGGTAGGGAAGAGATATAATGAGAGGCCTGTAAAAACGCAAAGGTATGTTTGGACGTCAAGTCATATTCCTGACTAAGGGCCTGAAATGATTTACAGCAGCCATTGACCTCAACCAGATGTCCTACAAGGCGAAGACCCTTCCGTCTCCAGTCCCGAAACCCCCATGACCCCGAACCAGGGGCGAAGTGAACATTGCCCTGCAAGGGCAGCCAGCAAGACGCTGTCCAGGGCGTCCCCCAGCGGGTATTAAGGTGCCGCCAGGTCCGCTGCGCCGAACCAAATAATACACTGTTCACCAGATGGCTTGGTAGGTTTTTGGGCCGAGTGTGTAAAGCCCCTAATAGCGAGAGGGGCGCAACCAACGCCTCTTCTAGGGGGGTAGGTGTATATGTTGTCGTCTGCCCTAGCCAATCGCCAAGGTGGCGGGCCTGACAGGCCAGAGCATAGGTACCCAAGTCTGGAAGTCCCATCCCCCCTCACGCCACTTCCCCACCAGCCGAATCAGAGGAATACGAGCCCTTGCTCCGCGCCACAAAAATGTCCGGATCAACCGCTCCACCTGCCGCAGATCCCTCCGGTAGAGCCAAACCGGCAGTGTCTGCAGCCAGTACAGTAACCGCGGTAGAATCACCATCTTGACCGCCGCCACATGTCCTGACAACGACAGTGGCAAGGGTCCCCATGCCGCTAGTTGGGATCTTATACGGTTTACCATCCAGTCCAAATTACTCCTGTAAAGGTCCCGCGGTTGCCTAGTCAAGCGAATGCCTAAGTAGGTGAAGTAGGAGTTTGCCCACTTCAAGGGAAATTGACCCACCCAGCTTTGTTGTAGGGCCCCCGAGACATCCAGGGCCTCTGACTTATCCCCATTAATCCGCAGTCCAGAGAAACGGCCGTAGGCCTGAAATTCAGCCATCAGCTGCGGCAGAGACTCCTCTGGTGACAGGAGGTGTACCAGAATATCATCTGCAAACGCCGAGATTGTAAAAGTTTGACTTCCGATCCGCACTCCCCGGATCCCCGGCAAGGCCTCCACCGCCCGGATCAGCGGGTCCAATGATAAAACAAATAGCAAAGGCGAAAGCGGGCAGCCCTGCCTCGTACCACGTTCCAACGAAAAGTCTTCCGACAGCACCCCATTACAGAATATCCCCGCTATCGGAGTGGCATATAAACTATCTATCATTGCACAGAACGAAGCTCCAAGACCATACCTGGGTAGCAACATTTTCAGGTAGCTCCAATCGACCCGGTCAAAGGCCTTTTCCGCATCAAAACTCACCAGTAGAGAAGGCAAGTGCTGGTCATGTACCCACTCTAGCGACGCTAAATTTTTACGCATATTCCGTACAATGTATCGGCCTTTTACAAAGCCGACCTGGGAGTCATGAATTAGAACGTCCAGATATCCCTCCAATCGATTCACTAACACCTTGGCAAAAATCTTGGTATCAAAGTTCAATAGGGAGATCGGGCGGTAGGAAGCAGGTAGCTCCGGATCTTTGCTCGGCTTGGGAATTAGGGTAATATGGGCTTTGTTCGAGCCCCACCGAAACCCCCCCTGCTCTACTCGCTTTGCATACACCTCCACCAACGCCGGACCGACCAAGCCTTGTAGTAATTTATAAAACTCGGCTCCCAGGCCGTCTGGTCCAGGCGCTTTGTAGCAGCTAGCCGCCATAATGACCGACCCCACCTCCTCTAAGGTAACTGGGCGGCCCAAATCCCGGCTCTGTTCCACTGTTAACGACGGGAGATTCAACTTCTGGAGATATTCTGAGGCTGCTGAAGGTAACGCACTTTCCTTCGTGTAGAGTTTCTGGAAAAAACCCCGAAATATCCGGGCTATCTCCTTAGAGTCACTCTGTAAGCGCCCATGTTCGTCCCTCAGAGCCGCCACCATGTTGGAACCCCGCTGTCCCCGCAAGCAACTAGCCAACAGCCGCCCAGGTCTATCCCCATGGCACTGAAGTCGGTAGCGGTAGTATAACATCAACTTCTTGGCCCTATGGTGGAGCAATTCGTCAAGACTCACCCGGGCTTCCCACAGTTCTTTTTGCAGCCCGGTAGACGGGGCCTGCGCTAGCCGACGATGTAAAAAGGATACCCGCTTCTCCAGCCGGAGGATCCGATCTACCAACATCCGGCGTCTGCGGGCCGCAAATCCGATAATTTCACCACGCAGCACTACTTTGGCCGTCTCCCAGACCAGTTCTGGGTCCCCCTGATGCACACGATGGACCTCAGCAAATTCATGCCAGCGCTGTTCCAGAAACTTATGGAACTGCGCATCTTTATACAAGTCCAATGGGAATCGCCAAAGTCGTGATCGATCGGTCTTTCCTCCCCAACCCAGGTCTAACCATACCGGAGCATGGTCAGATATTACGAAAGGCCCAATCTGCGTTTCTCCCACCCTCGCAAATAAGCTCTTAGAAAGCAGCACATAATCTATACGAGAACTGGAGCCATGCGCCCTAGACTGATGGGTAAAGTCTTTTTCGGTGGGGTGGAGAACCCGCCAGGGGTCCACTAGCCTCAATCGAGCTTTAAAGCGCTGCAAGACACGAGTCACCGGTCCCCTTTCTCGCGCCTCCCCCCCCCTAGTAGTGTCCAAGTCCACATCCAAGACACCATTGAAGTCACCTCCCATCACCAGGGGAATCTCAGGCATCTGCTCCACCTTAGAGGCCACATTGGCGTAAAAGTAGGGATCTAAAGTATTCGGTCCATACACCATCCCTAGAATGACCGGCTGCCCTTCTAATTGGCCTCGCAGAAGTAAATAATGTCCCGCCACGTCCCGTACTGCTACTTCCATGACCCATCGGACCCGCTTGTGGACCAAAATGGCCACCCCTCCCTTCTTCCCCACCGCCGGCGCCCCCCAAACCTGCCCAACCCAGCCGCGACGCAGCTTGTCATGCTCCTCAGCCGTCTGGTGGGTCTCCTGCAGGAAGGCGATATCGCAATCGTGCCTGGCTAAGGCCTGTAAGATTTTGTATCTCTTAATGGGATGGCCCAAACCACACACGTTCCACGTAATAATTTTCAGGGCAGTAGGGCAGTGTCAAGTACCTCCTGACCGGTCTTATCTACCATTCGGGACGGGGCTCTCCCAGCCTGGAACCCCCTCCCCACTCTCTGAGCACTGGGCCACTGCTGAAGCTTATAGGGCGTGCGGCTTACCCCTTCCCTCTCCCCTTCCCCCCCTTCCCCCCCTCCCCCCTCCTCTCCCCCCTCCTCCCCTCCTCTCCCTCCCCCCCACAATCTCTCCCCTCCCCCTATTCCATACTCTCCTACCCCACTCTCACCTCTCCTCCCTCCCATAGATCTTTCGGTGATGCGCTCCATCGCCCCCCACTGTACTGAACCCTCCACCCCCCCCAGCCCCCCCCAACCTGCCGCCAGGTGGCTACGTTCACCGGGAGCAGGCTGGACTTCCCCCCCTCCCCTACACCCTCCATCCCCGTGCGGATTCCCCCACCGCTGCTGCCCAGATGGAGCCCTCCCCCTCCCCCCCAGGCCCGCCTGCGCATATTGAAATAGAGGGGGGCTGCTGGGGCCTTCCGCACGCTACCCGGCCCTATACCCGGCTCCTTTGCCCGGCCTCTAGCATGGCACCCAGTAAGTCCCCCGGGTAACACAAGCGGACACCCCCCCTTGGGCCTAACCCCGCTTTGATAACCGCACACCCAGCATCTGGGATTGGCTTCCCTCTCTCGGCTATAACAACCCGTACAGGAACTTACACCAAACAAACCCCAACAGGAAACAAAATAACATAGGAGAGCCATACAGTTGCAACAGTGTATAACTTACAAATACAAAGTAACCCCTCCAGCCCTTACGTTACTTCGGAGTTCTCCAGCCATAGGCCCGGGGGTAATGCCCCTCAATAATGTCCGGAGACAGGGGGAAACTCCCCCTACAAGCTCCCAGAACTGCGGCAAAGGTCCGACTGCTCCCCTAGTGAACTAAGCCATCTCCGGGGCGTCTGGACTCTAGGCCCCGAAAGGCAGTGTTTCTGCGACGGCGGGGCCTCAGCTCACTCCCCCTGTAGGGGCCATGCTCTCAACGTAGGGCACCGCTCACACCCTCCATCCCCGTGCGGATTCCCCCCCCCGCTGCTGCCCAGAGGGAGCCCTCCCCCTCCCCCTCCCCCCCAGGCCCGCCTGCGCATATTGAAATAGAGGGGGGGCTGTTGGGGCCTTTCGCATGTTACCCGGCTCCTTTGCCCGTCCCCTAGCATGGCACCCAGTGAATCCCCCGAGTAACACAAGCGGACACCCCCCCTTGGGCCTAACCCCGCTTCGAAACCCGCAACCCCAGCATCCGGGGTGGGCTTCTCTCTCTCGGCTATAACAATCCGTACCGGGACTTACAACAAACAAACCCCAACAGGGAACAAAATAACATAGGAGAGCCATACAGTTGCAACAGTGTATAACTTACAAAAACAAAGTAACCCCTCCAGCCCTTTCGTTACTTCAGAGTTCTCCAGCCATAGGCCTGGGGGTAATACCCATCAGTAATGTCCGTAAACAGGGGGAGCTCCCCCAACAAGCTCCCAGACCTGCGGCAAAGGTCCGACTGCTCCCCTAGTGAGCTAAGCCATCTCCGGGGTGTCTGGACTCTGGGCCCCGAAAGGCAGTGTTTCTGCGCCGGCGTGGCCTCAACTCACTCCACCCGTAGGGGCCATGCTCTCAACGTAGGGCGCCGCTGCTTCGGCCGTCTCGAAGATCTTGCGCTGTCCCTCATGAAAGACGTGGAGGCGTGCCGGGTATTGTACCATGAATTTGATCTGGCGGTCGATTAAGTTTCTGGCAGATAGGTGCGTAGGCTCTGCGGCGCTGGCTCAGTTGCAGAGAATAGTCCTGCGCTACGCGGATCTTGAAGTTTTCCACCTCCAAACCTCCTTGTGCTCTAGCCGCTCGCAGAATCCTCTCTTTTTGTGGGAAATGGAGCAACTTCACTAGGACCACGCGGGGTCGGGAGTCCCTCGCATTTCGGTTTCCCACCCGGTGGGCCTGCTCAATATGGATCCTTTCCTCCACGGCTATACTCTGCAAGAGCGGTGAAAACAGCTCCACCAAATACTGCGGTAGGTCAGTGTCTGTTACCGATTCCGGTACACCCATCACCCTCAGGTTGTTTCTTCTCGACCGGTTTTCTAGGTCATCCAATTTAACCTCCTGGGTGCGCAACTGGGCCTGCAGTGAGACCACTGTTTGCTGTAGCCCCGTGGTGGTATCTTCGACCTGCCCCACGCGGTCCTCCACCTCCTGCAGTCTCTTGCCATAAGACTCCATCAGGTTCTGCATGGTGTCTAATTTCTCCCGGATGACTGTGAATTGAGTCGCCAGTGCCTCCGCTACCGCCGCCGATATTTCCTCCACCCTGGCCGGGGAGGTCGGGGAGCTCGGCACCATCCACCATCTTGCTGGGACCGGGTCCCCGGTCCCGTTCCTTCTTTCCCGTTCTGAGTGCCGACGCCATCCCCGCCTCTTCTGCCAGACGGCTCAGAGGGAAGTGTAGTATATTAGGCGCCCTTGTATTTGCGGTGGGGGGGACCGGGGGGTCGAAAAAAACGGTTCAAGTAGCCGGTTTAAGCAGGGGGCGATCGGAGGACGAGCAGTACCCGACTACTCGCTCTCACCGCATCACCGGAAGTCCGGGACAGTAGCCTTAAGGGGGAAGCCTCAGCAGCAGATCCGGGAGAAGGGTCCTCAACTCAAAGACTGTTGAGAGCGGAACCCGAGTCTTTCGAGGAACAGCTGGCAGAACCCCAGGAGATGGAAGAGGGAGAGCTTCTTTCTGAGGGGGTCTTGGATGCTTGGACATTGGGCGAGATTGAGGAAGGAGAACTGGTACTAGGTGAAGACCCTAATATTTTTAGAGTTTTTCGTAAGGAGGAACTCGGAGCGCTGATTGCACAGTCTCTGGCGGCATTAAACATTACCTTGCCTGTGGTGCAGGAGGAGCCATTAGAGGATCCTCTGCTACAGGGTTTTAAACCAGAACAACGCTGTTTCCCTATTCATAGGGTTATTAGGCAGATGATAGATTCCGAATGGGAATGTCCTGAAGCCTCCCTAAGGGGGAGCCAAGCAATGGGACGCTTATACCCGGTTCCTCAGGAGGACAAGGACCTGCTGCGTATGCCTAAAGTAGATGCCCTCGTAGCGGCTGTGACGAAGAAGACTACCATCCCAGTGGAAGGTGGGGCGGCCCTAAAAGACCTTCAGGACCGCAAGTTGGAAGCACTGTTGAAGCAAGCGTAGGACTCTAGTGCCTTAGTGCTGCAGGCGTCTATTTGTGGAGCTTATGTCTCTCGAGCCTCCATCAGATGGTTGCAGGGTGACTCGATTGCCGACAAGGAGGTTGGCACGTGCGTGGAAGGCGCTAGGCTTGAGTCGGCAGCGGCATATCTGGCGGACGCTTTTTATGATCTGGTGAGGATTTCCGCAAAGTCCATGGCGTCGGTGATTGCGGCACGAAGGTTCCTCTGGCTGCGCAATTGGTCGGCGGACGCATCTTCCAAGACGTGACTTAGCAAGCTCCCATACAAGGGTAAGCTACTCTTTGGGGAAGCGCTTGAAAAAATTGTCAAGGATTTGGGGGATTCCAAGGGGGGACGTCTCCCAGAGGATCGCCCGAAAGGGCCCCCAGCCCGGGGCCCTTGCCAGGGGGCAGGGTAGAGATTCGCGCAGGTTCCGGGGGTCTCGGTTTTTGCCCTATCAGAGAGGGCATTTGCAGGCCCGTGGACAGTCCTTTCGAGGGGCGAGGGGGTTCGGCAGAGGATATTTTTTTCCCCACAGTCTGCCCCCAAAAAGCCCCCAATGAAGGGCGGCCAGCTCAGGCGGAGACCCCAGTGGGGGGCCGTCTGCAGAGTTTTCTTTCCATCTGGGCCGACATTACAACAGACCAATGGGTCTTGGAGATAATCAGCAAGGGTTATGCGCTAGAGTTTGCTCAGCCTCTGAAGGATGCCTTCCTCAGGTCTCCTTGCAGATCTCCGGAGAAGCAGGTGGCCGTGAACGACACACTGCAACGTTTGCTGCGGCTGCAGGCAGTAGTACCAGTTCCCGAAGACCAATACGGATTAGGTTGATACTCAATTTATTTCGTAGTTCCCAAAAAAGAAGGGTCTTTTTGCCCCATTCTGGATCTCAAGCACGTAAACCGCTGTTTGCAGGTCTCCCACTTCCATATGGAAACCCTGCGATCGGTTTTCAGGCGGTGAGACCCGGAGAATTTTTAACATCTATAGACTTGACGGAGGCATATCTTCATATCCCTATCCGGCCAGATCATTGCAAATTCCTGAGGTTTGCCGTGCCCATGGGTCATTTTCAGTTCAGGGCGTTGCCGTTCGGGCTAGCTACGGCCCCGCGGACGTTCACCAAAGTGATGGTGGTGGTAGCGGCAGCCTTGAGAAAAGAAGGGATTCAAGTCCATCCCTACCTAGACGATTGGTTGATTCGAGCGGGATCTCGGTCGGAGTCCGTTTCGGCGACCAGCCAGGTGGTTCAATTTTTGGAGCGGCTCGGTTGGGTGATCAATTAATCCAAGAGTCACCTCACTCCGCAGCGGCGCCTGACCTACCTGGGCGCCTTATTCGATACTGCACAGGGGTCAGTGTTTCTGACAGAAGACAGGGTGCAGAAGCTTTGGAGGCAGGTGAGAGCTTTCTTGGGTGTCAGAGCTCCCACAGCGTGGAGGAACCTGCAGTTACTGGGTTCTATGGCAGCGGCCTTAGATCTGGTACCGTGGGCCCGAGCTCACATGCATCCCCTGCAACAATCGTTGCTAGCCAGGTGGTCCCCGCAGATTCACTTGCTAGATCAGAAGCTGGAATGTCCGGACCCCGTGAGAATCAGTCTGCAGTGGTGGTTAGATCCCGCTCGGGTTTGAGCGGGAGTTCCGCTGCGGGAGCCACAATGGTTGTTGGTAACAACGGACGCCAGCCTTTCAGGCTGGGGGGGCGCATTGTTTGACGCAGGTGACGCAGGGGCTCTGGTCCCAAGAGGAGACCGAGTGGTCGATCGATCACCTGGAAATGAGAATGGTCAGATTAGCGCTTCAGGTATTCCTCGGCCTGGTGCAGGGGAAAGCAGTGCGCGTGTTCTCTGACAATGCGGTGACGGTGTCTTATATCAACAAGCAAGGCAGCACAGGTTGCGCAGACCTCTTGACAGAGAGTCAGAGTTTAATGATGTGGGCCGAAACCCATCTTCTGGCTATTTCGGCAGCGCATGTGGCTGGAAAGGACAACGTTCAGGCCGACTATCTCAGTCGGCATCTCCTCGACCCCGGAGAATGGGAGTTGAATGCTGCAGTGTTCCACGACATCTCTTCGCTGGGGGCAGCCGGTTATGGATCTCATGGCGACCCTGGAGAACTCCAAAGCGGCTCGGTTTTTCAGCAGGTACAGGGTGCATATGTTGGAAGGGCTCGATGGTCTGGTGCAGCTGTGGCCGGAGGAGCAGCTTCTGTATGTCTTCCCTCCGTGGCCCTTGATCGAGCGGGTAATACGGAGGATTGCGAAGCACAACGGAACGGTAATTCTCATTGCTCCGGATTGGCCCCGGCGACCGTGGTATGCGGATCTCGTCAGGCTGTTGGTTGCTCCGCTGTGGCGTCTTCCAAGTCGAATCAATTTGTTGAGCCAGGGGCCAATATTGATGCCGCAGGTGGATCGGTTCTTTCTTACGGCTTGGCTGTTGAGAGGGACAGTCTCAGACGTCGAGGATTTTCACCGGCCGTAATTGAGACCTTGCTGCAGTCTAGGAAGCGTTCTGCTTCCCTGGCTTACATTCGAGTCTGGCGGATTTTTGAGAAATTGTTTCAAGAGCGGAATGTTCGGCCGTTCTCCGCCTCCTTACCGGTCATTTTGGCATTCCTACAGATGGGCCTAGAAAAAGGTTTGGCGTTCAGTACGCTAAAGGTCCAGTTAGCGGCCTTGGCTTGTTATAGAGGTAAGGTGGGTGGTAGGGTGTTGTCGGCTCTTCTGGACGTTCAAGATTTCTCAGAGCTTCGAGGCTTCTCAGACCACCGTTGCGATCTCTAGTGCCTCCGTGGGATTTGAACTTGGTATTAGAAGCTCTGACTCAGCCACCTTTTGAGCCGGCGTCTGCGGTGAGTCTGCGCGAGTGTTCTTGGAAGACGGCTTTCCTAGTGGCGTTGTGTTTGGCTAGAAGGATTTTGGATCTTCAGGCGCTCTCCTCTAGGGAGCCTTACCTTCAGTTTACCAAAGAAAAGGTGGTGCTTCGGACGGTACCTGCGTTTCTTCCAAAGGTGGTTTCCCCTTTTCATGTGAATCAAGCCGTTTCGCTGCCTACTTTCCCTCGGGAGGGGGACGGTGATGGAGGTCACCGGCTTCGGAAGCTAGATCTCGGTAGGGTGCTCCGTAAATATCTTTGTAGAACGGAGGGCTTTCGAAAGTCGGACCAGTTATTTGTGTTTGGTGGACCTCGTAAGGGAGAGGCTGCGTCAAAGGCCTCTATTGCTCGCTGGGTAAAACGAGCGATCAGTGCAGCGTATGAGACTAGGGGCAGATTGCCTCCGCAAGGCCTTCGGGCACATTTTACCAGAGCACAGACGGCTTCTTGGGCGGAGATCGCCTTGGTCCCTCCGGTGGATATCTGCCGGGCGGCTTCTTGGTTGTCCTTACATACCTTTACTAAACACTATCGTTTGGATCTTCAGGCAAGAGGGGATGCGATTGTTGGGGCCTTTGTGGTATTTGGGGGTCTCACAGGTCCCTCCCGTCTGTGAATACTGCTTTGGTACTTCCCTACAGTTGCCTGGACTGGCCCGGAGAGACGAAGAGGAAGGAGAAATTAGACCTTACCTGCTAATTGTCTTTCCTTGAGTTCTCTCCGGGCCAGTCCAGGACCCACCCTCTGGGTCTGCGAGCTTCCCTTCCCTATCAGGAAAGTGTGTTTGGCTTGGGGGGACTCGGCAGAATCTAGGGGGGATTCTTTGTCGAGATAAGGAGCTGGTAGTTGGTAGGATGGCTGCACGGGGTTTTGTTCCTCATCCACTAAGGGGATGATGGCCTTTCTATGTAAAAGTAAAAAAAGAACAAAAAAAGAAAAAGGAAACAAAAGCAGGATGTCCCCTAGGCTAGTCTAGGGAAAAAAGCCAGCACTGCCTAGACAGGGTGCCGACATAGTTTATAGCTGTCTAGGGCGATCAGTTGGTTTTGTTTTTCTTTGTTTGGTTTGTTTATTTTGGTTAGTTGCTGCTTGGACAGTAGTGTGACTGAGGCTGGCACACCAGGGGGAGCCGGTTAGCCTGTCAGCAAGATTCTGAATTACAGTCCTCAGCTGCTGGAGGAGATTGACAACCCTACAGTTGCCTGGACTGGCCCGGAGAGAACTCAAGGAAAGACAATTAGCAGGTAAGGTCTAATTTCTCCTTCCTATTTCCAGGTCATTTATGAATATGTTAAAAAGCAGTGAGCCCAGCACAGATCCCTGGGGTACTCCATTCCTGCACCACTGTTGCCCCGGTTCAAACTGGTGACTCTGACTCCTAGCAGTAGTCTCGTTGTACAACCTCTGGGGGCAATCAGCCAAATAAGGAGCAATTGACTTTTAAGTAATTCTAGTCCTTAGCCATATAGTGTAGACATCTAAGCAGTGATATTCAACTGCTAAACATAGCGGGTTGTCTAATATAAATGGTTTAAGTTACGCATGGAAATTCAGCAGCTACTGCAACTACTCCTTCAGGGAATTAAAATCCTCCAACACAACCACTTGTGGATATGGAAGTATTCTAGTGGGGAACTCAAAAAAGTGGCCATCTTCAACTTTCTAATGGCTCTTCTAGGCTTCTTGGGGCTGATATTCAGAGGTGGCGGCTAGGCTAAGCAGCTAGCCATTACCATTTTAATAAAACCTGGATATTCAGCACCGGATGTTATCTGGTGTCCAGAACTGAATATCCGAGTTTACTGATCAGCACATCACTATCCGGTTAGTGGCAATATCCAACTACTAACCATTGAACTGTTCTAACTTAAACAGGTTAAGCTATTTGGTTAGCAGCTGAATATTGTTGCTAACCAGATAGCAACCAGCACCACCTCTAGTCCACTGACAGACTAACCTGGTTTTCACTGGGCATTTTTTTGCATGGTTTGTAGTGACATTCAGTGACAGTATGGCTGGCATTCCGACGCACAAATAGCGGGATTGGATGTATGGGATGGGCATCCAATGTGGCCACACTCATCCCCGAGATGCGATTCCGATGCCAGCACTCCCCTCACGTATGCAACGGTTGTGCATGGAGTGCTGGATGGGGATAGAAGGGAGCAGAGCAGAGGTGGAACGGGGGAGTGGTCAGCTGCCTGGATGTACAGGGCCTATTTAGGACAGTCCCCTGTATGTCCACCAGCACACAACTGCACGCCTGGCTTATTCCACCCTGAAGGTAGAGTAAGTCTTTGGTGCCCCCTACATCGCGTGCTGCACACCCCTGTAACACAGTCCCATTGCTGCGCTGTGCCTCTACAGCCAGGATCCAACCTACAGTGGCTGCCCGAGAAGGCCAGAAAGTGGGCTGCAGGCAGATGTATGCCATGGCATTCCAAGCCGTCCTGTGGACAGCTTGTTGCCATGATGCCAGGACACCACTGTTCAGTGGTGTTCTGTAGTTGTGAAGGGCAGTTCTCCATACGTCAATCTGCAAGACATATAGGGAGCTCCCAGGTGTCTAAGTCCCCATTCCTGCCATTACGGGTGTTTGGGCCCCACGGCAGCAGAACTGGGTACATCTCCAGCACATCCAAGTTTTGGCTGGGCAATGTGGCTGAACATGCCAGAATCAGAATCGGCCTCCACCTGGACAGTGCCGCTGAATATCGGGATCAGCACATATTAGCCGGTTAGCAGGTCTGCTAACCATCTAAAATACTTTAAATATCCCCCTTCTTTTGTTCAGTGTGTCACTTCGTACATGTTTAACTTTTTTAAGTCTGTTGTCCAAGCATTTGGGAATGGACAGATATTTATGCCATTTTGTGTGACACAGGAATAGCTTTATTCATATCACATAAGATATACTGATTAATAATGTGCTTTTCAATGGATTTAAATAATACTAATAATATTGGTCTTTGCCACAATAGTAGGTTATGGTCTCATGACTCTAATTTAGGACTCTAGAAGTTCCAGCCCTGTTTTCAGTATGATCTCTATGCTGATGATTCCCACATCTACTTCTCTGCACCTGAAAATTCTCCGTGTATCCAGGATCAGATCTCCTGCTTATCTGACATTAGTGCCTGGATGTCTCACCGCCATCTGAAATTGAATATGGCGAAAACTGAGCTCCTTCTCTTTCTCCCTAAGCCTACCTACCCCTTTCCTCCTTTCTCAATTTCTCCTCCCTCTCCTTCTCCACACATATCCAACAGAGAGCTTCTTTTTCTATAACATTGGCAAAATCTGTCCCTTCTTTTCTGAACACACTAATAAGACCCTCATCCATTCTCTTGTCACCACCTGTCTAGACTATTGCAACTTCCTCTTTGCTGGTCTTTCTCTGAATCATCTCTCCCCCACTTCAATGTGTTCAAAACTAATCTTTCGCTAGTGTTGCTATGCTCATGTCACCCCTCTTCTCAAGTCACTTCAATGGCTCCCTATCCATTTCCTCATCCAGTTCAAATTTCTACCAAAGACCTATAAGTGCCTTCATTTGGCTGTTCCTATCCTACCTTTCCTCTCTCCCTATACCTCTCCTTGGAAACATCGCTGTTCAGGCAGATTCCTTCTATCTGTTCCCTTCTCTTCCACTGCCAACTCCAGACTTTGATCTTTCTACCTTGCTGCTCGTTATGCCTGGAACAAACTTCCTGAGTCAGTGTGTCAGGCTCCATCTGTGGCCCTGGTCAAATCCAGGCTGAAAACTCACTTCGCAGAGACGGCGTTTGGATCCTGATTCCCCCTAGTCTCCTGTTCACCTCCTATGTGTTTCCTCACCATTCCCCTAGATATGTCCTAGTCCCCATTTGTTGTATTGCCTGTCTTGATTAGACTGTAAGTTCTATGAGCAGGGACTGTCTCTTACATTTCTCTGTACAGTGCTGTACACATTTTGTAGCGTTATACAAACAATAAGTAGTAGTAATAGTAGTGTTAATGTCTCAGACTTTTCTGACCTTCAGCAAAAAGGTTTCTCATTGTCCACTCCCCCTTCTAAAGAGTAGAGGGTACTGGCTATGAGTAATAATTATGACAAGAAGTGTGAGGCTTACTACTACTACTACATCTACTAATCATTTGTATCTATCTCTGTTGTTAACACTCTTCTACTTCCTGTTTCCTCAGCCCGCAACCTTGGGGTCATCTTTGACTCCTCCCTCTCCGTCTGCACACATATTCAACAGACATCTAAAACCCATCATTGCGTTATCTATATTAACAAAATTTGCCCCTTCCTCTCTGAACACACTATTAAAACTCTTATCCACTCTTTAGTCACTTCCCATCTCAACTATTGCAACCTCCTCCTTGCCGGTCTCCCTCTGAGTCTTCTCTCTATTCAGAACTCTGCTGCGTGACTGATCTTTCGGCAGCCTCGACATGTTCATATAACCCCTCTTCTCAAATCGCTTCATTGGCTCCCCTCTATTTCCGTATCCCTTGTTTTCCTTGTGTCTCCTTTTCATATTTGAACCCTTTGTTTCTCTTATATTGTAGTGTCTGTCTTGATTAGACTATAAGCTCTACAAGCAGCGACTGTATTCTATGTGTGTTGTACAGCGCCATGTACACCTTGTAGTGCTATAGAAATGATTAGTAGTAGTATAGCGCTACAAGGTTATAAGCAGCGCTGTACTTATACACACAAAAGACAAAGGATTGAGAAAGCTACTATATTATGATGTCACCTTGCAGACAGCTGCATGCATTGATGGAGCTTTCAAAATAATAAAGTGTTATTGTAAAATAACTATTTTGTCAGTATTAGTTTATTAGTCTTTCAAATATACAGCTTTATAAAGATATTCAGGTACAGTACAAAAAATACAGTGCAGTGCTAGTTTGTGTGGTTTCCATTTACAATACAAAAGACAGGGCTTAAATGCATTTACAAAACCACAAGTTGAAGGAAAAAAGGTTAAATAGGCACATAACGCTGTAAGAATGTACTTCTAAAGAGGGTGATTTTCATAGTGGCTGCAAAGCTCATTTTCAAAGGGAAACTTACTATAAGCTTCCCCTTGAAAATCTCTTGCAAACGGGAAAAGCAGGTGCATTTGTATACAGGCACTTCGCATTTGCTTTGAAGCTGGTGCCAAG
Source organism: Ichthyophis bannanicus (assembly GCA_033557465.1). Lineage (NCBI taxonomy): Eukaryota > Metazoa > Chordata > Amphibia > Gymnophiona > Ichthyophiidae > Ichthyophis > Ichthyophis bannanicus. The sequence goes on along the minus strand of CM066036.1, from coordinate 28,753,001 downwards.
TAGCCATACGGAAGTACCTCTGAAGTCTGAAAAATTAAATCGCCACACACACTTTGACTCCTCTGAGCTAACTCCACCACTTTTTCATACAGGCAGAAGTACGAGCAATGTGCTTTTACCTGCACCAAGGGATGGGGGGGATTTTCAAAGGAGCTTTTTAGATGGGTAAACCTGCATTTCTCTGCATACAGTGCTTGAATATTATCCCAGGGTGTTTATGCAATGAGCAAAGTAACTCCCAGAAGGTAAAGTTCTACACAATTCTGCCAGAAGTTTGAATTATCAGACAACAGGGTTTCTATATTTCATGATGTTAGTTCCTCCAAGATCATCCTGCATTCGGATACATTTTTCTATGTTTTTAGTGCATTGAACTATTCCAATTTTAAATAGTTCTATTCAGAATTTAGGGAGAAAGAGAAAATTCTACACCCCCCCCCCCCCCAATCACTTCAAATATAGAGATCACACAATTAAAATCAAGAGGGTTATTTTAGAAGCCTTATTTGCGATTTACAAATGTTTTAATCCGGTATATAAACATGGAAATGTCATTTTAGAAAGGCCTCAATTTACATGTGGATGTGTTTACTACATGAAAGTTGTAAGGGGTGTGTGTCAGGAGCAGTTAGGGCAGGTCAAAAATATACATGTATGACCAAAAAATATCTACCTCAGGAATTACACCTGCTCCCTGGCACTTTTAGGTTTTAAAAAGGTGCTCGCTTTGGCCAGCCCTTTACAGGGGGTTATCCTCCTTAATCCACTGTTCCTTATCGTTCCTCCAGTTTAGTCCTCAACCTCTGGGTAGTGATCCTCCTCCTGAAGCTTGGAGACTGGGCATGTCAAACTCATGACATCACTGGATATAGCCTGCTGGTCTCTCCCATCAGCCCCCAGTGTGTCCAGTCTCCATGCAGCAGGAGGATGTAGTGAGCCTAGATTCTGGGCTCACTTGGGGGAACAGATAAGGAGCATTTAGTGTGACAAATTCTATTCTGATTTTACTTTTGATTTTTACCTTTAATTTTACTTTTAATTCAGTTACCTTTGATTAATTGGCAATCAGGGATTAGTTCCCTTTACTTGTTAGGAGCAAATTTCCTTATATTTACAGCAATTTTAAATTTGAGCCTGGCTCTTTAAATTAGTAGCAGCTCTCGCCTTCCCTCCTTGTCAGTTATTTTCACTTATTGCAGGCATTTGCCGGTGCGGATCTCTCTCCCTTGACGATACGGGAGAGAGCTCCAGGACCCCTACAGCCACACAAGCTGTGAGAGACGGAGCCTCTCCATTGCTGCGGGATTTTACTTTTACTCTGTGGAACCGGCTGAGCGGTCCTCGCTGCGGCTGCTGGGCACGGCCCCGCGGCTTGAGGATCGGATGAATTCAAGGTGGTAGGAGCAGGCTGCGTGGCTTTCGGCCCTGCAGGTAAGGCCTTTGGGCTCTGTCGGTCTGCTGAGGCCTCCTTTTTGCAGCGGCTGTTGTTCTTGGCGCCAAAATTCGTTGGCAAAGGGGCGGCCATTTTCTCTCTAGGTATTTGGACCACGTGGCAGGAGTTGCAGCGAGCTGCTGGTTTGAGGAAGACGACAGGCAGAATAGCTAGATTTTTAGGTCTAGTGTTTCTTTCTTTTGTTTGTAGGTTTTTTGAGGCTCGGTGAGTTCCTCAGCCTTAAGGGGGCTGTTGGTCCTCTTTATTTTTAAGTTTATTCTTAGTTTTATAGGACAGCAGTTTTGGCATTGATCTCTGATAACACATGTTCTCTTCCTCCTAATCATGTCTCGGAGGAGCATCTGTTAAGTCCCGGGATATTAGGCAAATTTCCAGCTTTTAGGTTCTTGAAGGGCAGAGCCCTAACTTGTAGGTGGAAGGAGGGACAGGCTGGAAGTGTGCTTGAGACAGCAGCTCTTTTTTGTATTCACGGTCTGCAAATGTATTCTATAGGGAAAGTTGCCCAAATGCCTGTGGTTTCACAGGGACAGGTTTAGGAAACCTTAGGATATAAAAAAATATATAATAACAGTTAAACTGTCAACCAAGAAGTGCCTGTGCTATGGTCTATGGCCACCAGAGGGCAGCTGGTACACTCTGGTGCCTTTCTGTGACCGTGGATATGCAGCCATCATCAGATCTCTGCAAGTCAGGGAAGAAATAACCACAGGGCCACCTCATGGGCTCTCAGGGGTTAGTGACTAAACAAGCAACTGTAATGTTATGCAAATCAAGATTATATGACCAATATTTAAAGCTCTTAACTTCTGTATCGTTTGTCGGGCTCTGGTGCCCTAAAGGCCACCGGATAGCAGCGCTGCTCATGAATCACATATAGTATTCAGTGCCCCCATCCCTGGGGGGGGGGGGGGTGGTAAAATACAAAATCATATTCTTCATCAGGTTCACACAGGCAGCAACCTCTAAGACCTCCACTTGCAAGGTTGTCTGTGTATCCCACTGCTATTTCTCTGACTGCAGGAAGGCCGGGGGGGGGGGGGGGGCCATGTGTTTAATAGGTCCACTTAGCATGCCCTTCCCAGGAAATTCTCATCTATTTCTAGAGCCTGTGCTGTCAGAGCAGGGCTTTAAGCACTTAGCAGGGGCACTGACCCGTCTGTGCCATCTTGTTAAAGGGCCCGTGCTGAGGGTGAAGAGAAGGACGTCTAGGTAGCACAGTAATGGGGCTTAGCGCTCCAGGGCACTGGAAGGTTTCATAGAGGAAGTCAATACTCTGTGTATGCTCCATGCATTCAGCCTATGTTCAAGCATGCTCACTGCACTGTGTTTGGGTGACAGGTGCTGGGTCACCTGTATATGTAGATGTGCATTTTGTATGTGCTCACAATTGCTTAGGCATGATTTTTGGGTGCACTCTTTGCAGAGTGAGACTGCATTTCTGTGCTCAGGCTGTATTATCAGGCTAAGGTAATTTCTCCAGTAATGGGTGGATGTCAATTGTAATAAAGTGCGTGAGGTCCTCATGGTGTTACATGGGGTTGGAGATGCAGTCGTGGGATCTGCTGTGGAGTGAGCCGTCCAGAGGAGCTACAGTGTCAGTCACCAGTTTCCCTTTCTCTTTGGGCTTTGCTCCCAGATCCTAGCCCCTCTTTCTCTCTGATGTCCAGGACGCAAGCTCCCCAGCCCACTGGACAATCTATTCTCAGCCTTTTCTGAATGCTGGCAGGACTGGGAGAGTGAGAAAGGAAGACCAGGAACCAGCACCAGCTCTGTCTCTCCACTGCCAGTGTTTGCTACGGTCACATATTCCCAGTCAGTTATTTATTTGAGTATACTGATTGCCTACAGGTCAGGGTGGCATACAGTCGATTACGGTATTTCTATTTCCCTTGTCCCTGAAGGGCTCACAATTTGTTTTGGTACCTGAGGCACAGGGTTAAGTCGCTTAATGAAGGCCAGAAGGACCATCCGTGGGACCAGAAACCCCAGTTTTTATGGCCCAAGGTTGGTGGTCTCAATTAGAATTCAAACCCTTGGTCCTCTGGCAGCTTGCCTCAACCACTAGGCCACACTGCTCCGTGTGAGCTAGCCATAGGGCCAGGCACAGCCTGTTACTTCCAAGGCAGAGACCTTGGAGGTGTTCCGTTCATAAGGATACGAGAAATGCCATACTGAGTCAGATCAAGCTCTTTCAAGTCTAGTATCCTGTTTCCTAGGGTAGCCAATCCAGGTCTTAAGGACCTGGCTGGTTTCCAAAAAGACGAATAGGCTACTCAATGCTTGTATCGGGGCAAGTGGTGGATTCATGTATGCTCATATTTTAAGGGTTCCGTTGCATGTACAACAGATATGACGCTCTGTTGGGTTGTGCGCCTTGTAGAACATCTTGAATTGGTGAAAGTTGGTATAAAAAATAAAATAATAATTTTCCAGCTTCTCTCTAATAAAAGGTTATGGACCTTTCCTCCGGGAGCTTGGCAAAAACCTTTGTTAAACTCCGCTATGTTCGGAGATCGTTTTGCGCAAGGCTTTTGGAGTACACAGGAGACCCAGTGGTCAATCAACCGACTGGAAATGCAAGCAATACGCCGGGCGTTGCAGGCGTTCGAAGCTACGGTGCAAGGTTGAGTGGTGCGAGTACTGTCTGACAACTCCGCGGCGATGGCCTACATCAATCGGCAGGGAAGAACTGGAAGTGTGGCCATAGAGGCCGTGGCAGAGGGTCTGTGTGTGTGGATGGAGCTTTGGCTGCCAGTGTTTTCGGTGGCACATGTTGCGGGTAAAGACATTGTGATGGCGGATTTCCTCAGTTGGGTCAGAGTAGATGCCGGAGAAAGGGCGTGGCATCTGGAGGTGTTCGCACAGATCGGTTGCATATGGGGACAGCCAGTAATGGACCTCATGGCAACGTTTCACTCTGCGTAAACGGGTCACTTCTTCAGCAGACGACGCGAAAGGAGGTCGGAAGGCATCAGCGCACTATTTCAACGGCGGCTGTCATCCAGTCTTCTCTGTCTTTCCACCGGGGGCACTCATAGGTAGAGTGGTTCTGCGTATTGAAGCGCTTCGGGGAAACATGTGGTTGGGGGCCTCAGGCTGGCCGAGGCGCCCGTGGTATGCCTGCCTCATACGGTTGCTCAACAGGAATCCATGGAGGTTTCTGACATTGGAGATTCTGTTGCTACGGAGTTCCCTTCGAATGCCTCAGGTGCATCAGTTTTCGCTTATGGGGTGGCCATTGAAAGGGCAAGCTTAAGGAAAAAGAGTTTCTCAGCAGCAGTCTTTGCCACTTTGCCGCAAAAAAAAAAAGTCTCCGTCCCTTGCATATGTACATATACGGCGCTTCTTTGAGGACGGGTGCTCCCGGAGGCACGCTCGTGCGACTACAGTGTCAGTCCCCTTGGTATTAAGTTTTCTGCAGGACGGGCTTGGTAAAGACAGGTCCTGGAGAGTTCAGTTAGCAGCTCTGTCTTGCTATAGGGGCAAAGGACAGGGAGTGGTTCTCATGCACAGGTCGATGTGGTAAGCTTTCAGGTGGTTACGACTGTAGCCCTCTCATAGGATATTAATTCCACCGGGGAAGCTCAAGTTGGTTTTAGGAGCGTTAGCTAGCGCACCATTGGGGCCCTTGCAACAGGCATAGGTTAGGGGTTTTACCTTGAAGACGGTATGTTTGATGGTCATCTGTTCGGCAAGGTGATTTTCGGAGTTGCAGACGTTGACCTGTCAGGAATCACTTTTTGTCTGTCTCCAGACAGAAGGTGGCCTGGTGGCTGGTTCCGTCGTTGTTGCCGAAGGTGGTTTCTACGTTCACCTAACTAAAATGGTCTCTCTTCCAGCACTAGGTGCGGCGGAAGGGAGCGTATTGAACCATAGCTTGTGCTGTTCGGATGTCAAGAGAGTGCTGTGGCAGTGTTTAAAGGTTTCAGAAACTTTCGCAAGGCAGATCGTCTCTCTTCGGGGTGTTTGGAGGGCCCTGCAAAGGGAAGCGGCAGCAAAGGAGTCCATTTCTGGATGGATTGGAGCGGCGAGTGCGTCGGCTTATCTTCTACGGGACCGTACAGTCCCAGGGAGCTTACGAGCTCACTCTACCAGCACAGTTTGGTTCCACCAGTGGACATCTGTAGGAAGGCCACTTGGTGTCTCTCCATACTTTCAGTAAGCACTACCGCTTAGATGTTCTGGCGGCTAAGGATGCCGTTTTCAGGGAGGCAGTGTTGAGATCCGGCTGGAAAAGTCCCTCCCCATGATTACTGCTCTGATACATCCCAGAGGTTGAGGACTAAACTGGAGGAACAATAAGGAAATAGGAATTACACTTAGCTGGTAATTGTGGTTCCTTGAGTGACTCCAGTTTAGTCCTCATGCCCGCCCGGGGATGGGGTCTTAGCAGTGGTTTTTCTGTTGGGGGAAGTGCAAGGTTAAAAGTGGATATAGGCCTTCACTGGTGTTCAGTCGTTTTGATGCTTCTATTTGTTTTGCGCTATATTGTTATATTATGATATTGTTATATATATTGCTCTGGATTGTTTAGGGCTAGGCATTTGATGGAAAGGAGAGCATGCAGGAAGCAGTCCCTTTCCTTCTGGAAGGGGAGTAGTAGGTAGATAGGTTATATGTTCAGCATGCCCTTGAATATAATAAGTAAAAAAAAAAAAAAGTTACTGATTTTTTGCTCCTTTGAGTTTGCTTTGTCAATAGTTCACTGGGGGCTGATGGGAGAGACCAGCAGGCTATATCCAGTGATGTCATGAGTTTGACATGCCCAGTCTCCAAGCTGCAGGAGGAGGTTCACTACCCAGAGGTTGAGGACTAAACTGGAGTCATTCAAGGAACCACAATTACCAGGTAAGTGTAATTCCTATTTTCTTATTTCTCCTTCCAAATTGAAATAAGACAAAGATAGTGGCATCTGACATTAACTGATGGCATTTACATGTGCAAGCTTGAAAAATAGCCAGCGTACACATAATAGTGCCAACACTTACACGGGGAAGTTGTAAAATCCAGCACTTAGACAAACAAATATATTGTCCATGTTTCGCTGTTGTCTTTTCCAATGTATACAAGTACAATTCCAAACTTACTCCTCTGGCTCCACCTATTGGTGCATACATATGTATTCCTGCACCTCCCTAGTCAGTGTTTTAGAAAAGGCTTCACATTTAGCACAGCCCTTTCCAAAATACGGTTAGAATTGTAATCCTCACAGCTACGACGTTTCATTTTCAATTTGCACATCTTTAAGGTCTCATTCTTTATTAACATTTCAAAGCATGAACTATACAAAATCCTGTAACAAGGTACAAATATATTCCATCATAAGAACAAATCAAAATTTGAAGACTCATAGTCTATGAAGATATCTTTCCAAGGAAGCCCACACAGAGCAGGGCCTTATAAACAAACCCCTTTTATTTCAAGCTGTGAGCTCATACTTGTACGTGAGACAAATGGTGACCCATCACAGTCAATGCCATCAAAATTGATCTCCACAGTTTTTCTAAAATGTGCTCTCACACGTGCTGAAGTTTCTTAGGTTATCCCATGATCTGTCAACACAATTTGATGCAGTAGAAGACTGTAAACAGAACTTTGAAAATCCAAAATTTGTGCCTGCCAATCAGCTAGAAGATTGAATAGGTGTTAATCTGACAACTGAAGACCACTGAAACTCATGGTTGATGTGTCAAATTAAAAGAATAATTAAATCAGCCATCATTTACTTATTAAATTCCATCTTTCAAAGACAGTCCCCCTGGTAATGCCATCCAGCTACACTAATCGTTCTTGCCTTTGTCAGAGTACATTCTAATCTTATGAATAAAAGAGAATGCATTGGAAATAGGCAAAATGAAATGCAATGGAAGCAATGGACTAAAGAGTTTCTCCCATGTTGGTGCTGATGGGGAAAATCTTTAATACTACTGGCCCATTGGGTTTGAAAACGTGGATAAATATGTATTGCAATCAAACGACTAGGAATGTCACGATTTCTCATGGGTTTAGCCTAATCGTTTTGAAGCGTTCTAAACTAGTTATAGAAAAGATAGAGGCTAATTTCCAGTTTGTATTTTCTTTTTATTTTCATCCTAGATGTTTGATTCTCAAATTGTCTTCTGAGGTAAAAGCCTTTCTAAATTCTAAGAATGGCCACATCGACCCACTCATCCTTTTCAATACATGCCATTCTAAATCTGCGCTGGTGAGACCCTTTAGACTATTATGAAATCTTTCTTGTGCTTCTTTCCCTCTGATTTTGCTTGTAACTGATCCCTGATCTATGGAGGGACATTTTATCAAGTCTTGAGTAGATAATGCACGTTTTTCTGTGCATAGATTCGTGCCCATTTTATAACATCAAGCATGCACAAAAAATGGGTGCAAAGGGGTGAAAATTCACATTAAATTAAGTCACGATCACTTACACCAGTCCTAGGGCTGGAATAAATCTCCACATCTAGATTTATAAAGAACATATGTAAATTAAAGCATTTTATAATTTACGCATGCATTTGTGTGCTCTGCCTGTACTCTGCCCAAATTATGCCCATGTACTCAGTTAAAGTGTGCGCCATCGGGCTTAGGTGCAGACTTATAAAATTGCAAGTGGCTGAAGTACATGCATAAATGCCCACTAACATGTGTAAATCACTAAAATACCGTGATTTAGGTGCACAGATGGCATGCAACTACAGTATATGCACATCACTTATACATCATCTACACATGTAAATCATCATGCAGTTATGTGCATATTTTATAAAGTACTTGCTTACATGCATTAGATACGTGCAAACATTTACACCACCCATAAGCCGGTGTAAGTTCTTGTGCCTATCTTTAATTTGTGTAGTCAACCACCAGTGTTCCTCTTTTATGAAGTGACGTGTGCACCGGCTTTACTTTATATAACGGGTGAAATACGCACATTAAAAGTGTGTTAATCTGGGCATCTCTTTCAAAATTTCTCTCCACATGTCTTGAATCTGTCCTAAATCCTTATTTCTTTGCACATTTTGGCCAACATTTAATCTTTTCACTGTGCATTTGAAATTGTGACAGCACCCTGAATATTGTGTGCAATTCTGGTCACCATATCTTAAAAAGGATATAGCAAAATTAGAAAATGTACAGAGAAAAGCGACAAAAATGGTAAAGGGGATGGAAGGATACCCCTATAAGGAAAGGCTTAAAAGGTTAGGGCTCTTCAACCTGGAAGAGAGACAGCTTAGGGGAGATATGATAAAGGTCTATAAAATAATGAATGGAGTAGAATGGATACTGTAAATGAAGATCAGTTGTTTACTCCTTCAAAAAGCAGAAAGACTAGGAGACACGCGATGAAGCTACAATGTAGTACATTTAAGGCTAATTGAAGAAAATATTTTTTCACTCAATGTGTAATCAAACTCTGGAATTCACTACCAGAGAATATAATAGAGCTATTAGTGTAAGTGGGTTTAAAAGAGCTTTGAACAAGTTCCTGGAAGAAAAGCCTATAAACTACTATTAAACAGGACCAGGGAAATCCACTCCTTACTCCTGGAATAAGCAGTATGGAATCTCCATACGTTTTGGGAGCCTGACAGGTACTTGTGACCTGGATTAGCCACTGTTGGAAACAGGATACTGGGCTTGATAGACCCATGGTCTGACCCAGTATGGCATATCTTATGTTATGCCAGTTTCAAAGTCTGTTCATATTGCATTTTGCAAGCAGTTTGAAACTGGTTTCTAAACTCATTTGCTAATAAATTAGATAATGGCTGGCATGTACTGTATCTGCAATACCTTATCTTCAAAAGTTCAAATATTTATTAAGTCTTTATATAGTTTCTTCCCATAGCGGCACTAAATTAATTCAAGAGTGTGCAATATTGGGCTTTACCCATCATTCTTTGGCTGTATTTTTTTTTTTTTTTACTGGCAAAAAAAAATAGTAGTTGAATATAAAGCGCAGTTACTCACCTTTAACATGTGTTCTCCGGGGACAGCAGGAATCAATCCTCGGATATGGGTGACGCCGGCGCCAATGGAGCCCCCGCGGAAGCATCTCCTCAGCTTTCAAAGAAAGTCTTTGGGAGATGCACTACGCATGCATGGTCCCCTTCCCATTCAAGGGCTCCATCTTGCCTCAGTCTAATGAGATAGCTAAGACGGCAAAAAATAAAATACGATAAAGAAGCAACTTCAAGGGGAAGAGGGAGGGTTGTGAAGACTGATTCCTGCTGTCCCCGGAGAACACCTGTTACAGGTGAGTAACTATGCTTTTTCCAGAAACAAGCAGGAAGCCAGTCCTCACATATGGGTCTCCCCAGCTATAGGCTACCGAGATCCTGTAAAAACGCCATGGGGACCTGCAAAGGGTGAGCTGTGATCAGCAGCAGTTGTATCCTTACTGAGAGACTCTCGCAAGACCCAAGTGTCCGGCGGAGAACCAGCACTCTGGTAGCCTGAACACAGAAGGGTTGGAGGGCAGGAGTTGCCTATACCCCAAAGAGTACGGCCTGGCCAAAGGCACTGTCCCATTGGGACTCCCTCTCCAGGCAGTAGTAAGCTGCGAAGGTATGGACCGAAGACCAGGTGGCGGCCCAGCAGATTTCCTTCACGAGAACAGAATGCAGATTTGCCACGTTAGCAGTCATGGCCCTGATGCAGTGTGCTGTGACTTTCTGGTCCAGTGAGATCCCAGCTTGCTCATAGGTGAGGGCAATGCAGTCCGCCACCCAAGTGGACAGAGTTTGCTTAGTCACTGGGAGCTCCAGATGGCTGCAGTCATAGAATACGAAAAGCAGAGGTGCTTTGCAGTAGCCCTGAGTCCGTTGCAGATAGGACAGGGCCCTTTTGCAATCCAGAATATGGAGAACCGTCTCTGTCTTGCTGGCGTGAGGCCTCGGAAAGAAGGAGGGAAGGGCCACCTCCTGATTGGGTGGAAAGGGGACACCACCTTCGGCAGAAACTTGGGGTATGTGTGGAGCATCACTCTGTTCTTATAGAACCTCATGTAGAGGGACTCTGCCATCAAAGCCTGGAGCTTGCTGACTCTGTGAGCTGATGTGAGTGCTACAAGGATGATGAACTTCCAGGAGAGGTACTTCAAGTGGCAGGTAGCCAGAGGCTGAAACGGCAGCTTGGTGAGCTGCGTGAGCAACACATTGAGATCCCACTCCACTGCTGGGGGGAGGACAGGGGTTTTGGTTAGCATGAGGCCCTGCAAGAACCGAGACACAAGGGGCTGGGCCTAGAGGGGCTTGCCCTCAATGGAATGGTGGTGCGCTGCAATTGTGCTCATGTGTACTCTGACCGAATTGGACTTTAGTATCATCTGTGACAGATAGAGCAGGTACTGCAGTACCACTTGTACTGAGCAGGAGAATGGGCTCGGCCGTCTTTCCACACAACACACCGAAAATCGGTGCTACTTGAAGGTGTAGGCCCTTCTTGTGGATGCCTTATGAGAGGCCAGAAGAACCTCTTCCACGTCCCATGGGAGGTTGAAGGGAGCTAACGCTACCCTTTCAGCAGCCAAGCCATGAGTGACAAGGACCCCAGGTTGGAGTGTAGAAGAGAGCCCTGCTCCTGTGAGAGTAGTCCTGGGGCTCAGCCCACGGGAATCATCAAGGCCACTGACAGGTAGAGGAGCAGCGGGAACCAGGGTTGCCTGCGCCACTGAGGAGCTATCAATATTAGTGATGCCCTCTTGTGCTAGATCTTGAAGAGGGTATCGGCGACTAATGGTGTCAGTGGGAAGGTATACAGGAGACCTTCCGTCCATGGAATAAGGAACACATCCACTTCCACCTGGGATGGGTAAGGCTGGTGGGAGCAGAAGATGGGCAACTGCTTGTTGTTTAGGCTGGCGAACAGGTCCACCAGGTGGACACTCCACTTCGGGATCCAGGCGCCACTCATGCAGCTGGAGGACTCTGCTCAGCTTGTCCACCAGGGCATTGTCTTCTCTAGGGAGGTAGACCGATCTTACGAGCATCCCTCTGCATGTCGCATAGGAGCAGAGGCTATCACCTCTTGGAAGAGGGTGTACGATCCTGTACCCCCTTGTTTGTTCATTTAGAATATTGCGACTTGGTTGTCTGTCTGGACCAGCACCAACTGGTGCTGCAGCCGATGGCGAAAAGCTCGGAGAGCCAAAAATATCGCTCTGAGCTCCAGCACATTGATTTACATCCAGGATTCCATCTGGGACCCACTGCCCTATGTGTGGAGGCTCTTGCAATGTGCTCCCCAGACTAGTAAGGAGGCATCGTGGTTAGGATCTTCTGTGGGGTGGGTGCCTGGAAGGGTATCCCGGCTTGAAAGTGATGAGGGATCTTCCACCATCTGAGGGAGTCCGCCAGATGGCGAGTCATTCTCACTCTGTCCTGGAGCCTGCCTGTGGCTTGTGTCCACTGAGAGTGGAGGCACCTCTGGGCTGCTCTCATGTGCAGTCTGGCATATAGGGTCACGTGAACCATGGAGGCCATGTGGCCCATCAGGCAGAGTAGAAGCCGGGCGGGTAGTGCCCGGCATCGGTGTACCTCTGATGTTAGCACCCTGAGGCATTCTGACCTCTCTTGAGGGATGAAGGCTTTGGCCTGGAGGGTGTCTAGCTGCGCCTCTATAAACTCCAGGCATTGAGCTGGAGCAAGGTGGGACTTGAGATAGTTTATGACTAACTTCAGATGCTGCAGGGCATTGATTGTGCACCCAGTGGCGCAGTGCCTCTGCAGCTGTGCCTCCTCTTATGAGCCAATTGTCCAGATAAGGGAAGACAAAGGCTCCTTGAAGCCAGAGGTTGGTTGCGACCTCCGTGAGGCACTTGGTTGAAGACCATTGGTGATGAGGTCACTCCAAATGGCAGCACCCTGTATTGGTAATGCTCTCCTCCCATCACGAACCAGAGGTATTTTCTGTGGCTGGGATGGATCAGGATGTGTGTGTAAGCATCCTTTAGGTCTGAGGAGCATAGCCAATCTCTCTGCTGGAGGAATGGCAGCAGTGTTCCAAGGGAGAGCATCTTGAACTTCTCCCTTACTAGAAAACTGTTCGGCTCCTTCAGGTCCAGGATGGAGTTGAGGCCCCCTGTCCTCTTGGGGACGAGGAAATACCTGGAGTAGAAGCCGGTGCCCCAGAGATGTTGTGGCACTGGCTCCACTGTTTTGTCCTGGAGTAAGCCTGCGAGCTCGGTGAGGAGCAGTGTCTGGTGAAGGAGAGGTTTGATGAGCTCTCCTAGAAAGAACGAGGGTGGTGCCCACTATAGGTGGAGGAGGTAGCTCTCCCTGACCACTTGTAGCACCAAGATGTCGTTGGTGATGGCTGGCTACCTGTGGAGAAGAGATCACACCCAGGCAGTCAAAAGCTCCCCGCAAGCTGGGCTGGGGCTGGTGTCTGGGACTTCGGAGTCTTTTGCTTCTGGGGTCCATGCCCCTGACCTTTGTGCTGCTGGCCTTGTTGAAGGGCCGTGAAGGCCTGAAAATGCAGGGTACTGCCAAAGCCCCCCTTCTTTGGAAAGAAGGGCTTCTTCTGGGGCTGTACCAAGGTCTTCTTCGAGAGCCTGATTCTTGTTAGGAACTCAATTTCTATCTCTGCAGTCTTGTCTGCCATGGGTTTCCCAAAGAGATTCTCTCCAATGCAGGGGACATCAATAAGTTTGTTGTGCACCCATTGTTCTAGGTCAGATGACTGTAGCCATGCTTGGTGCCTTGCCCCGATGCCTGTGGCAGTCACCCTGGTCGAAGACTCAAAGCCACTGTAGGCTGCTTGAGGCAAAAATTTTGAGAACTCTTTGATTGCCGAGGTCAGAGATACTGCTCTCTAAGGACACCCTGGAGCATGGTGTCACCGGAGACTTCGGTGCGAAGTCGGACTTTTGGAAGAATTTTTCCTGTTGTTGTTGATGACTGCTCTTTAGGACCTTTGAGGTCACAGTTCTGCAAAGTTTGCAGTCTGTTAGGTTCTGGGCCGAGATACCAGAGGCAGCAGTCATGTGGGTTGATGAGGGACATCATTTTGCTGCACTAATCACACTTCTTGAAGCTGCTAGAGGCCATCAGAAAAAAGGGGTTCCTGCCGCACGGCAGGGTTCCAAGGCTGCCAGTCGAGGGACACCTCAAGATAAGGGAAAAAACCAAGGAATGAACCTGAGGAGCGACACTGAGGCGAGCTGGCTCGGGGGCGGGAAGGAACTGGTATGCAAACTGGACAGAAACATATCAAAATCACACTTTTTCAGGGGGAAACTGGACAGAGATCTGGAGGGCTCTGTGGAAAAAGGAGGCTGAGGCAAGATGGCACCCTTGGGCAAGAAGGAAACCATGCATGTGTGGTGCATCTCCCAAAGGCTTTCTTTGAAAGCTGGGGAGATGCTTCCATGGGGGCTCTGTCATCTATATGTGAGGACTGATTTCCTGCTTGTTCCCGGAGACATATTGGTTTCTTCATATTAGGGAGTAATTTTATATAGGCATTAACATGCACTACCTTATCTATTTAATTAACAGGTGTTTTTTATACCATTTTTATCATTTCAGTCAAAGCAGTTTACATTGTAACTTAAACTTGGTAATGTACATTAAACTGAGGCAATGGAGGGTTAAGTGACTTGCCCACATCCACAAGGAGTACTAGTGGGAACTGAACCCTGGTCTTTTGGCTTCCTAAGCCAGTGCTCTATTAGGCTACTTCTCCACTCCATTCTGTCCACTGCTCAGCCATCCACACAAATAACGGGGGCGGAGTATGTGGATACTTTGAAAGCATGGACTTTGCTGCTGCTCATTACAAAGGGAAACAACGTTAAGTTCTTTCCTTTAGAGAAGTGGCACAATCTGCATGACCTATGCACAATGCAGGCTGCTGAAAATTGTCCCCACCCGAGTATCGCTTTCCTGCCCTATTTCTCCTGTTCACATCTTCCCGTCCTTGCTTCACATTCCATGCCCTAGATATTTACTCTGCCACATTTCTTGTGGGTCTACCACCACTTCATTTTTCTCAACCTACAAGAGCTCTTTTTCCAACAATTTATTTTATGTCTCTACTCGCTGCATACCAACTTTCATATTCCTACTTCTGCTATTACTTTTAATGTCAGCTATTTCTGTTTTCTAAGTTTGGATTACATCGATTTTCTGTTCTCCTCTGACGAGGACTCAGCTGCTGTTCTTGATTAAAAGCTCCACTTTGTCTAGCCTCTATCAGCTAACCAGATGACCCTTCTGATCAGGAAAAACTCACACACTGTGGAAAGCTAATGGACAATTTCAATTAGAAAGATCTTTTTTCTTTCCTGCATGGCAAAAACCCTGGCTTTGTGGTATGTATCACCCTGCTTAACAATAAATAAAATGTTTTCACCCTGTGGCTTTGGTTCTATTTTTCTTGTTTTCCTGCTTCCCCGATCTACTTGTGTTTTCATCTCCTCATTATAATCGCAATCATTGAACAGTGAAAACAACAAATCCTATTTTTAAAAAGAAGAGTTGAACTACAGATGCAGAACAGGAGAAAACTATCCAGCAATTTTAATTATCTAAAAACTGTTTCTGGGAGAAGTACCACTGTTTAAGCACGTACAAGATTTCTCCACGAGAGAGTGCTGATTTGTACTAGCATATTCAAAAATAGAAACATATCTGGAACTTTGTTATCTCTCCCAAACACAGAAGAGTTGTCAAAACTTGTGTTAGTTTATAAAAATCTTTTAATAAATTGGTTCTTTGGGTACATTATTGCTACATTAACAATACAATAGGGAATACTGATGCATATTGAAAAAAAAAAGTCTATTTACAGGTCACCAAATGTGACCAATGGCCTTAATTACGTCAATAAAATAACACCACGTTCACATGTCTTATCGACCTTGGTCCTGTGACCTTGGCAGGTGCAGAAGAACCTATACACATGGGTAAGTTTCTACAGAATGCAACTGAATATTCTCGAGCCAGCCCGAGTAATTTTCAATTTTATTTTTTTGCATCAGCATAAGAGGAAATAGAGAAGAGTGAATCTCCAAACTTTTTTGTGGCTCAGGAATTTAGCACAATTGAGGCCACGGTGATTTAGAAAGGTATTTTACAGTAAATATGTGATAGCAATCATGCCTCTCAAATGTTTTTTAGCCCTAGACTGTTAAGCCTGCTGTCAGCAGACTGTGGTCCATTCATGTTATGACTCACTGTAGCAATATCCTGTCAAGGTGCAAGAAGCCCATCTGAAACGCACCTAACAGACCAAAACCATTACAAACCCCAAATGGTTTGTAACTAATTATCCTGCAGTTTAGTAGGATGCAAACTGTAAACCTATTTACAAACATATTGCTAGCCAAATAGTAGCATTATGGTAACTGTGCAAAAACAACATTTTGTATACGTATGGGCATACACAGGGTTTGTTTTAATTATTCTGTAGAAGCTACATTTCCTCTTTTGATTATTCAGTGCTACATCTGAATTCCAGAACAGTTCTGGGTTATATATTTTGGTTTAAGAGATGAAAATAAATGTTCCTCATGTCTGCACATTATGGATGAGAATGCTAGATTTGAACACAACAGAAGTATAAGAGTATTTGCACATACTCCCCCCCATCCACAAAATCTGCAGCTTCGTGGGCAAATATCTTCATATGCCACCGAGCACTAGTCTGGATTGCTGAAATGCGCCAGGAACCTGATGCCATCTTGGTTGGCACACTCACCAATTGAATAATACATTCTGTCCAAGTGTCATGAAATAAATTTGACTGCTTCCCCCAGACTGAACTGAAGCAAAGAATACCTTGAAACATGGAAATAAATAAGAGGTAATTAGTAAATAGCACTCATGGGATATTGGCTTTATTTTAAATATTGCAACATATGAATGCTTCCATGGACATGATGAAAAACTGGGTATCCTGCTTGTTAATGGAAAATGTGCATGTCAGAGTGAAAAGTGAAATAATTTCTATGCGAATTATAATAATACGAACCTAGGTCCGAGCTTACTATGGGCCCAATATTCAAAGGCCTTTACATGGTCCATAGACCTGCTCTGCGGGATATTCAGTGGCACTAACACGGTTAGTGCTGATGAATATCCCCAGGTGCCACTGCTACATGCCCCGATGCTAAGCGGTTAGCCTCGGGGCTCTTTTGGGGTGGCACCTGTTGCTAACTGGGCAGTAGCTCAATACTGTTGCAGCCCGGTTAGTGTCACGTAGTGAAAGTCAGGCGCAGGAAACCCTGGTCTAACATTTGCTGCAGAAGCTAACGAGGCAACGGCTGAATATCGCCGTAACCCGGATATTCGATGCTGGAGTCTGGATATGGTCCTGGGATTGCATATCCAGGTTTAAAGATCAGTGCCGGCGGCTAGCCGCTTTAGCAACACTAGCTGCTGGTGTGGAATATCAGCTAAATAAATATCGGGCCCTATATTTTTTTGTATGGACAGGGGGATGCAGAATGGGAGAATACCCTTAACAGATGAGTAAGAATATGCTTCTAAAACCCTATTTTGTTTTGTAAACATAAGAAAAACAAATGGAATTTTGTTTGCTTTCCTTTCATTTTGTTTAATTTTTGTCCCCCTCCAGCAATTAAACCCACACTTAAGAGTTTTAACCCCCCATGTTTTTTCTGTATCTCGCCCATCCCTTTGCCCAATAACTCATATAATCCCTAGTGTTCAAATGGGGTAAGAGTGGTTGGGGTTTGCTCCTGCCCCATTTGGACTTTGGGGATCATATAATTTTAAACGGGGAGGGGAGTTGAGGAAGTAGAAGAGATACAGGAGAAGCCTGGGGGCTTTTGTCAATGTTTAAGGCATAGGTTTTGCTGGCGGGGCAGGCAGACAGCTTTTAGTGTGTGATATCAATAGTGCTCACTAAAACATTTACTACATTCTATAGTAAAACTGAGTGCACTGAAAGCGTAGTTACTCACATGTAACAAGTGTTCTCCGGGGACAGCAAGAATCAGTTCTCATATATGAGTAACATCGGCACCGACGGAGCCCTTGCAGAAGCATCCCCTCAGCAGTCAGATGACACAGCTAAAAGATGGCAAAATAAAAGATGGTAAAGGAGCAACTCCAAGGGGAGGAGGGAGGGTTGTGAGGACTGATTCCTGCTGTCCCCGGAGAACACCTGTTACAGGTGAGTAACTACGCTTTCTCCGGGAACAAGCAGGAAGTCAGTCCTCACATATGGGACTCCCCAGCTACAGGCTACCGAAAGCCCATAGCGAAAAACACGGACTCCCTTACGGGAAGCCGTGAGCAGCAGCAATTAAGGCCATGTCCACAGACTAGAGTAGAACCCCTGTGTCCGATGAAAACCAGCACTCCAGTAGCCTGAACACAGACTGGTCAGAGGCTAGGAGTTGCCTAAACCCCGAACAGATTACGGAGCACAGCCTGGCCAAAGGCACTGTCCCGCTGAAACTCCCTTTCCAGGCAGTAATGAGTTGCGAAGGTATGGACTGATGACAAGATGGTGGACAGGCAAATGTCCACATCGGGACAGAGTGCAAATTTACCACCGAGGCCGCCATGTTCCTGACACGGTGCACCATGATAAGGCCTTCTAGCGGGAGCCCTGCCTGCTCACAGATGAGGGTGATACAGTCCGCTACTCAAGTGGACATCATACGCTTGGTCACCACCGCTCCCAGCCAACTGAGGTCATAGGAGATGAAAAGCTGAGCGGCTCTGTGGTGGCCCTCAGTGCGTTGGATATAGAAGGACAAAGCCCTCTTACAGTCCAAGGTATGAAGGACTGTCTCTGCCTGACTGGAGTGAGGTCTCGGAAAGAACGTAGGAAGTACCACTTCCTGGTTGAGATGGAAGGACGATACCACCTTCAGAAGAAATTTAGGTGCATGCGGAGCACCATTCTGTTTTTGTAGAACCTAGTATAAAGCACTTCTGCCACTAAGGCCTGAAGCTCGCTAACTCTGTGAATTGAGGTGAGTGCAACCAGGAACGCCACCTTCCATGAGAGGTATCGTAGGTGGCAAGTAGCCAGAGGCTCAAAGGGCGGGCAAGTGAGCTGCTCCAATACCACAATGAGGTGCCATTCGGTCGCTAGAGGGTGACCCGTTGGTTTCGATAGGAGCAGACCTCTAAGTAAGCAGGTCACCAGCGGCTAGACTGAGAGGGGCTTGCCATCCACTGGGTGGTGGTACACCCCCAAGGCACTGATATGCACCCATACGGAGTTAGATTTAAGCCAGGATTGCGAGAGGTGGAGAAGATACTGTAACACCAGTCCCACCGGGCAGGAGAATGGGTCAGTCCCATGCTCTCAAATGGCGCAGGTTTGGAGCGTAAGCTTTTCTAGTAGAGGCTTTGCAAGAGGCCAGCAGGATCTCCTCTACCTCACCGGAGAGGCTGAAAGGGGCTAGGTCATCCTTTCAGCAGCCACATTGTCAGAGACAGGGACTCCAGGTTGGGGTGCAGAAGACAGCCCCCTTCCTGAGACAGGAGTCCCAGAGAAGTCCCCAACAGGATGGGGGTCTCCACCGTTAGCTGGGGGAGCAGCGGGAATCACGGTTGCCTGAGCCACCGAGGGACTATCAGGATGAGTGAGGCTTTGTCATGGAGGGTCCTGAACAAGATTTTGGCAATCAGCGGCATGGGAGGGAAGGCGTACATGAGGCCCTCCGACCACGAGATGAGGAACGCGTCTGCTGCCACCCTGGAGGGGTGGCCCTGTTGGGAACAGAAGCGGGGCAACTGTAGTTGTCCGGACTGGTGAACAGGTCCATCACGGGTTTCCCCCAGATCCAGAAGAGCCGGTCGGCCACACTGGGATCCAGCTGCCACTCGTGTGGCTGGAGGACTCTGCTCAACCTGGCAGCCAGAAGGTTGTTCTGGCCTGGTAGGTATACTGCCCCTAGGAGAATACTCTGTTGGACTGTGTACAAGTAGAGGAGCATTGCCTTCTGGCAGTGGGCACGAGACCCCATGCCCTTCTGTTTGTTCACATAGAACATTGCCACCTGGTTGTTCGTCTGGACCAGTACCAGCTGGTGACGCAGGTGGTGGCAAAAAGCTCGAAGGGCTACGTATATCACCCATAGTTCCAGGAGGTTGATCTGCTGGGCGCACGCGTCTGGTAACCAGCTGCTCTCGGTGCCGAGTTCCTCGCAGTGGGCTCCCCAGCCGAGCAGGGAGGCATCTGTGGTAAGGACCTTTGAGGGGCTTGGGGTCTGAAAGGGCATGTCCACCTCGAGATATTGGGGAGTCTGCCACCAGATCACAGAGTCTGCCAGTTGACGGGTTATGGAGACTCTGTTTTGGAGTCGCCCCATGGCCTGAGTCTACTGGTCTCAGAGACACCACTGCATAGCCCTCATATTGGAGGTGAGTATCTGGAGTGACGGGGACCGTGAGGTCAAGTGTCCAAGAAGGTGCAGAAGGAGCTGAGCAGACACAGAGGGACAGTCCTGTATATCCTGCGCCAGAGTCCTGAGGTGGTCTACTCGGTTCCTGGGCAGGAAGGCCTTTGACTGGAGAGTGTCCAGTTTTGCCCCAATGTACTCCAGACATTGTGTCGGAAGGAGATGAGACTTGGGGTAGTTTATGACAAAGCCCAAGTGCTGCAGGACCTGGATAGTGCATGCGGTGGTCTCTGCACCTCTGAGGTCATGCCTCCCTTTATGAGCCAGTCGTCCAGGTAGGGGAAGACAAAGACCCCCTGGAGGTGGAGGAAGGCAGCCAGGACTGCCAGGTATTTTGAGAAGACCCTTGGGGCGGAGGCCAAGCCGAAAGGCAGCATCCTGTACTGATAGTACCCGCTCCCCACTATGAACCACAGGTTGGGGTGAATGAAGATGTGGGTATAGGCATCCTTCAGGTCTGAGGAGCATAGCCAATCTCCCTGCTGGAGGTAGGACAGCAATGTTCCAAGGGAGAGCATCTTGAACTTCTCCCTCACCAAGAATTTGTTGAGATTGCACAGGTCAAGGATGGGCCTTAGGCCCCCTGTCCTTTTTGGCACAAGGAATTACCTGGACTTCTTGCACTTGAGATGGTGGGGCACCAGTTCCACCGCTTTGTCCTCGAAGACCTGTCAACTCCTTCAGTAGAAGGTCCTGGTGGAGGGGGAGACCTGGGGGGCTCTCCCGGAAAATAAGGGGGAGGTGTATTAGTCAGGTGGAGGAGGTAACCCTTCCTAAACGCCCAAAGTGCCCAGGAGTCGGTGGTAATGGACAGCCACCTAGGGCATAGTGGATCGGACGTCCCCCTGTGGGCTGCTGACCTCCTTGGAGTAGAGAAGCTATGCCCAAGGAGTCAAAAACTCCTCCCTGGCTGGGCCAGGGCTGGTGCCTGTGGTTATGGAGCCTTCTGCTTACGAGGGCCATGCCCATGTCCCTTGGCCTGCTGAGCCTGCTGGGGAGTCGGGGAAGCCTGAAAAGATGGGTAGCTTCTGTAAGCAGCCTCTTTCCTCGGGTAGAAGGACATTTTACTCGAGCCCTTCCATTGTGGAGGAGCAGCGGTCTTTTTAGAGAGCCTGGTCCTCGTCATGAACTCTGTCTCAAGCTCGGCAGCCATGGTGGTCATGGGTTTGCCAAAGAGGTTTTCTTCTTGGCATGGGACATCGACCAATTTGTTCTGAACTTATTGCTCGAGATCGGACGACTATAACCAAGCTTGGCATCGTGCACTGATGCCTGCTGCTGCTACTCAAGCTGCCGACTCGAACCCGTCATAGGCTGCCCGAGACATAAACTTGGAGCACTCATGGACAGTCTTGGTCAGGTTCTTGAACCGCTGCTGGGGTTTCTCGGAGAGACCAGCTGAGAACTTCATGAGTTCCTTTGCCAGCTCTCTCAGGTACATGCCCATGTACAGCTGGTAGGCCTGGATGCGGCCAATGATCATCAAGCCCTGGTAACACTTTCTGCCGAGGGCGTCCAAGGTGTGGCCCTCCCTGCTGACTTTTCAGCCGATGCATGGCCAACTCCACCACCAGGGTGTTATGTGGTAGCTGTGATGTCTGGAAGCCCGGGCTCTGGCAGACTCGATTACATTGAGTTGAGCCACTTGCTCACCACCAGCACTGAAGCTGGTGTCTCCCCACATATGGAGCATCAGCCGTTCCAGGATGGGAAGGATGGGCACCATGAGCAATTCCCTCGGAGGAGCCTCGTACTCAGGATTTCCAACTCATCTGCCCGAGGGTCCTCCTCTGACTCCACAGGGAACGCCAGGGCCTTAGACATATCCTTGATGAAATCAAGGAAGCCCATATCCTTCAGTGGGGACTGCTGCCGAGGCTCCGAGATGGGAGTCTGAGGGGACATTGCAATGGCGATGGGTATCGGGAGATTCTTCATCCTCCATCTCCTACTTGGAGTAGTCCATCGAGGACTCGTAGGAGGGATGGTCCGCGGGCCTTGGGGCTGACCCCGGCCCGTGGCTTCCCGATGCTCCACGGCTGGTGCTGAGCACACTTGCCGGGGATGATCATGGTCCCGTCAAGCGGGAATCTGATTGAAACCTCTGACTAGGATCGACTTGAGGCCAAAGGACCGGCTTCCAGAGAAGTTGAGGGCCCAGTGGTCAGGACGGATGAACTCGGTCGTACTGGACAAAAGTGCCCGCTGCTGGTCCATGAAGGCAGACAAACTGCACTCCAGGGGCGACATTCTGGACTCCAGGCCAGAAGGCTCCGCAGCCTTCGGCGCAGGCACCGAAGGACTCAGGTCCGATGCTGGCTCCCACGAAGGGGAATCCTCGGCAAGGATGGCATCTGGAGACCAAGGCCGGTCTGAGGTTGAGTTCTTCCGGGGGACCTTTGCAGGCTGCTCCTTCTCTGATCCCTTGGACGAGCGTCTCGGACTATGGGATCTGGATCGGGGAGCACCCAGCCAGTCGGATCTATCCAAGGAAACTGCCTTTGAGGCTTTCTTCTTCTTTCTGGGTTCCATTGAGGGAGACCCCCTTTCTGAAGATCCACGGCAGGGCTTGGGTTCGGAGGGGTCTGCCTGAGGTGTTTAGGCTTCAGACAAGGCCCTGGCCCTCAGAGGCACCGGGGACTCGGGGGAAAAACTTATCGTGCTGCTGCTGGTGGCTCTTGAGGGTCTTGCTGGACATCCTTTTGCAGAGACAGCATGCTGCTGGGTTGCGGTCTGGCCTGAGGCAGTGGAGATAGCAGTTGTGTGTGTCAGTTAAAGACATGATTTTCGAGCACCGATCACACTTCTTAAAGCCACTGCTAGCCATGGGAGAAAAAAGTACCCCCATGAGGTCGAAGACTTGCCTGGCTGCCAGTTGGGGAAAAAAGGTGTGAAGACCCTAGAAAATTAAAGACAAAGAAAACTGCAAAAAGACCTGAACTCAACGCCGAGGCAGCGAGGTCGGGTGGCGGGAAGAGTACCAGTGTGATACAGGAGGCGAGTATGAAACTCAGAGAAGAAAAATCAACTTTTTCCTGGGACAAGGCAAAAGAACGTCTGAAGGGCTCTCCAGAAAAAAGGAGACTAAGCAAGATGGCACCCTTGGGTGGGAAGAGGACCACACATACGTGGTAGCATCTCCCAAAGGCTTTCTTTGAAAGCTGGAGGGATGCTTCCACGAGGGCTCCATCGGTGCCAATGTCACCCATATGTGAGGACTGACTTCCTGCTTGTTGCCAGAGAACCCCCCCCCAAATGAAATAAAACAAAAATACCCAGCAATTAAATCTCCCCCACACACACTCCTTTAAATCAAATACCTTATTACTAAAAATTAATTAAAAATGTTGTACCTTGTCATTTCTTTCACATAGAAACTTTAGCTTCTGTGCTTTCTTGTGCATAAATACGCCTTCAAGATTTCCTGTTTCCCCAGAGCGCAGTTCAATAGCTTTCTCTCCCCAACCCATGACCTGGTTAGACTGAAGATAAGCTAAACAAAAGGACAAGGCATTCACAGGTTAGAAACACACTACAACATAATCACACATTATCTTCCAATAACAGTCATTTACAATATTAACTCATATTTTTTGCTCTACGTGAAAACCATTGGTGGACGTCAACTGCCTCCATAGTGAATACTCATGACATTTATTTGAATATAGAACAGCTCTGGTGATTTTAAATATTTTATATATTTTGCTCATTCTTGAGCACTGCAAGATTGGATACTGATACCCCATTCTATGCCCCTGCATATTTTAATAGGTTCAGCAGTAGCCAGTGCATAGCTCCAACAACCTGTAGTACTGAAACAGGCTTTGGATTTAGTTGCTTGAAATATCTTACTGATCTCTGACATACAGCATCTGGACCAGCAACAAACATCTGTTATCAGATTCACTGAGATGGTGTTTTATATCATGTCCATGGCTGTACAGGGCACAGAGTAAGCATCTCAAACAGTTTTCAAGAAACCATTGGGGTAACCTACAAAGAGCGACAGTTACAATGAAACAGCACAGGGCTTCCAAAAAGGTACTGGGATAAGCTGCATGGAGTAGCAGTTACAGTTCTGAACATTGGGTATTGACCTTTTGGGTCTTTTTGCAGTTTTCTTAGTCTTTAATTTTCTGGTGTCTTCATGCCTTTTTTCCCCAACTTTCAAGAGGATAGGGGAACCTGCACATAGGGACCACAGTGAGTATAGGGAGGCCAGATTTTAACATGAAAGGGAGCCTAGGTGTGAACATGGTGTGAATCATCCTCCTTCAAAGATTCCAATCCACCACAATAACAATATGATATTCTGAAATGGTTTCACTCTTATCTATATGAACGACAACAGCAGGTGAAAATGGGAAAGAATACATCATCCCCCTTTCCACAAACCCAAGGTGTCGCTCAAGGCTCATCTCTATCAGCTCTCCTCTTCAATATCTACCTATAACTGCTATGCACAATCATTCGTTCCCATAACATACACTCTTACATCTATGCAGATGACATAATGATTTATGCACCATTCAATACCAACAATCCCACATACGAAAGAATAATATGCTTCACAGACATCACCCAATGGCTGGCAAAGAATTTACTGAAAATCAACTACAAGAAAACAGAAATACTCTTCATATCAAAGGATGACACATTCCAACCACCATCCTCAATGACAACAAATGACATCAAAGTGAAAGTCCAAACAAAGGTCACGTACCTAGGCATCACCCTTGACCAACAACATTGAACAACTGTTCGATGTAAACCGTCTTGATACCCTTGAAAGACTGTATACAAAAAATGTTAAATAAATAAATAAACTAACACTGAAGGCACACATAAACATCACAACAAATATCTACCACAAAATCCGAACACTCCAACACCTCCGTCCCCTGCTGGAACCATCTGATTTGTGCTCAGCATTCCAAGCCATTATTTCATCACATTTTGAATACTGTAATTCAATCTACCAGGGTTCACAAAAATCCACCCTGCTTCCACTACACACACAGCCACACACATCATTCCGGGGGCCTCAAGATACAACTACATAACCCCTATCCTGAGACAACTACACTGGCTGCCACTACTAAGCCACATCTGCTACAAAATACTGCTCCTAACCTTCAAAATCATCACCAACTAATCCTCACACTATCTACAAACTCTAAGTACTATCGAATCCAGCAGGACAAGAAGGCAAATGACAAAAAACATGTTGAACACACCTCACAAGAAAATCAAAAGCACCCAGTATGCCTGAACAAGAACATTTGAGCTGAATGCACCAAGCCACTGGGACTCTCTACTGAAAATCTCAGGAATATCAATGATCTAACCATATTCTGGAAACATCTCAAAACTTTCCTATTCACCGAACACTTTGGCCCCATCACATGATCCTTCACCACCCCAACCAGAAGTCCTTCTTCCCAGCTCTCCCCCCACCTTCTCCCCCTCCAAAACCTCCCAACTTCCTCCTTCCCATCCCCTCCTTAGTCCCAGTCCATAAGAGCTACCTCCCTTCTCAGATTAATCCCCTTGTATAATGTATATAGATGCCTTTCATATATATGTTTCTCTCAGTTGACTGTTCATGTATATAAGTTCCCAGTGTTTACTGTAACAATTTGTTGGTTGAAATATACACTGCTTTGTCCCGGTGAAAAGTGTTATAGAAGAACAGTTAAAAATAAATAAATAAGGTGGAAATGCTTCAGTAACAGAGGTGGTTTAGGCCAATACTGTAACAGATTTTGAGCATGCTGGCAGGATATGGAGTAGCAGGGAAAGAGGTGAGACTTAGGTAAAAGATGAGGGAGAAGAAGCTGGTGTTGGGTTGCATGTGAGAACTCATAGGCACATCTTTCCAAACGCAAAAATTTCAACTGGGCAGACTCAATGGACCACTTGGGTTTTAGTTGCTATAATTCACTATGAGATCAATGTAGGACAGTGTTAAAAGCCTGAGTGAAAACATAAGCTCAGATATTTAACTTGGGAGCTAAAAGCTCATTTTGCTATGGTATATAAGTTACTGTTATACAACTAAACCACCATAATTAAAAATCCAAGCTTATCAATTAACTTGGATTTTTACTGTGGTCTTTCCCCTTAACAGTGGGGGTTATAGGGTCGTCAGAGGTGAAATACAGCACTTAACTTCATATGACCTTTTAAGCACCCTGGCTGAAAAGAAAACATCAATGGTGGCCCCAGTGGGCTCCTCCACAGAAACCTCTGGTGTCCCCAGTGGGTAGGTGAACAAAGCCCCTAGGTAAGTAAAACCTTAAAATGTAGTATCGAAAAGGGACAACATCTGGAGAGCTGTGTATACTAATGCCCCTATGTGAAATAAAAGTTCCAGATTTAGAAACTATAATGGAAGAGGATGACTTGGATATCGTGGCAGTCAGAGAGACATGGTACCTTGAAAACAATGAGTAGGATATAGTGACAGCAGGTTATAATCTATTTAGTAAAGACAGGGTAGGAAGGATGAGAGGAGGAGTGGTGCAATATATAAAATACATAATTAAAGCCACAGAACTGCATGGCTTATGAGGGAAGGAGGAGGCACTAGGGGGCAATCTGGAAAGAAGGAATGAAAAATCTATTTACACTAGTGCAATATACAGATCTCTCTTGCAGGCAGAAGAAAGATACATGTTTAATTGAAGATATTCACAATATTGCTATGAAAAGGGAAGAGCATAAGATATTTGCCATACTGGGTCAGACCAGAGATCCATCAAGACTAGTATCCGGTTTCCAAAAGTGGCCCATCCAGGTCACAAATACCTGTCAGTTTCCCAAAAGGTATACAGTTCCATCTTGCTTATCCCAGAGGTAAGCAGTAGATTTTCCCATCCACTTTAAAAGTGGTTTATGGCCTTTTCCTCCAGGAACTTGTCCAAACCAATTTTAAACCCAGCTACAGTAACAGCTTTTATTATATCCTCTGGCAACAAATTCCAGAGTTTGATTACATGTTCAGTGAAAAAATATTTTCTCTGATTAATCTTAAATGTGCTATATTATAACTTAATTGTGTGTCCCCTAGTCTGTCTACTTTTTGAAAGAGTAAATAACTGATCTAAGTTTACTCATTCCACTACACCAGGAATGGGCAAACTACGGCCCGCGGACCTTTTAATCCGGCCCGCGGAGCGCTAGCTAATTTATTCATTTATTCACCTCACTTTCTAGAGGACGCAGTGTAATCTCGCGATGGCCGGCTAGTGTAGTGCAGAATCCCAAAATGAGTGGGGCAAAGAAAAGAAAAGTAGACAGTGAATGCAGAGTGTTTAATAAGGAATGGATAGCAAAATATTTTTTTACGGAAGTCCGATCAATGGCTGTATGTCTCATATGCCAGGAAACTGTTGCGGTTTTCAAAGAATATAATATCAGCTGTCATTTTGCCACGAAGCATGCTAACTATGCTAGCAAGCAGTCGCCCCAAGAACGGGGGTCTACAGCTCGGAGGTTGATTGCTAAATTACAGGCTCAGCAAAATTTATTTCACAGACAAACTGTGATTCAAGAGTCAAGTACCAAAGCAAGTTTTATGCTCTCATTCAAATTAGCAAAAGCTAGTAAACCCCTCTCTGAAGGAGAGTTTTTGAAAGAATGCATGATAGAGACTGCAGGTCTTTTGTGTCCAGAGAGCAAAGACAAGTTTGAAAAACTCCGTTTATCACGCAGGACAGTGACTCGTCGTGTGGAACTGATTGATGAAGACATAACAAACAAGTTAAATAATATTGCAGAGTCCTTTAAATTATATTCGCTAGCACTGGACGAAAGTACAGACATAAAAGACACAGCTCAGCTCTTAATTTTTATCCGAGGGATTAGCGACAGTTTTGAAATAACAGAGGAGTTTTTGGCCATGGAGCCACTTAAAGGAAAAACACGGGGAGAAGATTTGTATGACCGGGTGTCTGCTGTCATCGAGAGTATGAAGCTACCTTGGAGTAAACTTGCTAATGTCACTACGGATGGATCTCCAAATTTAACTGGAAAAAATGTGGGATTGCTGAAAAGAATCCAGGATAAAGTGAAAGAGGAAAACCCTGAGCAAGAAGTTATTTTTCTCCACTGCATCATACACCAAGAATCTTTGTGTAAATCTGTATTACAGCTTAGTCATGTTGTGAATCCAGTTATAAAGCTTGTTAACTGCATACGAGCAAAGGGACTTCAGCACCGTCAGTTCATTGCATTTCTGGAGGAAACCAACGCAGACCACCAAGACTTGCTTTACCACTCTCGTGTCCGCTGGTTGAGTTTGGGCAAAGTGTTTAAACGAGTGTGGGATCTTAAAGCAGCAATTGATACATTTTTGGAGTTAAAGGGGAAGTCTGATGATTTTCCAGAGCTGAGCGACAAGAATTGGCTGTGTGACTTTGCGTTTGCTGTTGACATTTTTTCTCACATGAATGAGCTTAACGTCAAGCTACAGGGAAAAGACCTGTATATTCACGACATGTATAGTAATGTAAATGCCTTCAAAGCCAAGTTGACTTTTTTTTCTAGGCAAATTTCAAAGAAAAACTTCTCTCATTTTCCCACACTAGCCACACAGGAAAAGGCCATCCAAAAGGTGAATAAATATAGCAAATCACTGAATGACCTGCATGAAGAATTCTGCCGTCGGTTTTCAGATTTGGAAAAAATTGAAAAGTCACTTCAGCTGGTGGCCTGTCCCTTGTCACAAGACCCAGAAACAGCACCACAAGAAGTGCAATTGGAACTAATCGATCTTCAATCTGATGCAATCTTAAAGGAGAACTTCCACTCTCTTCCACTAAAAGAGTTCTATGCCTCACTTAAAGATGACTGTTTTCCAAACCTCCAGGGGATGGCACAGAAGATTCTGGCCTTGTTTGGCTCGACCTACGTGTGTGAGCAGACGTTCAGCGTCATGAACATCAATAAATCCCGTCACAGATCCCAGTTAACTGACCAACACCTCAGATCTATTCTGCGAATTGCAACAACAAAGCTATCTCCTGACTTTGATGCCTTAACAAAAAAGGGAGACCAACAACACTGTTCCCACTAAAATTGAAGGTACTATTTTATGAAAGAAATACATTGCATAAAGGTTTTGTAAAATAAGTCTTTTTATGCTTTTCTACCTTAAATTAATCTAAACATTTAATGTTACAAATTTAAATTTAATTTATATTAATTCACACATACACACCGTCCATCTACTCTTGGTCCGGCCCCCGGGTCCAATATATGAACCCATTGCGGCCCTCGAGTCAAAACGTTTGCCCACCCCTGCACTACACTCTATTTATTTTATAGACTTCTAGCATATTTTCCTTCTGTCATCTCTTTTCCAAGTTGAAGAGCTCTAACCTTTTTAGCCTTTGCTCATAAGGGTATCCTTCCAGCTGTTTTATCATTTTGTTCATTCTTCTCTATACCTTTCCTAATTCTATTATATCATTTTCTAGATATGACAACCAGAACTGCACACAATATTCAAGGTGCAGTTGCATCATGGAATAATACAGAGGCATTATAATATCCTTGGTTTTATTCTCCATTCCTTTCTTTATGATTCCTAGAATTCTATTTGCTTTCTTGACCACCGCTGCACACTGAGCAGAGGATTTCAGCATATTATCCATGATGACAACTAGAACATTTTCGTGGGTGGTGATTCCTAAAGTGGAACCTTGCATTGCGTAACCGTAGTTTGGGTTGTTCTTCTATAAGTGCATAATTTTGCACTTGTCCACATTAAATTTCATCTGCCATTTGGATGCCCGGTCTCCTAATTTCTCAAGGTCCTCATGCAATTTTTCTCAATCCTCTTGAGATTTAATTTCTTCAAGAGTCTGAAAATTCAGATACATTATATCAACTGGCTCGCTTTTATCTACCTGTTTGTTTGGGGGGGGGGGGGTTAAGTGCCTTCAAATCAATGCTGACTCCTGGTGACCCAGCGACTCCTGGATTTTTTTGGCAAGGTATGATAGGAAATAGATTGCCAGGTCTTTTTTTCCAGCAATGGAGGGTAAAGTGATTTGCCCAAGGCCACAAGGAGTACCAGTGGGAACTGAACCCAGATCTCCTGAGTAGTAGGCTGTTGCTCTAACCACTAGGAGTGGAGGAGTGGCCTAGTGGTTGGGGCAAGGTACTTCAGGCCAGAAAGTCAGGGGTTCAAATCCCACTAGAGGACAGCAACCTTGGGCTGGAAGGACTGGGGTTTCTAGTCCCACAGGTGCTCCTTGTGGTCTTGGGCAAGCCACTTAACCCTCCATAGCCCATGTTCCCTGTAAAATAGTTATCTCCAAGTTATAATGCCCTGTAATTTCAGTTTGTTCAATGTAAACCGCACTGATGCAGAATAACGCGGTATATAAGAGAATGTAAATAAAATAAATAAATAAATAGGCTGCTTCTCCACTCCACTACCTGTTTATATACACCTTAAAAAATAGTCGATTAGTGAGCAAGACTCCTTGGCTAAATCCATGTTGGCTTTGTCCCATTAAACCATGACTACTGGTAGGCAATTTCAATTGCCAGATGTTGATTAGGATATCCTGGCTGCAGTGTCATGTAGATGTAGGCAGATCCTTGATACTCTACAGAGGAGAACTGTTCTGGTAACTGGAATCGGAAACCACGTGGGAGGGGGCCATATGGATGGCACTTACAAATGGGGAGAGTGTTTCTAATGTTGCAGTGGTGATCATCTGGTGTGCAGTGTTCACTGGATGGTGAGCTTCAATATGAGGACAGACATGAGTAGAGATGGTTCAAAAGTGAGAGTTCTGTAATTCAGGAAAACTAACTGCAAAGATGGGGGAATACCTCAAGGAGCCATTAGCTGGATGGTAACATCTGGGTGAAGTTGAACAACAGTGGGTAAAACTGAAAGGAGATATTTTAAGGGCAATGAACATTTTTTAAATACAAGTAAGCTGAAAAGATAAGGAAAACGATGTTAGCTTTCCTAAATCATAAGAGATCACAGAAAGAGGAAGACAAATCACAATAGCTAAAGAGTCTAAGGGGCTTGTTTACAAAGCCGCGGTAGTGAAATCAATGGGGCCGCGGCTCCGATTACGATCGCAAACCGCTACCGCGGCTTTGTAAACAAGCCCCTAAGGGAAGCAAAATTGCTAATAGAATTAAAAAACAATAGCCGAAACAGTAAAACATGGGGACAAGACTTTATCCTTTACGTATATTAGTGACAGGAGGAAGTGCAAAAGGTGGCATTGTGGGGCGAAAGGGAGGAATAAGTAGATGTTGATAAGGATAAAACCAAATTGCCTAAAAAATATTTGTTTTGTGTTCATAGATGAAGGGCTGGGAATGGGACCTCAGAAACAGAAATAGGAATGGAAATAAGGAAGAAAGAGTAGTTCTCCAGGACCAAGCAGGAAGTCAGTCCTCACTTATGGGTGACGTCGGCGCCGACGGAGCCCTCGCGGAGCAATTTTCCCCAGCTTTCAAAGAAAGCCTTTGGGAATTGCAGCGCGCATGCGCGGTCCTCTTCCCGCCCAAGGGTGCCATCTTAGCCAGTCTTCTTTTTTCCGCGGAGCCCTACAGACGTACCCGTCGTGTCCCCGCGAAAAAGTTGATATTTCTTCATAATTTATCCTTTTCTTTTCCTTCGGTTCTACGCCGGTCTTTTTCCCGCCCGGACTCGCGACGCCGGTCACGAGTCCTCTTCTTTTTTCGGTTTTTCTGACTTAGTCAGCTTTCATTTTCGGTTTTTCCCTGGCAGCCCGGTCCTTTGACCTCGCCGGGGCCCTTTTTCCCCCGATGGCTGCCAGTGGTTTCAAGCGGTGTGGTCAGTGTGACCGAAATATGTCACTGACTGACACACACGACTTTTGCCTCCGCTGCCTGGGCCCGGATCATGAAGAAATGATCTGTGGGCCCTGCGGCAAAATGTCCTCCAAAGCATTGAGAAGTCGGCGGCATCAGCGGGATAGGATCTTCGCTGACCCCAGCCGTACCCGGACCTCGTCGGAGGCCTCCGCGTCCAAAGGTTCCAGCTCGGACCGTCGCCGGAGTTCCTCCGACAGGGGTTCTCCCTCCGGGGACCATCGGCGTAAGGTGAAACCCGCGAGGGCGGCGTCGGTGGACGCTCCTGGCTCCGCGAGGGCCAGGTCGCATAGCCCCGATAGCCGTCCCGGGTCCTTGGAGAAGGAGCACCTCACGAAGCGACCTCGCCTGGAGTCGGAGCTGCCTGCTCGGGTAAGTCCTGTGGTCCTCCTGGACTCGCCTCCGCGACAGCCGACGTCGGGCCCGACGCCGTCGGGGCCCGAGTCGGGGGCTGCTGGGTCACCTGAGCTCGGACTCAGGTTGACGGCCTTGGAGAGCAGACTGTCTGCCTTCATGGACCAGCAGCGGGCACTGCTCGCTGGCGCCGCTGCCCCGACCGCCGGGACGTCGACGTCTAAGTCGACCCCGGAGACTGAGCCGATCCTCGAGTCGATGCGAACTCGAGTCGATCCTCGGTCGAGGTCACCCTCGGCCTCCCGTTCGGGACCGAGGTCGCCGACGCCGACTCCCTCGGCGTCGGGGCAGCAGGCGCCGCGCCCTGCCCGGGCCGACCCCACCGAGTCCTCGTTGGAGTCGGTCTGGGAGTCTGAGGAGGAAGAGTCGCCTGATTCTTTCCGGACTCGGTGTGTCCCCTCGGACTCACCGGAGTCCGAACCTCAGAAGCAGTCCCCCCCGGAGGACGCCCGGTTCTCGGACTTCGTCAGGGATATGGCCAAGGCTTTGGCCTTCCCTGCGGACCCCGAGGAGGAGCCTCGAGCCGAAGAGCTCGACGCCCTCCAGTATGACTCTCCCGCCAGGGAACACTTTACTGTACTGGTTCCTCCCATGCTGGAACGACTACTCTTCCGCATGTGGGAGAGTCCGGCCACCTCGCCGGTCCTGAGCAAGCGGGTCGATTCTATCTATCGAGTCCGCAAGAGCCCTGGCTTCCAAAAAGCACAGCTACCACACCATTCCATGGTAGTGGAATCGGCCATGCATCGTCTTAAGAGCCAGAAGATGCACTCCTCGGTGCCTCCTGGCAGGGAGGCCCGTAACCTGGATGGCCTTGGTAAGAAGTGTTTCCAGGGCTCTATGCTTGCGTGTCGTGTCCAGACCTACCAGCTATACATGGGCATGTATCTCCGAGACCTGGCTAAAGAGCTAGCCGGATTCTCCGCTGGTTTGTCCGAGGAACCCTTGCGGAGGTTCCTGGCCTTGTCCACTGGCATTCGGGAATGCTCAAAGTTCATATCCCGAGCAGCCTATGATGGCTTTGAAGCATCGGCTCGAGTGGCCGCAGCCGGCATCGGTGCCCGCCGACAGGCTTGGCTTCAGTCGTCTGACCTTGAGCCCTGGGTGCAGGACAAGTTGGTCGATGTCCCCTGCCGCGGCGAAAACCTCTTTGGCAAGCCCATGGCTGATAAGGCTGCACAAATTGAGACGGAGACTCTCACCAGGACTAGGCTTTCTAGGAAGACCTCCGCCCCTTCCCAGAAAAAGAAGGGCTCGGGAAAGAAGTCCTTTTACCCGAGGAAGGCGGCTGCCTACAAACAATACCCCCATTATCAGGCCCCTGCAGCTCCCCAACAGGGCCAGCAGGCCAAGGGACGGGGTAACGGGTCCCGTAGGCAGCAAGCCCCCAAGCCTGCGCCACCAGCCCCTGCTCAGCAGGGTGGGGTTTTTTGACTCCTTAAGCATAGCCTCTCCCCCCCCCCCGCTGGTTCCTCCCAGCACCGGAGGCCGGCTGGTTCACTTCGCCCACAGGTGGTCCGGCATCACCTCAGATGCCTGGGTGCTTCAAGATGCTTACCCTTGGAATCCTTCTGCCCTACCTCCAGCAGGGAGATTGGCTATGCTCCTTGGATCTAAAGGATGCCTACACACACATCCTCATCCACCCAAGCCACCGCCAATACCTAAGGTTTGTGGTGGCAGGAAATCATTACCAGTACAGAGTACTGCCCTTTGGCCTGTCCTCCGCACCGCGGGTCTTCACAAAATGCCTCGCGGTGGTGGCGGCCCATCTCCGGCTTCACGGCCTCTATGTCTTTCCATACCTCGACGACTGGCTCATCAGAGCGGCGTCCGCTCCGGAGGTCACCAACGCCACACGCCGCACGGTGACTCTTCTGCAGCACTTGGGCTTTGTTATAAACTTCGCAAAGTCCACTTTGCTCCCCTCACAGGATCTCGAGTTCATCGGCGCAAGGCTGCACACTCCTCAGGCACGAGCGTTCCTACCGCTCGACAGGGCTCAACGGCTCATGGACCTAGCCGACCGTTTTCGCAGCCAGCCCCTGGTCTCCGCCAGGCGCTTCCTGAGACTACTCGGCCATATGGCTTCCACCGTCCATGTGACCCCCAATGCCCGCCTCAATATGCGGCCGGCTCAATGGTGTCTCCGCAAGCAGTGGCAACAGGCCACAGGCGGCCTAGCGGACCTAGTGCGCGTCTCCGAGCCGCTGGCCTCGTCTCTTCAGTGGTGGCTTCATCGGCCGAACCTAGTGCTTGGCATGCCTTTTCAGCCACCTCAGCCGGCCCGGGTGCTGACGACAGATGCATCCCTCCTGGGCTGGGGAGCACATTGCCAAGGGGCATGTACTCAAGGTCTCTGGAACACGTGGGAGTCTGCTCAGCAGATCAACTTCCTGGAGCTCAGAGCGATCCGCTTGGCTCTCAGGGCCTTCTCCCACCTGACCTCTCGCCAGTCCGTCCTTGTCCAGACGGACAATCAAGTTGCCATGTTCTACGTGAACAAGCAGGGGGGCACAGGCTCCTTCCTTCTCTGTCGGGAAGCAAGCAAGCTCTGCTCTTGGGCCGTCAGTCACGGCGTTCTTCTCAAGGCAGTTTATCTCCCAGGCCAAGAAAATTGCCTGGCGGACAAACTCAGCAGGATCCTCCAGCCGCACGAGTGGCGCCTGGATC
This sequence comes from Ichthyophis bannanicus, assembly GCA_033557465.1. Lineage (NCBI taxonomy): Eukaryota > Metazoa > Chordata > Amphibia > Gymnophiona > Ichthyophiidae > Ichthyophis > Ichthyophis bannanicus. The sequence continues at coordinate 28,718,193 of CM066036.1, read as the reverse complement.
CCTTGGTAGTTCAGAAACTCTTTCTAAAGTGGGGCCTCCCCACGATGGATCTCTTTGCCAGTCCTCACAACCGGCAACTTCCTCGTTTCTGCTCTCGTCAGCCACACCCCCTTCGAGTTGCGGCGGACGCTTTTCTACTCTCATGGTCGGGGAGCCTTCTGTACGCTTTCCCTCCCATCCCGCTAGTCTCCCGGACTCTTTTCAAGGTTCTCCGAGACAAAGCCTTCATGATCCTGGTGGCCCCTCGCTGGCCCAGACAGCCGTGGTTTCCACTCCTGCTGCAGTTAGCGGTAGAGGATCCATTCCCTCTGGGGTTACAACCGGATCTCCTCACTCAGGATCAGGGGTCTCTGCTGCACCCCAACCTCAGATCTCTCAATCTAATGGCCTGGCTGCTGAGAGGGTAGTCCTTGCTCCCCTTCTCCTGCCGGCAGAGGTGGAAGAGGTCGTCCTAGCTTCTCGGCGACCTTCTACCCGCAAATGCTACGCCCTTAAATGGCGTCGCTTTTCCGTTTGGTGTACCCAACAGTCTCAGGATCCCTTCTCCTGCCCGGTGTCGGTGATCCTGCAGTACTTGCTATACCTCTCTAATCTGGGACTTAAGTCCAACTCCGTCAAAGTTCACCTCAGTGCTCTTTCAGCACATCATGTGCCGGTGGAAGGCAGACCTCTTTCCAGCGACCCTCTTGTGGCGAGGTTTCTCCGAGGTCTCCTTCTGCTTAAACCACCTCTGCGCCCGCCAGCGCCTGACTGGGATCTGAATGTGGTTTTACAGCGGATCACCTGTCCGCCTTTTGAACCTATGGCTACCTGTTCTCTCCGTTTTCTTTCTTGGAAAACATTGTTCTTGATAGCCCTCACTTGGGGACCACAGGCCCTGTGTGCACTTGTCCAGGCAATGTGCACCCCAGCCCTGCAAGGAGGCATCGGTTCTGAGTACCACTGTGGGAACAGGTACCTGAAAAGGAATCCCCTGTAGCAGGTTGGGGCAGTGTAGCCACCACTGCAGGGAGTTCAGGAAGGGTTTGGACACCCTTACTTTGTCTCTGAGGTTTCCTGTGGCCTGCCTCCACTGAGTTCTGAGACATCACTGTGCAGGCCGCATATTCAGGTGAGCATTGGGGGTCACATGCACTGTCGCTGCCATATGGCCTAGGAGCCATAGGCAAAGCCTGGCGGAAACCAGTAGGTTGCTTATGAACCGGCTGGCCAAGCTCATCAGCCTTTCCGCCCTGTCCTCTGGCAAGTAAGCCTTCGCTTGCAGGGAGTCCAACCTTGCCCCTATGAACTCCAGGATCTGGGAGGGGTGCAAAGTGGACTTTGCGAAGTTTATGACAAAGCCTAGTTGCTGAAGGAGAGAGACAGTACGGAGGGTGACTTGCCTGGCCTCCTGGAGAGTCTGACCCCTGATGAGCCAGTCGTCCAGGTAGGGGAAGACAAATATACCCTGGTTTCTCAAGTAGGCCGCTACCACAGCTAGGCACTTTGTGAAAACGCGTGGAGCGAAGATTAGACCAAAAGGCAGTACCCTGTACTGAAAATGGCTTCCTGCCACCACGAACCTGAGGTACTTTCTGTGGTCTGGATGAATGAGGATGTGATTGTATGCATCCTTTAGATCTAAGGAGCATAGCCAATCTCCCTGCTGGAGGTAGGGCAGCAGTGTTCCAATAGTTAGCATCTTGAACTTCTCTTTTTCCAAGAACTTGTTGAGATTTCTCAGGTCCAGAATGGGCCGGAGACCTCCAGTCCGCTTTGGCACAAGAAAGTACCGGGAGTAGAAGCCCTGTCCCCACAAGTGTGGAGGTAAAGGCTCTATCGCCCTGTCTTGAAGCAGACCTAGCAGTTCCTGGAGAAGGAGTTCCTGATGCAGTGGAGGCTTTGGAGGCTCCCCTGGGAAGTAGGTAGGGGGTACCCGATTGAAATGGAGCAGATAGCCCTTTTGGACTATGCTCAGTACCCAAGCATCCCTTGTGATGGGTGGCCACTGGTGGGCAAACAGGACCAAGCGACCCCCCATGCTGAGGTGGGTCAGCAGGGGTGGAGAGGCTATGCAGAGGGAGTCAAAAGCCCCTTCCCTGCTGAGTAGGAGCAGGAGCTGGAGGCTTGGGGGCTTTCTGCCTACGGGGCCCATGTCCCTGCCCCTTGGCCTGCTGACCCTGCTGGGGAGCTGGGGAGGCCTGATAATGAGGGAAAGGTTTGTAGGCAGGCGCCTTCCTCGGGTAAAAGGCCTTTTTCCCCGAGCCCTCCTTCTTATGAGAAGGGGCAGAGGTTTTCCTGGACAATCTTGTCCTCGTCAGAGTCTCGGTCTCAAGCTCAGCGGCCTATTCGGCCATGGGCTTGCCGAAGAGGTTTTCACCCCGGCATGGGACATCGACCAACTTGTCCTGCACCCATGGCTCGAGGTCTGATGACTGTAGCCATGCCTGGCGTCTAGCAGCGATGCCGGCCGCCGCTACACAGGCCGAAGCCAGCGTAGGCCGCCGAGATGAATTTAGAACATTCCCGGACCCCCGAGGACAAGGATTGGAACCTCTGCAAAGGTTCCCCGGAGAGACCAGCCGAGAACCCGGCTACCTCTTTAGCCAGGTCCCGCAAGTACATGCCCATGTACAGCTGGTAGGCTTGGACATGGCAAGCAAGCATCGAGCCCTGGAAACACTTTCTGCCAATGGCATCTAGGCTTCGGGCCTCCCTGCTGGGGGGCACCGCAGAGTGCATCTTCTGGCTCTTCAGACGATGCATGGCTGATTCCACAACCATAGAATGGTGCGGCAGCTGCGCCTTCTAAAAACCAGGGCTCTTCCGGACTCGATACATGGAATCGATCTGCTTGCTCAAAACCGGTGCCGAGGCCGGTGCCTCCCACATTCGGAAGAGGAGCCGTTCCAGCATCGGAGGAACCGGCACAGTAAAGGCCTCCCTCAGGGGAGAGTCATACTGGAGGGCATCGAGCTCTTCGGCTCGAGGCTCCCCCTTGGGGTCCGCAGGAACATTCAAGGCCTTGGCCATGTCCTTAACGAACTCCGAGAACCGGGTATCCTCCGGAGGGGACCTACTCCGGGGTTCGGACTGCGGCGAGTCCGAAGGGACACACCGAGTCCGAAAAGTATCTGGGGACTCCTCGTCCTCCGTCTCCCATGCAGACTCATCCGAAGAAGAGTCGAGGGGCTCCGACTGCGAGGGTTCCGGCAACACCCGCCCCGACGCCGGGGCCATCGGCGTCGACGCCCTCGGTCCCGAACGGGAGGTCGAGGGAGACCGTGACCGAGACCGGACTCGGGCCTTCATGGCTTCGAGAACTGGCTCTGTCTCCGGGGTCGACTTAGACATCGACGTCCCAGTGGTCGGGGCAGATGCACCAGTCAGGCTGGCCATCAGCACCCGCTGCTGATCCATGAAGGCAGACAATCTGCACTCCAAGGCTGTCAGCCTGAGTCCAAGCTCAGGAGACTCAGCAGCCACCGACTCAGGCCCCGGCGGCGCCGTGCCGGACGTTGGCTCCCTAGGAGGAGAGTCCTCGAGGACAACAGGACTTACGTGCTCGACAGACTCCGGCTCTACACAGGATACCTTAGTTGGCTTCTCCAGCTCCACGGGCCCGGGGCGGCAGTCAGGGGTCCGAGATCTGGCCTTCGAGGAACCAGAAGCTTCCTCCGATGCCGCCCTCACGAGCTTTCTCTTCCTCTTATGCTCCCGACTGGGGGACCCCCTTTCAGAGGAACCCCGACAAAGCTCGGGGTCCGACTCCTGAGATGTCGAGGCCTCTGACGAGGTCCGGGCCCGTCCGGTGGCCGGGTCCGAGAAAATCTTCTCCTTCTGATGCTGCCGGCTCCTGAGTGCCTTGGTGGACATTTTGCCACATGGGATACAGACCTTGGGATCATGGTCAGGCCCGAGGCAACGCAGGCAGCAGTCGTGTGTGTTGGTAAGAGACATGAGTTTCTTACAACAATCACACTTCTTAAAACCACTGGAGGCCATCGGCGAAAAAAGGGCCCCCGCGAGGTCAAAGGACCGGCCCTCCAGGGAAAAGAAAAAAAGAGCTTGAACACGTGCCATGAAGGGCAAAAAAACAAAAAATAGAGATCGGGTCGATACCGGCATACCAAACCCGGGCGGGAAGAGGAACCGGCATCGAACCGGACAAAAAGAGGCATGAGAATTGCAGAAAAAATCCAGCTTTTCCGGGTGACAAGGACAGACGTCCGTTGGGCTCCATGGAAAAAGAAAGACTGAGCAAGATATGGCACCTTTGGGCGGGAAGGGGACCGCGCATGCGTGGGTGTATTCCCAAAGGCTTTCTTAGAAAGATGGGGAAATGCTCCGCATGGGGGCTCCATCGATGTCGATGTCACCCATATGTGAGGACTGACTTCCTGCTTGGTCCTGGAGAACTTGAATTATATTCAAAGGACTGTGTTCGTGAGAAGCTAGAAAAAGTAAAAGTTGATAAAGCAATGCAGTCGGATGAGATTCATCCGAGGGTACTGACAGAACTTAGGGTAGAATTGACGGCTCCTCTGACTGACCTTTTCAATACTACTTTAGAATCGAGAGTGATCTTGGAGGATTGGAGACACCATTCCGTCTCGACACTGAATATCCAGTGTGCCCAGTTAGCATTTTTGCTAACCAGGCAGCTCAATCAGCTAAACCAGCTAAAGTTAGGCCAGCCTTTAACGTTCTTAACTTTAGCTGGTTTAAGATAACCAGCTGGTGGCTGAATATCGTCACTTATGCTTTCCTGCTAACCATGTTAATCACTTTGAATATACCCTGCCCCCCCCCCCCCCGAATGCCCTTGAATATGCCCTGACTGACTGGGTTAGAAACTGATTGAGTGGGAGTCGACAGAGGACAGCAGTAAATAGAGTTCACTCTGAAGATAGGGGCTTTACCAGTGGCATGCCACAAGGATCAGTCCTTGGTCTTGTTCTTTTTAACATTTTTGTAAGCAATATTGTAGAAGATCTGTCGGGAAAGGAACGCCTCTCTGTAGATGTTACCAAAATCTGCAACAGGGTAGACAGCCTGAAAGGTGTGGATAACATGAGGAAGGATCTAGCAAGGCCGACGAATGGTTGAGAATTTGGCAGCTAAGATTTAATGCTAAAAAATGCACAACCATGCATCTGGGCTTCAAAAGCCCAAAGGAGTGGTACAGTAAAGGGGGTGAAGTGCGCTTCAATGCACAAAAGAAGAGCAGGACTTGGGGGTAATTGTATCGGATGGTCTTAAAGTGGCCAAACAGAAAAGATGATGGCAAAAGCCAGAAGGTTGCTTGGGTGCATAGGGAAAGGAATGAACAGCAGGAAAAAGGATGTGATAACGCCTTTGAAAAAGTCTCTAGTGAGACTTCACTTGGAGTACTTTGTACATTTCTGGAGAGACCACATCTTCAAATAGATATAAATAGCATGGAATCGATCCAGAGGGCAACTACTAAAATGGTCAATAGCCTTCATCATAAGGGGATAGACTTAAAGATCTCAATATCTATACTTTGGAGGAAAGATGAAATAAGGGAGACATGACAGAGACATTTACATACCTCTATGATATAAATGCACAAGAGGTTGACCTCTTCAGTTGAAAGGAAGCTCTGGAACAAGGGGTTTAGAATGGAGGTGAAAGGGGGATAGACTCAAGAGTAATCTGAGGAAATATTTCTTTACAGAAAGGGTGGTGATGTGTGAAACAGCCTCCCATTAGAGGTGGTGGAGATGAGAGCTGTATCCGAATTCAAGAAACCATGGGACAAGAACACAGGATATCTGAGGGAGAGAAGGGATTGTAGAACTTATGGATGGGTAGATTGGATAGGCTGTATGGTCTTTATCTGACATAATTTTCTTTGTTTCTGTGTTTTAAGAAAGGGGTGGACTTGAGGGCCCACTGGAGCCACTAGGAGCATTTTTTTTAGCCATGGTATTTAAAGAGGCATTTGAGAGAGTGCCATGTGCCAGCATAATTTATTTTTTCGATTGAAAAAAGAAAAAGGAATGGAGACGTGGGCAGCAACAGTATGTATATGAAGAAGAATCTCTTGAAGAAAGTTTTACGCTGAAACGCCATTGTGGCGCCGTATTTGAGTGTCGGGATCTTTTTCTTCTATTTTTGTAGAGAACCTTTGAAAATCATTTTTTAATAAATTAAAGAAAAATAAAGGAATAAGTGCAAACATATGAATAGTTTACCGGATGGTCACAAAGGCAGAAGAAGGTAGCAAAAGTAATCATAAGAGCACTGAGAAAAGAACAAGAGTCTTTGAAGATAAGCCGAAAAAGCCGGTGACCAGGATTTTTAATGAACAGTAGAGAAGATTTACTACATTACATTAGAATTTAAATTGAACGTGTTACTCAACAATAAAGCATAATTTATTACATCGGAGCCTATGTTATGATAAAGCAAGTTGTGGCACTTTAACAACGTGCAGGCTAACAGCTGGTTTCTTACCTTAGAGTACAAAACACCTTATTTAATCTGGCAAACATTTGGAATGTATTTAAACTACAAATGATGTGTATATTATATCACTAATAGATTTGTTGTTTGCTGTGTATTCATAGGAAATATATGCATTAAAATAATACAACACTTCAAAATACAGTCAAAAGATAAAAATTTACTTATTGAACAAGAAATGAAGGTCAGCAAACAAGCAGAAGGTTATACTTTATAACAGTCTAACACATGTATTGAGTTAGTCTAATAAAAATGTATCACCTAACATTTATTACACATTTGATTGTTATTAATGTTTCATGAATGACTTTTATTGAAACCAGCCTTGGAAAACTTACTAGAAAGATGGGATGTAAATTAAATATTTCTAGCCCTTAAGATCCAGCCTGTGAGGACTGATTTTCTGAAGCTGCTCCATGTTATGAAATAATTTACCTTTGGAGATCTGTGAGCAGTTGAATTATGCTGATGTTAGAAAGGGAGAGGAGACATGGCTTTTTAATACTGATTATGTTTGTTTGTGGGTTGTATCATGTTTTGTTATTTTTGCACGCCATTTTATGCACCACATTGATTTAATTTGCTTTTGAAAGAAGGTGTATAAATTAAACAAATTCATGGCCAATATTAAACATACTGGGGCCAGAGGCATAAATTTAGGAGGGGCCTCAAAGCCCAGCAGCAGACTGTATTTTCTTCAACTTCAGGTAGGCTTGGAGACCCCCTGTAGCATCAAGGCCAGGGTAACTACTCTGTTTGCACCCCAATAAAGCCAGCCCTGAATAAATTATTATTATTATCCAATAGGAACAAAACAGCAATCAGGTTACAGCATGTTAGCTGGAAAACAACATTTACAATGCTATTTGCTGCTCAAATATTGTAAACTAGCTTGAACTGATTAAACCATTAACTGCCAACTTTTACAGCAGCCATAGGAATACTCATATATTGACTGACTGAACATCGATCTCACTTCTTTTCACTATTAAAATAGTTTTTCATTAAGCTCTTTATTGTAGATTCTGTGATGAAAGCTCACAGTAATGTTTTTTTTTCTCACTCTAGGAAAAAATGCGTCCATCTTGTTTCTTCTTGGAATGTTCTAGACAAGTATTATTGCTTCTATATAAGAATATGTCTATTTTATTTACTCTTACTAGACAGCAGCACAAAGCAGATTTCCACAAATCTTAAGTGAAAGCATGAGTGCTAAAAAAGATTAAGAATGTTTATTACTATAGGATGCATATTATATAACATGCTCAGCAATGAAGCACTCCATAGTGGTGAATGAATCTACCATACATCACATGCACCACCTACCTGTGAATAATGGAAACTGTCCTATCACCGAAGAGACAGAGATGGGTAAATCAATAAAATGCAACTAATTATTAAACTGCCTAGTATGGTTTATCATGTTAAGTGCCGTCAAGTCAGTGTCGACTCATAGTGACCCTCTGGATAGTTGTCCGAAACTGTGTTCGGTCTTCAGTCAGGTGGCTCATTGTTGACAGAGTGGCACCCATAGCAATTGTTGTATCGATCCATCTCATTGCTGGTCTTCCTCTTTTGCGTTGACCTTCTACCTTGCCAAGCATGATGTCTTCTCTAATGATCTCTCTCTTCGCATGATGTGTCCAAAGTATGAAAGTCGAAGTCTTGTCATCTCAGCTTCTAAAGAAAGCTTAGTTTTGATCTTCTCTAGTACCGACTGGTTTGTTCTTTCGGCAATCCATGGGATGCACAGTATTCATTGCCAGCACCAAAATTCAAAGGCATCAATTTTCTTCCTGTCTATCTTTTTCACTGTCCAACTTTCACATCCATATGACATTATTGAATATACCATGACTTGGACAAGTTAAATGTTTGTATGGAGAGAGACATCTCTGCTCTTAAGAATCTTGTCTAGGTCCTTCATAGCCATTCTGCCAAGAGCAATGCATCATCTGATTTCTTGACTGCTTGTTGTTTCTTTATTGATAGTTGATCCAAGTACGATAAAGTTGTCCACTATTTAAATTTCTCCATCAATGATGAACTTATTGATTTTGCCAGATGTCACGATCTTTGTCTCCTTTACTTTAAGGTGCAGGCCCATTTTAAAACTGTTCCTTGATCTTGAGAAGCAAATGTTTCAGATTGTCTTCACTTTCAGCCAGTAATGTGGTATCATCAGCATAGCGAAGGTTGTTGATGAGTCTCCCACCACATCTCTGTTTTCATACAGTCCTGCTTCTCTGATGATTCGTTCTGCATATAAATTAAACAGGTAGGGGAAACGTATGCAGCCTTGTCGTACACCTTTGCTGATTTTAAACCATTCTGTTTCTCCTTGTTCCATTTGAACTGTTGCTTCTTGATCAATGTAAAGGTTATACAAGAGAATGATCAGGTGTTCTGGTATACCCATGCTTCTTAATGTGGCCCATAGTTTCTCATGGTTTACATAGTCAAAAACCTTGCTGTAGTCAATAAAACACATATAGATATCCTTTTGGTATTCTTTAGTCTTTTCAAGGATCCATCTCACATCCACGATGATGTCTTTAATTCCTCGCCCTTTCCTAAACCCTGCTTGTACTTCAGGCAGTTCTCGTTCCAGTTATGGTTGTAGTCTCTGCTGAATAATCTTGATTAGAATCTTGCTGGAATGTGGGATCAGAGTGATTATGCAATAAATTCCACAGTCAGTTGGATCACCTTTCTTTAGTATTGGTATAAACACAGATCTTTTCCAGTCAGTTGTCCATGATGTTGTCTTCCAAGTTTCCTGGCAGTGCCTTGTAAGTATGGTAACAGCTGCATCAGATTGCTGTAATACTTCAATGGGAATGCCATCAATGCCTGGTGTTTTGCTCTTTGATAAGACTTTCAATGCTGCTTTGACTTCTTTAATCACCAATGGTTCCGGATCATAAGGTACAGGTTGAAATGGCTGTTGGTACACTTGGGGGTATCTTTACTAAACCGGGCTAACGGTTAACCCGGGCTATCTGCCACTAGGGCCCATATTATTCAATGAGACCTAGTTGCAGATAGCCTGGGTTAACCGTTAGCCCGGTTTAGTAAACATACCCCTTAATCTTTATCATATAATAACTCTTATATTCTTTCCACCTTTTTTGATCTTCTCTGCATCATTCAACATGGATCCTTGAGCATCTTGTAACATTCCAATTCGAGGCTGGAATTTTTTCTTTAATTCGCGTAGCTTTAGGAAAGCTGATCTTGTTCTTCCTCTAATAGTTTCTGCTTCTATTTCCTTGCATGCATCATTATAGTACTTCTCCTTGTCTTGTCTTGCTGCATGTGGGAAATCTCTGAGCTCTGCGAATGCCTCTCTTTCTCCTCTGGCTTTAGCTTCTCTGCATTTCTGGACAATTTTCAGATTTTCTTCAGTCATCCATTTTGGCCATTTTTGCTTTTTCATCTTTTGTCGAGATTTCTCACTTTCTTCCAACACAGCCTTCTTGATGCCATCCCATAACTCTTCTGGAGCTCTGTCATTTGCATCTAACACAGCAAATCAATTTTGCAGGCAGTCTTTAAATTCTGATGGTATATTCTCAAGGTCATATTTTGCTACATTCATGAGTGGCTTGCTCTTTTTCAACTTTAGCTTGAGTTTGCATACTAGTAGTTGATAATCTGTACCGCAATCAGATCCAAGTTTTGTCTTTGATATTATACAGCTTTTCCATCGTTGACATCCACAGCTGTAGTCAATTTGATTTTTGTACAATTCATTGGGTGAAGTCCATGTGTACAGTTGCCGCTTGTGCTGCTGGAAGAAGGTTTTTGAGATGAATAGATCGTTGGACTTGCAGATTTCCGTCTTTCTCCAGCTTCATTTCTGTTGCTAAGTCCATATTTTCCAACCACTTTGCCTTCTTCTTTGTTGCCAACTTTTGCATTCCAGTCACCCATGACTATCAGGATATTCTGTCTGCATGTTCTGTCAATTTCAGCTTGTACTTGTTCATAGAACTCATAGAACTCTTCTGTAGCTGTTGTTGGGGCATATACTTGAATTATTATATTTGTGTTAACGGGCTTTCCTCGTAGATGAATAGAAATTAAGTGTTCACTGATTGCATTGTATTTCATTACAGTTTTTGCAAGTTTCTTCTAAATTATAAATGCAACACCATTTCTTCTGTCTTTCATTTCCAGCATAGTAGACCATGTGATCATCAAATAAAAAGTGCCCAATGCCAGTCCATTTCAGTTCACTGATACCCAACAGATCAAGATGTACACATTCCACTTCATTCTTGAGCATCTCCAACTTCCCTTGGTTCATGCTTTGTATGTTCCATGTCTCAATATGTAAGACATCTTTGCAGCTTCTGACTCTCATTTCATGCGCAGCTACATCAGCCGTCAGACATCTTGAGGGCTATGATCCAACCACATCATAAATGCTGGCTTTACTCTGAAAAGTCTTCATCTCCTTCCCAGTAGCCAGTTGGGTGCCTTCTGACCTGGGGGTCTCATTTTTCAGCACTATAGTGCAATTTGTTTTGTTGTGACTATCCATTGGGTTTTCCTGGCAAGATATGGAAGTAGATTGCCAGGCCTTTCTTCCGCACAGTTTAAATTTTAGTGTTGCTGTTGTCGTCACAGAAATGTGATCCTCTGCTGCCAACACTGTCCTATTTTGCTGCTGCCCAGATGGGTGGTTTTTCTTGGTCTGGCATCTTAGCTGAGACCTGCCCATCTTGGGAGACCCTGCCAGTAATTAAGCTACCTATAGCTTAGCCCTCAGTATCTTGATGCACACAAGTCCTCACAGCACGACAAGCTGCAAACGAAGTGAGGGTTTATCATATATCTGTAATTATTTTATTGAAATGTCTGAGCTCACTAGTCGAGGAACTATGGTGAAGTTGTAATAACAGGTTTGGAGGGATATTAAACATGACGGACCACTATGAATTCCTCTATGTACTAGTCAAATATTACCCTGTCAGAAAAGCTGTAAGCTTCCGGGTAATGAAATAGCAATTCAGAGGAAGCTACAGTAGCAGGGTGCTTTCTCACCCCCTGGAGTCCCTGTATGCAATAAGCTGAATGTGTGCCTACAAATTCTGAAACAAGGTATCAAGAGGTTTGAATGTTCACTTAACTCATTTGATGATAATAGAGTTCCAGGTGATTAAAAAGTTAGTGAGATGTAAATTACAAATGGTGTGCACTGGTACAGCAGAAACTGTTTTTACACTTGAATACCTTTCACAGCTCAGATGTTCTAACCAGCAGCAGCATTTCCAATAGACTTACGAAGGTCTTTACTTGACCTATGACAACGAGTTGTGCTTGGCTACTTCCCACTCGTATATATTCATGGATGCCCCAGTGAGTCTGAATTACCCTACCTACTTTTCTAGTTCATGCTAATAAAATTATGCTAAAAGCAATGAAAAGACCCATTTAAAAATGTACATTGCATTTCTAGGTATGTAGTATTCTAACAGATGAAATGAATCATTGAATTATCTTTATATTTGCTTGGTTGGGGACGGCTACATTCAGGGCAACTGTACTGGGTTTCGGGGAGGATTCTGAACTGCCAGGGCATAAAAATGTATATGAAATAATAGCTGCAACACCATATGACAACATCACTTCTGGCAAACAAGATTCTGATATGGCCCGTGTAGTGGCAGAGACTTCAGTGAGCACCCTGATCCTCCACAAATACACACACTTTTCAACTCAAAGGCAGGGATGACCTACTTTGGGCAATTTGCTCTAGGATCCTCCAGCCTTAGGGTCAGCACTGTGTACAGAATTAGTTCCATACAACTTACAGTAGTAATATAGGTTAACTGACAAATTTTATGATACTGTGGCACAGTTCTTATACTGTAATATAATTTATTTTTGCCAAAATCACTGTTCCATATAAAAACAATGGCTTGCATTTCACTCTGTGCAATGCAGTAAGACACAATGCACTGCCAATGAAAGAACTATCTAGGGAATCTGCACCTGGAAAGAGAGGGCTATCTTAAAGTGCCCCCATGGAGCGCAATTCTAGAAAGCATAGTTACTCACTTGTAAGAGGTGTTCTTCGGGGACTGCAGGAATCAGTCCTCACATATGGGTGATGTCAGTGCCGACGGAGTCTGCGCAGAAGCATCTCCCCAGCTTTCAAGGAAAGCCTTTGGGAGGTGCACCATGCATGTGTGGTCCACTTCCTGCCCAAGGGTGCCATCTTGCCTCAGTCTAAAGACGACAAAAATATAAGATGATAAAGAAGCAACTCCAAGGGGAGGATTGTGAGGACTGATTCCTGCTGTCCCTGGAGAACACCTGTTATAGATGAGTAAATATGATTTCTCCAGGAATAAGCAGGAAGTCAGTCCTCACATATGGGACTGCCCAGCTACAGGCAACCGAGAATCTATAACCAAAAGAAAAATGCCATGGCAACCTGCAAAGGGAGAGCCGTGAACAGCAGCAGTTGAGTCCCGAGGGAGAGGCTCTTGCAAGACCCAAGTGTCCAGTGAACACCAGCACTCCGGTAGTCTGAACACAGACGGATCGGACGGCAGGAGTTACCTACACCCCAAAACGATTTTTGGAGTATGACCTGGCCAAAGGCACTGTTCTGTGGGGACTCCCTCTCCAGGCAGTAGTGAGCTGTGAAGGTATGGACCGAAGACCAGGTGGCGACCCAGCAAATTTTCATCATGGGGACAGAACACAGATTGGCTATGGAAGTAGCCATGGCCCTGATGTGGTGTGCCATGACTCTCTGGTCCAGTGGGATCCCCGCTTGCTCATAGGCAAGGGTAATGCAGTCTGCCACCCAAGTGGACAGAGTTCGCTTAGTCACTGGGAGCCCCAAACGGCTGGGGTCAAAGGATATGAAAAGCAGTCGAGCTTTGTGGTGGCCCTGGGTCCGTTGTGGGTAGAAGGATAGGGCTCTCTTGCAATCCAGAGCATAGAGAATGGTCTTTGTCCTACCGGCGTGAGGCCTGGGAAAGAAGGTGGGTTGCACCATCTCCTGATTGAGATGGAATGAGGATACCACCTTCAGCAGAAACTTAGGATGTGTGCAAGAGCACCACCCTGTTCTTGTAGAACCTCTTGTAAGGAGGCTCTGCCATCAGAGCCTGGAGCTCATTAACTCTGTGAGCTGATGTTAGTGCTACCAGGAAAGTGACTTTCCAGGAAGAGGTACTGAAGGTGGCAGGTAGCTAATGGCTCAAATGGAGGCTTAGTGAGTTGTGAGAGCACCATATTAAGGTTGCATTCCACTGCTGGAGGGCGGACGGTGGGTTTGGACATGAGACCCATAGGAACCAAGACACAAGGGGCTGAGCCGAGAGGGGCTTCCCCTTGACAGAGAGGTGATGTGCCACGATGACGCTTAGGTGTAGTCTGACTGAGTTGGACTTCAGTCCTGCCTGCGATAGGTTGAGCAGGTACTGGAGCACCATGTACACTGTGCAGGAGAATGGTCTGTTGCATTTCTCTGGGCACCACAGTGAGAAATGTCGTCACTTGAAGGTGTACGCCCTTCTCATGGAGGCCTTCCGAGAGGCCAGGAGGATGTTTTCCATGTCCGTGGAAGGTTGAAGGGGGCTAGTGCTACCCTTTCAGCAGCCAAGCCATAAGCGAGAGGGACCCCAAGCTGGAGTGTAGGAGAGTACCCTCCTCCTGCAAGAATAGTCCTGGAGCTCGGCCTAGGGGAATCGGTGGTACCGTTGATTAAGGAGAGGAGCAGTGGAAACCAGGGCTGTCTGTGCGACCATCAGCACTAGTGATGCTCTTTTGTGATGAGCCTTGAACAGGGTCTTGGCTATCAGCAGTGTTGGAGGGAAGGCATACAGGACGCCTTCCGACCACAGGATGAGGAATGCATCTGCCACTATCCGATATAGGTGTGGTCAGCAGGAGCAGAAACAGGGCAACTATGCTTGTCTGGGCAGGTGAACAGGTCCATCACTGGACCAGAACAGCCTTGAGGCCACTGCTGGGTCCAGGCGCCACTCCGTGTGGCTAGAGTACCATGCTCAGCTTGTCCGCCAAGATATTGTCCTGGCCCGGGAGGTAGACCGCCCTCAGGAGCATCCCACTGCATATGGCATAAAAGCAGAAGGGGAGTATGACCCCGTTCCCCCTGTTTGTTCATGCAGAACATCATGACCTGATTATCGGTATGGATCAGCATTGCGTGATGCTGTAGCTGGTGGTGGAATGCCTTGAGGGCCAGGAATATGGCCCTGATTTCCAGCAGGTTGATCTGCATTTTGGATTTCCTCTGGAACAGCAGAGTTGTGTCTGGAGGCTGTCGCAATATGCTCCCCAGCCTATTAGAGAGGCGTCCATGGTGGAGACTTTCTGGGGGGAGTGGGTGCCTGGAAGGGCATCCCGGCCTGAAGGTGACCTGAATTCTGCCACCATCTGAGGGAGTCTGACAGCTGGCGGATCACATGCACCCTGTTCCTGAGCCTGCCTGTAGCTTGAGTCCACTGAGAGTGAAGGCACCACTGGGCTGCTCTCATGTGTAGGTGGGCATCTGGAGTTACGTGGACTGTGGAAGCCATGTGTCCCAGCAGGCAGAAGAGAAGCCAGGCGGATAGTGTCCTGCACTGTTGCACCTCTGCAACCAGTTCCTTAAGGCATACTGACCTCTCCTGAGGAAGGGTGCCCAGCTGCGCCCCTATGAACTCTAGGCTCTGAGTGGGACTTGGGATAGTTTATGACAAACCCCAGGTGCTGCAGGGCATTTATGGTGCGTCTGGTGGCGCATTGTGTCTCTGCAGCTGTGCCCTCCTTTATGAGCCAGTTGTCCAGGTAGGGGAAGATGAAGGCCCCTTGAATCCTGAGGTGGGCTGCAACCACCGCGAGGTACTTTGTAAAGACCCTTGGAGACGAGGCTAGTCAGAAGGGCAGTACTCTGTATTGGTAGTGTTGTTCCCCCACCACGAACCGGAGGTATTGTCTGTGGCTTGGGTGGATTAGGATGTGAGTGTAAGCATCCTTTAGGTCTAAGGAGCAAAGCCAATCTCCCTGCTGGAGGAATGACAGCAGTGTTTCAAGGGAGAGCATCTTGAACTCTGATCAGAAACCTGTTGGGCTCTTGCAGGTCCAGGGTGGGTCTGAGACCCCAGTCCTCTTGGAGATGAGGAAGTACCTGGAGTAGAAGCCGGTGCCCCAAAGGTGTTTTGGGACTGGCTCCACTACTTTCTCCTAGAGTAGTCCTACTATCTCGGTGAGGAGCAGGGTCTGGTGAAGGAGAGGCCTGGTGGGCTCTCCTGGGAAGAACGGGGGCAGTGCCTGATGTAGGTGGAAGAGGTAACCCTCCTTAACCACCTGTAAAACAAAGGCATCGGTGGTGATGGCTATCCACCTGTGGGCAAACCAGGCTAGATGCCCCCCTGTGGGCAGCAAAGGAACCCCTGGGGGTGTGGGGGTCATGCCCAGGCAGTCAAAAGCCTCCCCCTGGGCTGGGCTTGAGCTGGTGCCTGGGGCTTCAGGGCTTTATGCTTTCAAGGACCATGTCCCTGGCCTTTATGTTTCTGGGTCTGCTGAGAGCCCACGAAGGCTTGGACGTGCAGAGTAGTACTGAAGCCCCTTTCTTCCTTGGGAAGAAGGGCTTTTTCCCCAAGGTTTTCATTCGGGGTTGCACCAAGGTCTTTTTCGAGAGCCTGGTTCTCATCACATAGTCGGTCTGTATCTCCACTGCTTTGTCTGCCATGGGTTTCCCGAACAGGTTTTCACCTGCACAGGGGACATCAATCAGTTTGTCCTGTACCCATTGTTCTAGGTCAGATGACTGCAGCCATATTTGGCATCGTACCCCGATGCCTACGGCGGCCACCCTAGCCAATGACTCAAAGCCATCATAGGCTGCTCGGGACAGGAACTTTGAGCATTCCTTTACTGCCGAGGTTAGAGTCTTGAACCTCCTGTAGGGGTTCTCTATCGAGGCCTGCAGAGAATTTCCCAAGCTCCTTCGACAGTTCCTTCAGGTACATGCCGATGTAGAGCTGGTATGAGTGGATTCGGCATGCTAGCATCAAACCCTGAAAAGACTTTCAGCCAAGAGCATCGAGGGTTCAGGCCTCTCTGCTGGGTGATACTGATGAGTGTCTCTTTTGGCTCTTAGGCCAGTGCATGGCCAACTCCATGACCATTGAGTTGTGGGGGAGCTGAGCTTTTTGGAACCTAGGGCTCAAGCGTACCCAGTACATGACGTCAAGGTGCCTGCTGACAACTGGTACCGACACCGGTGTTTTCCACATCCGGAGGAGGAGGCGGTTGAGGATTGAGGGCATTGGAACCTTAAGGGTTTACTTCGGGGATGCCTTGTATTGGAGTATCTCCAATTCCTCGGTTCGCGGGTCCTCCTCGGCCTCTGTCTTGATCACAAGAGCCTTGGCCATATCCCTCACAAAATCGAGGAACGCAACATCCTCGGGTGGGGAGTGGCGTCGGGTCACCAGGGGAGACGGGTCTGAGGGCACATCACGGTGTCACCTCATATCCGGGAACTCTGTCCTCGGTCTCCTATTTGGACTTGAAGTCGGAGTACGAGTCCGATGCTGCACGATCACCTCGGCTGAGGACCACTCTCCGCAGTGCAGGACCTACAGAGGTTTGTCAGTCTGAGCTGTGGGCACTTGCCAGGGAGGACTGGCATCCTGAAGAACAGGACCGGGACCTCTACTGGGGCCAGGGGCACTCGAGGCCGATGGCGCTCGAAGACTGGCTGGATGTCCGAGGAAGCCCTCGATGTTGAAGGTCCTGTCATCGGGGTGGATGAGCCGGACATAATTGCCCTCTGCATGGCCACTAGGGCAGATATATTGCTTTCTAGGGTTGCCGTTCTAGTCTCCATGCCAGTTGACTCCACAGCCTTCAATGTGGGCACAGAGGACTTTGGGCCTGGAGTCCTTGAGGAAGATGGCCTTGGAGGCCCGAGGCTGGTCGAGAGAAGCCAATGACTCCTTGCGGGGAAACTTGGAGGGCCGCTCCTGCCCTGACTCCTTGTACTCACGCCTGGGGCTGCAGGACCTGGGGTGGGATTTCACCTTCTTTGCGGATCCGTCCTCTGAGGCGGTCTTTGAGGATTTCTCCTTCTTATGCTCCACCTCTGGGGATTGCTGCTCAGAGGAACTGCGGCCGCGGGACTCCAAGGAGGCTCTGGCTTTGCGGGGCACCGAGGAATCAGAGGGCCTTGGAGTGTGGTGTTACCAGAGACTCCAGGGTGGAGCCGGACATGAAAAAATGTTTCCTGCTGCTGATGGAGATTCTAAAGCCTTTGGGGTCATTGTTCTGCAGAGCTCGCAGTCGGAGTCGTTGTGCTCCGGGCCAAGGCATCGGAGGCACATAAACATCCCTGCCGCACGTATTTGAGTTCTGGAATCACCCCCATAATGTGCAGGTTATAAAGACATGGAAACTGTTGATACATTATGTATGTCATAGAGCTACAGAATGTTTAGCATTGTCAGTGGAATGTGTTACAAAGATCTGTTTTGCACACACAGCTCAGTAATAACCAGTTAAAGAACAGCTTTTGCAATCACTCAAGGGCAATTTTCCAAGCCCTTTCTACAGGTAAAACAGTACAGTATCCACAGACATGGACTTTTATAAAATATGCCCCATGTATGCAGGTATACATGTGTAGTGCCACTTTGCCTCTCCGATAACAGGTAAAAATGCATTCTTGAGGGCATTGTTTGGAACTACATGTGTATGTTTCCTCAGATGTAATATGTGCAGGAACTTTTCCTAGGATAATTTTCAATGCTTTTACTTCAAAATTCCAGCAGTCTGCAGAATGAAGAATCTGTGTACATTTTACCTACCCATTTGGGGGGAATTATTAATTTGTTTTAAGGGACTAATGTAAGATATCTGCCAAATAATGTGGATTAAATGGCAAAATCACATTTTATTTTACCTTAACACGTTAGTTTACTGCTGCATTCATGGCAGAATAATGAGATGTAAGCACCTCATTATGCAAATCAAATCTCTGTGTTCCCCTTCTGACTCTGACTCTCCCTGTACGGCCAGAGTAGCAATATGGGGAGAGCTGGTGGGAGGTGGCAGGACGTACAGGGCTGATTCTAGTCACGGCCCTGTATGTTCTGCGGGGAATGTGCTGCTTATTCCACATCGAAGATGGAATAAGCAGCATAAACTGGGCAGTTGGGGCGGGGTGCACGTAGGGCCCCGCCACCCTATCCTGGCCCCAGCTGCCCAGCTTTGGATCAGGCGACAGGGAATCAGACAGTTGGCGCCATGGAAGTCGGGGGGGGGGCCTGCAGGGAGACGCTGGGCCGTCTCAGGGCCCTAGTCTATATGCCGCTGAAACGTTTTGCTCCTGCATTAAAGAATCAGGTCCTAACAGGTCCATCCTACTTGGGGCCATCCGAACGGCCCGGATGTGCCCCTTTCTGAATTGGGCTCCATACTTCAAAAACTTGTTATTTCTGGCTTTGAATTGCCATTCCCTATGAGCATTGGGCCGCTAACACGTGGCTGAATGCTCCCAGGACCATCTGAATTTTTTTGAGAAATGGTAAATGATTATATTTAAAAAAGAGATTGAAACGCTATGCACCAAGGAGACAATTACTTTCTTCTCATGGGAACCTCTTGCAGAATCCAGATACGATTTTCCTTCGTAATGAACAGAAATTAATTAATTACATTTTAGAATGGGTGTAAAATCTATGGGCCCAATATTCCAAAGCAGTTAAAGGTTTACAGATCTGTAAACAGTGTAACTGCCTCTATGTGGGATATTGAGCGGCACTAACACGGTTAGCAACAGGGTGTTCCGGGGGCAGTACAGGGGGATAACCAGTCAGCGGTGATATTCAGCCACTGCAAGGTTATCCCTCAGTGGCGAAAGTTAGGCGTAGTAAAAGCTATTCTAACTTTTGCCGCCAAAGCTAACTGGACAGTGGCTGAAAATCACCGCTACCCGGACAGCAGCTGAACATTGCCACAGCTCGGTTAGCTTCTGGCTTCCATGGCAACCCTGGATATTCAATGCTGATGGCTGGATATGGTCCCGGCATTAAATATCTGGGTTAAATCTTCAGTGACGATGGCTATGTGCTGTACACGTACTAGCCACTGCTGCTGAATAACG
This sequence comes from Ichthyophis bannanicus, assembly GCA_033557465.1. Classification (NCBI taxonomy): domain Eukaryota; kingdom Metazoa; phylum Chordata; class Amphibia; order Gymnophiona; family Ichthyophiidae; genus Ichthyophis; species Ichthyophis bannanicus. The sequence continues at coordinate 28,698,581 of CM066036.1, read as the reverse complement.
GGCTCTATGTTATTTCCCATGGTCTGGGCCGCAAAAGCGGAGGAGCTGAGTGTTCGCCGGGCTGGCTAACAGGTCCATGGTAAGGGTCCCCCACCGATGGAACAGCCAGCTGGTCATCTCCGGGTCCAGCTGCCATTCGTGAGGGTGGAGGTCCTGCTGAGTTTGTCCGCGAGGATGTTCTCATGGCTCGAGAGGTAGACTGCTCATAGGGTCATCCTTCGACGGAAGGCGAAGCAGCAGAGGAGGACTGCTTCCTGGCAGAAGAAGCGTGATCCTGTGCCCCCTTCCTTGTTGATGTAGAACATCTCTACTCGATTATCGGTCTGCACGAGTACCGACTTTCCCTGGAGATGGCCCTCAAAGGCCCTTATGGCCCATCGGACTGCCCGAAGCTCGAGCAAGTTGATTTACTGTTGAGACTCTTCGGGTGACCATTGCCCCTGCGTGCACAGTGCACCGCAGTGGTCTCCCCATCCCAACAGGGAAGCGTCCGTTGTCAGCACTAGTTTGTGCTGCGGGGCTTGGAAGGGCAGTCCCTGAAGAAGGTTGGTTGTCCTGGCACCAGTCTAAGGCCCTGTGAAGGTTGAGGATGACCTGAATGGGGTCCCTGAGGTGACTGGAGGCTAGGCTCCACTGAGTGCTGAGGCACCACTAGGTCGTCCGCATGTGCATGCGGGACCAGATAGACTGTGGAGGCCATGTGCCCCAGGAGGTGCAACATACTCCGCGCGATGACCTGAGTGTTGCTCTGAACCTGGGCCACCAATGCTCGGAGGCGAGCCACATGGTCTGCCGGCAAAAAAGCGATCGCCCGCTGAGTGTCGAGGCATGCGCCGATAAACTCCAAGGCCTGGGCCGGCTTGAAGTAGGACTTGGAGTAGTTGACCAAGAATCCCAGACGCTCGAGGAGGAGAACTGCACGTAATGCCGCAAGGTGGGCTTCCCCAGCCGAGGGCCCTGTGACGAGTCAGTCATCGAGGTAAGGGAAGACCGGTATGCCCTGCCATCTGAGGTAGGCAGTGGTCGCGGATAGGCACTTTGTGAAGACTCGTGGAGCAGATGCGAGCCTGAAGGGGAGCACCCTGTATTGGTAATGCTCCCCTTGTACCCTAAAGCGCAGGGACTGCCTGTGCTGGGGGTGAATCAGAATGTTGGTGTAAGTGTCCCTGAGATCCAAGGAACATAGTCAGTCACCCTAATGGAGGAAGGGCAGCAGGACGCCAAGAGATAGCATTTTGAAATTCTTCCACATAAGATACTTGTTTAGTTTTCAGAGGTCGAGGATGGGCCGTAGGCACCCCCGTCATCTTCGGGACGAGGAAGTACCGGGAATAGAAGCCCTGACCTCAGAGGTGTGTCGGTACCCTCTCGACCACTCGCTGTGCAAGGAGGTTGTCTAACTCCCACTGTTGGAAGGACTGGTGCATGGGGAGTTGAGAAGGCTCTACTGGGGAGAAGGGAGGGGGAAGCCTGCCCAAACGGAGACGGTAGCTGTCCCGGACTACTCGGAGGACCTTAGTGCCCGATGTGATGGATGCCCACTGAAGGGTGAAGGAGGACAGGCGTCCCCCCACCGGCTGCGGTGCTGCCAGGAGGCAAAAGGCTACGCTGCTGGCGTCAAAACCCCTTGGTGGGCTGAGGCGGAGCTGGGATTTGGGCCTTGGGCCCTTTCGATTTGCAATGACAATGTGGCCCAGGCTTTCCCTGCGTCGCGGTGGTTGGCATGGGGGGTGGGTGGGTACAGTGGGTAGCCTCAGTAGGGTAGGCCCTTCCATGGAAAGAATGGCTTTTTGGTTTGCTGTTTCTTTCGAGGAAGGGAGGAGGTCTTGCGCGAGAGCCGGGTATGGGTGACGAACTCCGTCTCAATCTCGGCAGCCTTATCCTCCATTGGTTTACAGAAGAGCTGTTCACCAAGGCAGGGTACGTCCAGGAGTTTTTCCTGGATCCACTGCTCCAAGTCTGAGGACTGAAGCCATGCCTGGTGCTGGGCGCCAATGCCAGCGGCTGCGACTCGAGCCGACGACTCAAATCCATTGTAGGCGGCGCGGGAGAGGTATTTTGAGCACTCCGCAAAGGACTTCAGGAGGGTGTGGAACCTGTTGAAGGGTACGCCCATGAGACCCACAGAGAAGCTCCTAAGTGCCTATGCTAGGTCACATAAAAACATGCCCATGTACAATTGGTATGCCTGAATATGGCATGAGAGCATGGACCCTTGGTAGGCCTTGCGGCCTAGGGCATTGAGGGCTCTTGACTCCCTACCTGGCAGAACCGAAGAATGTGACTTCGGGCTCTTTTGTTTTCTCATGGCCAATTCCACTACCATGGAGGTGTGGGGGAGTTGGGTTTTCCTGAACCCAGGGCCATGCTGGACCCTGTACATTGCATCGAGGCACTTGCTCACAATGGGGACTGATGCAGGGGTTTCCCATATGCGGAGTAGCAGTCTGGAAAAAATGTGAGGAACCGGAACAGCAAGAAATTCCCGAGGAGGGGACTCGTACTGCAAGATATCAAGCTCTTCAGCTCGAGGTTCCTCCTCCACCTGAGTAGCAAAGGTTGAGAGCCCGTACCATATCCCTGACGAATACCGAGAAGGAGGTGTCCTCGGGTGGTGAACGCTGCTGAAAGGCGGGCAGGGACAGGTCTGATGGGAGGTCTTGATGGGTACGGGTCTGAGGGAAGTATCCCCATCCAACTCCCAGCCCGAAAATTCGGAAGAGGAGTCCGATTCCGGCTGGTTGCCTCAACCAGAGGCCGAGGCCCGTTTGGAGCCGGAGGCTCTGGAGAATCTTGCCCCCAAGGAAGGGGAAGCCAAACAAGACCGACGCTGAGGACCCTCACAAGGCCCATGGCTCTCGGGTTTCCAGGGCGGATTTTGGTGTCCCTCTCGAGGGAATCTCTGTCTCTAGGCTGGACATGAGCGCCTGCTGGGAAGCTATGAACGCAGAAATGCTACATTCTAGTGCTAGCATACAGGACTCCCACGTGGGTCATGGGGCCCTGTGACGCCGACACCAGGATCACAAGGTCGGGCATCGAGGAGGAGAGGGGGTACCTTATGAAGCCGCTTCTTGTCTGACTCTTGGGAACGCCGAGGGGGGCTAAGCGACAGAGCACGGGAGCTCTCGCGCTTGTCAGGAGCCCCCGACAGCGACTTCAAGGTCATCTTCTTCTTATGCCGCTCCACTTCAGGGGATCCCTGGTTGGAGTGCTGTCTTGAACGTGGAGCAGAGATGGGGGACCCCACTGGCGAAGCGACGACAGAGGGTGCCAACGGGGATTCCAAGGCAGCCTTTCAGAAAATGTCATCGGACTTCTGCTTATGGCTGAGCAAGGCTTTGGAGGACATTTTCTTACAAAGTGAACAGAGCTCTGGATCATGGTCAGCTCCGAGACACCGTAGACAACAGTCATGGGTGTCCGTAAGCGACATGTTCTTGGAGTATCTATCGCATTTTTTGAAACCGGTGGACATCGGGGCAAAAAGGGCCCCCGTAAGGTCAAATACCCATGCAGCCAGCGGTTAGGAGAAAAAAGGGCGTGAAACCCGTCTACAACAAAAATTAGGAAAAAAATGTCCCTTTTGCTCAAAAGAGATAGGAGCAAGAGGGAGGATGGATAGAGGACCGGTGCAACCGGAAAATAGTAGGCCTAAGGCCGAAAAACAAAATACTTTTTCCGAGGGATGAGGACGTGCATCCGAAGGGCTCTGCGGAAAAAGGGAGACTGAGCAAGATGTCACCCTTGGGTAGAAAGAGGACCACGCATGCGTGGCAGCAATCTCAAAGGTTTTCTTTGAAAGCTGGGGAATTGCTCCGCACGGGCTCCATCGGTGCCAACGTCACACCCATAAGTGAGGACTGACTTCCTGCTTGTTCCTATACTACAGATGTTTTCTTCCAATGACACACATTTGTGCCACATCCGATATAGGCTCCAGATTCTTGTATCTTTGCTCTTAATGTCATGTGTATGAGCCAGGCCTGAAAGTCCCTCAAATCCTCTTAACTTTATATTAATCTTTCATTGCATTTCAATATGGAAGTGTACATCATACATCTTTATTTGAATTTTCTACAGCTCCACTTGATTAGACACATCGAGCAGACAACATACAGAGTGACAGTGACTCTGCATTTTAATTTCCCCCCAGGCTGGCTTTTCATATTCTCATTTCTGATTAATAGGTTGACCACAGAGGTCCCACTTCAAGGCTAGAAAAGGAACTTATTTTTAGTTTTCTGCCCTAGATCTGTCGGTTATGCTATAAAAGCGCACCTCTCCTCTCCACTGCCTTCAATCATTTTCAAAGCTACTAAGAGGCTGAAAAACTCATCTGAATAGTAGTTAGCAATTTATAGCTAAAATAATTACTTTGGAATATGTTAGAATTTTGGCATAGGAATAGGAGGCATCAAACCTGTCTTCTCTGTAAAAACAGGCATTCACTTTATAAGGGGCAATATAATTAGTTCCTCTGACAATGCACTGATGGAAAAGTATTTTGAACTTTTCCCGTAGGCTATTCATCAGACATAAAATTCACTTATGAGTTCAGAATTGTTCTACTAAAAAGCATGCCCTAAAATAGCCTTTTATGTTGTATTATTATTTCTGACTGAAAGATAATGTTGAGAGTGTCTACTTTGCTTTAGGACTCTAGGATGCTGCTCACGGTCCTTTTCTGTTTAGTTCTTAATGCTAGCAAATACATTCTAGAAGCTTGGCTACAAATGATATTGCGGAATAATGGGAATGAAGCTGGCCCGCCCCCTCCCATCTCCTGCCCTGTGTGATTCTCCTGAGCAGAAAAAATGAGCAAATGAAGATATTTCAAGGATGGCTGTCAAAAGCAACACTCCACTGAGGAAATGACGTCACCTGTGGTGAATGGCAGCACTCTGAGGGAGCACCGGGATGATCCTGCTCAAATCGCTAAAAGTCAAAGCATAGAGCTCACCCTCTTCCCCAGTGCGATGTTACAGCCAAAGGGAACAGCAGCAGTGATCTACATGCAGAAACGACTTGCTGCTTTTCAATCACCATATACCTGCAGTGAATCTTCCTGCACCTAAGGAAAAGGAGGCAAGATGGCCGCCGGGAGTGCTGTCGCTGTGGAGAAGGAAATGGACGCCGAATGGGGCACGGGAGCTGCGGAGACTTTTAAATCCTGTCTGGGAGCTATGGGATGACCTAAAGGCTGACACTGCCTCGATAAAAAAAAAAATGACTTGAAAGAAGCCCTGACCACACTACAGCAAGACATGATGGAGCAGGGGACTCAGATGGAGGAGCTCGAGACCCACATGGACCAGTATGATGACTCTGTGGCTCAGATAAGTGTGGGCTGGGAGAAGTTGAGGAAGGAGCAAGAGCTGGTATGAGAGAAGTTAGAGGATATGAAGGATCGGTCCAGGTGCAACAACCTTAGGATTTGGGGCACCCCAAGGAGACACAGTATAGAGTGTGTGAGCGGGTACTACAGTGGCTCTTCAAGGCATTGATGGCAGTGACAGTACCAACAGAGGAGGGGGATGACTGGGTGTTCCACACTGAGTGAGTGCATCACAGTTTGAGCCCGGTGAGGGTTAATAAACCCAGGGCCATTGTAGTATTCATGTGCTACTATGTGGCGAAAGAAAAATTGCTGGTGGCATCCAGATATCATGGGCCCATTAAACAGGAAGGATGTGTGGTAGAACTGAACAATGACTTGTTACAGGGCATGCTGCAGTGGCGTAGAGCTCTAAGCAAGGTGACTGCGTATTTGCACAAGGTGGAAGTGTGTGTTACAAGTGGAAGTACTCATTCAGACTGTTGTTTATGGCCAAGGGATTGTCATGACAGATCAAGACAGCTGAGGAGGCCTGGACTGCCCTTGCGGGACTACCTCCTATTTGAGGGACTACCTCCTATTACCAGAGCTTTGGTGGCCAGTGGGGGGGAACTAATTCTTTTGGGCCCCAATGTCAGTGGGTGGCTGCTAGAGGGAAGAGACTGAAGAGACTTGGTTTGTAATTTTCATTGAAATTGTTAATAAAAAATTTAAAATGGGGAAAAAGCATGAAAGGACCAGCCACTGAAGAGGAATTAGCCATGGATATACCATGAACATTGGGGCTGAGACCTGGTAGAATTTTGGAGTGACGTAGAACTGAAGGGGCCAGGTTTGGATCATGGGCCGTAAGGGGCCTCTGAAGGGTGGACTGAAGGTATATACTCTGAATGTGGTGGGGAGGATTGGGGACTGGCTCAATGGTGAGGGTAGGTGCTATAAATGCTAAAGGGCTCAACTCACCAATTAAGTGGCAGCAGTTATTTAGGGAAGTAGAACGACTGAAATGGGACATCATATGTGTACAGGAGACACATCTGAGGAAGCGAGATGAGGGGCTTCTGAGGCAGAGACGCTTTCCACAGCAGAGTTTTGGGGTCCCGAGGGGGGAGGGGAAGAAAGAGGGGGTAGCTATCCTACTATGAAAGGAGTACCTATTTCAAGTGAATGATGTGAGGGGGAGGGGAGGATATTAATACTGAGTGGGAGACCTTTTGGGGGAAAGTATCACAATGTCAGTGATATTTTATTTATTTAACAGGTTTTTTTATACTGCTTTAAAATTTCAATCAAAGCCGTTTACATTGTAACTTAAACTTGGTAAATGTACATTAAACAGGGACATTGATAACTTGGATTTTTCTGAGTAATGGACTTGTCATTACTTAAGTGACTTGCCCAAGGCCACAAGGAGTGTTAGTGGCAATTGAACCCTGGTCTCTTGGGTCCTAAGCCAGTGCTCTAACCACTAGGCTACTCCTCTGCTCCTATAGTTGCCAAGTGACTTTCTGGAAGGAGATGTGCGCCTTGCTAAAGGCTAATGTTTAAGGCAAACTTATACCATGTAGGGACTTTAATTTAGCACTATATCTGTGAAAGGATTATTAAGCTCGAGGGGAGGGGGGAGATAGGGGGCACAGCCAGTGGCTTGTGGATGTGTGGAGGACAAGGAGATTACACCCCGAAAGATGGGAGTATACTTTTTATTCACATCAAAATAGCAGCCGTAGCCGAACTGACTACCTCTTGGTGGATAAGACTTGGGAGGTGAGGCTGGAGATTGAGAATATCACATGTCCTGACCACACGCCGGTATGGGTAGGTGTGGGGTGTGCAAAGGAGCAAGGTGGACTAAATGAGAGCTTGCTTAAGCATGCAGACATGGTGATGGACACTAAGGAGTATATTCAAGAGTATTGCAGATGAATGATAACAGGATGGTAGGGGACATAACACTTTGGGAAGGGATGAAGGCGGTGGTAAGGGGGAGATTAGTGATTTGGGCCTCCAGACTGAAGAAACAGAGGTTACAAAAGGAGGAGTGGTTGCAGGAAGACATTAAGGAAGCAGTAAGGGGAGCCTGCAATGACTGACCCAGTTGCGGAAGAAGTTGCAAAAGACACAGATGGATTTGATTGGTCTCCCAATTCATAAAACTGTTGCCTCATCCTCTGTAGTTGAAAGCAATCAGGGAAGCTCTTGGTCAGAAAACTGAAATGGAGGGAAGTGCAAACGACAATTTCCCAAATTAGGGGAGGCAGGGAGGAGGTTCTCCAACAAGAAAGGTAGATTGGGAACTAATTTTTGGCTTTTTATCAACAGCTCTATGCTAAACAGCCGGAAATAACTCACAGAGATACAGCAGTACCTGGATGGGGTAGAGTTGCCACAACTTGGCAAGGAGGCATGGGAGATCTTGGAGGGGAAGATTCGGGGGGGGGGGGGGGAGGAAATTAGCCAGGTGATCAAGGACATTCTCAGTGGGAAAGCTCCTGGACTGGATGGGCTACAAGGCCTTCCTGGGAGGGAATGGGGAGGATGTTTAACAGTCTGGCCCACGAAGAGGGCCGACTATCAGCTGAGATGCTCATGGCTGGCATTACTGTTTTGCCTAAGGAGGGGCGTGACCCACTGTTGTGTGGGTCTTATCGCCCAATCTCTTTGCTAAATGTAGATGTGAAAATTCTAGCAAAGGTGCTGCTGAATAGGTTGGTGTGGTGGATGCCTGGGCTAGTAGATGTTGATCAGACAGGGTTTATTGGGGGGTGCCAGGCGTTGATCAACATTCAGAGAGTGTTAAATGTAGCATGGGTTCCCGATAGACTCCAGGGAAGGCAATGCTCCTCTCCACTAATGCCAAACAGGTGTTTGATACAGTCAACTGGGAATTTTTTTCCTAGTACTGCAGCGGATCGGTCTTGCAACCCGCTATATCTGTTGGATATGGGCATTGTATTATGTGCCCTGGACTAGGGTGAAAATCAATGGGCGGTACTCAGAGGCATTTGAGCTGGAGAGAGGCACATGTCAAGGGTGTCCCATGTCTCCATTTCTCTTTGCACTGGTGGTGGAGCCACTGGCTCAGGCAGTTTGGGCGCATGGGGGATTGCAGGGGATGGAGGTTGCAGGGCAGCAATATAAGACATTCTTGTTTGCGGATGACATTTTGTTAGTGGTGAGGGATCCTGGGAACACACTTCTGATTGTAATAGACTGTGCAGGTATGGAGAGGTCTCGGGGTTCACGATGAATCTGGACAAGATGGAGGTCCTGAGCACGGTGGAGGTGCGATGGCTGAAACAGGCCTTTCCCTTCTGGTGGGCACAGAAAACCATCAAGTATTTGAGAGACCGCATCACAGCAGATCCGGTGACGTTGTACCAGGCGAATTATCTGGCCATGTGGTGTGGAAAGATTTAGAGAAATGGGGAGGACTGGAGCTCTCCTGACTGGGATGGGTGGTGTTTGTGAAAATAAATATTCTACCCAAGGTGTTGTATGTTTTTCATGCTCTGCTGATCCCGATCCCCCTGGGGGATCTGTGGGCGGTCCAGCGGTGGGTGCTTTGCTTCATTTGGTGGAGGAAGCCCCTAAGGATTGCAAGGGAGTAGATGCATAGGCTGCGGATCAAAGGAGGACGAGGGGGTTCCAGATGTCCAGGCGTATTATTGGGTGGCACATATCCACCATCTTATGGACTGGAGGGACGGTGGAGAGGAGAACTACTTTGTATGATTAGAGAGAGAGGAAGGATGAGTGGGGGAACCTTTGGAGAGCTTGCCTTTGATACAAAGGGAGCAGAGAGCAGGATATGGGTGGGGGAATCCATTTGTGAGCCCTGTGCTTCAGGTTTGGGATAAGGTGAGGCACAGAGAGGGGGGTGGTTCTCCCTAATGCAATATATGAAAGATTTCCCACCTGGGCAGGAAGGGAAGGTATATGGGCGTTGGGACAGTGTGTGACTGAATTGGTTCTATCAGTTTATAGATGGAGGGGCTTTAGTGTCTTTTGAGGAGCTGAGGAGGGACTATGGTCTGCGCCCACTGATATCTATCAGTATGGGTAGGTAGTACATTATCTAGTACAGAAAATGGGGAAAGCAGGGTTGAAGGTTATTTGGTATGGGAAAGGGTCCCGGAGGTTGACCCTAGCACTGTATAAGACAGTAAGAGAGTCTTCCTGGGGAAAACAACGTTATACGTTAGAATGGGAGAAAGTCCTGGTGAAGGTGTTGGAGGTGAAACAATGGAAAGCCATATAGGACCAAGTGAGATGGGCCCCTTGGTTCATTGTTATCAAGGAAAATTGGTACAAGGTGCTCATGAGATGGTACTAGGCTTCCTTCCCAATTGAATGGGATGTTTCCATCAGGGGGAAGGAATCTTTTTCCACATCTGGTGGACCTGCCCAAAGGTGCAGGTGTTCTAGCAGGCCATCAGAGATGGATACAGGAGGTGGTGGGTTTGGAAGTGATGGTAGATCTATATACTGTATTTACTTGCTGGGGGGGGGGGGTGTCCCACCAAAGAGCGCAGACAAATTTTAGCATATCTGTGTGCAGCCACATGTGAGTTGGCACGCTGCTGGAAACAGATCGAGGCTCCCTTACCTGAGCACTGTGGGGGAGCCTGAGGCAAGTGTTCCTTACAGAAAAGCTGATGGAACTGAAGAGGCAATGCTTGAATGGCAAGGGGTGGCGGAATATCTGCAGAAGGAGGGGGGCATTGTTGTAACTCTGTTATAGATGTTGCATTGTTTGGATTTTCAATGTTCCTTGAAGCTTGAATAAACATTTTAAAATTAGAAAAAAAAACCCTCTCCATTCTAAAAGTAACGCTTCATGGCCTCCTCACATTATTGTACGTGTTGATATTGGAGGAGTAGCCTAATGCTTAGAGCAGAGGGCTGAAGAGCAGAGGGCTGAAAACCAGAAAGCCAGCTTCAAGTTGCCTCAGGTACAAACTCAGGGCTGCTTTTGCTAAAGTTTGTTAGGTTTTTGCACTTAACGCACTTTAACATGCATTTAGCAATAAAATTAAGTGCAAAGCCTCTGCGGCAACTCACAGGGGCATGACCTGTATGTTTCCAGAAGTTAATGTGGGGACACATACCTTAATGTGCAGCACAATTACTTCAGATGCACTTAATGCCACCCTGCTAATTGCAACATTGCCAGTTACTGCATGATCTGTCCCCCATGCTAACTGCAATGTGCCCTCCGTGCCCACTCTCCACCCCTAATTCACCCACTTCCCGCCCCAACGTGTGATTTGCAGTAAGCCCATAATTCAGTGGGTGGTAACTGTCATGCTCCCACGCTACAGTTACTGTGCATCAAAACGCACACTAACTGCTTAGCATACTTTTAGTAAAAGGACCCTTTAGATTGTAAACCCTCTCTCGGTACAGCAAACATATTTACTGAACCTGAATGTAAGTCACCTTCAGCTTCTGAGAAAGGCATGCGCTAAACCCATTCCCAATATTAGAGCACCCCAACCTCTACCACTTTATTGTAGCAGCGGGACACGTGTTAATAAAACGGGAATGCGGTACTGGTCGTGTTGTGCTTGCTTCATAGTTTTACAATAGAAGGAAGGAGTACAGTGTTAAAGAAAGAAAACGGACTGAATAGTGTTGAGCAAGCTGATTTGGGCTCTCATTACTCACTTCCTCCATTGGCGGTTTTCAGTTTTCAGTTCACAAGGACCAAGCCCTTTCCTGTTCAAAGCTCCAGGTCTCGCATGCTTCATGCTTTCACAAAAGATTCTGTTACTCACACTATAGTTTGTAGCTATGATTATGGTTTTGATGGAAGAACATCAAAAAAAATCAAAGAAAACCTTAATTCTTAGTGAAGCATGAGTGTGATCCAACTGTAAAGCCAGGTCACAGCCTTGTCACCCATCACTCCTTGGTGTCATTATATTAGCAACCAAAGCATTTCCAGAAAATAGATGTTGAGATACAGCCAAGACATTTGTTTCCAAAGGAGGAGGCTGTTTTTCTCTTGTCCATTAACTCTGCAGGAAAAATATAGCTTCATTAAGTAAAAGATGGAAAAATCAAGAGGCAATACTGCCGCCTGATTTTCAAGTGCCATAGCTTTCACCCATTTTATAATGTGCAAATGTACTTACCTGATATATAGAATGTACACTGATAAAAAGATATTACGCAATAATCTGTAAAAAAAAAAATTCTCTAATATACAAGAGAGCAATAATCAAAGCATTTTCTGTAGAAAAAATAGCTTTTTACCCAAAGAAATCAGGGCTTTGATTATTGACCAACAAGTCCACAGGTAAAGGTATCCATGTTATTTAACAACATGCATATTTTTATCCCTGGAGGGAAGAGGTAGAGCCAGCGGTGCAGCAGCATAGATCAGGAGATACACGTGAAGTTGTGGATAAGCAGAACGACGCATGTACGTTCAAATGGAAAATTATGCATAGAAAAAGCAGATGTAATCTCTGCACAGTTTTCTCAGGGGCAATAATCAAAGCAAAAGCCTGTATGGACTTTTGCTTTGATTACTGGTGCAAACCCTTTGGGTAAAAGTATTCATGGAGTTTGTACCAACACTGGCGTTTTTTAATTTTTGCCCTCTATGCGGGTAAAGCATAGGGGGCAATAATTCCCAACCTGTCCTGATAACCCTACAGGTCCACCACAAAAAGCACAAATTCACGTAAAGAGAGAGAACCCAGTCCAAAACATGGTACAGGGAAATACAGAGCTTTTTATTATACCATAATACAGGGGATAAAACCCCAAAGGGACCCGACACAGGACGTGTTTCGATTAAACCTTCAACAGGGGAGATGGAGAGGGATGCCGAACATGAGAAGAGATCATAAGGAGACAAAAGGAGGATCCTGGACATGGAAGTGGGCCATAGGAAGATGGAGGGGTGGTGCTGGAAAGAGAAAGTGGCTGTAGGGAGATGAGGGGGGATGATGGAAATGGGTTGTGGGCAGTGGTGGGATTTGGTCGGTTTGGCCCGGTTTGCGTGAACCGGTTCCTGCCACGGGCCGTGTTCACCAAACTGCGCTGAAAATGTCATCCTGATGCGGGCACTACACTGGCAGAAATCCTCCCCACCCGTCAGTGGTTTGATGGCATCGGGGGACCGCGGCATCAGCGGAAGCCCTCAATGTCAACAAACCACTGGCAGGTGGAGTGGATTGGGCTACTGGGCCACCAGGGAGTTGCTGTCCTGCGGTGGCCACCAATGGTCAGAGCGTGTGGTGCCAGCAATGCAAATGTGTGCTGTGCTGACACCTGCTCGGCTCCTTCGGTGGCGGGATCCAGTTGAACCAGTTGCTGGTTGGATTGAATCCTGCCACTGGTTGTCGGGGTTGTGGTACAGGAGGGCACATGCTGATGGAGGGAGATGCTGGACACAGGAGAAGACCATAGTGAGATGGAGGAGGATGCTAGACATGGGAAGGGATCATAGAGAGACAGAGGGGGAATGTTGGCCATGGGGGTAACCATAGTGAAATGGAGGATCTTGGACATGGGGGAGGGATAAGTGGGGCAACAGACAGAGAAAGGGAATGATAGACATGGGAAGGAGCTATAGGGAGATGGGTGGGGGGATGGGCATGGAGGGGAGGCCATAAGGAAATGAAGGAGAATGCTTGACACAGGAGGGGTGATGAAGGAGGAGAGAGAGAGAGAGAGAGAGAGGGGTAATGGTAGACATGAGGAAATAAATAGAGAAAGAGGAGAGATGCTGGACAAAGGGGTTTGGGAGAGAAAGAGAGAAGATGTTGGACATGGGGTGAGGAGATAGAGAGAGAGAGAGAGGGAATGCTTGACGGGGTCAGAATAAAGGGGAGGCACTGGATGGGAAGGGACAGACACTAGATGGAACCGATACTGGATAGAGGAGGAGGAGAGATGCTAGACAAAGAGGGTGGGGTAGAAAGAAAGAGGAAAATTGGTTAAAGACTCAGGAAGGAGAGAGGCATGGGGAGGCTATTTTAGGGGTTGAAAAGTGATATGTAGATGCAGTGTTGTTGCTGTTAAATTCCGTCGAGTTTGCGTCAACTCATGTTGACTCTCTGGATAGCTGTCCTTGTAGATGCAGTAAGAAGAGGTAAAATATGAGTTACTAGAAAAGTAAATGGAAGAAAGTTGAATGGAAAAGATCACTGTCAGAGATGGAAAGAATTGAAGAAGACAGGAGGAAGAGAAATAACAGATGGACTGAAGATCCTAGAAAGCAAGTTAATAGAAGAACGAGGAAAGCAGAAATGATAAGAAAATCAAATGGTAGAAAAATGAATCGTATTTTCACTTGATAGATTGAAATATATCAGTCTTTGGACTTTATGGGCCCGATTTTCATTTGGGCGGTGCTATGTGCCATGTTGGCGCATAGACCGCCTGCCATCCATCTAACCCAGATTTTCAATGCTGGGGTCATATATGGCCCCCGGCATTGAAAATCTGGTTCTTGCTGCACAACCCGGAAGCCGCAGGAGCTAGCCGGGTAGCACTGATTTTCGATTCTACCCGGTTAGCTCCATCACCTTAAAGATAGGCAAGGGTTTTCCACACCTATGTTTAAGGCTCTGAGGGCTAACCGGGTAGCATTGAAAATCAGGTGCTAAATGGTTAGCCTCTTCCTCTGCCCCTGCTCTGCTACAAGAGCAGTTATCCGTGTAAATGTTCAGTCTTGATATTTTGCACTGTACAGGGAGCATCTACATCTCTGTACTGCATGCCAAGCCTGGTTTCTTGAGGTTTCAGTTTAATTTTTGTCTCCATAATTCTACTTTAATTTAGTGCTCACTTGGTGAGGGTTTATCTGTATTCTGCACGTGGGAACGAGGCCATGTGTTCTGTTAGCATGGACTTTCTGGGCCTGATATTCAAAGGGCATTTACACAGTTAACATCCAGTTAACCGTGTAAACGTCGGCTAACCGGATATTCAATGGTACACAGATAGTGCCGTCGAATATCCCCAACTAAGTCCCCTTTGCACCCTGATGCTAGCCGGCTACCATCGGGGCATGCCAGGGTCAATCCGGGACAGAGCGGAGGTGGGGACTGACACTAATCATGCAGCACTGATATTGGAAGCTGCACATTTAGTGCTCGGCGCCTATAAGATATTTATTTATTTATTTACATTCTCTTATATACCGCGCTATTTTCCATCAGTGCGGTTTACATTGAACAAACTGAAATTACATTGAACAGGGCATTATAACTTGGAGATAACTATTTTACAGGGAACATGGGCTATGGAGGGTTAAGTGGCTTGCCAAGACCACAAGGAGCACCTGTGGAACTAGAAACCCCAGTCCTTCCGGCCCAAGGTTGCTGTCCTCTAGTGGGATTTGAACCCCCGACCTTCCGGCCTGAAGTACCTTGCCCCAACCACTAGGCCACTAGGCCAAGCTGTATGCATGGTTAGTCTCTGCGACTACCGGGCAGTGTGGCCAGACCTGGATATTCACTTCTTTCACTGTGGAAATGAATATCCGTAGTTAAGGGGTCGTTGGGCAGGGCTATGCAGCAACGGCACTTAGCCCTGCCCAGATGAATATCGGGCCCTCTAAGTCTAAGTATTGTTATAATCCAGTTTGTTCAGTTTTCCGAATAGTTGTGGGGATGTCCTAGGGCATACTGCAATATTTATAGTGCTGCTCTTTTCTGGGTAGGCTCCTTGTGTGAGTTTTGAAGGTTGATGCTGTTATGTTATGGTAGATTTTCCTTACAGACCCTGAGTGATTTTTGTAGAGTTTTGTATTACTTCACAATATGGACATTTCTGGTGAAGGTGTATATTGCTGTTACTGAGATGACACCAGAATCGGAAATTATTTCTGGTATGTTGAGTTCTTTGTGGAAATGTCCTAATTCTCCTCTGTACCCATTTTGGGGAGAGAGGTTTCTTTGGATGCAGAATATATGTTCAAAAATAAAGCAAAAACCATAGCGCAGTTTATTTTATTTGGATGTTATAAACTGTGCTGTGGCTCTCACATTTTCTTCTGTTTCTGGTGTGAACACCTTGCATCTCCTTTGTGTTTTGTAGAATATATATTTACATTTAATATTGCGCTGGTCCAATGTGTAGTGTCAGGAAAAGCATGTTTTGTATGGGATTCCCAGGCTACATAAATAAACTGCTAGAATTTTTGCTGCATATAAACAGCATTGCAAATTTTGTAAAGAATTATATAGTCTGGGAATGCTGCTTT
Source organism: Ichthyophis bannanicus (assembly GCA_033557465.1). Lineage (NCBI taxonomy): Eukaryota > Metazoa > Chordata > Amphibia > Gymnophiona > Ichthyophiidae > Ichthyophis > Ichthyophis bannanicus. The sequence goes on along the minus strand of CM066036.1, from coordinate 28,683,015 downwards.
CTTTTTTCCTGGTTCAACCACCTGACCAGTGTTCTGAGAGAGGAAGAGACTCTCTGCTCCCTGACTGGAGCTCTAAGGGGACCATTATCTTTTGGGTGATGGGTGGCGCCAGCTTATCTTTCGTCTCAGGTAGTGGATTTCTTTGAGCCGCCCCTGAACTCATGCACATTTAGCGAGCAATTTTATAAGGGGGCGTGTATTTTAAGTGGCTCAGTACACGTCTACTTTGGCAGAATTTTAAATATGTGGCCATGATCGGCATAAAAGTACACAAGATGGGGTGTACTTTGCTGGCAGGCATGCACATTGGCAGAGTTTGGGCAGAGCACAAGGTAGAACAGCAAACATTTGCATAGATGATAAATAAGTTTTAATTTATGTGTGTACTTGAAAAATATAGGCGTGAGCATTTACACCAGCTCTAGCCCATGCCTGCAGTCTAGCTGAATGTTATACCACTTATGCTAGTATTTTATAAAGAAATGTAGACACCAATTTCTCTATAAAATAATTCCTACCCATGATGCCCTGTGATAAAAATTACCTTACATATGTGAATATCTTGAAAACTGGCAGGGATGGCCCAAAAATGAGGCAAACCGGGGGATAGCCTAGTGCAGTAGTTTGGGGGGAGGTGGAGCAGGATATTCAAAGCTAAACAATAGATTCTGACAGATTGGGGGTGCATAAGCTTAAGGTTTTCCTAGAGTGCCAACACTCTGAATCAACTCTGGGACTGGCCCTGAACGAGGGGGTAATCCAGGACTCATTTGAGAAACAGTGATCTAAGGGACACTGCACTTAGTTATCAGATCAATAGAGACAGAGCGAGAAGTGATACGTTTGTATACTCTGAGAAGTTATGTTCATTAAAGAGAAACAATTCTTACTGTGAATTGTGCAAAATTTAAAAAGTCCTTATAGGGAATCGGAATCCAGGTGGGAAAAGCATGTGGGGTATGGCTCATGGAATTCTTTCCATCCCTTCAGCATAGGTGTGTGTGTGTGCGCGCGCATGTGCATTTTTAACTACATCACTGCTCTGTATGTGTACATGTGTGTATAGTTGTACTTGTGTTGTCTCTCTCTGACCTGAGGGAAAGAAGGGAGGAACAGTTACCAAACATTCAGTTGGTTTGCAAAGAATAAGTTATAAACCGATGCGACAATACCACAAACCACTGGGAGGGTAGGTGCTATTTTATCAAGACCAGTAGGCACCTACTTGTCTTTATAAAATACTAGCATATGTGTCAGAGAACGCACCTTGAATGTAGACACAATCCCTTAAACTTGCTCACAAGCAGATGTGTGTCTGTGTGTCTTTCTGTATATGCACGAGTGTATGTGTATGTGCTTGCGTGTACGCATATATACGTATATGTGGGTCTGTATTTACGTCTGTTTATGTAGATGTATGTGTACGTGTATCTGGGGGCAAGCTTGCATCTGTGTGTGGGTGTGTATATATATATATATACATATGTCTTTTCTATATGTGTCTGTGACTGAGAGAGGACAGGAAAGGAGGAAAGGGGAGGGGTAGTCTGAAAGGAGCAATTCCCTAACAGCTATTCAGTGTCTCAATGTTTCTAGGCTGCAGGTGCTGGAACTCCCTCTTACAAAGATATGTGCTTTGAATCATATTTTGGGAATCTCTGGTGTGATCTAGCCCATTTTCAAACTTGATGTGTCTTTTCCTAGTTGTATCCCCCCCCCCCCACCAAAAATCGTCCAATTCATCAAGTCTTTATAGAGTTATTTTGCCTCCAGACAGATGGGCACAGGGATATTTTCAACGCCTTATATATAATTTCTTTTCCACATTCTACTGGTTGGAAAATAAAAAGGAGTTTTCATGAGTAAGATTTTGAGCTGTTGCACATGGATGAGCACACGAAAGCCTAAATTATCAAAGGCTTACCTACTGGCACAGAACGGAAGTAAACTCTTGATAAATCAGGACCTAATCTGAACACACAGAGTGGGCTGCTTAAAGTCACATAGTAAGAGGTGTCAGATGAACTTCACCGCTGTCTCTATGGTCATGTGGCGGTACTCCAACCTGTATGCTCTACCTGCACCACAAGGAAGGGCAATACAACTTTTCTGCTATGACTACAAGCTACCGAAAAGGTAAATGGGTACTTTATAAGTTTAACCAACTGACTGCCAAAGGGTAAACTAAAGATATTCTAAATACCAACACCCTTAGAAACGCCAACCTACCCCAATCACAAATTTCTATAATAAATAAGCACAACTTTCACATATTCATATAAGGTATATATGACCTCAGGGTATCCTTTTCTCTACATGTGGCGAAATGAATCACCATAGGGTTAGGTAGCAAGCCTCACATCATGGGTCATAACCTTCTTATTTTTAATTCAAATTTACAAAAAATTAATCCAAATATATAAATTTCCTACACCCGAAAAGTACTTTTTAGGGATTCTCAAAATGCGTTTTTAAAGATTTAAATGTTATCTTAATTTATTTCCAAGTTTCACACTGTCGCGCTTTAGCAGAGAGCCAAAGCCCACAAATTGCCCTTTCAAATCCTACAAAGAAAAAGTAAAATCCTCTTCAATTTAATAGTACACAATACCATACTAGTAACAAAGATTCACTTATCTGGACGTTGTAAAGACTTCAGTCAACACCGCAGTGGGACGCTATCACTTTCATTGTAATTTTCAAATACCGAAGGAGCAGCAAATTGTTTCCCTGACGAAGCCGAATAGTCGAAACAGAAGCTTTTGTCGGGCAATTTCAGTAGGGTGTTCAAAGTATATAACAGGAAATTCTTCATGATAGTAGAATCAATTTGCTGCTCCTTCGGTATTTGAAAATTACAATGAAAGTGATAGCGTCCCGCTGCGGTGCAGACTGAATTGAAGAGGATTTTACTTTTTCTTTGTAGGATTTGAATGGGCAATTTGTGGGCTTTGGCTCTCTGCTAAAGCGCGACAGTGTGAAACTTGGAAATAAATTAAGATAACATTTAAATCTTTAAAAACGCATTTTGAGAATCCCTAAAAAGTACTTTTTGGGTGTAGGAAATTTTATATATTTGGACTAATTTTTTGTAAATTTGAATTAAAAATAAGAAGGTTATGACCCATGATGTGAGGCTTGCTACCTAACCCTATGGTGATTCATTTCGCCACATGTAGGGAAAAGGATACTCTGAGGTCATATATACCTTATATGAATATGTGAAAGTTGTGCTTATTTATTATAGAAATTTGTGATTGGGGTAGGTTGGCGTTTCTAAGGGTACTTTATAAGCTTCCCATTCTATTTATACATACCCACAGACGCTGGCATTTCTCCCCACTGCAGAATGGTTTCCTTCGTGAAGCGTCCATACGTATCAATATAAACCCCTTCATCTTCATAGGTAAGCAACAGTCCCATACCACTGGTGTTGGGGAGGATAATAATTGCATGTGGGTGAATGTTGCCCTGAATCTGAAACACAGTTTACAGAGAGACTTGTTTAGGAAAAATGCCCTGCAGGGTTAGAGGGTGTATCAGCAAGGCCAAAGGAGCTTAGTGGTCTTAGACTCATGGAACGTAAATGAAACGCATTACACTTTTTCCTTAGATCTTTTAGTACTGTTTTCTTTTTTGCAATTAAATCTTCATCGACATTTTAACCAAATTTTACAGGCAATTTAATGGCGGAGAACAAACCAATTTAGAAACCATTGTGTAATCTACAAACAGAAGTGTAGGCTGTCTGCTGCTGGGTGGTGTGTGTCTGCGTGCATGTGCACACCACCCGCATCATATCCCTTCTGTCACATTTAGAGGGACGTCGGGCCCTCCTGTAACACTCCAATTAACGAGAGAAGCTGAAGAGCAGTGCCCCCAAGAACTAGGATGAGTTGGGCAGGAAGTGTTCTACGAGGGCCGGGGAGCCAAGAAGCAGGGGAGAAAACGGAAAAAGACAGAGGTGTATTGGGAGGGGAGGGAGAATAATGAAGGAAGAGAGAGACAGCCTGCTTGGGGGGGGGGGGGGAGAAGGGCAGAGACAGAGTACCTTGGGGAGAAATGCAGGCAGAGTTAGAGAGGTGTGCTGGGGCAGGGAACAGGAAGAGAGAGAGAGAAAGAGTGTTTGAAGGAAAGGAAAGGAAAAGAGAAAGGAGAGCATGCCTGACTAGGAGGAGAAGGAAGGAAGAGAGAGAGAGTGTGTGTATTGGGGAGAAAGGCTGCTGGCGTGGGGATGAGAGAATGGTAAGAGTGTGTGCTAGGTTAGGGGAAGGAAGGGACGGGAAGAAAGACTGCCTGGGTAAGATTGGGAGGTGAGGTGAATGCTGAGGTCATGTAAATGTTTGCGGGTATCTGCTATTATATCATGTTGTACTTACATAAGAGATTAGAAAGGGAGAAAGAAAATGAAAGTACTGTATTAAAGGTGAAGTTAATTCTGTTCCCTTTTTTGGGATTTCTTTTAATTTTCAGTCTTTAGGTGCTTCCAAGTTATAATACAATTAGTAAGTGATTTACCATCTGATGTGCCTATCAGGGTACCTCATTGCCTTATATTCATCAGTAGCTCAATATAATACAATGCTTCAATCCATCAAAATATCAAAAAAAATAAGTTAAAGCAAACGGAAACACAGTTTATAAGTACTATACATAAAACCCGCTACTATGGATGCATCTCACAAAAGCCAATAAAGTTTCTGTGCATCCAGAGGATTCTAGAATGACAGAAACAATTCCGGATTTCAAAATAAATTGAAATAATGCAACATATAAAAAGCCCTTGTTCCACTATAAATAGAAATATCTCTCCTGTGCAAAAACCCTTAATTGTCCAATGTCATGCACAAGTAATTTTTCATGAAACAGTGTCATCATAAGCCTCCTGTAAATAGCCTATGTTATTACAAGCGAGAGCATATAGATATATATATATAGCATGTCTTGGCACAGTGAATAGGGAAGGAAATGCAGAAGCTGTACTTGCCAGATTGAGTACACTCAGGCCAAGCCCCTCAGCCCATGTCTCTGCCACTACAATCCGCAGCACTAAAATGGGGATCCAGAGTCGGAGAGCAATTCTAATGCGTTGTCTTGGTATTCTCATGAGCAAATGAAGCCGGCAGAAGATTAAGGAAGGACCCAAGAAAGCAGCATGTCTCAGTGCAATCTATTACTTAATATCCAAGACAGGGCTGCAGGAAGCCGCCTATTTACTTGTCTATTAGGCGATCTCTGAACAAACAAGAGTCTTGTACTGATGCAGCCCACTGGAGCAATGTATTATTTTAATTCCCTGACTCTTAAAGGGAAGAGGGTGGGGGGATAGAGGGACATTTATTTTTAGCTCTTTCTGCCTTATGGAGACAGAGCACAGATGAATAGAGGTCTCGGAAGGGTGCCTGCTATCCAGGGCATAATTCATTTGAGAAATATCATGCCCGACTTTTGCAAGCTGCTCTGTTATTTTTTTTTTTTTATTAAATTAAAAAACAGGGCTAAAAGAATTAATTCCAGAGGATTGACTCTTTTCTATATTTTATCCTTCAAGGCAATTAAGTAATGATCTCATCAGCAAGAGATTATTCGCCTTGCTTAGCAATCAAGTGGCGTATACAGTGCAGTTTATATGAATCCCTGATTAAACTCATAAACCTCCCGGGGCTTTGAACGGTGCATTAAAGAAGAGGGAAGCTATTAGGTTTACAAAACAATTCATAATGCAGTAACAGGAGTAAAAACCCCCCCCACAAACTTCAAAATTTGAAGAGACAAGAACACGCTTTTCATCCACACCTGAATATTCTTTTTTTCAGTATCTGAAGGGATTTTAGACACTACATGAAGGCAAATTTTAGTGAATATGTAGGCATCAGAACTGAGACGTGGAGGTCTGAATGTACAGAGTTCCAGGGGTATTTTAAAAAGGCTCAGGCAGTCCAAGATGGCGGATGGTTGCTAGTTTGCGGCGCCTCGATGGGGAAACGCAAGGGAAAGGCGCGAACAACAGTCTCCTCGCAGCCCAGTTCTTCCCCTGCTGGTGTTGTTTCTTCTATTTTGGCTTACCTGCTTCACCCGGACATGCAGCAAGTGGTCTCTGGAGGGTAGTCATTGAGGTTGGGACCTGAAGCAGGAAGCCCAGGTCTGGCCTCCGGCTCTGACATCTCATTCAGCCCAGAGCAACTGGTTCCCCCCGCCCAGCTGTTAGCGTCCCTGGCGGGTCTGGCTCAGACGTGTGAATTGATTATAGAGGATTCAGCATTTCACCACCTTGAGGGGGGACTGTCCCTGTGGTAGTGGATGTTGAATTGAATGATCTACTGGCAGCTGAGGCAGTGTTGGTGGGGTGAATAGAGCAAAATTTGGCAGCAGTGAGCCTAGCTTTGGTGGTGGCTGTTTCTTCTTTGGAAATGGGAGTTCGGAGCTTCGGTGTCTCAATAGGTCAGTCGTCAGTGGCCTCTCTGCAGCCTGCTTTCTCATTAGGGCGTCCAGATATTTTCTCATTGGAGACTACCTGGCAGGCAATTTCTGACTTCGGTACTGAAAGCATTGGTTCTTCAGGTACAGCCTTGGTCCCGACGATTGATTCCCTTTCATCTAGAGTTTCTTCCTTAGACCAGAGGGTTGTCAAGGCGGAGGAAGACATTCATGAACTCAAAAGACTTTCTCCACTGTATGAAAAGCGGTTGGGGAAGAATGCTAGTTCTGAGGAACTGTTGGTTAAGGACCATTCTCTTCTCCATAGTAAATTAGAGACTTTAGAAAATATAGTGAGGCAGTCTAATTTACATATTATACATTTTCATAAAGTACCTTTAGTGTCACCTTGTGATATATTTAAAAGATACCTGGTCGAGATTTTGAAGGTCTCGCCAGAGGCAATCCCACCTGTGTCTACAGGATGGATTCGCCAGGAGTTGTTGCAGGCTCAGGGCGTTTCTATGGATGTGTTGGATATTTTGGCTGTTTTAGAGTCTTCTGACTGATATTGCCATTCCTATGACTCTCCTGGTGTCCCTCGCCCTGTCTGGGGGACCGGGACTGGCTTTTAAAATTATTTTTTCGGCATAAAGATGAGCTTTTTCTTTCCTGTAAGGTCAGGATTTATCCTGACGTTTCACGTGAGACACAATGGTGCAGAAGGGAATTTTTACTGCTGCGACCTGGTGTATTGCAGCTTGGAGCCCTGTACTTCCTAAAATATTCCTGTAAATGTATTATAAGATATAGATCAGCGAGATATGTGTTTATTGATACTAGTCAATTAACTGCCTTTGTGTCAGCTCAGCAAGCATGCCTTACAGAATTCTGCTCAAGTATAGTATCTTAGTACCTGTTTAATTGGTTAAATTACTGTTTTTGGTAACCATTTTGTCTTTTCCTTATTTGAGGTTTAATGATAGGATATGCTATCTAGTGTGTGGTCTGCCCTAGTTGTAGATGATGTGGATTTGTGTCTTTATTGGGAAAAGTTTTTCCTGGTTTTTCTTTTTGTATGATGTATGTTTCATTTACTTCCAATGTAAGACTTTTCTTTGCGAGCGGTTTACTTGTATTTGTAATGGCAACTGCTAAAGATAAAATTTAAAAAAAAGGCTCAGTCAAACATGGAGACTTTTCTTTCTTTTTTTGAATTGTTTAAACAACAAAGAGGTAAAAAAACATATTCAGAATCTACTGGGTACCGTCAGGTACAAAAATGTTTTCAACATATACAGCTATGGTGTTCCCCCATACATTTCCAGTTCTCACCTCAGCAATCCCATCATTTCCCGCTAATTTGTGAAAGTTAACCTCACAGAAACAACCTGTACCTCAACATAAGTAATAATACTGTCAGAGACATATTTAATTTAATCACCTTCTTTCCAGAGGAAGAAAGGTGACTTATCTATAATGCTAACCAATGTTATCATGGTCGAAACAATTCAACTAATCACATCTGCATATGTAAAACAACAAAACATTATGTGTGCCCAATGGAAAATAACTGTTGACCTTTAGTGTGCTGAACTGGCTCTTGCCCGGGGGGGGGGGGGGGGATTTTAATATCCTCCTCTTCTTTATCTAGTAGCACTTGGTGTCAAAATGCCCATCATTTTCCACCTTTCCTCCCACTGTTTCTGTTTACCCTGCAATTCTGAAGTGACTGTCAAACGTCCTCGCTTCATGAACCTTTCCCCACCAATCTTTTAACTGGGGGCCGATCTGTGACTTCCACTTCCATGCGATGGTTACCCGTGCCATCAGCAGTAAGTTATCATGAAGGGAAGCATTCAATTCATTCTCTACCTCTCCACCACTCAAGCCTAATAAGAATTCGGCTCAGTTAGGGGTTATAGAGGAGTTCAATACTTTACCTACTTTTCCTGCTATGTCTCCCCAAAATTGACGAATTCTGAGACAGTCTCACCATATATGAAAGAAAGAACCTAGGCTCCCACAGCCCCTCCAGCATGTCCCTTCTACAATTTGGCCTAATGTATGCATAAGCATAGGAGATACATGCGGTGCAATAGTTGCAGGTGAGTCTGGCGCCACACAGTAACAAGAGTCTATCTATAGACCTTGGCATATACTTTCTCCCATTCCAATTCTGTAAGAGAATTCCCCACCATTCATGTCACCCCATATGCGAGGATGGGGGTGTCATGTGTTCTTCCTCAAGGAGGCCCCCCTCAAAGCCTGGAGATGAGGCGTTTCTAATTTCCTCCCTTCAATAACAGGTCTTCTAACCATTTGGGTCCTCTCGTTAATTGGGAACAGTTCCCGAGAATAGCATAAAGAAGCGTAACTGAAAATATTGATAAAATGGGATTCTTTACATAACCTCTCCTCCAGTTAGCTATGTGCTATGCATTTCCCTGTGCCCAGTAACTCAGAGAATCGCACAATCTCCTTCCTATAAAGTTCTTTTACCAGGAGAAAACTCCGGCCCCAAAAAGGGTCTGTGATTTCTGATTAGAGACCATTTAGAAAATGCTGATGGAAAGGTACCCTTTTTATGGCACATCCTTCCGATCCGCTGCATCAGGCCCAGGAAGGGGTGTGCTTTCCAGCTTATCTCCTCCAGCTTCCCATCCCCTGTGTTCCCCAATCGGTCTAATTTCTCAAAAATGAAGAATGGGGAGAGCACCTGCCGCTCAATATCTACCCACAAGGCTTCCGCCAGACGATCTTGATTGGCTTTGAATGCTCTCAAAATAGCAGCCTGATGATAAAACCGCAGGAGTGGAAAGACGATGGGCTCCAAAGTGAGCACTCTTGCCCCCCCCCCCCCCCAAACAAATTTAAGTAGTCTCTTTTTCTCACTTATAAAGAAACCCTCTATGGAGACTAATAGGGGATTTGGGTAAATAGAAAATTGAACTTCAGGACAATACTCATTGTTAATGCTGCTATTTGTCCCAGCCAGCTCAAAGTCAGGCTTGACCACTGATGCAGATCAGTTTTTAATTGAGATGTTAATGTGGAGTAATTTAAACGAAAGAGGTCTTGTGGGTCTCTACCTATTTGAACGCCTAAATATCTGATTTTCTGGGTTGCCCATTGGAAGGGGAAATCTAAAAAAGCATTGTGTGAAACCTGCCCCTCCCCTCCAAATTAAGAGCTTCAGTTTTACTAAGATTAACCTTAAACCTAGAAACGATGGAGAAGTTCTGGATTTTGGCCAGAAGCTTGGGGAGAGATTCTTGCGGATTGGACATAAAAAGAAGGGTATCATCTGCATATAGTAATATTTTTGTGTTCTTGCTTTCCAACCACAATGGGGCAAATATCCAGTTTAGTTCATACCCTAGTGGCAAAGGCTTCAATTACCATTGCAAATTACATGACGGACAGTGGGCAACCCTGTCTTGTGTCTCTGTAACTTAAAGTACTTGGAGTGGTTGCCGTTTGCTAAGATCTGGACAGATGGGTTTGGGTAGACAGCCTGTATTCCACTTTAAAAACCCACCCCCAGGTTAAATTTCTTAATCATCTCAAATAAAAATCCCCATTCTATACGGTCAAAGGCATTTTCAGTGTCTAAAGCCACGCATAGAGCAAGTTTATTATATCCTTAATGATCTGCAAAAGATTCATTGCTCTCCTCACATTATCTGAAATTAAACATTCTTTTATGAATCCTGTTTGGTTGGGGTGTACCATTGCCAGGAGGATGTTCTCAATACACTTGGCAAGCACTTTAGCAAAAGGATTTGCATCACTATTATTTAGTGCGCAACAAGACCATCTCCGCACCCATCGTGGCTCATTGTATGGACAAACTTCATTTGTTTTCAGACCTGCGCTGGCGGGTAATAGATTTGATTCCTGCCAATCTGCGGGGGGGGGGGGGGGGGGCGATCGGGAGCATAGACTTCAATTATGTGAACAGCGGTGGATCTTTCGTCTGAATACGACAGAACCTTCGGGCCTGAACTTGGAGTGTGACTGGTGGAGTGTGATCTAACTTATTTAAAGCTGTATCGATTATGCCCTGTCATTCATCATTAATCTCGTTGTCCTCTCATCACGTGTTTGGCGCAACCAATCAGCTGCCAACTTGCTATGTATAAGTAAACCGTGGATTCCGGTCTCGTTGGAGGCGATTTTTCGGTTCAACTAAGGTGCACTTGATACAGGGCTGTCCATGCCCGAAACATGCATGTCGTGCTGTGCTGAATTACTATGAAGTTTTATTGCCTACTCCTTCAGATAAGTGTTTATTACACTATTTTTCATATCACCGTTTTTTACTTGTTCTTGTTGAATAAAAGGGCCCGTCTGACGCTGAGGAGGGAGTTTCCTTCTCCCCTCTCATGTCGGTTCGGTCCCGACAAAAAAAGCATATTCAGACAAGCTTATTGAAAGTTTTGGGAGAATCCTTCATGGTTTTTCGATGACTTTCTGTTTTAATATGAGTTTGTAGTCACTCGACACATGGGGGCTTGTTTGTTTGATTGATTGATTCACTATTATTTAGAGAAATAGGTCTGTAACTACTACAAAGAGGTGTGTGGGGGGGGGGGGGGTTGTCCTGCTTATGTAAAGCTGTGACATTTGCTTGGTCCATTGATTCTGGGAGGGGGTCTATCCTCAGTGCCCTGGAAAAAATCCATGCTACGAGGGGGTAGAGATCGTCAGAAAGACATTGATAAACATTGACATGTTCCCTGTAAAATAGTTATCTCCAAGTTATAATACCCTGTTCAATGTAATTTCAGTTTGTTCAATGAAAACCGCACTGATGCAGAATAGCGCGGTATATAAGAGAATATAAAAAAAAATAAATAAATTGATAAAATTCTGTCAGATATCCATCCACATCCATAGACTTTCCTTTGGGCAGCAACCTAATTGCCACTTGCACTTCAGCTTCTGTGATTGGAGCACCTAACTTAGCTGCTTCCTCATCTCCTAGTTTGGGAAGAGAGACCGAATTGAGGTAGTTTTCCATTTCTACCTCTGACGCCGAGCATTTTGATTTATTCAAATCTGTATAAAAAGACTAAAATGCATCACAGATCCTTTTCGTAGAGCAAATTCGTTCCCCTTTCGTTCCTTGGATGTCCACTATAAGTCACATGGCCCTTTGTTTTCTTAATTGCCAAGCGAGCAATTTGCCCACTTTATTGCCCTGTTCCATGTAATTTCTTTTCGTGAGACTTAAGAGGCAGGCCATAATTCACTTTCAAGGGGATGAAGCCAATGTCTAACCTCTGCAAGTTTGCGCAGTGTCCCTTCTCCCATTTTTGTTGTGCTCTAATTAGAGTTCCCCAAGCTGTTGAAGTAATTGCAATTTCATCCTGTCCTTTCCCCTTTTTCCTGAGCTGCAATTGAATCAACAGACCCCGCAGAAAGGCTTTCCTACATCCCACAATACCTCATTTGAGATTTTCCCATTGTCGTTAATGGTCATATATTGATGCCACTCACTTTTAAGCCTCTTCAATAGTTCCTTCTTCTTAAATAATAGTGTGTTGGCCCTCCACCCTGACCAGTCTGCCTTGGCCCTATGACCTGTGGGTACCAAGAACATTCCACCATCCCTTGATCTGATATTCAATTGGGTGTATTTTTATTTTGTCGAACTTACCAGCACCGGCTTTGAGAGTCGTAATATAGTCTAACCAGGTTCGGAGAGTATAACATGTATATTATTTAACACCTCCTATTTTTTTCCCTCCATAGGTCCACTAAGCTCCAAAGCTTGATATAGTCTCTTAGTTCCCAACCCTCCCGGTGATGTAGCTGCAGTACATAGTTAGAACGATCCTCTGCTCCCAGGACACAATTAAAGTCTCCTGCTACTACCCAGTCTCCTTTCCCTACTTTGGCAAATCCCTCCAGGTTCTTTTGGAAAAAGTTGTCCTTTGTGCCACTGAGAGCAAATAAGTTGAGGAAGGACATTTCATACTGCTTAATTCTCCCCGTGACCCAGAGCATATGCCCTTGTGTGTCCCTCCCTGTGGCTTCTTTTTTTTTTTAATATTGTTTATTAAATCCACATCAAAACAATACATATTTCGGGCATGGTGGGTACACTTACACCACACCCGAGTTTTATTCATATAGCAACTTTTTTCAAAAATTTTAAAACATTCAGCTCTAACATGCCTATGAACAAATTCCTCTCCTCTCCCCCATCTCTCTCCTCCCCCTCCCCCCTCACCTACACTTCCTGCTTACTGTGGTCCATCTATTCTTACGGTTATTGCTTAGGGTGTTGTATTCTGTTGACATTCATCAATGTTGGCAGTCTGAGTGCCCCTTATCTCAGGTCACTACCCAGTTAATGATTCATTTCACATCTAGGATGTCATAGTCCCCACAATATATTGTCCCCACAATATATTGTCCCCACAATAGGAGAAATATTGCCCACCTATTATGGTTTCCTTTGGAGTCTAATTGCTCCAGCAGCATCAGCTGATGAAAGAGAGTCCTCCACTCCCAAAATGCGGGTGCTATAGGGTCCCTCCAGTGGCATAGAATAGGTTGGTTGCCCATCATGCAGGCCTTACACACTAACTATTTTATCCATTTTCCTTTAAGGCATGTCTGTGGTAGTTGATCAAAAATAGCTAGAGTACTGGTCCACCTCAGCTCCTATTCCGTGATCCTATTGAGATACCTTTGTATCTGCCCCCAGTAACCCTGAATTTTCCTACATGACCACCACATGTGGTTAAGTCCCGCCATCAGAGCACCACACTGGGGACAGCTGCCGTCAGATGTTGTTCCGCTCTTCATTACACTTTTAGGGGAAAAGTGAGCCCTATTCATTGTTTGAAATTGCATTTCTCTTAGCTTCACTGATTGAGTTAACTTTCGGATTTGACAAATTGCCCCCTGTACTGTACCCGGGGCCACCTGAGTCCCCAGCTCTTCTTCCCATTTACGTTCCACCCCGGCATAATCTATGGGTGCCTGCCACTTCACAAGTTTAGCCGCATATCTCGAGATGGTCATACCCTTCAGTTCTCCCAACTCAAAAAATTCCAGGATTTGGGCTGCCAAGGTCACCTGCAATGCATTCTTTGGTAGCAAACCTACATAATGCCGCAATATGCAAAAATGTGCTGGGATCTTATTCCAAAGATCTGCTGTAACTCACTAAAAAACTGACACCCACCTGTTTCGTCTACTATGTTTCCGAGATATCGGACTCCAAGTGCAGCCCAATCCTGAAATAGCTGCATTTCTGTCTCTGGAGGAAATGTTATGTTGCCTTGAAGAGGTAGCCAACTCGAGACATCTGGTGGTCTCTGCCACCATGAGCATAGGTACCACCATACACCTCGCAGTAGTTGTATCAGCAGACTTTTTGCCAGGCATTGCGGTATCTCTGCCGCATTCATATGCAGCACTGCCAACAATGAGTGTGGCGCCACAAGCACCTGCTCTACTGTCCGTGGGGTAAAGGTGTCTTTCTCTCCCAACCATTCGCCAATGTGTCTTAATTGACAGGCCATTGCATATCTCCTGATATCTGGTAACCCTATCCCCCCCTGTCTCCAGGGACATTTGAGTCGTTGCAGGGGGATATGTGCCCTCCGGCCTTGCCACAGAACCCCCTCAGCACCCGGTCTAACTGTAAAACTGATCGCTTGGATCTCTCCCCCCTAATAAACTGCTTCAACGCAGTTTCTGAGTGGTTGCTCTCTCAAAACCTTCGTATTCAACATAAGAAAACTGAAGTTCTCTTTATCACAAGGAACCCCAACTTCACCCCACCACAATCTATCAGAACTAAGGAAGCAGAACTGCAATCCAAACCCTCAATACGCTACCTAGGTGTCACTCTGGATCAACGCCTGGATATGAAGTCCCACATAGGAAACACAGTCAGAACAATATATTACAAGATCCGTTCCCTGAGACACCTACGCTCCATGCTAGAACCAAAAGATTTCAGGACTATATACCAGGCACTGATAATACCACACTTCGATTACACCAATGTCATTCTCCAAGGTCTTCCTCAATCCACTTTAAACCCATTACAGCTGGCTATGAATGCCGCAGCAAGGATACTCCAGGGGGCTGCCAGGACTGACCATGTTACTCCTTTGCTGATTCAATTACATTGGCTACCCGTTCAGGCCAGAATTATCTTCAAAACGCTACTTCTCACGTTCAAAGCCCTCAATAAGCTCTCTGCTCCTTCCTTATCTGACCTTATCCATACCACTTCACCAAATAGAGCAAGAAGATCATCAGCCATCAACTCCTTAAAACTCCCAAAGGCCCTTACAAGCTGCTCTTCTTCTTCCACAGCCAATAGAGCCTTTACCCTCTGTGCCCCTAGGTGCTGGAATACACTACCTCCTGACATACGGGCCATTGACAGCTTAACACAATTCAGGAAAGCCCTCAAATTCCACCTCTTTAACAAACATCTTATTGAGCCATTTACACCCATCGACTTCAGTGATTCCTCCCAGCTATTCAGTTCCATGGTATCTCAATAACAGAATTAGGACAAATCGCTTTGTTTATTGAACATATTATTAGCACCTGTTCCTAATAACTTGTAGCCATGCTGTAGTATTATATCTGTAAATAGACTGTAAATAGTTTCCCCTGTTATCCAAGTTCCTCCCCTTGTTATCTGTAAACTCATGCATGTTATTGTACTGAGACTTTTTGTTCTATGTGAACCGCGCTGATGCCGAATAGTGCGGTATATAAGAGAATGTAAATAAAATAAATAAATAAATAAAAAACGTCTCTCCTAAGCATGCGGCAAGGCAGGATCTGTAACATACAAATGTTTAGGGAACATCATCATTTGGAAGGCTGCCATCCACCCCGACAAGAATAGTGGCAGTGGAGTCCAGTCCCTCATGCGTGTCTGAAGCTGTTTTAACAGTTTTGATATGTTTATAAAGAAGGGCCGGATTCCTGGGCAACTGAATGCCTAAATAGGTAAATGCCTCCATCATCCAACGCAATAGTAAGGATGCACCCCAGGAGGTTTGTAGTCTCTCCAGCACATTCAATGCCTCTGATTTTTCATAATTTATACGGAGACCTGCCACTGTACCAAATAGTTTTAATTCAGTCAATGCCTCGGTAACGACTGCTGAGGGTGGGTCAAGTGCATCAGTATATCATCTGCAAATGCTGAGATCTTAAATTCTTGCCTGCTTATCTGTACCGCTGAAAACGCTTCACATGCCACTAACTTCCAAATCAGGGGATCCAAAGAGAGCACATACAGCAGAGGGTAAAGGAGGCATCCCTGGCGCGTACCTCGGCCCAAGGAAAAGGTTTCCGATAATATCCCATTCACCACTATTGCTGCTATGGGAGATGCATATAAAATCCTCTCCCAGCCCATACCTCATCAATAAGTGGAAAAGATATATCTACTTAACCCTACCGAATGCATTTTCGGCATCAAAACTTATTAACAATGACGGGGTCTAATGTTCTTGAATCCACTCAAGAGAGGCTATGATCTTCCATAAGTTGGGACAGGCATGGCAGCCCTGCACAAATCCTACTAGTGCCACCTGTATCAATAGGGGCATGACATGTGCCAAACGATCAGCAAGGATCTTGCATATAATTTTAAGTCAAAATTAATTAAAGAGATCTGTCAATATGATGTGACCTGCAGATTATCTTTCCCAGGTTTGGAGATTACTATTATATTCACTTGATTTCCTCCCCATTTGATCTGCTCATTTTGTGCCCTGGCTTGAAATATTTATTTATTTACATTCTCTTATATACCGCGCTATTCTGCATCAGTGCGGTTTACATTGAACAAACTGAAATTACATTGAACAGGGCATTATAACTTGGAGATAACTATGTTACAGGGAACATGGGCTGTGGAGGGTTAAGTGGCTTGCCCAAGACCACAAGGAGCACCTGTGGGACTAGAAACCCCAGTCCTTCCGGCTCAAGGTTGCTGTCCTCTAGTGGGATTTGAACCCCCGACCTTCCGGCCTGAAGTACCTTGCCCCAACCACTAGGCCACTCCTCCACTAGAAATAAGTCTACTAAGGGTGCCGTCACCTCTTCCTATAACATCTTTAAAAAATTCTGCCTGAAATCCATCTGGGCCTGGTGCCTTACAGCACTGTGACCTCTGGATTCTCCTCTGCACCTCTTCCGCTGTGCTGGGCGCCCCCAATTCCTCCACCTATTGTTCTGTGAGCCTTGGCAAATGCCTTGTAAGTAGCTTGCTATGCGAGTGGGTGAGACTTCTTCTCCAGTGTAGAGCGTTTGATAAAAACTATGAAACACACAGGCTATACTCTCTGCATCTCTACATAGTATCCCCATTTTGTTCCTTAGCGCTGTCGCCATCTGTGGTCCCCCTCTCCCCTTTAAACATTGTGCCAGAAGTCTACCAGTTTTGTCTCCATGCCTATATAGTTGATATTTATAATACATAATAGAGTTCTTGGCCCGCTGGTGTAGTATTTCATTTAAAGCTGTCTGGGCTTCCAGCAGTCTAGTTCGGGACCTGATCGTGGGATGGCTCGCATGCCTCTTGCGCTCTAGCATCACCTGCCTCTCCAGCTTGATCACTCGGGTGTTCAACAAACGGCGCCGCCTTGCCACGTATGCAATTATGTTCCCTCAGAGTACCCGCCTTGGCAGTCTCCCAAAAAATGTTCTGGTGTGTCTACATGTTGGGCATTATGAGTGGCACAGGACTGTCAACATTCCCTCAGATAAGCCTGAAATTGTTCGTCCCTATAAAGGTATAGGGGAAACCGCCATTGCCTATGTCTATGAGCTGTTGTGTCCCAGCTAACATCCATCCAGACTGGGGCATGGTCTGATACAACATCGGGACCTATCTGTGCATCTTCCACTTGTTGGAAAATCTGTTCAGGTACCAAAATGTAATCAATTCGGGCACTGGCTGTAGAGTGGTGAGAGTAATCTCTGTCTGTTGGATGTAATAAATGCTACAGAGCCACCAGATGTAGTCGCCTCTTAAAGCGATCTAAGATACGTGTTAGCCCCCTCCTCCATGACCTTTGTGCTCCGCTATAAGATGTATCAATAAGCGGCTCTAGGACACCATTGAAATCCCGTCCCTCTATCAGGGGGTCCTCTGGAAGTTGCTCTAAGACCGAAGTCAGGTGAGGATACATGGCAGCATTTGGCATACTAGGTCCGTATACATTACACAGAATGACCAGTAGGGTGGTCCACTGCCATAGGGGAAAAAAATAAAAGTAGGAATGTCTTTGCTCCCTGGCCTGATTCTGGTTCCATTTATGTAGAAAACAATGTGTGCAAAGTTTGCAGCCAATCAAATAATATTTAGGGGTGGCTCAAGGTCCCTATCTATCAGGCCCCTGGATCCCCCCCAGGGTTCGTCAGACCACTGGGTATTATCCGCTCATAGACGGGGGTATCATGTGTGGTGAGGAGGACGCTGCAGAGGAAATGGAATGGCAGGGAGAGGAGCCCTGTTCCTTTAAATCTAGAGAGAAAAGCAGTTCCCATAGAAACCACAAGCCTCCAGGGCAGAGTATTCCGAGTGCTAAGCCCCGCCCACCTAGTGACGTCAGGGCTAGGTTGAGCACTGATGAGCTGCACATGGGCAGGAAGAAAGGGGTGGTGCCTGAAAGGCAGCAGTTTAAAAGTGTTTCAGTTTTAGAACAAACAGAAGCGCAGCAAACAGAAACGCAGCAGAGAGGAACAGAAACGAAGCAGGAGCAAGATGAGCAGGCAGTGTTTGGAGTCCGTGGAGTTCCAGAAGCAGTTCAAGTAAGGGGAGCTGATTCTGAAGGGAACAAGCCTGGAATCGGAAACTTGCTGGGTTTGGAAGCAGGTACTTTAGTTCCATTGAAAAGAGGAGCTTCAGGAAGAGACCTGGCTGATTCACATGCAAGAGTAAAGGAGAAACAGAGGGTGTCTGGAACCCAGGGCAGGCAACAGTTTTCAGGACAAAGGAGTGTTTCTAGGTGGGGAAGTAGTTCAAGACAGCATTTAAACCCTGAAGGTAATGAAAATGTCTTTTCTTTAATTCCTAACCAAAGCCAGGCTGAAGGCATTGTTAAAGAATTAAGAGACAGTGCTAAACGCTGTGTGCCCCTGAATTCTGGAAAGCAAACCTTTATTAAGCCTAGAACTTATGCCAGTGACTGCCAAACCTCCACTCTAACAGAGCTTGCTAACTTCTTGAAAGGGAGAGAAACTCCGTTGCAAGAGCCTGTGGCTGGAGACCATAGGGAACAACTGTTAAGATTGCAGGAGCTGATAAGGCAGGAGAATAACCAGTCAGCAGATATTCAGGATAGACAGAGCGAATCTGGAAATGAAATGGATATAGATTTGCTGGAGGATCCTAATGGTTCAGATATAGAAGAAATGCAGTGTTCTCTGTGTCTGGCCAAGAACATGAATAGCTGCTGATTCTTTGCCTATGTAAAAGACTGTATCAGGAAAGCCATTTAAGGACTTGTGCTGTGCATGGCTTGGAGAAAGGAAGCTGTTGAAAAGAATGACAAGTGTTGGTCTTCCAACTTGTACAAAGTAAAAATCCTGTTTGAAAGTGAACAAGAAGAAGCAAATCTGGAGAACAGATTGAGCTTTAAAAGCTTGTTCCTCACGGGAAGTGGAAAGCTGATGTTTTAAAAGGAAATCCTGTATTTTTGTGTTCAACCTGTTTTCACATTCTTGTTTGCCTTATTGGAGAGTTTATCCAATTTTAGTTGAGGTTTTTGAATTCAATGCGGAGGGGAAACCCCGAAATAAAATTCTCTGTTTTGCCTATTTACCGTGTGGTCACACTCCTTGCTCTAAAAACTACATTACCCAGCAGCCTTCCTTGGCGGCCATCTTGGACAGTAATTGTAGAGAGTAAGACAGGCATATTCACCTGCTCCTAGGCTACCGCCTGGATGAGTAGGTGTGACACATGCTTGCCAAGCACTCAATGTGGTCCAGATGCTAGTAAGGACTTTGACGATGTGGGGAACATCTTACGGTGTTGCGAGACAACACCCAGAAGGAACTGGAGTTGTTTTTCTTTTGTGGTGTGTCGGCCGTTGAACTCCTCAATGAGTTTGACCCCTCGCTCAGCCACATCATTGATCACTGGAAGATTTTTTACTTTCTTCAGACCGTCTTTGAATGATGCATTCTCTTCCCAGTCTTCTGGGTCTGCATTAAGAAAATCACTGTTGATGTCGAGGTGTTTCAGGAAACGGATTGACTTGCGAGTTGCAAAAGATTCAAGTGGTGGAATCATGGAACTTTTCAATTCGACCCGCTTTGGGGGATCTTTGTCTTCGTCATCCTCCTCATCGCTTTCATCTGATTCTGCCGGGATCATGGCCGACACTATGGCCCGCTTTGTCGGTGCTGAAACAGCTTCATCGAACAGTGACAGTGCCACAAGCTCCTCTGACACATACCACAGATGCTGTTGCAGTTTGTCTCTGGCCGCTCTTCCAACACGGTCATTGTGGTAAGAGTGTAGTTTCTTCAGCATCTCCAAATCTGTTCGAGGAGCAACTGCGGCATCAGGGGCAGAAAACCAGGCTTCCACATGAATCAGGATGGAGAAAATGCTCACATCACGAACACAGGACTCCTTCCGTTGGGTAAGATCTTTGAGTTGTCCTCGGAACATCCAAATCTTGAGACAGTACAAGACTTTTGCCATCCATCTGGCATGATGGAAAGCTCCGGGTTTCTTGAAATTGAAACTAGGAAGATTCCCTCCAAGGCAGACAATCGTTAACTCCAAGAATTCCAGGTAATCATCTCGGTGATTGCCCTGTGCCAACTTGGATTCCGCAAACTTCATGATGCGATCCCTGTCAGGTTGCAGCACCTCCAAGTTTTTTCCAATTTGATAGTTGGACTTGTCAAGGGAGCCCCAATTCTTTTGGAACCGGCGAAAGAGTTGGACATCGGGACCCGATGAAGCTCCAGAGCATGTAGAGAATACTGCACCAAGAATTATTTCATAAATGTGATGGCGGCATGCCAAATGAAGGACTGTGCGATGGAGTCTCTGTTCTAGAAGAATGCACGCTCCTGATCGACGTCCCGTGTTCGATGCAGTTGTATCAAAGCAGAAGCCTGCAACCTTTTCATCCAAACACCATTCCTGTAACAGTTCATAAACTGCTGCAGCTTGGTTCTCGCCCGTTCCTGATGTCAGTTTTGGTACACCAAGAAGTTGTGTTTCTCCAGTGGAGACAGCCATTATCAAAACTGGAAGGCGGTCAACGGATGTGGTTGAACAGAGGAGAGATGGCAATAACTTGCTATCCCAATGCACAATGCATGTTTTGCCTTCGGCTTTGAATGCGTTGTGCAGGTCCGTCCATTGTTGCTGACGGTGCTTTTCTCTATGGCGCTTGACGCTGGAGCGGCCGATATTGAGCTCCCCAGGATAATGTCCCAGACTTCTGGTGGTTTCAGCTACCACAAACAGAGCATTGCGATCCGTTGTCCCTGTCCGATCCAGGGCTGCTGTAAGCTCTGGGGTCCAGACATTGTTAGATCGAAACTGCTTCGTTTGTGGAGTTATCTGTTTCTTCTGTCCGTTATCTGAATCCGCAGATGTCGACGAGTCTTCACCTGACTCTGCTGAGGAAGAAGATCCTTCCAGCTGAACTTGGCTTGTAGTTGCCTCGGCTTCGGCAACATGTTTTTGTCTGCGCCTTTTCAGTTCTTCTTCTCGCTGTTGCGATCTTGCTTCCGTGTTGGCCAGTTTCTTGTCCATCGCGCACATTGAGCTGCGGTGCCCTGGTTCTCGTTGCGCTATTAAGAATTCTTTGTCTTCTTGAATATGAATTAAAGACATTGCATTGGCATGTGCCACATCAAATAGGTTTTTCATTGCAACCTGGAATTCTTTTTCATTTGCCTCTTGTTTCCCTCCTCTCCCTTTGTTTTTCTTCAAAAGTTTCCACTGATTGAACAATTTCTTTACTTTTTCTTGAATTTTGTCATTTCTTTGAACAGGAAGCCTGGCCTTTTCCCAGTAAGCTTCTACTTCACTTGTTACAATAGATGCACTTTCACTAACGCCTTTGTTTAATGTCATATGGTGATGTAAAAATACACTTAACACTTGCTCCTTGCTGGGGAGCTTGGCCCCCAGAATTGTGGTGGACATTTCTTCAATGAGATAAAAACCACGTTTTTTCGCCATCTGAAAAGAATAAAGATACAAAGATAATAGTACAATGTCTTCGCCACCTCTCAGAGACGAGATTAGTTCAAATATGACACAATCAAATGTAATCAGCGTGGAACTGAGTGGATGATACAAGATGATGCAACATTTCGTCATCTGCTCACAGGGGGAAATCTCAAGACTTGTTGAGCCACCCCTAAATATTATTTGATTGGCTTCAAACTTTGTACACAGTGTTTTCTACCTAAATGGAACCAGAATCAGGCCAGGGAGCAAAGGAATTCAGGAATTCATTTTTATGGACCACCCTAATTGACCAGTTTACCTTCTAGGTCCCCTTGTAGAATGAGAGATCGTCCATTAGCATCTACTTGTTCCTTCTTACAGGCGAAACGTATATTCCTATGTATTAGGATGACCAACTGCCCTTTTTTCCTTTGGGCTGGGATACCAAAGACCTGTCCCACCCAGTCTCGGCATAATTTTGCGTGTTCTGCAGCACTCTGATGGGTTTTCCTGTAAGAATGCTACATCACACTTATGACGCGCCAAGGCCTTGAGTACTTTGTACTATTTAATAAGGGCAACCAGACAGCACACATTCCATGAGATTACTCTCAGGGTACATCTCAAACCACTATGTCCCATTTCATCCAGCTTTTAATCATAGTAATATAGGAGTCCCCTCCCCCCCCAGTCTAGGACCCCCCCATTTGCTAGACCACCCACTATCTTTACCCCGATCCTTCCAAATTTTAAAGCTCTGTGGACCACATTTTGTCCCTAGACGTCTATTTATCCCTCTTGTATTCCTCCCCTTCTCTTTCCTCCGTACCTCCCCTGTACTGTTCCCTTATTAGTATCAGGTCACTCACGGACATGTTGAGCTCTCTCCCTTTGTTACATACCCTCTCAGACCCACCCTATCCCCATCCTCACTCTAATACCATGGTACTTTATATTACCCTTTATTCCGATGACTGTTTACACAGGACAGCCAGCCTATGACCCCCTCCCTCCACCCACTTACCAGAGACCTCCCGTTCTATTACTAAATTTCTTTTCTCCCATACCACTCTTCACAGTGTTTATCTGTATATTAAGATCTATCATTTTGTGCCTTTAAGTGTGTCTTTACCTGGTCCCTAAGCTAGTGCCTCCAATCTCTGGATTTACCCAACTCCTCCCCACCTTAGTTAATCCTTTGGCTTAATGCCATTCTCATCCCTCGTTATTTGCCATTGGTTGTTTGTCCCTCCCTCTCAAATTTTTACCAGCCTTCCCCTCTTTTTGTTTGTTATGCTCCCTCATATCCATCCTTCCCTGGTTTGCTTCCCCGTTTCCTGCTTTTATCACCCCTCCAGTCACAGGACCCATAGTCCTCTCCCCCACCCACCTCCCCTAGCTCAACAACTCCACTCTCCCAGGCAACATCAACAACACATTCCCCACAACTATTTACATTATCAAGCGCTGGCTATGTAGGGCTCTCATGTCTCAGACTGTCTAATCTGGCTCTGGCTTACTTTAATTTCTCCAGCTCCTGTCTCTTTGGTACAAGTTATTTGAGCTTCTGCCAGCCCCTAACCCAGTATCTATCCAGCATCAAGTCTCGTCCACTGTACATCAATCTGAGTTGGGGGATTTCTCCCCCTTCACATATCTCCTCGAGCTATTCCTATCTCAGTTCCACAGTGGTCCCTCATTGTCTTGAGGGCGATCCCGTCAGGGTATCCACATAGGGGCTGGCTGTTTCTGATGTCTCAAAGAGTTTGATTGTACCATTGGCCACAACTTGGAGGCGAGCTGGGTATATTATTGCAAATTTAATTTTAGCCTCCACTAAGCGTTGGAATATCCTGGCGTATGCCCTATGTTTCTGGCTAAGAGCTTGTGAATAGTCTTGACAAGTCTAAATTTTAAGCCCCCTCATGGAGTAGCTCACCTTTTGCCTGGGTTGCACGTAGTACCTCTTCTTTATGGCAATAATTCAGGAAACGGGCCAAAACAATCCTTGGTCTCTCACTGCATGGCTGGGTCAAGTCTACACGATGCACTCTTTCAAGAATTATGGGGCCTCCGGAGCTGGATTGAGCAGCTATATCAGAGTCTCTATGTAACATAGTAAATGAAGCCCCTGAACTCGGCATCTTTCACTGAAGTAGGGATACTGGTGAATTGCAAATTATTCTGCCGACTGTGGTTTTCTAAATCTTCACGTTTTTCAGCCTGTCAATTCACCAGCCTAGGAAGGCGTTATAGTTCTTTTTCTGCTTCTGTGGCCATCTCTTCTTGTTGAGTGATTCAATGCTCTTCTGCCTGTAAGCATTGCCCATATTCAGCAAAGGTTTGGGCCATTGTGTCTAATTTATTATTTAGTTCATCTAATCGTAAACCCAGCACTCCCACCACAACTGTGGTTACCTCTCCAACAGCATGGTTTGTGGTGGAGAAGTCGAGGCCACTGGTTCCGCCATCTTAGCAGCTCCAGAGGTGTGCCTTCCCAGTCTTTCCTAGCTGATTTCATCGGCAAGCTTTTCGTTTGTGCTGTCCATGTTGTGTCCATAGGCTACTATATTTGTTTAGCTCATGGGTAGGGTACGGGGCATGGTTAAGGGCTATCCAGTTGTTATTTTTGGGAGAGAGCCTGGGCGAGATCTCAGAAGACATCCATTCTCTCCCAGCAAGTCACATGACCCCCCCTGTGGCTTATTTAACAAAGGGGTTTCTCTTATGTACCAGTATGGCACTCTAAAATTTTTGGAATTAACGATCAAACCGAACATCTGCTCGTATCCCCAGGCTTGAAGCTTTGTGTTCACTGTCAAATGGATTTGCTGTAGAGGTTCTATGTCTGTTGGTGTGAAGCAGTGAGTCAAGTACCTTGCGCCTTTTACAAGGATGATGTATCCCTCTAATATTAAGGGAACCAATTTTAATCCCCCTCATATTTGATCAACTTTTCTCGAGTGTGTGCCCAGCAGCCCTTCAGCACATACACCATTAGTTGGGTAATCTCTCTCCACTGACTCCATTGGGCATTGTTAACAACAACTGAGACAACTGAAAACACAAAGCATATCTGCAAAATCCTCCCTTCTCCTCCCTTGTCTCTTTTTATCATTATAATGCAAACTAATGCACTGGACAACATTACTGAAACTGCATGCTCTGTGTCACCACCAGGCAAAGAACACATCATCTTAGGTGACTTCAACCTATCTTCACTACATAATGCACAGAGCAAGCCCTTCCTTCAGGCAATGGAAGACATTGGTTACAAACAAAAAATTGATACTGCAACACAAACAAAAGGAAACACCCTTGACCTCATTTTCTACCCTAATACCCAGTCTCAAAACAAAAACATATCTATTATAAATAGTGAACCAGTTCCATGTTCGGATCACTACCTCATATAGTTCAGTATTGAATCAGACCCCTATCCAACCAATAATAATGAAATACTATCATATAATCGATTCATAAAATTTGACTAAGGTGAATTCATTAACAAAATAAGCCCAGATCTCTCAATCAACAGTGACGATGTTAACGTCCTCATCACAACATGGAACAGAACTCTAAGCCACTTAACCCTCCATTGCCTCAGGTACAAAAACATAGATTGTGAGCCCTTCTGGGACAAGAGAAAAAATATATATATACAGTACCTGAATATACACTGCTTTGACTGGTAGAAAAGCGGTATATAAGCTTAGTTAAATAAAATAAGTGCATCTCTGATTACCTAGTCAAAGTGGTATATAAAACCAACCAAACAAACAAATAAATAAATAATGGACTTCCTCCCAGAAATCATACAGTTGAAACAGTCTCTAATGTACAACATTATCCTCCGCCCCCCCCCCCAACAGCAAAACCATATATCCTTCATGCAATCACCCACTCACTCTTAGCTACACAATTAGTATTACCCTCCCTATATATGAAAGACGCTTTCAGCAAAATAGGTTTTAGTTCACACATTCATATCCCATTCTAATGACCTAACAAAGGCTTTCCGAAATAGCGCTTACTGGTCCTGTCAGTATCCCAAATCAGCGACAGTCATGGTAAAACTATGAAATGTTCCACGGCTTCCTTTAGTCAGTCAGCTTTCGGCCAAGTTTGAGTGCTCTGTCGACTCTACACTCTACGTTAATTCCAATTGTAGTGTAGGTAATGACTCTTCATAGTCTGTCCACGTATCCGGGCCCTGTGGGCTGTATTATGAAGATGTGCATCGAGGTGACTGAGCCCCGTTACACGCGGGGTTCCCATTTGTTGTATTTTGGGTGCATGAACTGGAAGGCAGCTTGGTGAAAATTGATGAGCCGCTTCTGAAGATGTGAAGAAATGCCAGATACCATTGTCGACAAAAGTTAGTTTAGTGGGATACTAGACCACCGCTTTAAAACCTCTGGCTGTTAGCAAGTCCCAGCACTTTATGAGCTCTTGTCTGTGACAAACCGTTTCTGATATAAGGTCTGGAAAAATTCAACATTCCAATTTTTGTAATTCAATGATTTGGATTTCCTCGCAGCCTTAATAATAAATTTGCATTCCTGAAAACGCAGCAATTTTACAATAAAGGTCCTAGGGCGTGCATTCTTCTCCGGTTGAGGGCGAGGTTTCCTATGCGCCCGCTCAAATTCAAACTTGAGGAGCCAGGAAAACAGTCTTTCAACAAACACTGTATGAAGGCTATGGAATCCTGGCCGCCTGGGATCCCAAAAATCCGTATGTTTGAACTTCTGTCTCAATTCTCATAATCTTCAAGTTTATCTTGTAACTGAGACACTTGTTTTTTTAAGATTTGTAAGGTCCCCTGACTATGTCTGCTGTGAGTCCTCCACCCATCTGATCCTCCTCTCCGCCTGCTCCAGTCGCCACCCCCAGGGCTACAAATTTTTCCTCTATCTTGTTAAGCATTGTGTCAACAATCTCAGCTTTTGATGCACATATCTCTGTAAGACATTTCGATTCTGCCCGATGGCACATCCTCCACTTCACTTGCGCAGATGAGGAAGGGGAAGGCGGCTGCAAAGTTTTTTTCCATGGTCTTTTCCATCATCTTTATTTTCGCCGCGTAAAGCTCAATAGTTTTAGTAGGTTTTGTTCTGAGGGTTTTAGGCATTTTCCAAAGCAAATCCGACTCTGCCAATTCTCGTGAGCAGCTTTAGACGCCTCTTGCGGTGCGAGGGAGGAGGGAGCTCAACCTTTTGCATCCTCTCAGGTCGTCATCTTGACCGGAAGCCTCTTTTCAGCTTTAATTAATCGCATTGGGCAAAGAAATCACATAATTTCCCCTTTAACTCTTATACTCCAGCAAGAAGACAGTGCGCAGGAACTGACAAACAAAAATTGTTTTCACATGGAGACTTTTCTAAACTATGTATAAGGATGTGCGGGAATGCATAAGCTGAAGAGCCGTTTTACACATCTACATGCGGGAAAGATCACCTGAATCAACTGAGCGCTGTACATGCTTAAGTGCTCTCACTTACTTGTTTAAGTTGTATTCCACGCATTAAGAAAAGTGGAAGAAAGTCCAAAAAACTGCCAGCATGGTTTAAAGGTGAGGTCAGAGAGGCTGTTGCTGCCAAAAGAGCAACCTTCAGGAAATGGAAAAAAGAGCCAACTGATGAAAACTGGAAACAGCACAAGCACTGGCAAGTTAAATGCAAAGCATTGATAAGGCAGGCAAAGCGGGAATTTGAGAAGAAACTTGCTACGGAAGCAAAAACACGAAATAAAGACTTTTTCAAGTACATTCGTAGCAAAAGGCCTGTGAGAGAGTCAATTGGACCATTAGATGATAGAGGGGTAAAAGGGGCAGTAAGAGGAGACAAGGCTATAACAGAGAGACTGAATGAATTCTTTGCTTCGGTCTTTACTGAGGAAGATGTAGGGATGTTACCCAAGACTGAAGTGGTATTTAAAGGTGATACTGCAGAGGAATTGAGAGAAATATCGCTACACCGGGAAGATATATTACAACTATTTGATAAACTGAATAGTAGCAAATCACCTGGACCGGATGGTATACATCCCAGAGTGTTGAAAGAACTGAAATATGAGATTGCAGACCTGTTATTGGTAATCTGTGAACTTTCATTGAAATCATCTGTAATACCTGAAGATTGGAGGGTCGCCAACGTAACACCAATTTTTAAAAAGGGTTCCAGGGGTGACCCGGGAAATTACAGACCGGTGAGCCTGACGTCAGTACCAGGGAAAATGGTAGAAACCATCATAAAGAACAAAATTACACAGCATGTAATTAGTCATGGCCTACTGGGAGACAGCCAACATGGCTTTAGACAAGGAAGACCTTGTCTTACTAATCTGATCTGTTTTTTTGAAGGTGTGCATAAACAGGTAGACAAAGGTGAGTCGTTTGATATGGTGTATCTGGACTTTCAGAAAGCTTTTGACAAGGTCCCCCATCAGAGACTTTTGGCGAAGCTAAAAAGTCATGGGATAGGAGGCAGTGTACTATTGTGGATCAGGAACTGGTTAAAAGATAGAAAGCAGAGGGTAGGGCTAAATGGCCAATATTCCCAATGGAAAAAGGTGAATAGTGGAGTACCCCAGGGATCTGTACTGGGTCCGCTACTTTTTGACATATTCATAAATGACCTGGAAAAGGGAATAACTAGTGAGGTTATCAAATTTGCAGATGACACAAAACTGTTTAAAGTTGTTAAAACCCAAGAGGATTGTGGAAAACTGCAGGAGGATCTGGATAAATTGGAAGACTGGGCATCCAAATGGCAGATGAAATTTAATGTGGACAAGTGCAAAGTTATGCACCTAGGAAAGAACAACCCACACTATAGTTACACGATGCAAGGCTCCACATTAGAAACCACCACCCAGGAAAAAGATTTAGGAGTCATCGTGGATAACATGTTAAAACCCTCCGCCCAGTGTGCAGCGGCGGCCAAGAAAGCAAATAGAATGCTAGGTATCATAAGGAAAGGGATGGAGAATAAAACAAAGGATATTATAATGCCTCTGTATCGCTCCATGGTACGACCGCACCTTGAATATTGTGTGCAATTCTGGTCACCGTATCTTAAAAAGGACATAGAGTTATTAGAAAAAGTACAGAGAAGAGCCACCAAATTGGTGAAGGGGATGGAAGGCTACTCCTATGAAGAGAGGCTAAAAAGGTTAGGGCTCTTTAACCTAGAAAAGAGACGGCTGAGGGGAGATATGATAGAGGTGTATAAATTAATGAATGGAGTGGAACGGATAAACGTGGATCAATTGTTTACGCTAGCAGAATATAGAAGGACTAGGGGACATGTAATGAAGCTACAGGGTAAACTATTTAAGACAAATAGGAGAAAATATTTCTTCACTCAACGTGTAATCAAACTCTGGAATCTGTTACCGGAGGATGTAGTAAGGGCTGTTAGTATAGCTGGGTTTAAAAAAGGTTTGGACAAGTTCCTGGAGGAAAGGTCCATAAACCACTATTAAAAAGGGACCCAGGATATCAATGCTTGGCCTAGTACAAGCACTGCAGAACCTGTGTCTTTTGGGGAAACTACTAGGTACGTATGACCTAGATTGGCCACTGTTGGAAACAGGATACTGGGCTTGATGGACCTCGGTCTGACCCAGTATGGCATTTCTTATGTTCTTATGTTCTTAAGTTGGCATTTTGCAAACCTGTACACTTACTACCACCAGTTACCTACAGAGGCCACTTCTTTAATTCATCTCACTTTGGAGGGGAAAATGAACAAGGATAAGTCCCTTCATTTCTCCTGTAAAGGACTGGCCAAAATGAGCACGTTTTAAAAACCTAAAATGCAGGGGGGAAGCTGCAAATCCCAACATGAACAATTCTGCTTATGCATGTGTATTCCCCACGGTGGTCATTTAGTACAGCGAACATGGATGTCTCATTTGGACATCTATCCCCACTATTCGCTCCCCTGCTGGCCCCAGCTAATGCCTCCCCGGACGAACAACGCCTTTGTACAGGGAAGCCTAGACGGGGGCAGGAGGTGCATTTCTGAGGTAGAGCGACGGCGGGGATAGGCGGGCCATGAACCCGGACATACAGGGCCGATTCTGAGGTCAACCCTGTATATCCGGGGCCATGAACATAGAGGGGGCCTTAATGCACTGCAGAGGTGGAATAAGTCCCCCTGGACGTCAGGGATCCTGCTCCCGGACTCAGTAAAAAAGGTAGGGGGTCAAGTTCCCAGCAGCCAGACCCTGGCCATGGGAGGCCAGATCGGGGGGTACAACTGCAAGGAATGAAGGAAATCGGTGGCGGCCGGCATTTGCGGCTCCTGAATGGAGCCACAATGCTATGGTGATGGGACGCCATGGCACTATGGCTGCATTCAGGAGCCTGACTGAGATAGTCGGGCATGGGGCTGGGTGTGCAGGTCAACTGGAATCGGGGCCTAGCCTGCACGTTAAGGCCATAGACCCAATTCTGATCCCGCAGGCACATCTAGCCCCTGTGGGATCAGAAAGCACAGTTACTTACCTGTAACAGGTGATCTCTTCACATATGGGTACGTCGGCGCCGACGGAGCCCGCACGGAAATGCTCCCCAGCATCCAATCAGAAGCCTTTGGGAGCATCCCTCGCGCCTGCACGGTGACTTCCCGCCTTTCCCACTGCCTCTCCTCAGTTGAGTTTCATAGCTGAGACAGAAGGAGAGCAAGAGGAAAGGAAATAGATAGATACAACTCCTAGGGGAGGTGGGTG
Source organism: Ichthyophis bannanicus (assembly GCA_033557465.1). Taxonomy (NCBI): domain Eukaryota; kingdom Metazoa; phylum Chordata; class Amphibia; order Gymnophiona; family Ichthyophiidae; genus Ichthyophis; species Ichthyophis bannanicus. The sequence continues at coordinate 28,652,645 of CM066036.1, read as the reverse complement.
GGTTGTGAAGACTAATTCCTGCTGTTCCGGAGATCACCTGTTACAGGTAAGTAACTGTGCTATCTCCAGGAACAAGCAGGAATGAGTCTTCACATATGGGGAATCCCTAGCTGTGGGTGCCAGGGGAGATCCCATAAAACGCGTGTCCCTGGGACAGGACGGCATTTCCCAAACCTGGATCTCCGGCATCCCCTGGGGGATGGGGAGGGTAGGAATTGAATAGAGCAGAGCTGTAGAGGAACAGCGAATCTAAAGACTACAGGGAAAAAGAGTCTTTAGAATGTATGTCAAGTATCAGTAGATATTTAATGAACTAGCACAATACAGAGCTTACCTACTGGATTGTAGAAAGTAGACAGGAGATGCAGTAGCGGAATCTTCAAGGTAACTCCACTGCAGTGAGGAAGAAGTTCCAATCTGGAATGGGCAGGTGACCCAGGTGTCAACTGGGGCAGGAGGAGATCGGCAGGCCTCCAATGAAAAGCTTTATGGGAAAAGCTGAGAACTCTGGTAGATACAGAGTCATAAACATTGAGGACTAACAAAAGAAAACTGACCGATCTGGAAAGTAGCCCAGTCCGGAGGGGAAGAGAGGGTATGGAAAAAAGCCCCTATTCCCAAGGAGAACAGAAGTGTACGCAGGAATACTGAAAATGTACACTGTCTTTCCTAGCTGGTAGGAGATAGGAAGACATTGAAGTTTGAGACTGCATAGAAAAGAAATGTATAACAAAAATAGAACCTGTTGACGTCACAGCAGTAATTGTTAGCATAACCAGTCCCAATTACCGAGCCGTATTATAATAGGCAAGTTGACTGTCAGGACCCCATAAGAAAAATAAAAACCTAAGCACCGACAGTCAGGGAGATAGGTTAGGCATAGAGCGCTATGGACATCTCCCAATATGCGCATACCTAGATATATATATATATAGATAAGTATATATATAAGGAAAGACACATATCTATACGTATGAGAAGATATATGTCTAGACAAGTGTGATACATATAAATCTACATATAGAAATGCAGATAGATATATGTACAGATAGAGGCGGGATGGCTGATGCCCACCCAGGGTATAAAACCATGTATGCACAGGAAAACAATTTTAAGAATGCATGCCCGCAAATGAGCCACAGAAACATTCACATGGGGATGTGATGGGAAAAATCCATCCCATAACAGGGGGTGAAACCCACTTGAAGAAATATAGAGGAGCTATTTCTGTAGGTCAGTGGAAGAACCAGCATGGTTGTGTGAAAACCAGAGGATAACAGCAGTCTGGTAAGAGCACCTCAGCAATACCTTAGGACTCTGATACGTCCGAAGGACAAGAAGAACGCAGAGACGAAGATACCAAAGTGACCCAGCCAAGGGGTTCAGGGGTATCATGTATGGCAAAAGAGTATGCGTTGTCCAAGCGGAGCAGAAAGCATAACGCCAAGCTGGAAGGAACAGGAGTATATTCCGGTCAGATTGGAAACTCCGTGGACACACACGTAGAAAAAACGTGTCTGCTAGATATGAAAGACCCTCAGAGACAGAGTTCAATGCTCTGTAGCAAGGGCCCATAGCAGAAAGCTGCTCTGAGGATTGCAGAGAGCATTGTGCAGGAGAATTATAGATAAAACTGACAGAGGTCAGGTGTGTTGCCATATCCCAGGAAAGATATGGCTAGAAGAAGATAAGCTGCAGCGAAGAGTATTAAGCAAGCTAGTTTCAAGTAGTTTGCAATGAGCACTAAGGTAAACCCTGGAACTCCTGCACATACAGCAACTGAACCAAACCACAGAGGGGATTCTCCTGCACGAAAACAGAGAGAAAACAGACAAAGGCAGCGGAGAGGATTTCCGTTTCTGTCTGATGAGATGTTCAGAGCACGCATTGAAGGAAAAACAAAAAAACAGGAAGAGAGGGGGTCGGAAAGTGGCTTACCCAATGGAAGGTCAGCTGAGGGAAAAAATGTCCATATGGGGCAGAACTATCATGGGATAGTTGCAACCTCCCTTCGTTGTAGTAGAATGGGAGAATTCAGTAACCCATGGACAAAAATACCCCAAGAGCACAGCATACTGGAAAAGAAAAAAACCAGTGTAGAGTTTGAAGAATAAACTTCCGCTGAGGATAAGTTAACTGTAGAGTGCAATACACAAGAACCTATGGGTGCTGGTTACTGGGTAGAGTCTGGAGACTTCAGACTAGGATGAGATGTCCCTTGCTTGGGTACACCGGGAGGATGGGTAGAAGAAGAATGAAACTTTCTCTTCTTCGGGATAGACGGTTTGGTAGGACATTGCCTACGTCCTGGGGAAAAAGAAGGCTTAGGATGGTTTCCAGAACCAGGGAAGTCAGTGGAGCAATGAGCAACCTGACGTAAAGCCTCTTTATTGAAGAGATTCTCTCCAGTACAAGGAGAATTACCCAATGTGTGTTGTGCCCATCTGCTCAAGTCTGAAGCCTGCAGCCACGCTGTACGGCGCGCTCCAATGGCAATAGCAATCTGCTAACAGACTCAAAAGAGTCTAGAGAAGCCCGGGAAAGAAACCAAGAGATATTTCTGCTATGATTAATAAGCAAGGAATAGTCAGAGGCCTTAGGTTCCGACAAAAAGGGAGACAAAAGAGATAACCTCTCTGTGACCTCCTGAAGCGTGAGACTCATATAAAAAATATATGAAATAATTCTTGAAGCCAACATAGAAGTTTGGAAGGTCTGACGTCCAAAGGCATCAAGTGCTTTAGATGCACAACCTGGTGGGAAAGAAGAATGCTTCTTCTTACTTCTGACCTTCCTCATTGCTGATTCCACTACAATGGAATGATGCGGAAGTTGGTTTTTCTGAAACCCCGGAGAGGGAGGCACCTGATACAGAACATTCATGGCTGTAGAAGGCGCAGGAACCTCTAAAGGTGATTCCCAAATCCTCAGAAGAAGGTCCTGCAAAGACTGATGCAAAGGAAGCATTATGGTTTCCTTTTCTGCAGGATCTTGGCCAAGAGTAGGACCAGGAATAGGGATGGCAAGAAAGGTTGCCATGTCAAGGAGAAATTCCTGAAAAGAAGGATCTCCCAGAGGAACTATTCCTGGGTAGGTTGAGGTTGAATGAGCAGAAGACCTACTGGACTGGTGCATAAAAGGAATCCTGCTAGATGGAGAACGATACTGACAGTTCTGATTCGAGGCAGTTAGTACTGCATCGTCGGTTCCCGGTATCAATTCCAAGCTAGGCATGGAAAAGATCGATGGCACCGATGGAACTGCAGGAAACGACATCGATACCGGTACCGGCATCGGGGACGGTAATGCCCTCCTAGCAGGCATCGGAGGTTGCCGAAGCGGCACCGAGGTAACCAGAGAGCTTCGGTGATTATCCCCGATACTGCATAGTCGGAGGCGACAAGGATCGGCTCCGAAACGCGTCGGAACCGAGTCATCTAGACTGGATATGGATTCCAGACTGGGCATCGAGACGAGCGTCGATGGTGGAATCGGCGAAGCCGCTACATGAAGGTCAATCGGAACCGTATCTATCGGCACCGAAGGCACCGAGGACGTCCGAGGACGACGCCCGGTGAAAAGAGGAACACCCGACACCGGCGCCGATGTCGGGGTATCGGCACCGCACGAAGCCGGTACACCCCCCCCTAAGCATGGCGCCCAGGACACCCGATGACGATCCCCGGTGAAGAGTGGAACACTCGACACCGATGCTGATGCCGGGGCATCGTTACCGCTCGACGCCGGTATCGACCCCGCGGTTGGCTGGGATACAGGAAAGCTAGACCGGGTCGTATCGAGCGGCCCTGAAGGCACCGAGGACTCCAGACGATGATCCCTGGTGAGGAGCGGAACACTCGACACCGGTGCCGATGCCGGGGTATCGGCTCCGCTCCAAGCCGGTACCAACCCCGCGCATGGCTGGGAAGCAGGAAAACCAGTCTGGGTCGAATCGATCGGCCCCGAAGGCACCGAGGACACCAGCTGACGATCCTTGGTGAGGAGTGGAGCACCCGACACCGGTGCCGATGCCGGGGAATCGGTACCGCCCGAAGCGGATACCACCCCCGAGCATGGCTCAGGTATGTTCTGTGAGGAGTGAACCCCAGGAACAACCTGAAACCCCGTAAATGCTTTGGAGCCCGAAGACTCCCGCCGGGGTCTTATTGCCAATGGGGTCTTGAGGGCAAGGCCGGAGCCGTCATCATGCTGGGCATGAGACTTGCCCTTCAAGAATCGGCTAGTCTTAACAGACTGTTTGTGGGTTACCTGATCCTGGAGAGAAGAGTAAACCGAGGACCTCACCCGAGGAGGAAAAACGGCATCGAGGGATACCCGAAAAAGAGAAGGTCTTCTCCCGATGCTAAAGCCCCATGGACCCGGGGAAAAAGGGTCAGGGCTCAAACAGGTTAGACACCAGGCATTGGAGTCTAAAAAGAAAACCAAGTCTCCACAGTGAGGGCACTTCTTAGGGGAAGAAGGCTCCATGTTGGAAAGGCCTAGTAGGCCTCAAAAGATAAAAGAAAAAACTGACGAGGAAATTATTTCTCGAAGGAAAAGAGAAGAATAAAGCACCGGTGGTACCGGTATCGGGGGAAGACAGCCGCGACCACACAAAACAAGAAAATAAGATTATAAAGAAAAAAGTTTCTGCGGTGACAGGAGGTACGTCCTGTTGGCTCCGCGGAAAAACGAAAACTGAGGAGAGGCAGTGGGAAAGGCAGGAAGTCACCGCGCAGGCGCGCGGGATGCTCCCAAAGGCTTCTGATTGGATGCTGGGGAGCATTTCCGTGCGGGCTCCGTCGGCGCCGATGTACCCATATGTGAAGACTCATTCCTGCTTGTTCCTGGAGATTCAGGTCTACCTCTGGGCGTCCTGCTTCTGGTTGGCCGCACAAGGGGCTGGATGGCCAGGTTGGAATGTGCCTCCACATGAAATGAGGAATACATGTATAGATTTTTGATTTGCCCAGGCCATGGCCCCAGCACGCTCCCTTGCATGTCCCACCTAGATGGACATGGAAGTGTACATTTATCCCTTTGTCAAATTTGGCTTTTGCACATGGATATGTATATCCACATGGAAATTGTGAATATGTCTGCTGCAAGTCTTATCATGGGAGTGAAAAATTAAGACCATTATCACACCAGCTCTAAAAAACGTGCACTGGCTACTAGTTACTCTCAGAATTCACTATAAAATTCTCTCTTTAATTCATAACGTAATACATTCCGGACAACAAGGAGCATGTTTACTAAAGATTATCACGTGTGTTAAGTGCCACTGTGCCAACAGAAATAAAAGGGCTGTTGCCACTTAACGTGAGCTAATTTCATTAATACATGTTAAAACCTTTAGCAAAGATGCCCCTAATGTATTTATCTGATCTATTAATCCCACACTTGTCCTCTCAAGGAACACTCAGACAGTATACAAATTGTCTTGCACTCTTCTTCGACCTTGGAAATGACAAGACACCCTGCTGTCTCTTTGCAACTAACTTACGGAACACATTGAGGGTCATTTTAAAAGTTTTAGTCATGATATGGATGTCAAAATCACAGAGACATCTATCTCCGTAGCCATTCCACAAATGACATTCTGAGACGTCTCGGGTGCAGGGACATCCAAGTAGGCAAGGGGTGTGACGGAGGAATGAACTTAAATTTAATTTAATTTAATTAACAGATTATTTATATACCACTCCTTCCATTGATCAGGTGCGGTTTCCATATAACAACAATAAACAGAGTGATCTGTTTTTACATATAACAATTTGTAGCTAGGTAATTACAGTTAACAAATAACAATTAACAATTAGTGAACTATGTTCTCAGTCAGTAAATGTTCTCAGTCAATCTCAGAAATGTCTGCAGGCACGTCCATGTTTATACCTGCTTCAGGCACAAATAGGCATCAGGAAAGTGCTTCTTTTCACCTTAAAACATCCAGAGTGTAGAGAAGATGGAGAATTAAGTGACTAGCCTTAGATCACAAAGGCCCACGCTAGGATTTGAACTCTGACCACTCTGCTCTTAAGCCACTATTCTAACCATTATGCTATTAGACACCTTGGTTCTGAAATACTATCCTGGGGACTTCTATATAGACGTTTGATACACGTGCAAATCAGGCACATCCACGTTTCTGAAATCGTGCCTGAACGTGCACGTGCCTGCTTTTCTTTTCAGACGTTCTGCCTTTTGTGAAATGTGCCTCATTACCACCAGATTTAAAAAGAGAAACACACCAAGCACACTTTAAAAAGAACCTTAAAACATTTTTCCTTTCCAGAGCATTTCTGGACTATAATTAAATTTATAGTACAGATTTTTCTTATTCTCCAACTTTTACCTTTTCTTTACGGACTATTTATTTTACTCAAGATTTTAGTCATTTTTTATCATTTCCACTTCTTCTCAAATTACTGTAAACTTATTTTTGGTTATGTCTTTATATTAAAATTTTAATAACGGAAACCACTTTTATTTATTTATTTAGCTGGATTTATATACCGCCTTTCTCCGGGTCAAAACGGTGTACACGAAACAAGATATATAATATTGGTTACATTGAAACAACTGAATTTTTGCTAGGCCATAAAAAAGCAAGAACTAAACTGAATGAAACTAACTCCCAATGTGTAATAATCAAACTCCTCATTCAATTTCACAACCATTTCTTAGCATAGGCTCTTCAGGAAATATTAGCATGTCAGTGTGGACGTAAGTTTATCTGATGACATGTCTCGTTCTCAGGTGGAGCTAATTAACACTTATTTATTTATTTATTTAGCTGTATTTATATATCCCGCTTTTCACCGGGTCAAAGCGGTCAATTGGGGGATACATTTAACACGAGGGGATATGAGACACATACGCTAACACTTACAGGGAACATGGGCAATGGAGGGTTAAGTGGCTTGCCCAAGACCACAAGGGGTGCCTATAGGACTAGAAATCCCAGTCCCTCTGGCCTGAGATTGCTGTCCCCAGGTCAGACTTGAACCCCCGGCCTTCTGGCCTGAAGTACCTTGTCCTAACCACTAGACCACTCCTCCCTACTTTAGCTGATTCAGCCTGTAGCGGTCAGGCGTTTCTTTAACACCGGCTGTCGTGGACAAAATATAGCGGATATTCGGTGGCATTTGTTTTGGCTAGCAGCTGCCGTTGCAGATCCTGTATTTGTGGTCAGCGCTATCAGCTACCTGGACAGTGGCTGTCCTAAGTCATGCAGCTACGTATCCGGATAGTGCTGCTGTAGCACAGAGTTCAATCCAAAATTCTTTTGCTTACATTCAAAGTACTCAAAACAGGATTCCCTATTCCACTTTCTAACGTCATTATACCTCATATGCTAATTAGAGCTTTACGCTCACTTCAGGATCGCTTCCTGGTAGTCCCTCCTCTGTCTAAGGCACGTTTGGAGACCACCAGAAATGTGGCTTTTTACATTTTAGCACCCTAACTCTGGAATGCTGTTCCCAAGTACTTACATCTGGAACCAAATTGGGCTAAATTTAATTCGGGATTGAAAGCTTATTTGGGGAGGATTAAGACGTGCGAGGCATGGCTATTACTCTTGTTTCTGTCTTAATTTGTTTTAAGTATTTTTTTATTGCAAACCACTGTGATATTTTTTGAATGGTGGTATAGCAATGACTGTAATAAACATAAACATAGAAACTAATATAAACATAAACCCTTCTGAATACTGGGCCCACTGTGTTTACCAAGGACATGCCAGAAAAAGTTCTTTGCAAGGAAGATGACTATACTGTAGATAAGAACTGGGTTGCAGTTATCTTTGCAGCGTTATGCTTAATATTTTGTTCTGTAACTGGGTCTGGAATGGCTAAAATATTTTGAAAGCCTTAAAGGTCAGCATGTCCTGGGCTTACGGCCGAGATATTTCACAGTCCCACCAAAGGATTAGACGACAGTTATGCAATGTCTCTTACATGAGTTGGCAGGTAAAGATCAGAAATAGTCCCAGAGTCAACGTCAATTGTATGAAATCCCATTGCTGAGCCATAAATGACCTTTAGCCTCTGTCCATTTTCAACGGTCAAATCAACTGATAGTGGTTTTTGAGGAAGGGAGACAAATGACTGTGAAGAAAATAAACAATTACACACCTACATAAATTATCACAATTTTCCATTACAATTCACATTTTTAAAGCAATTTGGAATGTTCCCACCAGCCAGTCGGTAACAACCTTTCATAAGCAATATCTAAGACCTGAAGCCCCATTGTAGATTTCAATATAAAAACAATGTAAAAGGTCCATTCAAAATCACAGTTTTAAGGGAAGGAGGCTGCCTTGCTTAAGAGATCATTCAAATAAATAATTGTTCCCATTGAGTAGTGCTGACCTAGATAGACTGGACATCTGCTCTAAGTTTTCCTCACACGTGCATGTTGGCACCAATTCCTTCAGCTCCTCCTATAAGCTTCTAGAATGGCCAAGGCATACAAATAGCATTCTGGTATAGGCATCAGAAAGGGGTGGGCCGCATGAGCCCTGACCCCACCAAAACGTCACTGCTGAGATCACGGTCTTTCACTGTTTTGGCTCACAGGGATCCAATCTCCCATGGACAGAAGAGCACTGTGATCGTGGCAAAGATCCCTCCTGTCTGCCTGCATGAGATTGGATCCCCATGGGCAGACACGAGGGGAAGGCCGGCGATCGCAGCTTCATGCAGTTTGGCTGGCCTAGAGGCAGAGCTTGCCCACCCCCCCCAAAGGAAAAGGGTGTTCCGCTACCCCTTCATTCTGGGACACTTTCTTCATCAGCTCCAATATGAAATAAAGTCCCCACTCACTATGCCTTTTCCTGTTTAAAACAGACTCTTTAAACTGCTCAAGTATAACAAGCAGACTGATTCATGCCTAGTCTTCTGCAACTTTATTGACCGCAGGACACTCTTAAATCCTGCATTTTCTAAATCTAATATCTGCATTTTATCAGGGCCGGCCCAGGGTTTCTGCCGCCCCTCCCCCAGCTGCTGCTGATTCCATCTTGGGAGGGGGAGGCGGGCAGTGGCAGCATTTCCAAAAGTGGCGGCTTTTTGCTGCCACTTTTGGGAATACTGCTGCTGCCGCCCACCTCCCCCCCCCAAATGGAATCGGTGACAGGTGAAAGGGGGGAGGGCAACATGGCTGCCCATGTTTGCTGCCATCGCACAAGTTTGCTGCTGCCGCCAACCCGGGCCTGCTGCCCTAGGCAGCCACCTAGCTCACCTAGTGGACGAGCTGGCCTTGCATTTTATATAAAAAACATCTCTGCACACAAAGGCAGATTTAAGGACTATTCAATAGTCCATCTACATTATGGACCTGATTTGATAACAGGTCACCTATGTGAGAAGTCCAAAGAGAAGCCTATTTTGCGAGGGCTAATTGTATAATTTATAAGCATAAAATGCAAATGTGTGTGCCAGAATTTGTGTGCTATAAAGGCTGGTTCTGAGTGCCTATTTTATAAAGGCACATAGGCATCTCTGTCGCTTTTATAAAAGAATCAATCCTGGAGCATTCCTTGATATATCGCTGGAATACTATAGCAACGAATGGGTTAAATGAGATTGAATGGATGATCCTGACTGGAAGTGGATTGGATACTCAGACCATGTGCTGCTTTATATACTATCGATACCATTTTTTTTAACCGCAGGAAGACGCCAACAGTGTGGCTATGGCTGAAGAGCTGAGATGAAGAGCCGTGGCAAGTCATGCAGTTTAATGGGAACTTCATAGTTTTTGTGGACGAGGAATATGAATTTGAAGAGTACATCCCTGATGCATCCCTGTGTTGGAGTGTGACAGGTTTTTTAAAGTGGCTAAATGGAATATGATACTTTAGAAGTTTATGAACTATACTGAGGACCTCTTGAAAAATTTGCTCTATTTGGACCGATTTGGTATATACGACTATTTTGCCTTCTGCCGTTGTACGCTTACTTTTGAGGTCCACATATGAAATATTTTCTAGTGAATCACGGTCGGGGTCTGTATTTATGTATAATTTTGGCCTTTATAAAACAGGCTTAAACTAGGCACCTCTATGGGCTTCCCACATAGACATCCAGTTATAAAATCAGGCTCTACACACAAAGGCAACATAGGCACCTATGTACCAATATCAAGTAGCTCCAGTGGCTGCATATGCGGACGCTCACCTGCTCTGAAGTTGGCGTAAATGTGCTCGGCTATTCTAAGCATGTACTCGCATAGTTTATCGAAAATATACACCTCTCAGAACTCTGCTCCAGCTCTGCCCAAACTGTGCCCCAGTGAGCACTACACACAACACCCATAAATATGCACCATCTTGTCGCTGTGCATATTTATGCACACGCATAGTGCCACACAATTTTACAAACAGCCTTTTCTGCATGTAAAACTGGCTGTCCATGCAGAAAACCCTTTATAAAATTAACCTCCACTAGTATTTCTTTTAGTGAGTGCACAGTGCACGTTTTGGGGGAGTGTGGAGGAACCAGCTTTTCGCCAAGCACTCAAATATATAGCTTGTGTGTTTCAATCTCATCCAAAAAGGCAACTAACTGTGGCACTTTTGTGAATATTTTTTGCTCAACGCTGCTTTTGCTGTGTGGTGGAATTGGGAAAGATTTTGCATGAACCTTATTTGGCTGCATATGCCCGCATAAGATAAGTCACTTTTTCCAAGCTTTCTTTTCCCCTGTTCTGGATTCTGACCCTTACCCTCTGCGCATCAAAATCAAGACAATAATGCATTTGCTTTTCTAAGATTTGAAGAATGGTTAATTGAAATAAACTGACTTTTGGATTTGTGGTAAAATGGGGTTTGCAGCAGCAGGCAGTTGAAAAAAACAACGCATATGCTGCAGTCTTTTCAAAGCCGGTGTGTACTGAATGATAAAAGATACGATCATATATTTTCTTCCTATACCAAATAAAGGAAGATCTTAAAAATCTGTCATAATAAGCAAAGGATTTTACACTTTGGTTACATTTGCCATGTACCTGCACGGTTGGCACATTTTACCCAAAAATGATAACCAGCTCACCTTGAAGGCCATAAATTTGTGGTACGGTTTTGGTGCCCAGGCATAAACTTCAACTGAATTCTTCAAAGCAATAACAAGAAATTTTATCCTTTCATATTTAACTGTAAATAAGAAAAGAGAGAATTTCCCAGTCATTTGATTGGTTACTAAGGCTATACCTGACTTATGTACTAACCGTGATGGTGACGAGCTTTATGAAACTAACGAGGTGAAGAATATGGAAGTGTTAACATGAGCGCATTCAAGATAAAGGGCAGCTCAGACTTCTCCATTCTAGCAAGCCTGACGTGAAAGAGCTGGTTAACATGAAGGTCTTTCTGGGCATCCATCTGAGTCAAACATGAGACTCCATAACCCTCCTGACACCCCTTATCTCCCCAAAGACATGATCACGTTGCTGGGTCCTTGAAACCTCCACCCCCCACAGCCCACTTGTTTCAATGTGGCACCCCCTAAACCAAACTTAATTCCAAAACCTTCAAACTCTGTGCTGGTAGAGAAGGAAGCTATTTTTATCTCTTGTCAGCCATAAGCCAAAATCAAAATGTCACTACAGATACGCTGACCTGCTCATACTGCAGGCGGGTTTGTGTCAGCAATGACATTTTGCTTCCGGCACTGCAGTCAGCAGGAGGGAAACTAACTCCCTCCTACTAGCCAAGATTTCAAAGAGTTTGGGGGTGGTCTTTGGGCTAGAGGGTGCATTTAATCTGTCAAGGGAGAGAGAGGGGTCTTGGATACCCCTTGTTAGCACATGGGCAGTGGGGGATTCTGAAGGCTTGAATTAACAAAACCTAAGACCACTCACAATAGGTATACTGCGCGTAAATAGCCCATGTTAATGCCAATTAGTACATAGGCACAAAGGAGAAAATTTCATAAAGACATTAATACATGAATGTGGCAGTTTATGTGCATTAATAGTCTCTTATAAAATACTGACCACTATAAACATATGCACTTTGACAGGAAGGCATGTGCTTTGCCGGTAAGTGTAGTTGGGCCCGTGTTCTGGATGAAGTATGGGGCAGGTAGCAACTAGGGGTATTGATTATAAAATAGTTTACATACATACTTGCAAATTTTACATGCTGTTATTTATACCCTTTATCGAGGTGTAAATGTCTTGCCTTACGTTAGGGCGCGATCTCTGCCACTTAGAGCAATGTTTAGAAACATGACGGCAGAAAAAGACCACATGACCTAACTAGTCTGCCCTTCCATATCAACTATTACAATAGTCCCCTTTTTTCCTTTAGAGACAAGAAGGCGCCTACTTGTCTTTATAAAATAGCCTTAAAATAGGCATGTTTTGACCATCTTAACCGAGATGCCCTCTTATAAAATGACCTTCTAATGCTTAAATATTTCCTGAAACCTCTTGTTTTATTTATTTATTTTATTTATTTAGATATCTTTTATACCGCCTTATCAATAAGCACAGGTACACTACCAAAAAACTTCCTCCAGTTTTGCAACTGATTCCTATAGATTTTGGGGTGCTGAATCCAGGAAAAATAGCCAAAATGTTCCATCACGTCACGTTTTCTTGCAAATTTAAATTTCTTACCCATATAAGGAATGTTCACATAATTTCTTTTTAGCCGACTGCAGTTTATTTTCTTGGCCCAAAATAGAGGTTGTAATGGTTAACTAACTAGAAACACTCCCTCATGATATTTTAGAGTGTTTTGTATTCATTTTATACATTAACAGGACAATTGGGAGGCGGGGGGCTAAATCCAGTACTCGCGCTGGCGCATGTTCTTTCCTGTTTGCCTCGCCTCGTTCGCTCGCTCAAACACGGTGGTTGCGACATGAACGTTCCTGTCAAATTTCAGTTTCTTGCAAGTTCATTATTACCTTTTGTTTGCTCAGTCGTAATCCAGCTTTATTCCGAAGTGGTTCACTACAGTTGTAGTTTGCAGTGCTGTGTATTTGTGATGGCTCACAGAGCCAGAGGTTGCGTCAACTCTCCGGACAGTTTTTGTTTTATTTGTGGGGAATATACCGTGAAAAAGCGGCAGAGGAACATTTCTGCATTTATTAAAAAAGTATATTTCGCCTATTTCGGTTTGAAGTTAGGCGTTCAAGACAAACCGTGGGCTCCTCACAAAGTGTGCAAGACATGTGAGGAAGATCTACGCTTATGAATGAAAGGTAAAAAAGCATTTCGTTTCGGAATACCTATGATGTGGCGTGAACAAAGAGACCACAGCAGTGACTGCTATTTTTGCTCTTGCATTGTGAAGGGATACAACTTAAAAAATAAGAACGTAATAAGTTACCCCAACCTTCCCTCAGCAATTAGGCCTGTACCTGAACCACCAAAATCTTTGGATCATATTTGTGTGGACGGTTCTGATCATGATGAGACTCATCAGATGGCTTTTCCCGATGAGTCCAGTACTTCCGAGTTTGAAACTGAACCAGATCCGAAACCTGAACTTTTCTCTCAAGCTGAATTGAATGATTTAGTCCGGGATTTAGGACTCCCAAAAGATGCTGCCCAACTGCTAGGTTCTCGGCTTAAACAGAAAAATCTATTGTCACCAGGAACAACTTTTTATTGGTACCGCAACCGCGAGACACAATTTTTGAAGTATTTCAGCAAAGAGGAAGATTTGGTATTTTGCAACGATATATACGGAGTGATGGAAAAGTTTAAACTCAAGTATGATCCTGCTGAATGGCGGCTGTTCATTGATTCGTCAAAAGACAGCATAAAAGGTGTTCTTCTTCATAATGGCAACACATTCGCTTCAGTTCCTATTGCTCACTCTGTTATTCTCCAAGAAAAATACGAGAATTTGGCCCTGATTCTTCAGAAGATTCGTTATGATGAGCATAAGTGGATGATTTGTGGAGACTTTAAAATTCTATCCATGCTATTAGGGCAGCAATCCGGTTTCACCAAATATCCCTGCTTCCTTTGCTTGTGGGATAGCCGGGCCCGCGACCTACATTGGGGGAAAAAAAGACTGGCCAATTCGGGAGTATTTGAGACCCGGTGAGAAAAATGTTCTTCATGAGAGCTTGGTACCTCGTGATAAAATTCTATTACCACCTCTCCACATTAAGTTGGGTCTCATTAAGCAATTCATCAAGTCCCTTCCAAAAGATGGTGAGTGCTTTCGGTACTTTTGCTCAAAGTTCCCCCGACTTTCTGAAGCAAGGCTAAATGAAGGAGTGTTTGTTGGCCCTGATATAAGGAAACTCATTTCAGATGGAGCATTCGCTGAAACGATGTCTGAGAAGGAAAAAGAAGCCTGGGATTCCTTCAAGGATGTTGTTCTCAAATTCTTGGGGAACAGGCGGGATGAGAACTATAAGGATATTGTTGCCAGGATGCTCAATGCCTTCAAAGAACAGGGCTGTAACATGAGTCTGAAAGTCCATTTCTTGCACTCCCATGTGAACTACTTTCCCGAAAACCTGGGGGCGTACAGTGAAGAACAAGGTGAAAGGTTTCACCAGGACATCAAGGACGCAGAGAGAAGGTACCAAGGAAGATGGAACACCACTATGATGGCTGATTTCTGCTGGTTGCTGCTGCGGGAAACCCCAGATGAAAAATACGCCAAGCAGCGCACCAAGAGAAGCATTCGGGGGAAGAAGAAACTGGCCCACCAGGAGATTGATTGACCCAAGAATGGCTTTAAAATCTAAACTGTGTTGACAAATATCGTGTTTTTACTAAACTTTGAAATAAAAATTTGCTAGTTATTACCACAGTGTCGGATCTCATTTATTAGAATTTTATTTTCACACCATCGGGTGTTTGTCTTCATGTTTTGCAATGGTGCGGTTTGCGTTTTCTATTCTTACATACATACCTGTACAACATTTTTTGCACATTTCTTTGCTTTGCTTTGTGTCTAACCTCACTCTTATATGCTCAATGTTTGTGCACATGTATGTGGCTGTTTTAAGTGCAGACAATTTTGCTACCATCACAGTGTGTTTTGTTGACATTACTCTATTCTTATGTGCTGCCTTGTTACAATTTTCTTCATTCTTATTTGAATAACTACTAAACAATTAGTATAAAGAATTCATCCAAGAAACTTTTATCTCGATCGCACTCAATCTGAAACGTTCACCTCAAACTGCTAACCCAATGTAGCAAAAAATCTGTACGTGATAGAGCAAATTGGTTACCAGATTTGGATTCAGCGCACCAAAAAACGTAAAAATCAATCGAAACATTAGAGGCAGTTTAAAAAAAAATTTTTTTAGTGTACCTGTGAAAGCGGTTTACAGAGAACTTTTAAAGGGAACAGTGAACACAACTAAAATATTGATTCACATTTTGTACAGAGTAATTCATAGGAACTTATTACAATCATAAACATATTTACTGAGAGATTGTGAGACAGTTTACATCATTACGTTTGGGTTAATTACATTGTTGTCTGCAGGAGAGAGTGCCTGTTTGGTAAGTGTTGAATATTTTCATTTACGCTGGTAGAGCATCTGTTTCTGTTTGTAGATTTCCATAATACTCTGAAAAGAGTAATGTCTTGATATTTTTCCGGAATGTGGATAAGTCATTTATGTTTCTTACTACGGCTGGGAGGATGTTCCATAGTGTGGGGGTATAGAAAGAAAAGGCTCTGTTGCTTGTTGACCGATTGGTCCGTCTGAATTCAGTTGGGATGGCCAGGGAGTTTTGAGTAATTTCTCTTCTTTTTCTGTTGTTTGGGATCTTGTTGATTAGAGTTGCTAGATGAGATGTGGCTATGTCATGGATTAGTTTGAAAGTGATGATCAGGTTTTGCACTGGATTCGTCTGTGTATGGGGAGCCAGTGTATTTGTCTCTTAATAGGAGTGATATATTCAGATCTCTGAGCCCTTTGTATTACGCGAGCTGTAGTGAGTTGTGGCATCTGCAGAGGCATCAGTGCGTGCTTAGGTAGTCCCTGCAATATACTATTGCAGAAGTCGACATGAGGATAGATCATGGCTTGTAAGACTGAATGGAAGTCATATGGTTCTAGCAAAGGCCTCAGATGGTGTAACATTCTTATTTTTCTGTAGATGACTTGGGTTGTGTTGCTAATGTGGGATGCTAGGTTTAGGTGTTGGTCTAGAATGATATCTAGATACCTTACTTCGTTTTTTACTTCAAGGGTGGTGTCATTTACTTTAATTTTTTGCGGGGGTTTGAATTCTTTGTTTTTGGTAATAAAAAGAACTTCAGTTTTATTGAAGTTTATTTTGAGGTTTTGTGACCAGAGACATTGTGAGGCTTCATTAAAGCATTTTACTATTTGCTGAAAGTCAGGGTTGTCCATATTGCTCAGGAGATACATCATTATGTCGTCCGCGTAAATGTGATAATGCACTTTATGCTTTTGAAACACGTTGCATATTGGCTGAAGGAAAATGTTAAAAAGCAAGGCAGATAACAACAAGCCTTGGGGGATACCTTACTGTTAAGTATATGTGGTAGAGCTGATCTGTCCAATTTTTACCTGCTAGGTGCATTTTGTTAGGTAGGAGTCAAACCATTGAAGGGTATAGCCAACAATCACAAGCTGTTTTCAGTCTTGATAATAAGATGGTATGGTTAAGGGAGTCGAACACTGCAGCTATATCGAGGAAGAGCAGTATAAAGGCTTGTTTGGTACTTGGTATTCCTTTAATGAGATTATCAAACAAGGCCAATAGGAGTGTTTCCACTTTGTGATATGGTCTAAAACCATATTGCTGCAGGTCTACGGGGGCATGAGTATCTAAGTGGTTTTGTAATTGCTGCTGGATGATCTTCTCAATTATTTTCACCATAAATGGTAGGCTTGAAATAGATCGGTAGGAGTTGGGGTTGGTTTTGTCTAATGAGTTCTGTTTAAGAATTGGTCTAATCGAAGCTCCCTTTAATGCTACAGGCATATGTCCACAGGCTAGTGAGAGGTTTACCATCTTAAGTATGTATGGCGCCATTTCTGTTCATGTCACTTTTAACAAGCTGACAGGGCATGGGTTGGTTGTGGATGTGGTGATGTTGATGGTCATAATGATTTTATCAAGGTGTTCTAAGTTGTTTTGAGAAAGCGAGTGCCATGGAGTGATGTTACTGTTGGTTAGGATGGAGGGGGGCAGTGTAGTATCTGATTGAGATCGCAGTTTGCTCATGTAATGGTTGGCCAACACCTGGGAGTTGATTATGCTTGCACCATCCTCCTTATTATGGGAACTTGTCAGGAATCTAACAATCCCAAAGAGCTCCCTTGGACGATTCAGGAACTTTTATAATAATTTGGTGTGGTTCTCTTTTTTTGTATTTGTTTATTTTTTCTTGGTAGGTCTGGGAGGGTGTGCATGTAGGTATTTCTGTCCTCCGGAAGCTTTGTTCTTCTCCATTTTCGTTCTAAGCTTCTTAGTTTTCTCTTTATTATTCTAAGTTCATGTGTGTACCAAGTATTTTGAACGGGTGTGGTGATTATTTGTCTTAGGTGGGGGAGGGGGTACATGCTGCATTGTTGATAAGAGTTCCAGTTATCAAGCAAGATGGCGCTAGTAACAGATGCCCACTGACCTCTCTGCTGAGTCTCTTACCTTGCTTTTTTCCTCGTTGCTTTGAGCATGCTCCTACCCTATGCCGCATACCGGTAGGAAGTGCAAAGCTAAGCTCTAGTCGGTGAAAGCTCCAGGTGGCAAGAGGACAGCGGTTTGTGGGCCCATGGATTCCTTCGTGTGCCCTGTGGTGAGGGGAGTATCAGCTCCGGAGGATCCTCTGGATATGCCGGGGTGGAAGGAAGGTCCCTGCCTATCAATGGGTCGGAGGTTTCTCTTAGCCCGGAGTGCCATTTACTGCCGGAACAGCCTGTAGGTGGAAACCTGCATGGAGGCATGGGAGTGAGTGTGCAAGTTACGGCCAGCTCACTTCCTGTGCAGCAGTTGCAGTTGCCTAGCCACAGAGGTGTTAACCAGGAGCTGGGTTCTTTGGCTAAGTGTTCCAGCATGGTGGGGGAAGATTTGAGAGGCTCTTCCATCTCTGCAAATTCAACCAGAAGTGATGTTTTCTCCGGCTTTTGAAGGTACTGGTCAAGATCTTGAGGCTGTTAAGGATTCCATCTGCACTTTGGTGAGGCTTATGACATTTACAATGGAAAGTCTGTGGAAAGTCTTTTCCTCTATGCAAGTTAATTTTTCTTCTCAGCTCCAGACTATTTCTCTGCAGCTCAAGTCATTTGGGCAGCAGTTGGTAACTTATGAATCTGGTCAAGTTAATATTAATGCTAAAGTTGCCTCCTTGGAGCGTCATCTGGAGCATGTACATGAGGCTACCCAAACTTTGTAAAGGATTCTGTGGTTTTACATAGAAAGCTGGAATTTTTGGAGAATTCTGCAAGGAGTCGTAACCTATGAGTGTTGAATTTTCCCAAGGTCCCTGCTATGTTGGCCTTGGAGTTGTTTAAGAAGTTTTTGACCTCTACATTGAAGGTTTCGGCTGAATCCCTACCGCCTATATCCAAAGCTTTCTATTTACCTACTGCTAAGATTAGAGCTGTGGACAACTTGGAGAAGTCTTTCCTGGTTTCATCTGATAGTCTGGACTTGCCTACTTTTTTGGAGAGGTCTCCTTCTGATCCAGGGATGACAGCTACTTTATTGGTTACCTTTGCTTTAGAAGCTGATAGAGATTGGCTGTTGAAAGTATTCTTTAGATCTCCCAGTAAAGTGTTCATGGATTCTCCTATTAGGATTTTTCCTGATATATCCAGGGCTACACAAAAGAGGAGGAGACAGTTTCTACTTTATCATCCTGGGGTGGTTCAGTTGGGTGAGCTTTTCTATTTACGTTTTCCTTGTAAATGTCTGAAGTTGGCTGGTCACAGCTACATATTCTTTGATCCATCTCAACTGGCCTCCTTTATTTCTTCTAGATTGGCTTGTATGCAGGTTTCCTCCTCACTACCTCCCCTTGCTAGTCCCACCTAGTTAGGTGGGATAGCTACGGTGATATATTATGTATCCCCCCCCCCTTGACATCTGTTTATTTCCTTTATTGACTATGTAAGAATTTTTCTGTTATATTGTGACCTGTCTTACTTCATTTATTGTGGACTTGTGGGCCTGGATTGTATAGTTGTATTTCTTCATTTTTTTAGGCTTTTCCTGTTTGCTTTGTATATTTTCAACCTGGCTCTTTCTGTACAAGATATTTTTCTTGTTTGTTTTGAGAAATTGCATAAATAAAAAAAAATACCCCCCCCCAAAAAAAACAAAACAGTTCCAGTTATCTAGCAGTTCATCCAGGTCATTTGAATCAGAGTTAAGTTGTGGTAGCGTTTCCTTTAAGAATGTGTCTTTGCTAAATTGCTTAAAGCATGGCTGTGTGATGATATTTCTGTGTTGCATATTTATGGTGAGTTGTTTTTGGATTTTGAATTTGAGTATAACATGATCTGTCCAAGGCACAGATTGTGATGAGGTCAAAGGGTTAGTTCCATTAATTAAACCATTGGGTAGGAATATTAAGTCTAGTATATTGCCTTTTTCGTGTGTGGGCATGTGAACTATCTGTTGAAAATCCATACCTTCATGGCTTTAAGAAAAGAGTCTGCATGATTGCCAGGTATGGATGCTAGATTAACGTCACCCAGGACTACTATCTGTTTACTGGTTGGGGTGCTTGTGCATATACTGTAGTTTCCAAAATGTTGGTTAAACTGTTTGTATCTGGGGATGGGGCCCTATAGATGAGACATAATATATATTGCTTGGTTTCAATTATTAGGCTATCTAGGCCCTCCACACGTATGGCCTATGATGTTGTGGCATTTAGGTCTTCTTTGATTAAGGTCAGGACTCCTCCTCCACGTTTAGCTTGCCTAGGGGTGTGGAATATCTCAAAGGAGGGTTATCTGAGCTGGTTTATTAACACAGCGCCTGTATATCATAGCCAGGACTCTGTGATGAAAAAAAATGTCAGGGTTATGTTCATATATATAATCTTGCAGCAGGACAGGTATTTTATTCTCGACTGTTCTTGCATTAACTAAACTGCATTTTACGTCAGACTGGGATACATTTTCTTTATCGTTATGTTGTACTGGTTGCCATATAGTGTAATGTGAATGAGTCTGCTGTTTGGTCTATAAGTTGTTCAATTGAGTTTGTGTCGTGGGATAAGTAGGTTAGTACGTGGATGGTACGCTATGATAGGGATATTGTGATAGTATTGAGTGGGAGTGTAGGCAGTTAAGTGTGTTACGTGCGTTAGTAGTAGGGCTGCTACGATTATAGTATACAATCCAATACTTTTTTATTTCCAATTGTTTAGCACGAGCAGGTTGAGAAATTTTAAACTGCTAGCAGTAGTATAAATAGTGCAGTGATCAGTAATTTCATCTATGCATCTTCCTATATGTATCTGAACAGTACTATGCACATCTCGTAGTGCTGTAGAAATAAACCAACTTGTGGATTTGTGGAAAAATGTGATAAGCAGTAGTAGTTAGATGAAGAAAACTATGCACATGCTCCATCGTTTTTGGATGTTACCAAAATCTGCAATAGGGCAGATATTTATGTATGTATTTTATTTAGTTGCATTTATATCTCGCTTTTCACCGGATCAAAGCGGTTTAGCACAAAAAGGGGGGGGGGTACAATAATCATCTTGACAGAGAGAGGGGGAGGGTCCAGCACCTGGGGGGGGGGCAACATTGAAGATTTAGACAGAGTGTAACAGTACTAGACTTTAAACGTGAGTCTCTCAGTTGGGCAGGTCAGATACAGCTTGATTGGGAGGCTGATAGAAAGTAGGCAGTTAGTGAGAGGTGTCCATCCCAGGCCCAAGGTATTCACGAAACCGGATGGTTTTTAGCTGTTTCCTGAATGTGGGGAGATCTCTGATTCATATCTGGTTGGGGAGGGAGTTCCAGAGGGAGAGCGCCTATAGTTCAAATGCCCTTTTGCAGGCTTGTTGATTGAACTTTGTTCATTCATGAGGGATGGTGAGGGTGACCAGATATCCAGGAGGGAGTAGATAATATGAGAAGGGATCTAGCAAAGCATGAAGAATGGTCGAGAATTTGGCAGTTCAGATTTAATGCTAAAAAATGCAGGGTCATGCATTTGGGCTGCACAAATCTAAGGGAGTGGTACAGTATAGGGCGTTAAGTACTTCTGTCCATGAGAGAAGAGTGGGACCTGGGGGTGATTGTTTCTGATAATCTTAAGGTGGCTAAACAGGTGAAGGACAGCACAGAGGTGGGTGCACAGGGAGAGGAATGGCCAGCAGGAAGGAGGTGCCTTTCTATAAGCCTTTGATGAAACCTCATTTGGAGTAGTGTGCGCAGTTCTGGAGACCACACCTTCAAAAGGATATAAACGGGATTGAGTTGGTGCAGATGGCGGCATCAAAATGGTCCGTGTTTTTTGTAATAAGGCATATGGGGAAAGAGTGAAAACTCTCAATATGTACACTTAAATACCTCTGTGGCATAACTGTAAAGGAGGAGAGCCTCTTTCAAATGAAAGAAAACTTTGTAATGAGGGGGCACAGGATCAAGGTGAAAGGGATACACTCAGTAGAAATTTGAGGAAATATTTCTTTCTTATGGAAAGAACATTCCAATTCGAGGCTGGAACTTTTTCTTTAACTCTCGTAGCTTTAGGAAAGCCGATCTTGTTCTTCCTCTAATAGTTTCTGCTTCTATTTCCTTGCAAGTGTCATTGTAGTACTTTTCCTTGTCCTGTCTTGCTGCACGTTGGAAATCTCTGAGTTCTGCGATTGTCTGTCTTTCTCCTCTGGCTTTAGCTTCTCTGCGTTTCTGGGCAATTTTCAGAGTTTCTTCCGTCATCCATTTTGGCCGTTTTTGGTTTTTCACCTTTTGTAGAGACTTCTCGCTTTCTTCCAACACAACCTTCTTGATGTCATTCCATAACTCTTCCGGAGCTCTGTCATTTGTATTTAAAGCAGCAAATCGATTTTGCAGGCAGTCTTTAAATTCCAGTGGTATATTCTCAAGGTCATATTTTGCTGCATTCATGAGTGGTTTGCTCTTTTACAACTTTAACTTGAGTTTGCATACTAGTAGTTGATGATCTGTACCACAGTCAGCTCCAGGTTTTGTCTTTGTTGATGTTATAGAACTTTTCCATCATTGACTTCCACAGATGTAGTCAATTTGATTTTTATATACAATCCATTGGGTGAAGTCCATGTGTACAGTCGCCGCTTGTGTTGCTGGAAGAAGGTGTTTGAGATGAATAGATCATTGGTCTTTCAGAATTCTATCAGTCTTTCTGTTGCCAAGTCCATATTTTCCAACTACTTTGCCGCCTTCTTTGTTGCCAACTTTTGCATTCCAGTCACCCATGACTATCAGGATATCCTGTTTACATGTTCTGTCAATTTCAGCTTGTACTTGTTTATAGAAATCTTCAATTTCATTTTCTTCTGCAGCTGTTGTTGGGGCATATACTTGAATTATAGTTGTGTTGATAGGCAATCCTCGTAGACGAATAGAGATTAAGCGTTCGCTGACTGCATTGTATTTCATTACAGTTCTTGCAAGTTTCTTCTTTATTATAAATGCAACACCATTTCTTCTTTCTCTTTCATTTCCAGCATAGTAGACCATGTGATCATCTGATGCAAAGTGCCCGATGCCAGTCCATTTCAGTTCGCTGACACCCAACAGATCAAGTTGTACACGTTCCATTTCATTCTTGACCACCTCCAACTTCCCTTGGTCCATGTTTCGTACGTTCCATGTTCCAATGCGTAAGACATCTTTACAGCTTCTGACTCTCATTCCATGCGCAGCTACATCAGCAGTCAGACTTCCCGAGGGCTTTGATCCAACCACATCATAAATGCTGGCTTTACTCTGAAAAGTCTTCAGCTCTTCCCCAGTAGCTAGTTGAGTGCCTTCCGACCTGGGGGTCTCATCTTCCAGCACCATAGCACAATTTGTTTTGTTGTAACTATCCATTGGGTTTTCATGGCAAGATACAGAAGTAGATTGCCAGGCCTTTCTTCCGCGCAGTTTAAGTTTGGTGGTGTTGCCGTTGTCACAAAAATGTGATCCTCCGCCGTCAACACTATCCCATTCTGCTGCTGCCATAAGAACATAAGATATGCCATACTGGGTCAGACCAAGGTCCATCAAGCCCAGTATTCAGTTTCCAACAGTGGCCAATCTAGGTCATATGTACCTAGCAGTTTCCCCAAGGGACACAGGTTCCACAATGCTTGTATTGGTTCAAGCATTGATATCCTGGGTCCCTTCTTAATAATGGTTTATGGACCTTTCCTCCAGGAACTTGTCCAAACCTTTTTTAAACCCAGCTACACTAACAGCCTTTACTACATCCTCCGGTAACAAATTCCAGAGTTTGATTACACGTTGAGTGAAAAAATATTTTCTTTTATTAGTCTTAAATAGTTTACTCTGTAGCTTCATTGCATGTCCCCTAGTCTTTCTATATTCTGATAAGGTAAACAATCAATCTACGCTTACCCGTTCCACTCCGTTCATTAATTTATAGACTTCTATCATATCTCCCCTCAGCTGTCTCTTTTCCAGGTTAAAGAGCCCTAACCTTTTTAGCCTTTCTTCATAGGAGTATTCTTCCATCCCTTTTACCATTTTGGTGGCTCTTCTCTGAACCTTTTCTAAAATCGCTATATCCTTTTTAAGATACTGCGACCAGAATTGCACACAATATTCAAGGTGCGGTCTCACCATGGAACGATATAGAGGCATTATAATATCTTTTGTTTTATTTTCCATTCCTTTCCTTATCCTAGCATTCTATTTGCTCTCTTGGCCGCCGCTGCACACTGGGCCGAGGGTTTTAACATGGTATCCACAATGACGCCTAAAATCTTTTTCCTGGGTGGTGGTTCCTAATGTGGAACCTTGCATCGTGTAACCATAGTTTGGGTTGTTCTTCCCTAGGTGCATAACCTTGCACTTGTCCACATTAAATTTCATCTGCCATTTTGATGCCCAGTCTTCCAATTTATCAAGATCCTCTTGCAATTTTCCACAATCCTCTTGGGTTTTAACAACTTTAAATAGTTTTGTGTCATCTGCAAATTTGATAACCTCACTCGTTATTCCACTTTCCAGGTCATTTATGAATATTTCAAAAAGCAGCGGACCCAGCACAGATCCCTGGGGTACACCACAATTCACCTTTCTCCATTGGGAAAATTGGCCATTTAGCCCTACCCTCTGCTTTCTATCTTTAAACCAGTTCCTGATCCACAATAGTACACTGCCACCTATCCCATGACTCTTTAGTTTTGCCAAAAGTCTCTCATGAGGGACTTTGTCAAAGGCTTTCTGAAAGTCCAGATACACTATATCAACCGACTCACCTTTGTCCACCTGTTTATTCACACCTTCAAAAAAACATAACAGATTAGTAAGACAAGATCTTCCTTGTCTAAAGCCATGTTGGCTGTCTCCCATTAGGTCATGACTATCTACATGCTGAGTAATTTTATTCTTTATGATGGTTTCTACCATTTTTCCCGGTACTGATGTCAGGCTCACCGGTCTGTAGTTTCCCGGATCACCCCTGGAACCCTTTTTAAAAATTGGTGTTACATTGGTGATCCTCCAATCTTCAGGTATTAGAGATGATTTTAATGATAGTTCACAGATTACTAATAGCAGGTCTGCAATCTCATATTTCAGTTCTTTCAACACCCTTGGATGTATACCATCCGGCCCAGGTGATTTGCTACACTTCAGTTTATCTAATAGTTGTAATACATCTTCCCGATGTATCGATATTTCCTTCAATTCTTCCACACCTTTAAATACCACTTCAGTCATTGGTAACATCCCTACATCTTCCTCAGTAAAGACTGAAGCAAAGAATTCATTCAATCTCTCCGCTATCGCCTTGTCGCCTCTTAGTGCTCCTTTAACCTCTTTATCATCTAATGGACCAACTGACTCTCTCACAGGGTTTTTGCTACGAATGTACTTGAAAAGGTCTTTACTTCGCGTTTTTGCTTCTGCAGCAAGCTTCTTCTCAAATTCTCCCTTTGCTTGCCTTATTAATGCCTTGCATTTGACTTGCCAGTGCTTGTGCTGTTTCCAGGTTTCGTCGTTTGGCTCTTTTTTCCATTTCTTGAAAGATGCTTTTTTGGCAACAACAGCCTCTCTGACCTCACCTTTAAACCATGCTGGCAGTTTTTTGGACTTCCTTCCACTTTTCTTAAAGCGTGGAATACAGCTGGTCTGGGCTTCCAAGATAGTATTTTTCAACAACAGCCAAGCCTGATATACGTCTTTAACCTTTGCAACTGCTCCTTTTAGTTTTTTCTTAGTTTCCTCATTTTATCATAGTCTCCCTTTCAGAAGTTAAAAGGTAGTACTGTGGATTTCCTTACTATCCCTCCTCCACTAATTAAATCAAAGGTGATCATGCTATGATCACTATTGCCAAGTGGCCCCAACAACCTTATCTCTTGCACTAGATCTGGTGTTCCACTAAGGACTAGGTCTAATATGGCTTCCCCTCTGGTCGGTTCATGAACCAGCTGCTCCAAGAAGCAGTCATTTATTTCATCTAGAAACTTTATCTCCCTAGCATGTCCTGACGTGACACTGACCCAGTCGATACCGGGGTAGTTGAAATCACCCATTATTATTACTGCGCTGTAACTTTTGTTAGCTTCCTTGATTTCTTTGAGCATTTCATCATCCATTTGGTCATTCTGGCCAGGCGCTCGATAGTACACCCCCACTGACATTGCCTTCCCCCTTTTACATGGAATTTCAATCCATATAGATTCTACAGCAGATTTTGTTTCCTGCAAAACTTTAATCCTTTCTGACTCAATGCCCTCTCTAACATAGAGAGCAACCCCTCCTCCAATTTAATCAGCTCTATCATTACGATATAGTTTGTACCCAGGTATCACAGTGTCCCACTGGTTGTCCTCCTTCCACGATGTCTCTGATATTCCAATCATATCTAACCTTTCATTTAGTGCTATATATTCTAACTCTCCCATCTTATTTTTTAGACTTCTAGCATTTGCATACAAGCATTTTAGAGAATGTATTTTATTCATATTAATTTGGCTATTGTTAGACATGGGTAATTTGGGATCTTTAAGCTCTGTCTGCTCCATACCTGAGGGCATTTGGGCTACTTTACTCTTTTGTGGAACCTCTCTGCTTTTGGTAGTATCCTTCAAAGATACATTCTTCCGAACCATCCGCTCTTGGGCGACTGTCGGCTTTCCCCTAATATCTAGTTTAAAAGCTGCTCTATCCCCCCCTTTTTAAAGTTTAATGCCAGCAGCCTGGTTCCATCCCGGTTAAGGTGAAGCCCATCCCTTCGGAAGAGCCCCTCCTTTCCCCAGAATGTTCCCCAGTTCCTAACAAATCCAAACCCCTCATCTCTGCACCATTGTCTCATCCACGCATTGACTCCGGAGCTCTGCCTGCCTTTTGGGTCCTGCGCGTGGAACAGGAAGCATTTCGGAGAACGCTACCCTGGAAGTTCTGGATTTCAACTTCCTACCTAAAAGCCTAAATTTAGCCTCCAGAACCTCCCTACCACATTTTCCTATGTCATTGGTACCGACATGTACCAAGACAGCAGACTCCTCCCCAGCACTATCTAAGACCTTATCTAGGTGGCACGTGAGGTCCGCTATCTTCGTACCAGGCAGACATGTTACCAGGCGATCCTCACGTCCACCAGCCACCCAGCTATCTACATGCCTAATGATCGAATCACCAACTATAACGGCTGTCCTAACCCTTCCCTCATGGGCACATGGCCCTGGAGAAACTTCCTCGGTGCGAGAGGGTTTTACATCACCTGGAGGACAGGTCCTAGTTACAGGATCACTTCCTGCCACACCAGGGTGATGCTCTCCTGCCGGCTTTCCTAAAGTTACGAGAGTTAAAGAAAAAGTTCCAGCCTCGAATTGGAATGTTACAAGATGCTCAAGGTTCTATGTTGAATGATGCTGAGAAGATCAAGAAAAGGTGGAAGGAATATACAGAGTTTTTATATGATAAAGATCAAGTGGACCAACAGCCGTTTCAAACTGTACCTTATGATCGGGAACCATTGGTGATGAAAGAAGAAGTTGAAGCAGCATTGAAAGCCTTATCAAAGAACAAAGCACCAGGCATTGATAGCATTCCTATAGAAGTATTGCAGCAATCTGATGCAGCTGTTACCATACTTACAAAGCTCTGCCAAGAAATATGGAAGACAACATCATGGCCAACTGACTGGAAAAGATCTGTGTTTATACCAATACTAAAGAAAGGTGATCCAACTGACTGTGGCAATTATCGCACAATCGCTCTGATCCCACATGCCAGCAAGATTTTACTGAAGATTATTCAAAAGAGACTACAACCATACCTGGAACAAGAACTACCTGAAGTGCAAGCAGGGTTCAGGAAAGGGCGAGGAACGAGAGACATCATTGCGGATGTGAGATGGATCCTTGAAAAGACTAAAGAATACCAAAAGGATATCTATTTGTGCTTTATCAACTATAGCAAGGCTTTTGACTGTGTAAACCATGAGACACTCTGGGCCACATTAAGAAGCATGGGTATACCAGAACACCTGATCGTACTCTTGCACAATCTGTACATTAATCAAGAAGCAACAGTTCGAACGGAACAAGGAGAAACAGAATGGTTTAAAATAAGCAAAGGTGTAAGAGAAGGCTGCATACTTTCCCACTACTTGTTTAATTTATATGCAGAACAAATCATCAGAGAAGCAGGACTGTATGAAGACAACAGAGGTGTGAAGATTGGTGGAAGACTCATCAACAACCTTCGCTATGCTGATGATACTACATTACTGGCTGAAAGTGAAGATGATCTGAAACATTTGCTTCTCACAATCAAAGAACATAGTCTCAAAATGGGCCTGCACCTTAATGTAAAGAAGACAAAGATCATGACAATTGGCATAATCAACAGGTTCATTGTTGAAGGAGAAGAAATTGAAATTGTGAACAACCTTAACCTACTTGTATCAACTATCAATAAAGAAGCAACAAGCAGTCAAGAAATCAAACGACGCATTGTTCTTGGCAGAATGGCTATGAAAGACCTAGATAAGATTCTCAAGAGCAGAGATGTCTCTCTCCATACAAAGATTTGACTTGTTCAAGCCATGGTATTTTCAATAACTTCATATGGATGTGAAAGCTGGACAGTGAAAAAGACAGACAGGAAGAAAATTGATGCCTTTGAATTATGGCGCTGGCGGCGAATACTGTGTATACCATGGACTGCCCGAAGAACAAACCAGTCGGTACTAGAGGAGATCAAACCTAAGCTTTCTTTAGAAGCTCAGATGACAAGACTTCGACTTTCATACTTTGGACACATCATGTGAAGAGAGAGATCATTAGAGAAAGACATCATGCTTGGCAAAATAGAAGGTCAACGCAAAAGAGGAAGGCCAGCAATGAGATGGATTGATACAATAACAGCAGCTACGGGTACCAGTCTGTCAACAATGAGCCGCCTGACTGAAGACCGAACACAATTTAGGATAGCTATCCAGAGGGGCGCCATGAGTCGACTCCGACTCAACGGCCCTTAACAACAACAACATGGAAAGAACAGTAGATGCATGGAATAATCACCCAGTGGAAATGGTAAAGATGAGAATTCAGGAAAGCATGGGACACACACAGAGGATCTCTAAGGGATAAAAAGGGACTGTAAAGCTTAGTAATTGGTATAGAAGGGCAGACTGGACAGGCCGTCTGGTCTTTATCTGCCATCATGTTTCTCTGTTTCTATAAGCAGCAATTGTAGCACTTTGTCTGCATCTGATAGACCTCAGTATCTTTTAGTGACACACTGCCTCCGGTTAAGATCACGCTGCACCTACATCAGGGCCAGCCCAACCATTAGGCAAACTAGGTGGCTACTTAGGGTGGCAATTCCTGGGGGGCAGCAAAGAGGACATTCAGAGCTAAACAATACAGCTGGGGGGGGGGGGGGGTAAAGCTTAAGGTCTGCCTAGAGCGCCAACACCTTGAAGTAACACTGGGGCCAGCCCTGATCTACATGTTCTATGTAAAAAAGTATTATAGAAAGAAAAGGGAGGCCCGATTGTTTAGGGCCAGGCCAGATTAACAAGGGCAGGTGCTTAGGCATAAACCCAACTTCAGGAAGAGGTGGGGAGGGGGAGAAGGAGTGATTTTAATTTAAAAATCTCGCTGGCAGAAAAAGCGACAGGCTCCTGCTAGGTCTGCTGCTGGAATAGCAGGGGGGGCATCTCAGAAGGATAAAAGGAGCTGCCAGGACCTGGGCACACAGGCACTGGGCAGGCAAGCAATTGAATTTCACAGAGACACAGCAGCGATCCAGTGGTTAGGTAAACAGGGAAAGCGATGGGCCCAGCTGATGCGGCACCCTGGGCCTGGGCGGAAGGTAAGATGACACTGGACTTGTTCATACTGCATCTGGTAGGCAATGACCTCATTATCACAAAAAACAGACCTGATTATAAAAATGAAAAAAGACATAATGCATATTAAGGCGACATGGAGGAGAGTCATCATTTGGTTCCAGATTGAAATGGGTGGGGGCATGAGACCCAGAGGGTATAAAAAAGGTAAGAAAGAAACTGAACAAAGAAGTTGAGAATTTTGAAAGAGTTCAAAACATGATAGGTTTGGTCCTGTAGTGGAGGACAGTCAGTGATTAGTTACTACACCCTCCTGGTGGCTGGGACCTCACTGGCACATCAGGGGAAACTAGAAGTTTGCGGGCTCAAGAAATATACAGGTATTTAGGTGCCATGTTCAAGGAGGCGGCGTCTGGACTCAGGGATGGCCTTGGCTGCTTAACATGTGACCAAGGGAAAGCAGGGCATCCAATTAGCCAACTGTTGTTTCTTTGTTTTGTTTTAATATTTATTTGCATTTAATCGATTACATCGAAGTATCAGATATGAATGAAATAACAATAGTTCATACACCCAAAAGATAAAGCAAACAAAATTGCAAGAAAAAAACCACCAACCATATACATTCGCCCACAAATAAGGAATAAGCAAGGGGATTACAGAAATATTGGCAGAAATACCAATACTATACAAGACACTAACTAATTAGAGGCGGGTAGAGACTTACCAGCCAACCATGGGGGACTCCATTACTATTCTGGGATCTTCCCTAGCATTCAAAAACGCCAAGAGTTGTTTCAGCTCAAAGAACATAAAAGAATTATCATTGTAAGTAATGTAACAGCGAAAAGGAAACTTCAAAGTGAACATAGCCCCAAAGGAAAGGACTCTGGGCCAAAGGCCCAGAAACTCCTTCCTCCTCATCTGGGTAACACGTGATAAACCAGGAAGCATGTGAACCAATAAACCCATAAACCTCCCGGTGAAATTCTTAAAATATGCTCTAAGGATTAAACTTTGATCAGGTTCAAGGGCCTACAAGACCAGTAAAGTGGTTCTCTCAGTGACCACCTCCAATGAGTCTTCCAGGAACCCTGTAAGGTCCCCCAGACCCACAGGTGTGGCTTCACCACCTCGGTCAAAGGTGCGGCTTCATCACCTCGGTTACAGATACTGCACCTGGGAGTAGGAGACAGACACTCCAGGGGGATTTTTAATGTTTCCCTGAAGTATCTAAGAACCACCTCCATTGGAGATAAGACAGGAGATCTTGGAAAATTTAGCAATTGCAGATTATTTCTGCGAGCGTGATTATCTAATTATTCTTTTTTCTTCTGTTGCACCGTCCCATCCTTAACTTGGGCCACCTGCAGTTCCCGAAGGTGTCCAAGTTCTTTTTCCCCTAGAGAAAGCCTCTCTGCTTGATACACTTGGGTCCTAGCCACCAAATGAAAATCCTTTTTAACTTTCAGAGCAGCAGTTAAGTCCCACAGTGCTTCAAGTGTAGTAATATGAGCAGGTTTTTTTCAACCCCATGCCTCCAGGAAGCTGCAATCCTCCAGAAGTTCCGAACATTGATTCCAACAAGGGAAAAGATGGTCCCACATCTCCAAAAGGGGGCAGCCCCAAATCTTGAAGAATCGCCGATGCCGCTGAAGTTCCCTCTTCACTCCCCCGTACAGGTGTACTCGTCAGAACACCATTGGAAAGCACTGCTCCGGTGTGTGCAACACTTTCGTGTCACAGTGGAAGGGTAAGCTGCTCTGGGGATAGCCAAACTCCAGATGCGCTCAAGGCCAGTGAGAGCTCACTGACCGGCTCTGCTGAAGACGCCGCTCTGGGTCTGAGGGAAAGGAAGCTGCATGAGTCTGGAATATGCTGAGCCACCGTGCTGGTAAGTGCAGAGCCCGAGGGTAGGCTGGCTTTTTTCCTTTTCCTGTGCCCCATATAGAGTACTCGGAAAAGAGAAGCTTTGGGAACACAGAACCACTTATGGAGCTGCCTCTCTGCGGATCCTTTCCGCAGCCATCTTGATTCCCCTATTCTAGTCAATTATCGTGTGTGTAACAAATGGGCAACTGGGTGCTGATGGGCACCCGTGATAGCCGCTCACCACAGCGTGGGAGGGAAGGCAGTAAAGAAGACAGGAAGTGCACAGAACTTACACAAGACTCTTGGGTGAAAGGGGAATTCGCCTTTGGGCTGATGAGGTCATTTAGATACATAATTGGTTTAGTTTATTTAATTTGTTCAATTTGTTAATTATGATTATGCTCAGGGGTTTGCATCTACATGGTCACATAAAGCAATGGAACTGCTTAATAAAATCTATGGGCATTTGTTCCCATATTCTAACAAACATTCGGTGTGAATATAATTTTGCAAGGGAATGAGAGGGGGTAAAGAATGGGTGTGGCAATAGGTTGAAAGAAGAAGGCTTTGAAAGGCAGACCACCCAGTAGCGCTGTGCCTGTGGTTGTGTAAAATCTACGCAACTAAGTCCTACTAAAGTTGGTTTGAATTAAGCTATAGTGCCTTTTTCTCCCCTTTTTTCTACTAGATGACCAGAATTATTGTGGACAGGACTCCTATGAAGTATCTCTGTGAGACAAACAGCGATTATTAATGCCTTCGATAGCAGGAAGGAGCCTCATGGGGGATCCTACCATAACCGGGATGAACATAAATAGCATCTGGCACGTTGCGTCCATCCTTTTTCATTATTTTTTGGTGCTGGTACTTGAAAAACATGCTGTAGACAATTCTATTCAAGATGTACTATTCGTCTTGATGGTAGACAGCATTAGAATGCAGGTAAGCCAGGCCTGTTAACTTTGTCTTCGTTTCCACAGAGTTTGGAAAGCTGTAAACAGTTTGGAAAACCGAATGTTGAATGCCTAGCCAAGGAAATGAAACTGCTTTGCAATTTCATAGTATGCCGGCTCCAGCTCTGACATGGTTGCTACCAAGGAAACTCACCAGTCAATAGAATTGTCAGGGAACGGTATCTGATGATACCTGCTTGGGCCCTTATTCAGTCATGGTTCTCTGGCAAAAGATCCTTACTGAACAGGAATCTCAATTGCAAACACGATAAATAGCTTATTAAGTTAATTTGCAGCAATCTACTGTAATTAAGTATGGAAATGAAGTAGCATTTAAGTTATAATGAGCAATTTCTTAATGGAGGATAAATTCATATTTGGGGCACCTGCAGCAAACACAGAAAGGGATTTTTTTTGGCATAAAATGAGGAAAGCTGTGTTCTGCTTTGTGTTGTTCTGAGGTGAACATCTGCATGTTGAATGAAAAGAAGCATTAGGTTATTTGCCTACACATCTTATTTTATATTCAGTGCCTGTGTGCCAAGCACTATGGAAAACAGTCAGGTGGTGAGGAAGAAGGTTTCTAAATTCAAGAAAGTATGGGACAGGCCTGGAGGATCTCTGAGGGAGGGGACGGGATCGTACAGCTAAGCAGTTGGTGAGGACAGGCAGACTGGATAGGCCATATGGGCTTTTATTTATTTATTTATTTAACAATTATTTCTATACCGCTCTTTCACAAGTATCAAGTGCGGTTTACAATGAACAGTATGTTATATGGTATGGATAGTATCATACCAAGTCATTTTACATAGAACAGATGAACTAGGTACAGATAACAGTATAAAGTTTAAACAGTGAATTATTAAACTATTATAACATATATACATAGTAAATATATACAAATTGTATCATATGTCGCGTGTGGTTGTATACTTTATATAAGCTTCAGGCACGTGAGTGTATGTTGTTTGAATTGTAGTAGTTAACCTGCGTCTCTTTGTGTCGTCTGGCCAGTCTCTGATCCTTGGTTGTAATGCAATGAGAATAAATGGGTTTTCAGTTTTTTTCTAAATTCCTTTATGTCTGATATTGAGCGAATGTTGTCAGGAAGGTTATTCCAGAGGGTAGGAGCTGAGTGTGAGAATGCTCTCATGTTGGTTTGTTTTTTTGCTTTTGTGTAGTCTTTTGGTACTGCTATAGTGTTAGTGTTTCTACTTCTTTGTGATCTTTTATCTATTTCTATCTTGATGAGTGTATTGAGTATAGTTGGCGCTAAGTTATTTATTAGTTTAAATGTTGTAAGTAATATCTTATATTTTATTCTGCTGTGGATAGGTAGCCAATGGAGTTCAGCTAATGTCGGTGTGATATGTTCAATTGAGCTTATATTCATTATTATCCTTGCTGCTATGTTCTGAGTTAGTTGTAACTTTTTAATATTTTGCTTTGTGATGCCATTAAGGATTAAATTTGCAAAATCAAAGTGTGGGGTGATGATGGCTTGTATTATGGTTATGAAGTCTTGTAAGTGGATTAATGGTCTTAGTTGTTTCAAGGTCTTAAGTTTGTAGTGTATGTTTTTTGTTAGATATTTTATGTGAGAATCCATGTTAAGTTTATTGTCAAGTATCACACCCAGGTATTTTATTTCCTTTTTTATGTTGATTTCATGGTTATCAAGTGTGATGGTGCTTGGGGGTGTGTATGTTTGGTTTTTAGTAATATATAGAACGTCAGTTTTTGAGAAATTAATGTGTAAGTTCTGTTCATTGAGCCATATTGTTAGTTCTTTAAAGCACTCTGTTATCTGTTGTAGTGGAGGGTGTGGGATTTTAAATGGTATGTAGAACATTATATCGTCAGCGTAGATATGATAATGAACGCTATGACGTTTAAAGATATTGCTGACTGGTTGTAAGTAAATGTTAAACAAAAGTGCTGATAGTGCAGATCCCTGTGGGAGGCCTTGTGTTTGGTCGAATGTGTTAGATGTCTGGTTAAGAATTCTTACTGTTTGGGTTCTGTTTGATAGGTAGGATTTGAACCAGTTATGGACAGTGGATGTAATTCCTATTTGTTGAAGTCTGTTAAGCATTGTTATGTGGTTTACACTGTCAAATGCGGCAGAGATGTCGAGGAATACTAGGATGAAGGCTTGTTTTGTGTCATCGATTCCTCTTAGTAAGGTGTCATAAAGGACTGTTAGCAGTGTTTCAACTCCATGGAAAGGTCTGAAGCCATATTGGTGTTCATCAAGGAGGTTCAATGTATCAATGTATTCTTGTAGTTGTGTTTGAACTATTTTTTCAATAAGTTTGGCCATGAAGGGAATGCTCGATATGGGTCTGTATGATTTTGGGGATAATTTGTCTAGTGTTTTATTTTTAAGTATTGGTCTTATTTGGACATGTTTGAGGGATGGTGGTAAATATCCTTCGTTTAGTGATATGTTAACCATAGGGAGGATGAAGGGAGAGAGTATTGAGAGTGTCTTTTTTATCCAGTCAACTGGGCCTACATTTCTCTGTTCTCCATTATCTACAAGAATAATGAGAATTAAAAGTACTGTGCAATGGAAAATCGAACCCTGAGGGACAGGTTGTAAGACAACACACACCTTTAAGTAGCGAAGAGAAACAGTCTTAAGCACAGTAAGAAGACACACTCTGGCAAATGTGTACATCTGAAGAAGGTCGTATCTATAACAATGAAATGGTGACTATGGTATTACAGTTTAATAAATCAAGCAAGATACGTAATTTGTGCTACTCAGAAGTTCACAGGTCTGTTTCTGCACATGGAGAATGCAAACATAGATCTTTTTCTTCTTTACTTAGAAAAAATGTATACTAGTTGTTTTGATCTTCAACTTTAATGTTATATGTGTAACAACCAGGGCCGTACCAAGCTAGAAATGCACCCTGTGCAACTACCAAATCTGGCACCCTCTCCACCCCAGCTGCGTGCAGTAACTCACTCTTTTTGAGCTTCCTGGAAGCCCAGCAATAATACCGGTGCACTTTCTGTACTGTCGCCCTGTGTGGACGCACCGTTCGCACAGCCCTTGGTACAGCCTTAGTAACATCAAAAATGCTTAAACTGTGAACCATTTAACACGTCAAGGCAAGAGAGAAGACACAAATGGAAAGCAAACTTACCAACTTTGTAATGTATGCAGCCGTCCAAATCTCCCACTGAAATCCAACCCTGACGCTTCTCCACCTCGGGGTCATTCCGTAAAATCTTGTTTCTCAGCCAGGATAAATAATACACTCGCAATTTATTTTTTTTGCCTGCCATTTGGAGTAGACAAATTCAGATGACGTTATGGAACTTATGCCCTAAGCATTTTTCTCATAGATACAGTGGGATAAGCCCTTTAGTATATCAGGCTCATACTTTCACTTCTAATCTTGTTGGTGTGCGCACTCATCAGGGCTGGCCCAATGGTATCTGCCACGCTAGATGAGCCTCCTTCAGCCATTTGTCTCCCCTCCTGGGGCAGATCAGAGTCCTACCTCTCTACTAGTCCAGCACCTCCCGTTCCCTTCCCTACCCCCCATCCCTGTAAGTCAACATCTCCCCTTTCCTATTACACCCCTTAAGTGTCCAACATCTCCTCTTCCCTTCTCTAATCTTCCCCCTCCCCTAAGGTGTCCAGCATCTTCCCTTTTCTTCCGACCGCACATGCATTCATGGCTTGCCTGTCCTGCCTTCTTCAACACAAATTTCCTTTTGGAGGGGGCAAGAGCTGTGGGTCTCGAGCGTGTGCATGGGGACATGTGCTAAAGCCTGCTGCCACTCTGATAGTGGTTTGCTTTGCCCTTGTGCAGGGCTACAGTGCTGCCCCCCTCCTCCGAAGTCTGCTGCCCTAGGTCAACGCCTAGTCCACTCAGTGGACAAGCTGGCCCTAGCACACATAAATCAAAAAAAAAAATGTAAGCAAGAATGGCTTAGTGGGGTGCATGAGCGTTTCCCAATAATGGGTTATCAGCTTCAAGGTTAAAACTTGGTAACTCATGGAAAGTAGTTCACAGTAAGAGCTGGTGTTCATATGTACGTTACCGAAATAGTGCACGCTAGTGCCACTTCTGCATGTCATTTTACCACAGGTCCTATTTTATGTGTTGGGACCTAGTTACAGTATTAATAATGTATCTCTCTATACAAAGATTTGACTTGTCCAAGCCATGGTATTTTCAAGAAAGCATAGTTACTCACTTGTAACAGGTGATCTCCGGGAACAGCAGGAATAAGTCTTCACATATGGGTATTGTCGGTACCGACGAAGCCTGCGTGGGAACGCTCCCCAGCGTCCAATAGGAAAGCTTTTGGGAGCATCCCACAGCGCCTGCATGCTGCCTTCCCGCCTTTCCAACTGTCCCTCTCCAGTTGAGTTTATAGCTGAGACAAAAGAGAGAGAGAGAGAGAGAGACAACTCCTAGGGGAGGTGGGCGGGTTGTGAAGACTAAATTCCTGCTTGTTCCCGGAGATCACCTGTTACAGGTGAGTAACTACGCTATCTCCAGGAACAAGCAGGAATGCAGTCTTCACATATGAGGACTCCCTAGCTGCAGATGCCAGGGAGATGGCTCCAGGAAGTTGTTAGGCCTTTTGAAAGGGCCATACTTCCCCCCCCCCAATGGATCTCTGGCATCCTACCAGGGATGGTGGGTAGGAGTTGATTAAGTCTGAAAAAGGTGATGAACAACAGCCTGGCCAAACAAAGCATCCCGGCGGGAGTCCTTGTCTAAGCAGTAGTGGGCTGCGAAGGTATGAACCGAAGCCCAAGTAGCTGCTCGACAAATGTCGTTGATAGACACAGAGTGAAGATGAGCCATTGAGGCTGCCATGGCTCTCACATTGTGAGCTGTGACATGGCCTTCACGAGGAAGGTTCCTACTCTCATAGGCAAAGGATATGCACTAAGCAATCCAGTTAGATAGAACATAAGAACATAAGATATGCCATACTGGGTCAGACCAAGGTCCATCAAGTCCAGCATTCTGTTTCCAACAGTGGCCAATCTAGGTCATATGTACCTAGCAGTTTCTCCAAGAGACACAGGTTCCATAATGTTTGTACTGGGTCAAGCATTGATATCCTGGGTCCTTTCTTAATAATGGTTTATGGACCTTTCCTCCAGGAACTTGTCCAAACCTTTTTTAAACCCATCTACACTAACTGCCTTTACTACATCCTCCGGTAACAAATTCCAGAGTTTGATTACACGTTGAGTGAAAAAATATTTTCTTTTTGATCTACGTTTACCCGTTCCACTCAGTTCATTAATTTATAGACTTCTATCATATCTCCCCTTAGCCGTCTCATTTCCAGGTTAAATAGCCCAAACCTTTTTAGCCTTTCTTCATAGGAGTATCCTTCCATCCCCTTTACCATTTTGGTGGCTCTTCTCTGAACCTTTTCTAAAATCGCTATATCCTTTTTAAGATACGGCGACCAGAATTGCACACAATATTGAAGGTGCGGTCTCACCATGGAACGATATAGAGGCATTATAATATCTTTTGTTTTATTTTCCATTCCTTTCCTTATCATACCTAGCATTCTATTTGCTCTCTTGGCCGCCGCTGCACACTGGGCCGAGGGTTTTAACATGGTATCCACAATGACGCCTAAATCTTTTTCCTGGGTGGTGGTTCCTAATGTGGAACCTTGCATCGTGTAACCATAGTTTGGATTGTTCTTCCCTAGGTGCATAACCTTGCACTTGTCCACATTAAATTTCATCTGCCATTTTGATGCCCAGTGTTCCAATTTATCAAGATCCTCTTGCAATTTTCCACAATCCTCTTGGGTTTTAACAACTTTAAATAGTTTTGTGTCATCTGCAAATTTTATAACCTCACTCGTTATTCCACTTTCCAGGTCATTTATGAATATGTCAAAAAAGCAGCGGACCCAGCACAGATCCCTGGGGTACACCACTATTCACCTTTCTCCATTGGGAAAATTGGCCATTTAGCCCTACCCTCTGCTTTCTATCTTTTAACCAGTTCCTGATCCACAATAGTACACTGCCTCCTATCCCATGACTCTTTAGTTTTGCCAAAAGTCTCTGATGAGGGACCTTGTCAAAGGCTTTCTGAAAGTCCAGATACACAATATCAACCGACTCACCTTTCTCCACCTGTTTATTCACTCCTTCAAAAAAACATAACAGATTAGTAAGACAAGATCTTCCTTGTCTAAAACCAAGTTGGCTGTCTCCCATTAGGTCATGACTATCTACATGCTGAGTAATTTTATTCTTTATGATGGTTTCTACCATTTTTCCCAGTACTGGAATCTGCAATCTCATATTTCAGTTCTTTCAACACCCTTGGATGTATACCATCCGGCCCAGGTGATTTGCTACTCTTCAGTTTATCTAATAGTTGATAATACATCTTCCCGATGTATCGATATTTCCTTCAATTCTTCCGCAACTTTAAATACCACTTCAGTCATGGGTAACATCCCTACATCTTCCTCAGTAAAGACCGAAGCAAAGAATTCATTCAGTCTCTCCGCTATCGCCTTGTCGCCTCTTAGTGCTCCTTTAACCCCTTTATCATCTAATGGACCAACTGACTCTCTCACAGGTTTTTTGCTACGAATGTACTTGAAAAGGTCTTTATTTCGCGTTTTTGCTTCCGCAGCAAGCTTCTTCTCAAATTCTCCCTTTGCCTGCCTTATCAATGCCTTGCATTTGACTTGCCAGTGGTTGTGCTATTTCCAGGTTTTGTCGTTTGGCTCTTTTTTCCATTTCCTGAAAGATGCTTTTTTGGCAACAGCCTCTCTGACCTCACCTTTAAACCATACTGGCAGTTTTTTGGACTTCCTTCCACTTTTCTTAAAGCGTGGAATACAGCTGGTCTGGGCTTCCAAGATAGTATTTTTCAACAACACCCAAGCTTGATGTACGTCTTTAACCTTTGCAACTGCTCCTTTAGGTTTTTCTTAACTGTTTTCCTCATTTTATCATAGTCTCCCTTTCGAAAGTTAAAAGGTAGTACTGTGGATTTCCTTACTATCCCTCCTCCACTAATTAAATCAAAGGCGATCATGCTATGATCACTATTGCCAAGTGGCCCCAACAACCTTATCTCTTGCACTAGATCTGGTGTTCCACTAAGGACTAGGTCTAATATGCTTTCCCCTCTGGTCAGTTCATGAACCAGCTGCTCCAAGAAGCAGTCATTTATTTCATCTAGGAACTTTATCTCCCTAGCATGTCTTGACGTGACACTGACCCAGTCGATACCGGGGTAATTGAAATCACCCATTATTATTACTGCGCTGTAACTTTTGTTAGCTTCCTTGATTTCTTTGAGCATTTCATCATCCATTTGGTCATTCTGGCCAGGCGCTCTATAGTACACCCCCACTGCCATTGCCTTCCCCCTTTTACATGGAATTTCAATCCATATAGATTCTACAGCAGATTTTGTTTCTTGCAAAACTTTAATCCTTTCTGACTCAATGCCCTCTCTAACATAGAGAGCAACCCCTCCACCAATTTGATCAGCTCTATCATTACGATGTAGTTTGTACCCAGGTATGACAGTGTCCCACTGGTTGTCCTCCTTCCACCATGTCTCTGATATTCCAATCATATCTAACCTTTCATTTAGTGCTATATATTCTAACTCTCCCATCTTATTTTTTAGACTTCTAGCATTTGCACACAAGCATTTTAGAGAATGTATTTTATTTATATTAATTTGGCTATTGTTAGACATGGGTAATTTGGGATCTTTAAGCTCTGTCTGCTCCATACTTGAGGGCATTTGGGCTACTTTACTCTTTTGTGGAACCTCTCTGCTTTTGGTAGTATCCTTCAAGGATACATTCTTCCGAACCATCCGCTCTTGCGTGATTGTCGGCTTTCCCCTAATATCTAGTTTAAAAGCTGCTCTATCTCATTTTTAAAGGTTAATGCCAGCAGCCTGGTTCCATTCCGGTTAAGGTGAAGCCCATCCCTTCGGAAGAGCCCCTCCTTTCCCCAGAATGTTCCCCAGTTCCTAACAAATCCAAACCCCTCATCTCTGCACCATTGTCTCATCCACGCATTGAGACTCCGGAGCTCTGCCTGCCTTTTGGGTCCTGCGCGTGGAACAGGAAGCATTTCTGAGAGTGCTACCCTGGAAGTTCTGTATTTCAATTTCCTACCTAAAAGCCTAAATTTTGCCTCCAGAACCTCCCTACCACTTTTTTCTATGTCATTGGTACCGACATGTACCAAGACATCAGACTCCTCCCCAGCACTATCTAAGACCTTATCTAGGTGGCACGTGAGGTCCGCTACCTTCGCACCAGGCAGGCATGTTACCAGGCTATCCTTACGTCCACCAGCCACCCAGCTATCTACATGCCTAATGATCGAATCACCAACTATAACAGCTGTCCTAACCCTTCCCTCATGGGCACATGTCCCTGGAGAAACTTCCTCGGTGCGAGAGGGTTTTACATCACCTGGAGGACAGGTCCTAGTTACAGGATCACTTCCTGCCACACCAGGGTGATGCTCTCCTTTCACATGACCGCTCTCCTCCATGGCAACAGGGATGCTGCCAGACTGGAAGTGGGACTTCAGGACTATATCCCTGTAGGTCTCGTCTATGTACCTCTCTGTCTGTCTTATGATTTCCAAGTCTGCTACTCTAGCCTCTAGAGAACGGACTCGTTCCCTGAGAGCAAAGAGCTCCTTGCACCTAGTGCACACGTAAGACCTCTCACCAACTGGGAGAAAATCATACATGTGACACTCAATGCAAAAGACTGGAAAGCCCCCATCCCGCTGCTGGACTGCTGTCTGCATCTTAGTTTTAAATTTGTGTTTAGATCTAAGTTCTTTACTTACTAAGGGTTGCTATGGATATTTAAACTAATAAAACTGTACCTAATACGTGTAATATACCTTGTTCATCTGAAGCTTAATTAATCTCAGGTCCTTAGTGTATGACTGATTTGGGTAATGAGCTTCACCTGAAAGCACCTCCTATCTTTTAAGATGTGTAAGTACCTATAAAGCTACAATTATCCCTGGGGTGGGTGGGTGTGGGGAGGGAGGGAGGGAAATAACACTTATTAAAAGAGGGCTGTTACACAGTACCCTGTCTTGTGCTGCTGAGGTAAGCTATATTCTGATTTGATTTAAATTATAGCTCTTAGCTGCTGCTAGGCTCTAACTTCTTATGAAATTTAAACTACAAGCTCTCTGCTGGGTTCTAAATTTAACCAGAAAGCTCTCTTCTGTGTTTTAAATTTAAGCTAAAAGTACTTTGCTGTTACTAGGCCCTGAGTGACTATTAAATTTAAACTACAAGCTCTCTGCTGGGTATGAAATGTAACCAGAAAGTTCTCCTCTGTGTTTTAAATTTAAACTTAAACTGCTGCTACTAGGCCCTGACTTATTTAACAAAAAATAGTGGGTTCACAGATTAATTAGCTTTAATACAAAGAATTTCTTTTAGAAAAATACCAGAAGTATATACTCACAGTTGCAGATCTCTCTCCAGAAGTAACAGTCCCTTTTCTGGTCCTTCTTTTGGAATCTGGAAGTCCCAAATGACTAGGATCAAAAGCAACAAAGAGTTGAGAAGATTTTCTATGTTGCTGTGTCCTTTGCAAGTAAAAGGCCAAAGCTCTTTTCCAGTCCAAGGTATGAAGGTTCCTTTCTGCACTAGAGGCATGAGGCCTCGGAAAGAATACAGGAAGGTAAACCGCTTGGTTTAAATAGAAAGGCAAAACCACCTTTGGCATAAAGTGTGGATGAGTCCTAAGAACTACCTTATCATGGTGGAACCTTGTATAAGGAGGATCAGCCACTAACGCTTGCAATTCACTGAAGCGACGTGCTGATGTGATTGCAATGAGGAAGATGCCTTTCCAAGAAAGGAATTAAAAAGATGTAGTGGCTAATGGTTGAAAGGGCGGTTTCATGAGCTGCCCGAGCACAAGATTTAAGTCCCATGCCACCGGTGGTGGCTTAATGGGAGGCTTTGTTAAAAGAAGGCCTCTCATAAATCTCGCTATGACAGGAAGAGAGGAAATAGGTTGTCCACTTAGAGGCTTGTAAGAAGCTGCAATAGCACTAAGATGGACTCTTACTGAATTTGTCTTGAGACCCACATTTGACAAATGAAGGAGATACTCCAGTATCGATTCCAGAGGTATGGCAGGAGGGTTAAGACCCTTTTGCGAGCACCATATGGTAAACCTTTTCCACTTAAAGGCATATGAGCGTCTTGTGGAGGGTTTCCTAGAAGTATGAAGGATATCCTTTACCTGCTGGGAAAGGTTAAGATCCTGAAGTTCTAGGCTTTCAGCAACCAGGCCCTGAGATGCAGAGACTGGGGATTTGGATGCCAGAGCATCCCGTCCTTTTGGGAGAGAAGATCTGGAGTGGATCCCAACTCCAGAGGCGGAGCTTGAGAGAGATGTGGGAGCAGAGGGTACCATGTTTGCCGTGGCCAACGTGGAGCTATGAGGATCATATGACCTCTGTCTCTCTGAAGCTTGAATAGGGTTTTGGGGATGAGGGAATGGGTGGGAAGGCATATAGGAAGTCCTGACCCCAGTAGAGGAGGAAGGCGTCCCTTGCCTGACAACATGGAGCCGGAATTCTGGAACAGAATCGGGGAAGTTTGGCATTCAGCAGACTTGCAAAGAGGTCTATGTCCGGGGTTCCCCAAATCTGAAATATTTGGGCAGCCTGGTCTGGTTGGAGAGACCATTCGTGTGGAAGCCGAACTTGACCGAGTTTCTCTGCCCAAGAGTTTTGGATGCCTGGTAGATACACCGCAAGGAGATGAATCTGATGCTCTCTGGCGAGGGCCCATAGTCGCAAAGCTTCGTTGCATAGCGACAGAGAGCCTGTTCTGCCCTGCTTGTTCACATAGAACATAGCTACCTGATTGTCCGTTTGAACTAGGACTGTCTTGTAGCTGAGCTGGGCGTGAAATACTCGAAGAGCAAAGAAGATTGCTCTGAGCTCCAGGAGGTTGATGTGAAGACAGGCCTCCTATGGAGTCTACGTACCCTGGGTAGAGAGATCGTGCAGGTGGGCTCCCCATCCCACCTGTGATGCATTTGTTGTTAGGGTGGCTTGGGGTAGGGGTTGCTGGAAAGGAGGCCCCACCAAAAGGTTTCTGGGTGATTGCCACCATTGGAGGGACGAAATAAGATGATTTGAGTTTATTTTGTCCGACAGGCAGCGTGAGGCCTGTGTCCACTGGTGGATAAAGTCCATTGGGCTGCTCGCATACAGAGGCGAGCATAAGGAACCACATGCACGGTGGATGCCATGTGGCCTAGCAATTGTAGCATTTCCCGAGCAGTGAGACAAGGTTTGAGCACTGCTTGGGAAGCTAGTTGTACTATGCGAAGACAGCGGGGCTGTGGAAGGAAAGCCCTTGTCTGCCTGGTATCCAGATGAGCTCCTATGAACTCTAGGGACTGAGTGTGGGAGCAAGATTGGATTTTGGGAGGTTTATGACCAGTCCCAAATACTAGGATTCGCATTGTGCAAAACAGAGCAGAGCTGGCTTCTGGCACTGTAGGGGCTCGAATGAGCCAGTCGTCTATGTAAGGGAAGATGAATATTCCCAGAGTGCGGAGAAATGCTGCTACCACAGCCATGCATTTTGTGAACACTCTTGGCGCAGAAGCCAGGCCAAAGGGAAGAACCTTGTATTGGTAGTGCTTTCCTTGAAACAGGAATCAGAGGAATCTCCTGTGATTTGCATGGATGAGAATATGAGTATACGCATCCTTGAGACCTAGAAAACAAAGCCAATCCTGACTTTGAAGGTATGGCAGCAGAGTTCCTAGAGAGACCATTTTGAACTTCTCTCGGAACAAATATTTGTTCAATTCTCTGAGGTCTAAAATGGGTCTGTGTCCCCCTGTTTTCTTTGGAATAAGGAAATAGGGGGAGTAGAACCCTGTACCCTGATGGGGAATGGGTACTTCCTCTATTGCTCCTTGAGCAAGGAACATTGTGACTTCTTGACCCAAGAGACTGTCGAGAGAGGTCTGAGAATTGAACTGTTTTACGATTGTAGGAGGGAGCATGCTGTGAAAATAAAGCTTGTACCCCTCTCGTAGAATGGACAGAGTCCAACTTTCTGCTGTTATTTGGTACCATCTGTGGGCAAA
Organism: Ichthyophis bannanicus; assembly: GCA_033557465.1. NCBI lineage: Eukaryota > Metazoa > Chordata > Amphibia > Gymnophiona > Ichthyophiidae > Ichthyophis > Ichthyophis bannanicus. The sequence goes on along the minus strand of CM066036.1, from coordinate 28,608,192 downwards.
ATGACATAACCTGCCTTGGCTGGTCGAGGGTTCTGGACCGTTCAAAGACAGGAAGGCAAAGTTCTCTAGGGAGGAGTCAAAGCCCCTGAGGAGGCTGAGCCTGCTGAGGTGGCTGAGGTTTTGCAGCTTTTGGCTTCTTTTGTTGTCTAGGTTGTTGCTGTTGTCCCTTTTGGGCAGTCTGACCTGGATGGTGTCCCTGTTGGGTATAGGAAGGATAAAACTTTTTTCTTATTGAAAAATGGTTTCTTAAAGGATTTTTTTCTTGCAGGATTGGCTGTAGATTTGGACAGTCTATCCAAGGTGATATTGTCAGCATCTATCTCATTAGCCTTCTCCTGCCAATTCTTGCCAAAGAGATTTTCTCCTGTGCAAGGAATGCTTCCTAATTTATCCTGTACCCAAATTTCCAAGCCAGATGCCTGAAGCCAGGCTATCCGACGTGCACCAATGGCAATAGCCAAGGTTCTACTTATGCACTCAAAACAGTCAAAGGCTGCACGATTTACAAACTTGGAAACATCTTGAGCATGTTTGACTAGAGTAAGATAGTCTTGCCTTTTGTCATCAGGAAGGAGGGGGCTCATAAGCTCCAAGTTTCCTGTGACCTCTTTAAGGAACAGTCCCATATACAAGATATAGGAACTTACCCTAGCTGAGAGCATGGAAGCTTGGAAGCATCGATGCCCAAAGGCATTGAGAGTCCTACATTCACGACCTGGAGGATTAGATGCTTGTCTCTTCACACTTTTCATCCTTCTCATGGCTGATTCCACCACCATTGAATGGTGTGGTAATTGAGTTTTTTGAAAGCCAGGCCAAGGTGGAACTCGATACATGGTATTGAGTCTTCGAGAATGAGGAGATGTGGTTAGAGGTGTTTCCCACATCCTTAGCATAAGATCATGTAAAATCTCATGAATAGGCAGAGTAGCTGCCTCTTTGGGAGCCTTAGTGTATTGGAGAATTTCCAATTCCTTTGCCTTAGGCTCTTTTTCAGGAGCTACTGTGATGGAAAGGCCTCGGGCCACATCACGGATAAAGTCCTGAAAAGACATATCCACTGGCGGAGACATTCTGTGCTGAGGAGAAGAGGAATCCTTGGGGAGAAGTACTCTTGTATTGGCAGAGTCTTCAGACTCATCAGAGGATTCAAAATACCTCCGATCCCAGTGATCGTGCAAGGCACGGTACTGGTATCGATCAAAGTCGGTATCGGGTTGTTCCGGTACCGATCTGTCGATGCTGGAGACATAAGCATGACTCGGTATGGGTGGCATACCCGCTGATGCTAATGCAGTCGGTACCGGTATCGGTTGAGGTGTCTGAAGCGGTTTCAACAGTACCGAAGCCGTGAGAAGAGCTGCTAGACTGCGTTTGATAGCAAGGAATCTCTGGTCTATCGACGCTGCCGATGCTTGGGTGTCAATACCGGTAGAAGCGGCCGGAACCCCAGAGCATAGCGCGAGTAGTTCTGCCGAGATTAAGGCCTCAAGAACATCCTGGAGCCCCGTTAGTGCTTTGAAAGCCGAAGCCTCCCTCTGGGGCAGTTTTGCCGGTGAAAATTCCTCAAGGGCAACGCCAGGGGCATCTCGATACTTAGAAGGAGATCTACCCTTTGAGCATCGGCTAGATTTATGTATCCTTTGAGCATCGGCTAGATTTATGTATCCCTAAGATCCATGGGAGGAAGATGAGGCCCTGGAGGATGCCGATGCAACAGACACCACGTCTGAGGGAAAAAGGGTGCTAAGTTTAGCAGCTCGGTTCTGCCAGCCCCTTTTTGACATCATTCCACAGGAGTGGCACTCTGAAATAGAGTGATCAGGACCTAAACATTTGAGACACCAATCATGGGTGTCGCTGACAGAAATAGTACCACCACATTTAGAACATTTCTTAAAACCTGAAGTAGGTTTTTCCATTTTTAAGGAAAAAATTGGGCCTAGTGCCCAAAATGGCGCCTAGCACCAAGGAAAAAAAGTTTCCAAAGTAAAACACTTCAGAAACTATAATTTTTTATTTTTTTTAAAGAAAGAAGAAAGAACCGGCAGTACCGGTATGGCGTCAAAGGAAGGCAGATGTGACCATAAAAACAAAGATTAAAGATGAAAGTTTTCTGCGGTGACAGGGTATGTGACCTGTCGGCTCAGCGGAAAATGAAGCACTGGAGAGAGACAGTTGGAAAGGCGGGAAGGCAGCACGCAGGCACAGTGGGATGCTCCCAAAAGCTTTCCTATTGGATGCTGGGGAGCGTTCCCGCACAGGCTCCGTCGGTACCGATGATACCCATATGTGAAGACTACATTCCTGCTTGTTCCTGAAGATTGCCATATGGATGTGAAAATTGGATAGTGAAGGAGGACAGGAACAAAATTGATGCCTTCTAATTATGTGCTTGGAAAGAATATTGTGTATACCATGGACTGGCCAAAGGACGAATCAATCAATGCTAGAGGAGATAAAATCAATACTTTCCTTAGAAGCTCAAAAGACCTCGACTTTCATAAGTTTGACACATCATACAAAGAGAAAGCTCATTATAGAAAGACCTCATGCTTGTTAAGATTGAAAGTCAACACAACAGAGCAAGACCAGCCATGCGATGGATCACTACAATAACAGCTATGGATGGCACTTTATCAACAATTAGCCACCTGACTGAAGACCCCACACAGTTTAGGACAGCTATCCACAGGGTCGCTATGAGTCAACATTGACTTGATGACACTGTGACAAGGTTTATATCCCGCCACGGCAGAACTGTCAGGATCCTCAGTTTAAGATAACCACTTGGCTATAAGGGGCGCCTATCTCACATTCTGATTAGAGAGAAAGCATAGTTGCTCACTTGTGACAGGTATTCTCCGTGGACAGCAGGAATCAGTTCTCACATATAGGTGACATCAGCACTGACAGAGCCTGCGTGGTAGTTTCTCCTCAGCTTTCAAAGAAAGCCTTTGGAAGATGCACCATGCATGTGTGGTCCCCTTCCCGCCCAAGGGTGCCATCTTGCCTCAGTATGATGACATAGCTCAAAAGCAAAAATGACTAAAAGCAACTCCATGGAGAGGAGGGAGATTTGTGAGGACTGATTCCTGCAGGTCTGTGCCCGATAAGTTATGGGCGCAGCAGTTGCATGGCTTGAAGCCACTGGTCGAGGCCATGGCGGGGAAGACAGCTCCCGTGAGGTTAAACACCTTAGGCCTTACCAGGGAAACAGGCACAAACCCGTACCGGTCGAGATATCTCAAAGAAAAAGAGAAAAGAGAAAAATGAAAAGAACCCAAGACACGAAGCTGAGGCAAGCGAGCTCGGGGGCGGGAAAGGGAGCTGGTACGTGACTGGAGAAAGCACAGTTACTTACCTGTAACAGGTGATCTCTGGGAACAGCAGGAATAAGTCTTCACATATGGGTATCATCGGTACCGACGGAGCCTGCGTGGGAACGCTCCCCAGCGTCCAGTAAGAAAGCTTTTGGGAGCATCCCACAGCGCCTGTGTGCTGCCTTCCCGCCTTTCCCAACCACCTCTCTCCAGTTCGAGTTTTAAAACTGAGACAAAGAGAGAGAGAGGAAAGGAAAGACAGATAGAGAGATACAACTCCTAGGGGAGGTGGGTGGGTTGTGAAGACTTATTCCTGCTGTTCCCAGAGATCACCTGTTACAGGTAAGTAACTGTGCTATCTCCAGGAACAAGCAGGAATGAGTCTTCACATATGGGGACTCCCTAGCTGCAGATGCCAGGGAGAGACCCCATGGTTGTGTGCCCTTGCAGAGGGCTCCACTTCTTCCCCATGGATCTCTGGCATCCAACCAGGGTAGGTGGGTAGGAGTTGATTAGAAATGGAACAGGTGTTTGAGGACAGCCTGACCAAACGAGGCATCCTGGCGGGAGTCCTTGTCCAAACAGTAATGGGCTGTGAAGGTGTGAACCGAGGCCCAGGTGGCCGCTCGACAGATCTGGTCGATGGACACCGAGTTTAGATGAGCCATTGAGGCTGCCATGGCTCTCACATTGTGAGCTGTGACATGGCCCTCCAGAGAAATGTTCTTACTCTGGTAGGCGAAAGAAATACACTGAGCAATCCAGCTGGATAGTGTTCTCTTAGAGACTGGAAGTCCTAAATGAGAAGGATCAAAAGCAACAAAGAGTTGAGAAGACTTTCTATGTTGCTGTGTTGTTTGTAAGTAGAAAGCGAGAGCTCTCTTACAATCCAAGGTATGAAGATTCCTCTCTGCATTTGATGCATGAGGTCCTGGAAAAAAGACAGGTAAATATACCTCCTGGTTCAGATGAAAAGGCAAGACCACTTTAGGCATAAAGTGTGGATTGGTCCTGAGGACTACCTTATCATGATGGAACCTTGTATAAGGTGGATTAGCCACCAAAGCTTGCAGCTCACTGATGCGGCGTGCTGAGGTGACTGCAATGAGAAAAACAACTTTCCAAGAAAGAAATTTCAAGGAGGTGGTGGCTAAAGGTTCAAAGGGTGGCTTCATAAGCTGGTCAGGATCCAGGTTTAAGTCCCATGCCACTGGAGGTGGTCTAATGGGAGGTTTAGTTAAAAGAAGGAATCTCATGAATTTTGATATAAGAGGGTGAGAGGAGATAGGTTGTCCATTGAGAGGCTTGAGGGACGCTGCAATAGCACTCAAATGGACTCTTACTGAATTCGTTTTTAGGCCTGCATGGGATAGATGCAGGAGATACTCTAGTAGAGAATTCAGAGGTATTGCAAGAGGATTTAGACCCTTCTCTGAACACCAAATGGTGAATCTTTTCCATTTGAAAGCATAGGAACGTCGAGTAGAAGGCTTCCTAGAGGCATGAATAACATCTCTGACTTGTTGAGAGAGATGAAAATCTTGAAGGTCTAGGCCCTCAGCAACCAAGCCCTGAGATGGAGCGACTGGGGGTTTGGGTGCCATAATGTTCCGTCTTCCTGGGACAGAAGGTCTGGTGCAGAGCCTAAGTCCAGGGAAGGAGCTTGAGAGAGATGCAGAAGTAGAGGGTACCACACTTGGCGTGGCCAATGTGGTGCTGTGAGGATCATGGTCCCTCGATCTCTCTGTAGCTTGAATAGTGTTTTGGGAATTAGGGGAATTGGTGGAAAGGCATAAAGGAAGTCTTGACCCCAGTGAAGGAGGAAGGCATCCTTGGCCTGAACTCCCTGACACGGAATTCTGGAACAGAATCGGGGAAGTTTGGCATTCCACAGACTTGCAAAGAGGTCTATATCCGGGGTTCCCCAAATTCAAAAAATCCTGGCTACCTGGTCCATGTGGAGGGACCACTCGTGTGGGAGCAGAACTCGACTGAGTCTGTCCGCCCAAGAGTTTTGAATACCTGGAAGATATACTGCCAGAAGATGGATGTGATGCTCTCTGGCGAAGGCCCACAGTCGCAAAGCTTCGTTGCAAAGCGACAGAGAGACAGTCCCTCCCTGCTTGTTTATATAGAACATGGCTACTTGATTGTCCGTATGGATAAGGACTGTCCTGTAGCTGAGCAGGGAATGGAACACTCTGAGAGCTAAGAATATTGCTCTGAGTTCCAAGAGATTGATATGCAGAGAAGTCTCCTGTGGAGACCAGATGCCCTGGGTGGAGAGATCTTGCAGATGAGCTCCCCAACCCTTTGGAGAAGCATCTGTTGTGAGAGTTGCTTGGGGGAACGGTTGTTGAAAAGGGGACCCCAGCAACAGGTTCTGAGAGGACTTCCACCACTGGAGAGACCAAAATAGACGACTGGAGTTTGCTATTTTGTCTGACAGGCAACCTGATGCCTGAGTCCATTGGGTGGACAAAGTCCATTGAGCTGCCCTCATGTGAAGGCGAGCATATGGAACCACATGCATGGTGGATGCCATGTGGCCTAATAGTTGTAACATCTCTCGAGCAGTTAATTGGGACTTTAACTGAATCTGGGAGGCTAACTGCACCAGACGTAGGCAACGGGCCTGAGGAAGATAGGCCCTTGCAGTTGTGGTATCCAGCAAGGCCCCTATGAACTCCAGAGACTGAGTAGGGGTGAGATTGGATTTTGGGATGTTTATTACTAGTCCCAAATACTGAAGGATATGCATTGTGCAGGTTAGACAAGTCTGGGCCTCTGACTGGGATGAGGCTCGAATGAGCCAGTCGTCCAGATATGGGAATACGAATATTCCTAGAGTGCGGAGAAATGCAGCTACTACTGCCATGCATTTCGTGAACACCCTTGGTGCAGAGGCCAGACCGAAAGGAAGCACCCTGTATTGGTAGTGCTTTCCTTGAAAAAGGAACCGAAGGAACCTTCTGTGTGTGGGATGGATGAGGACATGGGTGTACGCATCCTTGAGATCTAGAAAACAAAGCCAATCCTGACTCTGAAGGTATGGAAGCAGAGCCCCTAGAGAAATCATTTTGAATTTCTCCTTGAATAGAAACTTGTTCAATTCTCTGAGATCTAAGATGGGTCTGTAGCCCCCTGTTTTCTTGGGATAAGAAAATAAGGGGAGTAGAACCCTGAGCCCTGTTGAAGAAGAGGTACTTCTTCTATTGCCCCTTGGGCAAGAAGGGTAGCAATCTCCTGACCTAGAAGGTTGAGGAGAGATGTTGGAGAATTGAACTGTTTCACCATGGTGTGAGGAGGAAGGTTTAAAAAGTGAAGCTTGTACCCTTCCTTTATGATGGAGAGGGTCCATTGCTCTGCTGTGATATGCTCCCATCTGTGAGCAAAGTAAGTCAACCTTCCTGGAATGGTGAGGGGCTCTGGGTTTCCCAGAGCTAGAAAGGCTAAGTTCTCTAGTTGCAAGTCAAAGGCCTTGAGGAGGCTGAGGCTGCTGGGCTGTGGTAGGCTTGGCAGCCTTTGACTTGGCCTGTTTAGGTGGTTGCTGACGTTTTGCAGCAAAACGACCTGCAGAAGATGCCTGCCCATGAGCAGGATAATATCTTCCCTTTTTAGAAAAAGATGTCTTTTTGAACAATCTTTTCTTAACAGGGGCAGAGGTAGACTTTGAAAGAAAAGAAAAATAAAGAAAAAAATAAAGAACTTCTTCTGGGGTGACAGGAACACGACCTGCTGGCTCCGCGGAAAAGAAGAACTGGAGAGAGGCGGTTGGGAAAGGCGGGAAGGCAGCGCGCAGGCGCTGTGGGATGCTCCCAAAAGCTTTCTTACTGGACGCTGGGGAGCGTTCCTGCGCAGGCTCCGTCGGTACCGACGATACCCATATGTGAAGACTCATTCCTGCTTGTTCCTGGAGATAGAAAAAATATATAGAAAAAAACAATACGTTTTCCAAGAGCAACAGACACACATCAAATGGACTCCGTGGAAAAAAAGGAGGCAAGATGGCACTAAAGCTGGTGTGAATGAGCACGCCTACGTTTTGCTGGTATGCGTGTAAAATACTGTATTCTAGAATCTACTTGCATACTTGCTTGCACCACCTACACTCTGCGCAGACTCTACCCATGTGGATGCCCACATTCGATGAAAGCAATGCACATACTTTTACATTAGTCAGTATTTTATAAGAGGTCATTATTGTAAGTAGGTGGCCAATGATGCGCATAAATGACTAAATACCGACATTTGCATGTATTATTGTTGCCTAAGCCCAGGCACCTCCTTATAAAATTCCCCCCACATGGGTACTTTCTGTTTGCAAATTTGCTGAACATTTATACAAGCACACACACATTGCTCTTATTTCTCTGGAGAAAGCAATGGGGCAAAATGGCACACTTATATTTCAGGGGTAATTATAGGCACATAGTTTTACACCTTCTTGATGCAAGCGTGCCCCTGAGCCACTTCTTTTTAATCGAGCTGAAAGCATGTGTTGTGAAAATATCCAGCTAGTTCCTTTGGAAAATCAATCTCAGAGTAGCATATGTGGAAAGCGAAGCTTTCCAGAACCCTAATAGCATTTTTCTGTTCTTTGTTTTATTAACTCCTTCACAGAGCTATAACCATAAGTGAGCACACAAAAGCGAGTAAAAGTTAACCCAAAGAGTGCAGAAAAGTGTACAAACCATATGGCTAGACACCTCTTGAATCTGTAAATGACGCACACACTCTGACTGGTCTTGGCACAACAGGCTTTAGGATCATGTGCTCCCAGTTTTTGCCATGTTAATAATAGAAATATTTATGCAACAAAATTAACAAATGGAAATATTCGGTGTTTCAATGAAGATCTCATGCATATTCTGCATTCCAAAATATTATGAGGCAGAAATACAGTGGTAATAGCAAGAAATGTGGACTTTCCCTTTGAGTTAGGGGAGGAAGCAGTTCACTAGATTAGGTGATGGCCTCTTCCTCAGGGAAACGTAAGCGAGCAGGCTGTGTTTTATTGAAAATCATTCCCTCATTTAAGGCTCAATTCTTGGGCTTTACTATTTGTTTCACATGTTTGTTTGTTTTTTTTTAGCAATAGATTTGACTGTACCTGATATGGTAATGAGTACATTTAAGCCTTCCAGGACATCCATTTGATGAAACCTACGTCTAGTAATCAGTGAATACACCCGGCCTTGTCCACTTCTGTCCAGCAGCCACAATCCATTCTCTGTGCCCACTAGCAAATTTACACCTGCAGATGAAAGCAAATTCTGTAAATGGTAGTCTAACTTGACAGAAAAATATTAATGGTTCCATAAAATGCACTTATTTCATCCCATAACAACAGAAAGGGTAGGAATATTATTAAAAACTTTAAATATAGCTTTTTCTCTTTTAGATTCAGCTCCAATTGCTACTTTTAAACAATATTCTAAAGGTATGGAAGAATAGTTGAAGATTTTGATAAACTCTTCCTTGAAGAAGGGGAAGATGCCTCCGTGTTTGAAAGAGGCTGTGGTTATACCAATTTTGAAAAAAGAAGGTGTGGATAAAGGAGTTTATGATTATTTTCACCCTACAATTTACCTATGTGCATAAAATTGAGAGAAAGAGAGATACATTTTCAACTTAGTAGCTTTTTGGAAGATTACAATCTTTTTAATGAAAGTCAGGGTTTCAGATGGGAAGCAGTACTGAAATACTGTTGATCATAGATTTAGATTAGATAAAGCGGAATTGCTTAACAAATATTTTTGTTCTGTGTTCACAGATGAAGGGCCAGGAGCAGGACCTCAGAAAACACCCCTAATAGGAACAGAAGTGAGGGGGATCTTGAATGCTTTTCATTAGACTGTGTTCATGAAGAGCTAGCTAAACTAAAAGTAGACAAAGCGATGGGGCTGGATGGGATACATCTGAGAATACCGAATGAACTTGGTGAAGTTCTAGTGACTCCACTGTCAGACCTTTTCAATACTTCTCTAGAGTTGGAAGTGGTCCCAGAGGACAGGAGAAGGGTGCATGTGGTCCTTTACTCAAAAGAAAGGATGAGGTTGCGAACTACAGGCTAGTTAATCTGACCTCTCTGGTGAGTAAATCAATGGAAATGCTATTAAAAGGGTAGTGACATTTCTGGAGTCCAATGGATTGCAGGATCTGAGGCAGCATAGTTTACCTAGAGGCAGGTCTTGTCAACCAAATCTAATTTCTTTGACAGGGCAACCAGAACATAAGAACATAAGATATGCCATACTGGGTCAGACCAAGGTCCATCAAGCCCAGTATTCTGTTTCCAACTGTGGCCAATCTAGGTCATATGAACCTAGCAGTTTCCCCAAGGGACACAGGTTCCACAATTTTTCCGGATGTTTTACAACTTATTCATTCAATTGTTCTGTATTTAATTACTCCCTTTTTCATGTTCATGAGATTTTAATTGGGGTAGTATTCAAAATCTTCCATATTTTAAAATTTTATATATTAGTATTGTTTCTAAAAGGGGAGAACAATTAAAAATAATTTATTTAATTGGGCAATAATCGGATTTTGCATATGTTTCATGTTTTTATTTTTAGAGGTTTTTTAGATCATAGCGACTTCCATTGACTCTGTTGAGCCTGGTGAAGTCTATGTACATCACACCCTCCGGTAATGTCCCCCCTTATATATTATATTTTATCCAGTGTTTTTGCATTAGGTTTTGTTAGGACTTACTCCTCTGGTCTCCTCATCCCTTCCAATTTCTTGGTTTTATATAGTTGTTTACAGGTTCTCTGTATATGTTTGGTCAAGTACCTTATAATTATAAATGTTTGATCTAGTAATTTTATTTTCTTTGATCTCTTGTATCAGTTTCTTATATACCGCACTATTGTCAGCGCGGTTTACATACAACAAAATGACCATAACAAACTGTTTGGCTTCACATAGAACAGGAGAAAACAACTTGGATAACATGCTTATGCTTTACATAGAACAGGAGTAATAACTTGGATAACATGCTTATGCTGCATACTGACTGCATCTGCAATTACTGCATGGTATTTACAAAACCTTAGTAAATAGGGGCCTATATAAGGAAGCCAGCTAGTGGAGTGGATGGAAGTGACTGTGCTCTTGAAAAATACTATACTTAACCCCCTAATTTGACCCTCTGCAATTTGCTTTGAACGCTATAAAGGGGGAACTATCCTGTTACATCAGCAAATAAAACAAAACATTGCCAGTTGAAAATAATATCCAGCAATAACAGAGAGCACACGCTTTCCACATTCGAAAAGCCAGGACGATCTTTGTGTAAGCAGAAAAGTTTCAACACGTTAAATGTTCTTGCTAACATACAAACATGACATATGGAATCCACCTCTGCTTGTGGAATTATCCAGTCATTTATTTCTCCTAAAAGCTCACCCCAGAGAGCAGCACACAGGATCTCTGAATTGAATTTCTTCTTATATTTTCGAATCTCTGGGCTGTCACTCTGGGGACGAATGTTGGTTGGGTTGACGTTGACCACGGAGCCCTTCCTGGCATTCTCTCGTCTTGCATACTATATATTTATATATTTATTTATATATGTGTATGTATATAAGTTCATATATATCATTTTATTTACAAAGCGGTTGTTTATTCAATGTACAGGGATTAATTTTAATTATACATGTATTATTTTTATGATTTTAATTGAGATATTTATGATGGTTCCCTTTGGGTTTTATCAATGTGTTTCTAGTTTTCTTTGAGACCTAAGCTATCCGAGATAGTCCAATTTAGCCTTTCTTTTATGTATATGGTATTTTTATGTTATATTTCTTTGTTTTAACCCCTTTTTTTTGCGCATTTATTGTTTTTAATTTTGATTATATTAATGTAATTTTATAATTTATTTTTTAGTGTGCCCTGATAGCCCCTGATGAAGTGACATACGAAACACGGTCCTGTGTTGGGCTTAGGCCACTTAATTGGTACTAATAAAGGTATTGGGTGTTGAATCTGCCGCTTCCTGTTTTTGTTTCTGCTCATTTGAGTGGCTAGCGCTGTTCTTTTTGTGGACCCCATGTTAACAGCTAATGCAGAAATTGGCATTCCAAGGCATGGAATAGATGGGGACTGGGCCTTACAGTTAACACAGAGGGCTGTGACATCAAGGAACAACACTCAAGCAGAAATTACTGAGAAAAAAATCAGTAAAGAATACTATAGGAGATTAAAATCATTATTGAAAAGTGCCTTAATATCATGGAATAAGATACAAGTCATTAAATAACTGGCAAATCCTGTACTCTCATACAGCTTTGGGATTGTAGACAGGCTTCGTAAAGATTTTGAAAAACTGGATGTGGGAACAAGAAAACTCCTCCATGCCCATGAGGTAATTTATAAGAATCAGTGTATGCCAAGACTGTACATTCCTAGACCAGAGGGAGGGCTAGCCTCATAGGGACATACAGAGCTACTATCATAGACCTCCAGGCCTACCTAACAGCATCATTGGATCCAAATATGTAAAAAGTGCCGAAATATGAAAGTAAATGTCCAGAATTTATCTTCATCGTCAAACTTGGACAAGCGTTCCAACGACTAGAAGGAATGAGTGAGAATCCACAAGCACACAGAGGAAAGGAAGCAACAGAATTTGCAAAACAAGAGAAAAAACTTTTCAAAGAATTAGATCAGCAAATGAGGAAAAACAAGTGGCAAATGCACAAATACAGTGGGAAATACAAAGTGTTACTCCAGGACCCTTTGTCAACCAAGAACGGTTAAGGAGAGGTGAACTGAAACTGAAGGATGAGAGATGGATAGTTGCAGCCCAGGACAGCGGATTACGGATGACATGGTTTACAGATAGCATTGAAAAAACCTGGCAAAACAGACCTATGTCTATTCTGTAAGAAAGACCTTGAAACAGTGACACACCTCATAGCTGGTTGTGAAGTTCTGGCAGCGAAAAATTTCAATACAGAAAGGCACAACAAAGTAGCACTCCTCATACATTGGTAACTCTGTAAACATTACAACATCACTGTGCCTGAAAAGCACTGGGATCATGACCCTAAGAAAATTAAAGAGAATGAAGAGGTTATAATCACCTGGGACATTCCCATTGGATGCAAGGAAACCCAACAAAGGAGAAAAACACCAGAACGGCATTGATAATAGAGGTGTTGGCTCCAAGTGATAATTCTGTGAATCGCTTGGAGAGGCAGAAGATCCCGAAGTACCAAGAAATGCAGTCAGAGACCAAGAAAATGTGGCAGCAAGCTACAGAAATATTCTCATTGTATAGGGAACCACAGGCTTGATAAAGAAGAACCTCCAGTTACATCTTGACAAACTACCCTTACATGTTACATCTTATGAACTCCAGAAGGAAGCCCTCTTTGGCACGATGCCATATTCCACATACCCTGGCTTAGAGGTGAGTCTCATGACTTTCATGGTATGTGCAAAACTAACCTATTTGGAGAAACTGCCCCGAGATTAACACAAAGATAGTTTCTGTGCATTAACTGTTAACCTGACTGATAATGCAGAGCAGTTAATATCCCCTCAAGACGTATAGCGAAAGGCATTGTGCGTTATCTCCTGTGCAGTCAGTATGCAGCAGATTTCATTCTGCTTTAATCAGACAGCAGCCTCCCAAAAATGCGAGGCATGCTTCCACCAGTTAATGAAAAGGTTTTGCAGTTACCTCATGTTAATTTTGGCAATTACCGCATGGTATTTACAAAACCTTAGTAAATAGGGGCCTATATAAGGAAGCCAGCTAGTGGAGTGGATGGAAGTGACTGTGCTCTTGAAAAATACTATACTTAACCCCCTAATTTGACCCTCTGCAATTTGCTTTGAACGCTATAAAGGGGGAACTATCCTGTTACATCAGCAAATAAAACAAAACATTGCCAGTTGAAAATAATATCCAGCAATAACAGAGAGCACACGCTTTCCACATTCGAAAAGCCAGGACGATCTTTGTGTAAGCAGAAAAGTTTCAACACGTTAAATGTTCTTGCTAACATACAAACATGACATATGGAATCCACCTCTGCTTGTGGAATTATCCAGTCATTTATTTCTCCTAAAAGCTCACCCCAGAGAGCAGCACACAGGATCTCTGAATTGAATTTCTTCTTATATTTTCGAATCTCTGGGCTGTCACTCTGGGGACGAATGTTGGTTGGGTTGACGTTGACCACGGAGCCCTTCCTGGCATTCTCTCGTCTTGCTGGCTCCAGTTTTGAATTACATGCTGGAAGGGAAAAGAGGGAAGAGGTATGTATCACTAGTGAATTGTAGATGGCAAAAAGCTTAAAAGAAATCTGCCCACTTTGCTACTTCTGGCTTGATCTTGTACTCACAGGAGCTGACGGGACTAGTCGGTGGTGAGATCTGAAGAAGTCTTGGATCGATAAATGAAATAAATGAGGAAGCAGAAGATGAGCTGTGAGTAGACTGTGAGTTTTTCGCATTTGATGTCTGCAATGAAAGGCAATGTCTGCTGTCACTTATAAGTCAGGACTGATACAAAATTTGTAAAATATATACCATACAAAAATACCTAGTCAAGATGGTGTTTAAAAACATCCATAGATTCAATGCTGCTATAGGGTTGTCAGTGGCACTAATTATACAGACTTCCTGCTGAGAGTTGGTAGCTCTATGGTTAGTGGTAATAGTCAGCTGGTTACATGCATAGCTATGCTTTTAAGCAGGCATAAAGTAAACTGCTTAGCTATATGTATAGTGGCTGACTATCGCTGCTATTCATATAGTCATTCCACCCTGACTCTGCCCCGAAGGTGCCAAGGTGCTTAAGAGTAGTGTAGGTGAACTAACATACAACATTGTGGGCCATGTCATCAGTGTGGGAGGCCTGCATTAAATTCAGGAGGCATATGCATCTGTCTTCCTGTAGTTAGCATGGGCCCAAGATGCCACACTGTGCAAATCAGCCTGCAGGTGTACTTAACACCCACTGAGATGGCATTAATGTGTCCACACTAAGGGTGGCAAGTGCAGATAGCGTGGGCAACTAATGCCCATGCTAGCCATGACACATCCGCAGCATCTTCATTTTGCCCTTGTCCTGCCCAGCCTCCGCCCCACTGTGTGCAACTTGGGCAGCATGGAGTTCTGGCACTGGACCCATGCTGCTTTTTAGCACTGAGCCCACACCACCTGCTAATTTAGTAATCATATCCTTTTATGACTAGCTTTTAAAGGTAAAAACCTTCATCCTGAGTTCGGGACTGTCCTGACCTGAGGAAGAAGGTTTTAACCTTCAAAAGGTAGTCAAAATGTATTACGTTTGCCCAATAGAAAAGTATCATTTTATAATATCTTTTTGTTTAATGTATTAGAGGTGATTAGAGGGATTCTTTCTGGTGCTATCCAGACTGCTCTGCTGGAAGTCCCAGGCCAGCGGACTTGTACGTTTACCAGCTGCCAGTAAAAATACAAGTCTTGAATGCTGACCCATATACTTTATGAGAGGTACATAATACTCAAATCATGCTGAATCCTGTAATGCTGAGCCACAAGTAATGTACCAGTAAAGAAGTAGGACACTTTGTATACTATCTTCATTTTAATGTGTTTTCAAATTAATTTCAGTACTGTAGGGCAATTTTCAAAGGGGTTCTTTGCAGGCAAATGAGTGGTTGCCGATGGAGAAAGACACGATGGAAAGTGCTATCTCTTGCCACCATGGGGAAAGTATACAGCGGGCACACTCAGCCCAGTGGGTTAGGGCACGGCAACAGTATGTGCGGAGATTTCACTGTTTATCCTTTCTCTCTGCCCTTTCCTCCAAATGCGCTCCCTTCCCACCTCTGTTCTCTTTCCTTTTTCCTCTTCTCTGCTGTTCTCCCTCCCCTCAGGGCCAGATTTAAGATGCTGGCAACCTCAGGCAGAACAAGGAAGTGGGGGGGGGGGGGGGTTCTCCTCCAGAGATCATACAGCATGGTCCTAAAGCTCCTGTTTAGCCCAGGTATTTGGTATCTTCAAATTCTGGCACCCAAGGTAGTTGCCTAGGTTGCCATGCCTAAATCCAGGCCTGCCTCCCCTCCTGTCTCTTCTTCCTCTTCTCCTTCTCTATGACATTTTCTCTTCTTGACTTTCCCCCTTTCTTCCTCTCTCAGATAGCCTTCCCTTCCTTTTGTTCACTTACAGGCCTGAACTTAGCAAAGGCAACATAAACCGCCTTGGCTATAAGATCAGGCAGTACATAAAAACCATGTAAATAAAATAAATAACTAAATAAGGCAACTGCCTAGGGCACCAGATTTCAAAGGCACAAAATACCTGGGCTAAACAGGTGCCTGATTCCACTTGCTTTAGGATTTCTGGGGGAGAGACCTCCCTTCGACACTCTCCAGTCCTGCCTATGTGCGCCTACATCTTAAATCTAGCTCTGTTCCTTTGTATTTCTCTTTGACCATGAAAGCCCTACTTAAAACCAACCTGTGGTATCTTATGTGGCTAATTTTCAAACAGTCCATGACAAGCCAAGATAACTAATCAATTGTAGCCGGTTACCATCAGGCATATTTTCAGCTGAACCTAACTGCCTAGGTTTTTAGTCTTAAAGCCCTCTCTGCACTTAGAAAACACAGTGGCTGGTGCCCAACATTATCCCCCTCCAGATTCCCCTCCCTACATTTAAACACAAAGAGATCAATCTTGAATTGACAGAGAATGTTTAAAGTTTGGAACATCTAATTTAGATGCTTTCAAATCATACATATATTCAGTGAAATCATCCATTTAGACAGTGCTTCAGAAGATCCATGAATGATATGAACTAAATTTGACTTTTCAAATTATATCTGCTATTTGTGCGGACCACCTAGGTGCATAATTTATAAGTCTAATGACTATCTCTGCTTGGACATGTAATTTTGTAAAGTCCCATCCACACCTATTTTATAAACAAAAGCAGACATTAATCTTTCTTTATAGAATACTAGCGTAAGTGGCCAAGCATGTTTGTGAATCTAACAAGCAATCACTTACACCTGCCCTACACCTGGTGTAAAGGCCTGTGCTTAGATTGTAAATAACATGTGTGTAAATCATAGTATTTTATAATTTACTCACATACTTGTGTGTGCGTCACCCATCCTCTGTTCCGATTCCATCAATGCGTATGCCCACGGTGCAAGTATGCGCCTTCAGGCCGACGCACGTGCTTTCAGAACAGTGAATGCATCGCTTATGCGAGTTAATGCCCTTTTACAGGCATAAATCACTAAACTACCGCAATTTACATGTGTCAAAGCTGCACAACTTTAGGTGGCTCCTTTTTAAAATTACCTTCCAAATTTATACAACTGGGTATCTCTGCTACCTTTCTGGATAGATAATTTTGTCTGCATAATAATTTATATAGCCAAAATAATCCATTCAAGTGACCTGGATTTTTTTTTTTTGTAAACGCTGCCAACTGTATAAATGCTTTTAAATACTGACGTCAAGGGTGGCCTGGTACTTTGAATTGTTCTTGTCTGCTTTATAAAAAAACTGGCCAGCACCCCAAGCATTTGTTGCTTCGTCCAAGAAAAAAGTGGCTGGCAAACCAAACTCCCTTCTGATCCCCCTTCCCTACTTTCAAAAAAAGTGTCCCGTCCCCCGCACCTTTTGCTCACGTTTCTTGGCAACTTCCATCTTCTCCGCCTTCTATTTTCTGACATTTCTATGCACACAAGAATTACTGAAAATACTTTTTTGGAATATCGTTATTGAACACTGCAAAAGTTCAAACAACTGGCTAACCATCAAGCCAAACACAAATTCTCAAAGAATCATATTTCCTGGCAGCATCATCTCATCTGATTACTTATTAAAAAGAGTAATAATGGCATTTTTTATCTTTTAGTTAACTCCCCCCAACCCTGCTTCCATCCCATCCCTCCCAACATCCCTGCAATGTGCTGTTGAGTCAATGCTGACTCCTGGTGACCCAACAGCCCCGGGGTTTTCATGGCAGCGTAACTGGAAGTAGATTGCCAGGCCTTTCTTCTGAAGCAATGAAGGGTTGTGACTTGGCCAAGGCCACAAGGAGTGCTAGTGGGAATTGAAGCTGGTCTCTGAGTTAACAAGCCAGTGCTCCAACCATTAGGCTACTCCTCCACTCCCCCAACATCCCTAGCTGAACATAAAGCCATGTTCCCATAACTGTTTCTGTTGTGCAGCACTCAATACCCCCCAAAGGCCTCCCCATGCTTCTTCATACATGTCAGGTACAGTTTGATGAACATACAGCACACTCAAGCACTCTAAGTGCATTTGATTCCTCATCCTCTCCAAACACAGTCCCACAGTAGATAGGGTTGGATTTATCCAAGCAATTAAGGTACACTTCCATGCCAGCCTTAATCGTAAGTACCCGCAGTGCTTGAACACCGCAAACAATCAAGGTTGCCTCATCTTGGGGCACTATCACACCCTAACTCTTCTGCAACAACACACAAAGAGTCATCCAGAACCCTTTTAATTCCTCACATCGTGCAAAACAGTGCATATGATTGCCTACTGTGTCCTGACATTTAACACAGGCAGCCCTCTCTATTAATCCAGTCTTAAAGTGCTTTTCCATATCAATGTGACAATGGTGAAAAATTCTTAACTGCATCTCATAAATCAGCATCTAAGACTCCTGTCTAGTTCTCTGAACCAGATCTGAACCTCCTTCTCTCTAATTTCCTGGTCCAGTACTCTGCCCCAATAACACATCAGAGTCCAGAACACCAACTCATTAGATTTTAGATCTCATCCCACTGTATACCAGTGTGTTATTGAGTTATAAAAAACCTCAAAAAGTAAAAAGGATTACCAGCTGAGGTGTATGTACTAAATGATGATTTTTCTGGGGGTATTCAAATAAAATTCACATTAGGCCCGATTCTGATCCTCATGTAGATCTCCTCTGTACGTCTGGGCTGACCCAGACGTACAAAGGAGATCACGATTCTGATCCTGTGGGGCACGTTTAGCCCCGCAGGATCAGAATCGTGAAAAGCACTGTATGTGTAGGACGGGACTGCACGTACAGCAAAGCCCGACTAATGCAATCAGGGCATTTAAATGGAGCCGTGGCGCCATTGCATCATGTTGCCATGGCACCGCGGCTCCATTTAAATGCCGCGATGCCGGCCACCTGCTAAAAAGTTAATTCCCCACAGCCCAACCCCCGATCTGGCCTCCTAAGGCCAGGATCGGGCTGCGGGGAATTAGCTTTTGCCTCCCCAGCCCCTTCCATGCCCTGGAGCTGCTGAAAGAATACGTCCAGGAAAGTTACTTCCCTGAGCATCTCGCCGGCCCTGGACGAACAGGGCTGGCGACCGCACACTGCCCGCCCACTCTCCACCCCCATGCCAACCCTTCTCCACACCCGTATAACTTCCCCGCACAACCAGCAGGGATGTTATACAGGGGCAGGAGCCGTCATAATTAGCGGGAACGTCCATCCCCGCTATTTGTGCCTTAGAATAATCCCCATTATCTAATACCCTCAGTTTGCCTAGGGTATTATGCTAGTGAGAAAAAAAGCACGTAACCACTCACTAAAATGACCTTGAACAGCAAGAAGCAAGAATGGAAAATGGTAAGCTTTTTGGAGAGACTTAAGAGCTACTTTGGCAGGGGTTTCTTCTCCTGGAGATCAGGAGGTCATACGAGAAGCAAACACTGAATTAATCAAGAAAGAGAAACTTGCTAGCTGTCAAGTGTTTGTTCTGGCACACGCTGAAGGCATGCTGGGACACGCACTGACAGCTAGCATGGGGCAATGACAGCACAGGCTGATTACCATACTAACTGTGAATGCGTGTTGGGTAGTTAGGAGTAGAGAGAGGGCATCGTGAGCACTGCACAGTTAGTGTGGAGTAAACACTGCACGCTGTGACCTTGTAATTAGCACTGCTTCACCTAACGTCACCTCAATAGGTGGAGTTAAGTGCATCTATGCTATTTGTATGCCACATTAGGGCACAGGGCTCTGGGTTAACAGCCGGGAACATGCTTTCCATGCCCAAAAGAGTTAACAAGCCAAGGTTTTGGTGTGTTACTGTAGGTGCAGCACCATAGCACTCTTTAGTAAAGGCCCCCTTGGTATCCTTGCCACGTCAATGGGTGGGGTTAATCAGAAAATAGCCAGAATGCTGCTGGAATTTTACCTGCCCGGGTGCAAACTGGCTGCTTTGTCCAGTTTTGTGCTGGTTCACAGAGGTGTCTGGGGGATGGCTCTGCAGTAAGAGATCTGGGAGGACATAGTTTTGACTGTGTAGACTCCGTAGTCCCTGAGGGCCGCTGCAGTTCTGCTTCCCTGTAGGCTGGAAAACAAGAGAAGGAATTAGAAACTCAGGAGCTTTGTGTCTCAGATGAAATGCGTAATTCTGAATCCAGTGCACTATGCGTTGCAGTGATAAAAAGGAAATCGGCTTATCGTGGGACGATGCCAACCCTGCCACTTCCAACACATAACCAAATGGCCTCATTTTTCATACCTGTCCTCTGCATTACGATTGGTTGATTAAACATGGCACAGGCACTATTTTGGTTAAAGATAATGCAATCTGTTCAGAATGAAAGAGTCAAGGTTACAATACACCTGAAATGACTGAACTTCTGGAAGTCGATACGCCCAAGTGAAGCGCTTTTCCCAACGGTTCAGAGATCTGACAGTGGTATGTGGATCTGACTTCTGTTTTATCTTTGCCATTACCTTCATTTAACATTTTACATATCTCAATTATTGACATTTCCTCAATTCAGAGCAGTTTACAAGAAAACACTCCTAACTGTTCTTTAGCAAACTTAATAAACTGCACCAAAATGGATTAAAATGCATAAAACAGTTAAACCTACACCCTACAAATGATCTCCAGCCCTAAAGGAAAATAACCTTTAACTGTCCTCGTGCCTTTTCTTCTATTCTTATTACAGTGGAAATAACCAGTTTTTTACAAACAATTTCAAGAGACGGTTATCTGTTTCCATTTGAATCTCGTGTTTCCTATTCTAGTCTCTTTCACCTCCTTGACAGTTGGTGTCATGAGTAATGAATTGTGACTGGATCTCAAACATCTGTCTGGGATATATCTTTCTAAGTTCTGTGCTAAATACCTAGGCTTACCTTCCCTTAATGTTCTAAAATTCATAACCTACACTTTCAAATGAATTCTAGATGGACGAGGTAGAGAGTGTAACTCCACCAGCAAGGACAATATCCTTCTCTGCCTGACTTCCCCATGATCACCCTAGATGCCACATTCTGCACCATTTGTCATGTTCCAATTAGGCCTTTTGGCTATCCTGCACATAGGGGGTAATGTTATAAGGATACGCATACATCATGCAGTAGAGTACGTGCCTACGTTTGTGGTATGCTAGTCATTTACACGTGTATGTGGCCTCATAAAATACCGACCAGCGTAAAAATATGCGCATTCACACAATACTGTGTACTCTGCCAGGGTCCATGCACAAGGGTGGAGTTTGGACAGAGTGTGGATGAAGCGCATAAATATGTGCATAGATTATAAAATACTATAATTGACATATGTACTGTCAAAATTATTGGTGCAGCAACTACACCAGCTTGTGGACTGGTGTAAAAGTCTGTCTCTTAATTAATTCATTAATTTATTTATTTGTGAACGTTGATAATACTGCTAATGGTTTACAATAACCTTTCCTTTTCATTATGGAAGGCAGCAAAAATAAATGTGACATTAGGAGATATGAGAGACATCAGGGCAGGGCCGGCCCAAGGGTTTCTGCTGCCACCACATGCCAAGCTGCGCTGCTGATTCCATCGGCAGGGTTGGTGGGGGCAAGGAATGGCCTGGCTTGGTATGGCGGTGGCAGTGACCCATGGCAGGTCATGTGCTTCGGCACACATGACCTGCTGCTTCTGACCCCCCTGTTAGAAGCGGCAGGTCATGTGTGCCTTAGCACATAGCCTGCCATGGGCACCTTGCCACCTACAGAGGTCTGCTTCCCTAGGCAGCCGCCTAGCCCACCTTGTGGATGGGTCAGCCCTGCATCAGAGAAGGGTAATGTGGTAGCATAACAATGCCCACAGAGTGGAAATATACGAAGACCTATGGCCCAACCACACTACGCAGAAGGTGGGAGCTGAGAGAAATAACTCAAATCCTCAGGACGGCAGGAACCCGATATAAATGGATGTTTCCCTTTGCAATGGCGATAACTAAGGATGGACGTATGGTAAGGATCTGGAGCAGAGCGGAGGCATGTGCGGCACTGACAGATTTGGGGACTTCAGGAGCAGAAGGCATACAGGAATCGGCTTCTACACTGCCATGTAAGGAGGCCACATGGCAAAGAAGTGAGGGAGGCAAGAGATTGAAGAGGCAGAACGAGCCACTGGCCGGCGCTCCAGGCTCGAATGGATTGAGATGAATAAAATCTGGACAGTAGAGACTAAGAGACACCAGATAAGGCTAGGAAGCCATTTAAGTGACTGTATTGTATGGGGGAAAGGGAAGTTGGATGGGAGTAAGTGAAAAAGAGTCAGGGGATGAATGACCCGGAAGGAATGGATGTGGGGGAAGTTGGTGACTAGATTGAAGTGGGGATTAAATATGATTAACTCTGATTTAAATATGTTGCAATAAGTGTGTGAAGATGGGTGATTAAAGGGGGAGGGGAATGAAGGAGTGAGTGATTGAATAACAACGGACAAAGACAGGGGAGGGGTTTAAAGGAGGAAGGGAAGGTACCATGAACAGGGGAGGGGGCATAAAGCATCACTAGAGGGGTAAAGAAAATAGAGAAGCGGGAGCGGTGACGAGTCTAACAAGTGACATCAAGGAGGGCTAACAGAAGAGCTAACTGGAAGGCAAGGGTGGCAAGAAGGGATAGGGGGGATGGGAGGGGGAGGGGAGTTTTAGAAAGTGGGGAATGCAGCACAGGGAGGGCAACGAAGAGGTTTCAGGTAGCTTGGTTTAAATGGGGAATATGAGGATAGATTCCATCAACGTTAAGGGGTTGAATACGTCACAAAAATGTCAATTGATATTTAGAGGCACAGAGATTGAATCTATCAATTATATTTGTACTGGAAACACACTTAAAGGTGCAAACTGAAAGATTACTGGCTCATAGGGATTTTCAAGGAATGCACTGTACATCCCCGTGGGGCCAAAGAAAAAAAGGCGGGGTTGCTATTTTATTGAGGAATACAACCTCATAGGAGAGATAGAAGTTGGGGTAGATATGTAGCAGTAAAAAAGAAAGTAATGGGAAAATTGATTATTTTGATCTGTATTTATACAGCTAATCAGGGACAGGGCCAATTTTTCAAACAACTGACAACAGAGCTGTCAGGCTTCCTGGAAGGTCCTGTAATATTGGCAGGGGATATTAATATAGCAGCCATCCCAGCACTGGACCATTCAAAGGGGAGGGAAGGGGGTGGCAGGACGCATAAGAAAAGGTTGGAAGAATTGATGAAAACCTGGCAATTCCTAAATGGGTAGAGAGCGAAAAATCCAAAGAGCCTCACATGATGTTTACACTCACATAGACACGATCTGGATGGGCCCACAGTTGGTGCAGGCTATGGCAGGGGGACAGTCAGACCATGGGATGGCATGGGTAGAGGTCCAAGGATGGGGATCCCCACCGGGCCTTAAATACTGGAGAATGAACCATACGTTATTGAAAAATCATCAGCGGGTTGAAAAACTCAGAGGCGATATTGGTGAATTTTTTTTAAATATTAATATAAATGGGTTTCCTCAATCTTCTTTCCTATCACCTAAGATTCTTTTGGATAAATATTTGAAAGAAATTCTAGCCATATCAGATATTATTGAAGTTTCCCAAATTTATTATATCCCTTCAAGCCTCAAAAAAACTAGTCCTGTTGAGGGTGGGCTGGATGAGGTGGTTCCCTCTATGTCTAATTTGACGGCCTTTTTATAGGACTCTCAGGATATTATTAATTTGCGTTCCACTTTACTGGCTACTTTTCCATCTATAGAACTAAAACAGCATATCCTTAGGGCTTTCTTTAAGGTTTAGTCTGCCAAGTTTTGTGGACAGGCTGTGAACGTTTTTCCTGATGTGTCTTGTGGCACCCATCTTCATCTGAGGCAATTTTTACATCTGAAGCCTCAGGTCCTAGCTTTGGGTGCCACCTTCTTCTTGCGCTTTCCTTGTCATTGCATTATCAATTTTGATGGTGCTTCCTTTGTTTTTGTTGATGTTACCCATTTGGAAAAAAATGTAACTGAAAGACAGGGTATAGGTAGGGAGGGTAATAATGGATGACTGAAATCGCCTCCAATTGTAGGCATATTGCCTTACTTTCTATTGATGATTATTTTCTTTTTTTGTAATGCAGTTGTGTTCCCCTGATGTGGACTTTATAAAAAAAAAGGTTTTGTATAGATTTTGAATTTTGCCTTTATTTTAAATTCTGGGATTGTCCTTGTACTTTTGGTTATTGTAAATTGACTAAAATCTATAAATTAAAAAAAAAAGATATATGCCCAAAAGTACAAGGACAATCCCAGAATTTAAAATAAAGGCAAAATTCAAAATCTATACAAAACTTTTATATATATATATATATATATATATATATATGGGGAAACGGAGCTTGCAATAGTCTGGGATGCATTTAAGGCATACCTTAGAAGGCGCTTTATAGGATGGGGGGCATTCCAAAAGAGACAGATAAAACAGGAATTGGAAAGGGCATATACCCAGCTAAAAGAGCTAGAAAAGACCCATGGACGCAAGGGGACAAGGTTTCCAAGCAGGCCTTAGAAGTAGCAAGACTTAGGGTGAAGGAGATGCAATTAGGTGCCTTGGCCTTTCAGCTGTTGAGGGCAAAACAAAGGTTCTATGAACAAAGGAATAGGCCCAGAAAGTGGTTGGCTAAGAGTCTTAGGGCCCAGCAAGCAATGTATGTGGTCACAAAACTTAGATCATGTGAGGGGGAATGAGTCTCAGGAGATGAAAGAGTACGATCAGAATTTGGGCACTTCTATAAAGATCTATACTGTAATGAAAGTGGGTGAACCATAAGTGAGATAGATGCATATTTGGTGAGAGTTGAACTGCCTAAACTAACCAAAAATATGCAGGAGAGTCTTGACCGGCCTATAATAGCAGAAGAGGTGGCTGTGGCCACCAGGTCCTTGGCGAATGATAAAGCCCCAGGACAGCCCGAGTATACAAAACCTTTCAGAAAGAATTGACACCCTAGCTAGTGCAG
Source organism: Ichthyophis bannanicus (assembly GCA_033557465.1). Lineage (NCBI taxonomy): Eukaryota > Metazoa > Chordata > Amphibia > Gymnophiona > Ichthyophiidae > Ichthyophis > Ichthyophis bannanicus. The sequence goes on along the minus strand of CM066036.1, from coordinate 28,583,607 downwards.
ATTTTTAATGCAGTTCAAGAAGGGGGGGACTTACCTAATACAATGGGACAGGCAGATATCACTGCAATCCCTAAATCGGGGAAGAACACAACTTTGTGTTCCTCATATCGACCAATTGCATTGATCAATCTAGGTGTTCAAATTTTGGCAAGGATTTTGGCTGCTCGACTGTCGGAGCTGATCAACCCTGAACAAACGGGATTTATTCAGAGGCGCCAAGCAGGGGACAATATCAAGTGGATAGTGACTTTAGTACAAAAAATCCACCATATACAGGAACAGGCACTAATATTAGCAACTAATTGCCAAAAGGTGGGAGTTTGTATGGGCTAGTATGGCAAAGCTGGGCATATGTAGCAAGTTTACTAGATGGGTCAAAGCCCTCTGTCTGTCCAATGGTGGTAGTTAAGATTAATGGGGGATGCTCAGGTTTTTTTCCATTGCACAGGGGCACTAGACAGGGGTGTCCATTATCACCTTTGCTATTCACTATCTCCCTGGAGCCCTTTGCTGAAGGCATTAGGCAGAATGCAGTGATACAAGGAATAGATGAGACCTATAAGTTGTCTCTTTTTGCAGATGATATCTTACTCACCCTTACAAACCCCGAAACGTAAATGCAAACGTTGCAAGAAGAGTTGAGTATATATCAATCAGTGTCTGGCTTCAAGGCAAATTTAGGTAAAACAGAAGTCTTGAACATCTCAGTGAGGGGCCCAGAGGAAAAGAGAATGAGGAGTATCTTCCTGTTTAAGTGGGCAAGGGGGGGCGATTAGATATTTCGGGGTGCAGCTGAGTGCTAACGTTTCACAGCTATATCAACTCAATTATGTCCCACTGTGGAGAAAGGTGTCCCAAGAACTCAAAAATTAGGCGCAATATAAATAGTCAGGGTTGGGAAGGGTAGCAAGCATAAAAATAACTATTCTGCCCAAGATTCTGTATCTATTTCACACAGAGCCAGTAGTAGTACCGAAGAAGGATATTGGTTTAATATAGTGTAAGGTGTTCTACTATATTTGGAATTGTTGCCCCCCCCCCCGATAGCTAGAATAGTTATGTATAAACGGAGGCTGGCAAGGGGTCTGACAGTCCCTAATATTTGGTGGTATCATCTGGCAGCTCAGCTAACATAGTAGCATGGCAAGATAGCGCAGATCGAAAATGGATTAGCTTAGCAGAAGCAGAAGTAGAAGGGATCCCATTGAAACTCTGCCCATGGATGTCCCAAGGCAGGGGAGAAATACAAGATCCCTATGCAAGACAAGTGGATCAGCTGTGGAGGAGAGGGAGGGAGGTGCATCGCCTGAAGAGGGATAAATCCTTGCTACAACCATGACCCACTCTTTCGGGAGTAGGAGAGCAAGGGACTGCAGAGAAAGCATAGTTACTCACCTGTAACAGGTATTCTCCAGGGACAGCAGGAATCAGTCCTCACTTATGGGTGACGTCAGCGCCAACGGAGCCCTTGCAGAAGCATCTCCCCAGCTTTCAAAGAAAGCCTTTGGGAGATGCCACCACGCATGTATGGTCCCCTTCCTGCCCAAGGGTGCCATCTTGCTCAGTCAGATGACATAGCTAGAGCTGATGAAGGAGATGGCAAAAATAAAACAGCAACTCCAAGGGGAGGAGGGAGGGTTGTGAGGACTGATTTCTGCTGTCCCCGTAGAACACCTGTTACAGGTGAGTAACTATGCTTTCTCTGGGAACAAGCAGGAAGTCAGTCCTCACATATGGGTTTCACTAGCTACAGACTAGCGAAAGCCCATAGAGAAAAAAACATGGTTTACCCTCAAGGGGGGACTGTGAGCAGCAGCAATGGAGTCCGCAGGTGCAGACTGCAGTAGGATCCGTGTGTCCAAAGGAAACCAGCACTCCGGTAGCCTGAACCTAGACCCCGAAAAGATTACGGAGCATGGCCTGGCCGAAGGTACTGTTCCATCGGGACTCCCTCTCCAGACAAAAGTGAGCTGTAAAGGTTTGGATGGAAGAGCAGGTGGCGGCCCGGCAGATGACCACCACCGGGACGGAGCATAGATTTGCCACAGAGGCCGACATGGTGCGCCATGACCGGCCATCCACCAAACGTCCCGCCTGCTCATAGGTTACAGTGATACAGTCTGCCATCCAGGTAGATAGCGTACGTTTGGTCACCGCTTCCCCCAGTCTACTGGGGTCATACGAGACAAAAAGCTGAGAAGCTTTATGATGGCCCTGGGTATGTTGAATGTAGAAGGACAGGGCCCTCTTACAGTCCAAGGTGTGGAGGACAGTTTCCGCCCTGCTGGCATGAGGCCTCGGAAAGAAGGTGGGGAGCACCACCTCCTGGTTGAAGTGAAAAGGTGATACCACCTTAGGGAGGAATTTGGGGTGTGTATGGAGCACAACCCTGTTTTTGTAAAATTTGGTGTAAGGCGCCTCTGCTACCAAGGCCTGGAGCTTGCTGCCCTGCAAGCAGAGGTGAGCGCAACCAGGAAACCACCTTCCACAAAAGGTATCGCAGGTGGCAAGAGCGAGTGCAACCAGCAGATCAACCTCCTGGAATTGCGGGCAATTCACTTAGCCCTCCGAGCCTTTTGCCTCCGCCTACGGCGCTAACCAGTGTGCAAGGGGATGGGAATTTCCATTGACAGCCAGAGGAGTAGTGGAAACCATGGCTACCTGGGTCATTGAGGGGCTATCAGGATCAGCGAGGCTTTGTCACGGAGGATTCTGAATAACGTTTTCGCAATTAGTGGTGTAGGTGGGAAAGCGTACATGAGATCTTCCGACCACAAGATGAAAAACGCATCTGGCACCACCCGGGAAAGATGGGCTTGCCGGGAGCAGAAGCAGGGCAACTGGCAGTTGTCCAGGCTGGCAAACAGGTCTATCCATGGTTCCCCCCCAGAGGTGGAAAAGCTGGGTGGCCACTCTGAAGTCCAGATGCCACTTGTGCGACTGGAGGACCCTGCTCAATTTGTCGGCTAGTGCGTTGTCCTGGCTCGGAAGGTATAATGTCCGTAAGAGTATGCTCTGTTGGACTGTTTAGGAGCAGAGGGCCATCGCCTCGCTGCAGAGGGCACGGGACCCCGTGCCCCCCTGCTTGTTCACATAGAACATGGCCACCTGATTCTCCATTTGGACCAACACTGGTTGGTGCCATAAGTGGAGGCAAAAGGCTCGGAGGGCTAGGTGAATTGCCTGCAATTCCAGGAGGTTGATGATCTGGTTGCTCTCGCTCTGTGACTAGCTGCCCTGGGTGCGGAGCTCCTTGCCGTGGGCTCCCCATCCCAGCAGGGAGGCGTCCATTGTAAGAACTCTCAAGGGGCATGGAGTCTGGAAGGGCATCCCTGCCTCGAAGTACTGAGAGTTTTGCTACCAGGTTAGGGATTCCGCCAACTGGCGGGTCATAACCACTCTGTTGCGGAGACGGCTTGTGGCCTGTGTCCACTGGTCCTAGAGGCACCACTGTGTGGTCCTCATATGGAAGCGGGCATTTAGGGTGACATGGACCGTAAAGGCCATGTGACCGAGTAGGCGCAGCAGGAGCCAAGCAGATACCAAGGGCCAGCATTGTATGTCCAGGGCCAGAGCCCTGAGTTGGGTGGCGGTCCCCTGGAAGGAAGGCCCTCGCCTGGAGAATGTCTAGTCTTGCCCCTATGAACTCCAGACATTGCGTTGGGAGAAGGTGGGACTTGTGGTAGTTTATTATGAACCCCAGATTTTGCAAGACCTGTATGGTACATGTGGCTGCCTGCTGCACTTCTGAGGCCGTGCCTCCCTTTATGAGCCAATCATCCAGGTAGGGGAAGACAAACAACCCCTGAAGGCAGAGGAAGGCTGACACAACTGCCAGGCAGAAGCCAAGCTGAAGGGCAGCACCCTATACTTGTAATGGTTGCCCCCTACCATGAACCTCAGGTACTGCCTGTGGTTGGGGTGAATAAGGATGTGTGTATAAGCATCCTTCAGATCCAAAGAGCATAGCCAATCTCCCTGCTGGAGGTAAGGCAGCAATGTTCCAAGGAAGAGCATCTTGAACTTCTCCCTCACCAGGAACTTGTTCAGATTGTGCAAGTCAAGGATGGGCCTTAGCCCCTTCTTCTTTTTGGCATGAGGAAGTATCTGGAGTAGAACCCCTTGCCCCTGAGATGGTGGGGGACTGGTTCCACTGCTCTGCCCTTGAGAAGACCTGCCAGTTCTTTCAATAGAAGGTCCCAGTGAAGGGGAGATCTGGTGGGCTCTCCCGGAAAGAAAGGGGGAGGTGTCTGGGCCAGGTGGAGGAGACAGCCCTCCTTGACCACTTGGAGTGGTGGTGGCTGGCCACCTTTGGGCATAATGAACAAGCCGTCCCGCTGTGGGCTGCTGACCTCTTTGGAGTAGAGAGGCTATGCCCAAGGAGTCACAAGCTCCCCCTGGCTGGACTGAAGCCAACGCCTGGGGTTTGGGGGCCTTCTGCTTATGAGGGCCATATCCATTCTGCTGACCCTGCTGGGGAGCGAGGGAGGCCTGAAAAGGTGGGTAGTTTCTGTAAGCAGTCTCTTTCCTCGGGTAGAAGGGCTTTTTACCCAAGCCCTTCTGTCATGGAGGGGCAGAGGTCTTTTTAGAGAGCCTGGTCCTCATCACGACCTCAGTCTCCAGATCAGCACCCTTGTCAGGGTTTGCCAAAGAGGTTCTCTTCTTGGCATAGGACGCCGACCAATCTGTCCTGAAACCATTGCTCGAGGTCAGACGATTGTAGCCAAGCCTGGCATCGGGTACCGAAGCCCGCTGCCACGACTTGAAGCCATCATAGGCTGCCCAAGATATAAAATTGGAGCACTCATGGACGGCTTTGGCCAGGTTCTTGAACCGCTGCAGGAGTTCCTCTGAAAGACCAGCTGAGAACCCAGCGAATTCCTTCGCCAGATCTCTCGGGTACATGCCCATGTACAGCTGGTGTGCCTGGATCCAGCCGATGAGCATCAAGCCCTTGTAGCACTTTCTGTGGAGGGCATCCAGGGTGCGTGTCTCCCTGCTGGGGGGGGGGGCACCGAGGAGAACATCTTCTGACTCTTCAGGCGACGCATGGCCGACTCCACCACCATGGAGTTGTGCGGCAGTTGTGACGTCTGGAAGCCTGGGCTCTGGCAAACTTGATACATCGAGTCAAGCTGCTTGCTTACCACTGGCACCGATGCCAGTGTCTCCCACATATGGAGCACTAGCCATTCCAGGATGGGAGGGATGGGCACCATAAGCAAATCCCTCGGAAGGGCCTCGAATTGGAGGATTTCAAGCTCCTCCATCCGAGGATCCTCCTCCGATTCCATTGGGAACACTAGGGCCTTGGACATATCCCTGATGAAGTCAAGGAATGCCATGTCCTCGGGAGGGGACCAATATCACGGCTCAAAGGGAGGGGAGTCCAAGGGACGTCACGGTGGCAATGGGTTATGCTGACTCCTCGTCCTCCAATTCCCAGTCAGAATACTCCATCGAGGACTCAAGGGAAGGATGACTTGCGGGCTCCGGGGCTGATCCCTGCCCGTGGCCCTCGGAAGCCCCGTGGCCAGTGCCGAGCACACTGGCAAGTGAAGATCTCAGTGCCGTGGAATGGGAGCCAGATCGAGACTTCATCTGAGGATTGACTCAAGGCCGAAGGACCTCGAGGATCGGCTTGGCCTCAGGGGACGTCCTCGACATCGAGGGCCCAGTGGTCTGGGCAGAGAAACTGGTAGCACTGAACAACAGCATCCGCTGCTGGTCCATGAAGGCAGACAAACTGTGCTCTAGGGCCGCCATTCTAGACTCCAGGACAGAAGGCTCCACAGCCATTGGGGTGGACACCGAGGGAATCGGGCCCACTGCTGGTTCCCCTGAGCGGGAGTCCTTGACAAGGATGGTGTCAGGCAACCGAGGCCAGCCCGAGGTAGAGTCCTTTCAGGGGACCTTAGCAGGTTGTTCCTTCTCCGTTCCCTCAGACGAATGTCGAGGACTGCAGGACCTGGCTCGGGACTTGCCCGGCCCGTCTGAACCATCCAGGGATGCCACCTTTGAGGCCTTTTTCTTCTTCTTGGGTTCCCTCAAGGGATACCACCTTTCCAAAGAACTATGGTTGTCGGCTGGGATGAGGCTACCATGGGATTCCGCAGTTTCAAAGGAGGCCTTGGCCTTCGGAGATACTGGGGACTCTGGGAAAAACTTATCTTGCTGCTGCTGGTGGCTCTTGAGGGTCTTGATGGACATCTTACAGAGCCCACATGCCATGGAGTCGTGGTCCGGACCCAGGCAGTGAAGGCAGCAGTCATGTGTGTCGGTCAGGGACATTATTTTGGTACACCGATCACATTTTTTGAAACCACTGGTAGCCATGAGAGAAAAAAGTATCCCAGTAAGGTCAAAGACCCGTGGTGCCACCAATTAGAAAAAGAAAAAGGGTGCGAAGGCGCCAAGAGGAAACAAGACTATGAACCCGAGACTCTATGCCAGGGCCGCGAGCTTGGGTGGCGGGAAAAGGACCAGTGCACTACCGGAGGAGAGTATGAAACTTAAGTCGAGAAAATCAACTTTTTCTGGGGGAAGAGCAGACAGACGTCTGAAGGGCTCCACAGAAAAATGGAGACTGAGCAAGATGGCACCCTTGGGCGGGAAGGGGACCACGCATGTGTGGTGGCATTTCCCAAAGGCTTTCTTTGAAAGTTGGGGAGATGCTTCCACGAGGGCTCCATTGGCGCCGATGTCACCCATGTGTGAGGACTGACTTCCTGCTTGTTCCCGGAGAATATGCCAACTCTGTAAGGATGACTCTGTTTTCTTGTTTGAGGATCTGGTAGTATAGGGTACAAAGACACGATTTCTATGGCTACTTGCAAGCCCAACATTGGCTGACATCCGAGCCCTGGCGGACAGCGATCCAACAGGAGCTCTCTGATTTTGAGATTCTGTGCTGGGCAAAGGGGATAAAGAAGAAGCCTTTGTTATACATCTACCAATTGCTGGTCCAGTCTCATACAAAGGGGAATTCCACATATCAGTTACCACGGGAACGGGACTAGGGGAGGAAATCACATAGCATACATGGAAAGCTATCTTTAAGGAATAGGGAGGGGGCCTCACATCTGCTAGCCATATTGAAAACACTTATAAAGTGGCATTTAGATGGTACCTCAACCAGTTATGTCTATACCAAATGAAAAGAACAGGCAATGATAATTGTTGGCGAGGATGCCCCATGCTGGGCACGTATGTGGTGGGTTGCAGAATTCTAGGCAAAAATTCACCAAGAAGTTGAAGGGTTAGAGGGACACACCATTGACTGGGATAACATTAATGTGTTACTGGGAATTAAGGGAATGGGCTGGGAGGGCAAGAGGGGGAAACTAATATGACTGTGTGTAGTGACGGTGAGAGATGAGATTGCCTTGGGGTGGAGAAGTGTAAGAATCTCAACAGTTGATGCATGGAAGGTGCGTATGCAGAATATTTATGTGATGGAACAATTGACAGCAATTCAAAGGGATATGTTACCCCAGTTTAAAGATATATGGGAACCATATGTACAGAAATATTTGGCACTGTGCTGAGGGAGGGGGGAGGAAGAGGGGACGGGGAGGGAGGGGATAGAGGACCAGTACGGGGGAGTTGACTGTAAATATGTTTTGGAAAACTTAATAAAGATTTAAATTATTTAAAAAAATAGCCTCAATCTTTCTTAGCTCTTCCCCCTTCCCCACAAGCCTTCACATACCTCCTCTCATGTACATTCCAATTGGCTCAGAACAAGTTTCCCATAATTTATTTACAAAGATTTGCTAGACTTCATTTAGAACTCAGAAAACATCAAGACAAAATCTTCTTCATGCCAAAATTAGACCAAAACTACCCAGCGCACCGCTTTTAGCGTTATTGCCCCCACTTTATGGAACAAAATTATATGCCTTTAGCTCTGAGACTAGGAAGCTCCCACACCCACTTTGCAGCTGATCTGAAGAAACGGCTTTTCAGGGTCACATTCGAATCATATTCCCCTAGCCTATCACCAGGCAGCCAAACTAGATGTACTGGGGGTACTGGGGGCAGTGGAAACCAGGAGAGCAGCTCCTTTCCCTTAACACTCCTCCCTCTTTCCTCTGCGGTGTTCACCCTCTACTATGACGAATGCATCTTTTTAAAATCTGTAAACTACTTAGATATGTATATGCATAACGATATATCAAATAGGTGTGAACATTCAAGCATTCCACATGAGTTAGAGCTCAGTGAACCACTCCAGCGTAGGTAGAAGAGTCTTCATCCATTTCCATGATGGACCATAGTACCTTATCTTGTCTCCATGACTCCTGCGTTTTAGTTGTTTCGCTATTTTCTTTTACCTAAAGAGTTACTTCTTTCCCATTTCTGTCATTCCTTATTCTTTCTCAATAGTTTATAGCCTGGCATGCTTATATCCCCCTTCATGGAGTCAGCGAAGCACATCTCAGTGATAGCAACAGTAGCTAGGTTTGCCTCTGTTAAGAGGACTTATAGATCTGGGTGGACATATTCAAAATGGTTTAGCCAGCACACCTGCTAACCAGCTAAATCACGCTCAGCGGGATATTCAACAGCACTAAAGTGTTTAGGACCATTGAATATCCCCCCTTCTACCTTGTTTGTGCTCTCCGAAGCTAACCACTTGGCATTCGGGTGTTCTGGGAGTGGGGCAGGGGTGGCACTAAGGGTTAGTCAGTCACTAGTGTTATTGAGCCACCTGCCAGTTAACCCTGAGTGGCTAAAATGAGGTCAGAAAAAGCTGATTAAACTTTAGCCAAATTTAGCTATTTGGTCAGCAGTTGAATATTACCACTGACCAGATAGTTAGAACTCTCTCCAGGTAACTTGGATATTCAATACTGATGGCTGGATATGAATATCTGGGTTTAATTTAAGGCAGCGATGACCAGCTGCTTTACTCAGGTTGGCCGCCACCGCTGAATATGTCCCCTTTGGAATTTTATTGCTTAGATTGTCGGCATTTGTGCTTATAGGGGCATATTTACTAAAGTGCACTACCATGGTCATGCAGGGTTAGTGTGCGGTTATTGGCGCCAGGCTAAAAAAATAGTGCTGGGCACCTGTGTTAAAAACCCTGCGCTAGCTTAATAGCATGTGTCGGGGTGGGGACTGTACAGCATGGGGCATTCCCAGTGTGGCACAGCTGGCATGGGTATTAGTCGCCCACGCTAATCATGCTTCATACAGGCAGCGCATGTACAACTAATGCCTCCCAATGGGAATGCATTAGTTGCATTCCCAGCCCATTGGCCACGTTAAGGCGTGGCTTTCCCACGCTAACTTCAGGGGAATGGATGTACATATTCCCCTACAGTTAGCTGAAAGCCTCGTGCTGGTAATATGGCCCACACCATGCTACTGACACGGGGTTTAGTAAACATGCCCCTTAGTCTTCCAGCTATTTCTCCTTGGTTTGCTATGTAATACTCATATCTTCTCCCGTCACTTAACCTGCTGTTCAAGAGCGGTATATCAAATGATTAAACATAAACATAAACATAAACAGACAAGTGAGCTTTTCACTTCTGTGATTTTTCACACTGATATTTGGGGGTTCCAATACTTTACTGTAAATACTTATGAATAAATGATCTGAATTTCTGACTTCAAGCCATTTTTCTTTGCACAAAAGGATGTAGACCATCACTCCTTTGTCCTGAAGGAGGTAACTTCATAAGGAGCAGTACAACTTATGCACATGAATGGGTCTTGATGCTTTGAATATGCTCCACTATAATTTATGTGGGTTCCTGTAAAATCTAGGCACGGGTAATTACACGCCTCTTTGGCCAATTCTGTTCCAGTTCTATAAAGAAAACTAGGCACCCGCCTTATTTATAAAACCGCCTTATGATAGAGGGTGTTCTGGGAGCCTAAAACTAGCTGACTGGTTATAAAATTACTCTCTGCATTTCTCACACATAGCCCCATCCCCCAATCTGCTTAAGACCTTTTTCTTTATACCAGAATTTGAGCCATGTATTGAAGTTGGTGATACAATAGAGTCTTTCCTCCCTCTTGCATGAAGATGCTATGGTCTCTGCCAGGTGCCTAAACCCCTTCCTAAATTATGAAAATGCTCTTGTACTATACATTGATTCTGACTGCAGTCAGGTCATTGGTTCACACAAATAGACTAGAGAATTAATACCCTTTTCTTTCTGACAGCACTGGCAAATATATGGTATGCATTTGTTCATTTTTATTTTTGGTTTGTGTTTCCACATTAATTCAACTATTCAACATCAGTGAACACAGTTTAGATGCTAATCACTACAGAAATGCTAGGTGACACTTGGAAATGTAAATCTGAATTGAGTGGTTTTAGATTTCATTTTAAAATAGTTGGATTACCTTTGGTTCGCTTGTGGTGCTTTGGGGCTTCAGTTCTATTCCATCGGGAACTTTTGTCCTCGATAAATTGTCCATTCCATTGCATAACAACTTCCTGGTAACAAATTCCAAGTAAGGAAAAGATGAAGTCTGCCCAAAATTCATTCTCTGCTAGACAGTGAAGTAAGTCCTTAGAAATGAAAACTTCTCTTTCTTCAATAATAAGCCTGTCTAACTAAGGCTTTCTCTCTATCTGTGGGCAAAATGCTTAGTAAATCAGACCCTAAGTCAAAACAACCGACATGTCAGCAAATCTAATATCTGTGTTGCTTTGCCCATGAGGTACTTTGTACACAGTGCTTATCTTAATATGTTAGTGTTTTAATGTTGTAAGAATTGTTGTACACTGCCTTGGATGAATCTGTTCAAAAAGTGGTTAATAAATCATAATAAACTAATAAATAATAAATTAAAGTATCAAATTACTAAATTTTATATTTTCCATGCCTAGGAATATATTGGGGTGAATATTCGAAAGCTTTGTCTAGTTAGCTTTGGAAATTGGCTAGACAAACTTTACTCTTCAAAAACTGCCCTCCCCCACAAACTTTGCTAACTGTCTAAATTTTGTGTGGTAAAAACTTAACCCACACATAATTTAGCAGGCCAAACAAACAGAGGTAGCAACTGGCGGGTGTGCATTCCCTGGGGGCAATTTAACTTGGCTAACTCTGGTCAGCCAAACATCAGGCCTAAGTAACTTCAGGCCAGATATTCAGCCTGAAATTTTCTGGGCTGAATAGCGAAAGGTAAACAGTTAGCTTTATCGACTTGAGGCTAATAATTGACCGCTTTGCATTTTTCTTCCTATGTGCATTGAGGTTCTCCATGTTTTCACGTGACATGAAATTGACAACTCTCATGAATGGTGTAATTACAAGTCAGTATTTACATAACAAGAGAAATGAAAACATTATCTGTAACCTCCCTGTGATATTTCCCTTTCATTTCACAAATGCTGAATGTAAATGAGGTACAATGTCAACAATATTCCCCTTTTCTCTCAGAAAGGCTCCATTGCATCAATGCATTAGAGATTCATGAGTCCCCTTCTTATTTCTACAACTCCTCACTAAGAGCTTTTTCCAATTTGCACATATGGCGGCAGACGCATAGTACCTGATAGCAATTTTACTCTTTCTTCCAGTTTTTGGCAGATTCTCTTTGTGTATGTACCCTTTTGATTTAAATAGAAATATAGAAACACAACGGCAGAAAAAGGCCGCATGGCCTCTCTAGTCTGCCCTTCAATATCAAATACTAAAGTCCCTTCTTTCCCTTTAGAGATCCTCTGTGTTTGTCCCATGCTTTTTTGAATTCAGATACTGTCCTTGTCTCTACTACCTCCACTGGGAGACTATTCTATGCATCTACCACTCTTTCCATAGAGAAATATTTCTGCATATTACTCCTGAGTCTATCCCCTTTCATTCTCATCCTATGTCCCCTCGTAGCAGAGCTTGCTTTCAATTGAAAGAGGCTCTCTTCCTGTGCATTTATGCCACAGAGGTATTTAAATGTCTCTGTCCTCTCTCTTCTAATATACTTATGTATACGTTAGAGGAAAGGCGGGATAGAGGAGATATAATAGAGACTTTATAACATTAAAATAGCAGTACATTATCTCTTCTTTATCTGCAGAAGTCCACTTAACCACAGAAATTAATGAAAACGTTAAGAGGATTATCTCCTGTCACAGTGGGTCCATGAACAGGCTCACCATGGCCTTTATCTGTGGCAGTGATATTATCTACATCTGCAATGCTTGCACTATCGCAACCACCATCGTTAGCCCTAGTGCGTAAGCTACGGATGGGCACTTTGTTATCCTGAGCGACTTGCGGCCAGTATGTATTTTTCTTTTTTGTTCCTAACATACTTTAATTGTAGTGTCACCTTGCTGAGATTTAGTATAGATGTTATACAACGGGTCACCACGTGAAGGTACTCAGCAAGACTTGATGAATGAACTTTATTCTCTCCCCCTAAGAGATGCAAATTAATTCACCAACAACTGTTAGTGAATTTTTATGTTGCATACCCCTTTGGCCCCTACCTGATGCTATAAGAAGAAAGCGATAATCTTACTTGATGATAAAAAGTGATGCACATGAGTGAAACATTATTCATGCACTACACAAAGGGGCTCTTTTACTAAAGTGTGTAAAGCGTAGTTACTCACCTGTAGCAGGTGTTCTCCGTGAATAGCCGGAATAAGTTCTCACATATGGGTGACATCCCCGACAGAGCCCCGCATGGGAACGCTCCCCAGCTTCCACTGGAAGCTTTTGGGAGACTCCATTGCATATGTGTGCCTACCTTCCTGCCTGCTACAGCATCATCTTGTCTCCAGTATGGTACAAAAGCAAGTAGCCAAAAAAAACTCCACAAGGAGGTGGGAAGGTTGTGAGGACTTATTCCTGCTGTTCATGGAGAACACCTGCTACAGATGAGTATCTATGCTTTCTCCGTGAACAAGCAGGAAGTAAGTCTTCACATATGGGACTCCCAAGTTACAGGCTACCAAACACGAAACAGCCCAACCGAGGCAACAAGAACCAGAAGAAACAGCACATGTAGTCCCTCCTTGGGACTTGACCAATTCAACGTCCACAGCAAACATCTATATCAGGATGTCTCTCTCAGTAGCCCGGATGGACAGAAGGGCTGGTGGAAAGGAGTTGAATCTAAGTCCCAAACAGATGCCAGAGTATGGCTTGGCTGAAGTTACTGTCATGCTGGGAATCCTCATCCAAGCAGTAGTGAGCTGTAAAGATGTGGACAGAGGACAATGTGGCAGCCCTACAAATCTCCTCCGTGGAGACCGAGTGCAGGTTAGCCATGGAAACAGCCACATCCTGGACACTCTGAGCTGTGATATGACCCTCAAGACTCAGACCTGCCTAAGCATAGGCAAAGGAAATGCAGTGCACTGTCCATTTTTGGAGATAGCTATGCCAAGCTTGCTGGGATCAAAGAAGACAAAGAGCTGGGTAGGTGCGTTTTGGTCCACTTGAGTTAGAAAGCGAGAGCACATTTACAATCCAACATATGCCAGTGGGCCTCCGCCCTGCTGATGTGAGGCCTGGGAAAAAAGGTAGGCAAGACCACCGACTTGATTCAGGTGGAAATCAGAGACCACCTTGGGCAAGAAATGCAGGTGGGTACACAGCACCACCCGGTTGCGATGGAACCTTGTGTATGGAGGGTGAGTCACCAAGGCTTGGAGCTCACTGACCCAGCGAGCTGAGGTGAGCACCACGAAAAACACCATTTTCCATGTCAGGAACTTCAGAGGGAAGGGTGCCAATGGCTCAAAGGGAGCCGACAGGAGCTGCCCAAACGCCACATTAAGATTCCAAGCCACCTGAGGGGGCTTAATTGGGGATATGGACAAAAGCAAGACTCACATGAAACAGGCCACCAGAGGCTGAGCGGAGACAAGCTTTCCATCTAAGCTGTGATGGTAATCGCCACTTGCGCTCAGGCGGACTCTGACTGAGTTGGACTTAAGGATCGAGTTACACAGATGCAGGAGGTACTCAAGCAACCTCTCCACCAAGCAGGAGAAGGGATCCAATGCCTTGTCAGAGCACCAAAGCAAGGACCTGTGCCACATGAAGGTGCAGGAATGCCGTGTCAAATCCCTGCGGGAGGTCAAGAGGATGTCTGTCACCACCTCTGGCAGGTTAAGCCCTGAAAGAAATACCAGCTCAGCATCCAAGCCATGAGGGCCAGGGATCGGACATTGGGATGGAGCAAGTCCCCTCCTCCTGAGATGAGGTCCAGGATCGCAGCCCAGATGAAGAGGCTGCCACCAACAGAGCTGAAGCAGCAGGGAGAACCATGACTGCCAGGGCCAGTACAGGGTGATGAGAAGCATAAGTCCCCCTGTCTACCTGAAGCTTGAACAACATCTTCGCCACCAGTGGGATTGGGGGTATGCATAGAGCAGAACCACTCCCCAGTTCAGAAGGAAGGCATCTGAGGCCAGCCGCTCTCTAGAAGCCATCTGCGAGCAGAAACCATACAACTAAGCATTGTGTGGCGTGGCAAAGAGGTCCACCAATGGAGCGCGCCACTCCCAAAAAATGCGCTCCACTACCCTCCTGTTGAGGGTCCATTTGTGTGGCTGGAGGACAAGGCTGAGGTGCTTCACCAGGGCATTGAGTTCTCCAGGTAGATAAGTCGTCCTCAGTTCTATGCCATGGGCAATGGCAAACTTCCAGAGACATACCGCCTCCCAGCACAGAAGTTATGAACCCATGCCCTCCTGCATGTTGACAAAGAACATCACCACCTGATTGTCTGTCTGCATCAGGACAACCTGGTGGCCCAGGAGTGTCTGTAACACTCTGAGGGCATTCATGATAGCCTGTGGCTCCAGGAAATTTATCTAGTGCAGGCTCTCCTGTGCCAACCACAAGCCCTGCATTCATAGGCCATCCACATGAACTCATCGGTGGTGAGCATCTAATTAGGCAGCATCAACTGAAAGGGGAGACCCTGGAGCAAGTGCCATGGTTCAAGCCACCACTGCAGGGATTCCACAAGAAGTGCAGCAACCTGCACCCGGTCTCTGAGGTAGCCCATGACCTACTGCCACTGAGTGCTCAAAGTACACTGAGCCTGGCACATCTGGAGACCATGCAGCCTAATATCTGCAGCATCCTCCAATCTGTCGTGTGCCGCTTCTGACAGACAGCAGCAACCATTGGGAGAAAAGCTTGGGCCCGAGTGGTAATGAGTAGGGCCCCAATGAATTCAAGTTGCTGCGAAGGTTGAAGGTGTGACTTGGAGTAGTTTATGAGGAATCCCAGCCACCTGAGCACCTGAATGGTCAGGTGGGTTGAGTGCCGTACACCGTCCGGCATGGAGTTCCTTATGAGCCAATCATCTAAGTAGGGGAAGACAAAGACCCCCAGGATCCTGACCTAGGCATCGATGACCACTAGGCACTTGGTGAAGACCCTGGGGGCTGACGCCAGTCCGAAGGGCAGCACTTGGTACTAAAAGTTCTGGCCGCCCAGCATGAAGTGCAGGTACTTTCTGTGAAGAGAATGGATCGGGATGCATGTGTATGCGTCCTTCAGATCCAAGAAGCATAGCCAACCGCCCTTGAGGAGATACTGTATTGGAGCAACATTCCCAGGGAGATCATTTTGAAGTTTTCCCGAACCAAAAAACAGTTCAGATCCCCAAGGTCCAGGAAAGGCTGGAAGCCCCCGTCTTCTTGGGGATGAGGGAGTAGAAGGAGTAGAATCTTCGCCCGACCCAACCTGAGGGGCACAGGTTCGATGGCCAACTTGGTCAACAGGGAGATGACTTCCGCCTGGAGAAGACTGCAGTGGTGTGGGTCTAGAAGGAACTCCCCTGGGAAGAAGGGAGAGGGAAGCTGGGCAAAATGCAACAGATACCCTTCTCTGATGATCTGGAGGATCCAGTTGTCTGTGATAAGAAGCCACCTGTGTGCAAAGTGGACGAACTGACCCCCACTTGAGGGGGCACCCCTTTGGGGAGAGGGTGATTGCCTACACTCCTGAGGAACCCATCAAAAATCCACTCCAGCTGCGATGCGGGCTGGGCCTTCTGTGGCATGGCACATCACTGCTGGAATGGGGTTTGTGCCTTTGCCTGAGTGCCCTGAGGGCTCTGGTAATACCGGCGCTTCTGCTGGTAGAAGGACTTCTTTTCTTCGAGGGGTTAGCCATGCTGCACGAGAGTCTGGAGGTGGTTATCTGATCCTCAATCTTGACTACCTCTCCTCTATTGGTTTGGCCTGGACCCATTGCTCCAGGTCAGAGGACTGGAGTCAGGCCAGCTGGTGCACTCCGATACCCACTGCAGCCAGCCTACCAGCTGACTCAAAGAATCATAGGTGGCCTGGAACATGTACTTGGAGACATCCGTCCCATGGCCAACCAGAGCACAGGAGGAGTTCAGGAGCTCCTCCAGGATGAAGGAAATAAACTCGTTAAGGCCCCCCCATGATGTCCTTCAGGAACATCCCCATGTAGAGCTGGTAAGACAGTATGCAGGCAAACAACATGGAACCCTGAAAGCACTGTCTCTTGAAGCCATCGAGGGTCCTGGCGTCCTGGACTGGGGGTACTGAAGAGTGGGTCTTTGAGTTCTTAACCCACCTCATAGTGGACTCCATCACTAAAGAATGGTGAGGCAGCTGAGACTTCTTGAACCAGGGGGCCTTCTGCACCTGGTACATCAAGCTGAATTGATGGCTGGCAACCAGCACTGTCATGGGGGTTTTCCCACATACAGAGTAGGAGCTGCTGCAAAATTCCATGCATGGGCACCATGACAGCCTCCACCGGGGGTACTGGAGGATCTCCAACTCCTCCACCTTAAGGGAGAATGGGATGGCCCTCGCCATGTGCTGGAAGGACATGTCATCTGGGGGTGATTTCTGTTTCTCGTATGGGGGGATGGGTCAGAGGTGAGGTCCGGGGACTCCTTCTCTGTCTCCCACCCCTCAGAGTCTGACTCTGAGAGGAAGCAGAATTAACACCAGATCTCCTCTCGGAGCTACCACCGCTCCAGTGAAGAAGGCAGCAGCTGATGGGACTGATGGCGGTGCTCTTTTGAGTGCCTTTGCATCGGGGCATTGGAACCCCGATGCAAAGGCACTCGAAGGAGCACTGGATAAGGAGATGGCAGTCAGAACTGGGGTGGGGAAGGCATGGTTCTCCAGAATAGACTGCACAGCATATGGTGATGCCACTGAAGGCAGCGGGACCACTAGGACACCTGCAGCCAAGAGAACCACTATGTGTGCCTCAAGGGCCCAAAGGTTCTCCACTAGCACTGCAGGTGCCGAAGACGTTGAGGCCAGGGCAAGGACCTCGGCCATCGACTCTGGCACCTGTCAGAATGGCTCTTTGATGGTTAGGACATCGGGAGATTGCTGGTGGTCTTCCAGGGTCTTGGAAGTTGACTTCTCCTGCCAGGGCACCTTTGCAGGTTGGTCCCGGCCATTGCCCTTGCTGTCACACTGAGAAGGGGCCTGGTGTTGATGCCCACAGCTCTTGGCATGGTTCTTGGGTGCCCCTTTGATGTTGACTGGGCAGATGGTGGGTCCTTCTGTGGCTCTGACCGGATGATGAGGGAGAGTCTTTGTTCCATGGTACTGCAACCCCTTGGCTCTGAGTGCGCTTGGGCAACAAGTGGGGCCGAGGCATCAGTGAAGCCCTGAGAGGGCGTTGATGCTGGGGCTGAGGATGCGGAGTCTGACGACCCAAATAGGGACTCGCACTGCTTCTCCTGGCCCTTAAGGCCTTTCTTGGTCATCTGAAGACACAGAGTTCAGGAGGAGGGCTCATGATCAGGGTTGAGGCACTGAAAGCATCAGTTGTGATGAATGGTGACCAAGATGGTGTGTGCACACCGAGTGTACTTCTTGAACCCGCAAGCTGGCTTTGACATGACCGGGAAAATTGCCGCTGCAAAATCAAAAAGTTCAATGTCTCCAGCCAGTGAACAGAAGCCCAGGAAAAGAAGAAAAAGCCTTCTTGAAGCAGAGACAGATAAAATGTGAAAATTGAGGACTGGTGCAGGCGAAAGCTGGTGCAACTGATGACAGACGGATTAGGCACTAGGAAAACAAAAAAGAATCCTGAAGAACCCAAAAACGAACAGCTTTTTCCAGTGGCTATTAGGAACATGTCCATGGGGCTCCGCGGGAAAAAGCAGACTGGAGACAAGATGGCACCACGGCAGGCTGGAAGGCAGGCATGTATGTGCCATGAAGGCTCCCAAAAGCTTCTAGCTGAAGCTGGGGAGTATTCTCATGCAGGATTCTGTCAGGGATGTCACCCATAGGTGAGAACTTACTTCCTGATTGTTCACGGAGAATGATATTGAGCACTGGGGATGTGCCCACCATCTTCCCAGCAGTTATCACACTGAAATGTACCCTAATGCATGGCAGTGGCATTCTCAATAAATGAGGGTGTACTTAACGCCACCCACTGAGGTGTCATTAAATGCAGCCATGCTAACTGCAACACTGACAGAACACGATATGCGCTCCCGCACTAACTGTGATGCGCTCTCCACACCCCCACTCCATCCAAAACCTGCCAATTTCATGCCCTGTCATGCGATGGACATGTAACGGTGGAATTAGCCCACGGTAATGGTCATACCTGCGAGGTAACAATTACCACAGCCCATGCTGGCAGTTATCTCGTGTTAACCACTGAGCACACTTTAGGAAAAGGGCTGCAAAGTAAATTCCTTTTTCAAAGATCTGCTAAGCCTGTGAGCTCAGGGCAATCTAAACCTTCAGTTCAGCTAAAACATCTTTTCATCCTAAACAATCAAGCTTAACAAAAATGAGGCATGGGGTATCGTAAAGCACTGTATATCTGGGCATTATCATTGACCAAGCCCTCACCTTAAAGCAACAAATTGCTAAAACCTCTCGAATAATATTCCACAAAGCGAAATTAGTGCAACGTCTCAGACCACTTCTCGATCATCAAGACTTCCGGACAATAATGCAGGCTATGACACTCCCACATCTGGATTACTGCAACGTACTCTACCATGGCCTTCCAGCCACACAGACCAACCCCCTCCGAACAGCATTGAACACCACAGCAAGAATCATTCAGAAACCAAAGAAAACCAACCACATCACCCCAATCCTGAAAGACCTACACATACTTCCACTCAAAGCAAGGACTAAATACAAATCCATCCTACTCACCCACAAAGCCATCCACCAAACACAGAACACCCAGCTTCGCACCCTGCTGTCTCGACCAGCCCACGGCAAAACTACCAGACAAGCCTCCCACAACTCCTTCACCGTCCCTCACAAAAGAACTAAATGCTCTCAACGGACATGCAATCGAGCCTTTGAACTCTATGCTCCATCCCTATGGAACTCTCTACCGAACCATCTCAGAAACAATACTGATCTACTGATCTTCAGAAAACAGCTAAAAACCACCTTATTCCAGGAATACTTCATTACGACTCCAACCAAAAACTGCACTGACCTATGATCTGCCCACCGTGAACCACTGATCCAAAGCTGCATTAACCTGTCCATGTCCTAAGTCCGTCTAATATCGAAATCATCAATGTTGTCTCCCTGGTGATGGTCCCACCCTTATACTTAATTTCCCCACCCTTGAATGTAACGCCGCTTTGACCCGGTGAAAAGCGGGATATAAATACAGTTAAATAAATAAATAAATATCTCTCCAATCCATTACCATATGCAGTTTTCCAACTGTGTTTCCATTATCTCTTAAAGTGACAAAAAATCATTTCAGTATTGCCATTCAGAGATAAAAGGAAGAGCTGTGTGAACTGAACGGAAAGTCCATACATCAAAAGTACTGGCAGGATAAGTCAACTTTGAAGTTACTTAACTGCACTTGTGCAATTAGAAATCTGTCTGTCTCCAGCAAAGGTTAGCAGCCTCTTCCAAACACGCTAAACCTTCACTCCTCTAGCATGCAGGAGACTCTATTGGTCCAGCGACCCAGTTTCAACGCACAGTGCTCACATATCTCTTAGCATATATTCATGTTTTGTAGAGAACGTTACATTTGGGCTAATTCCTTACCTCGTTTTTTATATGCAGGCAGAAGAATCTGCACCTCTGTACCTGGTATTGAATATTAAAACAGTTTGCCATTCTTGATGGAAGTGACATGCTGATGCACGACTATACCTTTTAAGTAACAGCCTAAGGACCACACTGCACTTACAGGGAGTAATTTTATGAAGCTTTTTCTACCTGTACAACCTATTTTACACACAGAAAAGGGCTTTTATAAAATTGTACACCCACATACATGCATAAGAAGTATGTCAATTGAAAGTGTAGGTGTTCCTGGCGCTTAGTGTGGGTGAAGGGGGGGGGGCAGAGTTCAATGTATGTGTGTGTTTCCTAACACTTGACAGTCAGACATATTTACACCTTTTCTGGAGTAGGTGTAAATTTGGGCATGGGCATTTGTGTGCTGTTGTAGCTAGTTCAGGCAGCCTATATTGTCTTTATAAAAGAGGCACCTCTTTGGACTTTCCACATAGGTTTCCCATTATAAACGTACCCCTACAAGGTCTAATATTAGGAGGGAAAGAAACCAACCTCCTGTGGCTCCGTTCGTCATCATCACTACTGCCAAACTCATCACTAGAGGAGGAACACTCAGGTGCTCTGAAGTACAAGCTGGCACTCTCTTTTCCTTTGGCGAAGAAGGCTGGTTTCTGAGAGAAGAAAGAATTTTAATTGCAGCCTGCAAAAGCTCTTGTTCATCTGGGCTTCCAGCTCACTTGGAACTGATTTCCACTTGGCAACATGAACAGCCTTCTTTTGCAATGACCCATGGAACTGTCCTAATATTTGGAACCTTCCCTAGCCCAGCTGTTCCACGGACGTCCTTGCTTGGCAGTCATACTTCCCTCTGGTGCTTTGGTATGCATGCACCCTAGTTTCAGCCAGTAGGTGTCACCACTGAACAATGATTGGGATCTCCTCCTCTCAGGGACCGTGAGTGATGCCGTTGCAGCATTCCCAGACTTGGAGCCCGATTCAGGTAGGGGGACATCCGGGCCATCTGGACATCCCTGAGGAAGATGGGCATATTTGTACCCGATTCTGAACTTCAGGAACAAAAGGCTCCTGCGGTGCAGAGAATTGGGACCGTGAACAGCCTGGCGTGCCCCTTGCCGCCTGCAGGGACGTCCTCCCCGCAGGCGGCCCTGACTCCCGTCGCTTTGGCCCGATTTTCCCTGCTGCCCAACCTACGGCTGGCCTGCAGTGGCCTGGATCAGGCTGCGGGGACCCCCCACATCTGGCCCCAGCCCTGATCGTGGGATATGTGCTGCTTATTCCACCTTTGAGGTGGAATAAGCAGCACATCTCCACAGGCCCGGCAGGATGTGCAGGGTCGTGACCTGAATTGGCCCTGTATGTCCTGCCAGGCTGGTCTGTTCGTGCTCCGCCAAAGAGCCTGCCCCCTCCCGCTGGCTCTCCTCATACTGATGCTCAGGACGTATGGGGAGAGCCGGAGGGGGAATTGGGCCCGGACGGCTTGCGGGGCTGCACGTCCCCCCAAGACGTGCAGCCCCACAACCCGTGTCCCAGAACTGAGCTCTTAGCCAACATGGGGAGTGAAAGTCAGACTGGGAACTGAACCCAAGTCTTTGCACATCATTGCTGCTGAGCCTCCTGAGGACTCCTAAATTTGCTGCGCATGCAATGAAGTCTATTTCATCCTAATCTGATGGACTTCAGTACTAAAACTGTACTGTTAGAGATTTGTCCAGGGTGATTCCCATGTACGTTACTTCAGGTTTGACTGTAGTTGTGCACCTGGTACTTTGATATGGGTTGGGGTACAGAAGTTGGTGACTCTCTTTATGACATCAATATTTAGGGGAGCAGCTGCCAATTAAAATATTTGGGTAAGTTATCTGCATGTCTTTAAATGGATTTTAAGCCAGCTTGTCTGTTCAAATTGGACAGCTGAATATGTGGTTCTAAACTTAAACAACATATCCATTTAAAGGTAGGACTGCTGTTTATTTGGATACGATCATATGGATAGCAGCTGAATATTGCTACTACCCACATTACTTGAGGACCCCTTCTAAATTTCAATGAATCAATTCCAGTCATAGATCAATTTATCCATTTGTCAATGGCAAATTTATAGAAAGCATTTACGTGGGCAGCAGCCAGTACTGACAGCATAAACCGTTTTGAACACCTGTGGTATATAAAGATACGCGAGCCTAAGAATGATAGTATACACCCAAGTGTTCGCTATATGCCTACCATCAGGTTGCAAGCAGGATGCTAAAAACGAAACATTTTTATGGTCAGAAGAAAAACCTACAGAAATCTCCATCATCATCGGACCTGGACCATTTTCAGACTTTTTCACCTTCTGGAGATGTTTCTGTGAATGTGGCGCCTCGGGGTTTGATGACCCTGCAATTTCCAAAGTGCATCCTTAAAACACTGGGCAAACTTACAAAGTTCTTTACAGTCCTGATAAATTCAGTAATAATCACAATTATTGTGAGGAAACTCTACAGCATGTCTGCTAGAAAGAACTGCAAAAGCAAATGGTGATTTAGCGCTGCAGTCTGAAACAACTTCCCTTTACTGGGCGTTACTGGACTTATAGGGTTTTCTTGATGATAATCCTGGATTGCAAAGATACGGTCTGACAAAATAACAACATCCTTGATAGCATCAGATTATTTTTTTAAACTCCAATGTAGCACCCAGCCAACCTTTTGCTTGTTTACCGTGGCAGTGAGCTGACACAGAGCAGTTAAGAACCTGAAAACACTCCTCTTGGGAGCACAGCATTAAAAAAAAATACTACCATACACTATGACCAGCTCCCCTCCCCTGCCTCCCGTAACCGAGGCAGGGGAGGGGCGCTGGTCTTGGTGCCACAAAGCTCTCTGCCCTCTAACCGTCTCCCACAGAGCCTCCTTGGCAAGAGGCTCTGAGAGCACATCTCTCTAGTGGCCTCCGCAGAAAGACGGCGCGCTGATGACATGGGTCCAACTGCTCTCCAGTGTGCACCAAATTACAGAGAAAATAATTATTTCATGGGCATCTCCTTCTTTTCAAAGTTTTCTAATGTTATATTTTTAGTATTAGGCACATAAGGAAAACATTTTCAGCCCAGGTGACTTAAAGAATGAATTTGGTTTTGCATTAAAAGGCTTTATCACATCTCCCTGGCTATCAAAATGTATTGTCTCTCTACCACCATCAGGAGCTCTGCAGCAGTATTAGCCGAAATGTGTTTATAGAACTCACACGTTTAAATCGGCATCCTTGTGGGTTTTGGATAAGTAAAAAAAACCTCTTTCCTCTGGATCACGTGCCAGATCTCACTGTGCTTTACTTATATGAAAGAAGCCAAGGGGCCAGTTGACCTGTGGGAGCATTTCTGTTTCCAAGACTGGTGAAATTTCTTCCTCAACCAGTAAAAAGTCAGATAAGATCATCAAATTCTCTTACACAGCAAATTATCCTTTATTTGACTATAAAACAACTAGAGAAATTAACATATTTTTAGCCATGAAGTAAGGCCTTTTTTAACATTATACTTTTTAATTAATCGTGATTTGGAATGGAAATATACATAACTATGTCATTTTTTCACCCCTAAACATCCCCTTTAATCTGTTTTACTTTTAGAGAGTCATTTTATAAGCAGGCTAAGTGTGAAAGCAAGCGTCTACATGGGTGCTATTTTATTAAGAAATGCAGGTGCCTCCTTTTCCAAATAAAATATTAGATTAAGTCACAGAATCATGGCCTAAATTAGGGCATGGACAGTCACATCAACCCTAGAGCTGGCGTAAATACTCGTGCCTATATTTTGCAAAGATGCCCCCTACCTCCCCTTTGCCCTTATGCTTATTACTACATGTTACCAATTCACCCTTACATCAGCGTTAACCCGAGTTTATGCCTCTACTCGTTCCCATGCAAACCAATGCTGTCATGGTTGATTTCACTACCATGTTCAACCCCAGTTAATGTTACCCCATGCTAGTTCTTTAGTTCTAGTCCTGTTAACATTACATGTAAACCACCTTGACTGAAAGAGAAAGCAATATATAAACCCTGTAAAATAAATAAAAAAATAACATTTATAATCTGCATGCATACTTGTGTGCTTCACCATGCTCCACCCCAAATTCTGTTCAGATGAACTCATTGGCAAAGAACATGCCAACAAATTGGCGTTATGTGCCTATATATGCATGTAAATAACTAAAATAGCCACAGCTAGGTTCTTACATTCATGCTTAAAGTAGGCGAGCCTCCTCATAAAATTATCCCCTTAGGAGTACAACTGTCAAGGGCTTGCACTGGATGCAAAGGACACAGGCTACAGCAGTTCTCAAAGGGGAGCCGCCCATGTTCTTTCACTTTGAAAATGGGCAGGGGCTCGGGTCATGCATCAAAATAGTTTACGGACTTTACACCTGCTATTTGTGTGGATGGCCGAGCTGGGGGAGGAGGGTGTACTTTTGTAAGTCCCATGTACTGTATAAGCAAATCCTTCCTCCGCTGACCTACATGCATCCAACGAAATGCTTCTTTTTAATGCAGTGATAAGTACATGCACTATGGGGCATGTTTGTTTACTAAAGATCATGCTGGTAAGATGCATGTGTGCCTCGTTACCAGTGCTGGGGGGAGGGCTCGCCCTAACTTCAGGGGATGAATGCATCCATCCCCCTGCAATTAGCATGGTGCAAAGACGCAGCGTCGAGGAAGCTGACACATGGAGCACTTAACGCCACCCACTGAGATGACATTAAGTGCCCTGGCGCTAAGGGCAGCAAGCGCAGTTAATGCGAGCTAAGCCCATTCTAGCCACAGCATGCTATCCATGCCTCCAGTCTATCCTGCATCCTCCCAGTCCCCACCCCATCACATACTACCTGCTTAGTGTGGGATTTTTAGTGTCAGGCTCGTGCAATGTTTTAACCCGGCGCTCAAACTGCACACTAAATCCTGCGCTACCGGGTAGCACACTTTAGTAAAAAAGCCCCTACGGCACACACACAAACGTTTAGTCATATTTGGAGAGGGTTCTTTTCTGTCACACCATTTTACCCACATAAATGGCTTTGAAATTCCCCTCAACAGGTCCACTGCAGACGGAACCTTGGAGGTTTGCCCCTTAAGATGCATGCCAGTATCCATCTGATGAAACTATAAAACGCATTTGATAGAAACTGTAAAGCAGCATGATGCTTGCAACTGACGTTTTACAGGAAGCAAACAAATTAGAGCACTCTTCCATCGCATCTCAGGAATAAAGAATTCACAGTACGTTTGCCTAACCATGTCTAGAATCATTTGTCTTCCAGAACATTACTACTATTGCTACTACTGAGCGTTTGTATAGCGTTACAAGACATATGCCATAAACTTGCCATGAACTGCGCTGCGTGAATCCTCTTTGGAGCACCAAGGAGAGAGCACATCACACCCCTCCTGATGCAGCTTCACTGGCTCCCCATCCAAGCCAGGATTAGCTTCAAGACCTTAGTGATGACATTCAAAGCCATCAACGGGTTATCCGCCTCCTCAATATGTGACCTCATACAACCACCCACACCCAACAGGATAAGAAGAACCTCTGCAGCCAACATGCTAGCAATACCAAAAGTGATGACAAGATGCGCCATATCAACTTCAAACAGAGCCTTCAGTCTGAGTGCCCCAAGCCTCTGGAACTCCCTACCACCACACATCAGAGCTATCCCCAACTTGAGCCAGTTTAGGAAGGCCTTAAAACACTTCCTCTTCATTAAATACCTCACAGCCTCCCCCGAACCCCAGCCACCATGTATGAGCAACACACAATAACTCCATCTCTCATATATACAGTTACCTTGTTCAATGTTCCACACATGTAGATAGTTTCCCCTGTTATCCAAGTTTACTGCTCCTGTTCATTGTAATGACCTGACTCTTGTTTATTGTCGGATATTGTTTGTTCTATGTAAACCGCGCTGATCGCAAATAGTGCGGTATATAAGAGATGTAAATAAATAAAATAAATAAATAAAATAAATATGCAGCTGCTTATCAGAGCTTACAATCTAGTCAAGACAGACAACACAGTAGGTGTAGACAGGGATACATCTAGAGGGAATGGTAAGGAAACACAAAGGAGATCAGGTGAGTCAAAATCCAAAAACGGCAGTGAAGGGGTGAATTTTCATCCTGGATTGGAAAAGGGTCAGAGAAGGTGCCTGATGTACAGACTCCGGTAGTTTGTTCCAGGCATAAGGAGCAGCAAGGTGAAAGGAGTGAAGTCTGGAGTTAGCAATAGAAGAGAAGGGCACAGATAGAAGCAATTTGCCAGAAGAGTGGAGTTTCCGGGGAGGGGTGTAGGGAGAGAAGAGAGGAAAGGTAGTGAGGAGCTGCAGCGTGAATGCACTTATAGGTCAGCAGGAGAAGTTTGAACGAGGAAACGGACAGGGAGCAAATGAAGTGACTTGAGAAGAGGGGTAATATGAGCATGATGAGGCTGGCGGAAGATTAGCTGCACAGCAGAGAGTTGAACAGATTGAAGGGGAGAGAGATGATTCAGAGGGAGACCAGCAAGGAGTAGGTTATAATAGTCAAGATGGGAGGTGATTAAAGATGGATAAGTGTCTTAGTAGTATGTTCAGAAAGGAATGGGCAGATTTTGTTGATGTTATAGAGAAAGAAATGGCAGGTCTTAGATAGCAGATGGATGTGTGTGGAGAAGTAGAGAGAGGAGTCAAGACGCCAAGGTTGTGAGCCGAGGAAACAGGGAGGAGTAAAGAGTTATCCACAGAGATCATGGGAAGAGATGAGTGCATCAAGGGACTGGGTATACAGAGAGAAAAGGAGTGGACCCAAGACAGATCCTTGGGGTACACTGAGAGCGGGATAGCAGCAGAGGAGGATCCATCAGAACAAACACTGAAAGAGCAATGGGAGAGATAAGAAGAGAACCAGGATAGTACAGAGCCCTTAAAACCAAGCGAGGACAATGTGTCAAGGAGAAGGATGTGGTCAACAGTGTCAAGAGCAGCACAGAGGTCAAGAAGGATGAGGGCTGAGTAAAAGGACCTTGGATTTTGCCAGAAACAAGGACGAAAGTCAGACTGAAAATGATCCAGGAGGGCCTGAGAGGAGAGAAAGTCAAGGCAATGGCGGTGAACCGCACGTTCAAGTAGTTTAGAAACGAAGGGGAGGAGGGAGATGGGTTAATAGTTAGGACAGGTAGGATCAAGTGAGGGTTTCTTGAGGAGAGAAGTAACTACAGCATGCTTGAAGGCTGCAGGGAGAGCGATAGGTTGAAAATATGAGAGATGGAAGGGACAACAGTGGAGGAGATGGGGCTTAGGAGACGGGTGGTAATAGGATCAGAGGAGCAGATAGTGAGTTTAGAGGAGGAAATAAAATGTGCAGTTGCTTACTCAGAGATCATAGAAAAGGAAAAAAGAGTAGCGGAGATAGAGGGGAAAAGTTGGGAGTGAAAAGGGGGAGGAGGGGAAGTAGCTATCTTCATGGGGAATTGGGTGATCTTGTGGATTTTGTCATGGAAATAGTCAGCCAGGCTTTGGGCAGAAAGGGAAGGAGGGGTCGGAGGTGGAGGCACCTTGAGGAGAGAGAGTAGTAAAGAGATGGTGAGAGTCAGAGGCAAGAGAGTTAGTCAGATGGACATAACAGTATTGTTTTGCAAGAGCTGTGGCTGACTGGAAAGAGACAAGCATGAATTTGAAGTGTAGAAAGTCTGCAAGGGAGCGGGATTTGAGCCAAGACACTCAGCTGAACGGGCACAGGAATGTAGATAGTGGATAGTGGAAAAAAGCCAAGGCTGGGGCATGGGAGGAGCGAGAGCATCCAGAGCAGAGGAGAGTGCAGCGTTATAGGAAGCTACTACCTCATTAACAGACTCAGATGACATAATGGAGGAAAAAGGAGATGAAACAGTGGAGGAGAGAGCCAAAGGGTTAATAGCATGAAGATTTCTAAAGGGGTTGGAGGAGACAGGGCTATGTTGAGGCAGTGGATGATAAAGAATGAAGCTTAGTAGGTGATGGTCTGATAAGGGAAGAACTGAGGTACAGAAGTTTGAGGGTAGGCAATTAGAGAAAAATACAAGGTCAAGACAGTGGCCAGTTGGACGAGGCATGTGGAGAATTTATAACTGTCATGACAGAGAGCAGCGATTGACACTGTGTCTTCTGGGAGGAATCAGATCTCAGTTAGAGCAAGAAGATAGAGAGCATTAGAGATCAAGAGATCACGAGTAAAAGCAAGTTCATTTGAGATGGAGCGTGCATTCCACAAGGTACAAGAGAAAAGGAGAGAGGAAGGGGAAAGGAGAGGAATATGAATAAGATTAGAGGTAAAGATCTCGTCTCAGATTGTGACAAAAATCTAAGGGGGGGCCAGGGTTGGGGTTGATATCTCCTGATGAGAGGACAAGGAGTAGAAGAGTGCTGGGCAGAGAGGAGACAGCACTGCGGTAACGAGGGTGAAGTTGTCTTAGAGAGAGAGGAGATTTCTGAATGAGAGGAAGAAAGTGATGAAGCTCAAGAGTTGATGACAGGGTAGAGGACAGGATGGAGGGAGAAGTGAGGATGGTAAAGGGGAGATAAGGAGGGGAGGAGTGAAGATGTTGTTAGGACTGTAGACAATTAGGGAGTATGAAGAATACTCCCTAATTGTTGAAAACATGCACCGTTCTCACAGGTCTTAGGATTGGCAGCATATAAATATTTTTAAATAAATAAATAAGGTGAAATTGGATACTGGATACTTCTTTTCCAGTGGGCACCTTTCTTGACCAAAACAAAGGGCGTGGTTTTGAAAAACTAAAATAAGTATTGTTTTTTCCCTCCCTCCTCGGGAATGCTACCCCTAGCATGTGGGTAAAAGTTTGTACACTGTGAAAATACATGCATAGTTTTACCTCTCCTTTCATGGTGGGCGACTTTCAGATAGCTGATATATGCAGGTAATGTTTTTTACCCGTGGAAACTGCTTTGAAAGTGATCCTTGTTATAGATCAATTTTCCATTCTCTTTCTTTTGGGATATAAGTTCCAATAGAAGCTGGAACGGTTGAAGAGAAGACTCCAACATTGACATGTTTGTTTCTCAGCCCTGCCGGCTTTGCTATGGCCCATGTGTTATGACGCACAGTAACCTACTGTCATCATGGGAAACATAGCCATCTGACCTACATCTCAGGGATGTGCACAGGCTAAAACCTTTTGATTCATTTTTTATTTCATTTTCTTTTAGTTTCTCCAATATTTGGACATTGTTTTGGTTCGTTTCACACATTTATTTTAATAACTTTTAAAAAAAACATGCAATAAATGAACTGTAAGGTGAAGAAAAAATGGGTGGCCTTCATAAAATACAAGATATCACAGAAAGAAGAAGACAAGCATCAATATTTGGAAAAACGTAGAGAAGCTAGGAAAGCAGTCAGGAAAGCAAAGATACAAATGAAGTAGAAATAACCAATGCGAGGACAAGACATTTTTCAGCTAAGTTAGTGAGAGGAGGAAGTGGAAAAGTCGTATTGTCAGGCTCAAGGGTGAAGGGGAGGAATATGTAGAAGCTGAAGTGAAATTGCTTAAGAACTATTTTTATTCTGTGTTCACAGATGAAGGGCCAGGAGCAAAACCTCAGAAAACGCCCACAAATAGGACAGAAGTGAAAGGGATCTTGAATGATTTTCAGAACTGTGTTCATGAGGAACTAGCTAAATTAAGGTAGACAATCGATGGGGCCGGATGGGATACATCCCAGAGTATCAAAGGAACTTGCAGAAGTTCTACTGGCTCCACTGTCTGATCTTTTCTTAGAGTGGATAGTGTTCCTGGAGGACTGGAAAAAGGCACTTGTGGGGAAATTGGTTCTTACCTGATAACTGGCCGAACTGCCCGCCACTGGAATAGTGGTCTTCCTGGTAACTGCCGAGACCATCGCATCCTCTTTAGGAAAGAAAAATAGCTCCTTGTCTTCATCCAGAATCGGAAAGAGTCATCCCATTGCACGTGTTCCCTTAAGCCCCACTTCTGGGACATCCCACTTATCTTAGATCATCTGCTTGATCACTCTATGCAGAGGAAAAGCTGTCTGGGTCTTCCTGACCGCTAAGTAAAGAAGGTCCTCCAGAGGCTCTTCCTTCACTGGTACCCCTGCGGCCATATTAAGCGTCCTTAAGGAATGCACAATTAGAGCCGCCAACTCTTCTCGGTGGAAAACTCGCACAATGTGAGTTTCTTACCCTTGCAGTATTTCACCATTCTCCAGCTCGGTAGAATCTGTTCCTCCATCTGCCCCTGCTTCGGTTCCTCCATGTTGTCTGAGTGAATAGAACCTGTTTCCTCCCAAATATCAGGCTCTAGTTGCCTGCAGCTGGTTGCTGGCTCTTCTACATTCTTATGATCCAACCGGGAAGCGGGTAGACTCCTTTTCATTGTCTTTTCCCTGCTTCCCAAGGCCCTGTCTGTCCTCTGCTGCTTCATGCAGAAAGCCTTATACACAAGTAGATAAACTCAGGTTAAAACCCCCTGGGATTGCTTTTGTGGGGGACTCCCGAGAGGTTTAGGGGCTGTGATGAAGAAGCCCCAATTTCCACTGTTAAAATACAAAACATGCAGCATGTCAGTGCAAAAGCTGACAGGAGAACAGACCAGGTGGATAGCTGTTGTCAGTGGCAACGACAACAAAGGCAGCCACGAGGTCTAGAGAAACGTGTAGTAAGAAGAAACGCCCTAATTCCCAATAGCACACACCTGGTAGGGAAGAGTATGCACAGCCCTTATAAGGATAGTGCAGGGAACACAAGGGGGAAGCATTACAAGGACGACACCTCCAAAGAGTTGCCAGGAGGAGTGGAATTGTCAGAGAGCTCAGATTTGGAACAAACCCTGAGAGGGAGAAACCTGGGACAAGGTGAGCACTGTAGGAAGAGAAGACAGCCTGTCTTACCTACAGCAGCTACCAGAGAGGAACCAGGAAGAGTCTCTCACTTCAGTATAGGAAGTGACTCAGAGTCTGAACCAGGAAGCGTTCAACCTCAGAGATACCCAGAATCCACTAGGAGGAAGCAGCTTGCTAGAGCCGAGGCCAGCTGGGCAGCTCCTGCTGATTGCAGAGACACGGCAGCATGGAACCTACGTCCTAACCAGAGGAACTGCAAGCCAGTAGCTAAAAAGTATGTAACAAGAAGCTGGGACTTGGGGAATGAATGTGAGCCATTGAAAGTTAAAAGGAATAAAAGTGTTTGTAGAGTGAATGCAGAGCAACCTTACACAGGAAGCCAGAGGTGGGGGCAGGGCAGCTACTCCCAACCTAACTACCTGAATAGAGAGCATTCACAGCCGTCAGAAAAGCTTAGAGACTGGCCAGAAGACGTGTATATGTCAGAAGAGGAGCTGGCAGTAAGCTTTAAACCCCAAAAGAAGCCTTACAAGCTAAAGTCTGTTAGCAAGAGGGGACAGAGAGTTCCTCTATCCCAAACAGAAGATAGCAACAGAGAAACTTACCGTGAGGGCTTGTCAAGGGGAAATGTCCAAGCATATTTCAACCAAGAGGGTTTGGAACGTGAGGAGGAACCCATGTTAGTGGACTCTCTCAGTGAATCCTCATCTGTATCTGACCTAATGGACTGTACATTAATCTCATCTGAAAGAATATCTCTGCGCTAGACAGAGCAAAAGCCTGTGGGCTACAGTTTAAGTTCCTACCTTGAAGCAAGAAGTTATTGCTGTATGTCCTTTGTGTTTTTGCCCAAAAGATTGGAATACTTTTGTTTCTGCTTGTGTTCTGTTCACTTGTTTATTAATCCACCCCGGGAGGGGAATAAATCCACATTTTGCTTTACCATTCGAGTCTGCACAACTATTTCTTCACCATCAGCAGCACACTGCCCCTGGTGGTGACATAAAGTGGCGTAGTTCTTCGGATTTTTCAAGTGGATGAAAAACACAGCACCGAAGACACACATAGGATTTACCTTGCTGAAGGAGGAAAAGTTTGCCGGAGCAGATTTTTTTTCAAAATTCCTGACCTGGAGTGCAGCAAGCCTACAGCTTTCTCAACGCACGATCCTTCACCGTGCTGAGGTAAAGGTAGGAGGGCACGGGTGATTTGGATCTGAGAAAGGGGGAGCTGTGGTGTTAGGAGCAGCAAGAGGAATAGCAGAAAAAAAAAAAAAAGTTACCTATAGTGGAAACACTTTGTTTGGTGCCGCACTTGGTGGGCTTGTCTTTTGTTTCTTCACAGGTGCGTAAAGATGGATCCCCAGCAAATGAAAGACTGGATGGAGGTCCAGTGGAAAGCACAAGGAGAACTGGCCCGGCAAAGCCAAGAGAGAATGATCCATGCAATGACTGAGCAGCAGCAGCCGCTACTAGAGTTGCTGGAGACTCTGATAAAGAAAACTGCTACCGCAGCCGAGGTTGAGTCTGCAGGACCGAGGGCGGTAGGACTACATGAATACAATGCTCTGTCATTGGGACAATTAAAGTCATACGATAGTTTTGATGACTTTGCTGACGCGTTCGAGCGAATAGCAGCAGCAGCTAAATGGCCGACTGATCAGTGGGCAGTAAGATTTGCCATGACTTTGTCTGGTGAGGCGCTCACCGCATACAAAACAATGCCCGTTGATCTGTCTTCCAGTTACCCCGACGTGAAGATAGCTATTAGAGATAGGCTGGGTTTAACGCCCATGCACTACAGAAGGCTCTTTAGAGAGGCCAAACTCCTGGATAAGGAAACGCCTAAAGCCTTGTTACAATGACTAAAAGGTCTAGCGACCAAATGGCTCGTTCCAGAAAGGGCGACGGTCGAGTCTTTATTTGATACCGTCCTCCTGGAACAGTATTTGGAAGCCATTCCACAAGAGATAAAGGCATTTATATTGCTACAAAAATGCAATTCTACGAATGACGCAGCCATCCTTACGGAGAACTATTTTGAGGCTGAATTAGCCAGTACCTCCGGAGGCGGTATTTTAAAAATGGCTGGCATTGATAGAATGCATGGTGTGAGAAAGTCTTTTAAAAGCAATGTATATGGTGATACTGCATGTAATGTTAAGATGTCTGGTAACAATAGGGTGAAAATGATTCAAAGGAAATGTTTTAACTGTGGTCAGCCTGGACATGGGTACAAAAAGTGTACTGAACGTAGTGCTCTAGTAGTGGGAGGACAGAACCCCCTAGAGAAGGGCATTCAGGTCGAAGTCCAGATAGAAGGGGTAAAAGCTTTGGCGCTCCTGGATTCCGGAGCTGACCAAAGCATGGTCTCCCAGGAGGTATGGCAGACCATCACGGCCCATAAACCTTCTGCAGAAGGACAAATTGACGGAAGAGTGAGTGTGAGATGCGTGCACGGCACCTCGTCCCATTATCCCTTATATAGCGTGTGTGTGGAAGGAGCAGGTACTCGGGAAAAAGTACAAGTAGCCATAGTCCCACATCTCCCGTATGAGGTAGTATTAGGGCGTGATTGGCCCCCATTTTCCAGACAAATGAAGGAAGGCCTTATTGAAGAACCTGAGATACCGAGGACAGAGGCCATAGCTCAAAAGGTCCCAAAACCTTTATTTGAGAAGGTAAAAAGGCCCAAGGGTCCTACAAAACTCCAGGTAGTGGAGGGAGCCTCTTTGAAAAAAAGGTTCATTTTGAGGTTCGCCAAACTATCTCCCTTGGCTCAGAGTCCAAAGAGGGCCTCTGAAGCGGCAGCAGGTTACGACCTGTGTAGCGTAGAGGATGTGGTGGTCCCGAGGGAGGGAAAAGCCCTTATTAATACAGGCTTGCAGATCCAGATACCCGAAGGCTGCTACGGCAGAATAGCCCCGCGATCTGGATTAGCTGCAAAACATTTTCTAGATGTTGGAGCGGGGGTAGTGGACCCCGATTACCGGGGCGAAATAAAAGTCCTGCTGTTCAATTTCAGTAAAGAGAGCTATGCAGTAAAGAAAGGGGACAGAATCGCCCAATTTATATGTGAGCGAGTAGGTTTTCCCTTAGTGGAAGAAGTCTCTGCTTTAACAAGTACAGCACGAGGTACAGGCGGATTTGGCTCCACGGGGGTGGGGGAAGTAAAAAGTCTAACGGCCATGACAGACAAGAAAAAGGAGGAAGACTTAGGCCCCCAACCTGCCGATTGGAGGGAACACCCAGAGCCACGCATAGGCGCGGACTTATCAGTACCCCAGCAGAAGGAATTGATACAGGTTCAAAGATGTTCTCACGACGACACCGGGGGAAACCCGTATCGTCGCGCATGAGATCATTACCACACCAGGGAAAATAGTCAGACAGCGCCCCTACAGGTTACCTGAGGCGAAAAAAATGGAAGTAATAGCCCAGGTAAAAGAAATGGCAAAAATGGGCATCATTGAGGAGTCCAAAAGCCCATGGTCAAGTCCAATCGTGCTGGTCCCAAAACCAGACGGGACACTGCGATTTTGTATCGATTTTAGACAGGTAAACAACATATCGCAGTTTGATGCCTATCCGATGCCACGGATAGACGATTTACTGGACAAGTTAGGCCAAGCCAGGTTTCTGACTACCCTCGACTTAACGAAGGGATACTGGCAGATCCCGCTAACCAGGGACTCCAAGGCAAAGACCGCCTTTAGCACACCGGTGGGCCTCTATCAATTTAGGCGTATGCCATTTGGCCTTCATGGTGCAGCGGCCACATGCCAGAGACTCATCGACCAGGTCTTGAGGCCTCACCACTCGTACGCCCTTGCGTATATGGATGACGTTGTTATCCACAGCAAAACTTGGGCCGAGCATTTGGTTAGGGTGGAGGCAGTGTTACAAGCCATTAGAAAAGCCGGCTTAACGTTAAATCCGGCGAAGTGCCTATTTGCCACTAGGGAGGCAAAGTATTTAGGGCACATAGTGGGGAATGGGTTGGTTAAGCCACTCACAGGAAAAATCGACAGTGTTCGAGATTTTCCTAGGCCCCTGGACAAGAAACACATCCGCAGCTTTTTAGGCCTTGTGGGTTATTACAGGCGATTTATCCCTAGATTTGCGGAGCTTAGTATGGTGTTTACAGAGATGCTCAAAAAGAACGCACCAAACGTTGTACGGTGGACTCCAGAGGCTGAGGAGGCTTTTGTTTCTCTAAAGGAGAAACTATGTAAGGCCCCAGTTCTCAGAGGGGTTAATTTTCGGCTGCCGTTTATCGTGCAGACCGATGCCTCTGAGACAGGTTTAGGTGCTGTTATGTCACAGACTTTTGAGGGGATTGAGCATCCCGTTCTGTATCTCAGCCGGAAACTCTCTGATGCTGAGAGGAGATATTCAACGGTGGAACGCGAATGCCTCGCGATCAAGTGGGCTGTGGAGGCATTGCGCTTCTACCTGTCAGGGCGCAAGTTTGTCCTAGTCACGGATCATGCGCCACTGAAGTGGCTCAACCACATGAGAAACGATAATGCCCGTTTAACGAGATGGTACCTAGCCTTACAGGCCTTTGATTTTGATGTCCAACACAGGGCGGGCAAGTTGCACGGCAACGCAGATGCGTTATCTCGGCTTACGTGCTGTCAGACGGAAACGTCAGCAACACGTAAGGTTTTAAGGGGGGGGATATGTGATGAAGAAGCCCCAATTTCCACTGTTAAAATACAAAACATGCAGCATGTCAGTGCAAAAGCTGACAGGAGAACAGACCAGGTGGATAGCTGTTGTCAGTGGCAACGACAACAAAGGCAGCCACGAGGTCTAGAGAAACGTGTAGTAAGAAGAAACGCCCTAATTCCCAATAGCACACACCTGGTAGGGAAGAGTATGCACAGCCCTTATAAGGATAGTGCAGGGAACACAAGGGGGAAGCATTACAAAGACGACACCTCCAAAGAGTTGCCAGGAGGAGTGGAATTGTCAGAGAGCTCAGATTTGGAACAAACCCTGAGAGGGAGAAACCTGGGACAAGGTGAGCACTGTAGGAAGAGAAGACAGCCTGTCTTACCTACAGCAGCTACCAGAGAGGAACCAGGAAGAGTCTCTCACTTCAGTATAGGAAGTGACTCAGAGTCTGAACCAGGAAGCGTTCAACCTCAGAGATACCCAGAATCCACTAGGAGGAAGCAGCTTGCTAGAGCCGAGGCCAGCTGGGCAGCTCCTGCTGATTGCAGAGACACGGCAGCATGGAACCTACGTCCTAACCAGAGGAACTGCAAGCCAGTAGCTAAAAAGTATGTAACAAGAAGCTGGGACTTGGGGAATGAATGTGAGCCATTGAAAGTTAAAAGGAATAAAAGTGTTTGTAGAGTGAATGCAGAGCAACCTTACACAGGAAGCCAGAGGTGGGGGCAGGGCAGCTACTCCCAACCTAACTACCTGAATAGAGAGCATTCACAGCCGTCAGAAAAGCTTAGAGACTGGCCAGAAGACGTGTATATGTCAGAAGAGGAGCTGGCAGTAAGCTTTAAACCCCAAAAGAAGCCTTACAAGCTAAAGTCTGTTAGCAAGAGGGGACAGAGAGTTCCTCTATCCCAAACAGAAGATAGCAACAGAGAAACTTACCGTGAGGGCTTGTCAAGGGGAAATGTCCAAGCATATTTCAACCAAGAGGGTTTGGAACGTGAGGAGGAACCCATGTTAGTGGACTCTCTCAGTGAATCCTCATCTGTATCTGACCTAATGGACTGTACATTAATCTCATCTGAAAGAATATCTCTGCGCTAGACAGAGCAAAAGCCTGTGGGCTACAGTTTAAGTTCCTACCTTGAAGCAAGAAGTTATTGCTGTATGTCCTTTGTGTTTTTGCCCAAAAGATTGGAATACTTTTGTTTCTGCTTGTGTTCTGTTCACTTGTTTATTAATCCACCCCGGGAGGGGAATAAATCCACATTTTGCTTTACCATTCGAGTCTGCACAACTATTTCTTCACCATCAGCAGCACACTGCCCCTGGTGGTGACAGGGCACGGGGACCTACTCTACTCTTTCCCGCAGGGGCTGCCAGAACAGGAGTCCTATCTTCCTCCTGCTCAGACACTGCATCCCCCAAAACCGCGAGCGAGTATCACCCCCCCATGATGGTAAAGGGGGCATCAAGGAGCCCCCTGAGAGCTTGACCCCTTGGTTCCGGCTGACCTTTTCTCCTGCTAGGCTGTCCTCTGGAGATCGGACAGAGCCCTTCCCCTGAGAGCGAGCTGTGCTGGGCTCCATATGCTAATCAGGTTGCCTTGGCAGGCATGATGGTGCTGCTCAACCCAAAGCTTCAGGCCTGCTACAATCTGCGTTTACAAACTCGCTTTCTTTTTTCTTTTTTTATTAATTACCAAGTAAGTGAAAACAAAATAAGAAAACACAAATTTTTTTAAAGTCCCCAGCGTCCAAAAAAAATTCCTGAGCGCTGATAACCAAATCTCTTGCTGAGCCCAAAAGTGGTGCCAAAAACTGCCTTCCCATACGGTCACGTGGCCTACCAGATTCCCACGCAGTTTCTCAGTCTCATTGCCCTGCCCGTTGACTGATACAGCGGGCCTGACAGAAAAACCCCACCTGCTTACTTTCTCCATCTGATCTTTCTCGCAGTCACCTGCCCGCATGCTCAGCCTCCCTCTTACCAGCTTCAGTGGCGTCAGGTTTCCCCGGAGACAGGAATACCTGGTCTTTGCTGTGGTAGTGGCTCCTCACTCCCCCATGAGTGCTGGAG
The DNA here is from genome assembly GCA_033557465.1 of Ichthyophis bannanicus. NCBI lineage: Eukaryota > Metazoa > Chordata > Amphibia > Gymnophiona > Ichthyophiidae > Ichthyophis > Ichthyophis bannanicus. The sequence goes on along the minus strand of CM066036.1, from coordinate 28,545,958 downwards.
CCACTGCGGACAAATTTCAGCTGTATGCAGGAAAAAAATCTCTGCCTCTGTAGAGTTGCTGTGCTGTCTGGCCCAAAGAATAAATCTTTGTAAAATTTGACAGCACAGAAACTCAATCAAAAAATTCTTCTTAGTTGTCCCTTCAGTGAGTCCACCTCCTGTGGTTCACCTCTCTCCAGCTGCTTGGAGACTGAGATACTGAAGACTGGGGGTGTGTCCAGCTGGCTATGTATTGTGATGTCATTAGTTTTGACATGCTCAGTCTCCAAGCTACTGCTAAGGATTGAGAACCTACAGATTGGGACTGGTTTGGAGGAATGAAAAGGAAGGTACCTTTACACAAATGCAGATGTAAGGATGACGTTGAGAACTATAGGTTGTTTAGTCTGACCTCCATAGTGAGTAAATTAATAGAAACGCTGCTAAAACAGAGGCTAGTGAGGTTTCTGAAGTCTAGTGGATTGTAGTAGCCAAGGCAGCATGGGCTTACTAGAGGCAGGTCTTGTCAGACAAATCTGATTGCTTTGACTGGGTGATCACAGAGTTGGAACCAGAGAGAGCCCTAGATGTGGTGTACTTAGATTTCAATAAAGCCTTTGACACTGTTCCACACTGGTGACTTATAAATAAATTGAGTACCCGAGGGATGGACCCTAAAGTGACTGAATGGGTTAGAAATTGGTTGAGTGAGAGATGACAAAGAATACAGGTAAATGGATCCCACTCAGAGGAGAAGGATGTTTCCAGTGGTGTTCCGCAGGGATCTCACCTTGGCCTGATTCTTTTTAACATTTTTGTTAGTGATATTGCAGAAGGGTTATTGGGTAAGATTTTCCTCTTGGCAGATGTAGACACCCAGTAAGGAGTAGATAATATGAAGAAGGATCTAGCTGAGCTTGAAAAATTGTTGAGAATTTGGCAGATGAGATTTAATACTAAAAAAATGCAGGGTCATGAATTTGGGCTGAGAAAAATCCAAGAGAGTACAGTATAGGGGGTGAAGTACCTCTGTCCATGAAAGAGGAGCAGGACCAGGGCATGATTGTTTCTGATGATCTTAAATTGGCTAAACAAGCAGAAAAGGCGACAGCGTAAGACCGAAAGATGCCTGGGTGCATCAGGAAAGGTATGGACAGCAAGAAAAGGAGGTAATAGTGCATCTGTATAGGTCTTTGGAAAGACCTCATTTGGAAAAGGATATAAATAGGATAGAGTTGGTGCAGAGGGTGGCTACCAAAATGGTGAATGGTCTTCGTTATAAGCCATATGGGGACAGACTTATAAAGTTCAATATGTATACTTTAAAGCAGTGGTCTCAATCCAGTCCTCTGAACCCCTAGGTTAGTCAGGTTTTCAGGATATCATCAATGAATGGGCATGCAGATCTTCCATGCATATTCATTATGGTTATCCTGAAAACCCGACTGGCTAGGTGGGTCCCGAGGACTTGGTTGAGAACCCCTGCTCTAGAGGAAAGGTTGGATAAAGGAGATATGATAGAAACGTTGAAATACCTCCATGGCATAAATGCAATTGAAAGAAAGCTCTGCAACGAGGGGACACAGACTTAGGAGAAATATGCAAAAATATTTATTTATGAAAAGAGTGGTAGATGTGTGAAACAGTCTCCCAGTGGAGGGAATAGAGACGAGGACAGTATCTGAATTAAAGAAAGCATGTGATAAACACAGAAGATCTCCAAAAGAAAACAAGGTACTGTTGTAGCTGATATGAAAGGGCAGACTAGATAGGCCATATGATGTTTTTCCGCCATCATGTTTCTATGTGCATACGTTAGATCATAGGCCAACACGTATTAAATCAATTTAGTGTTCACTAAAATTTTAAGACACATTAATGTATCTACGAGTATGTTTACTAAAATGCGGTAGTTTACTGCAAGTTACATAGCAAAACTTAGTGTGGGGTGGTGCCGAATGAGGGCTTGCCTGGGATATCCTCATGCCATGCCATCCCTGCACTATGCCGTTTATCACGATTACCGCAGGTGCAGTTACCAGCACCCCTTGAGGTGGCAATAAGTGCACCCCTTGAGGTGACAATGAGCGCATGCTACTGACGCTCGCAATAACCACACTTTGCAACAAATACCCACACTCCACCCCTGAGACGCCCAGCCTCTGCCCAAACATGTGCTAAGCAATTGGTGCGGGATTGATACTGTGACTGAATTTTTAGTGAACGGTAACGGTTATCTCAGTGTACTCAGCGCACTGTAAACCCTGTGCTGTTGGCGTACTTTAGTAAACATGCCCCCAAATGCACTAATGCACATCCATAGGAATCAGAATATTATGAAGAAACCACAATATAAAAAATCTTCCTATGATGTTTGCCTCCTACTTTCTAACAATGCTCCAGACAAAGGTAGAATAGCATTAGCCGTTTAAGGTATGTAATGCTACTTTAGTCAGATGGATGTCTTAAGAATCACCTGATGTTGATCTGTTGCTCAGATAAGATGCCATCTCCCATGGGCCGTTTCCAGGGCCACTACTGACATTGCCTGGCTTTTCAACCTGTTCCAGCAGGAATGGTTGTACACCGCTTAAAAGAGAGACAAAGTAACATGTTTTAAGAGAGATATAATATTTGATATTGATGATATCTCAGACCTAGCTTAAACGCAAACCTAGGTGGATTTACCTGGAAGGAGATCTCTGATGGCCAGGATGTTCTCGGTTGTAAAACTTAGAAGTTGTTCTTTCTGGAACCTTAAACATTTAAGCAAGCGAGTTAATCAGGGGCTCTGCTGCCACAAATTCATTGACCAACTGCAAAAATTCACATAAAACCCAGAAAAACACACTGGAAAAGAGAATTATTGTAGTGCAATTTTTAAATCATGCATAATTTTTGCATTCAGTTTTGGCCTGTTCCTATAAAAATATAGTGTAAGGAAACCTCTGCAGTATTAAGAAGTTGAAAGGACATGCAACCCTAATTGTGAGTAGTGCTCTAGTACACAAAACAAGCATCTGGCCATTTGCAAACTATAGGGCTCTTTCTGGTGCTGTCACATCTGTCTCCTTTGGCATCTAATAGCCACTTCCTCTCTCAATTGGCTCTCACATTCTTCATGCAGCCAGCTTTGAAACAGAGGAAATTGAAACTGGGACAGGAAAGAAGTCACCTAGCGCACAAGACCTCCTCTCATTTACCCATTAAAACAGACAAATGGATGGGCACCACCTACCCACCGGGTGTCCGTTTTTACTTCTGCTTTCTACTGTGGGTAATTTCATGCAGGTTGCCTAATTTGTGCAGCACGTATGCTCATAAGTTACACCAGTTTTCAGAGGGGAAGCATGCGCATAGCTTTCCTTTGATAATTACGCCAAAAAAAGGACATGCAGAAATTTTTCACTGTTTAGTGCATACAGATTACTCACCTTAAATTACACACATGCACATGTATTTTGCAAGGTAGGCGTGAAACACTAACCCTTTCTCAACCCTACCTCCTCATATGCTTCCATTTAGTTTGGATGAACTTATGCGTACGCAGGCTGCATATGAATACTCCTACTTGAATATATAGTAGTCTAGGCAACTTTAAAAGAAGCTATTTCTGTATTATGATCATAAATTACTTATGGAATTAGCGCTACAGGGTCTGTAATAGGAGTGAGAGGAAGGATCTTGTAGGAAGGGAATGGGAGGTAAGGGAGAAGAGATGTGGGAAGGTGGGAGCGAAGGGGCAGCTGTACAGCAGATTCAGGTAAAAGACACAGGGGGGATATTCAAAGGCAGGTGTGCAAACCGCATAAATGCCGCTCACAGGGATATTCAGAAGCACTGACCTGGTTACTGCCACTGAATATCGCAGGTTTGGGCCGCTAACTGCTTAGCATCGGGGCATTCTGTTGCCAGAGCATAGCCTGCTGCCCAGTTAACCCTAACGAGTTAAAGTTAGGACAGCTGAATGGCCCTGGCATTGAATATCCGGGTGAATTTAAAGCAGCAATGGCCAGCCGGCACGGAAAATCCCCCCCTATAATTTTTAAAAATCATATCTTAAAAATAATTGTAATGACAACTGAAGACAAATATAGTAGGTCAAAAATAAAAGCAAGAGCAGGAACGTTTCTCTTTACCTTCGGAGGCTGCTCTTCCTTTTTTCCTGAACTCCAGAATACATCATCCTGGCCAGGGGTCTGCGGGGTCAGAGCCATGTCGGACAGTGAGCTGCTATGGTGCGCATCTCTGCTGGAACAGAAGCTCTCATTCTGCAAACAGGTAAATACACAGATTGAGGGCTCTGCTGCCAGGCCATCCACCCAGCAGACTGATTCAGTTATGGTTGGATCTTACTGCTCGCATAGACTTCTGGTTCAGGCATGGTGTCCCTACTGATTTAAAAAAAAAAAAAAAAGACTGCAAGTCCATGCAGGCAGTGGGTAAAACCAGAAATGGCTCAGCCTGTCTTGAAAATCTGGAGCCAGTTGGTAACCCTACGAATGTCAATGTGCAATAGAGTAGACACCCAGGAAGGTGTAGATAACATGAGGAGGGATCTAGCGAAGCTTGAAGAATGGTCTAGAATTTGGCAGCTGGGATTTAATGTTAAAAAATGTAAGGTCATGCATTTGGGCTGCAGCAATCCAAGGGAGCAATACAGTATAAGGGGTGAAGTACTTTTGTCAACTAAAGAAGAGCGGGACCTAGGCGTGGTTGTGTCTGATGATCTTAAAGTAGCTAAACAGATAGAAAAGGTGACGGCAAAAGCTAGAAGGATGCTTGGGTGCATACGGAGAGGAATGGCTAGCAGAAAAAAGGAGGTGATAATGCCTCTGTATAAGTCTTTGGTGCGACCTCATTTGGAGTATGGTGTGCAATTCTGGAGACCGCACCTTCAAAAGGATGTGAACAGGATGGAGTCGGTGCAGACGGTTGCTACTAAAATGATTAGTGTTCTTCATTATAAAGCATATGAGGACAGACTTAAGGATCTTAATATGTACACCTTAGAGGAAAGGCGGGATAGAGGTGATATGATTGAGATGTTTAAATACCTCCGTGGCATAAATGTTCAGGGAGAGAGCCTCTTTCAATTGAAAGCAAGTTCTGCTACGAGGGGACATGGGATGAGGGTGAAGGGAGATAGCTTCAGGAGTGATATGCGGAAATATTTCTTTACAGAAAGAGTAGTGGATCCATGGAATAGTCTCCCAGTGGAGGTGGTAGAGATGAGGACAGTAACTGAATTCAAAAAAGCATGGGACCAACACAGAGGATCTCTAAAGGTAAAAAGTGGACTGTTGTAGTTGTTGTTATGGAAGGACAGACTAGATAGGCCATGTGGTCTTTTTTCTGTCATCATGTTTCTATGTTTCTAATGTTCCCTAACATGGAGCAGCACTATCCCCGTGCCCTAGTGTCTACTTATTTGCCTGTATGGTCAGAAGATGAATTTGCCAATGGCTGTAGCTTTTTTTCTGAAGTGTGGCACATCTGGGGAACGGAGGAACTAGGGCAGACTGCTCTGGAGTCTCAGCAGTAGCGCCGGAATTGCGTTCGAGTCCATTCCTCCTGAAAGTAAGTCCTGCTGTTAAATGAAATGCACTGAAACTTTAAATTTCGTATGTCCAGTTTATACTTTAGGACAACTATCCACAGGTCGCACTTAACAAGAAAAATAAGTTTTCACTTGCCGCACAATGCCATCAGTGAGTTTATTTGAAAAGGTAGAAAATACATCAAAATAAAGAAATAAATAACTAAAGTGGATGCAACCAGTGTAAAAAGTGGTGATTTTAGAAGGGGAAAGTACACATATCCTTTCCCTTCTAAAACTGCTGCTGACATGTGCTCCGAGCAGCATCTGTCACAGGTGTGTATTTATGCCTGCTCCAGATAAACACGCACATGCTTGTCTGCCAGGCTATGCTTGAATACTTTGTGTGTTGTAAAGTACACATGCAAATCCCAAACTCTGCCCATCTCCACCCCTGGGAATGCCCACTTTATACACATATAAAAGTATACATAGAATCGCTCCTTGCATGTACTTTTATTTGTGCAGATAGAGGGTAATTTTGTATTTCCTCTGTGCTGGCAATGCATGGTTCAGGACGTACAGTTTGGGCCGCGTGCTTTACATTATAAAACGGAGGTGTACGGACGTGCTGGAAACTAGTCAGGGTCACTTATGCCTGCTGAAGGGCCGATGTAACTTGCCATGCATAGATCAGCGATCCAACATGCATCAGTCATAGCGTTTTATAATTTACATGTGTTAGCAAAGGCCGTACCTACACTCTGCCCAAGCGCTGCCCCCGGTCACAGCCCACCAGGGGATACATGCAATGGGCACTTAAGTATGCGCTTACAGAATAACACCTGGGTGAATTATGTGCATAAGTATAAGGTGGTATACAAATCTGTCTAAATAAATAAGTGCCCAATAACACACATAAGTCCTTCGAAGTAGGGACTTACGTGTGTGACTTGTGTGTAACTTTCCACGCCATCCATATAGAATCGGCTTCATTGTGATACATTTTTCATAGTCTGCTTTCTTCATGTAAAACCACAGTTCACACATAAAAAAGCCTTCAGTATGGCAATAGACAAATGGAAGGAGGGACTTAAAAGCTTATTTATTACAGGTTTTCTCCGGTTTTGTGTGTAGGGAAAACTGTTTCATAAATCTGCATATAAACACATAAATTTACTGCAGTGTCCACAGTCATGGAGTAACATGCACACTTTGCAAACCAAAACAAGAAGAAAAAAAACATAAAATAAAATGAAACCGCCTCTCAATCTTCCTTGCATGTGCACAAAACAAGAACGATAGTTTGGAAGCTTCCAAAACAATTACTTCCATGTGTTAAGGCAGAGGAAGGTGAAGAAAGCCACACTCCATCGCAAAAAAATTATGTCTGGTACTTAAAAACAGAGGAAAAAATTATCCTGCTGGGCAGGAGATGATATGGGAGGGTGAGAAGAGTTGGGGGAGGAGGGATATAGAACAACAGCCAGGCCCCCTGATAAAAGTGAAATCGACAGCAGGGGGAAATGGGAATCCATCCAGATAACATCACTGTCTGACTTTTGCCAACAGTGACAAAGAAAAGAGACAAGGTATTAATCTGCCTCCTGTGATTATGCAGCTGCATGTTGCAAGCCTGGGACTTCGACAATTATGCAAGACGACACGAAGGAGTGCACCGTTCTGTTCCAAGGAGATGTCGAGTGCTATAATTTCCCAAGGTAGAGTGTTCTCGCTATAAAATTATACCCCAAGTATCTCACAGCTCTTAGACATGTTTTCTTGCTCAAGCTAAGCAATATTCTTGTCTCGCATACTGTAGGAGCAATACTAAGAATTTCTCTGAATTATATGATCTTGTCCTTTTCATTTAGCATAGGCTGCATGCAAGGGGTGTCAACGGGGACTTTTCCAGCGAAAGCAGATCTCTCATCTGCTCTGTTCTTCCCCACTTGCCCAACCAGAATGTTAAAAATAGGAATCTCAGAATCTGCAGTCTGTCTGCCCAACTGGATTCAAGGTTTGCCAAGGCTAATTCCACATTTTATGCTATGTGTTAGTAACACGGTAGCAGGGTAAATGACAGCAGATAAAGACCAAAATGGTCCATCCGGACTGCTCAGTTGAGATTTCTCAGCTTTTTGTAGATGTGCGTATAAAATTCCTAAATGGAATTTAATGTCCATGAGTTCCACCTGACTTCTTGACCCTCCTCTCAGACCTGTCCTAAGAATGCCTACAATTCATCTCACCGATGGCCTCCCCATGCTTTTAGTGGCCTTGATGTAACTGTAGGGTGCATTTTACCTTACGGTTTTCTTAGAGGTCCGATGCAATCATACTATTACTGTTTTAAGATTGTAAGTACCACCCCATACAGGTAACTCCGACAACCTTCTTGGAAGCACAGTGCAGAGTTACCACTGCTGTTTTGGGATGAAATGCCACCTCATTCTGGTTACCCTGGTGCAATGAATATTCTGTGTTTATCCCATGCTCTTTTTGAAGTCAGGTACCACATTTGTCTCCACTTTCTCCTCCAGAAGGACATTCCATGCATCTACCACCTTTTCCATAAAAAAATAGTTCTTGACATTTCTAAGTCTAACCCCAAGGAGCTTCACATCATGATCCCCAGTTCTACACTTTCTCTATCATTGATAAAGATTTGCCCCCTGTGCACCATTAACACTTCTAAGGAATTTAAATGTCTATCAAATCCCATATTTCTCCTCTCCTCTAGGTGGTATATATTTAAGTCAGCCTCATTATATGCAGCTTTTGGTGCAGACCCATCACTCTCCTGGGCCGTTGCACTCTCTTTAGACGTAAGGTGCTGCAATAGGAGCTCCCTTTTTCGAACTGGCTGCATCGGGGCACAACATCAGGGATCCCAATACAGACAACTATAATTGCACAGATCACAGAACCCGACTCCTGAATCAGCAAAGGGATTAGCTCCCTTTAAAAGTAACATGCTGCAGGCACGCCCGCAAATAAGAGCCACACCAAAGGGCTTTCAGACATGGCTCTCTTGTAGTGATCTTGGAGTAGATCAGGCAAATGTGACCACCTGAATCTCCATCCAGCCCGAGGTAAGTGCTAAATCGGCACAATAGCACTCAAACACACCCTAACAAGCTCCCAACTGATCACAAGCACCAGAAAGCATAGTTACTCACCTGGTACAGGTGTTCTCCAGGGACAGCAAGAATCGGTCCTCACATATGGGGGGTGTCGGCACCAACGGAGCCCGCGTGGAAGTATCTTCCCAGCTTTCAAAGAAAGCCTTTGGGAGATGCCACCATGCATGCATGGTCCCCTTCCTGCCCAAGGGTGCCATCTTGCTCAGTCTCCATTTTTCTGCAGAGCCCAATGGACATAGGTCCGATTCCCCTGGAAAAATCCTTGACAAAACTGTTCTTAAAACTTAATTTTCCAGTAGGTGTACCAGTTCCGCTTCCCGCTTCGAGTCGGCGCTCCCCAGTGCCTTTCTCGGCTCCTTTTTGTATTTTTTTTTCTATCGAGGTCTCCCTCGACCTGTGTTCACGCCGCTTTTTGCCCAGGAGTCATCGACCCCATCTGGGTGTTTCCCACATGTTTCCCGGTGGGTTCAAAAAGTGTGACCACTGCAGTCAAACTATGTCCATTACTGACACCCATGACTGCTGCCTGCACTGCCTGGGCCCAGACAATGACAGCACCTCCTGCGCCTGTGCCAGGTCATGTCAGCCAAAACCAATAGGAAACGGTCGAAGTTGCAGGAAAAAGTGTTCCCCAGGTCCGACTCGGCTCCCACCTCCTTGGCACCGAACTCCAAGCTTAGCATGTCTTGAGACGCTCAGGCATCTTCAGAGTCCCGCAGCCACGGGGCCTCCAAGAAGACTCCGGAGGCAGAGAAAAAGAAGACGTTGAAGTCCGCCGAGGCTGCACTGGAGAAACCCGGTACAACTCCAACTATATGCAACATCATTATCATTGCTAATAAACATCTCACCATATGCCTCATTTATGGAGCCCCAAATTCCAAGGCAGAAGAACTAGAAACACTTTTGTAGGCTATATGCACACCCCACCTCTCTGAATAAACCCCTAATTGCACTTGGAGATCTGAACCTCACATCAACACCCAGTAAATAACTCCTTTCTTAAAACCATGAAAACACTTTAATTTGCACAAATAATAAACACACCTACACACCGACAAGGAACAACCCTCGACCTTGTCTTTGTCCCCAACCAACTTCTGGATCACAGTGCCATATCTCACTCCACAATAATGCCAATACCCTGGTCTGACCACTACATGATAACATTCAACATAAACATCAACCCAATTGCCCCCAGATAAGAACATCAGGAACAGAGAAGATTTAAACAATTCAACAAACAACTCTTCTTACAAGAAGTTCCATCTAGACTAAACCAAAATATAATGGATCTTGATGATATAATCAACAACTGGAATGACACCATTTCAAACGCCGCAGCAGCACCACACAAAAAAAGACAATGCACAGAAACCATTTGACACCTTGGTACTCAAACAAAATAAAGGAAGCAAAGAAATCATTAAGGAAGATTGAAAGAAAATGGAGACAAGAAAACTGAGAACACCCTCCAACAATATAGAAACAAGTAAAGCGAATGTAAGCGAGAATACCACACAAATCTCATCATGAAAATCGCCAACAAACCCAGGGAGCTCTTCAAAATAGCACGAATACTCACCAGAAAGCCCACACAAAGAAAAGGAGATGACATACATCCACAACAAATGGAAAACTTCATGATAACAAAAGATAATAACATGCACCCCAACATCCAATTACAGACATCACCACACACAACACCCCTCAAGGCCAGTGGAACATGGTGCAATTTCCACATATCAACCACAGAACATATAGAACAAATTATCTCTATCCTGAACACTACCACATCCCCATCGGATCCATGCATGATAACCAATCACACAGGTCTGCGACTAAAAAGCTGTTTGATTATTTTCATCTAATTTCCATGTATTTTGGTGTGCTGAAAACAAATAAAATATTGAAAAAACTCCTAGACGTCATGATTTGCCACAACATGCAAAATTGTCTTCAAATTTATCAAATTTTTTCAAATTACTATTAATTAATTCACATAAGTGCATTTAAGATATAAAATGCCAAAAAAAACCTTAAAGGGGTTGTCCGAGTTATGTAAAAAAAAATATAGCACTGTAAATCTGATGGTCAGCAATATAGACATAAGCTAAGCAAGTTTTAAGTCCGTGTTTCTAATGGTAGAAGAGGTTAATCTTTCCTGAAGAATCCAGTGGGAGGGAGACACAGGGCAGATAGCAGCAGCTCCGGTCAGTGCAGGGGGGCATGGCCAGCACTGTGATGTCTCGTGTACAGACACAGAGCTGCTCTCTCCTGCATGCCACACTTGAGCACGAATCATCATCAGGTTCTTGGTTCTAGGCTGTTCACACTTTTTCATCGCAATTCGTGTTAGCTCGTCATTCTTCAACCATTATGTTATGGCTCCGCAAAAGTGTATTAATTCGCCAGACAGTTTCTGTTTCATCTGTGGTGAATATACAGTGTTGAAGCAACAGCAGAATATTACAGACTTTGTGAAAAAAGTATACTTTGCATACTTTGGACTAAAAATTGGAGATCAAGATAAAGTCTGGGCGCCTCATAAAGTGTGCAAACGGTGTGTTGAGGACCTCTGAAACTGGTTCAAGGGTAAGAAAAAAATCTTTCCGTTATGGGATTCCTATGGTATGGTGAGAGCAAAAGAACCATAGTGACGACTGTTACTTTTGTTCATGCGATGTGAAAGGGTTTAATTCCAAATGGAAGCATTCCATTTCATACCCCAATCTTCACTTGACAATTCATCCCATCCCCAAGGCACAGATATACCAGTACCCAAGCCCCCTGCTACCTTGGAAGAGATACCTAGCTCCGATGAAGGTGAAGTCATACCTGAACCAGATGACGAATCAAGTTCTGACTTTGAAGATGATACAAGACCAAAATTGTTTTCTCAGAAGATGAATGATTTGGTAAGAGACTTGAATCTTCCCAAAGATGCTGCTGAGTTACTCAGATCAAGTCTGAAAAGCAGGAATTTATTGTTGCCAGGAGTGTCATCTTCATGGTTCAGACATCGTGAAAAGGAGTTCGTTCCTTACTTCGCCCAGGAAGACAAGTTGGTTTATTGCATTGATGTCGAAGGTCTGATGGGTCAATTTAAAATCCAATATGATTCAGAGCAATGGCATCTTTTTATAGATTCTTCAAAAAGAAGTCTCAAAGCAGTTTTACTCCACAACGGTTTTTACGCTTACATACCTGTAGGTCATTCCGTACACTTGAAGGAAACCTACGAGAACTTGGAATTGGTTCTTCATAAACTTAAATATGAAGACCATGATTGGTAAGTGTGTGGGGACTTGAAGGTCTTGTGCATGCTGCTCGGGCAACAAGCTGGGTATACCAAATATCCTTGTTTTCTGTATCTATGGGACAGTCGAGACTGACAAAATCACTGGACCAAGAAGAGTTGGCAGCCGAGGATGCTAACAGTCGGTGAAAAAAATGTCCTCCGAGAAACTTTGGTACCTTCCCATAAAGTTCTTCTACCACCTCTCCACATAAAATTGGGATTGATGAAGCAATTCGTAAAATCACTTCCAAGAGATGGAGAATGCTTCAAATACTTGGTCACCAAGTTTCCAGGCCTGTTGGAGGCAAAATTGAAGGAAGGTGTGTTCGTCGGACCAGACATTAGAAGGCTTATAGTTGATCAAGAGTTTGTTAATACCATGATGGATCCTCAAAAAGAAGGGTGGATTGCATTTAAAGAAGTCGTACAGAAACCTTTAGGCAATAACAAAGATCCTCACTACAAAAAGATCGTTGGACGAATGCTGAAAGCATTTCAAGCTTTAGGTTGCCTGATGAGTTTGAAAGTGCATTTCCTCCAGTCCCACCTTGACTACTTTCCTGAAAATTTGGGAGCTGTGAGTGAGGAACAAGGTGAACGATTCCACCAAGACATTAAAGAGATGGAAAGGAGATACCAGGAAAAATGGAGCATTACAATGATGGCAGACTACTGTTGGATGCTTCAGAGAGACATTCCAGATGCTACTCACAAGCATAAATGCACCAAGAGGAGCCTCACAAGGAAGAAGAATCGAGTTTAGTGTGTGTAGGTGAGCTCATTTCAGTTCAAAAAAGGATTTTCATGAAAATATTGTAATAAAACTTTAATTTTATAAGTCTATTTCCATTTATTTTGAGGTATTGCCTTATTTAACATAGTTACCTAAATTGTCAGGAAACGTGATGTCCTATGACAAAATGGAGGTCATTTTCGGATTCAGCGCACCAAAAAACATAAAGATTACATGAAATAACCAAAACAGCTCTCAAAATGTTTTTCAAAATTCAAAGATATCCCTTACACAAGGCTACATGCCTCCAGCTCTAAAACAAGCCTCCATAAGACAAATCCTTAAGAATACCTCACTCGACCCAAATGACCCTGCTGCTTATCGACCAGTCTCCAGCCTTCCATTCATTGCCAAAATCATAGAGAAAACAGTTCACCAGCAGCTACAAGACCATGCTTACTTTTAAAGCCATCAACGGCATAACCGCTTCATCACTAGTTAATCTAATTCAGCCTACTCCACCTAACAGATCCAGAAGATCCACATCAGCAAACACTCTAACTATCCCAAGTGCATCAACAAAATGCACACTAACAACGTCAAACAGGGCTTTCAGTTTTTATGCTCCCAAGTATTGGAACACATTACCACCAGAAATCCGAGCCATTACCGATCTCACACAATTCAGGAAGGCACTAAAACATTACTTATTTATTCAACATTACCAGATCAACCATACTCCACCATAGCCTTTAGAAACCACTGTATATTAGTCCCCATTCTTATTATCTTTCCGTAGGTGCATAACCCACTATGCAAAGCTTACTGTTACATATGTAAATAGTTGACGTGCATGTTTCCCTAAGTTATCCAAGTTGTATTTCCCAGTTCTCTCTAAAACTGACATTTGTTCATTATGGTTTATTGTTCCATGTAAACCGCGCTGATACTAAATAGTGCGGTATATAAGAAATTAAAATAAATAAATAAATAAATAAATGTGAACCTACATGCACCACTGAACCCTCACCAACATGGTTTCAAACCAAACCACAGTGTAGAAACCCTACTAACATCCCTCCTTGACAGTGTCATTAAGATCATAAACATCAAAAATGGCTTCATCCTTATCTTCCTAGATGTATCTTCTGCCTTTAACACCATTACCCACCAGATATTATTGCAACAACTAAAAGAAATAGGCCTTCATAATTCCATTATGAAATGGTTCCAATCATATCTGAACGACCAACAGCTGCAAGTCAGGGATGGACAAAACAAATCCACGCCTTTCACACAGGGCATCCCACAAGGCTCATCCATGTCGTTGTTGTTCAACCTATAAATTTAACTCATCTATAACATTATAACCAAACACAACATCCAGTACAGACTATATGCAGAAGACATCATGATATACACACCATTCAACACAGACAAACCTGATTACTCAACCATAACTAAATGCTTGGAAGCAATGACCATATAGCTCAATGCAAATAACCTAAAGATAAGCTATAATAAAACAGAAGCTCTCCACATCATTTGTCCCCCTCCTACTATAAAACTATCACAAGGCAACATAACAGTAAAGAACAAAGTTAGGTATCTGGGAGTCACTCTCAATCAAAACCTCAGCCTATAATCGCAAAACCACAAAGAACGTTTACTATAAGATGAAAATCATTCAAAAACTGAAACCAATTCTCAACCAAAATGACTTTGGGACCATGCCAAGCCACCATAACACCAATCCTGGATTATTGCAACCTAATATATCAAGTTCTCCTTAAGCATACCATTCACTGACTCCAAATAGCCCAAAACACGGCAGTTTATATCATCACAGGATCATTAAAACACAATCACATAACACCCATCCTGAATCCATATACTGGCTCCATATACACTCACGCATCAAGTTCAAGACGATATGCACCAAAATATTTAAAATATTGCACCATACCTCAGCAGATACTCTTTAAAGATTGGTTAGAAGAGACCCGGAAACCCGGTCCAAAAGAACCAACAAGAAGAACCTGATTGTCACACCCAACACCCTTACAAAAGCTAAACAAGTCACCTGCAAGAGGGCCTTCTTCCTAGCTGCACCTGCTCTATGGAGCTCCCTCCCAGAAGACATCAGAGCTACTAAGGACATCAAAGACTTTCCTGTACACAGAACATTTCGGAACCATTACATAGCACAGCATGAACATACATTAACCCCCATCAACTCACATTATGAACCCTCCCACTGTCCATAGACTATCCTATGTTATGTTACTATCCCAGTTTATGTTCCCTGTCCTTAATAAAGGATAAAGAGGTATAGAAAACCTATTAAATAATAAATAAATAACATCTATAAGGTTTTTCTGACCACATCCTCCTCCTTTACAGCAGTGCAAACCATAATTGTCATCTTGGGTTTGTTTCAAGAAGCGTTCCAAAAATGTTATTGTGAATTTGACTCTTTACAATGGCATTTTCTCCACTGTGATATCCTCATGGGCTCTGTAGATATCTCGCTGCAGTACCCTTACCTGGCTTAACACTGCTCTTTGCAGAGCAGGAGTACATGGGCTCGAACTGCTGCCAGATCCAAGCCTACTGTGAGACAGCCCTTGATGCCCCAGGCCTGCCCACTGAAGACTACTTTGGACTACATCTGTCTTCATTGGTCTGTCTTCAGCCTGAAAATAAACATGAAAGCAACTGATGCATTTTCAACCATTTCTTTTAAGCCAATTTTTATTCTGTGAGCAGATGAACCTAGGAATATAAGTACTGTTACTAATTATGGGGTCTATGCAATACACTTACCAGGTAGGTATATTAGGACCTTCAGTGTATGCTAAAACCAGCAAGTAAGTAGAAAGGATTTACCACAAAGATATTATCATGAGCACACTAAACATCATGCCCTGGGCATGCAAATGAATGTTTTGTTTGTGCTTGGTAAACAACAGGGCATGCTCCTCCTCTATGCTCTTTATTGAGCATTTGCTAAAAGAATGCTATTTAATACTTACCTTGGACTGGTGTTAACTTACTAATATGAGCCTGTTACTTAACAAGGAGAAGCTAAAAAGCATAATCGACTAAACAGGGCATGCTCATGAGAAGATTCAGACAACTGAAAAATAGAGACCCTAAAAAATGATCATCATAGACAGGAGATGACACTGTATAACTGTATTAAGGTGGTAAGGAGGGCAAAAGAAGGGTATCAGGTAATTTTGAGAAGACCTCTGAGGTTTGAGGTAAAAGGTCCCTTTAAGGAAAGGGAGAAGGCAAAGTTCTCTCCTGGGGATATAGACTGAGTATGACTCAGCAAAGCCCCAAGGCAGTAATGACTGTGGGGGTGTGGGGGGGGGGGGGAGGGGACGAGAGTCGGTGCTCTTGGGGAGCTTATAAAATATTGTCTAGAACCTTAAAGAAGGGACTGAATGCTGAAGACCAACAGACGCAAGAGAGAAGGAAGGGAACATGGTAGTGGATGCAGTGATTGCAGCCCCTGTTGCTCCTAATACACAAGAGGTTTAAGGGATATTGTGGGAGGTTGTTGTAGCATTTTTGCTGTTGTGCTATGGAAGATAGTATGCCTTATAAACCTAAGCCCTTTAGCACATTCTGGATGGCCTGTAAGTGAAAAGCCGAGCACTTAGGACAGCTTTTTTTGCTGCCCTAAGCAATGTGGATAAGCAATCCACATAAGACAAAAAATGACCTGGATAGCTGCTCAATAGCACTGTTATCTGTGTAGTCATTAGCATTGCCCTAGCTCCGCCCGTGCACTGCCCTGAAACTCTACGGATAGTGCTGAGGTGGTCTGTGGAAATATTCAGTGGCATTATCTGGATAGCACTGGTGACCATCCTCTAAGTGCCTTTATCCGGATAACCCCCATAGTTATCTGGAGAAGAGCTTCTGAATATCGGCCCCGTTTATGCTTAAAGATATATTTGTGAAGGCATCAGATTCACAGACACATCCTGGCCAGTTATTTGAGTTACTATTGTGCACCCAAAGTCTCCACAATGGGAGAAGGAGAAATGATGACAATGATGATACCATCGCTACAAACAATCGACTGCAGTCCAAATACATGCGAACCAGAGAATCCATCCCGCTTCAAACAACTCGACAGAGAATTGTTCACTCATCATGTACTACCAATTCTGTCTAAACCATCATCCAACCTCGAATAAATGCTCAACAATTGGAATAACACCCTCACTCGATATGCCCAACATCTGAGCATTGACAAAAGACCTACAAATAATAAGCGTTCCCCCAAAAAGCGAAACGCCCCATGGTTCTCCCCCAATCTACGATCCTCCTTACTACAACTTAGAAAACTTGAAAGAAAGTGGCGACGGTCCCGCAGTACAGCAAACCAAATTATGTACTTAGAACACCTGAAAAATCATAGGGAATCAACATGGGCAGAAAGGAAAAAATTTCATGCCGAGCTCCTCAACCGCTCACTAAATAAGCCTCGCGACCTATTTGAATTAGTAAAATCACTGAACAATCAACCACCTCAACCACAACAGGAGTGTATACAACCCCAGAATTATGCCGATTATATCCAATCCAAGGTAATAAAAATAAGTACCACTAACAGCATTTAAACAATCTCTCCTAAAACCCCCCTACTCTTTACTATGACTCTCCTTACCAATCAAAAACAATTCCAATTGCGAAGGTTCCATAAAGATAAATTTTGAACCCTGCAAAGTAATTAAACATTTGCAGGGATAACGAAGAAAAAAAGAAGCAGTTAGGGCTAAAACTCTAGGCTTCAGTGCCAAAAAGGCCTGTCTCCTAACCTGTGTAGCCCTACAAACATCTGGAAATATCTGAATTTTTGCACCACAAAACAAGGAAAACATTTTCTTGAAATAGCTACGTAATACCAAAACTTTATCCTTATCAGAAACAAAAGTTACTATCAATGTAGCACGTGATAATAATTATCCTGAGAATCCTCGAGAAATTTGGTGAGGTCAAGCTCAGGACGAGCCTGAACCACATCAAAATCTCCAGGGGAGTTAAGTGCAACCCCACGCCCCGTCAGGTAATATAATTTAGAAATAGCAATTGAATCAGCAGTAGCCAGACCCAACACTTCTCTAAAATACTTCAAAAGTAAAATTTCTGGAGAAAGTAAATGACAAACAGGAAAATTTAAGAACCGGATATTCTTGGACCGTAACCAATTTTCATATGATTCCAATTTGTGGTGAATATTTAAACTATCCTTAACAGTAGAGGAATGTACAGCCTTTAAAGAGAGACATTGATTTTCACAAGCAGACATTCGAGACATAATATTCCCCACACACCCTTCTACCTCACTAATCTTACTAGAAGTCTCAGAGGAAAAATCACAAAGCAATTTAACAGTAGGAACAAGGGAATTCTCGATCCGGTTTTCTTTTTATATTATTGTTTCTTGGTTTTATATCTCCCCAGTATAGAGGGCTAGGATTAAGTGACGTTAGGATGTATGTATTTTCCTTAATGGATGTACTTAATGATTTTGTGTTGTATAACTTCACTTTGAGTTGCTTGAACTTTGCTTTTGTAAGTTTGTTGAAAAATTTGATAAATAAAGAAAAAAAAAAATAAGTACCACTACTCCTCAAGGATCCTCTCAGAGCCTCCACATTCAGGCTCCACTCACTAAGCTCTCACCCCCTTCAGCCAAAACCATAGGGGAAATAATTGCCACCATCAACACCACGACGACTCCAAACGACCCATGCCCAGCGCACTGGATCAGAGCAATGCGCTCAGAGCTAAGCCCAATCATTGCTGACATCGCAAAACAATCATTCACAACTGGAGTCTTCCCAGATGCACTCAAGAAAACATCCATCCGTCCTTTACTAAAAAGACCACCATCTCGATCCGAAGAAGGAGGACTCCTACCGACCAATTTCCAGTATACCTTTCTTAGCGAAAATACTTGAGAAGACAACCCAAAGACAGATTCAACAACATATAGACACAACTTCCCCGTTAGACCCATGTCAACACGGATTCAGAGAGGCACACGGAGTAGAAACCCTACTAACCTCATTAACAAACACAATCACCAATGGGATAGACAATATCAGAAATGGCTTTGCGTTGATCTTTCTTGATATCGCCGCGGCGTTCGACTCAGTAGATCATGAACAACTCTTGATGAGATTACACGCAAAGGGAATCCGTGACCGCGCTTGGGATTGGTGTAAGTCTTACCTCCAAGGCAGATGGCAGCAAGTTCGGATTGGCAACAAGACGTCATAACCCTTCCAGCAAAAACAGGGAGTACCACAAGGATCTTCATTATCGGCACTACTATTCAACATCTATATGCGGCCAATCTCCGACATAACACGCTCCTTCGTCATATCATGCCTCATGTACGCTGATGATGTGCTGTTATTCACACCTATATCAGTCGCATGTCCAGATTTCACAATACTAATCAAATGCTTCGACGCAATAACAGATTGGCTTCTCAACCAGAATCTACGTATAAATTTTAAAAAAACAGAAGTGCTAATTATTACACGAAACAAAGATATCTCTCCACCATCAACACTAAAAGTCAGAGATGCAGAACTTCCGGTCAAATCCAATATACGCTATCTAGGGGTGATATTAGACCAACATTTTGACTTCAAAGATCACATCAAATTCACAGTAAAATCTATTTACTTCAAAATCAAAACGCTCCGCCACCTCAGACCCATGATGGAAACTGACGACTTCCGAACTGTTTTCCAAGCCCTAGTGACACCTCACTTTAATTATGCAAATATAATACTACAAGGCCTCCCAAAAAATACCCTCAATCCACTACAGATGGCCATGAACGCGGCGGCGCGTGTCCTATGCGGAGCATCCAGGAGGGATCACATTTCACCTATATTAAAAGAGCTTCACTGGCTCCCAATAAGATCCAGAATAAGACCCTCCTCACTACCTTCAAGGCATTCAATAGAATATCACCCTCCTCAATTGTCGAGCTGCTCATTCACACCCCCAACAACAGATGCAGAAGAGCACTCACAGAAAATACTCTAGTGATACCAACCGAATCCATAAAACGTAACCAATCAACCATCAACAGAGCATTCGCAAACCATGCCCCCAGGTATTGGAACGAACTCCCTCCTAGCATAAGGGCAATCAGAGATCTCATGCAATTTAGAAAGGCCCTTAAACATCACTTGTTCCTCTTACACTTTACACAGACAGATGATCCCCCCCCTGACACCCATCCAGTTATGTCACCTGTGAACAAAGGCATACCAGATCTGCAATCAGTCTGTAATCCAGGATAATATTATTGCACTTTAATTATTCATCACCAGCAGAGTACAAAAATGATGCAATCTGACCCTAATTGTAAAACCTGTTTGATTCAAACCGACATTCTTTAAGCTAAATTCTCATATGTATATAATTTCTCAGTTAACTCCATGTTATAACCCTAGTTTGTTTGATGCTAAAGTTCATATGTATATAGTTTCCCCAGTTGTTTCCATGTTATATCCCTGTTTTATGTAAACGTAGGACAAAATGTTTGTCCAAGTGTTTAATGTTCAATGTAAACTGCACTGATGAGAAATAGCACGGTATATAAGAAGTGTTAAATAAATAAATAAAATAAAATAAAATTACAGTGGCCCTGCCCAAGCCCTGTTAAACACATCCATATGACAATGCATTTGGCCACGCTTCTCTTGACCAAAACAAAACTAGCACAGTTTTTCAGGAAATTCTTACACACACCCAAAGCTACAAATCACAAGTATGGCTTCTTAAACAAAACTGTTCCATATTGCAAAGGCTCCTCCAGCATTACTCCACACCTCACAGGTACAAATCACAGAGGTTTTCACACTGGTGTGCAGGAGACTCTCTATTTGATCATTATAATCATGGTTTTCCGGGCCTGAAATGCACTAAATTTACGATGGTCAGGTGGGGATTAATTTTAGGTCAATGCACCTAAAATGTTTCAAAATACACACCTATTTTATAAAGGCAATATACAGTAGGTGTGCATGTGCCTTTATATAACTGATTCCCAGAACTATCCCCCAGTAGCACACGAATGCTCTCTCACAAGCTTACAAGTAGGCCAAAAGAGGCATGACTGGATGCATGTACTCTATGGCCCTCATTCCAGAACGCAGG
This sequence comes from Ichthyophis bannanicus, assembly GCA_033557465.1. Taxonomy (NCBI): domain Eukaryota; kingdom Metazoa; phylum Chordata; class Amphibia; order Gymnophiona; family Ichthyophiidae; genus Ichthyophis; species Ichthyophis bannanicus. Next base: position 28,525,052 of record CM066036.1, on the reverse strand, counting down.
TTTCGAGGCTGCACGTCCTGGATGTGGAGCTCCGCAATCCGCCTAAACTCTATTCCCTCACCGGCTCTCCCCATACGTTCTGTGCTTCAGGACGGTGGGGGGCGGAGCAGTGGCGGGTCACCCGGAAGCATGTACAATGCGATTCCAATCATGACCCTGTACGTGCTGATGGCTTTTTGGGGAGTACTGCTTATACCACCTCAGGTGGTATATGCAGCATTTTTAAAAGTATCGGGGCACGGCAGCCACCACCAGGGCCGGGGCTGGGACTGGGGGGGGGGGGGCGGTCACCGCTGCCCGATCCAGGCCATGGGAAGCCAGCTGTGGGTTGGGCGGTGGGAATTTTGGAGTCTGAAGCCACGGATGTCTGGGGCGCCTGTGGGGAAGATGTCCCCGCAGGCAGGATGAGCACACTGGGCCATCCTCGGGCCCGATTCTGGCTCCCATGGGAACATTTTGTTCCTGCGGACCAGAATCGGGTTCTAACAGCCCCATCTTCAGCGGGGACATCCAGACACCCCGTTCCCAGAATCAGGCTTCACACCAATATATGCATATTTTATAAAGTAGGCATGCATTTTGCAACTCCACTCCAACTCTGCTCAAACGCCATCAGCCAGGAATGCCTACGTGCCAATCACATAAAAGTACACATGATCCCCCAGCATGCGTACTTGCACATGCAGTTTCATAGCAGCTATTTTCTGCACGTAAAACATGGCTTATATATAGAAATATTTTACAAAATTACCCCCTAACATCAAGATCATCCAGCAGAGACTACAACCATACCTGGAAAGAGAACTGCCTGAATTGCAAGCAGGGTTCAGAAAAGGGCAAGGAACGAGAGACATCATCACAGATGTGAGATGGATCCTTGAAAAGACAAAAGGATATCTATATGTGTTTTACTGACTACAGCAAGGCTTCTGACTGTGTAAACCATGAGAAACTCTGGGCCACATTGAGAGGCATGGGTATATCAAAACACCTGATAGTTCTCTTGCACAACCTTTACATTGATCAAGAAGCAACAGTTCGAACGGAACAATGGTTTAAAATCAGCAAAGGTGCACAAGACTGCATACTTTCCCCCTACCTCTTTAATTTATATGCAGAACAAATCATTAGAGAAACTGGACTGTGAAGACAACCGAGGTGTGAAGATTGCTGGAAGACTCGTCAACAACTTTTGCTGTGCTGATGACATCACAATACTAGCTGAAAGTGAAGATGATCTGAAAATTTGCTTCTCAAGATCAAGGAACATAGGACCCAATATTCGAAGGGCATTTACACGGTTTACAGCCTAGAAAATTGTGTAAATGGCTTAGATGGGGATATTCAATGGCACATACACAGTTAGTGCCGCTGAATATCCCCGTCTATGTCCCCTATGCGCCCAGATGATATCCGGTTAGCATCGGGGCATGTTGGGGGCATTCTGGGGCGGAGCGGGTGCAGGGAATGACACTAACCAGGCAGCAGTGATACTGCAGCGATGAGCACCTTAAAGATAGTAAAACCCTTGCCTATCTTTAAGGTGCCAATCGCTAACCGGGCAGCAGCCAATATCGCTTCGGCGGCTTCCTGTACCTGTGGCGATCACTGGATATTGAATGCCCTCGCAGCGGCATTGAATATCTGGTTTAAAGGTTGGCGGGGAGGGCTGCACGCCTCATCGGCACATAGCCCTTTCAAACAGCAGGCAGTTGAAAATCGGGCCCATAGGCTTAAAATGGTCCTGTACCTTAATGCAAAGAAGACAAAGATCCTGACTACTGGCTAAATCAACAAGTTCATTGTTGATGGAGAAGGAATTGAAGTAGTAGACAACTTTAACCTGCTTGGATCAATAATCAATAAAGAAACGACAAGCAGTCAAGAAATCCAACGATGTATTGCTCTTGGTAGAATGGCTATAAAGGACCTAAATAAGATTCTCAAGAACAGAGATGTCTCTCTCTATACAAAGCTTTGACTTGTCCAAGCCATTGTATTTTCAATAACATCTTTCAAATGCGAAAGTTGTCCAGTGAAAAGATAGACATGAAGAAAATCGATGCCTTTGAATTATGGTGCTGGTGAAGAATACTGTGTATAACATGGACTGCCCGAAGAACAAACCAGTCAGTACTAGAGGAGATCAAACCTAGGCTTTCTTTAGAAGCTCAGATGACAAGACTTCGACTTTCATATTTTGGACACATCATGCGATGAGAAAGATCATTAGAGAAAGACATCATTCTTGGCAAGTTTGAAGGTCAACGCAAAAGAGGAAGGCCAGCAATGAGATGGATCGATACAATAACAATAGCTATGGATGCCACTCTATCAATATTCAGCTGCTTGAATGAAGACCAAACATAGTTTAGGACAGCTATCCACAGGGTCGCTACGAGCCCACTTGATGGCACTTAATGACGACAACAACATGAAGATAATTTTATAAGGGGGTGCCTGTTTAAAGCACATTTTAAGGAGCCTACATTAAACCTATTTTATAAAGACAAGTAGGTGCCTATATGGCTTTATAAACTAGTGGGTAAGTGCCCTATCGCTTCCTACATTCACACCAGTCCTAGAGTAAATGCCTCTGCCAATATTTTTCATGTACGCACATAAGCCTTAGTATTTTACAATCTATGTGCGTACTTGCATGCCACACGAACTCTGCCCATATGCATGGCAAAGTAAATGCATATTTCTACATGGGTCGGCAATTCATAAGAGGTCATTTCGGTGCCTATGAGGCCACATAGATGTGGGAATGACTTTATAAAATTACCTTCTAAATGTCTAGGCCATTTGGTAGACTGATTAGTGAGAGCAACAATACTAAGGGGTTATTCTGGAAGCCCTATTCATGTTTTGAACATCTGAAAACAGGCATAGAGTTGTCCCCAGAGCCATTTTAGAAGCTGGGTCTGTGGACGTCCCCAGCGCAAGGACATCAATCAGAACGGGGATGTGGTGGAGATGTGGCCAGGGTGTTCCCAAGAACTAGAACGTCCTCACCCAATTTCACAAACATCCTGGACATCCTGAGCAATGTCAAAGGCTACACCTGCTACAGACACGAATAGGCATCTGAAAAGCGCTCGTTTTGTCAGGCAAATGTCTGAAGGGTGTGGAGAAGGTGGTACACTCATACCTTTCATTTTACAATTTGTCAACAATCACTGATGGTGAATGGGGTTCGTGTTTTTGTTTGGTCATGCCACTGGACATCCCCGTATGCAACCTTGCCTGAGATGGACGTCCCCACCCCATGGTTTCATAATAGAGATGTTTATATGGACACCGGCATGGGCATCCATGTCAGGGGCATCTATGTTTCTAAATGTGGGCTGAAACATAGACATCTTTGGCATTTTTCTGCACGTTCTGCCCTGGAGTCTCAGATTGCACTTGGATGCCCTTTCTAAAATGCCACTTTTCTAATCACCAGACAGGTAAATGTTGCTGGGTTAGTTAGAGACTTGATCCAGAGAAAGAAGAAGCGTGGAAAAGGTCCAGTTTGCTACTGATAATTAACTGATAGGTAGTTGTTCATTAGTGGGTATAAATTTCTTTAACTGAATTTTTACAAGTTACCTTTGTAACAAACATCCTTAACCAAGGGACTGTTTCCATTGCATAGCAGAGACTTCTGAACTTGTATCTGCACAATTCTGAGGACACATATTCTTCTTGGACCTCCATGTGTGCTATAATTTGATATTTGCAGTGAGAGACTGTTCCTAAGCTCATGCTTGGTTGGGGTGACTAATAAGTAGGAGTTTAAGGAGCGAAGTATTCTGTTGAGTGTGTATGGAATTAGATCTGCTGCCAAATTAGAGTTCAATGCCAGAATAAAAGATTTTGATAGGTATTTTAGAAGCTCTGTTCATGAGTTGGATGTATGAAAATGGGCATAGAGACGTCCTGGGGGGCCATTTCTCCCCAGCACGAGAACATCCATGTAGCAAAGGGCTGTGGTGGAGGCGTGTACTGGGCAGAACAAGGGAGTTGCACATAGTGGTGCAATTTCAGAACAGCACAAGCACGCCTAGCCCTGGTTAGTGAGATGTCCATGTCTATACCTGCTCTTGGCCATGAATAAGGTGAACAAAGAGCTCGTTTCATGGATATAATGTTTCCATTGAGAAGTGCATTATGCACTTACATTGTCACCATTATTATTTCCTGCCTGAAGAAAGCTGAGCATAAATACATACTCCAAATATTTTACTGGCCTGCTGCCACAGGTCTGAGTATGTAAAATGGCAGGCTGGGATGTGCAAGTCTCATACCATGGACACCCCCTTTCTGGGATACCCTGTTGGCATGGCCAAGTACCCAGTTCTGAGGCCGTGCACATCCATATTACTGAAATGGCCTGCACTCATGCATGTACCCAGCCTTGCAACCTGCAAAGGGCCCACCTCCATAACCAATTAAGCAAGTTTTCAGTTTTCGGGATGGAGATGTAGTGATTTTAGAAGGCACTTATACGTGCCTCCCTCCACTGCTGCAACTCCCCTGGATTTTTGAACCTTCTGCTCTGGACTTCCCAGATCAAACTAGATTCAAACTAGAGATAGGGAGCCAGTGTTTTCGATTGGGGGGACGCGCAGGGGGTTACATGATCACATTTAATTGTATTGTAAAGTGATCTCACTGCTGCATTTTGGATTTGCTGGAGTTCAGTGAGGTTAGAATTGGTAATTCCACCGTAGATAATGTCTTTGTAGATATCAAAACCAAAATGTGGACAACCCTTTCATGCTTACCTCTTTGCTTGTGCTGCTGGTCTGTGCTAATGGGCTCTTAGAAAGATTCTTATTCTTTTGTTTGTGGTCGTGCTGGAGAAATAATAACTGCGTCTGATCTTTGGGAAGGGTACGATGACCCTTCTTACTGTGCTGTGGCTCGTCTAACTTTCTCTGGAAGAAAGTAAAAGTCAATATGTCAAGAACCGTTCATTTTAAAATATTTTTGATTTTATTCTAGATTTCAGATCACTAGCTTCTCAGTAAGCATAAGGCCCACTTTAATTGTTAAAGCCACAATATAGGGACCACTTCAACCACCAGTTCCCCAAAGAATCAAAGTAACAATTGCTAAGCTGCTGATAAAATATGTTGTCTAGAGAGGAGTTTTCAGCCCTGTCCTTGACTATCTGCTGGTCACAATACCTAAAATGACTATGCATGAGATAGATTTCCATATGACAGAGGCAATGCATGAAAATCTCTTTCCTGATTATTCTGAAAAATAGATTGGCTAGGGCAGGGGTGGCCAACTCCAGTCTTGGTGCACTACATTCCAGCCTGGTCTTCAGGATGTCCCTAATGAATACTCATGAGGTATTTCTGCATCTACTGCCTCCCATTGTATGCAAATCTATCTCATGAATATTCATCAGGGACATCCTGAAGACCAGGCTGGATTGTGGTGCACCAAGGCTGGAGTTGGCCACCCCTGAGCTATGGGCTACTCAAGGACTGGGATGAAAACCCGTTTCTAGGACATAATGGTGGCAGAGTTGACAGGCCAGAAAAGACATTCTGTTGCCAAGTTTGTATTGAAGCTCACTGAAACTGAACCTTTGTCAACTGCTTCTCCTCATGGCCTGAATCTCCTCACAGCCACCATGCACAAGGATGGAGGTGGTGGAACAGAATCACTTCGCTTCTGTTCTAAGCCAAGGAATAACACAAACTTACAATATGAAGCACATTCTACAGCACTATATAATACCTGCTTTCTTTCAGACTTTTTCTGTCCTTCAGCTATCTTCCACCTCTCATCCTCAGCATACTTCTTGTCTTCCTTTCCTCTCCCGTCTTTTATCTCTGCCCATCTTTGCTCACATTCCTGCTGCTTCCGAAGTTCCTGCTCCCTCTTTTGATGCTGCAGACATGCCAAAGGAAAGTAGGCCAGTTGCTGTGGTGTTTTTCTTTATGTCATTGGTGTTACATGGTTTCAAAGGGATATTTCATCAGAATACAGTGCAGTATCCTGACTGCAACACACCACACGCACGGGACACATACAAAGCTCTCCAATGGTATTCAAAAGCAAGACCTGTTTCAGAGGCTCACTTGAAAGAACAGTCCTAGTACGCACCATTGTTCAAATGAGAAAACTTACAGCAGGTTGCCTTCTAATACATATAAAACCGAACACTTCAATTAGACATTTTTAAAGCCACTTTTTACTCTTCTTTTCCTTAAATTATACTACGTGCTCTTTTTGCACCCTCATTCAGTTAAAAAAATATTTTTTAAAGAAGGAATACCTTCTATTTATGTATAATATTAATATCTGACACAAGCAGAAATTTGAAGGGGGACATAGGAAATGAAATTTTCCCCGATATTCTTTTTAAACATGAAACTACAGTCGATGAACTAAGGAGGTAGCTGGCCCCAGCATCTTTTAGTCTCTTTCAGATCCTCTGCTATGCTGCATCATTTAAAAAGAAAAAATAAACCTTTAATACATGGGGATAATTTTATTAGCAATTTGTGTATGAAGGACATCTTAAGTAGGCTCTCATAAAACTGTCCAGGCATACTCATTTGCAAAAGCATGCAATACTATCTCACATTGCAAATACTTTTGTGTGATATACTTGTAGGTGTTTCCAGGGGTGGAGACTAGGTGAAGCTGGGGCGGGATTGACACTTATGTTCTAAAATATGCACATGTGAGCCGATCAGGGCCAACCCAAGAGTTGATTCAAGGCGTTGGAGCCCTAGGCAAACCTTAAACCTTATGCCCCCTCTAGCTGTCGGAATCTATTGTTGAGCTTTGAAGGCCTTGCTCTTTGCCGCCCACCCCCCCTTGGCAAATAACTAGTTTGTCTGGTGTTTGGGCCAGCCCTGGAGCTGATTCTTATCAACACCTACATGCACACAATTACTCCTGATTTGGAGAAGATATAAATACCTGTGCTTTCTTTTCCTGGGGTAATTTTATAAAGTCACATAGCTGCACATGTTGTTTTCATAAAATAGGCACACTGGGCCCGATTCCCATCAGAGCCCGTATGGGCGTCCAAAATCTAGACAGGCTGGACCTGCACCCGATTCTGATCCCATGGGGGCTAGATGTCCCCACAGGAGCAGAATTGGGTGCAACCGGCCTGGATGTGCAGGACGTACCCCGATTCTGGGCCTCTGTACGTCCAGGCTGCTCCCCGTACAACCTGCCTGGGGCTCCTGCACGGAGCCCAGTACTGTGTTGTCCCGTTGCCATGGCACTGGGACGCCATGAAGGAATCCCGATTGCTGGCAGGCAGCTTCCCTGCTCATTTCTCTGCTGTCTGACCCCTGATCGGGCCTGCCATAGCCGGGATCGGGCAGTGGGGAACCCCTGCTGCACCTTACCTGCCGTCAGCCGAGTGTCAATCCCCTACCCCCCAGGGCGACTTATTCCATCTCCGGGGTGGAATAAGTCTCCCATCTATCTCGGCGGACCCGGACGTACAGGGCCCGGAATTGGCCTTGTATGTCCAAGGTCAGGGCATTGCCTCCGGCCCACCCTCGCTCTTCCTCCAGCCTGCCCCCATTCAGAATTTCCCGCACATCTCCTCTATGTGTGTGGGGAGTTCTGTGTCTGGAATCAGCCCCCTGGTGTTTAGCAGGGATGCACATCCAACATCCAAACCGGACATCCAACCCGGCTAAACACAACTCAGAATGACCCCCAATATGTGTGCCTATGTACCTTTCCAGCCTGGGTGACCTGTTATAAAATTACCCCTATAGAGGTTAATTTTCAAACTACCTCCATATCTTCAAAGCCTGCAGGTCATTTTTGCTCAAAAACGTTGAACTGATTTTCAAAGCGAATAAATATCCGCCATATCTGCACCTCCATTCTGTGGGGGAACGTTTTGCAAGAATAACCTATATACTTTTCAAACTTTAAAAGTAAGGGGGCATTTACTGCGGGTAAAATTATGCACATGGTGGCCCTACACCCGTAATTTTACCTGCACATATGATGGACACTTTTAAAAAGCCCATTTCTGCAGGCAAAGCATTTCTTTATCCATGAAAATGGTTTTGAAATTGTTTGTTAATAATGCACCTTTCTACAAACTTAAGAATTCCAAGATGGCGCTTAGGCCTGCTTCTCACCTTTGTCTTTGGTATGCATGTCCCATTAGGGTGGTTCAAAAAGTTAATGTTTGTAGAATCGTTTCTCCACAAGGCTTATTTTTGTCCATTAGGTAAAGCTTGCTTACCTGTGAAATTTCAGCCTGATTATGAAACATTTAGAGGTCACCCCATTCTGAATATTTTATAGCTGGGAAAAGTAATTTATGTGCTGAAAATATTCCTTTTTTATGCTGCATGTGAGTCCAAGAATATAGCAGATTTGACTCTGTCAGTCTTGTTTATGGCAGACAGCGGAATGAAGCACCATTTACAATCCGAACTCCTCTCAATGATATTAATTTTTATCAGTTATTAAGACTTACCCAAACCAGGCTGTTGCATTTTCAAGGCACCTCTGTTTTTTGTCTGAACATTTGGCAGGCTTAGCCCTTTTTGATGACAGAGTCTCAGCAGAAACAAAGAAAAAGATGGTGCAGAAACTTCAGTGACCACTGTTACCAGACAGTCCAGTTGTCTGCTGTTAGTGCAGATGACAAAAAAAACTGCCAAATGAGGTGACTGCTAAATGTTGTTTATTTTCATTAAAACTGTGTGTTTGTTATGACTATGATAAAGAACAAAACCAGCCTTGTGGAGAACTGAAATCCATTAGTTTGGTTTTTTTTGGACCACCCTAATGCCCCATGTTTTGGATAGGTAATTTCTATCTTCAAGAGCTACAAACCAAGCTTAGTTTTCAGGATATCTAATATCGCTATACTGTATATAGTATTTGTTAATTGAGTTATCCAGAAAGCCAAGACCGTCTGTAGTCCTCAAGAACTGAAGTTGCCTAACCCAACCCAAACAAGAGTGAATTTACATATTGAGTCATTCTGAGTGGGTCACTTATTTTTTCCACGATAAAAATCCCTTCCATCTTGCAATATGCAACAGAAAGTTTCAGATTGGATCCCCACTACCAAAGTTAATATTTTTTCTTTATAAGCTTCAAAGAACATTAATGGAAGCTGCATCATCCCGTTCAACCTGGTGCAAGCGAAATGAGCCCCTAGGTTCATTCCTACATCTTCCAGCCGTTTCCGCTGTGCCTTCTGGTGCTCTATGCGCTTCTGTCGCTCTGCCTGCAGCTGCCTCTTGTACTTCTCCTGGTCGTTTAGCTGCTGCTGCCACTGAGGATCAGCTCGGCTCTTGTTCTCCTGCTGCAGTCGCAAAAACTCCCGCCGCAGAGTCGACTCACCAGGCAGATTCACGATTGAGCTAGAATGAAAGGCACAGCGTGCAGAACCAAGGGTCAGCGAAATGAAAGCCACTGAAAGAGTCAACTTCTGAAATTTAGGCATAATTATATGTTCTTGGGTAACAGCACACAATGGGGCAAATGAGTTTCTACAGTTTAATTTGTTTTTGTCTCTGAAATGGAAGGCTACCATGAAAACCAAAATAATGCACTGACAGCTCAGCACGGATGCTAAACTGGATCCATGGCACATTAGCATGTAAGTGCATAACATCCATGAGTAGTCACATGCAAATTAAGAAAGCATAGTTACTCACCTGTAACAGGTGATCTCCGGGAACAGCAGGAATTGAGTCCTCACGTATGGGTGACGTTGACACCGACGGAGCCCGCGTGGGAACGCTCCCCAGCGTCCTAAAGGAAAGCTTTTGGGAGCATCCCACTGCACCTGCGCTGCTGCCTTCCCACCTTTCCAACTCTCCTTCCTCAGTTGGGTTTGTAGCTGAGATAAAAGGAGAGAGAGAGATACAACTCCTAGGGGAGGTGGGTGGGTTCTGAAGACTCAATTCCTGCTGTTCCCGGAGATCACCTGTTACAGGTGAGTAACTACGCTATCTCCAGGAACAAGCAGGAATGTAGTCTTCACATATGGGGACTCCCAAGCTTAGAGATGCCAGGGAGATGACCCCATAGAGCAGCTAACCCCAGGCTGAGATGGGTCATGATTCCTCCTAAGGATCTCTGGTATCCAAACCCGGGACGGGGGGTAGGAGTTGTTCTAAGTCTGAAAGAGATGCTGAAGAACAACCTGGCCAAACAAGGCATCCCAATGGCAGTCCTTGTCCAAGCAATAGTGGGCTGCAAAGATGTGAACAGAGGACCAGGTTGCTGCTTTGCATATTTCATCAATTGCCACTGAGCGTAGATTTGCCATAGAGGCAGCCATTGCTCACACATTGTGTGCTGTGACATGACCTTCAAGAAAAAGTCCTTTACTCTCATAGGTAAAAGAGATACAGTCTGCAATCCACTTGGAGAGTGTTCTCTTGGAAACTGGCAACAAAAAGCTGTGAAGCCTTTCTGTGCTGCCTAGTTCTCTGAAGATAAAAAGGCCAAAGCACGCTTGCAATCTAGAGTATGCAGATTCCTTTCTGCACTAGAGGCATGAGGCCTAGGGAAGAAAACAGGCAAGTAAACTGACTGGTTCAAATGAAAAGGCGAAACCACCTTTGGCATAAAGTGAGGATGCGTCCTAAGGACTACCTTATCATAGTGGAACCATGTATAAGGAGGGTCAGTCACTAAAGCTTGGAGCTCACTGATGCGTCTTGCAGAAGTGAGGGCAATTAGGAAGATGACTTTCCAAGAAAGAAACTTCAGGGATGTAGTGGCTAAGGGCTCGAAGGGCGGCTTCATGAGCTGTCCAAGGACAAGATTGAGATCCCATGCCACAGGTGGTGGCTTAATGGGAGGCTTACTTAAGAGTAGACCTCTCATAAAATGTGCTACAAGCGGCTGAGAGGAGACAGGTTGTCCATCAAAGGGCATGTGAAAAGCCGCAATGGCACTGAAGTGAACTCTTACCGAATTAGTTTTAAGTCCAGAGGATGAAAGGTGGAGGAGATACTCAAGTAATGCCTCTACTGGAACGGAAAAAGGATTAAGATCCTTTTTTGAACACCAGATTGAGAACCTTCCCCATTTAAAAGTGTAAACCCGCCTTGTGGAAGGTTTCCTGGAGGCCAGAAAGATATCTTTAACCTTTTGAGAGAGGTTGATATCCTGGAGTTCTAAGCTCTCAGCAACCACGCCATCAGGTGCAAAGACTGAGGATTCGGGTGCAGAAGCGTCCCGCTCTCCTGGGATAGAAGATCTACAGCACATCCCAACTCCATAGGTTTGGCTTGAGAGACGTAGAAGCAATGGATACCACGTCTGTTGTGGCCAGCATGGGGCTATGAGGATCATATGGCCCCTGTCTCTCTGAAGCTTGAACAGAGTCTTAGGAATGAGGGAAATGGGTGGGTAGGCATATAGGAAGTCCTGGCCCCAGTGGAAGTGGAAAGCATCCATCGCCTGACTGTTCTGAGCAGGAATTCTGGAACAGAAGTGGGGAAGTTTGGCATTCTGAGGACTTACAAACAGATCTATATCTGGGGTTCCCCAGATTTGAAAGATTTGAGCAATTTGCTCTGAATGGAGAGACCATTCGTGTGGCAGTAGTACTCGACTGATTTTGTCTGCCAGGAGATTCTGCTTGCCAGGGAGATACACCGCTAGTACGTATATCTGAAGGCGTATGGCAAAGGGCCATAGGTGTAGGACTTCGTTGCACAACACCTGAGAACCTGTTCTACCCTGTTTGTTCAAATAGAACATGGCAACCTGATTGTCCGTCTGGACTAGAACTGTTTTGCAGCGGAGGTAGTCCTGGAACACTCTGAGAGCAATGAAGATGGCTCTGAGTTCTAGCAGGTTTATATGGCGCCGAGCCTCCTACTGAGTCCAAAGACCCTGAGTGGAGAGATTGTCCAGATGAGCTCCCCAACCCAATTTGGACACATCCGTCAACAGGGTGGACTGGTGTGGTGGCTTCTGAAAAGGTTACTCTACAAGTAGGTTTTTTGATGATTGCCACCATTGGAGGGACGAAATGAGGCGTGCAGAGTTCCTGATTTTGTCCCCCAGATGACCTGATGCCTGAGTCCACTGCAAAGCTAGGGTCCACTGAGCTGCACACATGTGTAGACGAGCATAGGGAACCACATGTACAGTGGAAGCCATATGACCGAGCAACTGAAGCAATCCTCGAGCAGTTAGGGAGATCTTCATAGCTGCTTGAGAAGCCAATTGAACTATTCGAGCGCAGCGTACCTGTGGCAAAAAAGCCCTTGACTGCTGAGTGTCTAGAAGAGCCCCTATGAACTCTAAGGTTTGAGAAGGGGTGAGTTGGGATTTTGGAAGATTTATTACAAATCCCAAATGTTAAAGAACCTGCCTTGTGCAGTAGAGAGCAGAGCTGGCCTCTAGACCAGACGATGCTCAGATACGCCAGTCATCTAAGTAAGGGAAGATAAATATCCCTAGTGTTCTTAGAAATGCTGCTACTACTGCCATGCATTTTGTGAAGACTCTTGGGGCAGAAGCCAGACCTAATGGTAGAACCTGTACTGGTAATGTCTTCCCTGAAAGAGGAATCAAAGAAACATTCTGTGTTCTTTGTGGATAAGGATGTGTGTATATGCATCTTTTAGGTCTAGAGAACATAGCCAATCCTGACTCTGGATGTAAGGGAGAAGTGTTCCGAGAGATCATTTTGAATTTCTCTCAGAGCAGATACTTGTTTAATTCTCAGAGATCCAGAATGGGCCTGTATCCTCCTGTTTTCTTTGGTATAAGGCAGTACATAAGAACATAAGATATGCCATACTGGGTCAGACCAAGGTCCATCAAGCCCAGTATCCTGTTTTCAACAGTGGCCAATCTAGGTCGTACGTACCTAGCAGTTTCCCCAAAAGACACAGGTTCCGCAATGCTTGTACTGGTTCAAGCATTGATATCCTGGGTCCCTTCTTAATAATGGTTTATGGACCTTTCCTCCAGGAACTTGTCCAAACCTTTTTTAAACCCAGCTACACTAACAGCCTTTACTACATCCTCAGGTAACAAATTCCAGTTTGATTACACGTTGAGTGAAAAAATATTTTCTTTTATTAGTCTTAAATAGTTTACCCTGTAGCTTCATTGCATGTCCCCTAGTCTTTCTATATTCTGATAACATAAACAATCGATCTACGTTTACCCGTTCCACTCCGTTCATTAATTTATAGACTTCTATCATATCTCCCCTCAGCCGTCTCTTTTCCAGGTTAAAGAGCCCTAACCTTTTTAGCCTTTCTTCATAGGAGTATCCTTCCATCCCCTTTACCATTTTGGTGGCTCTTCTCTGAACTTTTTCTAAAAACGCTATATCCTTTTTAAGATACGGCGACCAGAATTGCACACAATATTCAAGGTGCGGTCTCACCATGGAACGGTATAGAGGCATTATAATATCTTTTGTTTTATTTTCCATTCCTTTCCTTATGATACCTAGCATTCTATTTGGTCTCTTGGCTGCCGCTGCACACTGGGCCGAGGGTTTTAACATGTTATCCACAATGACGCCTAAATCTTTTTCCTGGGTGGTGGTTCCTAATGTGGAACCTTGCATTGTGTAACCATAGTTTGGGTTGTTCTTCCCTAGGTGCATAACTTTGCACTTGTCCACATTAAATTTCATCTGCCATTTTGATGCCCAGTCTTCCATTTTATCAAGATCCTCTTGCAATTTTCCACAATCCTCTTGGGTTTTAACAACTTTAAATAGTTTTGTGTCATCTGCAAATTTGATAACCTCACTCGTTATTCCACTTTCCAGGTCATTTATGAATATGTCAAAAAGCAGCGGACCCAGCACAGATCCCTGGGGTACACCACTATTCACCTTTCTCCATTGGGAAAATTGGCCATTTAGCCCAACCCTCTGCTTTCTATCTTTTAACCAGTTCATGATCCACAGTAGTACACTGCCTCCTATCCCATGACTCTTTAGTTTTGCCAAAAGTCTCTGATGAGGGACCTTGTTAAAGGCTTTCTGAAAGTCCAGATACACTATATCAACCGACTCACCTTTGTCCACCTGTTTATTCACACTTTCAAAAAAACATAACAGATTAGTAAGATAAGATCTTCCTTGTCTAAAGCCATGTTGGCTGTCTCCCATTAGGCCATGACTATCTACATACTGAGTAATTTTATTCTTTATGATGGTTTCTACCATTTTTCCCGGTACTGACGTCAGGCTCACCGGTCTGTAGTTTCCCAGATCACCCCTGGAAACCTTTTTAAAAATTGGTGTTACATTGGCGATCCTCCAATCTTCAGGTATTAGAGATGATTTTAATGATAGTTCACAGATTACTAATAGCAGGTCTGCAATCTCATATTTCAGTTCTTTCAACACCCTTGGAGGTATACCATCCGGCACAGGTGATTTGCTACTCTTCAGTTTATCTAATAGTTGTAATACATCTTCCTGATGTATCGATATTTCCTTCAATTCTTCCGCACCTTTAAATATCACTTTAGTCATGGGTAACATCCCTACATCTTCCTCAGTAAAGACCGAAGCAAAGAATTCATTCAGTCTCTCCGCTATCTCCTTGTCGCCTCTTAGTGCCCCTTTAACTCCTCTACCATCTAATGGTCCAACCGACTCTCTCACAGGTTTTTTGCTACGAATGTAGTTGAAAAAATCTTTATTTCACGTTTTTGCTTCCGCAGCAAGCTTTTTCTCAAATTCTCCCTTTGCCTTCTTTATCATTGCCTTGCATTTGACCTGCCAGTGCTTGTGCTCTTTCCAGGTTTCATCGTTTCGCTCTTTTTTCCATTTCCTGAAAGATGCTTTTTTGGCAACAACAGCCTCTCTGACCTCACCTTTAAACCATGCTGGCAGTTTTTTGGACTTCCTTCCACTTTTCTTAAAGCGTGGAATACAGCTGGTCTGGGCTTCCAAGATAGTAGTTTTCAACAACACCCAAGCTTGATGCAAGTCTTTAACCTTTGCAACTGCTCCTTTTAGTTTTTTCTTAACTATTTTCCTCATTTTATCATAGTCTCCCTTTCGAAAGTTAAAAAGGTAGTACTGTGGATTTCCTTACCGTCCCTCCTCCACTAATTAAATCAAAGGCGATCATGCTGTGATCACTATTGCCAAGTGGCCCCAACACCCTTACCTCTTGCACTAGATCTGGTGTTCCACTAAGGACTAGGTCTAATATGGCTTCCCCTCTGGTCGGTTCATGAACCAGCTGCTCCAAGAAGCAGTCATTTATGTCATCTAGGAACTTTATCTCCCTAGCATGTCCTGCCGTGACACTGACCCAGTCGATACCGGGGTAATTGAAATCACCCATTATTATTACCGAGCTGTAACTTTTGTTAGCTTCCTTGATTTCTTTGAGCATTTCATCATCCATTTGTTCATTCTGGCCAGGCGGTCGATAGTACACTCCCACTGCCATCGCCTTCCCCTTTTTACATGGAATTTCAATCCATAGAGATTCTACATCAAATTTTGTTTCCTGCAAAACTTTAATCCTTTCTGACTCAATGCCCTCTCTAACATAGAGCGCAACCCCTCCACCAATTTGATCAGCTCTATCATTACGATATAGTTTGTACCCAGGTATCACAGTGTCCCACTGATTGTCCTCCTTCCACCATGTCTCTGATATTCCAATTATATCTAACCTCTCATTTAGTGCTATATATTCTAACTCTCCCATCTTATTTTTTAGACTTCTAGCATTTGCATACAAGCATTTTAGAGACTGTTTTTTATTCATATTAATTTGGCTATTGGTAGACATGGGTAATTTGGGATCTTTAAGCTCTGTCTGCTCCATACTCGAGGGCATTTGGGCTACTTTACTCATTTTTGGAACCTCTCTGCTTTTGGTAGTATCCTTGAAGGATACATTTTTTGAACCATCCGCTCTTGGGTGACTGTCAGTTTTCCCCTATTATCTAGTTTAAAAGCTGCTCTATCTCCTTTTTAAGGGTTAATGCCAGCAGCCTGGTTCCATCCCGGTTAAGGTGAAGCCCATCCCTTCGGAAGAGCCCCTCCTTTCCCCAGAATGTACCCCAGTTCCTAACAAATCCAAACCCCTCATCTCTGCACCATTTTCTCATCCACGCATTGAGACTCTGGAGCTCTGCCTGTCTTTTGGGTCCTGCATGTGGAACGGGAATCATTTCAGAGAACGCTACCCTGGACGTTCTGGATTTCAACTTTCTACCTAAAAGCCTAAATTTAGCCTCCAGAACCTCCCTACCACATTTTCCTATGTTATTGGTACCGACATGTACCAAGACAGCAGACTCCTCCCCAGCACTATCTAAGACCTTATCTAGGTGGCGCGTGAGGTCTGCTACCTTCACACCAGGCAGGCATGTTACCAGGCGATCCTCACATCCACCAGCCACCCAGCTATCTACATGCCTAATGATCGAATCACCAACTATAACGGCTGTCCTAACCCTTCCCTCATGGGCACATGGCCCTGGAGAAACTTCCTCGGTGTGAGAGGGTTTTACATCACCTGGAGGACAGGTCCTAGTTACAGGATCACTTCCTGCCACACCAGGGTGAAGCTCTCCTGTCACTTGACCTCTCTCCTCCATGGCAACAGGGATGCTGCCAGACTGGAGGTGGGACTTCAGGACTATATCCCTGTAGGTCTCGTCTATGTACCTCTCTGTCTTTCTTATGTTTTCCAAGTCTTCTACTCTAGCCTCTACAGAACGGACTTGTTCCCTGAGAGCAAAGAGCTCCTTGCACCTAGTGCACACGTAAGACCTCTCACCAACTGGGAGAAAATCATACATGTGACACTCAATGAAAAAGACTGGAAAGCCCCCATCTCGCTGCTGGACTGCTGTCTGCATCTTAGTTTTAAGTTTTTGTTTAGATCGTTAAGTTCTTTACTTACTAAGGGTTGCTATGGATATTTATACCAATAAAACTGTACCTAATACGTTTAATATACCTTGTTCACCTGAAGCTTAATTAATCTCAGGTCCTTAGTGTATGACTGATTTGGATAACAAGCTTCACCAGAGAGCACCTCCTGTCTTTTAAGATGTGTAAGTACCTATAAAGCTATGATTATCCCAGGGGTGGGTGGGTGTGGGGAGGGAGGAAGGGAAGTAACACTTATTAAAGGTGGGCTGCTACACAGTACCCTGTCCTGTGCTGCTGAGGTAAGCTATATTCTTATTTGATTTAAATTATAGCTCTTTGCTGATGCTAGGCCCTGAGTGACTATTAAATTTAAACTACAGCTCTCTGCTGGGTTCCAAATTTAACCAGAAAGCTCTCTTCTGTGTTTTAAATTTAAAACTAAAAGTACTTTGCTGATACTAGGCCCTGAGTGACTATTAAATTAAAACTACAAGCTCTCTGCTGCGTATGAAATGTAAGCAGAAAGTTCTCTTCTGTGTTTTAAATTTCAACTTAAACTGCTGCTACTAGGCCCAGACTGATTGAACAAAAAATAGTGGGTTCACAGATTAAATAGCTTTAATAGAAAGAATTCCCTTCAGAAAATTCCCAGAAATATATACTCACAATTGCAGATCTCTCTTCAGAAGTAACAGTCCCCTGTTCTAGTCTTTCAAGAAGGGGGAGTAGAAGCCCAGGCCTTGCTGGGAAAGTGGCACTTCCTCTATTGCACTCTGAGCAAGAAGGGTGGTGATCTCCTGGCACAAGAGAGTGGTAAGAGGTGGCTGAGAACTGAACTCTCTTGGAGTGAAGGGAGGGGGCATACTTTGGAAGTGAAGTTTGTACCCCTTTGTCACTATGGAGAGAGTCCAATGTTCTGATGTTATCTGGTGCCATCTTTTGGCAAAGTAACACAGTCTGCCTGGAATGTGGACTGGCTCTTGAATTTCCAGGGGTAGGATAGCTAAGTTCTCTAGCAGGAAGTCAAAGACCTTGTGGAGACTGGGTCTGCTGAGCTGGTTGAGCTCTGGGGGCCTGAGCCTTCCTTTGTTGTTGTTCCTTCTGAGAAGCATGAACTGGACAGTGGACTGCATGGGTGTAAGAAGGATAAAACTTCTTCTTCTTCTTGAAAAAAGGCTTCTTTACCGTCTTTTTCTTAGCTGGGTGGTATTCTCGGACTCAAGCTGAGAAGCTTTGACTTGCCAATCCTTGCCAAAGAGGTTTTCTCCCAGCTTATCTTGCACCCACTGTTCTAAATCAGATGCTTGTAACCAAGCAATCAGATGTGCACCAATGGAAATAGCAGAAGTCCTGCTAATACACTCGAAACAATCAAAAGTTGCCCTGTTCATGAACTTGGAAAGATTCTGGGCATGTTTAACAAGTGTCAGGAAATCAGCCCTCTTGTCATCTGGGAGAAGAGGAGCCATTAGTTCCAAATCTTTAGTCACCTCCCAAAGAAACATACCCATGTAGAGTATGTATGAACTTATTCTGGCCGACAACATGGAGGCCTGAAAGCATCGACGGCCAAAGGCATCGAGAGTTCTCGCCTCACGGCCCAGGGGATTAGATGAATGTGTCTTAGCACTTTTAATTTGACGCACTGCCGATTCCACAACCATGGAATGATGTGGTAACTGCGTCTTCTGGAAACCAGGACACTGCGGTACCCGGTACATGGTTATCGAGTCTTCGAGAATGTGGAGACACCGTTAAAGGTGTTTCCTACATCCTAAGCATGAGGTCATGCAATATCTGATGAATGGGTAAGGTCGCGGCCTCCTTAGGGGCTGCCGGATACTGACGAATTTCAAGTTCTTCAGCTCTCGGTTCTTTCTCGGAGGTCACTGTAATTGAGAGGCCCCGAGCCACATCCCATATAAAGTCTTGAAAAGACATGTCTTCCGGCGGAGACATCAGGCATTGTGGGGAAGGAGAAGGATCTTCCGGAAGAGCCTCTCCAGTACCGACTGATTCATTGGTAGAATCAGAATCGGACGACTCGACCCACAAAGCATAAAGACCAGTATGGTCCATCTAGTCTGCCCAGTAAGGAGGCTAGAGTGGTTGTAACTGCTGCTCCGTGCAAGTCCCCCCCCCCCCCATTCACTGAAGTATAATAGATATTTAAATTTGCTGTTATTTTATCCTCTTGCTATAAAGGGATCCATGGTGTCTGTCCCACGCCATTTTGAATTCCGTCACTGTATTTGTCCCCTCCACCTCCATCCACATCCAAGCATCCAGCACCCTTTCAATGAAAAAGTTTTTCCTGATATTGCTTTTAAGTTTATCGCCTTGCAGCTTCATCATATGCCCTCTAGTTTTACAGTTTCCTCTTCTTTGAAAAAGGATTGTTTGTTCATTGATATCCTTTAAGTAACTAAAAGTCTCTACATATCTCCCCTGGTCTTCCATGCAGGATTGGGAGACCTTGTTGCTTCAATATGCATCTCTTTGCACAATGAATGTAACCAAAGTCATCGATTTTCAAATTTGTATTTTACCCTACCTGACAGCATTATTTTATTACATTTCTAGGCCATTTACCTGCTGTTAGGAGACATCCCAAAAATGATTTGCAAATACTAATACTATTAGCTGGGCATAACAATTTTGTCTTGCAAGTCTGAGATGAATTTTATGAGCAAGTTCTAGGTAAAAATATATGTACTGATATAGCACTAGGGAGCAGGTGTCACCATTTTGAAAAATGCCACCAGGTTAAGACCGACTGGGCATTGTTCCTACCCCCCTAGGCCACAAAGATGTAAAGTAGGCCTTGGGGAGAGGTTGGCTTCATGGGGATCATATGATTTTAGACAGGGGTGGGGCTTCCGGGATAGTCTGACGGTTCACTTTTTATGGACAGGGAAGTAGAGGGGACCAGGAAGGTCCCATGGACCATGGCCCACAGACCATCAGTCACTGTACAAAAGGGGGGGGATTTGAGAAATTATTTGATGTATGAACTCCTTTAACAGCCACTTTGGGAGCTTTGACTCACAAGTTAGCATGCCGATACTCCCGAAGTGCAGTTAACTTTCCATAAAACATTGTGCCTTGTACAGTTTACTGCTAGCCATATTATTCTCTTTGCACAGTAATGAGACGCTTTGTATGCACTTCCATGTGACATAACTTATTGCCATACAACTAGCGCTAATATGCGCAATAGTGATTAATGTGCACTACTGGCCAATTAACATGTTACTGGCCATTACGCACCTTAGTAAACAGACTTCATTGGTAGCTAATCACTCTTCAGCAACTGTCTGCTTTATCACAGAAGGAAAGATATTTTTATGGTTGTGCTTTATTCATGGAAAGAAGAATCTATATTACAGTGAAGCAAGGGTTGAAACAGCTTCAGATAGAACATCAGTTTCTTGAAGCTCAGTCTGTACCTTGGTTCTCCTTCATCTTCATGCAACTCATCTTCCTCTTCCTCACTCCCACTATAATACTCAGTTTCATCTAAAAGAAAGGAACACAGGTTGCAGGTATTTTATTTTATTTATTTATTTATTTAGCATTTCTTATATACCGCGCTCTTTGTCATCAGTGCGGTTTACATTGAAACAATATAACACTTGGCCAGTTAAATTTGGCCGTCGTTTACATAGAACAGGGATTAAACATGGAGGTAAACTAGGGGAAAACTATATACATTCTAGTACATTACATATTGGAGACAAGTTCGTTGTAGGTTTTTTGCCATCATATAGCAGTTTGAGATTGTGAGGGTGGGGGAGGGTGAAGGGGGGGGATATCTAGATGTGTAAAATGTATGAGAAAAAGGTGGTGTTTGAGGGCTTTTCTGAACAGTCCAAGGTCCCTGATTGTTCTAATGCTGGGAGGGAGCTTGTTCCAACACTTGGGAGCATAGTTCGAGAATGCCCTATTGATGGTGGTCTGGTTGAGCTTTGTAGATTCGCTTGGTATTAGTAGCATGTCTGCGGCCAGCGATCTCCTAGATCTGTTGTTTTCAGTATGTGTGATGAGGTCAGAAATAGATGCAGGTGATATGTTGTTGAAGGCCTTGAAGGTAATAAGGAGGGTCTTGTATAGGATTCTACAGCTTATCGGAAGCCAGTGGAGTTCTTTTAGGATGGGGGAGATGTGGTCATTCCTTGCGGCTGCCCAAAGTACACAAGCTGCTGCATTCATGGCTAACTGTAGAGGGTTGAGGGTAATTTTTGGGAGGCCCTGCAATACTATATTGGCATAATCGAAGTGTGGTGTGAATAGCGCTTGGAAGATGGTACGGAAGTCGTTGGGTTCAATCATGGGTCTCAAGTGTCGCAGGGTTTTGATCTTGAAGTAGATGGTTTTTACAGTGCGTTTTATGTGCTCCTTGAAGTCCAACTGTTGATCGAGTATGACGCCAAGATAGCGTATATTGGATTTTACTGGAAGTTCCGCATCTCTGACTTTCAGTGTTGGTGGAGGAGAGAAACATTTATTTCTTGTGATTATTAGGACTTCTGTTTTTTTGAAATTTATACGAAGGTTCTGGGTGAGTAGCCAATCTGTTATTGCGTTGAAGCAGTTGATAAATGCTATACAGTCCGGGCAAGTGACAGTTATAGGAGTGAATAGAAGCACGTCGTCTGCATACATAAGGCACGAAATGCCAAAAGAGCGGGTAATGTCACATATTGGCTGCATGTAGATATTAAACAGCAGAGCAGACAGGGAGGAACCTTGGGGTACACCCTGTTTCTGCTGGAAGGGTTCAGATGTGGTGTTACCAATACAGACTTGTTGCCATCTACCTTCGAGGTAGGATTTGCACCAGTTCCATGCTTGGTCCCGGATTCCCTTCTCGTGAAGCCGCATCAGAAGTTGCATGTGGTCTATGGAGTCGAATGCTGCTGCTATATCGAGGAAGATTAGTGCAAAGCCCTTCTTGATGCTGTCTATTCCATTGATAAGTGTACTGGTTAATGTTGTTAGCAGAGTTTCTACGCCATGGGCTTCCCTGAAACCATGTTGACAAGGGTCTAATGGGGAGGATGAATCTACATGCTGCTGAATCTGTCTCAGGGTCAACTTCTCAAGAATTTTAGCTAGTAAAGGGATACTAGAGATTGGTCGGTAAGAATCTTCTTTCCTTGGATCTAGCTGGTTGTTTTTTAGTAGTGGGCGAATGGAGTGAGGTGTGATCAATTTCTTTATGAATCTCTCAAAAACTGTTGGCAACATGCGGGTGTGATCCGCATATCCCATTTAAAGACGTGCTGAACGTTTTACGAAATGTTTCAATAAGGCAGGTCAAACAAAAACATATTTATTTTCTGAGGCCTGGGAAATGTTGGTGGGGCACTAAGAGACAGAACTCCCAGATTTTTAGGCCATCATATATTGTATGTATCACATATGAGTCATACCCAATGGCCAATGGACATTGTCCTTGATGTCCTCTTGCCAGCATTTAATGGAGGGATTACTGAATGAGCCCCGGTTCATCCTATCTTGGTCAAAAAGAGACACCTGCATTATGATGGCATTGTAAGAGTGTAGAGAAGTCCAATTAATGTTCTGGTTCAGTTCTGTGGCTATATTAGACAATCTGCAGTGAGGACTGATTGAAACCTGGCCAACTCTGAAACCTAAGGGCGAGGAGGAGATCTAAATGGCCTACACCATTTTAACAAAAAAATACACAACCAATAAAAGAAAAATAGCAGTAAAGAAAAAATACTCTACTCACAATTCAATATAAATAATGCACCAATGGCGCAGTTTAGCTCATATTTCAAAAGGAAAGCACACATGTACATTGAACAACTGCTGAGGTTATAAGTACCCAAGACATTCGCATCTGCTTTTTGTGCAGATACTTTTTCATGGAAAATAATGCACGTTGCATCTGCAAAAATATTTATGTCATTTTTCTCTCCAACCCTAAACACGCGCCCAGGAATGGCTTCTTTGAATATGGTTAAATATTAGCATGTTGTGGGACAACATGCATGTTTCTAGTCATTTAGGAGGAGGAAAACTTTCAGACAGCCAATTTACACACTAAAATCACTGCTTAGCTATGTAAATGGGTTTGGAAAAGCTCTCTCCAACAGAACATAGAAAAATATCTTGTGGCTAAATTTTACAGTTTTCTCTCAGTACTTGCTCTGAATTGTCAAATGCATTCTTGCTCATGAAGTCCTTCTTTTTGCAGATTTTTAATCTTTTACTTATGCAAACATACAACAAGATAACGCACTCAAAAGGGAAATCATTTTAGTGAGAAACAACCTCTTGTCGCATTACACGCGAGCACAGGTTAACCAAAGCAAGCAATTTTGAATACTTATATAACCCAAACCTGCCTACCCCCCTTACCATTAAAAAAAGCAGTAATGAAAAAATGGTTTTCTGATGTGTTGTGACCCTTTCACACCCCACAATCCTGGACAGGTCTTCAATAAAACCCACCCTCCACCCTCAGAACACCTTGAATCAAACAAATCTAAGGCACACCTTAACTCACCCCATACTCACCTTTACTCCTACAGATTCAGCATTAAACTACACGCTCTGAATGGCAAGATGCCCAATACTCTCCCCAGATATTAGAAATAACTTTCACTGCCTAGAACTAGGGCGGGTAGCTCTGTGTCCATCAACATCAAATTGTGCAGACAAAGCCGCCACTGGGTCAAAAAAGGCAGATTCACACACCACAAGGCTGATAGGACACATTTACATGCTATTAAGCAGGCCAGACATACAAACTGATGTTTTTTGCTCTGAAATGTCGGGAGTAAAGAAAAATCATCAACAACCAAAGAGCATCCAGTCAGATGGGCACCACCAGTACATGCTTCAAGCAGGCCACTAATATTGTCCAAAACCATTGAACTCTCAGAGAGCTCCAAAAACACTGTCCACATGTTGCCTTCATCATCCCACATTTTATATAACAAGCATCCGTTGCAAACTGAACAAGCTGGGCCAACTTAGGCGAAATATAAGCTCTTCATAAAAATTTGGATTTCTGCTATTTTGAAAGAACATTGTCAAGTGGGGAATCTGTTATACGTATATGGCAAAGCGCCCCAACACACCCATTAATGCTAAGTCACACTCCCATTTCTCAATGATAGTATGGAAGGTAAGCTCCACCCAATTGCCCATCTAAGCTGCTAGCTTAGAGGGTCATTCCACAGTCAAAGGGAATCAGTCCTCAAAATCCCCTTTGCTTCCTCCATTAAACCAGCAGGTGTTAGAGGGCTCAAATAACGATGCATCTCCAAATAAGCATATCAGTCCTTGTTAGGAACTATGTCTCAGAGAGAGTTTGAAATGTCAGAATTTAATCTTCACCAGCTAGAACATCAACCAACTGACAAATACCCATAGGAAAATCCAAATTCCCCTACAAACGCAAGGGAGCCACTCTACAACTGATCCTCATTATACTGCAAGAAATAAACGTCGAAAAACATGTTGCTTGATGCTAGTTGGAAGCTGTGTCACCATCACATGCAGCACATGCCTAGGGTCAAGCAATGGGATATAATAAGGGGACCCGGGAAATCAACTGCTTGCCCTAGGACAAGCATTGTGGAACCTGTGTGCCTTTTTGGGAACCTGCTAGGTACTTGTGACCTGTATTGGCCACTGCTGAAAACAGGATACTGGGCTTGACGGACCTTGGTCTGACCCAGTATGGCATATCTTATGTTCTTATGTTCTAAGAGGTACCTCGCAACCAGTCCCCCATATGCTGCATAATGCAGGGTGGGAGGAGTGGCCTAGTGGTTAGGACAAGGTACTTCAGGCCGGAGGGCCGGGGGTTCAAGTCCCACCTGGGGACAGCAATCTCAGGCCGGAGGGACTGGGATTTCTAGTCCTATAGGTACTCCTTGTGGTCTTGGGCAAGCCACTTAACCCTCCATTGCCCATGTTCCCTGTAAGTATTAGCATATGTGTGTCATATCCCCTCGTGTTAAATGTATCTCCCAATTGACCGCTTTGACCCGGTGAAAAGCGGGATATAAATACAGCTAAATAAATAATAATGTTATAAATGGCAAACAAGACAGGCCCAAACCACCATCCCTCCATGAGTACCTGAACACCTGCAAATGGATGCAGCTCTTTTTAGTCCTCCACAAAAAGCATGAAAGAGTAAGATACATTGGAATTGTCTGCCTAAGATAAAGCCACTTAAGGATCACTATTGTACAATATAAAAAGATCCTCCCCACAAAAAACTCAGCTCTGAAATAATGGCCTCATCTTCTGCACTAGCGGGATCCATGTTGAATTTGCGCAGATCTGACAAGTCTGTGGGAATCCAAACGCCTAAACACTTGAGACTATCACCAGTCAAACATTAGGGGGAGCGCCCATCCTAAAGCTGGGCTTGACTCATGTTACAAGCCATGACCTCTATCTTTTAGTTAAATTCAGTTTTAGACCCGCGACTTTAGCAAAACCCTAAGCTTTTCCTGCAAGGAAGCCTTTGGATCAATTCATCCAAGAAAAATATCTTTTGCAAATGCCAAACATTTCAGATCTCTGCCCTTACAGAGCAGACTATGAATTTGTGCATTAACCCACAAGGACTGCAGCAAAGGTTCCAGAAACAATAAAAACAACATCGGGGGAGGGGGCAATCCTGACAGATACCCCTTGCCAAAGAAAATTCTGCTGAGAGATCTCCATTTTCCCCATACCTGTGCTCGTGTTGAAGACTTGGACCATCTGCATAAACCATCCATCCAACACATAAAGGGGGAGAAATTTCAGTAGAAATTGCCAGTCAAAGCAATCAAGTCTTCTCAGCATCACAACTGATTGCTAATGTGGGAGTACCTATCTCATAACTATAAGCACAAGAACATAAGATATGCCATACTGGGTCAGACCAAGGTCCATCAAGCCCAGTATCCTGTTTCCAACAGTGGCCAATCTAGGTCATACGTACCTAGCAGTTTCCCCAAAAGACAGGTTCCACAATGACATGGAATGCCGCCCTCCTATAAAGCCCACAGAATTGTCTGCTACTAACTGGGCTAACACTGCGCCAATTGCTTAGCAAGTACTTGTACCAAAATCTTGACTTCCACGTTTAACAAACTGTATGATATGACTCTGGTCCTTGATGGGTTTAGGAATCACCATGATCAGAGCTATATTAGCTCCCTCCAGAAACTCACTTTGTCAAATAACCTGCAAAAAACATACTTCCAATGGATCATAGATTTGAAGTTGCTTCAATTTATAAAATTCAGCGGTAAGGCCATCAGGATCAGGGGTTCTATACATTTTTAAGGACCTGCAAAACTTTTGAATCTCACCCATTGTAAGAGGTACACTCGAAGCATCCCGCTTCTACACAGTCAAAGCAGGCAACTTTACCGATCTCAAGAAAGCATCAAATGCACCCAAATCTCCAGGCTGAGCATCATACAAAGTTTCATAGTAATCTACAAAGGCACGCCCATTGTTACATGCTTTATGTGCCACTGCCCTCTCAAAGCCCTCAATGCTTCCACTAAATACAGACCTGCTTACAGATTAGCCAGACAAGCCAGTATCAAATGCAGACCAATGGCCAAACATACAAACAATTTTAGATTGTTATACTCCTTTCAATTTTCTTTTTAAATGAGTGTTTAGTCGCAAACCAATCTTTATTTGCCCTAGTAAGGGTTGTGCTAAAATTCAATTTTCCTTTGCAAAGCTGCTGCTCGAGTACACAATATCCTGAGAAAGGGCCTTCTGCCTGCTCCCCATAGAAGAAATAACCTCTCCCCTTAACACTGCTTTAGCTGTTTCCCAAAATTCAATGTGATCACCCACATGTGCGGCATTATAGAACAGTATTCCGACCACGTCTCATCCAGGAAAGCTTTCCTTTTGTTCATATTTTTATTAGTTCTCTCAGCAGACATACTCCAAAATGTTATAACAAGGGATATCAGCAATAGACCAAGAAGAACCAATAACTACAATATGATCAGCACACCTGCAGGATATCACAAAACCAAACAAACAACTTCAAAAAGAGCACCATCACTACTGGCATCTGCACTATGGAACTCCCTCCCAATGAGCCCGAGGGCACTAGATGACCTCACAGACTTCCGCAAAGACCTCAAAACATTGTTATTCATAGAAACATATGAGCACAGGCAACATCCCCTATCCAAACATAAATACTACTACCTCCGCCAACTAAGTACGCACTCATCCCATCTACACACACAAGCTTATCATACCACGTTATTAATTACCCTTATGCAGGGCCGGATTTACCTTGAGTGAGGCCCTACGCCAACAAAAATTGTGGGCCCCCAGCAGGGGCGGCCCAAGGGGGGTGCGGACCTCATTTGCATAAGGGGCCTCATTTGCATAAATATTTGCATAATGTTACCATATACTAACTTTTAGTAAACGTGCCTCTTAATGAGTGTATGGATAAAGAAAGACTAAAAGATTTCTACATTACTATAATCCAGTGCCAACTGCCAGACACATTAGGAACTACTACAAACACTGCCCATAGTAAACCCGCCGTATCCTAACAGCACTACCAGGACTCACAAAGCACCATACTCTACCAATCAAAAGGCAACACTGCAAATATTAAACCAATACATTTCAGAGAACAACAATACATGACCTACTGGGGAAAGAGAACAAGTGGCAATGTCAAATAGGAATTATATAAACAGAACACCTCAGCTCAGTTACACATGCAGAACATAGACCATCACCAAACAAGTAATCACAATTTAGAAATAGGAAGACAATAATTAAACTGGGAATCCCAAAAGCCAAACTTGGAATGTACAACACTGTAGAAATAAAACAATACATTAATTTGCTCTTGTACTAAACAAAGCGCAGACGTTATTGATGCACATTTACCAGAGCTGACATTTCCAATTAATAAATTCAAAATAAAGAGATATTTTTCTACCTTTTGTGCATTTTTTTCAGCTGCAATTGCTCCAGCCACTTTCTTCTGGTTTCTTCGTGTCTTCTGCTAACTCTCCATCGTCTGCTGTCCATTTGTCCTTTCTTCTCTCTTCTAGATTTTTTTCCATTCTCTCTCTACATCTGCTTTAACATACTAATCTTTCTCCTTTTGCTCTTTCCTCATTCCTATTTCATCCACTCAAATTTTACCCCTCCATCCTCAATCCCCACTTACTCTCCCAATACCCGGCCAATTGTAGATTTTTTATCCCTCCCACACAAAATATTTTTCCCTTCTCCATTTTACTCTTCCAGCCCCATCCCATTCTAATCCTCCCCCAACATCAGCTCCCTTCTAGTTCCAGCCTCACCCAGCATCCATTCCCTTCTAGTCCCTGCATCAGCCCATTTCCAGTCCTAGCCATCCATCAGCCCATTTCCAGTCCTAGCCCCCCCATCACCCCACTTACAGTCCTTAACCCCCCATCACCCCATTTTCAGTCCTTAACCCCCCATCACCCCATTTTCAGTTTAAGCCCCCCCTATAACCCATTACCAGTCCTAACCCCCCATCAGCCCACTTCCAGTCCTAACCCCATCAACCCATTTCCAGTCAGCCCCCCATAGCCCATTGCCAGTCCTACCCCCCCCATCAGCCCACAGCCCATTACCAGTCCTAACCCCATCATCCCACCTCCAGTTTTAACCCCCCATAGCCCATTACCAGACAACCCCCATCAGCCCACAGCCCATTACCAGTCTTAACCCCCCCAAAGCCCATTACCAGTTCTAACCCCCCCCAACAGCCCATTACCAGTACTAACCCCATCAGCCCACCTCCAGTCTTAACCCCCCAGCCCATTTCCAGTCCTAGCCCCCCCCATAGCCCATTACCAGACAGCCCCCATCAGCCCACAGCCCATTACCAGTCTTAACCCCCCCCAAAGCCCATTGCCAGTTCTAAGCCCCCCCCAACAGCCCACAGTCCATTACCAGTCCTAACCCCATCAGCCCACCTCTAGCCTTAACCCCCCCAGCCCAGCCCATTTCCAGCCCCAGCCCCCCAATAGCCCCTTACCCTCCCTACCCCCCCCAGTCCATTTCCATCCCCAGCCCCCCAATAGCCCATTACCATTCCTACCCCCCCCATAGTCCATTACCAGGCCTACCCCCCCCCCCCATAGCCCATTACCAGTC
The DNA here is from genome assembly GCA_033557465.1 of Ichthyophis bannanicus. Classification (NCBI taxonomy): domain Eukaryota; kingdom Metazoa; phylum Chordata; class Amphibia; order Gymnophiona; family Ichthyophiidae; genus Ichthyophis; species Ichthyophis bannanicus. Next base: position 28,496,008 of record CM066036.1, on the reverse strand, counting down.
CTACCCCCCCCCCCCATAGCCCATTACCAGTCCTACCCCCCCCGGCCTAAAGTAAAATTTAATTTAAAAAAAAAACCTGGTGGCTGCCGCTGCGGGGCCCCCTCTGCTGCCGCGGGGGCCCCGTCTACAAGCTGGTCGGGTCCGGTCGGGTCGGGTCTCTCTCCCTCCCTCGCTGCAGGCTGCAGGCTGCGAGAGACGCATCTCGCGTCTCTCGCAGCCTGCAGCGAGGGAGGGAGGGAGAGAGACCCGACCGGACCCGACCGGACCGGACCCGACCAGCGTGTAGACGGGGCCCCCGCGGCAGCCGAGGGGGCCCCGCGGCGGCAGCCACCAGGTTTTTTTTTTAAATTAAATTTTACTTTAGGCCGGGGGGGGTAGGACTCCTACCCCCCCCCCGGCCTAAAGTAAAATTTAATTAAAAAAAAAACCTGGTGGCTGCCGCCGCGGGGCCCCCTCTGCTGCCGCGGGGCCCCGTCTACAAGCTGGTCGGGTCCGGTCCGGTTGGGTCTCTCTCCCTCCCTCGCTGCAGGCTGCGAGAGACGCGAAGGGAGAGCGTCTCCTCGCGTCTGTGTTAAGCCCACAGGGGCTGATGGGAAATCCCATCAGCCCCTGCGGGCTTAACACAGACGCGAGGAGACGCTCTATCTTCGCGTCTCTCGCAGCCGGGAGGGAGGGAGGGAGGGAGACGAGACCCGACCCGACCCGACCAGACCAGCTTGTAGACGGGGCCCCCGCGGCAGCAGAGGGGGCCCCGCGGCGGCAGCCACCAGGTTTTTTTTTTAATCGAGTTGAAAAAAAAAAAAAAACTGGTTCTATTTTTTGTGGGCCCCTGCCGGTTGTGGGCCCTACGCCATGGCGTACATGGCGTATACGTAAATCCGGCCCTGCCCTTATGTTAAATGTTACCCTTCAATTGTACTGTCTAAATGCTGTTAACTAACTGTACTGTCTAAATGTTTACACGTACCCTAATGTTAAATGTAACCCTCCAATTGTGATGCGACGTGACCACCTTGATTGAAGGATAAGGTGGCATACAAATCTGTCTAAATAAATAAATAAATAAAATAAAAATAAATTCCAAATTCAACAATAAACAGATAATTACTGTGCACAGAACTATGAGTTTAATCTAGGTCGTACAAATTTATCTGGCAACGTCCATTTCTGCTTGCACTGAGATAATTATTTTGATCTTTCTGTCATGATCATTTCACATTTATGCATGCGGCAGACAAATGATCATCATTTATCTAAGCTGATCTCATTTAAATTCTTCCAGTAGCTCACAATATTCTTCAAAGCCAAAGTCACTAGCATCGCTAACAAAAAGGACTGATCGATTTAACTCAGGTCAGAGGATGGAACGACATCATGACTTCCGCAGCCATTGCACCACCAAGAAAGCACTTACCCAAGCAAACCAGCAGAGTCCCCTGGTTCTCAGTATCACTACCAAAGCAAAAGAGCAAAGTACGATGCCTGAAGCGCAGATGGTGACAGTCTAGAGCTCCCACTAGAGAGCCGCATAAAATTCAAAACGATCACCTTAACACACAAAGCACTACACTCTGACTCCACCACACACCTCTGCACACTATTCCAGGCGCACATCCATGATGAACACTCACAATTCCCCATATCAAAACGAAATCCAACCAGTGAGCATGCAAAAGAGCTTTTCCATCCACATGGAACTAACTACCAGACCAGTTCAGAAATATAACGTACCTCAAGACCTTCAGGAAACATCTGAAAACCCACCTATTCTCAGAACATTTCAACCCTATCACCTAATCCACCCCCCAATAGGAGCAAAACCAGACTGACCAATTTCCCACTGTTATATACACCTTCTAATTGTATATAGTTACAATCCCCTGTTAGTGTTGCATGATTGTAAATAGTTATGATGCTGTTTATTGTATTACCACATATGTTCTATGTAAACCACCTTGACCCAGTGAAAGGCAGTATATAAATACAGCTAAATAAATAGAGACCCTCTCACCCACACTGTTTATATGGAGAAACACAGAATATACTGCGAAGAGACACTAAGATGCAAGAGAGAATACTACAATAACATCATTGCAAAATGCAATGTGTGCCTTCGAGTCAGTCCTGACTCCTGGAGACCCAGAAGCTCCTGGGTTTTCTTGGCAGTGTCACCGGAAGTAGATTGCCAGGCCTTTCTTCCGAGGCAATTATGCAATCAATAAACAAGCCAGGAGAACTTTTCCTCATCGCAAAATCCCTCTTAAAGGAACCAAATAAGCAGATCCCACAAGATAGAATAGGCCCCAGGATATGGCAAACTACCTCAGCTCTAAGCAACAGTCAGCCCCCCCTCAAAACCCACCAGCCAACTAACCCACGCCCTAGAAATATCACTCAGAGCACATGGTCGGGTTTTGAGTTACCATCCTGTGAAAATATCAAAACCACAATCACGAACCTCAACACAACCACCTCAGCCTTAGATCCCTGCCCAGTATCCTGGGTCAAGATCACCAGAACACACCTACATACAAACCATCATACATACATCCCTTTCACAAGGACACATGTCCATTCTACTGAAACAAAGCTCAGTACAACTCATCCTAAAAGGCACAAACTTCAACAGCACCTTCCTGAGCTCATATAGAGCGATCTCCAGCATCCTGTTTATATCAAAAATAATAGAGAAAACAGTTCAAATACAACTTCAAAACAATGTTAATGACCTCGCTCCCCTAGACCCTGTGATAAGGAAGCTTATCATAGTTCAGGAAGGAGCTATAATAGAGGTGAAATGACTCTGAACAAGCAACCTGTCTGTTCTGGTAGAAATAATAAAACAGAATGTTTCCATAAAAGACTACCAGTCCCAGAATGCACCAGGTTTCCAACAGCCATTAGAAGAGCTGAAGTGGGGAAACGTGTGTTCAATCAGGAGGGCCCCAAGCACTCATCTCCAAGGGCAGGGCTTGATTCAGCACAGCTGCGCTGTGCTAGGGTGGAGCATTCATCTAAGCAGGATAAAAGAAAAGCTTATTCTACAGAGAATCATCATCTTGATCAGAAGCATCTTGATCATCAGAAGCACCTTGATCATCATGACCATCATCATCAGCAGAAGCCAGAGCTGACGGACAGAGAGAGCAAGAAACACTTTGGAAGAAAGAAGAGAAAAGCATTTAGTTTTGGGAAGCTAACTCCAGATGATAATGTTGATGATTTTCTAGAGTCTTTTGAGAGAGTGGCACAAGCATTAGCATGGCCAGAGACCCAGTGGGCAGTAAGGCTGGCAGCCTCATTAACTGGAGAGGCGCTTGCAGCTTATAGAGCAATGCCAGCAGCTCAGGCTTTGAATTATAAGGATGTAAAGGCTGCTATTAGAGATCGCCTAGGGTTGTCTATTTCAGAGTATAGGCGAATGTTTAGAGCTACTGCATTAAGAATGGGTGAAACACCCAGGGCTCTGAGTCAGAGAATCAGAGGATTGGCTGTAAAATGGTTGGAGCCTGAGGGAAAGACGGTAGAAATGTTATTAGACATTATTATGCTTGAACAATTTGTCTGCTGTACCTAAAGATCTGCACACTTTCCTTATACAGCAAAATTGCCAAAATCTTGGAGAGGCAACCATGCTGGCAGAGAGATTCTTGGAAGCCACGCAGAATGGGTGGCCCTCTGAAGATTGGTGCTGAGGCAAGCTGTGCTGTATCAGAAAAGAAAATGGTTAAAAATGTTTCTGAATGTAAATGTACTGTGCCAGCCCAGATGACACAGTGGAGTAAAAAGAAATGTTTCAAATGTGGAAAATGGGGACATTTAGAAAGGGGATGCCAGACACACACTAGCTTGATGGGTGTTGATTTAAAACAGCCCAAAGAAGGATTTCTTTTGATGGTTGATGTGCAGGGAATTACCACAAATGCTCTGTTAGACTCTGGGGCAGACCAGAGTATGTTGTCAAAGAGGCTTTGGAAGAGGATAGAGGCCCAAGAAGGATTTGTGCCTAGAACCCCTGAAAGCCAAGTTCACATCAGATGCATTCATGGTGCTGCAACATCATATCCCACCTATAGGCTAATGGTTAAGTGCCTAGGGAAACAAGAGGAAGTTCTGTTAGCAGTGGTGCCTAGGCTACCATTTGATTTGGTTCTAGGAAAAGACTGGCCAAGATTTAAGCAGGGACTAGTGAAAGGGCTAGGAAAGAAGGAGGGAGAAGGAATGATGGAAATAGCTCCCGGGCCTTTGTTTGGAAGTCCTCAGTCCCTAGCTAAAAAGATGGTTAAGCTTCCAGAAGGCCAAACTATAGGTAATAAGAGGGGCCTTGTATCCACCCGCTCGCAGGCTAAGGTAGAGAGCCAGAAGGAGGAGGGGGAGCAGGCAGAGTTATTAGGAGACTTACCTTCTCATGATGATTTAATAACTCCACCGTCTGGGAAAGTAAGAAAGTTGAAAGCACAAAAGCGGCGTGAGAGACTTTGCAGAGCACAGGGTAGGGCTGACATGTTGGCAGGTCAAGGTTTACCCTGGGTGCCAGCTGAGTTAGTGGCAAAGTTTCCTAACTTGCCACAAGAACAGCGAGCTGATCAAGCTCTCACCCGAGCTTTTAAGTATGCTCAGGAGGTCAGGGAGGAGTTGCCCAGATTCAGACTAGATAATGAGATATTATATAGAAGAGAGTCAGGACCCCAGAAATGGGACCATACGTAAACAATTGGTGGTACCCACAACTTTCAAAGGACTAGTACTTAGATTAGCACATGATCATCCAGCTGGAGGTCATAAAGGGATGCAAGGAACGCTGGATCAAATACTTATGCGTTTTTACTGGCCAGGTATTTTCAAAGAAACTGCCCAGTTTTGTGCTGCATGTCCAGCGTGTCAGCGAGTTACAGCGGCTCACCCACCGGTGGTGCCTTTGATTCCCATGCCAATTATCACAGACCCAATTGGTCGCATTGCTATGGATATTGTAGGCCCATTAGTCAAAACGCCCCGAGGTTTCCAATACATCCTAGTTATGGTAGATCAGGCAACAAGATTTCCCTGGGCCATACCATTGAGGAATGTTTCTGCAAAAACAATAGCTTTAGAGCTAGTAAAATTGTTTTGCGAAGTGGGATTCCCAAGAGAGGTGTTGACTGACCGAGGGTCCAATTTTGTATCCAAATATTTGGCCCAGGTCTGGGATGCCTTTGGCATTCATCACGTGAAAACCTCAGCCTACCATCCACAATCAAACGGTTTGGTGGAGAGATTCAACCAAACTCTCAAACAAATGTTGCGAAGGGGGTTAGCAGGAGAGGTAAAAGAATGGGATATGTTATTGCCATTTGCCTTATATGCCTGCAGGGAAAGAATTCAGGTGTCCCTAGGTGTAACTCCATATGAATTGATGTATGGTAGGGCTCCACGGGGTTTGTTAGATATTTTGAGGGAACAATGGATTGATCCTGAACCAAGAAGTCAGGAGGTGCCACAGTTTCTACGTGACTTGAGAGCACGTTTGAAAAGGACCTCGTAGGTTGCTGAGAGGAACCTGCAGGACAGTCAAGTGCGCCAGAAAGGGTGGTATGATAGGAAGGCCAAAAGCCGCCAATTAAGCATTGGTGAAAAGGTTTTGGTTCAAGTAGCAGGTACAGCCCCAAAATTTGAAGTACAGTGCAAAGGGCCATGGAAGGTTGTTAGACAAGTGAGCCCAGTATCTTATATGGTAGAAAATGCAAGAGGGCGTAGACAGACCTACCATATTAATGTACTTAAGTCTTGGAAGGAGAGGCCTGTAAATAATAATGACCCTGAAGCCAGTCAGGAAGTAGGTGAGCTTCACAAAGATAATACTCTCGTAGGTATTACGGACTGTAGGAAAAAAGTTTCACCAGTTACACCAGTTCATAATAACTTAAGCAGGGGGGTATGTGATAAGGAAGCTTATCATAGTTCAGGAAGGAGCTATAATAGAGGTGAAATGACTCTGAACAAGCAACCTGTCTGTTCTGGTAGAAATAATAAAACAGAATGTTTCCATAAAAGACTACCAGTCCCAGAATACACCAGGTTTCCAACAGCCATTAGAAGAGCTGAAGTGGGGAAACGTGTGTTCAATCAGGAGGGCTATGAGGTAATCCCCAAGCACTCATCTCCAAGGGCAGGGCTTGATTCAGCACAGCTGCGCTGTGCTAGGGTGGAGCATTCATCTAAGCAGGATAAAAGAAAAGCTTATTCTACAGAGAATCATCTTGATCATCAGAAGCACCTTGATCATCATGACCATCATCATCAGCAGAAGCCAGAGCTGACGGACAGAGAGAGCAAGAAACACTTTGGAAGAAAGAAGAGAAAAGCATTTGGGAGGTCTAAAGGAGTCCATAGCAGTACGTATACTGGGAGGCATTCCAGAGGCAAGCATACACCACTGGACTGGGGAAAGCCAGAGGAGTGGGGCTGCAGAGCCAGGAATCCCCGGACGGCACCTGTGAGGGAGACGGCTGCACTTGGAAGGGACCCTAAGACCAGTGCCAGAAGGTATGTGAAGAGAGATCCAGTATCCAGGGATCTTGATTGGAAGGCTGGACATAAGAACTGGACTACATACTGGCCAGGATATTTAGAGAGGAACTCTAACAGCAATGGAAGCTCAGGTATGAACACTGATCTATGCCCTAGCTCTTCACTGGGAAGACAGCAGGGAAACAAGTATTGTCCTGAGAGTGTTCCATTGATAAATTCCTCTGTGCCAATCCATGATAGTGAACCTATGATAATTGAAGAAGGGGAAGATGTTATAAATGGGGACTTTGAATACATGGATTGCTCTCTGTCTAAACTTCTGTGGTAATATGCTGTTACAAAATACAACAACCATCACAAAGAAATATAAACTTGTTCTTTAATCTACTCAGAAAAGCTTCTGAGTAGGATTTGAGCCACGTAATAGAAAGTAAACCAGCCAAGAGGGTTTCAGCTGGTAATGGTTAGCAATTGAGCCTTGCCTAATTGCCTGTGAGCTCTGGAGGGACACTTCTGAGTGTGTGTGAAGATACAGGAAGATATCCCTGAAAAAGAACAGTTTTTTCCTACTTTGTGGGTTTTGTTTGTTCTTTGAAGCACTGCTAAGGAGAATTAGCAGGAGCTTACAGAAAAGACCTTTCTGTTCCCATCAAGGTCTTTATGCTTTGATTTGATTGCTTAACAAGTTCAGCTGTTGTTTTTCCTTATTTGTTTTTCTAAGTATAATACTGAAAGCAAGTATTCCTTTTTATGTGCTACCAAGTATATCTGTGTTGGGAGAAATAACCCCATAAATAAAATATCTTCTTTGCTTTACATTCGAGCAAGCACAACTAATTTATTGTGAACGGCTGAGTCTGGTATGAATGGACTACATTTCCCACAATCCTTTGCAAGTCATATTAATCTTTGCCTTTGCCAAGACTGTGGACATTCTCACCCAGCGCCCCCGTTTACAACCCTTATCAACATGGGTTTAGACAGTACCACAGCATCAAAACTCTGCTTACATCCCTGCTAGACACAGTGCTAACATGCACCCAAAATATCAAACAGGGCTTCCTCCTCATATTCCTGGACATCTCATCTGCTTTTGATTCCCTCCCTCACTAGCAAATCATACAGAGACTCTATGAAATTGGGCTCCGGGATACTACATTAAGCTGGTTCCATTCCTATTTGGAAGACAGAAGCCAACAAGTAAAAAATGACCACAAGACCTCACATTCATTTACTCAGCAACAAAGAGTACCCCAAGGTTCAAGCTTTTCAGCCCTCTTATTTAACATCTTCCTACAACCCCTAAGCTCAATGTTCAATAAATACAACGTTCAGTATCACATATACGCAGATGACATCATGTTCTTTGCCCCATTCAATGCTTCATCTCCAGACTTTACCTGCATATTCTAATGTTTCACAGAAGTAAGGCTGTGGCTACAACTTCATAACCTCGGTATTAACTAAGAAAAGACAGAGGCCCTTCACATCTTCACAGATCAATCCTTCTCCCTCTACAAGTCCTGAGACTGGAGGATTTCGTCATCCAAGTGAAATCAGAAATCAAGTACCTCAGAATAATATTAAACCAGAAGTTTAACTTCCAAGTCTAAATAAAAAGGACAACTAATTCAATATATCACAAATTAGGAACACCGAAGAACCTCCAACCCTTACTAAGTCCAGATCTATTCTGGACAGTATGCCAGGCCATATTTACCCCTATTCTAGACTGTTGCAATATCATTTACCATGGCCTCCCTAAACATTCCCTACACCCACTCCAAATTGCCCAAAATACCTCAGCAAGAATAATCCACGGAGCTCCTAGACATGCCCACATCACCCTGGTCTTACCACATCTCCACTAGGCTCCCCTGCTCTGCAAGAATAAGATACAAAGCACTCATCACAACATTCAAGTCATACACAATAAATCTGCAACCTACCTGTAGTCACTCCTGTCTAGACCCATCAATGACAGACTCCGCAGACACAGCTCTATCAACCTCCTCTCCATTCCAACTCAAAAAAGCCACAGCAAACAATCCACCTGCAACCATGCATGCTCCCTTTCCCCCACTATCTGAAATGCCTTACCACCAGACCTGAGAGGACTCTCATATCAAACGAACTTCAGGAAGAGATTAAAAACCTGTAGTAAAGGCTGTTAGTGTAGCTGGGTTTAAAAAAGGTTTGGACAAGTTCCTGGAGGAAAAGTCCATAAACCATTATTAAGAAGGGACCCAGGATATCAATGCTTGACCCAGTACAAGCATTGTGGAACCTGTGTCTTTTGGGGAAACTGCTAGGTACGTATGACCTAGACTGGCCACTGTTGGAAACAGGATACTGGGCTTGATGGACCTTGGTCTGACCCAGTATAGCATATCTTATGTTCTTATATGTTCTTTTCCAGGAATACTTTAAAACTGACTCCTCTCAAAGCTCACAGACAAGTGTGACCTAGTACACTGAATCTCCTAGGCTCACTACCACTGTGCTCTGGACCGGAAATTTAAAAGTCCCCTGATGTAAATTAACTGTAATGTACATATAACCCTCCTTCAACTGAAATGTACATATAATCGTCCTCCACCCTACTACCCGATTACTACGTTCTGTACAACAGTGTGCTTCATCTGGCCCTATTATGGTTTTGTTATATGTAAACTGCTTTGAATGGTAGAAATGCAGTATAAAAATAAGGTTAAATAAATGAAAATAAAATAAATTCCATATGCTTTCCAAATGACAGTTGTATAGTGTAGTTACTCACCTGTAACAGGTGTTCTCCAGGAGCAGCAGGAATCAGTCCTCACTTATGGGTGACGTCGGCGCCGACGGAGCCCTCGCGGAGCAATTTTCCCCAGCTTTCAAAGAAAGCCTTTGGGAATTGCAGCGCGCATGCGCGGTCCTCTTCCCGCCCGAGGGTGCCATCTTAGCCAGTCAGATGACATAGCTAAAAAAGACAGCATAAAATTATTTGCAAAAAACATAAGCAGACGATTGCAACTCCAAGGGGAGGAGGGAGGGTAGTGAGGACTGATTCCTGCTGCTCCTGGAGAACACCTGTTACAGGTGAGTAACTACGCTTTCTCCAGGACCAAGCAGGAAGTCAGTCCTCACTTATGGGACTCCCAAGCTCAAGGCTACCGGAGACCCTAAGCACAAAAATGAGCTCCCTCTAGCTCAGCAGCACAGAAGGAAAGAATCTTCGCTGAATAATCACCCACCGGTAGCCCACATCCGGGATGGAGGGTAGGAGTTGCTCAGACCTCAAAGAGATTACGGAGGACTCCCTGTCCGAAAGCACTGTCCCTGCGGGACTCCCTCTCGAGACAGTAATGGACCGCAAAAGTCTGGCTCGAAGACCAAGTAGCGGCCCGGCAGATGTCTGCCAGCGGAACAGAGCGGAGGTAAGCCACTGACGTAGCCTTTGCCCGAACGCAATGAGCCGTGACTCGACTTTCTAAGGAGAGTCCGGCTGCCCCATAAGCCCAAGAGATACAGTCCGCAACCCAGGTGGACAGAGTACGCTTGGAGACCGGGAGCCCCAATTTATTGGGGTCAAAAGACACAAAAAGCTGAGCAGCTTTACGGTGCTCCCGCGTACGGTCAAGGTAGAAGTTCAAAGCCCTTCTACAGTCCAGGGTATGGAGGACCGTTTCAGCTCGGCTGGAGTGTGGTCTGGGAAAGAAGGTTGGAAGTACCACCTCCTGATTGATGTGAAAAGGGGAGACCACTTTTGGAAGAAACTTTGGGTGAGTCCGTAGGACTACCCTATTTTTGTAGAACCGAGTGTAAGGGGGATCAGACACGAGGGCCTGCAATTCACTTACGCGTCTAGCGGAAGTGAGGGCTATCAAGAACAGTGTTTTCCAAGACAGAAAACGGAGAGAACAGGTAGCCATAGGTTCAAAAGGCGGACAGGTGATCCGCTGCAAAACCACATTCAGGTCCCAGTCAGGCGCTGGCGGGCGCAGAGGTGGTTTAAGTAGAAGGAGACCTCGGAGAAACCTCGCTACGAGAGGGTCGCTGGAGAGAGGTCTACCGTCCACCGGTACATGATGTGCCGAAAGAGCACTGAGGTGAACTTTGACGGAGTTGGACTTAAGTCCCAGATTAGAGAGGTGTAGCAAGTACTGCAAGATCACCGACACCGGGCAGGAGAAGGGATCCTGAGACTGTTGGGTACACCAGACGGCAAAGCGACGCCATTTAAGGGCGTAGCATTTGCGGGTAGAAGGCCGTCGCGAAGCCAAGACGACCTCCTCCACCTCTGCCGGCAGGAGAAGGGGAGCAAGGACTACCCTCTCAGCAGCCAGGCCATGAGGTTGAGAGACCTGAGGTTGGGGTGTTGTAGAGACCCCTGATCCTGAGTGAGGAGATCCGGTCGTACCCCCAGAGGGAATGGATCCTCCACCGCTAATTGCAGGAGGAGCGGAAACCACGGCTGTCTGGGCCAGCGAGGGGCCACCAGGATCATGAAGGCTTTGTCTCGGAGAACCTTGAAAAGAGTCCGAGAGACTAGCGGGATGGGAGGGAAAGCGTACAGAAGGCTCCCCGACCATGAAATTAGAAAAGCGTCCGCCGCAACCCGAAGGGGGTGTGGCTGACGAGAGCAGAAGCGAGGAAGCTGCCGGTTGTGAGGACTGGCAAAGAGATCCACCGTGGGGAGGCCCCACTTCAGGAAGAGCTTCTGAACTACCAAGGGATCCAGACGCCACTCGTGCGGCTGGAGGATCCTGCTGAGTTTGTCCGCCAGGCAATTTTCCTGGCCTGGGAGATAAACTGCCTTGAGGAGAATGCCGTGACTGACGGCCCAAGAGCAGAGCTTCTGTGCCTCCCGGCAGAGGAGGAAGGAGCCCGTGCCCCCCTGCTTGTTCACGTAGAACATGGCAACTTGATTGTCCGTCTGGACAAGGACGGACTGGTGGGAAGTCAGGTGGGAGAAGGCCTTGAGAGCCAGGCGGATCGCCCTGAGCTCCAGGAAGTTGATCTGCTGAGCAGACTCCCACGTGGTCCAGAGGCCCTGAGTACGTGCCCCTTGGCAATGTGCTCCCCAGCCCAGGAGGGATGCATCCGTGGTCAGCACTCGGGTCGGCTGAGGTGACTGGAAAGGCATACCGAATATCAGGTTCGGCTGCCGAAGCCACCACCGGAGAGACGAGATCAGCGGCTCGGAGACGCGCACTAGGTCTGCTAGGCCGCCTGTGGCTTGTCGCCACTGCTGGCGGAGACACCATTGGGCAGGCCGCATATTCAGGCGGGCATTGGGGGTCACATGGACGGTGGAAGCCATATGGCCGAGTAGTCTCAGGAAGCGCCTGGCGGAGACCAGGGGCTGGCTGCGAAAGCGGTCGGCTAGGTCCATGAGCCGTCGAGCCCTGTCGAGCGGTAGGTATGCTCGCGCCTGAGGAGTGTGCAGCCTTGCACCGATGAACTCGAGATCCTGTGAGGGGAGCAAAGTGGACTTTGCGAAGTTTATAACAAAGCCCAAGTGCTGCAGAAGAGTCACCGTGCGGCGCGTGGCGTTGGTGACCTCCCGAGCGGACGCTGCTCTGATGAGCCAGTCGTCGAGGTACGGAAAGACATAGAGGCCGTGAAGCCGGAGATGGGCCGCCACCACCGCGAGACATTTCGTGAAGCCTCGCGGTGCGGAGGACAGGCCAAAGGGCAGTACTCTGTACTGGTAATGATTTCCTGCCACCACAAACCTTAGGTATTGGCGGTAGCTTGGGTGGATGAGGATGTGCGTGTAGGCATCCTTTAGATCCAAGGAGCATAGCCAATCTCCCTGCTGGAGGTAGGGCAGAAGGATTCCAAGGGTAAGCATTTTGAACTTCTCCCGCACAAGGAACTTGTTGAGGTTGCGCAAGTCCAGGATGGGTCTGAGGCCCCCTGTTCTCTTTGGTATTAGAAAATACCTGGAATAAAAGCCTTGACCTTTCAGGTGGTGTGGCACCGGTTCCACCGCCTGTTCCTGCAGAAGACCTGCTAACTCCTGAAGGAGTAATTCCCTGTGCAGAGGGGGTCGTGGAGGTTCTCCCGGAAAATAGGAGGGAGGGACCTGGTGGAAGTGGAGAAGATAGCCTTCTCGCACGACATGAAGCACCCAGGCATCTGCGGTGATGCTGGACCACCTGTGGGCGAAGTGAACCAGCCGGCCTCCGGTGCTGGGAGGAACCAGCGGGGGGGGAGAGGCTATGCTTTGTGAGTCAAAAACCCCCACCCTGCTGAGCAGGGGCTGGTGGTGCAGGCTTGGGGGCTTGCTGCCTACGGGACCCGTTACCCCGTCCCTTGGCCTGCTGGCCCTGTTGGGGAGCTGCAGGGGCCTGATAATGGGGGTATTGTTTGTAGGCAGCCGCCTTCCTCGGGTAAAAGGACTTTTTCCCCGAGCCCTTCTTTTTCTGGGAAGGGGCGGAGGTCTTCCTAGAAAGCCTGGTCCTGGTGAGAGTCTCAGTCTCAATTTGCGCAGCCTTTTCCGCCATGGGCTTGCCAAAGAGGTTTTCGCCTCGGCAGGGGACATCGACCAACTTGTCCTGCACCCAGGGCTCAAGGTCTGACGACTGAAGCCAAGCCTGTCGGCGGGCACCGATGCCGGCTGCGGCCACTCGAGCCGATGCTTCAAAGCCATCATAGGCTGCCCGGGACATGAACTTTGAGCATTCCCGAATGCCAGTGGACAAGGCCAGGAACTTCCGCAAGGGTTCCTCGGACAAACCAGCGGAGAATCCGGCTAGCTCTTTAGCCAGATCCCGGAGATACATGCCCATGTATAGCTGGTAAGTCTGGACACGACATGCGAGCATAGAGCCCTGGAAACACTTCTTACCAAGGCCATCCAGGTTACGGGCCTCCCTGCCAGGGGGCACCGAGGAGTGCATCTTCTGGCTCTTAAGACGATGCATGGCCGATTCCACTACCATGGAATGGTGTGGTAGCTGTGCCTTTTGAAAGCCAGGGCTCTTGCGGACTCGATAGATAGAATCGACCCGCTTGCTCAGGACCGGCGAGGAGGCCGGACTCTCCCACATGCGGAAGAGTAGTCGTTCCAGCATAGGAGGAACCGGTACAGTAAAGTGTTCCCTCGCGGGAGAGTCATACTGGAGGGCGTCGAGCTCTTCGGCTCGAGGCTCCTCCTCGGGATCCGCAGGGAAGGCCAAAGCCTTGGCCATATCCCTAACGAAGTCCGAGAACCGGGCATCCTCCGGGGGGGACTGCTTCCGAGGCTCGGACTCCGGTGAGTCCGAGGGGACACACCGAGTCCGGAACGAATCAGGCGACTCTTCCTCTTCAGACTCCCAGACCGACTCCGACAAGGACTCGGTGGGGTCGGCCCGGGCAGGGCGCGGCGCCTGCCGCCCCGACGCCGAGGGAGTCGGCGTCGGCGACCTCGGTCCCGAACGGGAGGCCGAGGGTGACCTCGACCGAGGATCGACTCGAGTTCTCATCGACTCGAGGATCGGCTCGGTCTCTGGGGTCGACTTGGACGTCGACGTCCCGGCGGTCGGGGCAGCGGCGCCAGCGAGGCCAGCGAGCAGTGCCCGCTGCTGGTCCATGAAGGCAGACAGTCTGCTCTCCAAGGCCGTCAACCTGAGTCCGAGCTCAGGTGACCCAGCAGCCCCCGACTCGGGCCCCGACGGCGTCGGGCCCGACGTCGGCTGTCGCGGAGGCGAGTCCAGAAGGACCACAGGACTTACCCGAGCAGGCATCTCCGACTCCAGGCGAGGTCGCTTCGTGAGGTGTTCCTTCTCCAAGGACCCGGGGCGGCTATCGGGGCTATGCGACCTGGCCCTCGCGGAACCAGGAGCGTCCACCGATGCCGCCCTCGCGGGTTTCACCGTCCGACGATGGTCCCTGGAGGGAGAACCCCGGTCGGAGGAACTCCGGCGACGGTCCGAGCTGGAGCCTTTGGACGCGGAGGCCTCCGACGAGGTCCGGGTACGGCTGGGGTCAGCGAAGATTCTATCACGCTGATGCCGCCGACTTCTCAACGCTTTTGAGGACATTTTGCCGCAGGGCCCACAGATCAGTTCCTCATGATCCGGGCCCAGGCAGCGGAGGCAAAAGTCGTGTGTGTCAGTTAGTGACATATTTCGGTCACACTGACCACACCGCTTAAACCCACTGGCAGCCATCGGGGGAAAAAGGGCCCCTGCGAGGTCAAAGGACCGGGCTGCCAGGGAAAAATCGAAAACGAAAGCTGACAAAGTCAGAAAAACCGAAAAAAAGTAAGAGGACTCGTGACCAGCGTCGCGAGTCCGGGCGGGAAAAAGACCGGCGTCGAACCGAAGGAAAAAGAATAAAATAACGAAGAAATATCAACTTTTTCGCGGGGACAAGACGGGGACGTCTGTAGGGCTCCGCGGAAAAAAGAAGACTGGCTAAGATGGCACCCTCGGGCGGGAAGAGGACCGCGCATGCGCGCTGCAATTCCCAAAGGCTTTCTTTGAAAGCTGGGGAAAATTGCTCCGCGAGGGCTCCGTCGGCGCCGACGTCACCCATAAGTGAGGACTGACTTCCTGCTTGGTCCTGGAGAAACATGAGCTTCTCTGTAACTTTCAATATCTGGCATTTGTGTTCCCATATTTGGTCCCAAAAGGAAATTACAGTGGGACAAAAAAAAATCATGTGCAAGAAAGTACCCAGATTAGTTTTGCAGGACCAACAAAACCCTTGGGAGGCTTCTGATATCGTTGCTTCCTTAACTGGAGTCCATAAGGTTTTATGTGCCAAGAAATACATAGACCGTGTGATAGTCGCCAAATTCAATACTCTGTCAAGCTTTCTCCAGAATTGATCCCATTGTTCTGTTCAAGGCTCCCTCCTAAATCCTTTTCCCATACCTTCTCAACACCTGTCGATGATCTCTGTGTTGCAATAGCCTATAGAATTTAGATATTTCCTGCCTGGGTTGCGCTATGCATTTCATTACATTCTCAAGGTCCCAGTCCTCCGTCGGATCCATAATGTTGATCCTAGTGGATTTAACACAGTGACAGCTGCAGCCATTGATAAGAAGATGAGGGGAGATCAAATTCCCTCTCCAATTCGAATTTACCCATGTACAGATACCTAGGAAACATCAATCACTTCCAGCACACTCCCTTTCCCTGCAAATCAGATTCCAAAAAGAGCATCTTTTGATTGGAACCACCATAGCACCCTTGTCTGGCAGGGTTAAAAGCCATTGAGGAATGGCAGTCAAACAGTTTAGTGGCTCCAGCATAATAAACACAATGTCATGCAGGATACTGCAAGTTGCTTCTCCACTAACTGGGTGCACATCCCGACATATTCCTGATGCTGCGCAGCAGCACGAGGGAAACCGTCTTGGAACAGAACTATCCAATGATTCTCATAAGAAAGGGTTTACAATTTTCTACAGGCTTGCAGAATCACCATCTTGTGAATGAAATTAAGACTCTTAGCAATCACCATGCTGAGCTTGGCATTCTCAGTGGACCACGGGCGTAGCCAATGGGCACGCTCCACAGAAAACTTTCCATGGGGCAAGCCCACATTCAGCATAGCTGGGATCCATTGCCTGAGGAATCCCACCAATTCTAGGTCTTAGGCAAGCCAAGAAGCCTGATGTTGCTCCAATGAGGGCGAGTTTCCAGGTCTCAAGTATTTCCTGGCAGGCCCGAACACTGTTTTGCAACGCTCGCAATTGATCCTCCACTGCATATCATCTTCCATACCGGAAATGCACTGCTCCATTGTAGTTATTCTGGTGGAAAATTCTCCTAGTGATTGTGTGACTGCTGAGATCTGACTGGCTATTTTAGCAAAGCGGTCATCAAGAGCAGTGACCATCACCATGGTAAGCTTCAATATCAATGAATCGCTTACCTTCAAGTGATTGGGACAGGCATCCACCATCTTAGCATCGGGCACCTTGATTCCAGCCTTATCTCTCTTGCTAAGTTTCACAGACATGTCACTCCCTCTTTTAGTTAAATATCTGTCAATTTATAAACAAAAGCTCAGGCAGCCCCAACTCAGAATCGGATGGCACTGATGTAAGTGACTGAGGTTGGAATTTCAGGAGGGGGCGCGCAACAGAGCTCAGGCTTCGCACACTTGCCTGGTTCAATACATCATGTGATCTCCTTTTTGGCATGTTTAATTTATGCAAATTTTACCATATCCTGGAATATGCCACAAATGTAAATAGGAATTTTTCTTCCCCTTCCCCCCTCCAACAAAAATTCCTTTTGGCAAATTTGCAATGAATATAACCAACATCTCCTAAATACAAACGCATAAACCCTAAAATTCAACTTCATACTCCTGCTTGCGTCTACCCTAAAATCTTCCAGCACAGAAATGATATCTTTCAATGGTCAACTCCAACCCCTTCCCAAAACCAAATTAAAAAAAAAAGCACGTTCACTCAGTTAAAGCTTAAAGGACCCTGTTTTAAAAGATGCTCATCTGCTCTGTACTTACTTGCATTACCCGCTGTAGCTCATTCTGCTCTGAATTGATGTAGTGAGCAGAGCTCTTGAAAGCTTGTTGCATGTGTCTTATCAAGTTAGTCCAATTACCGACAGCTTGTTTCTGAATCTTTATTTCTATGTATTCAAGTGAATTTACACTTCAATCACCTTACTTGTATGTAAGAAAAACCTTTCACATAGGCATAGTTAGGGAGGGGGCCGTAGCCCCCCTAATGCTGCAAGCACTAATGGTGAGCTGATACCCCTGCCCCTATTGTCAGTATGACTTCCTTACCCTTTGTCCCCCCAAAATAAGAAGGCAAACTACACCGAGGACTTTTCAAAATGGCACCCAGAATGCTCCCCAAGGACAAGGCAGAGCAAAAGCTTTTCACTGTTTTGTTGCTGGCAGCATCCTCCTGCTCCCCTTTTATTTCCAGATCAGTCGGAAAATACCTCACTTTGAGCTTTGATGCTCAGAGCCTTAATTCACAACTATCTTAATCTCTCTCCAGCCATCCATCGTAGAAAGAGTCCTCTGGCTGTGAGGAACAGACCATAGCACTCTCCAGAACCTATTACAAGCGTGCTCTTCAGTCTGAGGTCTGAGATATAGTTTTAATTTGCTCATGACCACTTTTGCTATGGTTTCAACAGACAAAATACTATCATTTACAATGTTCATTTCTTCCTACAAGCTCAGGAAAAAATGCTGCTATGACAAGCTACGGCGTGGATGAGTGGCCCGTGGTTAGGGCAGCAGCCTAGAGCCAGAAAGATCAAATGCCACTGGCCTTCCTTGTGGCCTTGGGGAAGCCACTTAACCCTTCATTACCTCAGGTACAAACTTAGATTGTGAGCTCTCTGGGGACAGGGAATACATACTGTACCTGAATGTAACTCGCCTTGATCTTCTCCTGGAAAGTGTGAGCTAAATACTACTAATAAATAAGCCAACAGCCACAGTACTTAAACAAAGAAAGCCATCCATGGCTCCAAAATCATGAACAGTTCATTAGAAGCTTATCGAAATTGCCTGGTAAGTGCATACTGCTAAATTTCATAGTAGTCTGGGTCTCAATCCAATGCCTGCTTACACTAGACAGACTCAATGGAGGGCTTACGTTTAACCAGGGGTGTGGTAATGTCCCTCCTGACAATACTTCTGTGTTCCATAATTCTGGTTTGCACTAGACATAGGGACCACAAGGGAGAAGTTCTCTTGGTCACCAGTGTAAGTTTTTGTTAAGTATGAATGAATATGAGAGGGGGGGAGTGGTCTAGTGGTTAGGACAAGGTACTTCAGGCCGGAAGGCCAGGGGTTCAAGTCCCACCTGGGGACAGCAATCTCAGGCCAGAGGGACTGGGATTTCTAGTCCTATAGGCACCCCTTGTGGTCTTGGGCAAGCCACTTAACCCTCCACTGCCCACGTTCCCTGTAAGTATTAGCGTATGTGTCTCATATCCCCTCATGTTAAATGTATCCCCCAATTGACCACTTTGACCTGGTGAAAAGCAGGATATAAATACAGCAAAATAAATAAATATGACATCAATGACATAAAAGGTGTTATCTATGCTTTTTTCATACTGTAACAAAACTAATGGCTGCGCTTCTTATGAGATTTCAGCTATGTGAAAAAACCAACAAGAAATGTGCAGACCACAATTATGGAACACAAGAAAGGAATTATATCACTGTGCGTTAACAATTGGAAAGACTGTGGCCACATAGATAGCGGCGTGTTTACTAAGCTGTGATAAGGTTTTGCAGGTAACCCACTGATTTGGACTCTAACATATGTTGGAAGCAATCATGCTTAATGCAGATGCACTTAACGTCACCCATTGGCATTAAGTGCATCTGCATTAACTGCAACATTGATGGAGAATGTGCCCTGTCAATCCCTGTGCTAAGTGTGCTGTGCAGACATACCCATGGTCCACCCCTATCCCACTCATTTTACTCCCCATCGCACTATAAGCAGAATTAACCGCACGCTGTCTGGTTAGCACAGCTTAGTAAACGCCTCACAGTGAATGCACAGTTTAGGTTCTTTAAGCCATTCACCAAATCTGCATTTGCAATGGCTTGCTACTAGAACTGAATATGGAAGCAATCCATCTCAAGTTCGGTAAGCTATCTTAAGGCTTGGTTGTTTTTAGGGCCGGCTCCAGAGTTGGTTCCAAGCTGTTGGTGGCCTAGGTAAAACTTAAGCATTTCCTCCGGCTGTCCGAATCTATTGTTTAGCTCTGAATGTCCTGCTCTTTGCCCTCGCCCCCCAGAAGCTATCGTCCTAGGCGACCACCTAATTTGCCTAATGGTTGGGCCGGCCTTGGTTGTTTTCTCAAGATTTTCCAAGTGCTGCCTCTGGATGCTAAATTAATTGGCTGGATGGCTTTTTATCTAACTGTGGTGGTGCCTGAGGTTTGCTGCTTTGTGCTCTGAGACAGAATAAATTCAAGTGGTAATTTTGGTTCCCAGTAGGCCTGAGGTATTAGAGCATTGGATACATACCAGTGTTCTGTTTTGTTTATGTTTCTTATACTGACACTTTTTGATTGTAGTCTGTACTGTTGCTTATTTGCTCTGTTTTGCCATGAAAAGCAGAAAATCCTATGCTTTTAAATAAATAAATTATAGTAACGCAGCAACACAACAAATGATGGAAAATAAAAGTAATTGACCCATCCATTGTTGAAATTCTTCCTCTTTGGGTAGATGAGCTTTAGTCATGGTGAAATGACTAATCTAGATACATGAACATATCATGCACTAAACAAAACTATGGACTTTTCTTCAAAAGAACATAGGAACTACCACACTGGCTTAGATTAAAGGTCCATCAGGCCCAGAATGTTTTTCCAGCAGTGATCGATCCAGGTCAAAAGTACTTGGTACAATCCCAGATTCTCGAGCCATTCCTTATTACTTCCTCCCAGGAATAAGCAGCAGCTTTGCCAAGTCTACCTGGCTTTCTTTCGGTAACTTCCCAGCTATGTTAACTCTTCTGAGAACAGATTCCACAGTTTAATTGTGCGTTGGATGAAAAAATACTTCCTTTTCGATTAGTTTTAAAAACACTGCCCATTAGTTTTAGAGCATGTGACCCAATCTTAGTCCTGGTTGAAAGGATAAACAGCCCTTCCCTATATACCCATTCCACCATCCCTCAGTGTGTCTTCACAAAGCTGAAGAATCCTAACCTCCTTACCCTCTCTCCACAGGGGAGTTGTTCCTTCTTCCCCTTTATTATTTTTGTTGGCCTCCTCTGCCCCTTTTCCATTTCTAATACTTATTTAACATATTTTTTTATTTTATTGTTCTATAGCACTAATGTTCAATCTTTTGATTTTCATTGTGCTATGGATGTAGGCAGTGCTGTATAATGATGGTAAGTCCCTTCCCTGGAAAGCCTACAATCTAACTGGATACTTGAAGCAACGGAAGATAAAGTGACTTGCCCAGGGTCACTGGGAGTGTTGATGGGGAAAGGGGAATTTGGTTTCTCTGATTTCTAATCCATTGGTCTAGCCACTAGGCCTTCCCAAGATGTTTAGTAATAAGGGCCTTCAGTGAACATTCTGGAGTTTCTTGGCCGTGAGCACGTTTAAGAGACATGCACAGCGTCATCAAGGAATGAAGAAATGAGGTTGGATTTACAGACGTTCTTTGTGTAATCTGAATGGGAATGAATTGGGATACTGCTTCAGTTTGATGGTTGATGGCTTCACAGCCATTACATGCATTAGACTGGGATTCAGAGGACTGTGGAATCCAGTTCATTTTTGTACTTATCAAATCGTTTATGAGATTTTAGTGTTCTGAAGTTGTAAAATAAATGTTTCTGGAAACATGGAGCAGCAAGCCTCTTCCTTTTTCTTTAAATTTACTACTGCAGTTCTTTAAACCAGTGGCCATGCCCTTTAATAAAGACAGTGTGCTTTAGCTCAATGCACTGCACCATCCATCCACTTCATGCAATTTAGTGATGGTGGTGGTGTTGATATTGTGGATTCCTTGAGACACAGATTCAGTCACCGCACTTTTTTCCTGTGTAGCAAAAATCCACTTTCCACACTGGCTGGACTTCATTCTAACATGGCTCCTCATTTACTATCATGGCAATGGACCCATAAATTCCCTTCTGCGGCAGAGTTGTGGCAAACCATCGGCAGGGCCAGCTTCTCATTACTGATCTCTCCTTCTGCCTCTCACCATCTGTGGCTGAAACCTCTTCCTTCTGCCCCTCTGTCCCCTGTGGCTACCCATCTTCACCCCTCATCCCCAAGCCTGATACCACTGCCTTTCTACTCCTACCGCCGCCCCCCCCCCCAAAGACTCTGCTGTCACTTCTCTTCCCCCCACCTAAACCTTCCAACCCTGGCTTCTCCTTTAACCCCAAGACTACTGTTCTCTATCTCCTCCTTCCCCAAGGCCGGTTTAACTATTACTAAGCAGTCACCTAGAATAACAGCCTCTAGGAGGCAACAAGGAAAGCCACAGTAAATCAAAGAATAATCAGTGCATTCTTTTACCTGCAAGGAGGTAGGCAATTTTCATATGCATGCTTTTGTAATTGCCCTTATTATGTATTTATATCAACCAGGGGCGGTTCTTCCATTAGGCCACTTGAGGCAATGACCTCAGGAAGCACTCTGAGGGGGGCGGCACTCCGGCTCTGTTTTAATTTTAGATTTTGCAGCCTCTGGCCTGCCTCTGATTTCCAGCAGGAGAAGTTTGAACTGGATGCGGAAACGGATAGGGAGCCAATGAAGTGAGAAGCGGGGTAATATGGGCATGATGAGGTTGGCGGAAGATTAGCCGTGCAGCAGAGTGTTGAACAGATTGAAGGGGAGAGAGATGATTCAAAGGGAGACCAGCAAGGAGTAGGTTACAGTAGTCAAGGCGGGAGGTGATTAAGGAGTGGATAAGCGTTTTAGTAGTGTGTTCAGAAAGGAATGGGCAGATTTTGTTGATGTTACAGAAAAAGAAATGGCAGGTCTTAGCTATCAGATGGATGTGTGTGGAGAAGGAGAGAGAGGAGTCAAAGACAACCCCAAGGTTGCAAGCTGAGGAAAGAGGAAGGAGTAGAGAGTTATCCACAGAGATTGAGAAAGGAGGAAAAGGAGAGGAGGTTTTAGGGTGAAAGATAAGAAGCTCAGTCTTGGCCATGTTCAATTTCAAGCGGCGGTGAGATATCTAGGCAGCAATGTCAGAAAGGCAGGCAGAGATCTGGGTCTGGATTGCCAGAGAGATTTCAGGCGTAGAGAGGTAGATCTGGGAGTCATCAGCATAAAGATGGTACTGAAAGCCATGTGAAGAGATAAGCACACCAAGAGACTGGGTATAGAGAGAGAAAAGGAGTGGACCCAAGACAGATCCTTGGGGTACACCAACTGAGAGCAGGATAGCAGAAGAGGAGGAGCCACCAAAACTAACACTGAAAGAGCGATGGGAGAGATAGGAGGAGAACCAGGATAGTACAGAGCCCTTAAAACCAAGCAAGGACAGGGTATCAAGGAGAAGGTTGAGGTCAACAGTTTCAAAAGCAGCAGAGAGGTCAAGAAGGATGAGGACAGAGTAAAGGCCCTTGGATTTTGCCAGGAACAAGTCACTGGAGACTTTGGCAAGAGCCGTTTCAGTAGAGTGTAAAGGACGAAAGCCAGATTGTAAAGGATTCAGGAGGGCATGAGAGGAGAGTAAGTCAAGGCTTCGGCGGTGATAATTGAGGGACGCAAAAGCCTGAAAGCCTAGGGGCACCTAATACCCTTCCACTGGCCCTGTCCTGCCCCAACTAAGGAAGAGAATGAGAGTGTGAAGGGAAATGCACAAGGAGGGGAAGAATAGAGAAAGGAAGGATAGAAGAGATGAGAGGAGACCGTCATATGGAGGCTGGTGAGAGGAAATGAAAAGGCAAAGAAAGGCTGCTCAGGTCCATACACCCATATCTCCTCCTCTAAAGCCCTTCCTCCTGGACCTCCACTCTCCACCACCTTCCCCTTCCCTTTTCACAGTAACATAATAAATGGTGGCCCTTCTAGTCTGCCCACTAAGGTGCCTAGGGCTGTACCTGCCACTTCTTCCCCTACAGATCTTTTCTTATTGTACAGGGGCTGTCACAGGTCTGACTGTAGAGGCAACAGCAATGGCAACAATAAATGGTGCAAGTGCAGAGCTGAGACTTGAGTCAGTGTGCGCCACCTATTGGCTTTCGTATGGGAGGCAGGACCTGGGAGCAGAGTATACCCTGACTCATCCCTGCTGCTACTGCCTTCATATCTATGGCCAGGCCTGGGACAGCCCCTGCACAATAAGAGAAGGTCTCTGGGGTAGGGTAGGGCAGCAAGTCTCAAAAGAGGCATGAGGAGATGGAAGGGAGAAGGCTTTGCCATGTAAAGGTCAGTGGTCAGCAGAATACTGGCAGTTACATTGCTAGTTAAGGTCCTACCAACTGACTGTCTTTCTTAATTAAAGCTGTCCAGACTGGCCAAACCCTAGCAGCTGGCACCGAGACGTATGCTAAGAAGAGAAAAAGAGAAGGAAGAAAGGCGGGAAATGAGAGAATGAAAAGGAAAAGTAAAAAAGAAGGCAAAAGCAACTAACTGGAAAAAAAATGAAAAAAAAACTATTAAAAAATGAGCAGAAAAAAATATTCAGACATATAGAGGGTAATTTTATAACAGGTCACTTAGGCTGGGAGGCCATTTATTTGCCTCACATGTGTAGTGGCATGGGATGGGCTAACGGGGCCTGGCCCCACCAATATTTTACACAACACAGCATCAGCCATTACAGAATATGGGGATGGGGCTGGAGATTGGTTTTGTTTGGCCCTCAAACCAATAAGATGCTCCCCTGCCCCCCCCCCCCCCCACCAAATGCCTACACCCAGGTTTTGTGCATGTACAAAAACATACTTGCATGTTGGGGGGTAATTTTATGAGGTATTTTATGCAAGTATACTGAGATATCAGCATAAAAAAATCATTTATAAAATTATCAAACAACGAGTTAAGGATGAAAAACAGTTAAAACGGATGTATAACTCTATCTTTAAAACTCTGCTGCAGAAAGTCTCTCTCTTCCTCTGGGGCTTTGGGTTTTGCTCTAGTTCTTATGAGTCAGAGCCAACTGGCTTTGATATGTTGGAATGTGATTTCTATTCATGAACGCCAAAGACGACTTACTCTGGATTGTTGCAACCAACCCTTGTTACAGAGGGATTTATGCTAAAACGGGACCACTGTTACTTAGCCATCGGGCGGAAAAAAGACTGAAGCAACCAGCATTCCTGACACTACATTACCTTTTTCTCCCTTTTTCTTTCTCGTTCGGTCCAGGTGGTCTTTGAGCATGATTCGCACCTGTCTTTCACTCTGCAGATCTCGGATGAAAGAATGTTTCAGCAGAGTTTCCGTAGGAGGGCGGTGGGTGTAATTCTTAATGAGGCAGCTTTCAACAAAATTAAGGAACTTTTTCGACCTGCAAAAGGATGTAAAGAGATGAATGCAAGGGGGGTGAGAAGGCTCAGTGTGAATAACCACAAAGTATTTTGCTGAAGAATTGTAAATGCCATGTTACTCCACTTGGATATGTGAAAATAAGAGTCAACAAACAAGTTGTAGGTGAGGCCTTTTTACTGGACTATCACCACCTGATGAAGAAAGGATCACTCTCAAAAGCTTGTCAAAGAAACATTTAGTCCCTAATCCAGGTTATCAATGTCCCTGCTTAATATGCATTACCAAGTTTAAATTACAATGTAAACCACTTTGACTAAAATGATAAAGCTGTTAAATAAATAAACTTGTTTGTTGACCCCTATTTCCACCTGCTTGCTGAAAAAACACATAAGAAAAATGGCATCAGTATTTACCATTTTTTGGATTTCAGCTTGGGGGGTGGGTTTCGTGGAATGAGAAAAAGAGCCCTCATTGGATGCATGTCACACAAGGCTGAAAAACACAAACAAGGGCCATGTAATGCAAGAAGAGAACAAGAGCTATCCAATAACACTGCATATTATATACTCGATCGACCAATTATCCACCTATTGCTATGAAGGAGAAATGCCAACCAGCAACAAAAAGGAGAGAAAAGCTCCTCTATCTTAAAGAAATTTATAGGCTAACGGGCCAGCTCGGTACTGAATCATCATCGGTCCAGAGGAGTATCTTCTGAATGGCTGAATGGATTGCATGATACTGAGGATATCAGAATCACGAAAGACACCAAGGACTTCAGGTAAATGACACCAAGGACATTCCCGTTTACTGAACACTTTGGCAGTATCACATAGAATAATGCAAAACACTCCCTCCACTCAGGCACCAGACAATGATTAAGGAACAATATCACATAAGCACAAAGAATCACCCCAAGTTCTAAATAAGTTACACTTGTAAATAAAGTAAGAATCGTGCTGTTAAAGATTGTTTATGATCTCCCCCTATGTACATCCCTTCCCAGAGTATGATGTTACAATGTATACAAGTTTCAGAGTTGAATGTAAACCGTTACAATTAAAGCAACTTGATTTAAGGAAAAGGTGGTATATAAATGCTGTTAAATAAATAAAGATACAGTAGACTCTGGATGTCTGATAATTCTTTTCATCTCGTTTTAATTTTTTTACTTTCAGTTGACGAATACTGACATGAAACTGAACAATAGAAAAGCGCATATCCGCCATACGCTTTTCAAAATCATCATCACCTGAGGAGTCTTTCAATGTTAACTCCATCTGTTCAATGGATTTCTTCAAATCCTCTTCCTGTCGAGATGCCATTTTTGATAATCAAAAGCATGAGATCAATACTACATTTACTGAGAATATCCAACCAACAATCCATAAACTCCACATCCTGTAAAAACAACTTTGGCTCTTTAGTGACCCGCAACCCTCGCGGTATCATCCTAGACCTCACACACTGAGCCATGGTATCCCCACGTAGTTCTACATGAACCAGACATCATCACAGATTTAAAAGTGCAGGCCAGGAACCTAAATCTTCAGTGCATTCAAGATCATCTAATAACGCAGACTGCTTAAGAGGTTTGGCCATCCTTTCATCAGTGTAGCTGAACAGGTCTCCTCGGGAGACATCATTCACAAGGTAAGCGGCACAATTAATCAACCAACCAATTATCCATCTACTGCTATGAAGGAGAAAAGACCAATCAGCAACAAAAAAAGAGAGAAAAGCTTCTCCAACTTAAAGAGCAGAAACCTTTCATCCAAATCCTTCAAGACCTCAAATCAAGATTATCTGGCAATCAAGCCCCAAAGAAATTTATAGGTTATTGGGCCAGCTCGGTATTAAATCATCATCGGTCCAGTGAAGGATCTTTTGATTGGCTGAATAGATTGCATGATATCGAGGCACATTGTAAACAAACGGCACATGGGCGTGAGAGCTGCAAAATCTGCATGAGATGCTGACCTGTTGCAACAATGGGACTATTTTAATGGGACTGTAAGAGTAAGGACTGTATGTTCAGTGGCTAAACTGTATTCTCCAACACCAAATAATTTACAGGTCAAAGGGTCAATGATGCAATTTTCAATATGGCACCACTGCTAGTTGAAGTCAAACCAGCTCTCTCCTTCTAAAGGACCTTTGGCAGGGATGGGTGAGTGGGGTCTGGGGATATTTGAGTGCCAGGATTAGTAGAACCATACCATCAATAATATTTAAAGGTGGGGTACATGTGACGAGGATCCAGAAATCATCTTGCTATGTATTAACTAGGGATGTGCTGCCATTTGGAACAAAATATGAAATGGCAAAGACATTTCCAACTTTGCTTTGCTTTATTTCCAAAACAAAACTTACAGTGAGATACAGTGGCATGTTTCCCCTTTCTTCCTTTCGCAGGCTGAAGCATGTTTACGTGGGGGACTCAATTGAAATAACCAAGTTAAAAGTTGTGTCTCCATCGGGTAGCAGGCAACTTGTCTGTGGATGTCTGGGTGAATGCGCATAGTGTGAGTAGTGACTGATGGTGCATGTGAGGGTGTGTGAACTAGTGGTACTGTGTATATATTTATCTCCATCGGCAAGGTTTATCTGTTTATCTGTGAGGATGTGAGGGTGGGATGTCAAATGATTGGGGATGCATGTGTGTGTGTTGGAAGCTGTGTATATATCTGTGCATCTGTCTGTTGGGGGAAATGTGTGTGTGTGGGCTGGGGGTGTTTGTGTTCATATGTGTCTTCGGGGTCTTGAGTGTGTGTATATGGTGGTGTGTGTCATGGGGGATATCATGGAGCTGTGTGTGTAGGCGTGGGAGTAGTGTTGTCTTAGTCATGTGTGTATGTGTGTCTGTGGCGCTGGGGTGTGAGGGTGCACATGTAGGCTGGCATTCCCTAGCATTTTCCCCATCCTTCTCATCATCTTGAACTATTCCCCCTCTCTAGCATTTGCCATGCTCCCTTCCTTTGTTCCCCACCACACTGACCTGTCTCCTTTTCCCGATACCCCTTTCTACTCTCTTCACTCCTCCTCATTCTTCTTGCTTTCTCTACCTTCCCTGCCCCACCTTGGCATTTCCCATTTCCCTTTCTCCCCTCCACTCTTCCCTCTCCCTGCATTTCCTTCCCTTCCACCATGTTTCTCCTCCTTACTCTGCCCAAAGTTCTCTTTTTTCTCTCTCACCCCACACCTTTCCTTATGCTCCTCCCAACACCCTCTTCTTCCTTTGAGCTCCATCCCCTCAAGCAATCGTTTAGGCTCCAACCCCTTTCTTCTATCCCTTCTATGATCCTCAAGCAATCTTCACTGGTGGAAGATGAGGACTCCCACTGGCTCTTTAAATTGGGCCGCTGCCACCGCTCTGCTTTCTGGGCAATCCCCTCAGCTCTTTCAATTGGGCTGCTGCCTCTCGCCCACTTCCTGATGGCTCTTTAAATTGGATCGCTGCCATTCTTCCAGTTTCTGTTTCATTGGCAGGAGGTGAGGTCTCTCACCATCTCTTCAAATTGGACCTAGGCTGCTGCCGCTACTCTGGTTTTTGTTTCGCCAGTAGGAGGTAGGGACTCCAGCTAACTCTTTAAATTGGGCTGCTGCCATCTACCTTTCACTGGCTCTTTAAATTGGGCTTCTGCTGCCACTCTGCTTTCTGCTCCTCTAACT
The DNA here is from genome assembly GCA_033557465.1 of Ichthyophis bannanicus. Classification (NCBI taxonomy): domain Eukaryota; kingdom Metazoa; phylum Chordata; class Amphibia; order Gymnophiona; family Ichthyophiidae; genus Ichthyophis; species Ichthyophis bannanicus. Next base: position 28,467,908 of record CM066036.1, on the reverse strand, counting down.
GAAGCCCTAGGCATCTGTTTGTTGGTGTATGCGCAAACAAATAAATTAGTATGGACAGACAAACAAACGGATGGACCCTCCCCAATCAGGCTCTATCACTCAAGCAAAATGTATCTAAAAGCAAACAAAATGTCTTTCATTTTTCATTTTGTTACATTTGATTTTGGCCACCAGAATCTTCTCCTTTTGAAGGCATACGTCCGTCTGGTGCAAGGTTTTTGGGATGCCAGTAGGATCTCCTCGACTTCCCCAAGAGATTGAAAGGAGCCAGGGCTACCCTTTCAGCAGCCACGCTGTCAACGTAAGCGACCCCAGGTTGGGGTGCAAGAGGGAGCCCTCCTCCTAGGACAAGAGGTCTGGTTCCTGACCCAGTGGAACTGGGAGTGCCACCGAAAAGTAGAGCAGCAGAGGGAACCAGGGTTGCTGGGGCCATCTGGGGGCGATCAGAATCACTGATGCCTGCTTGCTCTGAACCTTGAAGAGGGTCTTGACTACTAGGGGAGTTGGTGGGAAGGCATAGAGAAGGCCCTCTGACCATGGGATCAGGAAGGCATCCGAAGCCACTCTCCCCGGGTACGGTTGGTGTGAGCAGAAGTGTGGCAGCTAGGTGTTGTCCGGGAAGGCGAACAGGTCCATCACGGTCCTGCCCCAGAGGCGGAAGAGTCTTTGCACGACCCTGGGGTTCAGATGCCATTTATGCGGGTGTCGTGACCTGGAAGATATACTGCCTGCAGGAGCATTCCATGGCACACTGCGAAGGAGAGAAGAGCCACCACCTCCTGGCAGAGGGAGTGCGAGCCCGTGCCCCTCTGCTTGTTTACATAAAATATTGCAACCTGGTTTTCCATCTGGATCAGTGTAGGGTGGTTGCACAGGAGGTGGCAGAACGCTCGCAGGGCCAGGAAGATGGCCCTGAGTTCCAGGACGTTAATCTGTAAGAGTGACTCCTCTTGAGACCAGCTTTCCTTGAGTGCGGAGGTCTCCACAGTGTGCCCCCCAATCTAGGAGGGAGGCATCTGTGGTCAGGACCCTCTGTGCAGCAGGTGCCTGGAATGCATCCCTGCTTGTACTTGGCGTAGGGACTGCCATCAGTTGAGGGAGTCCACCAACTGGCGGGTGACCCTGACTCTGTCCTGCAAACTTCCCGTGGCCTGAGTCCACTGACAGCAGAGGCACCACTGGGCAACCCGCATATGCAAGCGGGCTAAAGGTGTGACGTGGACAGTTGAGGCCATATGGCCCAGTAGGCGGAAGAGAAGGCGAGCCGGTACCTACCGGTGACTCTGCACCTCTCCTGCCAGTTGTATGAGGCAATGTGCCCTCTCCTTGGAAGGAAGGCCTTGACCTGTAATATGTCCAACTGGGCACTTATGGACTCCGGGTTTTGGGGTAGTTGATGACGAACCCCAGGTGCTGCAGGAGGAGGATTGTTCGCTCTGCGGCCTAGATGGCCTCTGGAGCCATGCTGCCTCTGATAAGTCAATCATCCAAATAAGAGAAGACAAAGGCCTCTTGCAGATGCACGCAGGTGGCCATGACAGCCAGGCACTGCTGCCACCGGTTAGGCCTCACTTGGAGTAACGTGTTCAGTTGGAACCGCTATCTCACTAGGATATAAAAAGATCTGAAGCGGTTCAGAAGAAGGCACCAAAATGGAATAGGTCTGTACCAGAAGACATATGAGAGGAAGCTTGATGACCTAAATATATATATTACAGAGACGAGAAGGGACAAGGGAAATACGATACAGGCATTTAAATACCAGTAAAATATTAAAGAAGAAATGAATATTTTCAAAAGAAGGGAAGATTAATGAACCAGAATGAAGCTGCAAGAACATAAAGATAAAACCAACATCAGTAAATATATTTTCATGAAAAGAGTGGTGGATACTTGGAATGTCCTTCAGCTGGAGATGGAGACAACAGTGATGGAATTTAAAACTGATGGGGATAAACACAAAGGGTCCCTAAATGGCAAGAGGAAGTGCAGAGCATTTCCACCCAAAGCAAAATTTAAATGACTTTCACACTTCAAAAAAAGCCGGAGGGGTGGGGTGGGGGTGTGATGTGCATGGAGCAGCAGTTACAACCCTAAACAAAAGGATGGACAGGGATAACCTTCACTGAGCTCCAGCTGCAACCCTAAACAAAGGCACCAAAGAGGGTAACTTTCCAAAAATGGCAATTACAACCCTAAACAAAGGCAGGCGTGGAGGAGTGGCCTAGTGGTTGGGGCAAGGTACTTCAGGCCAGAAGGTCGGGGGTTCAAATCCCACTAGAGCCTCTGGTGGGGGGAGTGGTTTATTTCTAAGATGGCGTTCGAGAGGATCTGAGCTTATGCCGAAACGTAAGGGAAAGCCTAAAGCTCCCCCCGCGGAGTCGCCGGCTGTTGCTGTGGGTCCGATGGACAAATTTGTCAAGCTCAGTGTGGATCAGATCGGGGAGATCAGAGCGGGCTTGATTTCACCGCTGGAGGAAAGTGCAGCGTCTTCCGCCCACGATTTGTCTCTCTCCCCAGATGGTCGCTCACCTCCTGTGGCTCCTGGATCTTCGGGGATCTCCCTAGCACGTGGTTTCCTTCCCCCTCCGGTGTTGGAAGCGGGTAAGGACCAGACGCGGGGCACGCTGAGTAGAAACTCTGGAGTGCAATTGTCGGCTGCTGAGACGGCTGCTTGTGTGCCCGGAGCTACGACTTCTATCGAGGTGAGCACGGAAGTTGGTCTGATGAATGCTGTTGTTTCAGCGCATGAAAGTTCCACTCCGACTGGGCCTCCATTTTCCTTTTCGTTGGTTCGACCGACTGTTGTAACTTTGGACAATATTTGGGAAGCGATTAGCCAGCTTTCACAAGCTGTATTTCAACAACTGACTTCCTCGTCTTCCTCTGTCTCCAAACTTGAGGGGGATATGCTGCTGTTATCTACTGACTTTGTGGAGTTTAAGAACAGTGCTGTTGTTTCCAATCAGAAGCTTTCCCAAGTTTCTGATTTAACGTCTTCCCTAATGAAGGATAATCAAATATTGAAAATGAAGTTGGAGACTCTGGAAAATGCTACGAGGGCTTCTAATCTCAGGCTATTAAATTTTCCTGTGGTTCCAGATGTAGCACCATTAGAATTATTCAAGAAATATCTTCTTGAAACTTTGGCGGTCCCTACAGAATTAATTCCTCCTGTGCAGAGAGTTTTCTACTTACCTTCGGGTAAAAGAGAGGGCCAGATTGTGCAAGGATCTGTGGACTTTGATTTTCTTAATGTCTCTGCTATGCTCAGTACGTCTGGGGATGGTGAGATAAGAACTTCCACACTATTGGTATCTCTTGCCCTTTCGTCAGATAGGGATTGGCTCCTTAAGTTGTCTTATAAGAAGAGAGCAAATTTGTTTATAGGGAAAAAGATTTCTGTTTTCCCGGATATTTCCAAGGAAACCCAGAAACGTCGTAAAGCTTTTCTCTTGTTAAAACCTGGTGTTGTTCAGTTGGGGGCCTCTTTCATGCTCAGATTTCCATGCAAATGTATTGTTTTTTTTCAAGTCTCAGAAATATGTCTTTTTCCAGCCTGGAGATTTGTCGTCATTCATTAGCTCGCATATCACTACGACTGTGCCTTCTTAAGGTTACCATCTGTAGATAAGTACTGATCCTAATCTCTCGTAGCCATCTTAATCCTTAGATTTATTCTTGTTAATCTGTGGGTTTTTCCTGCCTTCAGTTGTTTTGTTACCACTTCCCCGTTGTTGGGGACTAAAGATGTCTCTTGTTTGTTATTTAGTTAAAGAGAGTGCTTCTTTTGTATTTTCACAAGTATTCATCTTTGCTGTAAACATTGTTGATTGATGTTTAAATTGTAAAATTGCATAAATAGAAAAAAAAAAAAAAAAAAACCAAATCCCACTAGAGGACAGCAACCTTGGGCTGGAAGGACTGGGGTTTCTAGTCCCACAAGTGCTCCTTGTGGTCTTGGGAAAGCCACTTAACCCTCCATAGCCCATGTTCCCTGTAAAGCACAGTTACTTACCTGTAACAGGTGATCTCTGGGAACAGCAGGAATAAGTCTTCACATATGGGTACGTCGGTACCGATGGAGCCTGCGCGGGAACACTCCCCAGCTTCCCAAAAAGGAAAGCTTTTGGGAGCATCCCACAGCGCCTGCGCGCTGCCTTCCCGCCTTTCCTAACCGCCTCTCCCCAGTTCTAGTTTTAAAGCTGAGACAAAGAGAGAGAGAGGAAAGGAAAGATAGATAGAGGGATACAACTCCTAGGGGAGGTGGGTGGTTGTGAAGACTTATTCCTGCTGTTCCCAGAGATCATCTGTTACAGGTAAGTAACTGTGCTATCTCCAGGAACAAGCAGGAATGAGTCTTCACATATGGGGACTCCCTAGCTAGAGATGCCTGGGAGATCCCCAAGGTTATGAGACCCTGAGAAGGGCTCTACCTCCTCCTATGGATCTCAGGCATCCATCCAGGGAAGGAGGGCAGGAGTTGATTAAGAATGGAACAGGTGTTTGAGAACAGCCTGACCAAACAAGGCATCCCGGCGGGAGTCCTTGTCCAAACAGTAATGGGCTGTGAAGGTATGAACCAAGGCCCAGGTGGCCACTCAACAGATCTGGTCGATGGACACAGAATTTAGATGAGCCATAGAGGTGGCCATGGCCCTCACATTATGAGCTGTGACATGGCCCTCCAGAGAAAAGTTCTTACTCTGGTAGGCAAAAGAAATACACTGAGCAATCCAATTGGACAGTGTCCTCTTAGAGACTGGAAGTCCCAAATGAGAGGGATCAAAAGCAACAAAGAGTTGAGAAGACTTTCTATGTTGCTGTGTCCTTTGTAAGTAAAAGGCAAGAGCTCTCTTACAATCCAGGGTATGAAGATTCCTCTCTGCACTTGATGCATGATGACCTGGAAAAAAGACAGGTAAATACACCTCTTGATTAAGATGAAAAGGTGAGACCACTTTAGGCATAAAGTGTGGATTGGTCCTAAGGACTACCTTATCATGATGGAACCTTGTATAAGGTGGATTAGCCACTAAGGCCTGCAGTTCACTGATGCGGCGAGCTGAGGTGACTGCAATGAGGAAAATAACCTTCCAGGAAAGAAATTTCAAGGAGGTGGTGGCTAAGGGTTTCAAAGGTGGCTTCATAAGCTGACCAAGAACCAGATTTAAGTCCCATGCCACCGGAGGAGGCCTAATGGGAGGCTTAGTTAAAGTTAGGCCTCTCATGAATCTTGCAATAAGAGGATGAGAGGAGATAGGCTGTCCATTGATAGGCTTAAGGGATGCTGCAATAGCACTCAAATGGACCCTTACTGAATTCGTCTTAAGGCCTGCATTGGAGAGATGCAGGAGATATTCCAATAGAGAATTCAAAGGTAGTGCTAGAGGGTCAAGACCCTTCTCAGTACACCAAATGGAAAACCATTTCCATTTAAAAGCATAGGAACCTCTAGTAGAAGGTTTTCTGGAAGCATGGAGGATATCCTTCACTTGTTGAGAAAGATTCCAACCTTGAAGGTCTAGGCCTTCAGCAACCAAGCTCTGAGGTGAAGGGACTTGGGGCTTGGGTGCCACAAAGTCCCCTTCTCCTGGGACAGAAGGTCTGGAGCAGCTCCCAAGTCTAGGGAGGGAGCAAGAGAGAGATGCTGAAGTAGAGGGTACCACACTTGGCGTGGCCAGCGTGGAGCTATGAGGATCATGGATCCTTGATCCCTCTGGAGCTTGAACAGAGTCTTGGGAATCAAGGGAATGGGTGGAAAGGCATACAGGAAGTCTTGACCCCAGTGAAGGAGGAAGGCATCCTTGGCCTGAACTCCCTGACACGGAATTCTGGAACAGAACCGGGGAAGTTTGGCATTCCACGGACTTGCAAAGAGGTCTATGTCCGGGGTTCCCCACTCTTGAAAGATTCTGAGTACCTGGTCCATGTGCAGGGACCATTCGTGTGGAAGCAGAACTCGACTGAGTCTGTCTGCCCAAGAGTTTTGGATTCCTGGAAGGTATACGGCCAGGAGATGGATTTGATGCTCTCTGGCGAAGGCCCACAATCTTAAAGCTTCGTTGCAAAGCGACAGAGAGCCAGTTCCTCCTTGCTTGTTTATGTAAAACATGGCTACCTGATTGTCCGTATGAATGAGGACTGTCTTGTAGCTGAGCAGGGTATGGAAGACCTTGAGAGCTAGAAAAACTGCTCGGAGCTCCAAGTGGTTGATATGTAGAGAAGTCTCCTGTGGAGACCAAGTGCCCTGAGTGGAGTGGTCTTGCAGATGACGTCCCCAACCTGTTTGGGAGGCATCTGTTGTGAGGGTTGCCTGGGGCAACAACTGTTGGAAGGGGGACCCCAGCAACAGATTTTGGGTGGACTTCCACCACTGGAGAGACCAAAAGAGGCACCTGGAGGTTGCTATTTTGTCTGACAGAGCCCCTGATGCTTGAGTCCACTGGGTGGACAAAGTCCATTGAGCTGCTCTCATGTGAAGGCGAGCATAGGGGACCACATGCACTGTGGATGCCATGTGGCCTAGCAGTTGTAGCATCTCCCGGGCAGTTAAATGGCTCTTTGACTGAATCTGGGAGGCTAACTGCACTAGGCATAGGCAACGGGCCTGAGGAAGATAGGCCCTTGCAGTGGTAGTATCTAGCCAGGCCCCTATGAACTCTAGGGACTGAGAAGGGGTGAGTTGGGACTTTGGGAGGTTTACCACAAGTCCCAGATACTGCAGAATGCGCTTTGTGCAGTCCAGGGAAGTCTGGGCCTCTGACTGAGATGGAGCTCGGATGAGCCAGTCGTCCAGGTATGGGAATACAAATATTCCCAGAGTGCATAGAAATGCAGCTACTACTGCCATGCATTTGGTGAACACTCTTGGAGCAGAGGCCAGACCGAAAGGAAGCACCCTGTATTGGTAATGCTTTCCTTGAAAAAGAAAACGGAGGAATCTTCTGTGAGAAGGATGGATGAGGACGTCTGTGTACGCATCCTTGAGATCTAGAGAACAAAGCCAATCCTGACTCTGAAGGGTATGGAAGGAGAGTGCCCAGAGAAAGCATCTTGAATTTCTCCTTGCATAGAAATTTGTTCAATTCTCTGAGATCTAATATGGGTCTGTAGCCCCCTGTTTTCTTTGGGATCAGAAAGTAGGGGGAGTAAAACCCTGACCCTTGTTGAAGAAGAGGTACTTCTTCTATTGCCCCTTGGGCAAGAAGGGTAGCCACCTCCTGACCTAGAAGGTCGAGGAGAGATGTTGGAGAATTGAAATGTCTCACCATGGTGTGAGGAGGAAGGTTTGAGAAATGAAGTTTGTAGCCCTCCCTTATGATGGAGAGGGTCCACTGCTCTGCTGTAATTTGCTCCCATCTGGGAGAAAAATGAGCTAACCTTCCTGGAATGGTGAGAGGCTCTGGCTGTTTCAGAACCAGAAAGGCTAAGTTCTCTAGCATCAAGTCAAAAGCCCTGAGGAGGCTGGGTCTGCTGAGTTGCAGCAGCCCCTGTAGGCTTAGGCCTGGCCTGTTTAGGTTGCTGACGCTTAGCAGCAAAACAATCTGTAGATGATTGTTGGCCAGAAGCAGGATGGAATCTGCCTTTTTTGAAAAAAAGACTTCTTGAAAGGTTTTTTCTTGGCAGGAATGGAGGTTGACTTTGAAAGTCTATCCAAAGCAGAATTTTCTGCATCCATTTGCGTGGCTTTTATTTGCCAATCTTTGCCAAACAGGTTTTCTCCTGTACAGGGAAGATTTCCCAAGCCATCCTGGACCCAAGATTCTAGATCAGAAGCCTGGAGCCAGCAATTCTGCGAGCAGCTATGGCAATGGCCGAAGCTCTGCTGGCACCCTCAAAGGAGTCAAAGGCTGCACGATTGGAAAACTTTGAAATATCTTGAGTATGCTTAAGCCAAATAAGAAATTCTTCCCTTTTATCCTCTGGAAGAAAAGGGAGGAAAGTGTGCAGCTTATCTGCAACTTCTTTCAGAAACATACCCATATAGAGACTATAGGAGTTGATTCTGGCAATGAGCATACTGGCTTGGAAGATTTTCCTACCAAAAGCATCCAAGGTCCTGCATTCTCTTCCTGGAGGAGCAGACGAGTGTCTTTTTGCACTCTTTATCTTTTTCATAGCTGACTCCACCACAATAGAATGGTGAGGAAGCTGTGTTTTATGAAAACCAGGACAAGGAGGGACACGGTACATAGTGTCCAATCTACGAGAATGAGGAGAGATAGTGAGAGGAGTCTCCCATAAGTCAATCATGTGATCATAAAGAATCTCATGAATTGGCAAGGTGACTGCCTCCTTAGGAGCCTTAGAATAACCTAAAATATCCAATTTTTTAGCTCTAGGCTCTAATTCAGAGGTTACTGAAATAGAGAGTCCTTTAGCCACTTCTCTTATGAAGTCTTGAAAGGACAAGTCTTCTGGAGGAAACATTCTTCTTTTTGGAAAAGAAGGCTCTTCAGGAAGGGCTATGGATACTTCAGCAGATGCCTCCGATGCATCAGAATCTTCGGAGGAATCGAAGTATCGACTGTCAGGGTGTTCTTCCAAAGCTCGATACGCGTACCGAGCGGTATCGACATCGGGCGTCATCGGTACTGGTTCGGTACCGATGGGCATCCCTGGACAGGGAACCGCTGCAGTCGGCATCCTGGTCGATGTCGATGCAGTCGGTACCAGTACCGACACTGGTGCCGGTACCGGAGCCGATACCGACAACGGAGTTTGTTGTGGTATCAGCGGCGGCGCAGCTTGAATGAAGGCCGTGATAGCCTGCTGCATGGATAGGACATTCTGATCCATCGATGCCATGAATGCCTGGAATTCGGTACCGGAAGGTTGCGCCGGTACCCCAGAGCATTCTAACAGGTGATCGGTCGAGGCCGTGCCATCGATGTCAACCTGTAACCCCATAGGTGGAGCTTTGGAAGCCAGAGCTTCCCGCCGGGGTTGTTTTGCCGGTGCAGGATCCTCGAGGGCAATCCCGGAGGCATCTCGATGCTTGGAAGGAGATCTACCCTTCGAGGACCGGCTGGACTTATGTTTGGTTACCTGAGATCCATGGGAGGAAGAAGCAGCCCTGGAAGACGTCGATGCCACTGAAGCTGCATCAGAGGGAAACAGCACATGGAGCTTGGCTGCTCGGTTCTGTTACCCTCGTTTAGACATCAAGGAGCAGGACGAACAATCCAAAATGGAGTGGTCAGGACCCAAACATTTAAGACACCATTCATGGGTGTCGGGAACAGAAATAGTACCGCTGCACTTAGTGCATTTTTTAAACCCGGAGGCTGGTTTTTCCATGAGGAAAATTCTTTGTGAGGCCTAAGGCCCAAAAGAGGAAAAACACACTAAGTGAGGGAAAAATATGTTCTTTTTTTTTTTTATAAGAAAAGAAAGAAAGACCGGCGGTACCGGTCCGACGTCGGGGAAGGCAGACGCACGACCAAAGAAATAAAATAAAACAAAGAACTTCTTCAGCGGTGACAGGAACACGACCTGCTGGCTCCGTGGCAAAGAAGAACTGGGGAGAGGCGGTTAGGAAAGGCGGGAAGGCAGCGCGCAGGCGCTGTGGGATGCTCCCAAAAGCTTTCCTTTTTGGGAAGCTGGGGAGCGTTCTCGCGCAGGCTCCGTCGGTACCGACGTACCCATATGTGAAGACTCATTCCTGCTTGTTCCTGGAGATAATAGTTATCTCCAAGTTATAATGCCCTGTTCAATGTAATTTCAGTTTGTTCAATGTAAACCGCACTGATGCAGAATAGCGCGGTATATAAGAGAATGTAAATAAATCTTGCTCAGTCAGATGACATAGCTAAAAGACGGCAAAGATAAAAGATGGTAAAGGAGCAACTCCAAGGGGAGGAGGGAGGGTTGTGAGGACTGATTCCTGTTTTTCCCAGAGAACACCTGTTACAGGTGAGTAACTACACTTTCTCCGGGAACAAGCAGGAAGTCAGTCCTCACATATGGGACTCCCCAGCAACAGGCTACCGAAAGCCCATAACAAAACAAGGCTCCCTCATGGGGAGCCACAAGCAACACCAATTGAGTCTGTGCCCACAGACCACAGTAGGGCCCCTGTGTCTGATGAAACCAGCACTCTGGTAGCCTGAACGCAGAAGGGTTGGAGGGTAGGAATTGCCTAAACCCCGAATAGGTTACGAAGCACAGCCTGGCCGAAGGCACTGTCCCATCAGGACTCTCTTTCCAGGCAGTAATGGGCTGCGAAGGTATGGACTGAAGACCAGGTGGCGGCCTGGCAGATGTCCGCCATCGGGACAGGACACAAGTTTGCCACTGAAGCCGCCATGGTTCTAACACGGTTCGTCATGACACGGCCTTCCAGAGGGAGCTTCACCTGCTCATAAGTGAGGGTGATACAGTCTGCCACCCATGTGGACAGCGTACGCTTGGTCACCGCCTGCCCCAGCCAACTGGGGTCGTAGGAGATGAAAAGCTGAGGAGCTTTGCCGTGGCCCTGAGTGTGTTGGATATAGAAGGACAAAGCTCTCTTACAGTCCAAGGTGTGTAGGACCATTTCCGTCTGACTGTGAAGGCAAGCGTCTGGGGTGATGTGGATCATGGAGGTCATGTGCCCGAGGAGGCGCAGGAGAAGCCAGATGGGCACAGAAGGACGGTACTGTACATCCCGGGCTAGAGACCTGAGACGATTGGCTCTGTCCCTGGGCAAGAAAGCCTTCAACTGGAGAGTGTCAATCTTTGCCCCAGTGAACTCTAGACCCTGTGTCAGGAGAAGGTGAGCCTTGGAGTAGTTTATGAGAAAGCCCAAGTATTGCAGAACCTGGATGGTGAATGCAGTGGCCTGCTGTACCTCTGAGGCTGTGCCTCCCTTTATGAGCTGGTCATCCAGGTAGGGAAAGATAAAGACCCCCTGGAGCCAGAGGAAGGTGGCCACGACTGCCAAGCATTTTGTGAAGACTCTTGGAGCAGAGGCTAGGCCGAAGGGGAGCACCCTGTATTGAAAATGCCTGTCCCCCACTATGAACCACAGGGTACTGCCTGTGGTTGGGGTGGATGAGGGTGTGGGTATAAGCATCCTTGAGGTCTAAGGAGCATAGCCAGTCTCACTGCTGGAGGTATGGTAGCAATGTTCCAAGGGAGAGCATCTTGAATTTCTCCCTCACCAGGAATTTGTTGAGGTTGAGGCTGGGCCTTGGCACGAGGAAGTATCTGGAGTAGAACCCCTTGCCCTTGAGGTGGTGGGGCACCGGTTCCACTGCTTTGTCCTTGAGAAGACCTGCCAATGCCTTCAGAAGAAGGTCCCGGTGGAGGGGAGATCTGAGGGGCTCTCCCGGGAAATAAGGGGGAGGTGTCTGAGTCAGGTGGAGGAAGTAACCCTCCATGACTACCCTTAGTGCCCAGGAATTGGTTGTGATGGTCACCCATCTCTGGGCATAGAGGGCCAGACATTCCTCTGTAGGCTGCTGATCTCCTTGGGGTAGAGAGGCTATGCTCAAGGAGTCAAAAACTCCCCCCTCGCTGGGCCGGAGCCGGTGACTGGGATTTTGGAGTCTTCTGCTTACTTGGGCCATGCCCATGTTCCTTGGCCTGCTGACCCTGTTGGGGAGCTGGGGAGGCCTGATAAGGTGGGTAGTTTCTATAAGCAGCATCCTTCCTCGGGTAGAAAGGCTTTTTACCTGAACCCTTCCATTGGGGAAAGGCAGTGGTCTTTTTAGACAGCTTGGTCCTCGTCATGAACTCGGTCTCCAGCTCAGCAGCATTGTCGATCATGGGTTTGCCAAAGAGGTTCTCTCCTTGGCAGGGGACATCAACCAATTTGTCCTGAATCCACTGCTCGAGGTCAGATGACTGTAGCCAAGCTTGGCGGTGTGCACCGATGCCAGTCACTGCTACTAGAGCCTCCAACTTGAACCCATCATAGGCCACCCAAGACATGAATTCGTAGCATTCACGGACTGCTTTGGCCATGTTCTTATTTATTTATTTACATTCTCTTATATACCGCGCTATTCTGCATCAGTGTGGTTTACATTGAACAAACTGAAATTACATTGAACAGGGCATTATAACTTGGAGATAACTATTTTACAGGGAACATGGGCTATGGAGGGTTAAGTGGCTTGCCCAAGACCACAAGGAGCACCTGTGGGACTAGAAACCCCTGTTCTTCCGGCCCAAGGTTGCTGTCCTCTAGTGGGATTTGAACCCCCGACCTTCCGGCCTGAAGTACCTTGTCCCAACCACTAGGCCACTCCTCCACTTGTTGAACCACTGCAAAGGTTCCTCATTCCTCGGAGAGACCAGTCGAGAACCCGACGAGTTCCTTTGACAGGTCTCAGGTACATGGCCCATGTACAACTGGTAGGCCTGGATGCGGCCGATGAGCATTGAGCCCTGGTAGCACTTTCTGCCGAGGGCATCCAGGGTGCAGGCTTCCCTGCCAGGGGGCACTGAGGAGTGCGTCTTCTGGCTTTTCAGCCAATGCATGGCCGACTCCACCACCATGGAGTTATGTGGCAGCTGTGACTTTTGGAAGCCCGGGCTCCGGCGGACTCGATACATCGAGTCGAGCCACTTGCTCACCACCAGCACTGAAGCCGGTGTCTCCCACATTCGCAGCATCAGCTGTTCCAGGATGGGAGAGATGGGCACCATGAGCGATTCCCATGGAGGGGCCTCATATTGGAGGATTTCCAACTCATCCGCCCTAGGGTCCTCCTCCAACTCGGTTGGGAATGCTAAGGCCTTAGATATGTCCTTGACAAAATCAAGTAAACCCATGTCCTCGGGCGGGGACTGCCGTCAAGGCTCCGAGATGGGAAAGTCAGATGGGAATTTGCAGTGGCGGTGGGTATCGGGGTACTCCTCATCCTCCAACTCCCACTTGGAATAGTCCATTGAGGACTCGTAGGAGGGCTGCTCCGCGGGCCTCGTGCCCCCCGATGGCCTGTGGCCGGTGCCCGGCAAACTTGCCAGGGATGACCGCAGTCCCGTCGAGCGGGACTCGGATCATGACCTTGGCCGAGGATCAACTTGAGGCCTAAGGAATTTGATGATCGGCTCGACCTCTGGGGACATCTTAGATGTCAAGGGTTCGGTGGTCAGGGCAGATGAACCGGTTGTGCCGGACAACAATGCCCACTGTTAGTCCATGAAGGCAGACAAACTGTGCTTCAGGGCCGCCATTCTGAACTCCAAACCAAAAGGCTCCGCAGCCTTCGGCGTGGGCACCGAGGGACTCGGGCCTGACACTGGATCCTGCAAAGGGGAATCCTCAACGAGGATGGTGTCTGGAGACTGAAGCCAGTCCGTGGTCAAATTCTTCTGGGGGACCTTCTCAGGCTCCTCCTCCTACGACGCTTTGGACAAAAATCTCGGACTGCAGGACTGGGCCCAGGGAGCACCCGGCTGGTTGGAACCATCCAAGGATGCTGCCTTCAAGGGTTTCTACTTCTTCCTGGGTTCCCTCGAGGGAGACCCCCTTTCTGAGGACCCACGATGAGGCTCGGATTTGGAAGGCTCTGCCCAAGATGTCGGGGCCTCAGATGAGGCCCTGGCCTTCGAAGGCACTGGGGACTTGGGGAAAATCTTATCGTGCTGCTGCTGTTGGCTCTTGAGGGCCTTACTGGAATCTTCTTGCAGATACTGCAGGCCGCCGGGTCGTGCTCTGGCCAGAGGTAGCGGAGTCATCAGTCGTGTGTGTTGGTCAAAGACATAATTTTGAAGCACTGATCACACTTCTTAAAGCCACTGGTAGCCATGGGGGGAAAAATTACCCCTGCGAGGTCAAAGACTCTCTGAGCTGCCAGTGGAAGAAAAAGACACGATGACGCTAGGAAAAGAAAAAGAATGAAAAGTACAAAAATAGGCCAAACTCGATGCCGTTGCGACGAGGTCAGTAGGCGATACCGGAGGAGAGTATGGAATGGAGAGAAAATTAAACTTTTTCCGGGAACAAGCCAGACAAACAGCTGAAGGGCTCTGTGGAAAAAGGGAGACTGAGCAAGACGGCACCCTTGGGCTGGAAGGGGACCATGCATGCGTGGTGCTATCTCCCAAAGGCTTTCTTTGAAAACTGGTAGGATTCTTCCGCGAGGGCTCCGTCGGTGCCGATGTCACCCATATGTGAGGACTGACTTCCTGCTTATTCCTGGAGAAAGTGACGATCAACATCAAAAGGAATGTCAGTGGCCAAAGCAGAATTTGAACTCTGGGTTTCCTGGTTCTTAGTCCACTGCTCTAACCACTAGGTCATGTCCTTGCCTGTTTCCTGCATTTTTGGAGGGAGGGTGAAGGGTAGGGGATAGGGTAGAGCTCTGTATAAGTCACTTTTCTTTCTTATAAGCAAAATTTCTTCGTACAGATTATATAGACTGAGCGTATATGTAATTTATACTGAGCTAAACCCATCCAGATGGTGTAATTGCTTCAGAATAAAAAAAAATATTAAAACGTGAATGTAGCTTCAAACATATGAAATTCAAAAGTGGCGGGCAGGAGGGGGGGTTATATTCAAAGCATCTTAGCCAGTTGGCAGACCTGCTAACAGATTAAAATGTGACGACCCCAATATCCAGCGGCACTCTCCGGATAATACTGTTAAATATTGCCACAGACTGCCCAAAAAAACTCCAGGCTAAAACCAGGACGGACTGGGGGTGGTCCTGGCTGCTATCCTAAAGCTAAAACAGGTCTATGGCTGTCCTAACTTTAACTGGTTATTGCTATCTGGTTAACAGCTGAATATTACTACGTACTGCCCAGACAGCGATGGCACTGACCGGTGAAATCAGATATTCAGCATCGGACACTGGATCCAGTGATGATTATCATTTCTTTTTAAAGCAACGCCAGCGAGGCGCTTTCAAAGTGTCTAGCTATTGCTGCTGAATATTGATGACAGAAAATTCATAAGGTTTATGATTTGTATTGTGATGAAAGACTTGCCCAAAAGATTTCTTTTTAATGCAGGTATATGTCACCTTGCAATGGCTATGTGAAAGGGGTGGAAGAGGGGCCTGCAAAGCTCTGCAAGTTTCTAAGCTTGGATAAAAGAAAAGTCTAAAGCCTATCATCTTCCAGAAACATCTTCTAAGCAGTGATCCTGGGGAAGTCAAAGGAGACACTGTTTGTCAGAGCATGTCTTGCTTCCAAGGGGAACACCAGTGACAGTGCGATTCCGGTCTTCCTTTTCATGGGAAAGTAGGATAAAGCACCCTGATCCAGCAGCAAGAATAGCTCTGGTAACTCCTAACTCCTTCGTGCAATCAATGAAGGGGCAACTATCAGTCCCCCATCCCCAATACCAAGCTATGTGACATCATCTACAAAGACTAGTGCGCAAAAGTGCACTTTATAAACATGGTATCAGAGCTGAAGTGGAAAATGTTAGTATAGGCTTCCCTTTGCAACTGAGCAGGATGAGGAACGGGAAGCAGTATCCCGGTATCCCAGGAGACATTACACTTGCATGATTAGCCACTGAAGTGTCTGTCCTTGAAACTCAGTCAGGCTTAGTAAACCACATAGCTATAATAAAGCAATTACTTACGAGGTGCTCCCTCGGCCATCTCTATCGCTGTGATACCTAAAGACCACAGGTCACTCTGCAAAGACAGAAAGCAAGGATTACATACTATACAGGACATAGTGTGATAGCTGTGTTAGTCAACTTTAATAGTAGGTAAATAAAAAGAGAATCATAAAAGGAAAATAAGGGGATACCCTTTTATTGGACTAATGGAATGTATTTTTTGACTAGCTTTCAGAGGTTAAAACCTGACCCCAAGAAGGTTTTAACCTTTGAAAGCTAGTCAAAAAATGTATTAAGTTAGTCCAATAAAAAGATATCATCTTATTTTCCTTATTTTGTTTCTCTTTTTATTATACTATGCTGGGGCCCAAGCTGTGCTTTTGCTTATGCCCATTCAATTCCCGACTGAGATTTATGCAGTTGTTTTATAAAATCAGAGTTAAAGTGCTTCTTTACTCCATCCAAAATAAATCAGAAAAATATTCAGCATGAAATTCCACCATGGGAAAATGCCGTGCCTTATAGTGAAGAAACTAAAAGCCATGTACCAATATGGAAATTTGTGAAACAGGACAGCACTCCATGAAATATATAATTAAAGGCACAACAGGGGTAATTTTATAACAGGACACCTATGTGAAAAGTCCAAAAAGGTACCTATATTATAAACCTAACATAGGCAACTGGGTGCCTTTGTCAAAAAGACTTCACGAACCACCCCCAACAGTGCAGAAATGCCCGTGCACAAATTTACATCTGCTCTGAAAAAGGTGTAAATTTGTACTGCATGCTATGGGGGTCATTCCGTGCCACGTTTAGCGGAGATGGGCATCTGGTTTGGACGTCCATCCCCGCTAAATATCAGGGGCCGAGTCTCAACACAGAACTCCCCGTACGTAAAAAAGAGTTGTGTGGGGAGTTCTGCATGGGAGCAGGAGGGGGCAAGCCGGAGGTGGGACCCTGGCCCGGACGTACAGGGCCAATTTGGTCATGGCCCTGTACGTCTGGGGGATGAAGCCTGAATGGGGAACTTATTCCACCTCAGGGCTGGAATAAGTTCCCCTGACGATCGCGGCAGAAACAGTGAGGACCTCGCAGGAAGTGAGCAGGGGCAGGGGTTCTGTGCGCAGCAAGAGCCGGCCGGCAGTCGGGACTCCTGCATGATGTCCCGGTGCCAAGGCAACGGGACGCCATAGCACCGGGCTCCATGCAGGAGCCGCGGCTGGATTGTGCGGGGAGCGGGCTGGACATCTGGACCCTCAGAATTGGGGCATGTCCTGCCCATCCAGGCCCATTACACCTGATTCTGATCCTGCAGAGAATAGCCCCCGCAGTATAAGAATCGGGTGCAGGACCGGCCTGTCCAGACTTTGGATGTCTCGACAGGCCGGATGTGCCCCGATGGGAATCGGCCTCTATGTGTGTGTGTGCCTATGCCCGTGGGAATGCTTATGCATGTCTGTGCAACTTTCTAATAGCTCTTTCCACATGTAAAACATGCTTTACGTGTGGAAATACCCAGCATGGTCAACTAGTATGATCACTGCCAACTTTCAAAGGAGTTTTATCACAGGTACACGGAATGAAAGAGAACTTTTGAAAACAGAAGCTTTTACAGGCTTCACAACAGCTGGTCTGGTATCAGACATAGCAGTTTAGTGTGGACAGAAGCATCTGAAGCCCGACGGAGCAGTGATTTTCTAATTTCCCCTTCAGCACTGCTTCAGTGTGTAGAACGAGCAGCCCTGGGTCACATTCTACAGGGCACGCACTCAGTGTTTTGACACTCTCTGGCTTCACTCTGAGCATCTATTCATTGCTGCCACTGCTCATAGGAGCCAGGCATTCCAAAGACAGATTTCCAGCAATGCCGGCAACTGACAGGACAAGGAAAAAGACTGGCAGGAAAACAAAAATGAATGGAGGGGGAGGAGCGTCCAGAGTGAATAAGAAAAAAAGAAGAAAGGAGATAGCGTAGAGAAGAATAAAGATAAAAGGAGAGAGAGAGAGAGAGCAGAGAGACAATAAATGGAACGTTGAGAAGATAAAGGAGGGAGAGAGAGAGCAGAGAGAACGTTGAGAAGATAAAGGAGGGAGAGATCAGAACAGTGAAAAGTAAAAAAATGGAAGGAAAAGAAAATGGAGAAGAATGAATGGTAAAAAGGATGAAGACAAAAGAGGAAGTTTAAAGCAATGACTTAAAAATGGAACAATTGTTGGAAGCTGCCAGTTGTGTGCGTGACCTCCTTAGTCCCTTAAGGATGAAAGCTTTTCAACAGTGTTTCAGCCAAGAAAGCGAGAACCTCTCAATATTCAGGCCCTCCTCACTCTCTCGATCTCCTAACAAGGACAGAGTTTTCATGCTGAGAGCGTGCTTTGCTTTTAATAGTACAGTACTTCCTGCATGAGTGGGGAACTGATGAATGCTGGGGAAAGTGTTACTTTATAATAGGAGCTCTGGATGTTGTTCTCTGAAGTTCATTTGAAAATCAGTCAGATACCGATTGGCCTCCTGGATGTGGATTTTTTTCCCTGGCCTTTGCTGCCTTTATCGCAGGAGTGTGCAGCAAGGCAGAGAAGAGAACATGAGTTTTCAGCTGTCTAATAATGGTTTGTGGCATCAGAAACACTTATAGGTGTGACCTGGGCAAAAAAATCCCTGAGATAACCCCTGCAGTGCTCAGAAACCTTTAACAAGTTCCAGCAAACCTTTCCCTCAGTCTATCTCCTCAAACTGCTAAACTCATATTCAGGAGTACAATAGGACCTTTGTTAAATACGGATTTTAGTCGCAAACACTAATATTGTGAAATAAAACTGTTCTCATATTCAAACTTCATTCACCTAAACTCATGCAAAACAATTTAGGAGGTTTTTGTTAGATAAACTGATAACAATTCTGGACTGTATGAGCGTCTCTAACTATGGAGACTGTACTCCTGTATTTTTTTATAATCCACCTAGAATTTTAATGGTATAGGCAGATTATAAATGGCCGTATTAAGTTCAGTTCAATTAAATTGCTTTTACACAGTGATTTTCAGTACGGAAAATGCTTTCATTTTTTAATGCATCACAGAACTTTCAGTGATGTAATTAGCCAAGCCCTGGTCAGAGGAGCACCATTCACCTGTCTAAAACACTCACTCTGTAATCATAGGTCGAGTCTGGATTCTCATCACAGGCTATGACCTCTGGCGCCATCCAGTAAGGTGTTCCAATGAAAGTGTTCCTTCGTCCAATGGTTCTGTCCAACTGAGCACTCACACCAAAGTCAACTGAAGAAACAGACAAGCAGAAAGGAGTCATTCACATATCTTTCATCCCAATTTTTGTCACAAAACATCCTTCCCCTTCCCTGGTGGGCATTTCCGGGAGGCAAAAGAATCCTTGCCAGCTTGGGAGCTAGTACGAATTGCCCGGAATTTACCGTTCAGTGATGCTGACTGGCCTGTAGGGGTCACCTCAGTAGTGGCAGCTGTCTCTTCTCTGGAATTATGTGTACCCCCGCCCAGGGCCGGATTTACCTTGAGTGAGGCCCTACGCCAACAAAAATTGTGGGCCCCCAGCAGGGGAGGCCCAAGGGGGGTGTGGGCCTCATTTGCATAAGGGGCCTCATTTGCATAAATATTTGCATAATGTTACCATATACTAACTTTTAGTAAACGTGCCTCTTAATGCAATGTGTGCCTTCGAGTCAGTCCTGACTCCTGGCGCCTCGGAAGAAAGGCCTGGCAATCTACTTCCGGTGACACTGCCAAGAAAACCCAGGAGCTTCTGGGTCGCCAGGAGTCAGGACTGACTCGGAGGCACACATTGCATTGCCTCTTAATGAGTGTATGGATAAAGAAAGACTAAAAGATTTCTACATTACTATAATCCAGTGCCAACTGCCAGACACATTAGGAACTACTACAAACACTGCCCATTTAGAACCCATAGCAAACCCGCCGTATCCTAACAGCACTACCAGGACTCACAAAGCACCATACTCTACCAATCAAAAGGCAACACTGCAAATATTAAACCAATACATTTCAGAGAACAACAATACATGACCTACTGGGGAAAGAGAACAAGTGGCAATGTCAAATAGGAATTATATAAACAGAACACCTCAGCTCAGTTACACATGCAGAACATAGACCATCACCAAACAAGTAATCACATTTTAGAAACAGGAAGACAATAATTAAACTGGGAATCCCAAAAGCCAAACTTGGAATGTACAACACTGTAGAAATAAAACTATACATTAATTTGCTCTTGTACTAAACAAAGCGCAGACGTTAATGATGCACATTTACCAGAGCTGACATATTCCAATTAATAAATTCAAAATAAAGAGATATTTTTCTACCTTTTGTGCATTTTTTTCAGCTGCAATTGCTCCAGCCACTTTCTTCTGGTTTCTTCGTGTCTTCTGCTAACTCTCCATCGTCTGCTGTCCATTTGTCCTTTCTTCACTCTTCTAGTTTTTTTCCATTCTCTCTCTACATCTGCTTTAACATACTAATCTTTCTCCTTTTGCTATTTCCTCATTCCTATTTCATCCACTCAAATTTTACCCCTCCATCCTCAATCCCCACTTACTCTCCCAATACCCGGCCAATTGTAGATTTTTTATCCCTCCCACACAAAATATTTTTCCCTTCTCCATTTTACTCTTCCAGCCCATCCCATTCTAATCCTCCCCCAACATCAGCTCCCTTCTAGTTCCAGCCTCACCCAGCATCCATTCCCTTCTAGTCCCTGCATCAGCCCATTTCCAGTCCTAGCCACCCATCAGCCCATTTCCAGTCCTAGCAACCCCCCAACCCAATACCAGTCCTAGCCCCCCATCAACCCACTTACAGTCCTAACCCCCATCACCCCATTTTCAGTTTAAGCCCCCCCTATAACCCATTACCAGTCCTAACCCCCCATCAGCCCACTTCCAGTCCTAACCCCATCAACCCATTTCCAGTCAGCCCCCCATAGCCCATTGCCAGTCCTACCCCCCCCTCAGCCCACAGCCCATTACCAGTCCTAATCCCATCAGCCAACCTCCAGTCTTAACCCCCCCAGCCCATTTCCAGTCCTAGCCCCCCCATAGCCCATTACCAGACAGCCCACATCAGCCCACAGAAGATTACCATTCTTAACCACCCCAATGCCCATTACAAGTTCTATCCCACCCCACAGCCCATTATCAGTCCTAACCCCATCAGCCCACCTCCAGTCATAACCCCCCCCGCCCCGTTCCAGTCAGAGCCCCCCCATCGCCCATTACCAGACAGCCCCCATCTGCCCACATCCCATTACCAGTCTAAACCCCCCCATAGCCCATTACCAGTTCTAACCCCCCCCAACAGCCCATTACCAGTCCTAACCCCATCAGCCCACCTCCAGTCTTAACCCCCCAGCCCATTTCCAGTCCTAGTCCCCCATAGCCCATTACCAGACAGCCCCCATCAGCCCACAGCCCATTACCAGTCTTAACCCCCCAAAGCCCATTACCAGTTCTAACGCCGGCAACAGCCCACAGCCCATTACCAGTCCTAACCTCATCAGCCCACCTCCAGCCTTAATCCCCCAACCCATTTCCAGTCCCAGCCCCAGCCCCCCCAATAGCCCATTACCAGTCCTACCCCCTCCCCCTGCCTAAAGTAAAATTTAATTTAAAAAAAAACCTGCTGGCTGCCGCCGCGGGGCCCCCTCTGCTGCCGCGGCAGCATGGACTGACCCGCGGGGGCCCCCTCTGCAAGCTCGATCCCTCCCTCCGTGCCGCCCTCCGTGCAGGCGGGGAGAGGCACAAAGGCAGACTGTCTCCTTCGCGTCTCTGTTAAGCCCGCAGGGGCTGATGGGAAATTTCCCGTCAGCCCCTGCGGGCTTAACAGAGACGCGAGGGAGACAGTCTCCCTTCGCGCCTCTCACAGCCTGCACGGAGGGAGGCACGGAGGGAGGGATCGAGCTTGCAGAGGGGGCCCCCGCGGGTCAGTCCATGCTGCCGCGGCAGCAGAGGGGGCCCCGCGGCGGCAGCCAGCAGGTTTTTTTTTTATTTTATTTTTTAAAAAAAGCCTAACTTGTTCCATTTTTGTGGGCCCTTTGCAGCTGTGGGCCCTACGCCATGCCGTACATGGCGTATAGGTAAATCCGGCCCTGCCCCCGCCCCCCTGCAGTGTACTCAAACCTGTCATGGGACTGATGTGGGGATCAGGGTAATGAATTGTTATGTCCCTTCTTTCTCCCAACCCCCCACTTCTGATAAGTGTCCCAAATTTGCATAAAAAATTCTGCTACCCTTACGGTACAAAAATACTGTTTTTACAATACCACCAACTCTGGGAGGAAGAAAACCAGCAACTACATTCCAGCCAGTGCTGGACACGGGTATGGGCAAAGTGGGTAGCTGAGTGGGGCCAGAAACAAAAAGGGCCTGAAAATTAACATGAAAAAAAATCAAGCAGCGTTCACTGACATAGAAACAAAAAGCTTACGAGCAGAGGCAGAAGAGTTAACTGGTTAACTTCCTGCTGTGCTTCACTAGCTGCCTTCCAGCTCTACTTCCTGATTGCCAATAGCCAATCGGTTGACCCTGCTTATTACAGTCTTGCTGCACCCATACGGCAGGGAGGGGTTGAGTTGAAGTGAAGTTGCTCTCTTTCAACTGTCTTTTACTGTAGGGGTTGGCAAAGACTTTTGACGGAGGGATATAGCAGTAGCCCTGCATGGATATGGAGCTGATGAAGGTCCAGGGGAATGTGGGCCCTCCTCAGAATTCCGGCCAGGGACTGGACAGCAGAGGGCTTGGGGTAGTCCCCAGCCTATGGAGGTAACACCACATTCTGTCAAAGGATGTCTTTACCAATAGAAGTGCCATGCTCTCACCACCACAGGATAGACCCATCTCATGAATACAAGCTTGACATATGTCTCCTGCAAGCCCTAATTTTCTCACCTCTGTTCTAGTTCCTGCTCCAGCCTGAGTCCTCCCCCTGTGTGTGCATGTGTGGGGGAGTGGGAGGGGGGAGGGAAGGTTAGAGAGGAGCTTGCTGTCCTTCACCTGCCCAGTGTTCAAGCTATCTTTCAGTTTCTTCCTATTCTGATGTCCAGAGCAACCAATCAGCTGAATTCCCCATCTCTTGCACCCTTCTATCTTCCCTAAAGAACTGGACGCTATAGAGCTTGCTAACCAAATCTGATTTGAATTTGGAGTTTAGATTTATTACTCACCTTTTCCAAATCTATATTCAAGATGAGTTACTTTTTCATGTGTAAGGGTTACACCGCCTGCCCAAACTGGCTTACAATCTAGTAGCACCTCACTCAATTCCTACCTCTTGCTACTGTTGCCAGTGCCTCCCGCTTAAAGCTTTGGGAAGGGGGTGGGGATGTAGTAGAACTTGCTACTTGAATTTAATATGACTGCCCCCTGCCACAAGGTACAAGGGGAATAAACAGCATGATGGTGTGTCTGGTCTCTGAGCCTGCTGTTCCTCCACAACAGGTAAAATTGATTAAAATGATAACTATTTTATCTATTTCTCATTATAATTATTCTCTGATACTAAAAGCCAGCCCAGAAGTATTTGTATGGCACTTGTTCCAGTCCCTTAGCTTTTGTCTCTAGGACTATTTTCTTCCATGGTGTTCTATACATTTCAAATATTACACTAACATGGCTGCCATATTAGTCAATTTTAATATGTAGAAATAAAGGTCATCTCCAAGGTAAAGGCAAGTACTCTGTACTGGACTGATGTAATATACTTGTGACTAGGTTTTGAGGGTTATATTCTCTTCATTAGGTAATTGCAAAATGAAAGGTTAAGCACATCGGAATATGCAAGAGATCAGCTATGCAAATAGGAGGCTAGATAACAACACCGTAAAATAGAGATCTTCATGCGGCTTTGAAGAGATTACAGGCAACCTACCCAACTTCACTTCTGCATTTTCTGTCAACAGCACATTCTGTCCTTTGATATCTCTGTGGATCACGTGGTGAGAATGAAGATGTGCCAGTCCCTGCAAGAAGACCACTCAATCAACTGGCATCCAGTTCTCAGAACTATAGAGCTTTGCAAGCTGACATCAAAAATCTGATTTGGTTGTTCAGCAAAGAGCAATACAGGGCAGGAGTGATTCCTGCTCCTTGTGCACCCATGGATAGAATAAGAGGTGAGGAGTGGGCAGGAGGATTGAGGACATGAGGAGAAACCTGGAGAGGGACTTTTCTTAGAGATCTGAAATGTGGGTTAACTTGGTGGGAGTAGGGGGGGGGGGAACAGGAAGGGCTGCTGGAAGAAATAAAATGAAATGGGAAATGTCAATGGCACTCCCTAGTTCACTTAAAAAAGAGCATATCCCTACAATTATGCATATGCTGAATCATTCTGAGTGGGTCAGCAGTAATTCAACATACTACTATCTTGCTGCCCTATTCGCCTGAGAAGTTGGAATAATTTCTCTTTCAGGGATGCTGAAACTGTTTTTTGATCCATGCATAATGAAGACTTGCAACACCCATGCCTACAGGCCTATATTAGCAGCAACATTATAACACACAATTTAAAAGTGCCTATGACTGAAAGGCTATAGACCGGAAACTGCGCTTTGTTTCATCTTTAGGACTCACCCTGAGGACCTCCCTGCAGATATATGCTATCCAGTCTTCTTTTAAGCAGTTACTTTTGGACTTCTTTACCAAATCTGTAACTGAACCTGCTCCACAATACTCCATAACCAGCTGAAGGACGAGAAGCAAAGTAAAAATGACTTTAATGTCGCAATGATACAGCAAATTTAATGGTACTAAATCATTCCCAGAGTCCATACCATCTACATTTCTTTTTAATGTTAACTTTTTATTCTGCACATTACTTATTCCAGTCAAGCTGAACTGTCTTGAAAACATCCAGTAGTATTATTAACAAATAACAATTTTGTGATCTTGACAGGAAAAGTCAAAACTGGTTCATGCAGTACTTAGTTGTTAACTATGATATTCAGCAATGCCAAGAAGGATATTAGGTCTACAATTAAATGATCATAATAGCAGCAGTTATTTTAAAGAAAGAGAAGACATTTCCTCATTATACATAGTCACAATTCAACAGAAGTAATGTTTTAGAATGCCAACAGGAAAATCACACATATTTTATCAATAACATCTGGCAGGGAAGGCGTTTCACTCAGAGAAGGACTAGGTAAAACAGATCACGTTGAACTTCTTTTTTTTCTTTCATCCTGTTCCTCCTTGGAAGCTTCCTCCTGTTTCTTTGGGCTTTCAGCCCAAAAGAAACCTGCCTCTGCTGACCTTAGGATACCATTACCTTCATTCATGGCTATCTGAGGTTGTTCTTCAATTGTTTATTTTATTTTATTCAACAGGTTTTATATACCGCTTTATCATTTCAATCAAAGCGGTTTACATTGAAACTTAAACACTAATGTACATTAAACAGGGACATTGATAACTTGGATTTTTTTCTGAGGTAATGGAGGGTTAAGTGACTTGCCCAAGGCCACAAGGAGTGCTAGTGGGAACTGAACCCTAGTCACTGGGGCTACTCCTCCACTTGTTAACCCTTTCCCCTTGCTGTCTAGTCCAGTCATTACAATGGTAGTCTTTGACCACAGGACCTAGACTATGGTTCCTCCCAAAATCCAATGCACATGTATCCTGAGACTGGATGGTAGGTGCTGGTGGGGTGTGGTGGAGGAGATGCCCATCCCTGGGAGTTGTAAGCATTGCTTCAACAGCACACTCAGGCCTGGCCTGCTTGATGAAACTCTGGCCTTAGAAATTGGACCACTGGGTGGAAAACCTCTCCCTACAGTATCAACTCAGAATCACACAGTAAGTCATAAATTGCTAGCACTATGAAGATCTTGAATAGTAGACAGAAGAAAGCATGTCCGTTTAGACATCCATCCCTGCTATTCATCCACCGTTCCCATCCCTGCCAAGCCTCCCTGTACAAACAAGGAGTTTGTACAGGAAAGTTAGATGGGGGCAGGAAAGGGGAGGTGCAGAGGCAGAGTTAGGGAGGGCAGTGGGCGGTCTGCGGCCCTGGAAGTACAGGGCCATTTTTGATGTTGGTCCTGTACGGCTGGGGCCAGCAGAGTAGACAGGGAACTTATTCCACCTCTGGAACGGGGGGGGGGCAGCAGGCCCGGGGGAGCGTCAAAGGGTGGTTGGGCCGCAGGAGATTCCTTGCAGCCCAATCCTGGCCTTGGAAAGCCAGATCGGGGGTGGGACTGTGGGGAATGAATGAAGTTGTCAGAGGCTGGGGATCGCAGCTCCGGTGCCATGGCAACCAGACACCATAGTGCCAAGGCTCCATTTAAGAGCCTTAACTGAGTTGGCCGGGTAGGTGCCTGTATGTGCAGGCCAATTGAAATCGGGTTCAGGCCTGCACGTACAGGCTTAGATGGGATTCTGATACTGTGGGGGCTAGACATGCCCTGCGGGATCAGAATCCTGTCTACCTCTGTGCATCTGGTTCCGACTGGATGTACAGAGGCCGGGACATGCAGATTGGAATAGGCCTCTAGGAGACTAGGGGGTCTGTTTACTGAAGTGCACTAGCAATTATGCACAGCTGCAGTAAAGCATAGTTACTCACCTGTAACAGGTGATCTCCGGGAACAGCAGGAATTTAGTTTTCACATATGGGTATCGTCGGTATCGACGGAGCCTGTGTGGGAACGCTCCCCAGCGTCCAATTAGAAAGCTTTTGGGAGCATCCCACAGTGCCTGCGTGCTGCCTTCCCGCCTTTCCCAACTGCCTCTCTCCAGTTGAGTTTTAAAGCTGAGACAAAGAGAGAGAGAGAGAGGGAAAGAAAAGAAAAGACAGATACAACTCCTAGGGGAGGTGGGTGTGTTGTGAAGACTAAATTCCAGCTGTTCCCAGAGATCACCTGTTACAGGTGAGTAACTATGCTATCTCCAGGAACAAGCAGGAATGTAGTCTTCACATATGGGGACTCCCTAGCTACAGATGCCAGGGAGAGACCCCAGAAGTTGTGTGCCCCTGTGAAAGGGCTTCACTTCCCCCCAAGGATCTCTGGCATCCTATCGGGAAAGGTGGGTAGGAGTTGATTAAGTATGGAACAGGTATTGTAGAACAGCCTGACCAAACAAGGCATCCCGGCGGGAGTCCTTGTCTAAGCAGTAATGGGCTGTGAAGGTATGAACCGAGGCCCAAGTAGCTGCTCGACAGATATCGTCAATAGACACAGAGTGTAGATGAGCCATTGAGGCTGCCATGGCTCTCACATTGTGAGCTGTGACATGGCCTTCCAGAGAAAGGTTCTTACTCTGATACGCAAAAGAAATACACTGTGCAATCCAGTTGGACAATGTTCTCTTGGAGACTGGAAGTCCCAAATGAGAAGGATCGAAAGCAACAAAGAGTTGGGAGGACTTTCTATGTTGCTGCGTCCTCTGTAAGTAAAAGGCAAGTGCTCTTTTACAGTCCAAAATATGAAGATTCCTTTCTGCATTTGAAGCATGAGGCCTTGGAAAAAATACAGGCAGGTAAACCGACTGGTTTAAATGAAAAGGTGAGACCACCTTTGGTATAAAGTGTGGATGAGTCCTAAGGACTACCTTATCATGATGGAACCTCGTGTAAGCAGGATCAGCAACTAATGCTTGCAATTCACTGATGCAACATCCTGATGTGATTGCAATGAGAAAGATAACTTTCCAGGAAAGGAGTTTCAAGGAGGTAGTAGCTAAAGGTTCAAAAGGCGGCTTCATGAGCTGCCCAAGAACCAGATTCAGGTCCCATGCCACTGGAGGTGGTCTAATGGGAGGCTTAGTTAGAAGAAGGCCCCTCATAAATCTTGCTATGAGAGGATGAGAGGAAATAGGCTGCCCATTTAAAGGCTTTAAAGAAGCTGAAATAGCACTTAAATGGACTCTTACTGAGCTAGTCTTAAGTCCTGCATTATTTAAATGAAGGAGATACTCCAGTAATGATTCCAGAGGTATCGCAGAGGGGTGAAGACCCTTTTGCGAACACCATATGGAAAACCTTTTCCACTTGAAAGCATAAGAGCGTCTTGTGGAAGGTTTCCTGGAAGCACAAAGGACATCCCTTACCTGATAAAATCCTGAAAGGATATATCCTCTGGAGAAGACATCCTACGTTTAGGAGAAGAAGGCTCCTCAGAGAGAAGTACTCCGGCATCGACAGAGCTGTCAGAGTCCTCAGAGTCATCGGAGGATTCAAAATATCTTCTGTCCGGGTGCTCTTGTAAAGCACGATACCGGTACCGATCGAAGTCGGTACCAGAAGGGTCCGGTACCGGCCTGTCGATACCGGAAGAAATAGCATGACTCAGTGTTGGTAGCATACTCGCCGATGTCGATGCTGTCGGTACCGGTACTGATATCGGTGCCAGAACCGGTGTCGGTACCGGTTGAACTGTCTGAAGCGGTCCCGAAGGCACTGATGCCGCAAGGAGAGCCGCCAGACTGTGCTCAATAGCCAGGAATCTCTGGTCAATTGACGCTGCCGATGCCTGGGTGTTGGTACCAGACGAAGCGGCCGGTACCCCAGAGCATGGCACCAGTAGTTCTGCTGAGGTTGAGGCCTCGAGAACATCCTGGAGCCCCGATAGTGCTTTGGAAGCCGAAGCCTCCCGCCGGGGCAATTTTGCCGGTACAAGTCCCTCAAGGGCAACGCCAGAGGCATCTCGATGCTTGGAAGGAGATCAACCTTTGAGGACCGGCCAGATTTATGTTTGGTTACCTGAGATCCATGGGAGGAAGACGAAGCCCTGGAAGACGTTGATGCCACGGATGCTGCATCGGAGGGAAAAAGGGTGCTAAGCTTAGCAGCTCGGTTCTGCCGACCCCTCTTTGACATCATCCCACAGGCAACACACTCCGAGATGGAGTGGTCAGGACCTAAACATGTGAGGCACCACTCGTGAGTGTCGGTGACAGAGATGGTACCGCCACACTTGGAACACTTTTTAAAACCCGAAGCGGGTTTTTCCATGTTGAGGAAAAATTGGGCCTAGTGACCAAAAAGACGCGTGGCACCCGAGAGAAAAAAGGCTGGAAAATCCAGATAAAAGATTAAATTTTTTTTTTTTTTTAAAGAAAGAAAGAAAGAACCAGCGGTACCGGTATAGCGTCGAGGAAGGCAGACGCTACCACAAAAAAGAATTAAAAATATGGGATAATTTCTGCGGTGACAGGAAAACGACCTGCTGGCTCCGCGGAAAACGAAGAACTGGAGAGAGGCAGTTGGGAATGGCAGGAAGGCAGCACGCAGGCGCTGTGGGATGCTCCCAAAAGCTTTCTAATTGGACACTGGGGAGCGTTCCCGCGCAGGCTCCATCGGTACCGACGATACCCATATGTGAAGACTACATTCCTGCTTGTTCCCTGAGATCACCATGTTGCAATGGAGCGTTCCGTGCTAAAAGCCTCACAGAGACGGGAAAGGTTATGACCATGGGCAGCACTTATGAGCAGTTAGCACAAAGTAAGAAACCATGTGCTACCTGTCAGAGCTGCAGAAAGTACAGGTGCACTTAATGTCTCCTTAAGAGGAGTCATTAGGCGCATCCACACTATAGGCATGAAGTTACTGTGCTCGCTGCAGTAACAAAAAAAAGATCTGAACCCTCATTAGCACCACATAACACCCTCAAGAGCCCCCCTGATGAGCCTTGACACCCTCTCGACAGCCCCCCCAATAAGCTTTTATACTCACCCCCCACCCTCTAGCCCAGGGGTCTCAAACTCAAATTGCTTTGAGGGCTAAATGAGGACTTGTAAAGTAACCCGGGGGCCGCATAAGACGCGGAGCCTCATTTGCATAAGGGGCCTCATTTGCATAAATATTTGCATACTGTTACCATACCCTAACTTTTAGTAAACATGCCTCTTCATGAGTGTATGGATAAAGAAAGACTAAAAGATTTCTACATTACTATAATCCAGTGCCAACCGCCAGGCACATTAGGAACTACTACAAACAAACACTGCCCATTTAGAACCCACAGCAAACCCGCCATATCCTAACAGCACTACCAGGACTCACAAAGCACCATACCCTACCTATCAAAAGGCAACACTACAAATATTAAACCAATACATTTCAGAGAATAACAATACATGACCTACTGGGGAAAGAGAACAAGTAGCAATGTCAAATAGGAATTACATAAACAGAATACCTCAGCTCAGTTACACATGCAGAACATACACCATCACCAAACAAGGAATCAAAATTTAGAAACAAAAAGACAATAATTAAACTGGGAACCCCAAAAGCCAAACTTGGAATGTACAACAACACTGTAGAAATAAAACTATAAATTAATTTCCTCTTGTACTAAACAAAGCACAGACGTTATTGATGCACATTTCCCAAAGCTGACATATTCCAGTTAATAAATTCAAAATAAAGAGATATTTTTCTAACTTTTTTGCATTTTTTTCAGTTGCAATTGTTCCAGCCACTTTCTTCTGTTTTTTTCGTGCCTTCTGCTAACTCTCCATCGTCTGCTGTCCATTTGTCCTTTCTTCTCTCAATCTAGTTTTTTTCCATTCTCCCTCTACATCTGCTTTAACATACTAATCTTTCTCCTTTTGCTCCTTTCTCATTCCTATTTCATCCACTCAAATTTTACCCCTCCATCCTCAATCACCACTTACTCTCCCAATACCCGGCCAATTGCAGATTTTTCTTCCCTCCCACACAAAATATTTTTCCCCTCTCCATTTCACTCTCCCAGCCCCATCCCATTCTAATCCTCCCCCAACATCAGCTCCCTTCTAGTTCCAGCCCCACCCAGCATTCGCTCCCTTCTAGTCCCCGCATCAGCCCATTTCCAGTCCTATCCTAGCCCCAACATCAGTCCATTTCCTGTCCTAGCTCCCCCCACTAAGCCCATTTCCAGTGCTAGCAACCCCCCCAGTCCATTAGCATTTCTAGCCCCCCCATAGCCCATTACCAGTCCTAAGCCCCCCCAACAGCCCACTTCCAGTCCTAACCCTCCCATCACCCCATTTTCATTCTTAGCCCCCCCATAGCCCATTACCAGTCCTACCCCCCCCCCGCCGCTGCCATTAGCCCACTTCCAGTCCTAACCCCCCATTACCCCATTTCAGTCTTAGCCCCTCCATAGCTCATTACCAGTCCTAACTCCCCCCCATCAGCCCACCTCCAGTCCTTCCTAACCCCCATCAGCCCATTTCCAGTCCTAACTCCCCCCTCATCAGCCCACCTCCAGTCCTTCCTAACCCCCATCAGCCCATTTCCAGTCCTAACTGGAGGGAGGAGTGGTCTAGTGGTTAGGACAAGGTACTTCAGGCCGGAGGGCCGGGGGTTCAAGTCCCACGTGGGGACAGCAATCTCAGGCCGGAGGGACTGGGATTTCTAGTCTTGTAGGCACTCCTTGTGGTCTTGGGCAAGCCACTTAACCCTCCATTGCCCATGTTTCCTGTAAGTATTAGTGTATGTGTCTCATATCCCCTCGTGTTAAATGTATCCCCCAATTGACCACTTTGACCAGTGAAAAGCGGGATATAAATACAGCTAAATAAAATAAATATAAAATAACCCCCTCCCCCCCCATCAGCCCAGGTAAATATAAAAAAAAAAAAAAACCCTGGCTTCTGCTGCTGCAGCCGTGGCAGCAGCAGAATCAGCTGTCCCGTGGCCCCTTCTCCTCTGCCCGAAAGAGCCCTGAGTCTGCTCCATCAGCGGTGGGCTTTTCAAGCCGCGAAGAGAGTATTTCCCTCTTGCGCGGCTTGAAAAGTGAATAGGCTTAAGCCGCGCGAGAGGGAAATACTCTCTTCGCGGCTTGAAAAGCCCGCCGCTGATGGAGCAGACTCAGGGCTCTTCCGGGTAGAGGAGAAGGGGCCGCGAGACAGCTGATTCTGCTGCTGCCACGGCTGCAGCAGCAGAAGCCAGGTTTTTGGGTTTTTTAAATTGACAGTTGATTCTGCCGCTGCCACGGCGGCAGCAGCAGAAGCCAGGGTTGTTTTTTTTTTGTTTCCCTCCGTCACGGGCCGCACAAAGTTCTCTCGCGGGCCGCGTGTTTGAGACCCCGGCTCTAGCCTTATTTCACAGGCTGACAACCACCAGTAGTACCACTAGAAAGCTACTAAGAAACCATTTTAATAAAGGGCTCCTTTGGCTCAAATCCCACACCCTTGCGGACTTCCTACATTTCAGATTCATGCTAGCCTCTTTCCAGTCTGCCATAGCATTTGCCAAGCAAAAGTACTACATCCATCCTGACTAATTCTCTTGCCTCTGATTTTACGTCTCAACTCTCTCCTCAGAGTGCCTTCACCTCCAACCCCTCCTTCCCTTTCTGCCCAGATTTTGGCTGACTACTTCCATGACAAATTCCACAAGATTACTCTTAAGTTCACCTCAGTGTCATCCATCCCCCCACCCCCCTCTTCATTCCCTGATCCTTCCCTCAACCTCTGTCACCCTTTCATCCTTTTTAAAGATCACTGAGGAAGAAACCACTCATCTTCTGTCTACCTTTAAACTTACTACCTGTTCCTCTGATCCCATTCTCATCCATCTACTAAACTCCATCTCCTCCACTATTGTCCCTTCCATCTATCAAATCCTTAGCCTATCGCTTTCTATTGCAACTGTTCCTGCAGCCTTCAGGCATGCTGTGGTTACACCTCTCCTCAAGAAACCATCCCTTGATCCTACCCATCCTTCTAATTATGGACCCATCTCTCTCCTCCCCTTTCTTTCTACTTGAACATGTGGTTCACCGCCGCTGTCTTGACTTTCTCTTCTCTCAGTGGGGCGTGTCAATTTTAGGGGTAGATTTTTATTTCTCTAAACTTTACAAACTACTAGTGACCAAATTATGCAGTTTTGCATGCTATAAAGCTATCTTCAGAAATTGCTTAACGTGAGTCATCTACATCAAATCATAGTTAAATAATATCTATTTGAAAGTACAAATAGTCTTAACACCACCTGTAGCCACATAATTGCCTTTAAAATGTCATTTATGCAGTTAATTTAATGTTATTTAACAAAATCCAGCAAAGAAGCCATATCTTATTTGCTTTTGTTTTGGCTCATGAGCTCCCTGCTGACCATCTGACCCCTAATGGATGGTGTTTTCCTGGGTCTCACACTACTGTCTCCAAGCTGCGTCTTCTCATCTCTTTCACCTCTGATCTTCAGTATCTTCTCCACTGCATCTCCTCTCTCCTGTTCCTCTTCACTGCACAACATAGCTTGCCGAACAGACTCGCTGTAATCATACCAAGCTGACCTTCTCGCTGTAGGCATGACTGTCTTCCTAACCTCGTCACACTGTTCTTTCAACAGTTGCAACTGGAAAAGGAGATGTCTGGGACCTTGTGTCCAATTACTATTTATTTTTATATTGAACCAGTTCACCATGTAATCCCAACACAGAAATAAGTAAGATAAATTGATAACTGAGGCACAGAAGGCATTAATATGACTTGCAAACACATAAAAACTATTATCACAGCACTTAAACATAATTCAGCAATTTGTGTATTTTTGTGTAATTTCCTAGAAATTACAGGTAGGTAAATAACATATTACACAAAATTTAAAGCTAGTTGTTGATCTGTCACATGAAATTGTACAAGTTTTTCACTAGTGCTTTTTAAAATTATGACATCTCCAAAATTGACACACTCTATTCTCTCAGTCCCTTCTGGATCCACTGCAATCTAGCTTTCATCCTCTACATTCTACTGAGACGGCTCTTGCCAAAGACTCCAATGATTTGTTCTTTGCCAAATCCAAGGGTCTTTACTCAATCCTCATCCTTCTTGACCTTTCTTCTGCTTTTGACACTGTTGTTCACCACCTTCTCCTCGATACCCTGTCCTCGCTTGGATTTAGGGGTTTGTCCTTCCCTGGTTTTCTTCTTATCTCTCTCACTACACTTTTAGTGTATGTTCTGGTGGATCCTCCTCTACTACTATGCCGCTTTCAGTCAGTGTACCTCAGGACTCTATCTTAGGACCTCTCCTTTTTTCTCTCTACACTCGGTCCCTTACTGCACTCATCTCCTCTCCCTCCCCATGGTTTTCAGTGTCATCTCTATACTGATGACTCTCAGATCTACCTCTCTGCGCCTGATCCTCTCCAGGAATCCAGGCCCGAATCTCTGCCTGCTTATCTGATGCAAGTGCCTGGATGTCTCACCACCATCTGAAATTGAACATGGCCAAAACTGAGCTCCTTATCTTTCCCCCCAAGCCCATCATCCCCCTTCCTCCTTTCTCTGGAAAACACTCTATTCCTCCCTATTTCCTCAGCTCACAACCCTCGGGTCATCTTTGACTCCTCCTTCTCCTCCACACACATTCAACAGATAGCTAAAACCTGCTGTTTCTTTTTCTATAATACTGGCAAAATCCGTTCCTGTCTGAACACACTAATGAGATCCTTTATCCATTCTCTAGTCACCTCCTGTCTAGACTACTGCAACCTTCTCTTCGCTGGTCTTCCTCTGAATCATGTCTCCCCACTTCAATCTGTTCAAAACTCAGTTGCACAGCTAATCTTCTGCCACTGTCACTATGCTCATGTCACCCCTCTTCTCAAGTCACTTCACTGGCTCCCTATCCGTTTCCACATCCAGTTCAAAATTCTACTACTGACTTGTAAGTGTCTTCATTCGGCTGCTCCTCACTACCTTTCCTCCCTTTTCTCTGCCTAGACCCTTTCTCGGGAACTTCGCTCATTTGGCAGATACTTTCTATCTGTTCCCTTCTCTTCCACTGCTAACTCCACACTTTGATCGTTCTACCTTGCTGCTCCTCGTGCCTGGAACAAACTACCTGAGTATATCAGGCTCCATCTGTGGCCCTGTTCAAATCCAGGCTAAAAATTCACTTCTGTGAGGCTGCTTTTGGATCCTGATCCCCCTAGTCGCCTGTTCACCTCCTATGTGTTTCCTTACCATTCCTCTAGACATATCCTAGTCCCCAGTTGTGTTGTTTGTCTTGACTAGACTATAAACTCCTAGGAGCAGGGATTGTCTCTTGTCTCTGGACAGCACTGTGCAGTCTTGTAGTGCTATATAAACAATACGTAGTAGTAGTTATGCGCCAATAGTGCCCAAACCATAGTGCATTAGGTGAAACACCACCTAACCAGGTTAACTGTCGGGGGCATTGATAGCATGTTTCCGGCAGTTAATGCAGGACACCCTGCCTTAACAGGGCATAAAAATAGTACGGGTGCACTTACCTCCACATGCTGAGGTGCTGATAAGTGCATCTGTGCTAAGCAGCTGCTCTGTAGTTTGCATGGGAATGCTGACTGCAAGGCGCTCATCCCACCCACTTTCCATCCCTGACCTACGCTCTTGCTTCCCTAATTCACCATGTACAGTTAAAGGGCCCTAAGGGTCAGAGCTGCCATTTTGCTCCTGGATGGCGACGGTGCAGGAATATATCCAGGGATCCTACCAGAGACACTCCCAGGAAGTGCTGGGGGGGGGGGGTTGGAAGGATCATCAGGGGCTGTTTGGAGGTGCGAATGATTATTGGGGTAGCTACTGGGGCAGGGAGACGCTGATGTGGGGTGGGTTGGGTGCTTAGAGGGGGGTTTGCATTTTGTTTTTAGTTTGCATCACAATGGAGCGCCGTAGCTGCATTGGCAGAGTGTGTAGATGCAATTACTGCACTGTCTGCGGATGCATTTACTATGCGCTAAGTGTCTGCTCTGTGCAGTAAATGCGGTTCGGAGACTGGGCAGGCCTCTGACATTTACCGCACAGGCTCTGCACTTACTGCACATTAGGTTTTGCATCTAATGCACGGTAGGTGCACAAAATAAGCATACTTTAGTAAGCAGACCCCTAAATTTAGCAAATCTGGAATTAGCCTGGATGAATTGAAAAAGCAAAAAAAGAATGAAATATGTACCCAGAGCTGATCATCCTGCCCCGCCAGGCTCTTTTTTACGAAAGCCCCGTAATACGTTGCAATGTTTCGGTGATGAGAGTACTTTTTCAGCATATTTATTTCCAGCTTGATTTCTTCTTCCTCGTCCTAAAAAAGCAGCATAAAAAAACATCCTGAGTTTCAGAGAATTAAAGGGCCAGGAGTGCAACTGAAAGAGGTTAACGACACAGACTTATCCGTATGGACAGAGATATAGAGACTGTATTTGCATTTTTATCAAATAAAGGAAATCCATACATGAAAGTTAAAATGATATTCTAAATCTTTTTTAATTTAATTTAATCTTTATCATTTTACAATAAATCCAAGCATTAATACACCTGCATAGAAATTTGGGTACAGACACGAAAATCATTGTAAGCTACTGTGAACATAAGGAAATAATATAAAGCAAGAACATTAACAAGTCTGACCCCACCCCAGCCCACCATAAGAGGAGAATCCAAAGTTGAAACAAAGTTAATACACATTGTGAAGAAAATATAACTAGTGTCTACAGTCAAGCCAAACTATTTGCAGAAGCACCAACTAGACTGCCTCAACAGAGCGATGCGAGTTCAGAAAAGCCAATAACTGTGAGGGCTCAAAGAAAATATATGAAACTGATTGAAATTTAACCAAGCATTTACAGGGAAATTTTAGGAAAAATTGTGCTCCCATAAGCAATACACCTAGATGGAGCAACAAAAATTATTTTCTTCTCTTCTGGGTCTCCCTAGCTAGATCGGGAAAAACACGTACTGATAACCCTTGGAATGACACAGCACGATTTCGAAAAAACATTCGTAAAAACCAATCTCTGTCAGAGGAAAGAGCAAAAGTAGCATTTAGGGTAGACGGAGAATATACTTTAACCATCGGTGGGTGAGATTCAATTGGAACACCCAAAGTTTCTAACAAATATTTTTTAAACATTTCTTTAGCACTAATCACTGTCGACTTTGGGAAATTGATCAACCATAGATTTTGATATCTAGACATAGGGGCATGTTTACTAAAAACCGCTAATTAGCGCGCCGCAAAATAGCGCACTAAAAGCGGTACTTAAGAGTGCTTAAACGCCCCGCAAACGTGCGATGAAGCCCCGCACACTTGCGCGTCACAGTAACGGGTACCGCACAAGTACGTGCCCGCATATGTCCGATAGAGGCGTGGAAAGGCTAACGGAGGGCAGAGGAAGGCCCCGGAGGGGCGGAGAGAAGGGGTTAATGGGCGGGGAAGGGGAGGGGAGAGGCGCCCCGCACATTATCGGGGCTGAATTTCCAAAAAAAAAATAGCGCGAGTGAATCACTCGCGTTAGAATGCATTTAAAGGGAAGAGAAACCATTTCCGTCAGCAATGTACAGCAAAACCGGGGAAACCTGCAAAACGTGAGCAGTGTGATACATGTGCACAGCACAAAAGTGCAATTATAAATAGAAAATGACCACCACAAAAATATGAAAAATAGTAATTCAGTTGGGGAACAGTTATAGTGATGGGCAAAACTAGATAACACACCCAGGAAAGCTCCAAAACAAAGGAAATGATTTATGGAAAGGTGTACAGAGCGGAGACTCGTCCAAAAAACATTTCCCTGTTTCTGGAGCTGTCCTGGGAGTGTTATCTAGGGTTGCCCATTAATATCACTGTTGCCCAGCTTGGGTATATGTTTTCCCCCTTTGTTCCGTGGTCATTCCCGGGTTTTATTTGCACGTTTGTCACCACACAGGGTGAAGGAGCCCACAGTAAAAATGCATACAGCAGGGTTTGTGACTCCATCCTGCCAGGGTTACTACCTCCAGGGGCTGCACTGTCTCTGTGGCCATAGTGTGGTGCAGAGGACATAGCCATGACCTCTAGGACTAGAAGGCCAGAGGTTC
This sequence comes from Ichthyophis bannanicus, assembly GCA_033557465.1. NCBI lineage: Eukaryota > Metazoa > Chordata > Amphibia > Gymnophiona > Ichthyophiidae > Ichthyophis > Ichthyophis bannanicus. The sequence continues at coordinate 28,430,566 of CM066036.1, read as the reverse complement.
AAATCCCAGCTGGGGCACTTGCCAGCCCCGTCCATATATTTTACCCACCACTAAACAAAGATAGAGCAGACACCCCTGTATTGCAGGGAACATAAGCATGGGGGAAACATCCATATGTTACCCAACACCGCACACACACCACAACAATGGGCATACCTACAGCCAAGTCCCCCAAATGCAGTCCCGTACTGCCACATTGCAATCAGGTCATCTGCTTTTTCTGAGAGAAGCTCATGCCAGCATGTTGGCGCACGAGTACATGTGGTGCAGGGGGCAGTGGCAGCTAGCCACAGAGGACAGAGGCCAAGCCATGTGCAGGCTGGCACAGTCCACTGCAACACACAGGCCCTGCTGGATCCACAGGCATGGATGTTCCAGGGAATCCAGCCAATCTGTGGCTACAAGGTGGTGCAGTGCACACAGACAGTGCATACAAGAACAGAAGGTCACAGGTTCAAAGCCCAGCTGGGGCTACCACCAATCCTTCCCACATATTTTTCCCACAGCTACACAGTGATAGTAAGGACAAACCTTTCGTGGCGAGGACATATGCAATGGTACTACGTCTATCTTTTACCCCACTGAGCACAGACACCATGTACAGGGGCAGTACCTAGAGCAGAATCTCCCAAATGCAGTCCTGGTGGGCCACACACCAGTCAGGGTCCATGCTGCCACTCATACAAATGCCTGTGCTGTATATCTATGCACCACCCCCATGGCATGTAGATGTAGCTCATGCATATTCATGAGGAACAGCAGGTAAACCCGATCAGTGTGATGCACACCTGGACTGGAGTTGGGAATCTCTGCCGTAAAGCAGCAGCCAACAGGGGCAGACACACCCACACCCACACCCACAGGCCCCATTGGCCAATGTCTCCTGGAGAGGCAGAACATTGGACCCTGCGTGCATCTCCCAATACTAGCACCTGCATACCCTAGCAATGGGACCCTACACCTGAGGTATACGGTACACAGCTCTGAGACGCTTGCTAGGAGTACTGGCAGATAGATATCCATACGTTACGCACATACAGCTAGTTGACCCCATCCGAACAATCTGTTTGGTGTTTGCGGTGCGTGCTCCAGCCCTTGCCTCTGACGGTGTTTACCACCCTGGGGAGTGACCCCCAGCAGTACTGCGTAGCATATCCATGCCTTGCCGTGCCCAGCACCGGTTTGGTGGGCAAGGCTAATTACCTCCTCAATAGTAGCACCATGATGGCATAGGTGTGGAATTGTGTGTCTGTCTATACAGTGGGTGTTGGCTGCATGCCCCTTCCACAGCCCACACTGCCAACACTGTTGCCAGTATTGGCCTGCCAATGTGCATAATGAGTAGCAAGGGACCATGGGTATATCTCAGACAGAGTGGACTGACCAGGATGCAGCTGCACAGGGCATAGGGCACTGGCAGGGGCATGGTAGTGCCCGGCCACCACCTACACAGACAGGGTGACCTCTGTATGTGCTGCTGGGGGATCACTCTCACCCTGAGTGTGCAGTGACGGCAGCATGGCTAGGCACCCCCATAGTGCTATATTGTGATTCTCCCATGTGATATGTATGGGTGTCCTGTGGGGGCCTCTTCATGGACTTATCTGTCTGTGTGTGCTGCCACCCCAGTTGTGGGTGCATGCATGTCCATCAGGACCAGCCAGCAGACTGTTCACAGCTGATATGTGTTGTGATGGAGTGCCTTGCAGGGTGCAGTGGCTGATGGCTTGCTGCAGGTGAATATCAGATAGTGGTGGGGTGCATCATTGAATATCCAGGCCTAATGTCTGTCTGATATTGTGTTATGGATGTGTGTGGAGCTGCTTGGACTGCCCTGTAGGGTGTCTGTTCCCTAGCAGGACTGGGGTTGATGGTCCACTCTACTGCCATCGGGGTGGGGATCTGTTGAGGGGAAGCCCTGTTTTATCCACCTGGGGGTCCATGGGGTGGGGGGGTCCCCACTAACTGAGCCAGACAGAGATCTCCAAAATGTTTATGCAGCACCTACCTATTCCACAGGTTATTGCTGCTTTGGAGCTCTGACATGTCCACATTCAGCCATGCCTGGTGTTGTGGACCTGGTCCTGGGCGCAACATCTCACACTCAGGGTGAGCACAGTAACCGCACAATGTGATGGTGTTTAGCTACTCTTTGCCGTTTGTCCACCCACTCAGGACACCCTACCAGGCTGAGGTGCTGTGTGGGTGCACACGGACACTTCCCCCTACCAGGCCGGGGAGCTTTAGGGGTGCATTTCCCATCCTGTGTTCAATCGTGGACAGCTGATTTGCATGTGCAGTGCATCATGGGTACGGGTGGTTCACAACAGCAGACTGTCAGTGAGGTGACGTACAGGCTATCTGCAGCCAGCCAGGGGCTGCTTACAGTTATAGAGCTGTAGCCCAATGGTTACGTCACTGCCTATGCAGCCAGATGTCATGGGTTCAAACCCACAGTGGGGTTATGTGATAGGGGTGTCCACAGATTTATTTTAATTTACTGTACATATGTTGCTGCCAGCAATACCACCCTCAGCGTACTGTACCCATAAGGTGCCTCTGAGGGTGCTTTATGGGGCGCCCTATAGGGCACGTTACGGTTGCCAGCCATATAGGGTGCACTATACATTATCCTGTGTCGCAACATACATGCTGCCCTATAGGGGACATTCTAGGGTGCCTTGGCGGACGGTGCACTGTAACATGTGCCTTATGGGCCGCCTTATATTAATATGCTGTGAGAGTGCGTTTACTAGTAGTTATCACAAAATAAAATTAGAAAGCCTCCTACAGCACTCCACAACATATAACATACTGCCTCAACTAGCCTTTTTCACTGGGCATTGTGAGGGATCGAACCCCTGGTCCCTGCACCACTGGTCAGTGTCTTAACCATTGTGCTGTGGCTGTGTTCCTTTGCTTTGGCATCAGCGCGCCGCCTTATGCCCATCAGCGCGCCACCTCCTGCTGCCCACAATTAGTGCGCCACCTTGTGCCGCCCAAAATGAACAGTGCGCCGCCTTGTGCCGCCCAAAAAGAACAGTGCGCCGCCTTGTGCCGCCCAGATAGTACAGTGCGCCGCCTTATGCCGTACAAAACGAACAGTGTGCCGCCTTATGCCGTCCAAAAGTACTTTGCCTCCTGAACCACTTTTACACATTCAAGGTGTTGCCTCAGCTGGCCTTTTTGTTGTGCACAATGGGGGATTGAACCTGTGGCCCCTGCACCACTGGTTAGTGTGTTCACCGTTGTGCTACAGCTCTGTTCTGGTATGTGCTCAGCAGCGCCCCACTTAGCCTTCCCACGCGCTAATGTGGGCCCCGCAAATTAGCGCGACGCGCACACGTATGGTAGGGTTTTTTTCTTCTTTCTGCCTGAACCGCCCACTCCTTATATGGCACACGCACACTACCGCGGCCCCGCACGTTAGGAATGTTTAGTAAACATGCCCCATAGTCTCTAACATTTCAAGTCTTGTTTTTAATGCCAATGCATCCTTCTGAAAAGACAAGACACCATCATCAAGAAGACCAGTTTTTTGTTGCAACTCGGTCACAGAGGATTGCAAGGCAGAAATTTCAAGTGTATGTTGCTGTAACAAACTAGTATGCGACTGAGATTGAACTGCCAATATTGAGACCTGCAGAGCCAAAAGTTCCCCAAGCTTCATAATTGCTGACCAAATCGTCTCCAAGGTAAATACAGCCAGACGCTCAAGACAAAAAGTTAGCACACTTTCAGGCCCTCCAGTACCGGCCTCTGAAGACTGCTGCTCCATTACAGGACTCCCACGATGGAACCACCGAAGAGTAAGGGAGAGGAGAAGGAGCGTCTCCACTTCCCAGCCATGCAGTCAGCCCTCTGCTCCCGCTAAGCTCCACCACTTTGGAGGACTGCAGGCTCGATGACTGTGCCCGGCTCTGTTCCGTGGCTGGCTGTTTGGGAGGATGCTTCTGCGCCGGGGGAGTGATGTCAGGCCTCAAACCTCCCGTCGAGCTACTCAGCTCCGGCGGATCATTAGTGAGGCTCTGCACCACCGGCTCACCAGACTGTCGCGGCGTCGATGAGACAAAGGCATCGAGTGTGCCAACCACTCAAGAAGGCAATGACAGGATGCCGCTGGGGTAAGAGAGGGCTTCTTCACCCCCTTTAGCCTTCCGTTTACCCATACCCTCAACACCAGTTAAATCACCATCTTGGATTCTCTACCACTCCCAAAAAGTGATGACATTCTAAAATTTGACGCAACCTATAAAGATCTCACTGCTGTTTTAGGAGTTTTTGCATCTTTGTTGTATTTTATTGTACCTTTCTATAAAGTTTATGATGGACTTTATGTTGTTGTAAGCCACTCTTAATAGTTTTTATTGGAAAGAAGTATAAATAAATCAAATCTCATCACTGGGCATGATTACCGTTCCATTTCCCTTTCTCATTATCCAGCTCCTTCAGTTCTGCTTTGTCAGAGTCAAAATTTTGCAAATACAACATGCAGTGCAATGTTCCAAATAGTCACTTCACTTTGTTTATAGCTACCTGAAAATAGCATGGGGGCCACTTTTCATACAGCCCATCTACTGTAAGTGTAAAGTACACAGGTTTTACCTATGGACTTAATAGCTACTATTCACAGAAAGAGTGAGAGCCCACGTTCCCTTTAAAATTGAATTTTCATGGATTTTCACTTGCTTTCTCTATGGGAAAACTTTGCTAGAAAACAGCACACACAGATCTGAAAATCTAGAGAGTTATTTCGGAAGCCTCATTTGAGATGTACATGTTATATGCATGTGTAAATCGCATTCACATGTAAATGATCATTTTGGAAAGGGCCCAGCTTACAAACCTAGACGAGCAGCTGCAGGAGAGAAATCTACATATGTATTCACCATTTCATATAGGGAACACACATGGAAGTACAAAACTACACCTACTCCCTTGCCCGTGCAGGTTTTCATAAAATGTGCATTTCAGTCAGCCCTTTACAGCTCATTGATCCCCCGTAGTTTATTTCCCCCTACAAACTGAAATGAGTTGAAGAGAGTGTCCTCTATAGCTAACTAGCAGCAGCTGCTCGTCTAGGTTTGTGAAATGGCTCGCATGCATGAGTTAGTGCTTCCATTTACACGTGCACGTTGGGAAATGCTAGCACATACATACCCTGTAACTGCAGGGCTTCCTCTGCTGACTTTTCCCATGTGTAAATTTGTAGAATTGTTCCTCCCACGGCTTGTGGATATAAATTCATGTCCATTCCTGCATTTCTGTCTACGTATTTAAGGCATAGCTCCATGTTTAGCAGAGCCATTTCTAAAATACCATGTACCTCCTGATCTCAATGTCTCAATCTTGAACTCCACCTACTATCGATCTTCCCCTCAATTCAGCTAAAATCAGGCACACCACGGACTCCCACACTGCTTTTAGCCAGACTGAGAAATGGAAATTTTGAGACAACCAATGCATTCAGGTGAACCACCATTTACCTGGGTTCCTTGTAAGTATGTATTTTCTCAATAACTATTAACAAAAGCAGCCATAGCCATCTCCTGCACCTCTCCCCTATCTCCATTATATAATCTCATATTCATACGCAAGAGTAAAGCATGTCAGGGTCTGGTGGGCGTGGAAATGCTTGTGTTACCACATCTGTTTAAAGGCACATTTTAGATAGGCTGTTTAGGTGACCCCCCTGGAATGTGTAAGTCAAAATGTCCAGAATTCCATAGAAGGGGCAGTGGAGAAGGTGGACATGTGTAAATGTGTTCAGAAATCAACCTGTCCCCATCCTGGAATGATAAATGTGTCCGTCAACATACTAGAAAAGGGGGATGTGCAGAGTGATGGACGATTCCAGGAATGTGCACAAGCAAAATAAAGCCTGGCAGGGCCCAACGCAAAAGACATGTCAGCGGCAGTGTTCCGGATCCTGCATGTGGATATGTTGTCACATCCGCGGGTGGGCTGGCCATTCTGCAAACAGAAATGTGCACATGACAGTAAACAAAGAGGTCTCGACATGTACCTGGCTATCTTCTTTCAGGGGGAGGAAATTATTGGGGGACCGAGAAGACATTCTCCTATTATCCCTACTAGTGAAAGCTGGTGGAAACGAGCACTTTTGAAATTCCTGATCATGCCTGGGGGCAGGTCTAAATAGGAACATGTCCGCCGGTGGGTTTAGGATACAAGTACACTACACAGATCCACATGCCAGAATTATTATTACTTTTTTATAGTTTCCTTTTTTCCTATAAATCTTTTCTCTAATCTTAAAATGGGAGGAAAAATATCTGAGTATAATAATGAGCTTAAAAAATGCTGGCTCACTCACGCCCATATTCCATAACATTAAGGGTCATAAAAAACTTTCCAAGGAAATGAGAGCACTGGCTTTAAAAACTGCTCGATCAATATGCAACAAAACATAACCTGAATAATACGATCAGAAGCAGTTACTTATCTTGAACATATCTTCAATGCTGTTGCCCCGATTCCAATTCTTCGATCCCCCAAACCCCAATGCTGTCAGCATTTTGTGTGTGCTGCTTCAGGGAGTGGTCAAAGAATTTTTATTCGGCGCTTACCACTAATATTCATTTCCTGAGCATTAATCATGCTTCCTACCACTCCCCCTTGCTGCTCTCCGTCTGTATTTTGAAGCGGCGCTGGTGCGTTTAAAAATGTCGTGCTGTTGTGAAATCCGCGGTGCACATGGATTTTTCTAAGTCTGCCCTGGACACACCTCTGTCATGCCCACATGAAACATTGACAATACTGGGGTGGACACACGTGAATCCCAGACTTTCTACAATGGCTGTTTGAAGATTGACGTGATCTGCATGTGTGAACGGCTGTTTTCATATATGCAAATCATGAATAGAGCTTAGGTGAGTAGTTTTAAACCTGTGCTAAAATCAGGCAACATGGCGGCTGGGATCCCCTAGCAGTCGTCTTCTGGCAGCCACCCCACAAGACCACCAGGAACAGCAAGGTGGCCTTAAGGGATTGGTGAGGGTTCTCGGGGGGGGGGGGGGGGTATGGATTTTGAGATTGAGAGTGGGGTTTCTTGGGGGGGGGGTCTGTACTGTGGTTTAGGTGGACGCTGGCAGAAGGGGGAGCCCTGACTCATTGGTGGTGCTGGGAGAAAGGACTCCTGGACCACCAACTGTTTCATCCGCAGCACTTTTAATTTCACAGCCTAGAACATCGGGCCACATGTTAGCAGCCCGATACTTCAGGCGGAAAAATAACCCTAGCTCGGTGCTGGCATTTTTTTTCTATTTTTCCAAGCTGAGTTCTTCATTTGAATACTAATGAAATGTTTTCCTGCATGTATATGTTTTGCATCTCATTGACATTCACCGTGTAGTACAAATTTGTGTGTACTGTGAGATAAGGAGTACAAACCATGCATTATTTATTTAACAAGATTTCTATACCGCCTTTCATAGTATCAAAGCGGCTTACATTACAACTTCAACAGAACATTACAGCGAACTCATTTATAAACTTAGGAAGGGGTGCATGCGGGACATGCTACACGCATAACTTATTTAAAGTTGAGATATTGGATATAACGTTAATTAGGTGTGTATTGTTACTGTGTGTATTTGGAGTCCTCTTTGAAGTATTCCGAGAATAGGAAAGTTTTTAGATGTTTCCTGAAGTCTTTAATGTCTTTGGTTGTTCTTATTTTCTCTGGCAAGGAGTTCCAGATGGTAGGTGCTGCAAGTGAGAGAGCCCTCGTTGATGTTGTCTTGTTGATTTTGGTAAAAGAGCCAGGAGTTGGAATTGTTTCTCTTGTGTTTTGTCTTTTGGGTCTATTGTTGGGTTTAGCACTTAGGGGCTCTTGTAATGACCCAGCTGATGTTTCGTTTCTGATTTTGAATATGGTTAGTGCTGTTTTGTATTTGGCTCTTGAAGGGATTGGTAGCCAGTGTAGCTGTTGTAGAATGGGTGTTATGTGATTATGTTTGGCTGATCCTGTTATGAGCCGGGCTGCAGTATTTTGGACAAGTTGCAGTGGTCTTGTGGATTGAGCTGGGAGGCCTTGGAAGAGGGAATTGCAGTAGTCGAGAATGGGAGTAATGACGGCTTGACATACTGTGCGGAAGTGTTCCTGGCTTAGGGTTTTAGTCTGCGGATGATGGCCAGTTTGTGGAAGGCACCTCAGTTCTATGTATATACCAACCCCCACCCCCCAAGTCTTGATTGACAATCCCCCAAAGATGAATCAAACCGCTGCTGATCGCTGGAAGTAGCGGTATATAAGTGTGTAGTAAATAAATAAATTCCTGGTGGTTCTGTTGATATGTTGTAGATTTAGGGCTCGGTCCAAGGTCACACCTAGGTATCAAACTTCTTCCTTTGTTTCGATAGGAGTATTTTGTAGGATGATGGAAGTTGGGGTGGTGAAAGAGGTGTCACGTGATATGAATAATGCTTCGGTTTTCTTGAAGTTAACAAGTACTGTAGATTGATTGAGGAGAGCCAGTTGTTCATTTCATGTAAACAGGTTGTGATGCTGTATAATCTGGTTTGTCGAGGAGGACAGGCGTGTAGACCATGATGTCATGCGCATAGATAGCATAGTGGATCTTGTGCTTTTTGAAGATGTTGCAGATTGGTTGTATGTATATGTTGAACAGGAGTGCGGATAGGGAGGGCCCTTGCGGGACTCCCTGTGTGACGTTAATTGGTGTGGAGGTAGTTGATCCAATTCTGACTGTTTGTTGTCTGTGACTTAGATAGGACTGGAACCAGTTGAGAGTGGTGTTACATAGACCAATACTGGATAGACGCTCTATTAGAATGCTGTGAGATACAGTGTCGAATGCTGAGTAAATGTCAATAAAAATGAGTAGAAAGCCTGTTTTTATATTGTCGATGCCTCTGAGAAATGTGTCCAGTAAGTGAGTGAGGAGAGTCTCGACACTGTGGTAGGGATGGAAACCATGTTGGTGAGGATCAAGCGGAGCATGTGTGTCAATGTGATCCTGTAGCTGTTTCTGTACTTCCTTTTCAATTACCTTGGACAGAAAGGGAAGGCTGGAGATTGGGCGGTATGATGCAGGGTCTGTGCTGTTTCCTGAATTGTTTTTTTTGTATAGGGCGGCTAGTAGCTTGCTTGAGGGCCTGATGCATGTATCCGCTTGATAGGTACTTGCTTACTATGCTATGGATGTAGCTGCTGACCTCTTTATGCCCATAATGCACTTTAGTAACTAACCCCCTTAATATGAATAATTTCTCATCTCACGCATACTTACCTGGTCATGGAGATCGCAATGGCAGGAGTGTGCATGCAAATTCTTGCAGGAATGACATATTATTTCAGATATATGATGTTTCTAGCATTTCTTTTCCCATGCAAATCATTCTATTTGTGCCTTTTTAGCACATGCTATGTTTTATTACAAATGTCCTTTTGTACAATATGTCCACTTTACTAACAAAACTCTAAAACATCCTGCATGCTAAAATATCAACAGAAAACAAAGGGCTCTTTTACTAAAGGTTTTAACACACATTAATGAAATTAATGAGCATTAAGGGTCCACAGCCCTCTTTTTTCCTATGGGCGCAATGACACTTAACGCGCATTATGGAAGGGCAGAGTAGATAGGCCTTGTGGTCTTTTTCTGCCGTCATGTTTCTATGTTTCTAATGTGCATTAACCTTTAGTGAGGGCACTTTCTGCTGTTACTGTTTTTCTTTCTGTGATCCTGCGATATAAACTGGTACCCCGAGCAGGAAAATCCATCACGCCCAGCAGATTTAGAATTGCTCCTTTCCTTCTACTTGGCTCATAAAACTAATAACTGGGATGTTTGGTGGAAGGGCATCATTAACTTGCTGCTCTCAGATAACAGGAAATATAGCTTGTGTGGATAAGCGCACATCAGCCACTGCTCTAGCTTTCAGATTTAAAATTCCCACACCCTGCCTTTGCAGCATTTCCTGACTGCTGTCCAGATGATCTTAGAATGACCACAGCATCCTGCTTCTTAGACAAAGAGCAGGACGTCAGAAAAATGTATAGTCAACCAAAAGGGAAAACATGGCCAATGATAAAGTGCTCTGGTAAAAGTTTACCACAGACACAAAGCTACTGTTCTTAAAATGTAACTCATAAAAGGACATGGGTTTCTTTTTTCTTAAGGACCTGGAGCTTGTCCTAGTCACATAAACTCATTGTAGGTATGACTTAATAATGGATACAAACTTTCAAATGGTATTCTCAGAAGCCAACAAATAATGTTGCTGGAAGCTTTTGGAAATATTTTTAAAGAACTCGATAACTAATTAAAGCAGAAGGCATTTCTTATGAAATATAGTGGGGGATTATCTTGTATTCACTGATCACTAGATGGTGTGGTTTTAGTAATTAGATTATGGCTGATAAACTATTCAAAAGTGAGGGCCCTAGACTTCAGGAAAACTAACTTTGCCACGATGGGACAATACCTCAAGGAGTCAGCAGGATGAGAACAGCTGGGGGATGTAGAAAAGCAATAGACAAAACTGAAAGGGGATATTTTAGAGACAACAAACCTTTTTGTTAGAAAAGTAAATAAATGTAAAAGGAAAAGGAGACCACTAAGTAGCTGAAAAGGTGAAGAAAATAGGGAGGACTTCATAAAATAGATTACCCAGTAAGAAACGTGGTTTGCAATGAAGGAACGTAAAAAATGTAACCTTTATTAAAAATTATTGTTATTCCTCTTCAGCCACTGGCCCGACACAGGCCATGTTTTGTGAAAGCCTTCTTCAGGGGCTTGAATGGCTAAAATGTGTCATATTAAACAAATTTATATCATGCATGTAAAGTAAATGTAAATATAAGATATGAGAAAACAAAGCAAAGTATATAAAAACAAAACTTCAACATCAAAAAGTATATATAAAAATATAACATATACAAATGTACAGCTAAAATCGGAGCCAAATGATTATATAATGTACCACATATAAATACTGATATTGTTATAGTGTAATAACTAATAAATAAATAATACCATAATGTAATGTCAATTAAAAACTAATAAAACAATAAATAAATGTAAACATATACAATAAAACATCATCTATAAAAAAGAATATTCATATAATAAATGAATAAAAGACCACATCAAAAGTATATTTAAAAGAAATATATGAAAAAGGCTATTAAATTAAATGTGTATAATAAGTAAAAAATGAAAAAGGCAGTCAAAGGATGCGAAAAACAAACAGTAAAAAACATACCTGTTCTTAATGTTACTTGTTATTGAAATATCTCATGTATTATCATAAGTGATAATAAACCTAAGGTAAATAACATAAAAAAGAGGTCTTCAGCAAAGGAAAGAGACCCAACGAGGGATGAGGACAAAAACCAAAGGATAATGAACTGGTGATCGTGAATGGCGATTACATGCTTATCAATATGTGTATTGTAGAAAAAAGCTGCCATCTAAAACATCAATATTGTCAAACGTTCTTATCTAAAAAAATCCTTGTAAACCCAATTAATGTGCGTGATAGGAAAGTGAGAATGAAAGGAAATGAGACAATAGAATGATACCTGTATGAGAGACCACATGACCAGTATTAATTTTTGTTGACACCTGATCCTGTAAAGAGAACGAATGGAAAACTTTTTTTGTGATTCTTAATTTATTTAAAATTTTTCAATCGCTTTCTTAGGTATGTGATAAATGTAAAAATGCATCCACGTGGTCCACAAAACTCTAAATCCACCATGAACCCATTCAGAAAAGAGGGGAAAGGATGTATAATATCACGAACGTAATAATAAGGAGGAATGAAATTCTATTTACTCCGGAACAACCAACAACCACGTGGAAAATAAGCCACCGTACAGCCACCGCTGTGTGCAAAGCATAAAACACTAAATGAATGCACCCATATGTGTGGTTGCTGAATAAAAGACATAGATGCTAATCGGTTCTCTAAACGAATCGAAGCTGTCAAAAATACTAGTGCTGGTGTTTAAAATGAACCAATGAAAAACCGGAGAGGAACAGAAACGGGGGAGGGAGGGGAAGGGGAAAAAAAGGGGGGGAAGGGAAAGGGGGAGGGGGAAAGGAAGGATAGGGGGAGGGGGAAAAGAAGGATGGGGAGAGGGGGAAAAAAGGAATAGGGAAAGGGAAGCGGAAAGGGGTAGGGAAGGAGAACGGATCTAAAGGGAGGGGGAGGGGAAGAGAAAGAGGAGGAAGGAAGGGTAAGGAAAAGAATGGGAACAGAAGGAAGTATATTATCAGCGCTCTTATCAAATTTGATAATAAATGCATAAATGCCCATAAAAAACTAACAATACAGAAGTAGTATGTCATCTGCGCTCTCGTCAAAATCGATAGCGATACTTAAGAGCCCATAAACAAACTGGAATGTAGAAGAAACGCCAAGAAAGCACAATTAAAATCCTGTTCAAAAACCTGTTAGAATAAATAAACGGTGTATCTTTAAAAAAACCATACACAATGTATTCAACACCGATCAAAAAATAAAAACCATTATTGTAAATGAACCTATGGGTGACCATCTTCACCCGTGGAAACTTAAAAAATAAAAAATATGTATAACTTACTTTCAGGTTAAAAGAAGTATCCCTAAGCACAATGGAGTAAGCGACACCTCACACAGGATATATTCAAAAAACGCCAGCAGCTGTGCGTTTAAATGTAGTTAGACCTGCCCAACAAATGACGACATAGATACTATGTAAATGTCAAGCAAAAGTGCCAAGTAAAACCCTGCTTATACTCAAAGTTAATTAAATAGGATCAAAAATGAACAACATTGTGAATGTCAATAAATCGTTGTATGTGAATATAAAAGAACTGACGAGAACCTAATAAATAATTAAAACTATGGAACACCACCACCCTAAATGACATGTTATTGCCACCAGACCCATATATAACCATAAAAAAGAAAGAAGAAGAACCAAGAGGGTCTTAAAATGTTTGTCTCTGAACCATTGTGATCCGCACAGAATGAGAATCTCCCTGAAACCAAGAAAACTGGCCTTCAACTCCAAAATTTTTTTTTATATATAAGATCAAATAAATAATGAACTTTATGAATAAAAATCTGATGTGAAACCTAAAGGAAAACTGACAAATCTTTCTCCATATTCAAACCTTCTGGATGCAAACTATTCAGATTATAAATATAACGTTGTTCAAGACGTAATAGGGTTTCATCAATATTTCCTCCTCGCCAATTTAGTTTGACTTTCTTAATAACAAAATATTTAAGATCCGATATCTTATGACCAGCTGTCTGCCAATGAGAGACCAGTGGTTTTTCCATTGCTGCCCTTCTAATGCAGCTCCTATGCTCAATTATCCTACTACGTACTGGGCGTGTAGTTTTACCAACATATAATTTATTGCAGGGACATGAGATGACATATATCACATGGCTAGTTGCACAATTTGAAAAATCGTCAAGATAAAATTTTCGGTTACTTTCCGGATGTAAATAATAATTTCTGACCGATGTTACATGTATGCACACTGAACAGTGACCGCATTGGAAGTGTCCTTTGTATTTGGAAAGGAATCTGCGTTCAGTAAAAGCCGACGGTACCAATAGATTCCGAAGATTGAGGTTCCACTTATGGGCAACAGTCAAGGTAGTGTCTTGAAATCCCGGGATGGCTTGTATCAAATGCCAGTACTTCCGTAAGCATTTGCCTATAGTGTTGGATTGAAGAGAATATAACAAGGAACAAACCATCCCCACATTAGATGCCTTGTCACGAGTTTGGAGCAACTGTGTACGAGACGACTGACGGGCTCTAAAATATGCCTTATTGATTTGTGGATGTGGGTAACCCCTTTCCACAAATCTATCCTTCATAATGGCCGCCTGTTCATCAAAATCGTGGTCAGTAGTACAAATCCTCCTAGTTCTTAAAAATTGTCCTACTGGGAGATTGTTCCTGAGGGAGGCATTATGGAAACTGGTGTAATGTAGCAATTGGTTCCTGTCGGCTTTCTATACAGATTCGTATATAGACCTTTCTCAGATCTTATAATGAGGAGGTCTAAAAAAGCGATCTGATGGAAATCATACGTAAGCTGGAAATGTAGATTGCTATCACAATTGTTAATCCACACATTGAATTCCCCCAACCTGTCTACTGATCCTTGCCACAAAATGAAAATATCATCTATGTACCTGAGCCAATGTTTAACATGAGTACTAAATGGGTTATTATTCTTTATATACTTGTCCTCAAAGTCAGATACATAGAGATTAGCGACGTCTGGGGCCATTGAGGACCCCATCGCTAAGCCCTTAATTTGTTTGTAAAACAGATCTCGGAAGCAGAAATAATTCTCGCATAAAGCAAATCGAGCTAAATCAACTAGAAATATCGTAGGAATGCGTCTGTGATCTTTTCTCTTAAACAAGACCTGCTCAATAATATATAAAGCTTCAGCCTGCGGAATGTTAGTATATAAACATTCCACGTCCAGCGTGACTAATATAGTATCTAATTGCAAATCTTTAATAGATGTAAGAATATTTATAACGTGAGACGAATCGCGGACGTACGACCACATGCTTTCAACGAAAGGTCTCAACAAAATATCTAAAAATTGAGAAATCGGCTCCATAAGGGACCCAATAGTGGAAACAATGGGTCTACCTGGGGGATTCTGTATGGATTTGTGGAATTTAGGAATGACGTAAATGGTGGGTATAATGGGAAAATCTACAGTCAGAAAATCTCTTTCTTTAACAGTAAGATACCCACATTCGAAGCCATTCAAAACAAAATTATCAATAGATTTCTTCAAAGCAGGTGTGGGATCATCAGCCAACTGGAAATAAAAAGTTGTATCGCGGAGTTGCCTGTGAATCTCCTCAATGTATTGTGGTTTGTCCATGACAACCACTGCGCCCCCTTTGTCTACGGGTTTTATGATAATGTTGCTATTAACTTGTAACGATTTAATAGCTGCTTTTTCTTCAATAGTAAGATTATGATATGGTGCACGTGCTTGATCTTTTATTTTATCAACTTCCATAAGTACCATTTTTTCAAAAACCTCAACTAAAGGATCCGTATTAGAAGGGGGAACCCATTGAGATTTATCCTTAATAATAGATTGATCATTGTTAACACATGTCTGATTAATGAAAAAAGATTTTATGCGGATTTTACGAAAGAACTTAAAAAAATCAACCTGCGTTTCAAAAGGATCGTAATTTCTAACGGGTACGAAGGATAACCCTTTGTTTAATAATGATTCCTCTCCTGGTGTTAATTTATACTGTGAAATATTGATGGCATTATTAATGGGTGGTGAACTACCTATCTTCTGTCCAGAGAAATATCTGATCCCCAGCGACCCCTTCCCCGGCCACGACCCCGTCCCCTCCCTCTGTGAACTTCGCTTGGTACATACGATCTTTCCGAGTCCTTGTACTGATTCCAAGAGTGATCCGCCCGAGAAGTGCGTGGACGTGACTGACCTCTGCCTCCCCCTTTCCACAATGAATCCATGTTTAAAAAATTATTTTCTTTCCTCTTCTTTTTATCTACAGCCTCTCCTGCTATCTCTTCTTGATCTCTCTGAGCAGGAAATAAGGAGGCTGAAATAGATGCTGAATCACCTGATTCCTTCCTACTCCTTTTCTTGGTTTGTTCCTGAATATTATCACCTTCCTCATTGTCTGATACATGATCTTTATTATCAAAAAAGGTACTGTGTTTCTTGAAAAATATTCTATCACCCTCTACTCTCTTATACCAGGGATAAACATATCCGAACATGTAATCGTCCTCGTCCCTCTTAAACTTGTCTCGTTTTTGACTTCTGACTTCCTTCTTAAATTTATTTATTTATTTAGCTGCATTTATATCCCGCTTTTCACCGGGTCAAAGCGGTTGGGGGATACATTTAACACGAGGGGATATGAGACACATACACTAATACAGGGAACATGGGCAATGGAGGGTTAAGTGGCTTGCCCAAGACCACAAGGAGCACCTGTGGGACTAGAAACCCCAGTCCTTCCGGCCCAAGGTTGCTGTCCTCTAGTGGGATTTGAACCACTGACCTTCCGGCCTGTAGTACCTTGCCCCAACCACTAGGCCACTGCTATATATTGTGTGTATAATCTTTGTGAGTATTATTAAAATTGTTATCACATCCTTTGAGTGCAACAAGTTTTTCGTCTAACTCTCCTTTGTATAGCTCCGACTTTTTATTTGCTGTACTAATTAATAAAATCATTAAATCTAAAGAGCATTTATTTAAAATGGCGTTCCAGCACTTAACAAATCCATCTTCATTCTGATATAGGCCAGGTGCTTTGTTCATCCTAAGTCCTCGAGGAATAATTTTGGACTTGCAGCATTCTAGGAGGTACTGCCCATGCATTTCTTCTTTTACTTGTTTTTGTGTAAGTCGCACGACATCCTCCCATAAATGTAACGTTTCATCAATTTCATCTTCAGTATCTAATGCTAACTTTTCTCGTGGAAGGAACTTCTCTAGGGCGTCTTCTCCAAAACTAAGAACGTCCTTCCAAGGAGAGAACATACCAAAACCAAAAATTCCAACAAAAAAAGCACGACACCACGTGCAAATAGACCACCCAGTAAGGAACGTGGATTGCAATGAAGGAACGTAAAAAATGTAACCTTTATTAAAAATTATTGTTATTCCTCTTCAGCCACTGGCCCGACACAGGTTTTTGAACAGGATTTTAATTGTGCTTTCTTGGCGTTTCTTCTACATTCCAGTTTGTTTATGGGCTCTTAAGTATCGCTATCGATTTTGACGAGAGCGCAGATGACATACTACTTCTGTACTGTTAGTTTTTTATGGGCATTTATGCATTTATTATCAAATTTGATAAGAGCGCTGATAATATACTTCCTTCTGTTCCCGTTCTTTTCCATACCCTTCCTTCCTCCTCTTTCTCTTCTCCTCCCCCTCCCTTTAGATCCATTCTCCTTCCCTTCCCCTTTCCTCTTCCCTTTCCCTATTCCTTTTTTCCCCCTCTCCCCCGTCCTTCCTTTCCCCCTCCCCCCCTCCCCCGGTTCTGTTCCTCTCCGGTTTTTCATTGGTTCATTTTAAACACCAGCACTAGTATTTTTGACAGCTTTGATTCGTTTAGAGAACCGATTAGCGTCTATGTCTTTTATTCAGCATCCACATATATGGGTGCATTCATTTAGTGTTTTATGCTTTGCACACAGCGGTGGCTGTTCGGTCTTATTTTCCACGTGGTTGTTCGTTGTTCCGGAGTAAATAGAATTTCATTCCTCATTATTACGTTCGCGATATTATACATCCTTTCCCTTCTTTTATGAATGGGTTCATGGTGGATTTAGAGTTTTGTGGACCACGTGGATGCATTTTTACATTTATCACATACCTAAGAAAGCGACTGAAAAATTTTAAATAAATTAAGAATCACAAAAAAGGTTTTCCATTCGTTCTCTTTACAGGATCAGGTGTCAACAAAAATTAATACTGGTCATGTGGTCTCTCATACTGGTATCATTCTATTGTCTCATTTCCTTTCATCTCACTTTCCTATCACGCACATTAATTGGGTTTACAAGGATTTTTTTAGATAAGAACGTTTGACAATATTGATGTTTTAGATGGCAGCTTTTTTCTACAATACACATATTGATAAGCATGTAATCGCCATCCACGATCACCAGTTCATTATCCTTTGGTTTTTGTCCTCATCCCTCGTTGGGTCTCTTTCCTTTGCTGAAGACCTCTTTTTTATGTTATTTGCCTTAGGTTTATTATCACTTATGATAATACATGAGATATTTCAATAACAAGTAACATTAAGAACAGGTATGTTTTTTACTGTTTGTTTTTCGCATCCTTTGACTGCCTTTTTCATTTTTTACTTATTATACACATTTAGTTTAATAGCCTTTTTCATATATTTCTTTTAAATATACATTTGATGTGGTCTTTTATTCATTTATTATATGAATATTCTTTTTATAGATGATGTTTTATTGTATATGTTTACATTTATTTATTTATTGTTTTATTAGTTTTTAATTGACATTACATTATGGTATTATTTATTTATTAGTTATTACACTATAACAATATCAGTATTTATATGTGGTACATTATATAATCATTTGGCTCCGATTTTAGCTGTACATTTGTATATGTTATATTTTTATATATACTTTTTGATGTTGAAGTTTTGTTTTTATATACTTTGCTTTGTTTTCTCATATCTTATATTTACATTTACTTTACATGCATGATATAAATTTGTTTTATATGACACGTTTTAGCCATTCAGGCCCCTGAAGAAGGCTTTCACGAAACACGGCCAGTGACGGGCCAGTGGCTGAAGAGGAATAACAATAATTTTTAATAAAGGTTACATTTTTTACGTTCCTTCATTGCAATCCACGTTTCTTACTGGGTGGTCTATTTGCACGTGGTGTCGTGCTTTTTTTGTTGGACTTCATAAAATAGATTACAGAAAGAGGAAGAGAAGCATCAATGCTTACAAAAACTTAGAGAAGTTAGGAAAGTAATCAGGAAAGCAAAGATACAAATAGAAGAAAAAATAGCTAATGCATTAAAACAGATGTCCGCCCTGATCACCCGGTTCGTGCTGATTATTCCACCTTTGAGGTGGATATTGCTTAAGGGTTGTTGGGTAAGGTTGCAATAGACACCCAGGAAGGAGTAGATGAGGAGAGATCTAGCTAAGCTTGAAGAATGGTCAAGAATTTGGCAGCTTGAGATTTAATGCTAAAAAATCAGGGTCATGCATTTGGGCTGCAGAAATTCAAGGGAATGGTACAGTATAGGGGGTGAAGTACTTCTGATGATCTTAAGGTAGCTAAATGGGGTGAAAAGGCAACAGCAAATGCCAGAAGGATGCTTGGGTGCATAGGGAGAGGAATGGTCAGTAGGAAGAAGGAGGTGATAGTGCCTCTGTATAAGTCCTTGGTGAGGCTTCATTTGGAGTACTGTGTGCAATTCTGGAGACCACATCTTCAAAAGGATATAAACAGGGTGGAGTCTGTGCAGAGGGTGGCTACCAAAATGATTAGTGGACTTCGTCTTTAGGCATATGGGAACAGAAGTAAAGATCTCAATATGTATACTCTGGAGGAAAGGCGGGAGAGAGGAGTTATGATAGAAACATTTAAATACCTGCATGGCATAAATGCACAGGACAGCCTCTTTCAACTGAAAGAAAGCTCTGCAATGAGGAGGCATAGAATGAAGGTGAAAAGGGAATGATTCAGGAGTAACATGTGGAAATATTTCTTTATGGAAAGAGTGGTAGATGTGTGGAACAGTCTCCTAGTAGAGGTAGCAGGAGACCAGGACAGTATCTGAATTCAAGAAAGCATGGGACAATCACAGAAGATCTCTGAAGGAAAAAAAGGGACTATAGTAGTTGGTATGAAACGGCAGACTGAATAGGCCATATGGACTTTTTCTGCCATCATGTTTCTGTTTCAGAAAAATAAAATATCAAGCACACATTTTGGAGAGTCTGGTGACTGTACTGTCCCATTAAATGCAAGCACTTATTTTGCTAAAGGGTACTGGGGTATTGCTGATAACGCGTGTTGCTGATAATGTGCAAATCTACAGCGTGTTAGGGCAACATCACAGAGCTAATTTCCTAGAGCATGGAAAGCATGTTCCCGGCAGTTACCAAGGTGCCCGCGCCACAGCATGATAACAGTGCAGATGCACTCAAAGTCACCTATGAAGGTGACGGTGAATACATCAAGCGCTACTTGCCTGCCATGTAGGCAGCACGGGTGTGCCGATTGTATAACATTCACCCCACCCACTCTCTGCCCCTAACCCTACCTCTTGCAACCTTAATGCACCACAGACAGCGCCAAAATCCAGCAGCACTCTCATGGTCCCGTGCTAGCTGTCAACGCGTACCTTTACCATTCCCCCAGCTGTATCCCACTGTATGGAGTGGAGGAGTGGCCTAGTGGTTGGGGCAAGGTACTTCAGGCTGGAAGATCGGGGGTTCAAATCCCACTAGAGGACAGCAACCTTGGGCTGGAAGGACTGGGGTTTCTAGTCCCACAGGTGCTCCTTGTGGTCTTGGGCAAGCCACTTAACCCTCCATAGCCCATGTTCCCTGTAAAATAGTTATCTCCAAGTTATAATGCCCTGTTCAATGTAATTTCAGTTTGTTCAATGTAAACCGCACTGATGCAGAATAGCATGGTATATAAGAGAATGTACATAAATAAAATAAATAAAAAATCCCATGTCTACAGCTATTGTGTTGTGTGTCTTGACTAGACTGTAAGCGCTGATGAGCAGGGACTGTCATTTACATGTGTCTGTGCAGCGCTGTGTACGTCTTGTAGCGCTATACAAATGTTCAGTAGTAGAAGTAATAGTACTTTAGCGCATGCCGGACCCATGCTGACAGGGTCCTTTAGATTTTATGCAAAGGCATCAAAGCAAGAGGCAAAGGAAAGCACCTCGTCCAAAGTATATTACAAGCATGGTATGTACATGAATACTTCTTACCTTAGACAAATGAATGTAGCTTGTACTGTAAATGTTGGGACTGTCGTTTTTGCATTTAAAGGCAGTTTTACGCAAAGAAAGGCTTTTATAAAGTTGCATGACTCTTTATGCAGATAAAACATATATGCGGAGAATGTGTGTGCCTACTTTTACGCAATCTGCGTTTAGGCATTGTTGGGGGCTCAGTTTGAGTGCAGCAGAAGCAGTGTTGCGCTGAATGTACATGCTTTATAAAATACATGTTTACATGCGTCGGGTTCAGACACACATTCACACCAGCTTCGGAACAAGTGCAAAATGTGTATGACTAATAAAAGCATTAACCATAAACAAATTGGGAGTTCTGTTGCAGAAAAAAAAGAACTACTTCTCCATCCTTGGAAGTGCTCCAGTCCCTTGTGGAGACAGTGGCTCCTTGATAGTCCACGCAGACGATTAGATGGAAGCTGAGTGCATGGCTCCGGAAAGCAAACCCTTAATTATAGAGAGAATTAGCTTTAAATGAAATTGTTGTAGTACTGTATGCACTGACATGATCATGTCTCTAGAGTATCATAATGAAAAACAGTTATAATTGTGTCCTTACATTGCTTATCCGGAACTACAGAGTGAGGCAAAAAGGCCTGAATAACTTAAGGATATATTGTTGTCAGTAAATCTTCTGCTAAATACAGACTGACTCATAGAGACCAGTCCATTTTACTTTATTAAAAAGTCCATAAAAATTAACTTGAAAAAAGATCCCATGAATTGTATTGCATAAGAACCACAGAAGCCAAAAATGCGCTTATAAAGTTGAAAATCTTGCCGACACAGCTCTGTATTTGAGCCTTCGAATTTACTCACAGTTCTGCTTCAGGGCAAACACACTTATCTAAATCATGGTCACAAACCTTATCCAAGTAACCAATGCTTTCCTGGCAATCCAACTATGCTTCTAGTTGTTTGATTATTCACTGAGGGTTCTTTTGACTGTTTGGATTGCGGGGTCCCCAATCTGGGCTCTTTTTGAATTTTAGAGTAATTCCTCTGCTTACAGGATAGTTTTAAGAATTAGGCATTTGGAATGCTATTAGATTGGTATGGACCCCTGCAGAGCAAGATGAAATTGTTTACATAGTGAATGAAAGGGAAGGGAAGAACCAGCGTATGAAGTCAAAACTCTACACTATAGAAGATCAGAAAATCCAGTCGATATAGTTATGGAGGCATAATGTGTATTTGTTTGGCTCTAATATGAATTCCTCAGACAATCATATGAATATCAAATCTATGTCAACAAATAGCATGACAAGAGCAAACT
The DNA here is from genome assembly GCA_033557465.1 of Ichthyophis bannanicus. NCBI lineage: Eukaryota > Metazoa > Chordata > Amphibia > Gymnophiona > Ichthyophiidae > Ichthyophis > Ichthyophis bannanicus. The sequence continues at coordinate 28,408,705 of CM066036.1, read as the reverse complement.
CACAGGCATGACCAAGTATGAAACATTAAGACAAATATTTGAAAATGATGTGAACGGAAAGTTAAGCCACTCCAAGTTTATGTTTACTGCTGCAAATTTAGGACATGAACTTTGAAATTTGTTACAGCTTATTTATAGTATATCCTTAGTTTTAGTATCCTTTAGAAAAAGGCAGCTGGAAATAAATAAAATAAGCCATTTATCCAGCCCCCATTCCATCTGATGACAAAAAAGGCTAGCAAAGAAAAAATCTATATATTTTTTTTTTACAGTATATGAAATTATATTATCCTGTTCTGCCTTTGATGTCCTAATTGACCTTCTCAACTATAACACAAGGCAATATTATTTGGCTTTAGGGGGGACATAGTGGAATAAAAAATTATTTTCACTCTTTTTCTTTGTGGTAAGAGGCCTGCAGGGAAGTTTCCTCCAAGACTTAACCCTTTGATTAGGAAAGGGGGTCAACTCGGTAGTAGAAACCATCGTCCTTCCCTCCACAGGATCAAGGGCATTGTTTCTGCGGTATGCATGCCCAACATCGGGTAGGGGATTTGAAATCGAGTCTCTTGTGCCATGACACCAAGGCCTATCCAGAGAGCTGACCCGTTTCACTCTCCTTCCATGTAAAATGGTATAGCGAGCCAGTCTTGCGCAGAGGGAGAGGGGGACACATTGTATGAGAAAAATTGTGCATCCTCTCCATATTTTTCATAATGCCCTGGCAACCTCTGATCAGACGCCACAACAGTCTATTTTGCTCAGTGTACTGATACATAGAAGGCCGTCTGGGGCTATGCAGTAGTCCTACGTTGTTGGAAAAATCTGAAATTTCTGTAGCCCAGTGAAATCTGGAACTTTATCATTTTTCTCATATATAAAGACTTTACAAAAGCAGGACACAAATCACATCATAATTTAAATATTGTGATCAACTAACATAAGTGGCCGAATGTAAATCTAATATAAATCAGAGGTAAAAGCCATGTTAGTAGTAATGAGGTCAAATAGAAGATTTCAAACTGAACTTCTTTCGGAGAAAAATGGTCATTTTATTTAACTTTTATAGCCATGAAAAGAGATGCATGAAATATTCAGAAATCAAATTGGATGATCTTTTTAGGAGTTATTTGAGCTTGTCCAAATTTTTGAATGTTTTTGTGAAAATTTCTAACACTTCCTAGGGGAATATGGAGGACAATCCAAGCATGGCTTCCAAAATTCCCTGTGGATTCGATGTAAATATAAATTTAGCCCTTTCTAAAATTACCATTTCCATATGTAAATGCAGGATTTTCCACATGCAACCAAGGCTTCTAAAATAACTCCCATAATTTGGAAGTACAGAAATACAGATGTTGTGACAATCCCACCCCAACCCCACTCCCAGGAATGGCACCACTCAACGGGGTAAGGTCGTTTCATAAGACGGTGCCTACGTGAAATTTCAGAACAAGTGAGGAAAGCAGGTGGTGCATAGCTCTTGGAATTCTTTCCTTTCCCTCTGAATGTGTGTGTCCTTGTGCTGGTTCTCTGTGTGTCTTTGAATAGAGGGGAGACAGCGGCTTTGTTCATGTCTTTCCCCCTCTTGGGGAAAATGTCATGGCCTAGGTCTGAATGCTGAGTACAGCAGAATGTAAATTGCATGGTAATTGTGAAAGCCCATACTTTGAGTAGAGTGGCCTATTGGTTCCAGTGGCCTGATAACCAGAGGAGCTTGGCAAGTCATTTTTATCCTCCACTGCCTTTGGGTACACACCAGAAACGCCAAGGGCAGATGCTCCAGAAAGTGAGAGAATTACAGGTGATGTGTCTTAAATCTAGAAAGATTCAAGGGCACAGCATTCAAAGGCATTTATGCGGTTTGCAGATCTGTAAACCATGTAAACCGCCCTGATGCTAATCATGTGGCGTCAGGGCGTGTCGTGGGTGTTCCAGGGTGGAGCGGAGGCGGCATCCATCACAAAAAGGGCAGTGGCGATATTGAACTGCTGCCCGGTTAGCGACCCGTGGGTAAAGACAGGCATGGGAAAAGCTGGCCTATCCTTTCCTGTGGGAGCTAACTGGGCAGCGGTTCGATATCACCACTGCCCTGTTTGTGACGGCTATGGCCCCGGCATTGACTATCCGGGGTTAAGATTCGACAGCGATGGCTATGCGCTTTAGAAGTGCGAGCCGCCGCCGCTGCTGCTGGATATCGGGCCCCACGTGTCTAAATGGTTTCACAAGTAGAAGAAACAACGTAAAGTGTTATTTTGCTTTCTTTGGTGCTTTTGAATAGAAATAAACAGAATAGCGGTAATGTTGATCGTCTTTAAAGGAATTTGGCCAGCGAATTAAAGAATTACCTGGGAAATCTCGCAAGCTGAAAACTTCCTTCCACTTAGTATGTGCATGGCCACATTTGTAGCAGTGGACGTCTTCAGCCCAAAGTTTCAAAAAAAGACTCTGTTAGTATGACAGAGGCCAAATCAGAGAAAGACACAGAACAGAAACACACTTTCTTGCTCTTCTCACACCCAAACTCTGCTGGTGTTGTGCAGGTGCCTGCTGCTTTCCTCTGCTTATCAGCATGTAAAGTTCTTACAGTTAGTGGTCCTTTCCTCCAGGAACTTTTTACGTAGATCAATTATTTATGTCATTAAAAAGTAGAAAGACAAGGAGACACGCAATGAAGCTACAATGTAACCCATTTAAGACTAACAAGAGAAAATATATTTTCATTCATTGTGTAATCAAACTCTGGAATTCGTTACCAGAGGATGTAGTAAAAGCTGTTAGTGTGGCTGGGTTTAAAAAAGGCTTGGAATGGTCTATAAACCATTATTAAAGAGGACTCTGGAAACCCACTGTTTGCCCCAATACAAGCATTGTGGAACCTGTGTACCTCTTTGGGAACCTGCCAGGTACGTGTGACCTAGATTGGCCACTGCTGGAAACAGGATACTGGGCTTGAAGGACCTTGGTCTGACCCAGTGTGGCATCTCTTCTGTTCTCTTTTCCTCAACCTGCAGCTGTTCCCCTTTTCCCTCATCCCTATCCCATTTCCAGCCCTTCTCAGCACCTCCCACTCCAGGACGCTCACTGATTCTCATGGAGATCAGCCCAGGGCCTTTTGCTGAGCTCCTTCCCGTCTTCTCTATCTCATGTAGGACTTTCACTTATACTGCACAAGAGCTTCCCTCAGCTCATCCCCTCACTTCCTGGGACTAGAGAAGCATTCCAGTGCTCCGCCCCCAACAGCCTTCCCATTGGCTGGATCCTATCCACAGTCTCTGCGCCGTTGGCTGCTTTCCAGTGCTCCTGCCCTCAAGTGTTACTGCTTTCCAGTGCCTTCCCATTGGCTGGATCCCACATACTGCTGCTAGTAGTGACACTGGAAGCAAGCATGGCAAGCTCACTCAGTGGGGATTGGAGAACCGCAGAGGCTTTAAAAAATGTCCAGACATGTTAACCATCCTTTTAGCTTCTGGACATTGTACAGATTTTTTTGTTGATCTTGAAAAAACACCAGGCAGTTGGCAATCTTAACCTCCTGAGTCCTGCACACATCTGATAGAATTCCACTAAGCATTTGGGCCCTAGGCATGTGCCTAGTTTGCCAATCCACGGCTAAAATTAGGTCAGCTTTTGGCTCACCTAGTTATAGCTGTGGATGCTAATCAGGTAGAAGTGCAATATTGCTGCTACCCGGTTAGCCTTGGTGGTTCCGGGGCATGTGCGGCAATGCCAGCTATTCAATGCCGTCACTGCGTCATTAAATATCCGGTGTGGAGGGCCTGTGGACAGGGCTATGCGCCGTAGCAGCGCATAGCCTGCCCAGCTGAATATCAGGCCCTAAGTACCTTTACAAAAAAGGCTTCTACCTCCAATAAGCCCCATTAGCTCACAAATGCTCTCACACAAATTTTTGCCTGCTCTGAAAAGAAGTGTCGGTGAGTATACATGAGTGCAAGAGCATCTTAACAGTTAAAGCAGCAGATTAAGAACCAGGGAAGCCAAGTTTGAATACCACTGTTGCTGCCTGTGATTCTGGGCATGCTACTTAACCCTCCATTGCCTCAGGTACAACCTTAGATTGAAGCACTCTGGGGACAACAAAAATACCTACTCACCAGAATGTAACTTGCCTTGAACGTCTGAGAAAGTGAGCTAGATCCTATTCCTTTTCCAACTCTGCTCTAGCTCTTCTCAAACTATGGCCCCTGGAATATCAACAAAAGGTGCACGCAAATACTGTATACACACAGTTTTGTCAGTGCACATCACTGTATGCACGTATTCAGCCATGCCATTTTATAAGAGCCATTTTCCATAAGCAAAACACACTTTACATGTGCAAAATGATTTATAAAATTACCCTCAATTTGTGTAAGAGTATGCGCTGAAATGGCCTTCAGAACTTCCCTCCATGAGAGCAACTTTGTAATCTCCCATGCAGTTAACGTGCAAACCAGACCTGTATGTGGCGTCTACTTTATAAAGTGAAGTACGTGTGTACTTTACAAAATAGGGGTGTAATGGCGTGCCTGGACCTAGTCACGACAGTTACACCTGCTCTAAAACTGGTATAAATGCTTGCACCTAGATTCTTCAGAAACGCATGCAAGTTATAACATTTTACAACTTATGCAAGTAAATTTAGGCCCTGCCTAGGCGCTATCCAAGCTCTGCCTCTGTTCGCATCCAAAATGAAAGCACACGTGATGGGACCTGCAAGTGCACTTACAGACTAGCGATGTCTGAAGCGCATGCATACATGCCCATTAAAATAGGACTTAACACGCGTTTCTAGCATGTAACTTTCTGACCGCACCTTATCGAATCACCTTCAAAATATCTACTTTGGAGGAAGAGAGGAGGGGGACATTGGGTATGATAAACACATTGAGATACCTCAAAGGGAAAAAGAAATGCAGAAATATCATGCCTGGGTGGAAAAGAAGTGAGAAAACGAGGCATCATAACTGGAGACAGTAGACTTACAAATAACACAAGGATGTGGGATGACTGTTGCCATAACCACTTTCCAAAGAAGATGGTCGATCAGAAGCCCTATGTCTAAGGAGCATCTAAATGGTGGGGAAGTGAGGATGAAGTTGGAGCTCCAGTTCGGTGTGCAATGCTGCAGTAGGAATGCAGGAAACAAGATGGAACTTGGGGGTCATTATCTGCCATCAATCTCTATAATTGCTGTGTACAAAGATTCCAAACTATTTGTTTAATGTTAAACAGAAAAGCAAACCTAGAGGATCGAAATGTTTTCACGCCTACCATACAGTACTCTGCACGGCATGATGGATAAAAAATGTGACATTTATTTACAGAATAAAGGTCAAAGTTCATGCTCATTTTTCCTTAATCGTTGCTAATGCTTGAGCAATGACAAGGTCAAGCTTCCAAGACTAGGATAGCTTGTCCGGCGCCTGCATGTGTAGTGGGGTCCCCCGACTGTGAAACGAGGATAATCCGGAGGTGTACACAAAAAGTAGTGGAAACCCCATAGTAAGGGAAAATAAGTTCTGGCGAATAAGGAGGCAAAATGCCCCAAAGCATCAATGGAATGACACCCAAAACTCCAAAACATTCCAAGGCCCTACAAGTAGTACAAGCCTATACCAAGAGGTACATGCAAGCAAAAACTCCTTTATTTGGGGACTCTCTAAAAACAACATATCTAACAGGCAAAACAGAACAAAGGTACAGTAAAAAGAGAAAAATCAATGAGCAAAGTCCCAAATGTTCCTTATCTCCAGCTCTTGAGTTTTGTGCAGGCTCCATCTCTTATTAGAATCCTTTTTGGGGGCCCTGGGTAGACTCCCCCTCTTCTTTTCTCTTCAGGGTCCCAGGCTGTGTATTCCAGATTCCTCAAGATGATTCTGTGCAACACACTCACACAAAACCATCCGTCCATACATCCAAGTTCATTAGTCAGCACTTTAGACAACTACTGGAAGTGTCAGTGCCTTAGACTCAATAAGAAAAAAATTAAAGAACCACTTCACAATAAATACCTCCTTTGGTGAATCACAAAAATAGGGTAAAATTACTCTCCTCCTCCAGGAGGAAAACAGAAGATCTTCACAATCCTCCTGCTTAAATGCCAGGGATACACCGGGGATTCCGAAAAAAATCTCCCGGCGCTGGACTCCTTCAGGCTGAATTCCCTTAGCTTCCGCTGCTTTCAACAAGCTCTCCCAGCTGACTTCTTACCTCAGACCCTCCCTGGGTTCTTCCAGCCTTTTCCACTCTCCTTCTTCCTGGGTTAGAGACAACTGGCCTAAGGGAAAAGCTCTTCTTCTGTCAGGCCTAGCCAACCACCAAAGAGGCAGCTCCCACTGCTGTTCCTTGTAAGTTCGTGAGACCTCCCAGGCTCTCTCCAGCATATCTGTTGTGCTAGGTAGATGTGTTTATAACATCTTCACAAAGGAACTTCCCCAAGTCCCTAGACACAGTGCCTTAAGTAGTTCCCTCCAAAATCAGTAAAAGAATACGTCTACTGCCCAAAGATTGACAAGCAACCCATCCTCCATTACATCATATACACAGGTCATATTAGCAGCATGGACTCCAGGATTTTCCTCCTTTTGAACAAAGAGGGAAGATTTTGGTGTCCCACTACACATAGCTACAACCAGCGCATTTTTCCTAGCAGAAATAGTGCCAGTACTCATATGCAGAGTTCTTTCAGTAAAACATCAGGACCATGGGTCAATTTTAGCAGGCAATGAAAGGTGTCTACTCAGTATCACTGAGTATCTCCTAAAGAAAAGAAGCCTGGTTACAGCTCTAGCAGCACTGGGATAATCTGCCCCGAGTGCCCATAGTAAAAAGCCAAGTACCAACAAGCATGTGGAGGTTGGATATGTTGAACAACAGCCCAACATGAACAAAAAGCTACTGGCTTTTGGACTTTATCTGCTGTAATTTACAGCCCAATAAACCGTGTAAATGCCTTAAATCGGGATATTCAACGGCACTTACACTTACACTTAGTGCCACTGAATATCCCCTTCTAACTCCCCTACGAGCCCCGATGCTATCTGGTTAGCATCGAGGCGTGTCAGGTGTGTTCTGGGGTGGAACAACAGAGGCGACGACAAGCGATAACCAGGCAGCAGCGATACTGCACGCTGCCTGGTTAGTGATCTGCGCTGAAAAGATAGGCGAGGAAAACCCTTGTCTATCTTTAAGGCAGAAGAGCTAACTGGGCAGCATGCAATATCACTGCTGCCTGGTTAGTTACAGGAGCTTCTGGTGTGTGCGACAATCCCTGGATATTCAATGCCATTGCCAAGACCTCGAATATCCAAGTTAGAGGCTCAATATCGGGCCCTATATTACTACACTTATGTTAACTTCATAAATGTTGGTATCTATGTGGATGTTGCATTAAGTGTTGGCCTCTTAAGAATTAACCAGGAAGACAAGGCCTGAAATAGCCTACCAGTGGTCTTGGAGGAGACTTGCACTGTAAGAGAACTGGGACTTGCTTAAGAAAGATAAATGGACAATTAAGAGGCTGGGTAAAGCTTAGCTGATTTCTGAAGCTAAGACAGGACCATCTTGAAAACCAGGGGCTGTAAACTCACTGCATGAAGGAAAGACTTGGCATTCTACTACTGGTTGCACCTTACTAATAAAACCCAGAGGCTGGGTCAACAGTAGCCAGCATTGACTCGATGGCACACATTGCCTAGCAAAGGACATGAGTTGGTGGAGCTAATGCTTATTTAAGTGTGCAATACATAAACATTTACCCATACTGGTAGACAGAGAGGAAGAATCACGACTGGATGGGCCAACTAGTCTTTATCTGCCATAATTTACTATAAAGGGTGGCCCAAAAAAAGTGAGAACATCTCGTAGCATATAAGTTATTTAAAAATTCAAAAAGACAGATGTAAACGATTGACAAATTAAAAAAAAAAAGATGGTGACCGGAAATTGTCGAAGTAAAGACGTTATATAGCTAAAAAAAGGTAAATAAGTAAACTATTTAAGCTTTTAATTTACGAGATGTTCTCATTTTTTTGGGCCACCCTGTATTATGTTTCAAAATGCAAATATAGTGAGGATAAGTTCATTTTAGTCTTTTATATTTTGTTTGTGATAGGAATTTGCTGAGGTGGTGAGCTACTGCAAGCACGGCACCAGTGGAAGACCAAAGGAGGAACAGGAGTTATTTCCTAGCAAATTTTCTGACATCATGTTACAACTGTGACATAACTTTGTAAATGCCAGCTAGATGGTGTCAATTAACTTTGCTTTCACTCATCTTCCAGAAAAAGAAATATTTCTACTTTCTGCATCTTTGACATGTTCTTTTCTATGTTGCTGTCACAGAGGGGACAATACTCCTTATCTTTATGTCGAACAGAGGAATGGATGATGTGTGAGCAAAAAAGGAAGAGATGGAACACAGTGGGGGACAAGCACTGCTACAGAAAATCTTCTGTGTGCTATATCTGGAAACATAACAAACTAGACAGAGGCAGGAAGAAAAATCTTTTCTCCATTATTACAGAAGGGTAAAGTGTGAAGAGCTACAGACTCGCTGCAATAACCCAGTCTAGAAAGAGAACACGAAACATTAAAATGATAATTTTATAACTGGGCACCTAGTTTTAGGTACTGTACCTAGAATGTACCTACTGTATCTAGAGTCTCTATCTTATAAAGAAAAAAGCGTAGTTACTCACCTGTAACAGGTGTTCTCCAGGAGCAGCAGGAATCAGTCCTCACATATGGGTGACGTCGGCGCCGACGGAGCCCCCGCGGAGCAATTTTCCCCAGCTTTCAAAGAAAGCCTTTGGGAATTGCAGCGCGCATGCGTGGTCCCCTTCCCGCCCAAGGGTGCCATCTTAGCCAGTCAGATGACATAGCTAAAAGACAGCATAAAAATTTGCAAAAAAACTAAAGCAGATGATTGCAACTCCAAGGGGAGGAGGGAGGGTTGTGAGGACTGATTCCTGCTGCTCCTGGAGAACACCTGTTACAGGTGAGTAACTACGCTTTCTCCAGGACCAAGCAGGAAGTCAGTCCTCACATATGGGACTCCCAAGCTTAAGGCTAACGGAGACCCTAAGCACAAAAATGAGCTCCCTCTAGCTCAGCAGCACAGAAGGAAGGAATCTTCACTGAATTATTACCCACCGGTAGCCCCCATCCGGGATGGAGGGTAGGAGTTGCTCAAACCTCGAAGAGATTTCGGAGGACTGCCTGTCCGAAAAGCACTGTCCCTGCGGGACTCCCTCTCGAGGCAGTAATGGACCGCAAAAGTCTGGCTCGAAGACCAAGTAGCGGCCCGGCAGATGTCTGCCAATGGAACAGAGCGGAGGTAAGCCACTGACGTAGCCTTCGCCCGAACACAATGAGCCGTGACCCGACTATCTAGCGAGAGTCCGGCTGCCCCATAAGCCCAAGCGATACAGTTAGCAACCCAGATGGACAGAGTACGCTTGGAGACAGGGAGCCCCAATTTATTGGGGTCAAAAGACACGAAAAGCTGAGCAGCTTTACGGTGCTCCCGCGTACGGTCAAGGTAGAAGTTCAACGCCCTTCTACAGTCCAGGGTATGCAGGACCATTTCAGCTCGGCTGGAGTGTGGCCTGGGAAAGAAGGTCGGAAGTACCACCTCCTGATTGATGTGAAAAGGGGAGACCACTTTTGGAAGAAATTTAGGGTGAGTCCGTAGGACTACCCTATTTTTGTAGAACCGAGTGTAAGGGGGATCAGACACGAGGGCCTGCAATTCACTTACGCGTCTAGCGGAAGTGAGGGCTATCAGGAATAAGGTTTTCCAAGAAAGAAAACGGAGAGAACAGGTAGCCATAGGTTCAAAAGGCGGACAGGTGATCCGCTGTAAAACCACATTCAGATCCCAGTCAGGTGCTGGCGGGCGCAGAGGTGGTTTAAGTAGAAGGAGACCTCGGAGAAACCTTGCCACGAGAGGGTCGCTGGAAAGAGGTCTGCCGTCCACCGGCACATGATGTGCTGAAAGAGCACTGAGGTGAACTTTGACGGAATTGGACTTAAGTCCCAGATTAGAGAGGTAGAGCGAGTACTGCAAGATCACCGACACCGAGCAGGAGAAGGGATCCTGAGACTGCTGGGCACACCAAGCGGAAAAGCGACGCCATTTAAGGGCGTAGCATTTGCGGGTAGAAGGTCGCCGGGAAGCTAGGACGACCTCTTCTACCTCTGCCGGCAGTAGAAGGGGAGCAAGGACTACCCTTTCAGCAGCCAGGCCATCCGATGTAGAGATCTGAGGTTGGGGTGTAGCAGGGACCCCTGATCCTGTGTTAGGAGATCTGGTTGAAACCCCAGAGGGAACGGAGCCTCCACCGCTAGTTGCAGCAGGAGTGGAAACCACGGCTGTCTGGGCCACCGAGGAGCTATCAGGATCATGGAAGCTTTGTCTCGGAGAACCTTGAAAAGAGTTTCGAGAGACTAGCGGTATGGGAGGAAAGGCATAGAGAAGGCTTTTCGACCATGAGAGCAGAAAAGCATCCGCCGCTACTCGAAGGGGATGCGGCTGCCGAGAGCGGAAGCGAGGAAGTTGCCGGTTGAGAGGACTGGCAAAGAGATCCATTGTGGGGAGGCCCCACTTCAGAAAAAGTTTCTGAACTACCAAGGGATCCAGTCGCCACTCGTGCGGCTGGAGGATTCTGCTGAGTTTGTCCGCCAGGCAATTTTCTTGGCCTGGGAGATAAACTGCCTTGAGAAGAATGCCGTGGCTGACGGCCCAAGAGCAGAGCCTCTGTGCTTCTCGACAGAGAAGGAAGGAGCCCGTGCCCCCCTGTTTGTTCACGTAGAACATGGCAACTTGATTGTCCGTCTGGACAAGGACGGACCGGTGAGAAGTCAGGTGGGAGAAAGCCTTGAGAGCCAGACGGATCGCTCTGAGCTCTAGGAAGTTGATCTGCTGCGCAGACTCCCACGTGGTCCAGAGACCCTGAGTACATGCCCCTTGGCAATGCGCTCCCCATCCTAGGAGAGAAGCATCGGTCGTCAGCACTTGAGCAGGCGGAGGAGACTGAAAAGGCATTCCGAGTACCAGGTTCGGCCGATGAAGCCACCACTGTAGAGAAGAGGCCAGCGGGCCGGAGATCCGCACTAAGTCGGCTAGGCCGCCCGTGGCCTGTTGCCACTGCTTGCGAAGGCACCACTGAGCAGGCCGCATATTCAGGCGGGCATTGGGGGTCACGTGGACGGTGGAAGCCATATGGCCGAGTAGTCTCAGGAAGCGCCTGGCCGAGACCAGGGACTGGCTGCGAAAACGGCCGGCTAGGTCTATGAGCCGTTGAGCCCTGTCGAGAGGCAGGAAAGCTCGCGCCTGAAGAGTATGCAATCTTGCGCCGATGAACTCGAGATCTTGCGAGGGGAGCAAAGTGGACTTTGCGAAGTTTATGACAAAGCCCAAGTACTGGAGAAGAGTCACAGTGCGGTGTGTGGCTTTTGTGACTTCTGGAGAGGACGATGCTCTGATGAGCCAGTCGTCTAGGTACGGAAAGACATAGAGGCCGTGAAGCCGGAGATAAGCCGCCACCACCGCGAGACATTTTGTGAAGACTCGTGGTGCGGAGGATAGGCCAAAGGGCAGTACTCTGTACTGGTAATGATTTCCTGCCACCACAAACCTTAGGTATTGGCGGTGGCTTGGGTGGATGAGGATGTGCGTGTAGGCAACCTTTAGATCCAAGGAGCATAGCCAATCTCCCTGCTGGAGGTAGGGCAGAAGGATTCCAAGGGTAAGCATCTTGAACTTCTCCCTCACGAGGAACTTGTTGAGGTTGCGCAAGTCCAGGATGGGTCTGAGGCCTCCCGTTCTTTTTGGTATTAGGAAATACCTGGAAAAGAAGCCTTGACCCCTCAGGTGGTGGGGCACCGGTTCCACAGCCTGTTCCTGAAGAAGACTTGCTAACTCCTGAAGGAGTAAGTCCCTGTGCAGAGGGAGTCGTGGAGGCTCTCCCGGGAAATAGGAGGGAGGGACCTGGTGGAAGTGGAGAAGATAGCCTTCTCTCACAACATGAAGCACCCAGGCATCTGATGTGATGTTGGACCACCTGTGGGCAAAGTGGACCAGCCGGCCTCCTGTGCTGGGAGGAACCAGCTGAGGGGGAGAGGCTATGCCGATGAAGTCAAAAACCCCCACCCTACTGAGCAGGGGCCGGTGGTGCAGGCTTGGGGGCTTGCTGCCTACGGGACCCGTTACCCCGTCCCTTGGCCTGCTGACCCTGTTGGGGAGCTGCGGAGGCCTGATATTGAGTGTAGTGTTTATAGGCAGCCGCCTTTCTCGGGTAAAAGGACTTCTTTCCCGAGCCCTTCTTCTTCTGGGAAGGGGCAGAGGTCTTCCTAGAGAGCCTAGTTCTGGTGAGAGTCTCCGTCTCGATTTGTGCAGCCTTCTCAGCCATGGGCTTGCCAAAGAGGTTCTCACCTCGGCAGGGGACATCGACCAACTTGTCCTGCACCCAGGGTTCAAGGTCAGACGACTGAAGCCAAGCCTGTCGGCGGGCACCGATGCCGGCTGCGGCCACTCGAGCCGATGCTTCAAAGCCATCATAGGCTGCTCGAGAAATGAATTTGGAGCATTCCCGAATACCAGTGGACAAGGCTAGGAACCTCCGCAAAGGTTCCTCGGACAGCCCAGCAGAGAATCCGGCTATCTCTTTAGCCAGGTCTCTAAGGTACATGCCCATGTAGAGCTGGTAGGTCTGGACCCGACAAGCAAGCATAGAGCCCTGGAAACACTTCTTAGCGAGGCCATCCAGGTTGCGGGCCTCCCTGCCAGGAGGCACCGAAGAGTGCATCTTCTGGCTCTTAAGCCTATGCATGGCCGATTCCACCACCATGGAATGGTGCGGTAGCTGTGCATTTTGGAAGCCAGGGCTCTTGCGGACTCGATAGATGGAATCGACCCGCTTGCTTAATACCGGCAACGATGCCGGACTCTCCCACATGCGGAATAGTAGTCGTTCCAGCATGGGAGGAACCGGTACAGTAAAGTGCTCCCTGGCGGGAGAGTCGTACTGAAGGGCGTCGAGCTCTTCGGCTCGAGGCTCCTCCTCGGGATCCGCAGGGAAGGCCAAAGCCTTGGCCATATCCCTGACGAAGTCCGAGAACCGGGCATCCTCCGGGGGGGCCTGTGTCCGAGGTTCAGACTCAGGGGAGTCCGAGGGGACACACCGAGTCTGAAAAGAATCAGGTGACGCTTCCACGGCAGAGTCCCCGGCCGACGCCGAGGAGGAATCGGTGGGGTCGGTTCGGGCGGGGCGGAGGCGTCGGCCGCCCCGACGCCGAGGGAGTCGGCGTCGACGACCTCGGTCCCGAACAGGAGGCCGAGGGAGACCTCGACCGAGGCTCGACTCGAGCCCGCATGGACTCGAGGATCGGCTCGGTCTCCGGGGTCGACTTAGACGTCGACGTCCCGGCGGTCGGGGCAGAGGCGCCAGCAAGGCTAGCGATCAGTGCCCGCTGCTGGTCCATGAAGGCAGATAGTCTGCTCTCCAAGGCCGTCAACCTGAGTCCGACCTCAGGTGACCCAGCAGCCCCCGACTCGGGCCCCGACGGCGTCGGGCCCGACGTCGGACCCCTCGGAGGCGAGTCCAGGAGGACTACAGGACTTACCCGAGCAGGCAATTCCGACTCCAAACGAGGTCGCTTCGGGAGACATTCCTGCTCCAAAGACCCGGGACGGCTATCGGGGCTATGCGACCTGGCCCTCGCGGAACCAGGAGCGTCCACCGACGCCGCCCTCGTGGGTTTCGCCTTCCGATGATGATCCCCGGAGGGAGAACCTCTGTCGTAGGAACTCCGGCGATGCTCAGAGCTGGAGCCTCTGGACGCCGAGGCCTCCGACGAGGTCCGGGTACGGGTGGGATCTGCGAAGATTCGTTCCCGCTGATGCTGCCGACTCCGTAAAGCTTTGGAGGACATTTTGCTGCAGGCCCCACAGATCAGTTCCTCGTGATCTGGGCCAAGGCAGCGGAGGCAATTATCGTGTGTGTCAGTGAGTGACATATTTCTGTCACACTGAACACACCTTTTGAAACCACTGGCAGCCATCGGGGGAAAAAGGGCCCCTGCAAGGTCAAAGGACCGGGCTGCCAGCGAAAAACCGAAAAACGAAACTGACAAGAAAAATCAGAAAAACCGAAAAATAAGAGAAGGACTCGCAACGGCGTCGCGAGTCCGGGCAGGAAAGAGACCGGCATCGAACCGAAGAAAAAAGAGAAATAAACGACGAAAAATCAACTTTTTCTGCGGGGACAAGAAGACCACGTCTGTAGGGCTCCGCGGAAAAAGAAGACTGGCTAAGATGGCACCCTTGGGCGGGAAGGGGACCGCGCATGCGCGCTGCAATTCCCAAAGGCTTTCTTTGAAAGCTGGGGAAAATTGCTCCGCGGGGGCTCCGTCGGCGCCGACGTCACCCATATGTGAGGACTGACTTCCTGCTTGGTCCTGGAGAACAGGCACCTACTTTTTCTTTATAAAATAGGGGTGTGAGTGTCTAAAAACACGCATTCAATCTTGAAAAAAATATTGGCAAAGTGAAAGAGAGAAGAAAATGGTTAGACCAAGGAATAAACGAAATATGAACCGATTCCTGAATATTCAAAATTTCTACATGTAATGGTTCAACTATCGGGTACAAAATGTGACCCTTTCGATAGGGAGCATCAGAGACAATCTGTTTAAATCCTGTGCTTCTGCAGTACAATTCTGATCAGAAACATGAATGTTGAAGTCACCTAAAATAACTGTCCATGATAAATCAATCTCAGTCTGTAACAAGTGCCGAAACTTTAGTGAAATCCATATCCACTGCAGCAGGCAATCTATATACTAAAATGACTCTTAATAACTTACCAGTATCGTTAGAAATTCCACAGTTCAGAGGCTTCTTCTTACTACCTTTCCGTCTACCCTCACTGACCCTCTTTTCCACTCTCCACCCCCGGGTCTGTATTTTAAAATCTCCATTTTAGTTATCTGCTTGTTTATTTATTTATCTATAATAAACATTAACATTTACTATGATTTTCATATAAGAATCTTGAATGGGATAACTAAAAATACATTCTTGTGCACATAATGGCCAGAATCACTCTTTTTTGGTGCCAAAGAGACCTATAAAAATTGCACCCAGGTCCGCAACTCACTTTCCAATAGCTTCTGCAATTGAACGGCGTTTCTCTACAGTCTAGGCCACTGCAGGTATGGTTGTGCCTTTTTGAGAGAATTACTTGAACTATTTGCACTTAGATAAATATAATGGGAACTATTTGCATCTGCACATTCTCGATTTTTCTTTAAAAGATACGTCTTTTTATGCACTCGTAGCATTGCTTCAAGAAACTTTTTTTTTGTTTACCCGATATACAGTCATGGTACAGTATGCCTTAGAGAAACTTAGTGGCTCACTTGATCTACAAGCCACTTTCTTGTGGTTTATATATATATATCTATATATATCTATATATCTATATATCTATATATATATATATATATATATATATAAAAGCAATGCCTAGAGAATCTATATGATATACTCGATACACAAGTTTTCATGGTGTAGAACACCTTCTAGGCTCACCCGATTAACAAATAATTTCCTTCCTTTCCTCCTCCCCCCTACTTATTTTATAACTATCTCTTTCCCATTCATTTTTATTTATTTATTTATTTGTTTAGCTGCATTTATATCCCGCTTTTCACCAGGTCAAAGCATTTATATCCCGTTTTTCACCGGGTCATAGCTGCAACTGTTTATTGTAAAATAGTTCTGATGAATCTGTTCCCTGTAAAACTGTTCAGTTCACTGTAAACCGCCTTGATAAACATGAAAGGCGGTATATAAATAATGTCAAATAAATAAGATACTGATTCATATTTCCATAACAGTGAGTTCTACTCTTCATGTGGGTCGATCTTCTTTCTCTCCCCCATCATATATAATTTACAAAGGGTCTTTTCCTCCCTTTATATATACTGTATTTAGTAGTATGCATATATGTTATAACTATAATTTATGTCCCTTGATTTATATCTTTTAAGAAATACAAGAAGTTTTAGTTCACAATGTGTATCTTTCTCCTTGTTTTTTTTT
Organism: Ichthyophis bannanicus; assembly: GCA_033557465.1. Lineage (NCBI taxonomy): Eukaryota > Metazoa > Chordata > Amphibia > Gymnophiona > Ichthyophiidae > Ichthyophis > Ichthyophis bannanicus. The sequence continues at coordinate 28,392,594 of CM066036.1, read as the reverse complement.
TATCAGTATTCGTTTTTCACTATCAATTGTTTATTTATGAATGTGTTCTTCTTTTAACTAGCTATTTTATACTGAGTCCCTCTTATAATTATAATCCATGTTTTAGAGATATGTACTTTCTATAAACCGAGGGTTATATATATCTATGCTTCCCATGCACATGACATTTTCTGGAGGATTTTTAATTCTTTTACATAAATTCTCATTTTAAATACATGTTTTATATAGTATCATAGCAACATAGTATATGACAGCAGATAAAGAACAGTATGGTCCATCTAGTCTGCTCAGCAAGGCAGCAAGAGTAGGTGCACTTGCCGCTCCATGCAGGTCACCCCTCCCCATGCTTTTGTTTATGGGTGTACCCACTGCTCCATGTAGGTCACCGCTATTTGACCTACACGGAGTCTTGCGTTTCCTTGATAATCTTGATTATGTTATTGATTGAATTAATAATGAATATTCAAATAAAACTAATCTGTTTTATTATACGGCTATATATTATTTTGGAGGAAGCATCTTTTAGTCACATTTATTATTTTTATATTTTGATAGTGTATCTTAATATTATGTTTTATCCATTTACTGTCTCTTTTATTTTTAAAGTATGAATTTTTAATCGTATGATTATATCTCTTATCAAGGGTTCAAATACCCCTGACAAAGGTCTACTTCTTGAAACACGGCCCGTGTAGAGTTGAAACAGATGAGATGCCAATAAAGGTTTAATTTGATATCTTCGTCTTTTGTGGCTTGTTCCACCTTGGTCCAAGTTTGATCTTTCGTTATGCGAGTGTGCATTGCTTGCCCCTTTTTTGGATTTTGTACTGTCCACGAGTAATCGTCCAGCAATCGCCCTTCCTCAGATGACTGGGCTGTCACCACCACCGCAGGCAGACCTTCACCATCATCGGGAGTGGGAGCCTGAGTTCAAACTCCTGAGACTTGGGGGACCTCTGAGTAAACAGGGATTGTTTGAGTGGCTGCATGTGCACACGGGCCCATGACCCCATCTCTATCACTGCTGCCATTAATCCAAAGAGCTGAAGATAATCTTGGACTCTGGGAGCCTACTGACTTTCTCCTCTGACAAGATGACTGTTGTCACCAGCTCTCCTTAAACCCCCGTGTATAAGTGGGTAGAGGTTAAGTGAGTGGATTTTCCCCACTGAAGCAGCTACTTTACAAATCCTGAAGCTGGGCTTTTTGGGAAATGTAGTCCCTTCACCGAATCAATGAGGAGCAGTTGTGGAAAAGTGATTTAAGCAACCAAAGGATTTTATTTCCTCTCCTGGGGTAGATTTCACCATGAACAGAGTAACACAAACCAGGTATTTACTGGCATAAGGACAAATCAAAGGTTCTTTAACAGAAAAGGCTTACTTCAGCAATAAACAGGTTGATATCTAGCATTCCAACGTAACAATGCTGTTTCTTCACAGCTCTCTGCTTCCCAATGCTAGTAGTGCTGTACTTTCTCTTTCAAAACATGCCTACAGCGTAATGAGATTATTTCATTAGCAAGCGATATCGTACAGTCCATGATATCTTCATCAATATTCACACACTCAGGTTCAAAGTCCATGAACTCTTCCTGGCTAGAAGGAAATTTTTGTAACGGCAATCCTGGTGCCACGCCCTTTCTAACTGCTTCAGGTTTCACCTGATATTCCTGAGTTAAATACTGGCTTTCACAAACGTTATCAGCACAGGTATTCTCTTCCCAGCTCCAACCCTCTGGGTAAATACAGTCACTGTAACTATTTTTATACCAGCCTTTTGGCTTACCTTTTAGCCTAGCTGGTGGAGGTTTTCTTTGTGGCTTTGGACTGGCTGTAGGTTCCCAACCTAAGCCTTGCACAGAAGATTTCACTTGCCTTCCTGGCTTCCTTTCACTTTTGTGTTCCCCTGGATACTGCAGGTAATCCACTCTGCCCTTATTATATCTTTCCCTTGGGGTTTCTTTTCTTTTCCTGAAGAAAGACTCTGTCTCACCCTTCCACAGAACACCAAGGGAGCAAGCAGAGTGTGGGTCACTTGCGCTTTATTGAAAACCAAAACCCCTAGCTATTTTTTTGGGCCTTTCTGGCCTTACTATATATATACATTATTACGGAATATTCTACTCCATTTACTTTACGTCTTTCAAGTACGCTAATAATCAGCGCATCATGAAGGGTTGTGGTTTTTTTGTCAGTGCTGAAAGAGCTTGTACCGCTGTTTTTTAACTTTTTTTAATCACATCATTTTTAACCCTCTGCCTACTCTTTTTTAGAGGTTTTATTTATTTATATGATGTAATTAATTGCTGTTAATTTCAGCCAAGCATTTGTTTTTGATGTCTACTCAGTATGACACTCTTTTAATAAGAACTGTCTGTCCAGATAGATTTAGCCAACTTTTTTATATCTACTAGCCCCTTTTTTACATATTATATTCTTACAACATGGTATCTTGGCTCCCATTTAGGTTTTATTTTTATGACCAATTGCTCATTTCTAATTTTGTTCAATTTTGTAATTGATTTTATTTTGTTATCTTAGAGTTCACTATGGATATGCGATGTGTTCATTAAGTTTTTATGTTTTAATTAAATATATGTATTAGTCCTTGTTTGCTCTTTTAATTTTAGTATTTTTTAGTAGTTTAAGTGTATGTACTTTTGCTTGTCCTGGTCTGGGTTTCCCATTCATCTTTCCCATTGCATGGTTTGTTTACTATTTGCACCTGATCTGGTATTTGTATTTTAATATGTCTGTTGTTTTTCAGCATTATTAACCACATTACTGGTTATACGTTCCTATGCGCTTCATCTACTGTATTGGTTTACATATTGTGTGAGTATAATATGATATACACATTTTTGATGTTTGTCCTTTTTATGTTGATTTTATATTTTTGATTTTATATTTATACTTTTATGTTTTTATTATGTTTTATTGAGATATATTGTTTTTAATTTGTTTGCAGTCCTCTAGCCCCCTGATGAAGGCTTTCGCAGAAACGTGTCGGGGTTTTGGTTTTCAATAAAGCGCAAGTGACCCACACTCTGCTTGCTCCCTTGGTGTTTTTTGGACTCTCTGCGAGCCAGTGCTCTTTCTTGTGTCACCCTTCCACAGAGACTTTGGCTTTTTCCTGGCACTGCTGTCTTCACCATAGCTCTCATTAGCTTCCTTATCCAGCACACATGCCTCAGCTCCTTCCTCCCCTTCTTCTTCTAACTCCATAAGCTCAACTGAACTCTCTTTATCAGGGTGAGTTCTAGGGCAGTGCTCAACTCCACCCCCTAGCAGGTGTCCTGCATTAGCTCATGACTAATTCCCTGAATGGTAGCATGGGCGTTTCTCTTGCCTCTGTGCTTGGTTTCTAAGGGAACCAGGAGCCATGTGCTTTTGTTTACAACTCAGCCCTACTCCTGTTCCTGGCTTTTTAGCCTCATCTAACGGGCTGGAAGGACCCACTATGTCACACTGTCCACTCAAGAATATAAACATGTTCTCAGGAACTCCAGGGACTGGGAAGACCTCAACTGGTTCATTCCCCGAATGATCACCCAGCTGAGGCGTTCCATAAAGGACACCACTCGGGTCCCTATCCAAGATGCCTCTGAAAGAGAATGGGCTCGGATGAGCCAGTCATCCAGATATGGGTGCACACAAATCCCACAGCACCATAGTGCTCATGATCTTGGAGAACATCCGTGGGGCCGTGGAGAGTCCAAATGGGAGGGCAGCGAACTGAAAGTGAGAGCCAAGCATGGCAAAATGCAGATATTTTGCTGATCCTCCTGGATCATGATATGAAAATACACCTCAGCCAAATTCAGAGATGCTAGGAATTCCCTTCAGATTGCAAAGTTCCATCCAGAAGCACAGGATGTGCAAGTGCATTGAGACCTTACGGTCCAGAATGGGCCAGAAGGATCCATCCTTTTTTGGCACCATGAAATAGATGGAATACCTGCTCTTACCCTGACTGGCCGGAAGAACAGGCACCACCGCCGTTGGGAGCAGCAACTTGTCCAAGGTGATCCACACAGTGGCCCTTTAGTTAGCAGACCCACAGGGGGAGATTACAAAAGTGTCTGGGATTCGCTCTTTGCATTCCAGGACATAGTCATACTGAATGGTGTCTAGCACCCAGAGATACTTGGTGACCCTGAATGAAGAGGTGAAGCCTGCCCTCAACAGGATGAACTAGGGAATGGGCCCCCAAACCTTCATCACATAGCCCAGGAGGGTCCCCTTCTGGAGGGGACAGAGTCCCTCAGCACACACACTCCATGAAAGGACTGGGAACCAGCCCAAAATCTGGAAGCAGAAAGGATGAAGGGCTTTCCAGGCCAGTAGCGACAGCAGTCTTGAGAACCCGGGAGTCCAACAAGTACGCTCGTGAGCAGCAGGCGGCGGCTAATGGAAAAGGGGCTCCCTGCCTGCTTCAGAGGCTCCCCAGACCTGTCCACCAGAAGGCAGTAAGATTTTGTCTTGCCCAGGCCCTTCATCTGCTTCTCCAAATCGGCTCCAAAAAGAAGCTTCCTTTTAAAGGCCAGTTGAGTCAACTGGGCTTTGGAAGATGTGTCTGTTGCCTAGTGTCAAAGCCAAATCCAACGCCGTGTCACCATCGACAGGGCACTATCCCTGGCTGCTAGATGTACCAGGTCGTAAATGGCATCAGAAATGAAGGCCATACCCAACTCCTAAAGAGGAGTAGTATCATCCATCGAAAGAGACTGAATCCACTGGAGCATGACTCGAGATGTCAGGCTTGCATATACCGCCAACTGAAGAATAGCAGCCACTGGGGTAAACTGGTTCTTCAACAACAAATCCACTTTTCGGTCCAGAGAATCCTTTAAGACTGATTCACCTTCCACAGGGATGGCGGTCCATCTTGTAACCACTGTGACCTGCACATCCACCTTGGGAATATCAAACCACACAATGCACTCTTCTCTGGGAGAGCATACATCTTTTTATACACCCTTAGCCCCTTAGGGGGAAGTGAGATAAATTCCACTCCAACTGGGTCATGTCTTTGATCACCTCCAGGAATGGGAAGACAGCAGTGGATTTCCACACTCCTTGCAGAAGTGGATGCAGCTTAAGAGCTCCTGCTCTGTGCCTGGAGCATCTGCCAAGCTCAAGGTGGATAAGACCGTGGCAATCAATGCCACCAGTTCTTCCTTCTGGAACAGATGGACAACATTGGCCTCTTCATAATCCTCCGAAGGCAAGAGTACTTCTTCAACCACATCAGAGCGCAAAACCGAGGCATCTGAATGCAAATCATAGTCCAAATCTCGGACAGATCCCAGCTGATCCCCATCTTCAGGGGGCACCCTTCACTGGGAACACCTAACCACAGTCACTTAAACAAGGCTTCCACTCTCAGCCTGCCCCTCATTAGACTATGCTCGGGGGAACCCAGAGGCTGCAGGGTCTGAATTTCCATGCCAGAATGATTAGATCTCTTGTAAAAAGAAAAAGAATTCCAGGGAGGACAATCTGAACTCCGGAAGCTATCCTCACAGAAATGATCCCTCTATACCAGAGGTCATAGTTGCCTCCGATCCCCTAGAGTACGGGAACTGGCCCACAGAGTGGCTGCCAGAAGCTCTGGCCGGTTGGCCATCCTCATCCACAATGCCATCCACCACCTCCTGCCCTGAGGCAGGCAAGGCTGGACTAACTGCATCCCCAGGCTGAGAGAGGGGGAGCAAATCCTCCAGGGATGACTCAGAAGCTGCCATGCCAGAAGAGCAGAGTCCAGAAGCTGGAGAGGAGGCACCTCGCTTGCCACAGGCCAAACAATATTGCCTGGAAGAAGACTTAGAGAGTTAAGGCAAGTATCACAACAGCGTGTGCTAAGGTTGTGGTGGCCCAGCAGGTGCACGTTAACAGTGCTTACACAGCAACATGCATTGCGGTTGCTTGGGTAGGAATGCGCGTGGGAGCCACTTGAGTGGAACACGTGCAAGTACCATGCAACCGCCAGACACACAGTAGTAAAAATGCTATTAATTCATACAGAAAAAGGTGGGAAAACCCCACACTGTGCCAGCAGTCACCGGCAGTCCTGTATTGTGTCCCAGACTGATGGAATCTGGAGCCCCCAACAAGAACAAAGTCTGTACGTCAGGCGCCTTCTCTGACTCTTTTCAAATCCAGACTGAAAACTCACCTCTTCGCTGCTGCTTTCAGATTTTGACTCACCTGATCTCTTTTGTTTCCCTTGTGTTGTCTGCCTTGACTAGACTGTAAGCTCTGATGAGTAGGGACTGTATCTTACATGTCTGTGCAGCGCTGCGACCGTCCTGTAGCGCTATACAAATGCTCAGTATTATTAGTAGTAGTTGATACTCACCCACTGAGAGCCCCAGGCAGAAATCCGTACCAGGCTCAGCTCAACTCCCCTGAAACTGCTTCTCTGGCTTTTCAAGCACTGCGTTTAAGGTGGCTGACAGGCAGATTCCTCTGAGAGCCTTCTGCAGTCTTCGGGAGAGAGTGGTGGGGGGGAGGTGGGATAGAGGAGAAGGGAGGGGGTGTTGAGGTTGTGTGAGGCTGCTGAACTCTTCCAATCTTTCCAGATCCTTCCAATTTTCTGGCTGCTCAACAGGCTCTTATCTTGATAAGAACATGGAGCTGAACCAATGTTCCCTTCTCCCATATCTACCGAAAAGACGGCAGTCTAGTACAGTCTCTCACTTTGCGCTGAAGTTGAGAGAATCATCCTCAAGGTGCTCAATCTTTTCCTCTCAATTATTCAGATTTTTTTCAGAGTGCAGAAAATCCATCCACAATCTACTGGAGACAAAGAAATACTGAAGAGAGCTCTGGTGGCTGAGGTGGATAGAGGCATGGGAGTGATGTCGTCGAAACCTGGAATTTTCATTGGTTCTTTGCCTCCAACAATCTGCTAGTAGGGGAACACAACACACTTGTCTGGACTGGTCTAGCAGGACAATATGGAAACTGATTACAATTTTTAAAATCCATAGTATTAACACCCAAAAACACAGATAAACAACATAGTTATACAAATAAAAACCCTTGTAGCGGTTTCCATGATGGGTTCACAAAGGCTTGTGCCCCTTTGACATGTCTCTTCACTGCCACACCTACATTGATGCGCTATAAAATGGCAGGTTTAAATGTCTGTTCCAATACAGGGTGCAGTCTGATGATGTCACAAGGGGATAGAGCTCAGTTACCATGCCCCCGCTGGAACGTAATCACAGCACTGCACAGGTGCTCGGCACACTTATACACTGACTGGAAGATCAAATGGAAGAAATGGCACTATGAAATGCACCCCCAAAGCGGGAGGTTTAAACGTCTATTCCAGTTGTGTGCAGTCCAACAATATTACAATGCCCTAGCCAGCAAGCAATCACAGTACTGCACAAGTATTCAGAGCATTTATACACTGACTGGCAGGTCAAAGAAAATCAGATTAATATGCCCCTGAGAAAATACCCACTTCATGTCTACTTAATCACAATCCATAAAGCCTAGGAAATCCTTTTCTTCTATATTTCATATTGCACCTTTGTCAAATCACAGATACTTATAATCATTCACAATACAAAGTCATTCAAGTAAAATGCCGTAAAATAAATTTCTGTTCAGATAAGCAAATAGGCACTAAGAGCCCGATTCCATTCCCAACGTCCAGCCCTCTGTGCGCCCTGTCAGAACCAGACACACAGAGGGAGTCACGATTCTGATCCCGCAGGGCATATCTAGCCCTGTGGGATCAGAATCGCGAACAGGCCTGTATGTGCAGGTCGGGACCCTGATTCTGCCCGGTCTGCATATGCAGGCCTTGCCCGACTAACTCAGTCAGGGCTTTTCAATGGAGCCATGGCGCCATGATGTCCGGTTGCCATGGCACCACGGCTCCATTGAAAAGTTGCGATTCCCGGCCGCCGGCTCACAAAGTGCATTCCCCGCAGCCAGATCCCTGATCAGGCCTCCCCGGGCCAGGGTCGAGCTGTGGGAAATGCCCTCTGCTACTCTTTCCCAGCCCAAGGCCTGCCATTCCTCCCACATCGGGGGAACTTATTCCACCTCTAAGGTGGAATAAGTTCCCCGTCCAAGCCGTTGGCCCGGGACATACAGGGCCAAAATTGGAACCGGCCCTGTATGTCCGGGGCTGACAACCGCCCACCGCCCGCCCTAATACCATCCCCGAACCACCCCTTCCCCGCCCCGGACTAACTTCCCCGTACAACAAACGGGGAAATTAGACGGGGTCGGGAGGAGGAACGAAAGCGGTGATGGACGACCAACGGGACATCCATCCCCGCTATTCGTGCCACAGAATAACCCCATAAACCTCCAGTTTTCTATCTCCTTGTACATTTTGAAAAGCTTATTTGGAGGGCTACACACATAAAATAAGGAGTGCATGCAGTGCCAGCACTACCATCAGGCAAACGAGGCAGTAATCTAGAGCATAATCCGCAGAGGGGTGGAGGAAAACACAGCCACACAAATAATTGTTGGAAACAAACAACTTTATTTAGAGGCCCCAACTTGGCCAAGTTTTGGCAGACCTGCATCAGGGGTCAGCACAGACTATGACATAGTCATATCGATCCAATTAGGAGAGATATAATTTGCTTAACCCAATTGATTGCTCAACTAAAAAAACCCACAATATTGCTGTGATCATTACCATGAAGAGGCAACATGTTTCTAGTTCAGCATGCTTCTGTCTGAATTATCTGTTCCAGCTGGACTGTTGTTGGGTTGTGGAAATGGATGAACCACCAAATACTGCGCACTGAAGGATGGTTGTTGAAACATGGATAGATGCTAACGAGGTGTAAAGGACAGGCAGTGGCGGCAATGGCGAAAGAACGGAAGTGCAGTGCGGAGAGAAGCTTCTGAACCCCTATGCATTATAAGGGCAGCCGGTCCCGCCCTCTCTGATGCAGAACTCCTGCATGTATCGGAGTGGAACTGGCTTGTACATAGTGCACAAAGATTCAGAAGCTTCCCTCCGCACTGCACTTCTCTTCTGTTCACTGTCGGTCCTGAAGAGCTGTAAGGATAAGGGCAAGGGTGGGGACAGCAAAAGCGGGAGCTGCCCAGGGCACCTAATCACCTTGCACCGGCCCTGGTTGTGCGTAATGTTTGGCTGAATACATGACATGGTTTTTCAGCAGTCTAAGTAAGTTCGTAACTTGCGTATATTTGGCCATAGGAAAAAGGAGGCAAGCCTGGCAGCCCTTCACAGGAGTGTTCTGAACCTTGGTATCCTGACAACATACAGATTTCACAGCAACGCTCATGAATAGGTAAAATTATGTCCCTGTATTTAGCTGCATGACAATCTGATATTCAAAGACAATTTGTGCGGGCACCTTGCACTTGAAAAATCGAGTTGCTCGGCGTGTGCTTAGAAGTGCAATGTGACTATGTAGTTAAGTGTACTGCTGAAAACATTTTTAAAATTTCCAGAAAAATACAAACCATGTGCTCACCTCTGTGACATTCATAACTTTGATGGCTGCGAGCTGTCCGGTCTTCACATGGCGGCCCTGTAACAACAGCAATAGTTGTAAGTTGCTATTGAAGAAAAAGCATTTCTATAAAACCATTCGCATAGTCCTGAGGCATGCGTATTTTATTTCCATTTTGGTTAATCTGATTACATGCCCTATAGTTACAACGCAGGGCAAGATACAAATAATTCACAGGATACTATGGTATGACATGCACGATTACGCATTAAGCATAACATATGCATACTTATGCACACATACGATCCTTGCAATTATACATTACATACATAATAAAAATATATGATACTAATTATTACATTATAATAATGATCACTGTCATGTTTGTATACAGTACATATTTCCAGCACACCATAGGTAGATTAAGGAGGTCATTCACAAACACGGTTGCGGGACTGCACATCCCGGCGGGATATGTAACCCCGCTAGCTGCCTGGACCCTATTCCCTCCTCCTGCCCTCTCTACACTTCTTGTGCTGTAAGAAGGGAAGAGCCAGCGGGAGGGGCCAGCCCAGCAGTTTGTACAGGGCCGATTCAGGTCACGCCCATGTACGTCCTGCCGGGCTCATGGGAACATGTTGCTTATACCACCTCAAAGTTGGTATAAGCAGCACTTTTTGCGGTGATAGGGGCCAATGATCCCCCCTGGGGACGGGTGCAGGGGGGTCCCTCCCTGCTGATCCAGGCCACGGCAGGCCAGCTGTGGTCAGGGGCAGGGAAATGGGGGGCTGGGTCCGCGGATGTTGGAGTGCCTACAGGGAGGACATCCCCGCAGGCGGAAGGGGCACGCTGGGCTGTTCTTAGGCCCGATTCTGACTGTTCCTGCAAACCAGAATCGGGTCAGAACAGCTCTGCCTTGCTCTGGGACGTCTGGTCAGCCCAGACGTCCCGCTCCCTGAATCAGGCTCCACGTTAATGGTATTATTATACATAGACTGTTAAGATAAAAACTGTAAAATAGAGAGGTCAAATAGCCACCGAAGGTCCTAAGGGAAATAAAAATAGGTAAACTCTTAATTGAAACAAATGATGTACCCTCAATAGAAAGGCCTAATAATGACCATTATGGATTATTTACCAGCTGTGTAAATGGAAAAGTAAAGTATCAGGAGATTCTCCCCCTGCTGCCATAATTATTTTGAATTTGTCAGTTCTTTCACCAAATTCATGGGGTGGCAATGCGGACTACAGTGGCCCCTTCTGTGGTATGCTTGTTTGTGAGGGCATTCCAGGAAAATCATGTTTATCAGTCCACGTATTGGTCAGATATTTTATTGTGGACACGGTTTATAAATGATATTTTCTTTATTTGGCAGGGCACGGAGAAGCATCTACAGCATTTTTTACAATGGTTGAATGAGGTTGATGAGAATTTGCAGTTTACCCCAAAATATTCACATGATAGGGTACATATTTTGGACACTGTAATTATTAATAGGGCTAATGTTTTGCATACCACAATATACCGTAAACCTACAGATCGCAATAGTTTACTTAATCTTGAGAGTTTTCACCCTTGCCATTTATGTGAAAACATACCTATTGGTCAATTCTCCACATATGGGGAGTTTATTAGACATGCTAGTATAATGTGGGATCAGTTTTCTCAAAAGAAAGATCTGGAGAAGGCCTTGACTAGGGCCCATTACACGAATAGGGATCTTCTACTGGAGGGCTCTAGGGACCCTCCTTATCGGGGTCAGGTTTTTGTTTTACCTTACTACTCTCAAGTATTTCAAATTAAAAACATCATTTGAAAACACAGGGAACTGTTGTGTGTGCATCCATTTTTCCAAGAGGGGTTGCCTATCGATGTGGTTGCAACCTGTGTGATATATTGATTCACACCTGTAATATAAATGTTCATGGATGGGATATGGGTCACCATGCATGGTGCGACAAATGTGTGGTTTGCAACATTAACCTAGAGCTGACACAATTTATCCATCCCTGCCATATATGTTATGTCATGATACCACCTATGAGAGTGAGGGAGTGGTATATGTCTTCTTCTGCCCATGCCAAAAGATATATGTGGGACAAATGTCCCACGGGTTTAAAACTTGTGTAACTGAACATTTGTCGGCAATATGTAGGGGCGTTATTACAGCTCCCTTAGTAGAAGACTGGATTGCTGCTCGGTATAGTGTGAGCGATTTATGTTGCTTTGTGGTGGACCAGATCATGTTAGTGGGAGGTGGGGATCTGTCCCACCATTTAGCTCAGCGGGAGCAGTCGTTGATATTCCGGTGGAATACTATTATTCTGGGGGAGGGGGGGGGGCTTAAATGGGCCCACTGAATGGCAATGGTTCTATTGACAGGTTCCTTTTGTTGTTTTCACAGTTTTGTCTTTTTGGGAGTCATGGGGATTTCAGCATGATAGTGAGTTGTTTTCACTATATCATGGGGAACTTTCAGATTGGTTGTAAATTCACCAACAAGCCTCTCATATGATGGCATCAACCAATAGTGCATTACTGTCTTTTGATTGTAAGTTGGTAGTGTTTACAGTTCTTAGACCTATTAGGATTGGATGGAGGTATTTTTTACTATCAAGCTCCTCATTGGGTAATGTTAATCTATGGGAACTCTTTGGGGGATCCTGCGGATTGGTTGTAATTTTACTATCAAGCCATTCATTGGGTGGCATCGACCAATAGCTTATTACTGCATTTTACTTGGAAGTTGGGAGTGTTTACTTTTATTAGACCTATCAGGATCAGATGGATATTAAGCTCTTCATTGGGCAATGTTAATCTATGGGAACTCTGATGGTTCCTGTAGATTTGTTGTAATTTCACCACCAAGCCACTCATTCGGTGGCATTAACCAATAGCTTAGTATTGCATTTTGATTGAAAATTGTGAGTGTTTATGTTTTTAGACCTACAAGGATGGAGTTTTCACTATCAAGCTCCTCATTGGGCAATGTTATCCAATGGGAGCTCTTTGGGGGAGATTTAAAGGAATGTGTGTGAGTGGAGTTTAATCGAGAGCTGTGGAAGTGGAGTATCTTTTGAATAGGGGTAAGTTTTCACAGATATCATGTGCTTTTTGATTTATGGATATACAGTATCTTATGCACAATTTAAATTTTGGATAACAGTAATTGCTCATTCTGATGAAGCCGCGATACCGGCAAAACTGATGGCCATGGTCAAGACTGAATGTCATAATCTTTGTCGAGCCATGTTCTTTGGACCGGGGGATGGAGCTGACACAGCATTATGAAGCTAAGTGATTACCAACTTTGCTTCCTCTGGTTTATTGTTGCCATCTAATTGTTATACCGTTGTTTGTACATTCATATCCAGTGAGTTCAGTATAACAGCAGAAAGCACCTTTATTCTGTATATACCAATAGAGGGTGATGATGATGTAATTATTTGTGGCAGGTGGATGTCTATAATCACCAATAAGATCACACGGTGAACTCTCTGGTGTTTTCAATATTTTATTTGATATCGACTTGAAAATAGTATTTTGGGTCCAATTTTTTGTCAGTGATTCTAGTACAATTTTTATTCCGTTTTTTGGTGCGATTTTTGTTTTTTTTCACATTATTTTCTCATACTGCTAAAGAGTTAGAAAGATATGCAGGATGGCCATGAGGAAACTTACAGTAGTTCTGTCCTGCAGAAATGGATTCCACGGCTTAATATCTCACACCAACCTTCCTCTCTGCAACATCTGCAGATCAAAGGCCAAATCAAGTAAGAATAAATAGCTGAACTGCTTGATCGCTTATTTCTTCTGAACCAAAATGGGGAGGGCAACGGAGTGTGCCAAGATGAAAAAATGTCAAAATCCTACCTACTTCAGGTTTGAAAAATACTGTCTATAGAAAGTCACAGATGCTGGCAATTATTGGAGTGGAGAGAAAGCTTAGCATATATGCAATTTCTTTTTGAAACAGTGTCCTTACTCTGTGTGTGCACAGGATCTAGAGGGAAGAAATATTTTATATATAACCATTGGGGAACATTCTTCCAAGGTGTTTAGCCAATAGGCAAAGACTGAAACGTGGGAACGTGGACCAAAATCAACATGGGCTGTGAACTACTCATCACTAAAATTACTGGAGGACCATTCCAAACAACAGTTTACAGGCTGATCTTACAGAAACCCAGTTTTATTCTATGCTCAAAACAATTAGGCGCTGTCAAATCTTGTGGTGTGGCAACAGGAGGAAGAAGAAAATGAGCATTGAGCAACAGCTCCTTTTACACCCTGTAAGATCTTCCCCAATTTCAGGAAAAGCAGGTACTGGTCACCCACTTACTCCCACTTACTATCACAAACAATGGAGTTTTTGGAGAACTGTGAACTACAAACTGTAATGTTGCATGATAGGACTGGCCTTCATAGTTCAAGGTCTGCTGATGTAATGAGATGCTAGTTAAAGAAGTGCTGGGCACAGGTTCTGCACCACAAATTGCAAGCAAAATTTGCAATGGCTGGACAAAAAAAACAGTATTGAGACTGGAGAGTCACCACCATGGGATGCAGCTGCTGATCAACAGACCAAACCACAGAGTTCAGAATATGCTCACATCTATTCCATTCCAAAAATACCAACTTAGTTTTCAAGCCAAACAAGTACCTCCCTAGAGAAAAATGCTGTATTGCTATCATATGATGCATCAGGTTTTCTTTCAACAGAGGATCATGTGTTGCCTCTCAGTGTCCCGAGTTCATCTTCCAGTTCTGCAATCTTAGAAATATTTCTCCCAGAGCTTACATTTTAATATCAACATAGCTGCAGTGTTCAAAAGCACAAAGATAGGAGATCCGCTTGCAAACCATGAATAACAGTGAGACACTCATCAGAGGTTACAGGCCTGAGCGCTGCGTCCTACCATGTGCATGGTTGGTCAATATCCACTGCAGCTGTTGCCAGTCAAAGTTAATACGTTTCTATAAGCTGACATGGCTTCTTTGTTAGAAACCATTATTTGCAAATAATTCCAGGCACTGAATATCTTTTGGTAATATGGCTTGCACAGATCTTCTAGAAACCAGAAATAGAAGAGATGCAGTGATGCCCTCATTTAAATCTCACAGGACAAAACCTATCAGGTAGCATATTATCCCCCACTGGGATAGACGACTGCTTCAAGGGGATGGAAGACATGAGGGGTTATTTTGAAAACCCTAGCTGCATCTTAAATATGGATGCGGAGCCAGAAAAACATGGAAACCAAGCCCATGTCTAAAATACAATTTTAGAAAGGCTGTGAGATGCATGTTGGCGCGCCAAGCATGTCGCTCTGTGCGCATCTGCGCAGGTGGTATTCCAGGGAATCTTCTGGGAGTGGCCTGGGCAGCACTAGCACCTCCACATCCAGGATGTATTTCACATAGGCCGGCTGGATTTTTTAAATGCTCCAATTTATACTTTATGTGAACCACAAATAAGCATGGCTTTTTTTCGAGGGGCTATGTGGTGGTATGAAGTACTTTTTCATTGCCTGCTAAAATCAACCCATAGTCCTAATGTTTTAATGAAAGAGACCTGCTTATGAGTATTGGCACCATTTTTTCTAGGAAAATTGCACTGTGCATAAGGATAGGGCTTTGTTGGGACTGCTTGTGGCATTAGTGACTGGAGGAACATGGCCTGCGAATTTCTGGCATGACTTGCAGGGAAGCAAACAGTAGGGGGGGCTACTGTTTGTTTCTCTGCAGTCTATCCTGTGCCTTTCTCAAGCCTATACTCTTTCCCCTTTCCAAGACCCCTATAGGTTCCCCACTCTCTCATCCCCCATCTATTCCAATCTCATATTCCCATTCTCTGGCCCTTCGTGTGTTAGTCCTCCTGTTGTCCAGTTGCTTGGTGCCTACTATCTGTGTGTTCTTCTGTATTCCCTGCTGCCTGTGTGTGCTCCATTGTTCCCTGCAGCCTGAGTTTTTGTGTAGCTCCCTGCAGCCTGTGTGTCTCTGTATGGTTCTCTGCTGTGTGTATGCGTGTATGTGACGGTGCCTGTGCAGTGCTGTGGGTGCTGGTGGTGGGAGTCACTGGGTGTTGGCATGGGGAGCTGGTGGAGGCAGGCAGGAGCCATGGCTGCTATGAACACATGATTTGTGGTGGCCATGCTGCATGAGGCCCACAGGGAGCACATGACAGTCACCGGGAAACAGAATGTCTGCAGGCTGAGGACACAATTCCTAGATCTCACGAAGAAGCAGTGCCTCACCAAGTTCCACTTTGATAAGGAAACCATCTACCATTTCTGCCACTCCACCACACCAAGGGGCCAGTCCATGCCCGTCCTCCTCAAGGTCACTATGGCCTTTGCCTTCCTAGTTACTAACAATTTCCAGTCCGTGATGGCCATCACTGTGGCTCTCAGCCAGTCAGCCGTATGACAGTGCATCTCTCAGTTTCTGAGGGCCTTTCTAACCCACACTGAAGAATATGCAGTCTTCCCGCAGACCATGCAGCAGAGGCAGCAAACCATGATCCAAGTCCATGAGGTGACCAGATCTGCAATGGTACAGGGAAGTCATCAGATGCACACATGTGGCCAACAGGCCCCCATAAGGGAAGAGGCCACCTATTGCAACAGGAAGGCATTTCACTCACTCAACATGCAGGTGGTCTTCAAAGCACAGGGGAAGATGTCTTTCGAAGGCTCCAGGTTCCTGCTATGACTCCTACATCGTCACTCACTCTGGAATCTATGAGCGGTTTGAGAGCAGACAAATCACAGGTGGATGGCTGTTGGTAAGCCCTACTCCAGCCCACTCCATTACCTAGCATGCTAGGAGGTTTGTTTGCAGTTTTGTTGAATTCAATCTTTAACCTAACCAATTTGGTATATAATATGCCATGCTTTTCTTCAGCAAGCTCAGGATAGTGAATAAAGGTCCACCCTGCACTCTTCCAAACATTAGTCAGGCAATAATGAAGCCATAAGCAGCAGGAACTGATGGGAGTTGCACTGGAAATAGAGCCTGCTTCCTTTCTAGCAGCCTGAAAAAGATCTGGTGAAAAGTTGCATGTAGGAATAAAATCAGTCCATTACTTGAAATCAAAAAGTATCTCATATGCTCCTAGAAATGAGGATAAGGTGACATTTTACTTACCAGACAATGTCCTTTCCTTGAGTCCTGCTAGACCAGTCCTGACAAGTGCAGGGGCGGCCCAAGGGGGGTGTGGGGCCATGTGTGCAGACTCGGTGCGGGGCCTCATTTGCATAAGGGGGCTCATTTGGTCGCCGTATCTTAAAAAGGATATAGCGATTTTAGAAAAGGTTCAGAGAAGAGCCACCAAAATGGTAAAGGGGATGGAAGGATACTCCTATGAAGAAAGGCTAAAAAGGTTAGGGCTCTTTAACCTGGAAAAGAGACGGCTGAGGGGAGATATATAGAAGTCTATAAATTAATGAACGGAGTGGAACGGGTAAACGTAGATCGATTGTTTACCTTATCAGAATATAGAAAGACTAGGGGACATGCAATGAAGCTACAGGGTAAACTATTTAAGACTAATAAAAGAAAATATTTTTTCACTCAATGTGTAATCAAACTCTGGAATTTGTTACCAGAGGATGTAGTAAAGGCTGTTAATGTAGCTGGGTTTAAAAAAGGTTTGGACAAGTTCCTGGAGGAAAGGTCCATAAACCATTATTAAGAAGGGACCCAGGATATCAATGCTTGAACCAATACAAGCATTGTGGAACCTGTGTCCCTTGGGGAAACTGCTAGGTACGTATGACCTAGATTGGCCACTGTTGGAAACAGAATACTGGGCTTGATGGACCTTGGTCTGACCCAGTATGGCATATCTTATGTTATCTTATTTGCATAAATATTTGCATAATGTTACCATACACTAACTTTTAGTAAACATGCCTCTTAATGAGTGTATGGATAAAGAAAGACTAAAAGATTTCTACATTACTATAATCCAGTGCCAACTGCCAGGCACATTAGGAACTACTACAAACACTGCCCATTTAGAACCCATTGAGGATGCATCCACTCCTGCAAGGTGTGCAGAAATCCACTACTGTCTTTCTGTTCTTGAAGGTGCTCAAGGGCCTATTCCATTCGGAGCAGGATATATCCAAGTCCCCGCTTTAGGGGCAAAGGGTGTATAAGACGATGCAGACACTCCCAGAGAAGGAATGTATTGTGTGGTTTGATGTTTCCATGGTGGATATGCAGGTCACGGCAGTTACCAGACAAACTACCATTTCCTGTGGAAAGCAGATTGGTCTTAAAGGATACTCAATTCCTGCTCTGCGCCTTGAGCAACCGCAAACTCAAGGTGGATAAGACCTGGGAAACAACACCTTTAGTTACTCCTTCTGGAGCAGACAGATAACATTGGCCTCCTCACAATCCTCTGTATAGTAGGACCGTGCGGGACCAAGTACCGGTTGCTTTATGTTTGATTCTGTTTTAAATGTAGTTTACATGTAATGTATTGTATGCAGTGTTTTTTCCCTGTGTTATATATCCCTATTTCCCACTACTTTGATGTAATGATAAAGTGGTGTATGTTTCCCTTACCTCTGTATAACCTAGTATTGTACTGACCGCTTTGATTGAAGGAAAAAGCGGGATACAAAACTTGTCAAATAAAATAAAATAAATAAATAAATAGTAGGCGAGAGTACTTCTTCATCCACATCAGACATCTGAAACCAAGCCATAGTTCAGATCTCAGACAGATCCCAGCTGATCCCCATCTCCAAAGGGTGCCCTTTGTGGGGACACTTAGCCATAGCCAATTGAACAGGGCTTCTACTGTCAACCTGCCCCTTACAAGACAGCAATCAGGGGAACCCAGAGGCCGCAGGGTCTGAATTTCCACGCCAGAATGATCAGGCTTATTGTAAAAGGAAAAGAATTCCGGGGAGGACAATCCGGACTCTAGAAGCTCTCCTCATGGAAATGATCCCCCTACACCAGGGGACCCAGTTGTCGTTGATCCCCTAGACTAGAGGACGGGAAGCAGTGCACAGCATAGTTGCCAGAGCCTCTGGCCGGCTGGGTTATCCTTACCCACAGTGCCATCCACCACCTCCTGCCCTTAGGCAGGCAAGACTGGACTAACTGCATCCCCCAGCATAGAGAGGGAGAGCAATCCATCCAGGGATAACTTAGGAGCTGCCATGCAAGAAGTGCAGAGTCCAGAAGCCAGAGATGAGGCACCTTGCTTGCCACAGGCCAAACAATGATTCCTGGAAGAAGACATAAGAGAGTTAAGACAAGTATCACAACAGCACACGCTAAAGCTGCAGAGGCCCAAAGGCATGCATTAACTGCACTTTTACTGCACTGCATTACAGGCCTTAGGGTAAAAACATGCATTGGAGCCACAAGGGTAGAATGCATGTACAGATGGCACGCCAGCCACAAGGCAGGAGAAAACACTATACTGCATGCAGAAAATGGTGGGAAACCCCCACACCGTGGCAATGGTCATCAGCGATCTACCCCAAATTGCATCCCACACAGACAACATTGGGAGCCCCCAACAAGGACAATGACGAGATCAAGCCTTGGCACTAACCCCCTGAGAGCCCCAAGCAGAGGATCCATGCTGGGCTCAGCTCTACTCCCCTGATACTATTTCATTGGCTTTGCAGCACTGCGTTTAAGGTGACCGGCAGGTAGATCCCTCTGAGAGCCTTCTGCAATCTTCAGGAGAGAGCAGGGGGGAAGGGCATTGAGGTTGTGTGAAGCTGCTGCACTCTTCCAGATCCTTCCAATTCCTGGCTGCTCAACAGGCTCTTATGATAAGTGCATGCAGGGCCGGCCCAAGGGGGATGCAGGGCCATGTACAGAGATTCATTGCGGGCCTCATTTGCATAAAGTCTCATTTGCATATATATTTACATAATGTTAACATGCATTTTTAGTAAACAGGCCTCTTAATGAGTGTCTGGATAAAGAAAGACTACCAGATTTCTACATTACTATACCCCAGTGCCAACTGCCAGGCACATTAGGAAGTACTATAAACACTGCCCATTTAGAACCCATAGCAAACCCACTGTATCATAACAGCACTACCAGGACTCACAAAGCACCAAACCCTACCTATCAAAAAGGCAACACTGCAAATATTAAACCAATACATCTTAGAGAATACCAGTACATCTCCTACTGGGGAAAGAGAACAAGTGGGACTGTCAAATAGAAACTAGATGAATTGAATACCTCAGCTTGGCTACAGATGAAGAACATAGACCATCACCACAAAAGAACAAGGGATCACAATTTAGAAATAGGAAGATATTTATGTTTATTTAAAACTTTATATACCACCCATAACAATAGCATCTGGGTGGTTTACAAACAAAATTAAAAAATAATTAAATTGGGAACCCCAAAAGCCAAACATGAAATGTACAACACTGGAGAAATAAAACTATAAATTTCCTCTTGCACTAAACAAAAACGCGAAGATGTTAGCGATACACATTTCCCAGACCTGACATATTCCAGTTAATTAAATCAAAATAAAAAATATTTTTCTACCTTTTGTTTGGGCATTTTATTTTTCAGTTGCAATTGCTCCAGTCACTTTCTTCTGGTTTCTTCGTGTCTTCTGCAAGCTGTCCATTTGTCCTTTCTTCTAGATTTTTTCCATTCTCTCTCTACATCTGCTTTAACATACTGATCTTTTCCCCCCATTTCTTTCTTTATTCCTTTATCATCCACTCAAATTTCACCCTTCCATCCTCAATCCCCACTTACTCTCCTAATACCCGGCCAATCGTAGATTTTTCTTCCCTCCCACACAAAACATCTTCTCCCCTCTCCATCCTCATTTCCCATCCCCATCCCCATCCCCTTCTAGTGCTCCCACAATATCAACTCCCTTCTAGTTCTAGACCCACCCAGCATCCGCTCCCTTCTAGTTCTATTCTCCCATGCCCCCGCATCAGCCCATTTCAAGTCCTAGCCCCCCATATGCTCCTTTCCAGTCCTATCCCAGCTCCCATCAGCCCATTTCCAGCCCAAGCTCCCCCAGATGAGCCCATTTCCAGTTCTAGATCCCCATCAGCCATTTTCAGTCCAAGCTCCCCCATCAGCCAATTTCCAATCCTAGCCCCCCCATCAGCCCATTTCCAGTCTTATTCCAGCTCTCATCAGCCCATTTCGAGTTCAAGCTCCCCCAGATCAGCTCATTTCAAGTTCTAGACCCCCATCAGCCATTTCCAGTCCTATTCCAGCTCCCCATCAGCCCATTTGCAGTCCAAGTTCCCCCCATCAACTCTTTTCCAGTCTTGGCCCTCCCCCATCAGTCCATTTCCAGTCCTAGCGCCCCCCCCCCCTTCACAGCATATTTACAGTCCCAGCTTACCCTCCCATCAGCTCATTTCTGGTCCTAGACCCCCCCATGCTAGACCCCCTGCCCGCCTGCTCACCGAAGAGCCCCGCGGACGTCTAAAGGGCTTCAGAGGTCAGCCAGGGAAGCTCACGTGAGGCCCCAGCTTCCTCTGCACAGCTGCCAGCGTGAAGAGTGTTTTCTCTCACGCTGGTGGCTGTTACTGTGAAGCGCGCTGAAATCCAGGAAAGGTTAAAGGGCATTTCCTGGCACTCTCGCGCTTCACAGTAACAGCCGCCAGTGTGAGGGAAAACACTCTTCATGCTGGTGGCTGTGCAGAGGGAGCTGGGGCCGCGGACTTTCCCAGCTCCCTCTGAAGCTGTCCATTTGTGAGAGAATGAAATTCGCACAGGACCCTGTGCGAACAACATTCTCGCACAATGGACAGGCTGGCCCCGAGTGCGTGGAGCTGAACCAATTTTCCCTCCTCTAAAGGCTACCGAAAAGACATCGGTCTATTGCAGCCTCCCATATTGCACTCAAGTGAGAGAGTCACCCTCAATCTTTTCTTCTCGATCTTCAGAATTTTATTCAGAGAGGAGAAAATCCATCCACCATCTGCCGGAGACAAAGAAATACTGGAGATCTCTAGTGGCTGAGGCGGATAGAGGCATGGGAATGATGTCATTGAAACCTGGCCTTTTCATTGGTTCTTTGTCGCTACCAATCTACTGGTAGGGGAACACAACCCACTTGTCTGGCTGGTCTAGCAGGACAATATGGAAATCATGTTATACACATATTAGCAACTGCTAGTCATTATAATGCTTCACATTCGATATTCAAGTGAAGTGGGATTTTAAAAGGGGAATCTAGGAAGATTCTGGGACATCCAGAGAAGAATGTTTAAAAATCCAGTGGGGCTGTCTCAGCCCTGAAAGATGAACATCCCAGTAACCAGTTCTGGAGATGGGCCCCATGCAGAATGCCAGGCCAGGTACATGCATGGCTGTAAGTTGTTTCACAAATGTAGACGTCCTCGCATGCCTACAGAAACGGGCACTTGGATGCGCCAGCATTCGTACAGTATTTCAGAAGGGGGGCGACTATATTATAAGTCTTGCATGTCCCGGCCTGCCACTTCAAATACTCCAACATACGATGGTAAGCTATCTATATGCTTGGTGTATGTATTTACATGCAGGTTGCATTGGTCAGGAGATATTAACGGTAGCGATGAAAGTGCATTTTGCTTTGTCCCCTGGAAGCACTGCAGCCGTGAAGGGAGAACGTTTTTTCCACCTTATTGGTGGTCCAGAGCTGGTCTAGGCATGGACACCTCAACAACCACAATCAGACGTGCTTGCGCCATTCTGAAATCGCACCGTGACTTGCTTCTCCATTGCTCTGCCTAGGCCACGCCTCCTTGTCCTTTTGCTACATGGAGATGCTCATGGCAGCGACATCTAACATGGGTTAATGGACATCTCTATGATTTGCGTGACGGGACGCCTGTTTTTGCTTCTAAAATACCCCCATAATCTATCCTTTAGCTTCCAAATTAGTTTTAATAACGGCACCATGTATTCAGCTGCTGCAGTGTATCTAAGCTTTATACCAGTATCATTTCGGCAGTCCTGAGGTCGTACTCCACTTGTCCTGTCAAGTGAAACCGCTGTTTTGATACAAAGTTTGGCCACTCAACTGAATGCTAATCTTTTTCCCACGGGCTTTAAAACAAAGTTGGAGGCTTCTTGCTTGTTTACTGAGAGCTGTAGAAGGTTAGGCACAGTTCATGGGAATTCCCATTCACAGCTCCTTAAGTTGAATCATAAGCTAAGACTATCACGTAGCAAAGCAGATACACCATGTATTAACAATTCCCATGGTCCCTTTATATACAGCTCTGCAGCACTGAATCTAATATCCTGGATTTCTAAATCTCATTTCACAGCCATATGGACCTTCTCCTTACTTGTTAGGATATTTTGGTATGCGAGCATAAAGAAACGTACAGCAGGACATCTGGGTCTGTGTACACACTACCAGGGGATTTTTTTAACATGGCTTAATAGACATGTAAGAGGCAAGATGCCAATAAATACAAATCCAGGCATTCTCCAAGCAAAGAAAAGATATTAAAGGGTTCCTGAATATTATCTTTGGATACCGGCAGTATCCGAAGAGTGCCAAGGTGGTCCAGTGACAAAGCTGGCATTTACCAAGATGGCAGCAATTTTTAGCATCACTCTCTGGATAACAATCGGTATAATTTATGACAGCAAAAAGCTCTCCTAAGTGGTGAGCGGACTGACTATCCGGAGAGCAGATGGGTATCACTGCCCTTCGCATACTGCCGCTGAATATCCAAATTGTTTTACCCGGAGCAGCCAGTGTTTAAAAAAGAATACCGACCACCGTGGGCTGAAGATAAAGTCACCCTAATACATACATGCATAAAAGTAGGTGCTAGGAAAACATAGCGACATAGATGCTGGCATTCCCGAGGGAGGGAGGAGCAACTCTACATGTATGCGTGTAGACGGCGGTCTATCAAAGTAACAAACCTTAAACTGTAAGAGCAGATTCATATCAGCTCACACACACAAAGTTACTCCTGTCTCGGATCATGGGGGTCTTTTACTAACGGGCATTAAGTCGTTGCACCTAATGTGCCAATAGCACCAGAACCATGGTGTGTTATGTGCAACACCCCTGTGTTAACTGTTGGGGGCATGGAAAGCATTTCCCCTGGCAGTTACTAGAGAACCCTGTCTGGAAGAGAGGAGTGGCCTAGTGGTTGGGACACAGTACCCCAGGCCAGAAGACCAAGAGTTCAAATTCCTGCTTAAGGACAACAATCTCAGGCCAGAGGGACTGGAGTTTCTAGTCCTATAGGCACTCCTTGTGGCCTTAGGCAAGCCACTGTTGCCTCAGGTATGCATGTAGATTGTGAGCCCTTTGGGGAAGAGGGAATGTATGTAATATCTGCTTGTAGTGTGTGTAAACTGCTCTAATGCCCTTCAGCCTACACAGTATATCAAGAAATTGCATAAGATATGTCAGATAAAGCCCTGTATCCTGTGGTCAGTCCAGGTCACAAGCATCTATCATGTTCCCAAAGGTACACACATTCTAAGCGGCATGTCCCTTTGCCATTTTGGTGGCTCTTCTCTGTACCTTTTCTAATTCTGCTATATCCTTTTTAAGATATGGTGACCAGAATTACACACAGTAATCAACATAAGAACATAAGAAATGCCATACTGGGTCAGACAAAGGTCCATCAAGTCCAGAATCTTGTTTCCAACAGTGGCCAATGCAGGTAACAAGTACCTGGAAGTTTCCCAACAAGACACACAGGTTTCACAATGCTTTTATTGGGGCAAGCAGTGGATTTCCTGGGTCCTCTTTAAAAATGATTTATGGACCTTTCCTGCAGGAACTTGTCCAAAACGTTTTTAAACCCAGCTATACTTACAGCTGTTACTACATCCTCCGGTAACGAATTCCAGAGTTTGATTATGCTTTGAGTGGAAAAATATTTTCTCTTATTAGTTTTAAATGGCTTACACTGTAGCTTCATTGCATATCCTCTAGTCTTTCTACTTTTTGATGGCGTAAACAATCAATCTACATTTACCCATTCCACTCCATTCATTAATTTATAGACCTCTATCAAGTTCTCCCCTCAGCCGTCTCTCTTCCAGGATGAAGAGCCCTAACCTTTTAAGCCTCTCCTCAGATTGGTATCCTTCCATTCGCTGGGCGGATCACTTTTACCATTTTGGTGGCTCTTCTCTGTATTTTTTCTAATTCCGCTATATCCTTTTTAAGATATGATGACCAGAATTTCACACAATATTCAAAGTGCAGTTGAACCATGGAACGATACCCGTATTAAAGAGGACCCAGGAAATCCACTGCTTACCCTTGGACGAGTACTGTGGAACCTGTGTGCCTTTTTGGGAACCTGCCAGGTACTTATGATCTGGATTGGCCACTGTTGGAAACAGGATACTGGTCTTGATGGACCTTGATCTGACCCAGTATGGCATTTCTTATGTTCTTATGTTATGTTCTAAGGCAGAATTTTTAGTATTAGTCTCAAATTTCAATCTGTAGACATGCTCCAAAAATCATTTTCTTGGAATGCAGAATCTATGTTAGAATGTTTATATACTGCTCAAAACTGACATTACATCTGTTTGATGCATTTCACAATATTACATATACAACCCATGAACCTGTTAATCTGAGAGTCATTGTTGTTGTTTAGTGCCGTTGAGTCGGTGTTGACTCATGGCGACCCTCTGGATAGTTGACCTAAACTGTGTTCGTTCTTCAGTCAGGCAGCTCATTGCTGACAGAGTGGCATCCATAGCTGCAGTTATTATATCTATCCATTTCATTGCTGGCCTTCCTCTTTTGCATTGACCTTCTACCTTGCCAAGCATGATGTCTTTCTCTAATGACCTCTCTCTTTGCATGATGTGTCCATAGTATGAAAGTCGAAGTCTAGTCATTTGAGCTTCTAAGGAAAGTTTAGGTTTGATCTCCTCTAGTACTGATTGGTTTCTTCTTTGGGCAGTCCATGATATGCACAGTATTTGTCATCAGCACCATAATTCAAAGGCATCGATTTTCTTCCTGTCTTTCTTTTTCACTGCTCAACTTTCACATCCATATGATGTTATTGAAAATACCATGGCTTGGACAAGTCAAATTTTTGAATGGAGAGAGACATCTCTGCTCTTGAGAATATTGTCTAGGTCCTTCATGGCCATTCTGCCAAGAGCATTCCATTGTCAGATTTCTTGACTACTTGTCCTTTCTTTGTTGATTATTGATCCAAGTAGGTTAAAGTTGTCAACCATTTCAATTTCTTTTCCATCAATGATGAACTTATTAATTCTGCCAGTTGTCATGATCTTTGTCTTCATTACATTAAGGTGCAGGCCCCTTTTAAGACTATATTCCTTGATCTTGAGAAGCAAATGTTTTAGATTGTCTTCATTTTCAACCAGTAATGTGGTATCATCAGCATAATGAAGGTTGTTGATGAGTCTTCCACCAATCTTCACACCTCGGTTGTCTTCATACAGTCCTGCTTCTCTGATGATTTGTTCTGCATATAAATTAAAGAGGTAGGGGGGAAGTATGCAGCCTTGTCGAACACTTTTGCTGATTTTAAACTATTCTGTTTCTCCTTGTTCCATTTAAACTGTTGCTTTTTGATCAAGTAAGGGCAGTGCAAGAGAACTATCAGATATTCTGGTATACCCATGCTTCTTAATGTAGCCCAGAGTTTCTCATGTTTTACACGATCAAAAGCCTTGCAGTAGTCAATAAAACATATATAGATATCCTTTTGGTATTCTTTTGTCTTTTCAAGGATCCATCTTACATCTACAATGTTATCTCTCATTCCTCGCCTCTTCCTGAACCCTGCTTGTACTTCAGGCAGAGCACAGTTACTTACCTGTAACAGGTGATCTCTGGGAACAGCAGGAATAAGTCTTCACATATGGGTACGTCGGTACCGACGGAGTCTGCGCGGGAACGCTTCCCAGCGTCCAATCAGAAAGCCTTTGGAAGCATCCCACCGCGCCTGCGTGCTGCCTTCCCAACTGTCTCTCCTCAGTTAAGTTTGAAAGCTGAGACAAAGAGAGAGAGAGCAAGGAAGGGAAAGATAGAAATAGAGAAAATGCAACTCCTAGGGGAGGTGGGTGGGTTGTGAAGACTTATTCCTGCTGTTCCCAGAGATCACCTGTTACAGGTAAATAACTGTGCTATCTCCAGGAACAAGCAGGAATGAGTCTTCACATATGGGGACTCCCAAGCTCAGATGCCCAGAGGGAGTCCTAGCATGTTGCAAGTCTAGAATGAGCCATGCTATTGCTTAAGACCTCAGGCATCCTAGGGATGGAGGGTAGGAGTTGAAAACAGAAGAGAAGCTGTGGAACAGCTGGTTAGAACAGGGTTTCTAGAGAGAAAGACCCTGTATAGAGGGTATTTTGTAGTAAAATATTGTAATCTGGGCCTCCCTTGTTGACCTTGCACAAGTCCACTGAAGTACATATGGAACTGTTAGAAGAGCCAGTGAATGTGCTGAAGGGGTACCTCACTGAGAAGTAGAGGTAGTAAAAGTAGAGAGGAACAGTGGAAGTCAGAACCCTTCAGGGTGAGAAAGAGCCTCAGGGGAAAGACTGGGGTAGTATAAGAGGTAGAGCTTCAGCGGAGATGCAGAAGGTAGCATTTGAGAGAGCTTAAGCGGATCAGGTCCAAAAACAGTATAAATTTAGGACCAAAAGAAAAAGGGAGTCTGACCTAACTGGACTGGGAATGGAATCAGTCCATGTAGGGAGGAAAGAGTATGGAGACCCTTGTATCTGATAAGAAAGTAAGGACAGACTCAGGAGCGCTAAGCTCTATATTGACTGAAGCCCCACAATGTCTTTCCTAAATGGGGTCAATTAGGAAAGAAGAAAGGTACATGGAGAGCTTCAGGAGTACCTAACCTATATGGTAGGAAAAATTTGTTAATTACCACAGGAAGTGGTTATAAGTGTAGCCCCCTAAGTATGCTGGCATAGCATTGATAGGGGTACTGCCCATCTGTCAGGATCATATAGGAATGTAAGGACATTTGAACCTAACAGAACAGATAGATAAGTATATGGATACATATCTATATAAAAATATATCTCAGTAGATCTATAAATATATCTATGTATATATACATATCTATATTGAATATATACACATATAGGGTATATATACATATATCTACAGGAGATATGTATGGGCAGAAGACACACAGATAGATATAAATGAATATATATATACATATATATCTATATGTGTATATAGATATATATAAATATGTAGACCTATAGACACATATATCCAGGTATGTGGAAGGAGAGAGGTCTATAGAAGCTGATCTCCCCTAGGAGGAAGATTCATCTAACAGCAAGAAGGTTAATACCTGCTTGAATAGATATACAGAGAATTCTCTTTTCCTGGTTATGATTGGCAGAGTCAGAGGAGGGGTCTCCCTGACAAGAAGAAGTCTGGATTCTTTTTAGAATGTGAGCTTTTGAATAACCAGGATGCCCTTCGTGAAAAAGGCAGAAGATAACTTCAGTCTGTAGGCAGGAAGACCAGATTTCTCCAGAATTGCCATATGGAGAATGGATAGAGGACGCCACTGGGGGAAGATACCCTAGTGACTTGCCTATGAGGGCAAGAGGGGTATTGGGTGTTCTCTAACTGCCAGCGAAGAAAATTATCTCTGACGAGAAGACCAAAGGAGATATGGGCCAAGCCAGGGAATTGGCCCTTCTTTAGGTTTTCACGTAATGAAAGGCCTGAGACTGATGTCTCAAAAGAGATTTAAGATGAGATGGTAAGGGTAGGAAATACCTACCAGTCATGGAAACATGACTGGGGGAACCCTATTAACCATCTGGGGTTATCTGCTAGGCAAGATACTAATGCTCTCTAGCAAGGGCCCATAGTGCAAAGCTACTCTGTAGAGTTGCAGAGAGCATGCTGCAGGTTGGTTAGAAGAAAAAGTGGCTGTGGGAAGCCAGCAGGTAACCAACTATTCTGTCAAGGACAAGGGGGCGAAGAATAGAAATTAACCAACCAGGCTGTGATAAGAGGGTTTCCCAAACGAGGTTGATAACCTGTTTGGGACCTAGCACTGAGGCTAGAAGGATTGCTAGTGGAGGAGAATCCCTGGTTGTGTGGTAAACAGAACCAGTGGCTTAACCACTAGGAATTGCTGTATCTGCAGCAACGTACCAGGGCAGCGGAGAACATTTCTTTTTCCTCTCCCTCTTTTAGATTGGGAAAAACAAACAACAGACCTGGTAGAATTTCCTATTGTCTGATGGGCTGCCCTAAGGTAATAAGGGGGGAGACAACTCCAGAAGGGAGAATCCCCCAGTAGAACAGGTAGAGGACCATAGGAGCTTACCAGTGTAAAAGGGTCCCTCTTACAAACCAAATGTTATAGTAAGAGGGAGGTAAGACAGAGTTGAAAGAGACTGACTATGGAGGAAGTCTCTGACTGGTGAGATGATACTTGCCAGTACAGGGAAAACAACTGTCTATTAATAGTTGTTAGTTCTCTTTCCTCCAAGAGGAAGAGGAAAACCCTGTTAAGTATGGGCATGATCATCATAAAGACTCTTAAAGTTGAAGAAAAGATGTCTCATGGATATCTAGGAAGGTTAGAAAAAATTTAGTGCAGATATTGCAAATGAAAAGAAGCAGACTGCTACTCTAACTACCAACCAAGAGAGGCAAAGATGATCTATTTGAAACCCTGCGACTGCTCGGTTTGTTGACCCTGCTAAGGTTGTGGATTCTTCAGACCAGGGTGATGTTTCCCCTGTTTGGGAACATCTGTATGATGGGCAGAAGAGGGATAAAATCTTCTTCCCCTAGGGGAAGAAATTTTGGCAGGACCTTTCCTACTAACTGGGAAAGGAGAAGGCGTAGAACAGCCTCTGGAAACAGGACAGTCAATTGTTAACTGAGCAACCTGGAATAAAGACTCCTTGTTAAAGAGATTTTCTCCAGTGCAAGGAGTATTTCCCAGTCTAACTTGTGCCCATTTGTCCAAGTCTGAAGCTTGGAGCCAGGCTTTACGTTGTGCTCCTATAGCTATAGCAGAAGTCCTGCTAACAGACTCAAAGGAGTCTAGGGAAGCACGAGTAAGAAACCTAGAGATATTCTGAGCATGACTAACCAGTGAGGAATAGTCTGCACTCTTGGGCTCTTGAAGAAAAGGAGTCAAAAGATGTAATTTCTTTGTGACCTCCTCAAGAGATAAACCCATATAAAAATATATGTGAGAATTCTTGCTGAAAGCATGGATGCCTGGAAAGTTTGATGTCCAAAGGCATCTAAAGTCTTAGACTCACGACCTGGCGGATAAGAAGAGTGCTTTTTAGTACTCTTCACCCGCCTCATTGCTGATTCTACAACAATGGAATGATGAGGAAGTTGAGTCTTTTGAAATCCTGGAGAAGGGAGCACCTGATATAGAAGATCAGTTGCTCTGGAAAGTGGGGGTACCTTTAAAGGAGCTTCCCACATTCGTAAAAGGAGGTCCTGCAAGGAATGATGCAAAGGTAGCATGATGTTTTCCTTTGCTCTCTCGGGAATATAGAGGGATCCTGTATTGCCTTGTGTAGGACCTTGTCCAGGAATAGAAATGGCAAGGGATTTTGCCATATCTAGGATGAAAACCTGAAAAGAAGGATCCACAGAGGGAACTTCCCTTGGATAGGCTAGATCTGATGAAGAACTAGCATTGGCACCGAGGGATCTATCCAAGCTTATAGGAATAGAAGATCCTGGATGGTGCAGTATGGAATCCTTATAGGATGGTTGCTGGTACCGTGGGATGACGGGACCAGTGCCAGTCGGTAGCACATCGACCATGCTAGGGATCGATTCCAAACTTGGTATCGAGGGAAGCGAGCCTGACGAGAGAAGCATGGAAGGCACCGACAGCAATGGTAATGTGGATATCGGTACCGACTTCAGTACCGTATCCGATACCGGTGGATGAAGGCCAGCCGGTGGCAACTCTAACGGTATCGAAGGAACCAAGAGTTGCGGATCCGAATTATTGGAACCGAGCCTTTGGTACTGACTGGTGTCGGTACCAAGGCGAGTCGGTACCCAGTCCTCCAGACTGGAGATCGATTCCAGACTCGGCATCGAAGGAAGCGAGTCTATCGATGCACGTCTGGAGGGTACCGACGTCGGTACTAGTATTGGTGTCGGTACCGATACTGGAAGGTCTGTCTGGAGCGTACCCACCGGCCCCGTAGGTCCCGAGGACACCAGACGACGATCCTTGGTGAGGAATGTTTCATCCAACACCATTGCCGATGCCGGGGTATCGGTACCGCTCGAAGTGGGTGCCACCACCGGGCATGGCTCGGGTATGTTCTGTGAGGGGTGAACCTCAGGAACAACCTGAAACCCCACACAGGCTTTGGAGGCCGAAGACTCCCACTGGGGTTTTGAAGCCAGTGGATTCTTGAGGGCAAGGCCGTAGGCATCTCTATGCTGTGCATGAGAACTGCCGCTCGAGGACTGGCTAGTCTTAACAGACTGTTTTTGGGTTACGTGATCCTGTGTAGAAGAAGATATGGTCGGTGCCCTGAAGTTGGATGGGGACCGCGTGTCGAGGGGAACTCGATGTTGAACACTTCTTCCCACAATACTATTGCCAGAGGGCTACGGAGGAAAATGGTCAGGACCCAAGCAGGTTAGACACCAATTGTGAGTGTCTAAAAATAAGGTTGTACCACCACAGTTTGTACATTTCTTGGGGAGAGTGGCTGGCGGTTCCATGAAGGAAAATGGAGAAGCCTAACAGGCCTGAGAAACCGTGAGACACTAAGGAGGAAAAATATTCCTTAAAAAGGAAAAATTTTACAAGAAAAGAAAAAAGAAACACCGGCGGTACCGGTGGCATCGGGGAAGGCAGCCGCGACCATAAGAAAACTAAAAAATAAAAGAAGAATTTTCTGCGGTGACAGGAGAACGTCCTGCCGGCTCTGTGGAAAAACGAAAACTGAGGAGAGGCAGTTGGGAAGGCAGCAAGCAGGCGTGGTGGGATGCTTCCAAAGGCTTTCTGATTGGACACTGGGAAGCATTCCCACGCAGACTCCGTCGGTACCGACGTACCCATATGTGAAGACTCATTCCTGCTTGTTCCTGGAGATTTCTCGTTCCACGTATGATTGTAGTCTCTGCTGAATGATCTTGAGTAGAATCTTGCTGGCACGTGGGATCAGAGCGATTGTGCGATAATTTTCAGTTATTCGGATCATCTTTCTCCAGTATTGGAATAAACACAGATCTTTTCCAGTCAGTTGGCCATGAATTTGTCTACCAAATATCATGGCAGAGCCTTGTTAGTAGTGAGATAGCTGCATCTGTTTGCTGTAATACTTCAGTGGAAATACCATCAGTGCCCAGTGCCTTGTACTTTGATAAGGCTTTCAATGCTGCTTCGACTTCTTCTTTCATCACCAATGCTCCTGATCATAAGGTAGATGCTACAAAATTGGACCACAGAATCATATGCACTTCATGGATGAGGGAATCTTATCTTTCCTCCATTTATCCTAGAAAGTTCACTAAAGCACAGTTACTTACCTGTAACAGGTGATCTCTGGGAACAGCAGGAATAAGTCTTCACATATGGGTACGTCGCAACCGACGGAGCCTGCGCGGGAATGCTCCCCAGCTTCCCAAAAAGGAAAGCTTTTGGGAGCATCCCACAGCGCCTGCGCTGCCTTCCCGCCTTTCCTAACCACCTCTCCTCAGTTAGAGTTTAAAGCTGAGACAATAGAGAGAGAGAGGAAAGGAAAGATAGAGAAAGAGATACAACTCCTAGGGGAGGTGGGAGGGTTGTGAAGACTTATTCCTGCTGTTCCCAGAGATCACCTGTTACAGGTAAGTAACTGTGCTATCTCCAGGAACAAGCAGGAATGAGTCTTCACATATGGGGACTCCCTAGCTAAGATGCCTGGGAGATCCTCAAGGATATGAGACCCTGGGAAGGGTTCTACGTCCTCCTATGGATCTCAGGCATCCGACCAGGGAAGGAGGGTAGGAGTTGTTTAAGAATGGAACAGGTGTTTGAGGACAGCCTGACCAAAATTGGCATCCCGGTGGGAGTCCTTGTCCAAGCAGTAATGGGCTGTGAAGGTATGAACCGAGGCCCAGGTGGCTGCTCGACAGATCTGGTCGATGGACACAGAATTTAGATGAGCCATAGAGGTGGCCATGGCCCTCACATTATGAGCTGTGACATGGCTCTCCAGAGAAAGGTTCTTACTCTGGTAGGCGAAAGAAATACACTGAGCAATCCAATTGGACAGTGTCCTCTTAGAGACTGGAAGCCCCAAATGAGAAGGATCAAAAGCAACAAAAAGCTGGGAAGACTTTCTATGTTGCTGTGTCCTTTGTAAGTAAAAAGCAAGAGCTCTTTTACAATCCAGAGTATGAAGATTCTTCTCTGCACTGGATGCATGAGGAGCTGGAAAAAAGACAGGTAAATATACCTCTTGATTAAGATGAAAAGGTGAGACCACTTTAGGCATAAAGTGTGGATTGGTCCTAAGGACTACCTTATCATGATGGAACCTTGTATAAGGTGGATTAGCCACTAAGGCCTGCAGTTCACTGATGCGGCGAGCTGAAGTGACTGCAATGAGGAAAATAACCTTCCAGGAAAGAAATTTCAAGGAGGTAGTGGCTAAGGGTTCAAAAGGTGGCTTCATAAGCTGACCAAGAACCAAATTTAAGTCCCATGCCACCGGAGGAGGCCTAATGGGAGGTTTAGTTAAAGTTAGGCCTCTCATGAATCTTGCAATGAGAGGATGAGAGGAAATAGGTTGTCCATTGATGGGCTTAAGGGATGCTGCAATAGCACTCAAATGGACTCTTACTGAATTTGTCTTAAGTCCTGCATTGGAAAGATGCAGGAGGTAGTCTAACAGAGAATTTAAAGGTAGTGCTAGAGGGTTAAGACCCCTTTCAGCACACCAAATGGAAAATCTTTTCCATTTAAAAGCATAGGAACACCTGTTGGAAGGTTTTCTGGAAGCATGGAGGATATCCTTCACTTGCTGAGAAAGATTCAAGCCTTGAAGGTCTAGGCCTTCAGTAACCAAGTTCTGAGGTGAAGGGACTTGGGGTTTGGGTGCCACAAAGTCCCTTCCTCCTGGGACAGAAGGTCTGGAGCAGCTCCCAAGTCCAGGGAGGGGGCTTGGGAGAGATGCAGAAGTAGAGGGTACCACACTTGGCGTGGCCAGCGTGCAGCTATGAGGATCATAGATCCTTGATCCCTCTGGAGTTTGAATAGAATCTTGGGAATCAAGGGAATGGGTGGAAAGGCATACAGGAAGCCCTGACCCCAATGAAGGAGGAAGGCATCCTTGGCCTGAACTCCCTGACACGGAATTCTGGAACAGAACCGGGGAAGTTTGGCATTCCATGGACTTGCAAAGAAGTCTATGTCCGGGGTTCCCCATTCTTGGAAGATTCTGAGTACCTGATCCATGTGCAGGGACCATTCGTGTGGAAGCAGAAGTCGACTGAGTCTGTCTGCCCAAGAGTTTTGGATTCCTGGGAGATATACTGCCAGGAGATGAATTTGATGCTCTCTGGCGAAGGCCCACAATCTTAAAGCTTCATTGCAAAGAGACAGAGAGCCAGTTCCTCCTTGCTTGTTTATGTAAAACATGGCTACTTGATTGTCCGTATGAATGAGGACTGTCTTGTAGCTGAGGAGGGTATGGAAGACCTTGAGAGCTAGAAAAACTGCTCGAAGCTCCAAGTGGTTGATATGAAGAAAGGTCTCCTGTGGGGACCAAGTGCCTTGCGTGGAGAGGTCCTGTATATGAGCTCCCCAACCTGTTTGGGAGGCATCTGTTGTGAGGGTTGCTTGGGGCAACAACTGTTGGAAGGGGGACCCCAGCAACAGATTTTGAGTGGACATCCACCATTGGAGAGACCAAAAGAGACGTCTGGAGGTTGCTATTTGGTCTGAGAGAGCTCCTGATGCTTGAGTACACTGGGTGGACAAAGTCCATTGAGCTGCTCTCATGTGTAGGCGAGCATAGGGTACCACATGCACTGTGGAAGCCATGTGGCCTAGCAGTTGCAGCATCTCCCGGGCAGTTAAGTGGCTTTTTGACTGAATCTGGGAGGCTAACTGCACTAGACGTTAGCAACGGGCCTGAGGAAGGTAGGCCCTTGCAGTAGTGGTATCCAACCAGGCCCCTATGAATTTTAGGGACTGAGTAGGGGTGAGCTGAGACTTTGGGAGGTTTACCACTAGTCCCAGATACTGCAGAATGCGCCTTGTGCGGTCCAGGGAAATTTGGGCCTCTGACTGAGATGGAGCTTGGATGAGCCAGTCGTCCAGGTATGGGAAGACAAATATTCCCAGAGTGCGTAGAAATGCAGCAAGTATTGCCATGCATTTGGTGAACACTCTTAGAGCAGAGGCCAGACCAAAAGGAAGCACCCTGTATTGGTAATGTTTTCCTTGGAAAAGAAAACGTAGGAATCTCCTGTGAGATGGATGGATGAGGACATGTGTGTACGCATCCTTGAGATCTAGAGAACAAAGCCAATCCTGACTTTGAAGGTATGGAAGGAGAGTGCCCAGAGAAAGCATCTTGAACTTCTCCTTGCATAGAAATTTGTTCAATTCTCTGAGATCTAAGATGGGCCTGTATCCCCCTGTCTTCTTTGGAATGAGAAAATAGGGGGAGTAGAACCCTGACCCTTGTTGAAGAAGAGGAACTTCTTCTATTGCCCCTTGGGCAAGAAGGGTAGCTACCTCCTGACCTAGAAGGTTGAGAAGAGATGTGGGAGAATTGAAGTGTCTCACCATGGTGTGGGGAGGAAGGTCTGAGAAATGAAGCTTGTAGCCCTCTCTTATGATGGAGAGGGTCCACTGCTCTGATGTTATTTGCTCCCATCTGGGAGCAAAATGAGCCAACCTTCCTGGAATGGTGAGAGGCTCTGGCTGCTTTAGAGCCAGAAAGGCTAAGTTCTCTAGCATCAAGTCAAAAACCCTGAGGAGGTTGGGCCTGCTGAGTTGCAGCAGCCCCTGTAGACTTAGTCCTGGCCTGTTTAGGGTGCTGACGCTTAGTGGCAAAGCGACCTGTAGAAGATTGTTGGCCAGAAGTAGAAGGAAATCTGCCCTTTTTGAAGATAGACTTTTTAAAAGGCTTTTTCTTGGCAGGAATGGAGGTTGACTTTGAAAGTCTATCCAGAGCAGAATTTTCTGCATCCATTTGAGTGGCTTTTATTTGCCATTCTTTGCCAAATAGGTTTTCACCTGTACAGGGAAGATTTCCTAAGCCATCTTGAACCCAGGGTTCTAAATCAGAAGCCTGGAGCCAAGCAATTCTGCGATCAGCTATGGCAATGCCCAAAGCTCTGCTGGCACCTTCAAAGGAGTCAAAGGCTGCCCTGTTGGAAAACTTTGAAATGTCTTGGGTATGCTTAAGCCAAATGAGGAATTCCTCCCTTTTATCCTCTGGAAGAAAAGGGAGGAAAGTGTGCAGCTTTTCTGCAACTTCTTTTAGAAACATACCCATGTAAAGACTATATGAGTTGATTCTGGCAATAAGCATACTGGCTTGGAAGATTTTCCTACCAAAAGCATCCAAGGTCCTGCATTCTCTTCCTGGAGGAGCAGAAGAGTGTCTCTTTGTACTCTTTATCCTTTTCATAGCTGACTGCACCACAATGGAATGGTGAGGAAGCTGAGTTTTATGAAACCCAGGACAGGGAGGAACACGATACATAGTGTCCAATCTGCGAGAATGAGGAGAGAGAGTGAGAGGAGTCTCCCATAAATCAATCATGTGTTCATAAAGAATCTCATGAATTGGTAAGGTGACTGCCTCTCTAGGAGCCTTAGAATAGCCTAAAATATCTATTTTTTTTGCTCTAGGCTCTGATTCAGAGGTTACTGAAATAGAAAGTCCTTTAGCTACTTCTCTTATGAAGTCTTGAAAGGACAAGTCCTCTGGAGGAGACATTCTTCTTTTTGGAGAAGAAGGCTCTTCAGGAAGGGCTATGGATACTTCAGGAGACTCTTCTGATGTATCAGAATCACCAGAGGAATCAAAGTACCGTCTGTCAGGGTGCTCTTCTAATGCTCGATACGCGTATCGAGCAGTATCGACATCGGGCGTCCTTGGTACTGGATCGGTACCGATAAGCAGCCCTGGACAAGGAACCGCTGCAGTCGGTATCCTGGCCGATGTCGATGCAGTCGGTACCGGTATCGGCGCTGGTGCCGGTACCGGAGCCGAAACCGACAACGGAGCTTGTTGCGGTACCAGCGGTGTCGCAGCTTGAATGAAGGCCGTAATAGCCTGCTGCATGGACAGAACATTGTGATCCATCGACGCCATGAATGCCTGGAAGTCGGTACCGGGGGATTGTGCCGGTACCCTAGAGCATTCTAACAGGTGATCGGTCGAGGCCGTGCCACCGATGTCAACCTGTAACCCCATAGGAGGAGCTTTGGAAGCCGGAGCTTCCCGCCGGGGTTGTTTGGCTGGGGCAGGATCCTCGAGGGCAAGCCTGGAGGCATCTCGATGCTTAGAGGGAGATCTACCCTTCGAGGACCTGCTGGATTTATGTTTGGTTACCTGAGATCCATCAGGAGAAGACGACCTGGAAGATGTCGATGCTACCGACGCTGCATCAGCGGGAAACAGCACATGGAGCTTGGCTGCTCGGTTCTGTAAACCCCGTTTAGACATTAGAGAGCAGGACGGACAATCCGGAATGGAGTGTTCAGGACCCAAACATTTAAGGCACCATTCATGGGCATCTGTAACAGAAATAGTACCGCTACACTTAGTGCATTTCTTGAACCCGGAGGCTGGTTTTTCCATGAGGGAAAATTTTCTTGTGGGCCCTGAGGCCCAAGAGAAAAAATACACTAAATGAAGGAAAGTATAGATATTTTTTTTTTTAAAGAAAGAAAGAAAAGACCGGCGGTACCGGTCCGGAGTCGGGGAAGGCAGACATGCGACCAAAGAAATAAAATAAAATAAAGAACTTCTTCAGCGGTGACAGGGCTCGACCTGCTGGCTCCGCGGCAAAGAAGAACTGAGGAGAGGTAGTTAGAAAAGGCGGGAAGGCAGCGCGCAGGCGCTGTGGGATGCTCCCTAAAGCTTTCCTTTTTGGGAAGCTGGGGAGCGTTCCCGCGCAGGCTCCGTCGGTACCGACGTACCCATATGTGAAGACTCATTCTTGCTTGTTCCTGGAGATATGATATCTTGCACATTACAGTGGGTGCTAGCTGGGTGGAAATAACCATGTGCTCGATATTCAGTTGTGACAGCTATGCACCTATAAAGCACATAGCTGTCACCACCAAACCTTAACCCTAGATATTCAATGCCAGGGCCATATCCGGGCACCGGAATAGAATATCTGGGTCTGCCGTAATGCACCACACAGAGCAAAAGCTAAATCAGGCAGCAGCGATATTGAGCCGCTACCTGGTTAGCTCCCACAGGTAAAAATAGGCCAGCTTTTCCCATGCCTCTCTTTACCCATGGGTCACTAACCAGGCAGCAGTTCAATATCACTGTTGTACGATTAGCAACAGGTGCCATCTCCATTCTGCCTCAGAACACCGATGACACTCCCCAATTCTACACGGATAGCATCAGGACGTGTAGTAGCAGAACAAGTGTATGTTCAGCGGCACTAGCTGTGTTAGTCCTACTGAATATCCCTCTATTTATTTTTATTTTTTATTTATTTGAATACATTTGTCAACCACCTTATGCACATGGCATTCAAAGCGGTGTACAACAGATAAAACGCAACACAATAATCCCCCAAAGTACTCCAAAATAAAAATAAAATACAATACACAAACTGCTGCCAACTACTGCCCTGCAGCATTTACATGGTTTACAGATTTTTAAACCATGTAAATGCCTTTGAATATTGAGCCTCGTGTTTTTAACAGTTTTACACATTTTTTTAAAATTTGCCCCCATTCTCATATTTAGGGTTGCCAACTTTTTCACCGAGAAAAACCCGACACCTGTGGCTCACCATGCTCCACCCATTCTCTGCCCCTAGTCCCACCCCTGCCCCGCCCCGCCCCCAGCCCCACCCACAAAAATTACCGAGGATACGTGTAGGCTAACTTCCTTGGTCAGATAATAATTAAACTGGGAACCCCAAAAGCCAAACATGAAATGTACAACACTGGAGAAATAAAACTATAAAGTAATTTCCTCTTGCACTAAACAAAAACGCAAAGATGTTAGCAATACACACTTCCCAGACCAGACATATTCCAGTTAATAAATTCAAAATAAAAAGTATTTTTCTACCTTCTGTTTGGGCGTTTTATTTTTCAGTTGCAATTGCTCCAGTCACTTTCTTCTGGTTTCTTCGTGTCTTCTGCGAGCTATCCATTTGTCCTTTCTTCTCTTTTAGATGTTTTCCATTCTCTCTCTATTTCTGCTTTAACATAATGATTGTTTCCCTTTTGCCCTTTCCCTCAATTCTTTCCTTATTCCTTTATCATCCATTTAAATTTCACCCTTCCATTCTCAAGCCCCTCTTACTCTCCCAATACCCGGCCCATCATAGACTTTTCTTCCACACAAAATATCTTTTCCCCTTCCATTCTCATTCCCCATCCATTCTAGTCCTCTCCCAAAATCAGTTCCCTTATAGTTCTAGACCCACCCAGCATCCACTCCCTTCTAGTCCCATTCTCCCATGCCCCACATCAGCCCATTTCCAGTCCTATTGTAGCCCCCATCAGCCCATTTCCAGTCCTATTCCAGCTCTTCATCAGCCCATTTCCAGTGCTAGCCCCCCCCCAATCACAGCCCATTTCCAGTCCAAGTCCCCCATCACAGCCTCTTTCTAGCCCTAGCCCCCCCCCATCACAGCCTATTTCCAGTCCTAGGCCCCACCACCATCACAGCCCATTTGCAGTCCTAGTCCCCCCCTGCACCATCACAGCCCATTTGCAGTCCTAGCCCCCCTAATCACAGCCTATTTCCAGTCCAAGTTCCCCCTCCCCCCATAGCCCTTTTCCAGTCCAGGTTTCCCTCCTCACAGCCCATTTCCAGTCCAGGTCGTCCCCCCCCACCCATCACAGCAACATTTCCAGTCCAAGTCCCCCCCCATAGCCCATTTGCAGTCCTAGCCCCCCTAATCACAGCCTATTTCCAGTCCAAGTTCCCCCTCCCTCCACCATAGCCCATTTCCAGTCCAGGTCCCCCCCCATCACAGCAACATTTCCAGTCCACGTCCCCCCCCCATAGTCCTTTTCCAGTCCAAGTTCCTCCCCTCATAGCCCATTTCCAGTCCAGGTCCCCCCCCCCCACCCATCACAGCAACATTTCCAGTCCAAGTCGTCCCCCCCATAGCCCTTTTCCAGTCCAAGTTCCCCCCCCCATAGCCCTTTTCCAGTCCAGGTCTCCCCCCCAGCCCATTTGTAGTCCTAGCCCCCCCCCCCCATCACAGCCCTTGCAGTCCTTGGCCTCTCCCCCCCTCTCCCCCGACCAGCACTGCGGCTGTCTGAGGGGCTTCAGAGGGAGCCGGAGAAGCCCGCGCGAGGCCCCGGCTCCCTCTGTACAACTGCCAGCGTGAAGATCCTTTTCCTTCACGCTGGCGGTTGTTTCTGTGAAACCGCGAATGCTGGGAAAGGTTAAAGGGCATTGCCTTTAACCTTTCCCAGCAATCGCCGCTTCACAGAAACAGCCGCCAGCGTGAAGGAAAAGGATCTTCACGCTGGCAGTTGTACAGAGGGAGCTGGGGCCTCGCGCGGGCTTCCCCGGCTCCCTTTGAAACCTTCCGGTGTGCGGGCTGTTTTTTTTTTTTTTAACTCCGTGGACTTCTTCGGATCGGAAGAAAAGCCGGTTTTTTGCTCTGGCTGCTTCCGATCTTGCGGCCAGAGCAAAAAACCGGCTTTTCAAGGGCCGGTTTTACCTCTGCGCCGGCAGCCGGCCTGGCCATGGAAAAACCGGCCAGGCTGGCTGATAACCGGCCGGTTGGCAACCCTACTCATATTCCTTGGCATCTTGTTCCACCTTAGGTGCCATTACTGAAAACATTCTGTTACACTATTTCACATCTCTCATCTCTTTTACAGTTGGGATAGACAACAACGAGTCTATTATTCACACACAAAGACATGCCTGGGCAGAGCTCTCTACAAAACATAATAGAAGACATTAAAACACCACTGTTCTGGTCTCTTTCATGCCTCAACGCCTAAGCTACTGGTGTGCATAACTGTACAGTGTATATCGCCTCCTATGATAATGGACCATAATTAAGGCCGGCGCGACCATTAAGTGAACTAGGCGGTCAACTAGAGCACCGACCTTTAGAGGGTGTCCATTCCTGGCATTGCCACTGTTGCCACGCCTCTACGGGACCTACAGCGGTGACAATGAGACTGCGTGCTGTTAGTGCTGCGCTCTGACCAGCTGGTTCCGCTCCCGAGCGAGCAGGAATTATGCATCGGAGGGGGTGGGAGGCTCTGGTAAGCGCTGCGTTGGTGCTTTACTTTTACTGCAGGCTGTATGTCTGAGTAAGGGCATTTCTGTCTTTCCCTTGTTTCTGAAAGCTTGGATGGTGTATAACTGGTCACCTAAGCATAAACTCTCTTTCGCCTTTAAGTGCACGAGTTTCATTTGATTACGGAAAACGTAGCATGCCCTGTGGCATCCGACATATGATGGCTGAACAGATTCTAATTCAAACTGTATTTTAATGAGGAAGGATAAACACATGAAAAAATGCATCAGGGTTAATCTGTACAATGAAATCAGTATTTTTATATTTTAGAGAGGGAAATAGCTTTTTATTTAGGATACGTTCCCTAGTACAAGCCTCAGAGCAAAATTCTCAAGCAGACTGTGAAGCACAGGTGTGGGAGGGAGCTCAGAGCATGTCAAAGACAGGGCCCAACCCATCCTTATTGTCCTCTGCAGAGTGTGCCCCCTGGTGCTGGCACAAGACATAGAAAGTATGCCAGGAGCCAGGGCTCGTGTCAGCAGCAGTTTGGGGAGAGCTAGCTGGAATGGGGAAATGAATAAGAGACAGATGCCTCATCGACATTACAGTAGTTTGCACTACGCAGCTGTCCTGTACTGAAAAAATGCTTGGTTGAACTGCCGCCACTACAGGCCCCAGAGAGGGGCAACAGAGGGGGCAGGGATGGGAGCTTGCGTCGACCCTGACCATAGTGGAAAGACTGCAGGTATTAGTGAACTGGGGCACAGTTCAGTCATTTTCAATGTTGTAGATTTGCTATCAGTAAAAGGCAAAGAGGGTCCTGTACAGTGGATAAAAACACATGGCCTCCTTTCCCCATGTCTATTAAATAAAGTTTAAGATAATGATAATTCTGCAGACTCATCCCTTGATTACTACAGCTCAAATATCACATGAAATCAGAGCCCTCTCACATACCAGCTATTAGTCAACCTTCTACAGTCCCACTAATTTGTCTCTAGGGATCATGACTCAACTTCCTCTGGGCAATATATCTGGGCTATGAACTGCACTACCAGGACGAAACAAATGAAACCATCTGAATGAGATGTTGCCAAATGTTTGCAAGTGCTCCACACCTCTTAAATAATAGAGAGGGAAGTAGCACACTGCTTGTCAGGTCTTAATATCAATGTGTAAACATGGGTGTACACTTAGCAGTTACTGTAACAAAGGCTCTGAACAGGGCAAAGATTGGCAGAAATGGGTCTGGATTCAAGATGAAGGAATACCATTGGGCAGCCAGGGCCAACCAGTAAAGCGTAGTTACTCACCTGTAACAGGTAATCTCCGGGAACAGCAGAAATTTAGTCTTCACATATGGGTATCATCGGTACCGACAGAGCCTGCGCGGGAACGCTCCCCAGCGTCCAATAGGAATGCTTTTGGGAGCATCCCTCAGCACATGCGCGCTGCCTTCCCACCTTTCCAACTGTCCCTCTTCAGTTAAGTTTGTAGCTGAGTGAAAGGATAGAGGGAGAGAGGAAAGAGACAGAGAGATAGAGAGATAGAGAGACAACTCCTAGGGGAGGTGGGTGGGCTGTGAAGACTAAATTCCTGCTGTTCCCGGAGATCACCTGTTACAGGTGAGTAACTACGCTATCTCCAGGAACAAGCAGGAATGTAGTCTTCACATACGGGGACTCCCTAGCTGAAGATGCCAGGGAGATAGCCCCAGGAAGCTGCCACCTATAGTAAGGTGGGCCATGCTTCCTCCCATGGATCTCTGGCATACCACCAGGGTTGGTGGGTAGGAGTTGAATTAAGTCTGAAAGAGATTTTGAAGAACAGCTTGGCCAAAGAAAGCATCCCGACGGGAGGATTTATCTAGGCAGTAGTGGGCTATAAGGTGTGTACCGAAGCCCAGGTGGCTGCTCAACAAATGTCATCAATAGACACAGAGTGAAGGTTAGCCATAGAGGCTGCCATGGCTCTCACATTATGAGCTGTGACATGGCCTTGAAGAGGAAGACTCTTAGGGGTATGTTTACTAAACTGCGTTAGTGCAATTCGCGTTAGGAGCCGCGTTAGTGGAAGGAAAGCCAAAAAAGGACATGGGCGGGACATCGTATCTGATAATGCGCCGTTGCGCGCGGTATTACGCGCGGCGCAGCAACGATCGTTACAGCGCGCGCAAGTGTAAGACAGCGCGCAGACACCCAAAAACAGAAACAAAGCTGTAGCACAATGGTTACCACACAGACTGATGGTACAAGAGTCATGGGTTCGGATCCCCAGTGTGCCTAATGAGCAAGGCTGGCTGAGGCATCCTGTGTAACCCTTTGAAAGCCGACTATAATATTTTAATCCGCAGTCTGCAGGCGGGTTACAGTTTGCATATGTCAGGAAAAGTGTACCCTTCCTATGAAATATGTGCCAACAGTGACGTTCGCTCTGACATGGTACTATATATTATGTAGTATATATTATATACCTGTCGAAAGGAATATGTAGGCGCTCCCTATAAGGCGAAGTGTAAGGCTCGCCCTATAGGGAGCGCCTAAATATTCCTTTCAAATGGCATATAATGCATATAATATAGGGCGAAGTGTAATGTGCGCCCCATAGGGCGCAGCGTAAATCGCGCCCTATAGGGCGCCATATAAGGCGCTCAATAGGACACCTTATAAGGCGCCCCTTGAGCTACCCTAAGGTGACAGTACCCTGAGAGTGGTTCTGCTGGCAGCACTAATATACAGTAAACATAGACAATGCCTAAAACAGTCCTATCAATGAACCCCACTGTGGGTTGTGAACCTATGACCACTGGCTCCGTGGGCAGTGAAGTAATCAGTGGGCCAGAGCTGCTAATAAACACATGGCTGGCTACAGGAGGACTGCATGGCCCCACACCCACATTCAGCTATGGTTACCAGGGAGATTACATACCACCACCCAACACACCCTCTAGGGCTCAGGGTGGGGGACAGGATCTCCCGCCCACAGATCCACCTTCAACCTCCTGCAATGGTGGCAGTAGAGAAGACCATCGACGGCAGGTCTGGAAATGCTCAGCTGCCCCCCACCGTTATCTGACATTTTCCAGCAGCAAGCCTCCAGCCGCTGCACCCTGCACGGTGTTCCAGCAAGACGCATACCAGCTGCAGACAGTCCGCCAACTAGTCCATAGTGCATGGTCCTGGAGGAGATGCATGTACCCAGAACGGGGATATCAGCATACACACCAAGCAGATAAGTCAGTAAGTGGGCCACAAAAGGAAACCCATAGATATCACATAAGAGACATGCTATATAGCACTATGGTGGAACCTAGCCATGCCATGGTCACTGCTTAGTCAGGGTGAGAGTGACCTCCCAGCAGGACATGCTATGGCCACCCTGTCCGTGCAGGTGGTACCGGGCACTACAATGTCCGGCCATTGCC
The DNA here is from genome assembly GCA_033557465.1 of Ichthyophis bannanicus. Classification (NCBI taxonomy): domain Eukaryota; kingdom Metazoa; phylum Chordata; class Amphibia; order Gymnophiona; family Ichthyophiidae; genus Ichthyophis; species Ichthyophis bannanicus. The sequence goes on along the minus strand of CM066036.1, from coordinate 28,348,262 downwards.
CTATGCCCTGTGCAGATGCGGACGGGCCAGGCCACCCTATCCACGCTATTCCCACGGTACCTTGCTCCTCATTATGCACATCGGCAGGCCAATACTGGCAACAGTGCTAGCAGTGTGGGCTGTGGAGGGTGTTGGAAGCCACCACACACTGGATGGACAGACACACACTCCCCACACCTATGCCAGCATTGTGCAACTATAGAGGTGTTGGGCAGCCCAGGCCACCACACCAGTCCTGGGCACAGTGCAGGCATGGCTATGGTATGCAATACTGTAGGAGTCACTCCCCAGATTGGTAAACACTGTCAGACACAAGACCTGTAGCACACTCCACAGACATCAGAAAGGTTGCTATGATGCAGCTCACTCTGAAAATTGTACGTAACCTAGGAATTGCTATCTGCCAGTAATCATAGCAACCTTTTGATAGATGTGTACCATATTCCCAGGTTTAGGGTGGCATTACTAAGGTATGCAAGTGCTAGTATTGGGAGATGCATGCAGAGCCCAAGGTCCTGCCTCTCCAGGAGGCTTTGGATAATGGGGCCTGTGGGTGCGGGTGTGTCTGCCCCTGTTGGCTGCTGCTTTACGGCAGAGGTTCCCAACTCCATTCCTGCGGTGCAAAACACTGTTTGGGTTTTCATGCTGTCCCTCATGACTATGCATGAGATACATCTGCATACCATGGGGGTGGCGCATAGAAATGCAGCACAGGCATCTTTATCAGAGGCAGCATGGAACCTGAATGGTGTTTGGCCCTCCAGGACTGCATTTGGGAGGCTCTGCTCTAGGTAATGTGCATGTTTATGGTGTCTGTGCCCTGTAGGGTAAAATGTAGGTGTTTTGAGCATGTTTACATCATCTGCAAGACCGGTTCTGTCTGTATTGGCCTGTTATAGTACTGGGTAAAATATGAGGACTGGTTTGGCGAACACCACAGCTGGGACTTGAACCTGTGACTCTCTGCTTCTGAATACACTGGTTCTGTGCACTGCACCACCATGTTCTCACAGAGATGGTGCGTTCCCTGGTGGTACCATGACTGTTGGTCAGCCAGGGCCTGTCTGTTGGAGTGCACTGCACCCACGTGAGGGGGGCTAGGCCACGGTCTGCTCTGGCCAGCTGCCACTGCCCCCTCCACCACCAGTATCCCTCAGCCACCATGCTGACATGCCCTTCTGCTGGTGGAGCTGGTGGTGCGCAGTCTCAGGCCATCCAGTGTGCAGGTAGGCGGCTGCCTATGGTGCGTGTTCTGGGGTGGGGGTGCCCGCATAGCTGCCCACGCTTTCCTCCAGCACCGAATTCCACTGTTCTGTGCCATTGGGAGTACCTGCTGGGTACTATTCCCTGTGACACTGTGGGAAGCACACCTTATTTATTTATTTATTTAACAGTATTTCTAAACCGCCTTATCTTAATAATCAAGGTGGTATCACAGCAAACAATCAGGTGAAGTGAGTGTGTTATACATGCAGTGGGGGGAAATTGAGTGTGTGTCGTGTTGTGTGTTAGATTGGTATGATCTATTTACAGAGTGGGCTATATACAGTGGTGCAAAAACAAATTCATGCATACGTTGGTTAGGCGGGATCATGTGCTGTTGTTCATTCTCTGAAGTCATGTAATGTGCCCATAGTGTTCTATGAACAGTATGGTTTTCAGCTGTTTTCTGAAGTCTTTTAGGTCTGTAGTGGCCCTCAAGTCGTCCGGGAGTTTGTTCCATATTGTTGGAGCGTCCATTGAGAGTGCTCTGTCTGTTGTGTCCTTGCGTGTGTGTTTGTATTCACTGGGGGTGCTGACTCTGTTGTGGGTTTGTTTTCTTCTGGGACGCGTACTGGTGTCTGATTGTATGAGGGTGTGTAGGCTGTTGGCTGATGTGTGGTGTTTGATCTTGAATAAGTTTATGATAGTTTTGTATTTGATGCGTGCACCGATTGGAAGCCAGTGTAAGTCCTTTAAGGTGGGTGTGATGTGCTCCTGTCTTGCCGTTCCTGTTATGATTCGTGCAGCAGTGTTTTGTGCTAGTTGTAGAGGTTTGAGGGCTTGTTTCGGTAGGCCAAGGTATATTGGATTGCAGAAGTCCAGAAGTGGGGTTATCAGTGCTTGACAGACGGTACGGAAGTGTTCCGGGGCCTTGCACATGTTGGGCCCTCAGCAGTTGCTGTCTGGCTGCTCTACTGTTTTGGCATTCCTATGGGCCAGCTAGGCATCACCCTAGTCCCCACTGTGGCCCAGCTGTAGCCCTCTGTATCCCCTTCTCCAGTATCTGACCGGTTGCCCGTTCCGACATGCCCGCCCTGATGTTGCGGGACATGTGCACGCCATAGGAACTCTGTCCGATGCTGGGGAGGTCCCTGGGCAGTGCTATTTCACTGTGGGCGCATGCACCTTGTATGGGGACGGGGTATGGACCCTTCCGCGATTTATAAATAAATAAATAACATAAATAACTAAATAAATATCTGTTCAATGGAGATTACTCGGGGGGGGGGGGGGGTTGATGTTTCTCATTGATACCACTATTGGCCAGCTTGGTTGTTGTTTTTTTCCAGTTTGTTGGGGTCATTTTCAGTGTTTCTGTGCCCTTTTGTTCTATGCACATGTATCACACTTATCACCTTTTTTTGGTTTCCCTGCCTAGGCTGTACATTGCTGACAGTTAAATGGTTTCTCACCCCTTTAAAGTGCATTTAACGGCAGGTTTTCATTCGCGTTGGAATTCAGCTCTGAAATTCAGCGCGTTAGTGTAATGGGAGCCTCTCCCCGCCCACTCTCCGCCCATTGACCCCTTCTCTCCGCCCTCTCTCCGCCTTCTGCGTTGTTTTACCGCGCCGCGGAGCATCACGCGCGTTAGCGAGTGATACCACGCGCTGTAGCACGTTTACGATCGTTAAAGTGCTACAGCGCGCAGTATCACACGCTAACGATCGTTAACATCATACAACGCGCGTTATTCCCGTTTACCGCTGTTTAGTAAACATACCCCTTACTCTCATAAGCAAAGGATATGCATTGTGCAATCCATTTAGATAGAGTTCTCTTGGAGACTGGAAGTCACAAATGACTAGAATCAAAAGTAATAAAAAGTTGAGAAGACTTTCTATGTTGCTGTGTTCTTTGTAGGTTAAAAGCCAAGGCTTACAATACAAAGTATGAAGGTTCCTTTCTGCATTAGAGGCATGAGGCCTCGGAAAGAATACAGGAAGATAAATCGATTGATTTAAATGAAAAGACGAAACCACCTTTGGCATAAAGTGTGGATGAGTTCTGAGAACAACCTTATCATGGTGAAACCTAGTATAAGGAGGATCAGCCACTAAAGCTTGCAATTCACTAATGCGACGTGCAGAGGTGATTGCAATTAGGAAGATGACCTTCCAGGACAAAAGCTTTAGGGTTGTAGTGGCTAAAGGTTCAAAAGGCAGTTTCATGAGCTGCTCGAGAAATAGGTTTAAATCCCATGCCACCGGTGGTGGCCTGATGGGAGGCTTTGTTAATAGAAGACCTCTCATAAATCTTGATATGAGTGGATGAGAGGAAATTGGTTGTCCATTTAGAGGCTTATAGGAAGCTGCACTTGCACTAAGATGGACTCTTACTGAATTGGTCTTTAGACCAGAATTTGATAAATGAAGTAGATACTCTAGTATCAATTCCAAAGGTATCATAAGGGGTTTTACTATATGGTATATAGTAAAACGTTTCCACTTGAAGGCGTAAGAGCGTCTTGTGGAAGGTTTTCTAGAAGCCTGAAGGATATCCTTTACCTATTGGGAAAGGTTGAGATCCTGAAGGTCTAAGCTTTCAGCAACCAAGCCCTGAGATGCAGGGACTGGGGATTTGGGTGCCATAGCATCCCGTTCTCTTGGGAGAGGAGATTTGGAGCATAGTCTAACTCCAGAGGTGCAGCTTGAGAGAGATATAGAAGAAGGGGATACCACGTTTGGCGTGGCCACCGTGGCGCTATGAGGATCATATGACCTCTGTCTCTCTGAAGCTCGAAGAGTGTTTTGGGGATGAGGGGAATGGGTGGGAAGGCATAGAGGAAGTCGTGACCCCAGTGAAGAAGAAAGGCATCCCTTGCCTGGCAATTTTGAGCCGGAATTCTGGAACAGAACCGGGGAAGTTTGTCATTCAGTGGACTTGCAAATAGGTCTATGTCTGGGGTTCCACAGATCTGAAATATCTTGGCCACCTGGTCTAGGTGGAGAGACCATTCGTGAGGCATCAGTACTTGGCTGAGTTTGTCTGCCCAAAGATTTTGAATGCCTGGAAGATATACCACGAGAAGGTGAATTTGATGCTCTCTGGCGAGGGCCCATAGTCATAAAACTTCGTTGCATAATGACAGAGAGCCCGTTCCGCCCTGCTTGTTCACATAGAACATGGCTACTTGATTGTCCGTTTGGACTAGGACTGTCTTGTAGCTGAGCTGGGCATGGAATACTCGAAGAGCTAGATAGATTGCTCTGAGTTCCAGGAGGTTTATAAGACAAGCCTCTTGTGGAGTCCAGGTACCCTGGGTAGAGAGATGATGCAGGTGTGTTCCCCATCCCACCTGTGATGCATCTGTTGTTAGGGTGGCCTGGGATAGGGGTTGCTGGAAAGGAGACCCCACTAGAAGGGGGGGGCAAAATCAGTCATTGTGAGTTTGATATCTTGTCCGACAGATGTCCTGTGGCCTGTGTCCACTGTGTGCATAGGGTCCACTGGGCTGCTCGCATAGGAAGGTGAGCATAGGGAACCACATGAACCGTGGATGCCATATGTCCCAATAGTTGTAGTAGTTCTCGAGCAGTTAGGGAGGACTTCACCGCTGCTTGAGAAGCTAGCTGCACTATGCGAAGACAGCGGGGTTGTGGGAGAAAAGCCCTTGACTGTCTGGTATCTAAACAAGCTCCTATGAACTCCAGGGACTGAGACGGAGCAAGTTGGGATTTTGGGAGGTTTATGACCAATACCAAATATTGAAGGATTCGCATTGTGCGAGACAGTGCAGAGCTGGCTTCTGGAAATGTGGGGGCTCGAATGAGCCAGTCGTCTAAGTAAGGGAAGACGAATATCCCTAGGGTTTGTAGAAATGCAGCTACTACTGCCATGCATTTCGTGAATACTCTTGGTGCCGAAGCCAGACCAAAGGGAAGAACCCTGCATTGGAAATGTTTTCCCTTGAAAAGGAATTGTAAGAATTTCCTGTGATCTGGATGGATCAGAATGTGAGTATATGCATCCTTTAGATCTAGAGAACAAAGCCAATCCTGACTGAAGGTATGGCAGAAGAGTTCCCAGAGAAATCATTTTGAACTTTTCTCAGAACAGATATTTGTTCAATTCTCTGAGGTCTAGAATGGGTCTGTGTCCTCCTGTTTTCTTTGGAATAAGAAAATAGGGGGAGTAGAACCCTGTACCCTGTTGAAGAATGGGCACCTCCTCTATTGCTCCTTGAGCAAGGAGTGTTGAGACCTCTCGATCCAGTAGATTGTCTGTAGAGGTTTGGGAATTGAACTGTCTTATGATTGTAGAAGGGGGCATGCTGTGAAAATGAAGCTTGTACCCCTCTCCCACAATGGACAGTGTCCAATTTTCTGCTGTTATTTGGTGCCATCTGTTGGCAAAATAACACAACCTGCCTGGAATGTTTAGGGGTTCTGGACCATTCAGAGGCAGGAAGGCTAAGTTCTCTATGAAGGAGTCAAAGCCCTTGAGGGGCTGGGCCTGTGGAGCTGGTTGAGCTCTAAGGCCTTTTGGCTTCTTTTGTCTGGATTATTGTTGTTGACCTTTCTGGGCAACTTGACCCTAAGCTTGCCCTTGCTGGGTATAGGACCGGTAAAACTTCCTCTTTTTGCCGAAAAAGGGTTTTTTATAGGGTTTCTTTTTGGCTGGAGTGGCTGTAGATTTTGACAATCTATCTCATTAGCCTTTTCCTGCCAATTCTTGTCAAAGAGGTTTTCTCCTGTGCAAGGGATGTTTCCCAATTTATCCTGTACCCAAATCTCCAAGTCTGATGCCTGAAGCCAGGCAATCCGACGTGCACCAACGGCAATAGCAGAGGTTCTGCTGATGCATTCAAAGCAGTCAAAGGCTGCATGATTTAAAAACTTGGAGACGTCTTCAGCATGCTTGACAAGAGTAAGGAAGTCTTGTCGTTTGTAATCAGGGAGAAGGGGGCACATAAGCTCCAAATCTCCTGTGACCTCTTTGAGGAACATTCCCATATATAAAATATATGAGCTGATCCTAGCTGAAAGCATGGAAGCTTGAAATGTTCGACGCCCAAAAGCGTCAAGAGTCCTGCATTCACGACCTGGAGGATTGGATGCATGTCTTTTTGCACTTTTCATCCTACGTATGGCTGACTCCACTACCATTGAATGGTGTGGCAGCTGAGTCTTTTGAAAACCAGGACATGGTGGAACTCGATACATGGTATCGAGTCTCCTAGAATGAGGAGATGTGTCTCCCACATTCTGAGCATCAAATCATGAAGAATTTCATGAATGGGAAGAGTGGCTGCCTCCTTGGGCGCCTCAGGGTATTGGAGAATTTCCAATTTCTTTGCTCTAGGTTCTTTTTCAGGAGCTACCGTGATTGAAAGGCCTCGGGCCACATCACAAATAAAATCCTGAAAAGACATGTCTTCCGGAGGAGACATTCTGCGTTAGGGAGAAGAGGAGTCTTCCAGGAGAAACACTCTGGTACTGGCAGGATTATCAGAGTCATCGGAATCGGAGGATTTGAAGTATCTCTGATCCCGATGTTCATGCAAAGCACAGTCTCGGTATCGATCAAAATCAGTACCGAGTTGGTTCGGTACTGATCTGTTAATGCCAGAAAAAGTCGGCATGGGAAGAATTCCCACCGGTGCCGGTACCGTCGGTGCTGGTACCGGTGCCCGTTGAACCACTGGTGTCAACGGTACCACAGCTGTAAGGAGAGCTGCAAGACTGCATTCGATAGCGAGGAATCTCTGGTCTATCGATGCTGCCGATGCCTGGGTATCAGTACCGGTAAAAGCGGCTGGAACCCCTGAGTATGGCACCAGTAGTTCTGCCGAGGTCGAAGCCTCGAGAACATCCTGGAACCCCACTGATGCTTTGGAGACCGAAGCCTCCCGCCGGGGCTGTTTTGCCGGTGTAGTTTCCTCAAGGGCAATGCCAATGGCCTCTCGATGCTTTGAAGGAGAGCTATCCTTTGAGGACCGGCTCTTATGTTTAGTTACCTGAGATCCATGGGAGGAAGACGAGGCTCTTGAAGACATCGATGCAATGGACATGGCATCCGAAGAAAAGAGGGTACCGAGCTTTGCAGCTCGGTTCTGTCTTCCCCTTTTAGTCATCCCCATACAAAAGAGACACTCAGATGGAGAATGGTCAGGGCCTAAACATTTTAGACACCAGTCATGGGTGTCGGTGACGGAGATGGTACCGCCACACTCGGTACATTTTTTAAAACCACTAGCTGTTTTTTCCATCTTTTAGGAAAAATGGGGCCTAATGCCCAAAATGGCGCCTAGCACCAAAAAGAAAATGTTTCTGAAGAGAAACAATTCAGAAGTATATAAATGTATATATTTTTTTTTTTTAGAAAAGAAGAAAAAAGAACCGGCGGTACCGGTAGGTTTCGTGCGGAGGCAGACGCGACCACAAGAAAGCAAGTTTAAAGAAGAAATTTTCTGCGGTGACAGGAAATGTGTCCTGTCGGCTCCGCGGAAAACGAAGAACTGAAGAGGGACAGTTGGAAAGGCAGCGCGCATGTGCTGAGGGATGCTCCCAAAAGTGTTCCTATTGGACGCTGGGGAGCGTTTCTGATATATCTTATGCAATTTCTTGATATACTGTGTAGGCTGAAGGGCATTAGAGCAGTTTACAAACACTACAAGCAGATATTAGATACATTCCCTCATCCCCAAAGGGCTCACAATCTACATGCATACCTGAGGCAACAGTGGCTTGCCTAAGGCCACAAGGAGTGCCTATAGGACTAGAAACTCCAGTCCCTCTGGCCTGAGATTGTTGCCCCCAAGCAGGAATTTGAACTCTTGGTCTTCTGGCCTGGGGTACTGTGTCCCAACCACTAGGCCACTCCTCTCTTCCAGACAGGGTTCTCTATTAACTGCCAGGGGAAATGCTTTCCACGCCCCCTATAGTTAACACAGGGGGTGTTGCACATAACACACCATGGTTCGCCAGACACCGACCTCCCGACAGAAAATGTTCCCAGTGGCCTAGTGACCCCAATCCACCCGATAAAAAAAGCCCCGGTGGCCCAGAGGCTCTGATCCCCAGTGGCCCCTGAACCCCTTCACCCTCTCCCAGTACCTTTAATCTGGGGCAGGTACACCGCCCCTCTCCTGCCCCTGCGCCGCCATCTTTAAAAATGGTGGTGCCTGGCCCCATGCGGTACATCCTGGGATATACCTGGTAGGTTTCAGACTGCCATATAAGGCAAAAAAAGCCTTATATGGCAGAGTGACACCTCTGTGTTGTATCCTGGGACATATGAGCTGTATGCACATAATTTTATGTGCATATCGGAAAAGCAGTTTTATGAAAATCTATGTCTGGGCGTGAAACACTGTTTTACCCAGGGGAAATGCCTTTCAACATTACCTTCTCTTTATCCAGTTTCCACTTAAAATGCATCGCCCAACTAGGAGCTTTTTAAAGATATATACCTTTTCTGCACAAAGCAAGGCCAAGCAGTGTGCTATAATTATGACGTTTTTGCAAAAGAAGAATAAGCCGCATCAAGGGAATGCTGAGTGCAAAACTTGCATGAACTTCAAAGTCAAAAGAGCAAACATGAATTTGGGTGGGTGCCTGAAATGCTCTGGCTCAGATCAGAAATCTCAGAACAGCATTTGCATGAGACAGCTCACTGTGTGTTCCATTGTACTTACCAAGCTCTCTGAGCAACAGGGGAGATACCCTGTGATAGTCTCATGATGAATAAGGAAAAGAACTAAAGCTGCTCTACCAAAGAGCTTCTCAGATTTCACGTTATCAGCAGGGACCACCCGTGGCCAGTTCAAGGATATTGGGTGCCCCAGGCAAACCTCCTGCCTTACACCTCCCTCCCCTGAGATTTTGATAATTGAAATCAACAGTCATGATCATCCCAACAACCCCCTTCCCACAACAATTCTGTAAAAATGCCTAATTCGAAATCATACTTTTTTAAATTTTATATTTTCATAGATTTATACATATTATCCAAGCCTAAGATTTACAAAGGAAAAAAGCAGAGAATCATCAAAAACACAATAATCAAGTAGCAATCTAAGAGGAAAACAAAGTTAAATGCCCTTAACCCACTAGCCCAACAGTGTGGAATCCGAGAACGAAAATTAGAAAAGTACATCAAATACGAAAGGAAAGCTTAATAAAAATGCTTATCTACCGACCTGTTCCCAAAAATGCTGCAAACAGAGCCTTACTTGACTATATCCTGAGAAGCAATGGAAAAATGAGAACTGACAAATGCAGCCAGCTGGGGGATCAAAACCCCCCCAAAATTCTCAGACTGTAGCCTGACGAGACATTTACATGGGAATTTCAAGAAAATACCCCTAACCCAGCTGGGCCATCACTGATTTAAGAAGAAGGAATTCCTTCCATTTCCTTTGGGTTTCCCAGGCCAAATCTGGATAAATACGAACTAGTAAGCCTTTAAAAGGCCTAGAGTGCTTCCGAAAATACAATTTTAAGAACCATTCATGATCAAATGGCAATACTAAAGATATTAACATAATAGCAGGCACAACAGTATCAGAATCACTAGTTTCTAATATATTCGATATATTTAAAATGTCAGCATGTTGTAACTCTGGAAGAGAGGACTGCTGAGAGCCTGCAGGATCCTTCTTCCTAGATGGGACATAATAAACCTTTGATAACGGAGGCTGCGATTCAGATGGCACCCCAAGTGTATCAACCAAATATTGCTTGTAGGAATTAAAGGCAAATACAGAAAATTAGCCAAATGAAGATTCACTGAATGAACTTGATTTTCAAGCAGTTTGGCTTTAAATTTCATAGCAGTCAAATCTTTTGTTACTAAAGAATAGTTCTCATGCGTCTGAACTTCCAATTGTAAATTTTACTCGGGCGAACATCTTGGAATTGTTTTTATGTTTAGAAGAGCTCGTAGTTTAGATTGATGAATACGTGTGCAGCATCGGTTTGATTGAGTAACAGAAAAGAAAAAATCCCCTGATGAACCATACTTCAGCGAAACGCAAGGGCGCCTAAACAATGGTGTTGGGATTTTAGAGACGGAACGGCTTATGAGGAGTTCAAAGTAAAAATAGAGTGAAGTTAAGTACTCCCTCTGGTGTTCCGGGGTTAAAAAAAGTTTTAAAAAAGTTCAAAATTTTTTTAAAAAAAATTATTATAAAGGTTGATTGGAAAATGCTAATTAAAGTTTATGTATTACGGACGTCATTGATGTCAACAAGCACATAAGTAAGACGTATGATATGTCTAAACTGTAGTGCTATAGGTTGTCTGAGACCTTCAGTAAATTGGAATACATGTAACAACGAATGATTGAACTAAACTTATGAGATACGTAGAGCGCAGTCATATAGTTATTGTATTGCCTTAAGGTAATCGCTCAAAGAAGTGACCAAGAGTGTCGCTTGGATGCTGAGCCTGACTCTGATGTACTACCTCCTGCCAGAGAAGCACTACAACCCAGCGTAGGCTCAGCTGCTCCAGAGACTCCTGGTCAACGTAATCCAGCAACTTGAGCATGGGGGGAGCCGCAGCACCAGCGACAGATCACATCCAGAGGAAGATGCTGAGCTCTCCAGCATTGGCGTCAACACATTTGGAAAAATGCCGGTTTGTTCTGGTAGACTCCCCAGACAAGCAATAAAGGCCATAGGATCAGAAGAAGTAAGCGTATTGGAGGAAGGCTTCACAAGCTGAGGAGGCTTCTTGCGAGTTTTCCCTTTCCTCTTCGGCATAACGAGCGAAGCACATCTGGAGACAGAGCAGCCCAAGAGGCCATCTTGGGGACCTGGTTGGCATTATACTTTTAAATACTTAACCTTGCTTTGTACAGTATGTATGTGTGTAACTACTCTCCCTGCAGGCAAAAACATGAACTAATGGTTCTTCTAAGTCGGTGTGGCTGTTGGGACCTATTATTTTGCTTTGACTGCTGCTGCTGCCCTCAATAACCACCTGGCCTTGCCTAATGGTTATGCCAGCCCTGGGATCACCTTCTATAAATACATATGTGCAACTTGGAACCAATCCTAACGAAACTCCACCAGAATAATCCACATCTGTCAACTTCACGCAATACGAACATGATCCTATGGCCTACGATAAGTAATTAGAAATGTGAGGTTCATTCTGCCTTTCCTTGCTAGTGACTTCAACACTGACTTCCTATATTTCATCAATTACACAGGTACACTACCAAAAAACTGCCTCCAGTTTTGCAACTGATTCCTATAGATTTTGGGGTGCTGAATCCAGGAAAAATAGCCAAAATGTTCCATCACGTCACGTTTTCTTGCAAAATTAGATTTCTTACCCATATAAGGAATGTTCACATAATTTCTTTTTAGCCGACTGTAGTTTATTTTCTTGGCCCAAAATAGAGGTTGTAATGGTTAACTAACTAGAAACACTCCCTCATGATATTTTAGAGTGTTTTGTATTCATTTTATACATTAACAGGACAATTGGGAGGCGGGGGGCTAAATCCAGTACTCGCGCTGGCGCATGTTCTTTCCTGTTCGCCTCGCCTCGTTCGCTCGCTCAAACACGGTGGTTGCGACATGAACGTTCCTGTCAAATTTCAGTTTCTTGCAAGTTCATTATTACCTTTTGTTTGCTCAGTCGTAATCCAGCTTTATTCCGAAGTGGTTCACTACAGTTGTAGTTTGCAGTGCTGTGTATTTGTGATGGCTCACAGAGCCAGAGGTTGCGTCAACTCTCCGGACAGTTTTTGTTTTATTTGTGGGGAATATACCATGAAAAAACGGCAGAGGAACATTTCTGCATTTATTAAAAAAGTATATTTCGCCTATTTCGTTTTGAAGTTAGGTGATCAAGACAAACCGTGGGCTCCTCACAAAGTGTGCAAGACATGTGAGGAAGATCTACGCTTATGGATGAAAGGTAAAAAACAAGCATTTCGTTTCGGAATACCTATGATGTGGCATGAACAAAGAGACCACAGCAGTGACTGCTATTTTTGCTCTTGCATTGTGAAGGGATAAAACTTAAAAAATAAGAACGTAATAAGTTACCCCAACCTTCCCTCAGCAATTAGGCCTATGCCTCATAGCAACGAAGTACCTGTGCCTGAACCACCAAAATCTTTGGATCATATTTGTGTGGACGGTTCTGATCATGATGAGACTCATCAGATGGCTTTTCCCGATGAGTCCAGTACTTCCGAGTTTGAAACTGAACCAGATCCGAAACCTGAACTTTTCTCTCAAGCTGAATTGAATGATTTAGTCCGGGATTTAGGACTCCCAAAAGATGCTGCCCAACTGCTAGGTTCTCGGCTTAAACAGAAAAATCTATTGTCACTAGGAACAACTTTTTATTGGTACCGCAACCGCGAGACACAATTTTTGAAGTATTTCAGCAAAGAGGAAGATTTGGTATTTTGCAACGATATATACGGAGTGATGGAAAAGTTTAAACTCAAGTATGATCCTGCTGAATGGCGGCTGTTCATTGATTCATCAAAAGACAGCATAAAAGGTGTTCTTCTTCATAATGGCAACACATTCGCTTCAGTTCCTATTGCTCACTCTGTTATTCTCCAAGAAAAATACGAGAATTTGGCCCTGATTCTTCAGAAGATTCGTTATGATGAGCATAAGTGGATGATTTGTGGAGACTTTAAAATTCTATCCATGCTATTAGGGCAGCAATCCGGTTTCACCAAATATCCCTGCTTCCTTTGCTTGTGGGATAGCCGGGCCCACGACCTACACTGGGGGAAAAAAGACTGGCCAATTCGGGAGTATTTGAGACCAGGTGAGAAAAATGTTCTTCATGAGAGCTTGGTACCTCGTGATAAAATTCTATTACCACCTCTCCACATTAAGTTGGGTCTCATTAAGCAATTCATCAAGTCCCTTCCAAAAGATGGTGAGTGCTTTCGGTACCTTTGCTCAAAGTTCCCCCGACTTTCTGAAGCAAAGCTAAAGGAAGGAGTGTTTGTTGGCCCTGATATAAGGAAACTCATTTCAGATGGAGCATTTGCTGAAACGATGTCTGAGAAGGAAAAAGAAGCCTGGGATTCCTTCAAGGATGTTGTTCTCAAATTCTTGGGGAACAGGCGGGATGAGAACTATAAGGATATTGTTGCCAGGATGCTCAATGCCTTCAAAGAACAAGGCTGTAACATGAGCCTGAAAGTCCATTTCTTGCACTCCCATGTGAACTACTTTCCCGAAAACGTGGGGGCGTAGAGTGAAGAACAAGGTGAAAGGTTTCACCAGGACATCAAGGACGCAGAGAGAAGGTACCAAGGAAGATGGAACACCACTATGATGGCTGATTTCTGCTGGTTGCTGCTGCGGGAAACCTCAGATGAAAAATACGCCAAGCAGCGCACCAAGAGAAGCATTCGGGGGAAGAAGAAACGGGCCCACCAGGAGACTGATTGACCCAAGAATGACTTTAAAATCTAAACTGTATTGACAAATATCGTGTTTTTACTAAACTTTGAAATAAAAATTTGCTAGTTATTACCACAGTGTCTGATCTCATTTATTAGAATTTTATTTTCACACCATCGGGTGTTTGTCTTCATGTATTGCAATGGTGCGGTTTGCGTTTTCTATTCTTACATACATACCTGTACAACATTTTTTGCACATTTCTTTGCTTTGCTTTGTGTCTAACCTCCTCTTATATGCTCAATGTTTGTGCACATGTATGTGGCTGTTTTAAGTGCAGACAATTTTGCTACCATCACAGTGTGTTTTGTTGACATTACTCTATTCTTATGTGCTGCCTTGTTACAATTTTCTTTATTCTTATTTGAATAACTACTAAACAATTAGTATAAAGAATTCATCCAAGAAACTTTTATCTCGATCGCACTCAATCTGAAACGTTCACCTGAAACTGCTAACCCAATGTAGCAAAAAATCTGTACGTGATGGAGCAAATTGGTTACCAGATTTGGATTCAGCGCACCAAAAAACGTAAAAATCAATCGAAACATTAGAGGCAGTTTAAAAAAAAATTTTTTTAGTGTACCTGTGTTATCATCAGGGCCGGCCCAAGTGTTTCTGCTACCCAAGACAGAAATCCTGGCTGCGTTGTCCCTCCTGCGCCAAGTTCCCCCACCGAGCCGTGCTGCTGCCCCCCCCCCCCCGATTCCATCTTGGGGAAGGAGGTGGGTGGCAGCAGCGGTGGCAGTATTTTAAAAGCGGCAGCTTTGTGTCGCTGCTTTGTTGCCCGTGCCAGGACATTTGCTTCAGCACACATGGCCTGCCGCTTCTGACCCCCCCCTCCAACACTAAGTTGCATCAGAGGGAGCTCAAAAGCGGCAGGTCATGTGTGCCAAAGCAGGCAACAAAGCAGCGGCACAATGCCACCCCTATGGGTCGGTCGCCTATCTCGCCTAGTGGACAAGTTGGCCCTAGTTATTATTTAAATTACCAGATAATGTTAAACTACGAATACAAAATGGTAAGCTTTCGCTTACTTTGGACCTTGATTATGGAATCGTCTTCCCCGGGAATCTGTCTAGAATCAGAATATATAAGATTCTGGAAAATGGTTAAAACATGGCTGTTTCCTTTTAATAATTCGGCAGAATTTTTAATGCCAGAGACCTAACGATGAAGGGCTTGGTTACAGCAATGTATGGTTACTGGAAAATTAAATTTAGTACCAAGGAAACAATTTTACTGGGATAGGTATTAAATACTGATAATGTATAGTGATCAATCTGGTTTATTTATTGCATCTTAGTTCTTTAAATTGTAACTCGCCTTGAGTGTCATCTTGAGGTGTGTAATCAAATGGAAATAAAACAGATAAATAGCATTTCCCTAGTTAACTTTCTGTTTTAGCAATACTTCCTTCCTGGAGTTCATTTACATGTTAGTATGCCTCACACCGCCAAGAAAACCCAGAAGCTGCTGGGTCGCCAGGAGTCAGCATTGAGTCGAAGGCACACATTGCATTTGCAGCCTGAAAAATTAATAAATAAGTCCGTTTTTAAAACTATTTCGTTTTCTCCTTAGGTAGCAGAAACCGCTTGCCACTTCCTGTGGTAAATAGCTGTAAGGCTGCCTGTACCATAACATCCTGTGGGTGTGGTCCAGCACTGAACAGCTGTGGCAGTTGATGAAGATCTCAGAGACAGCTACCTGCATGCTTCAGTTCCTGCCAGTCACTTCCAGTGGGTGACCAGCATTCACCCTCAGCAGCTGGAGAGACTCTTCTGCCATACCTAGGGCTGCTGCAAGGAGATTGTATCCTAGGTGAAACTTCAGCCTTCTGCCCTCTCGCAAATAACTTTTAGACCCCCAGCACCCCCTCCCAAGATTTTCATTATTAAACTCAACTGTAATCATCTAACTACCATCCCTCGCAGAACAAGCCTCTACAAATGCAAATTTGGACAGCGCAATTGTAAATATAAACTTAGCTTTGTAAATATATATCATGAGGGAGATTGCAAAAAGCCACTTAGAAGGGGAAATGGACTATACGCATTTTGCCATTCCTCCTGCAGGCAGAAGTATGCACTGATGACTCTGAGTTTGTGTGCCTGCCAGGACCATTGTTTTGCTTTGACTGCAGCTGTTCTTTCCTACCACCCCCTCCAAAAGCTGCTGCCCTAGGCAACCACCTAGTTTGCTTAGTGGTTGGGCTGGCCCTGGCCACACCAGCCTGCAACATCTTTGAAGCCCTCTGTTTCACAAGCTGACATCCTAGCAGAGTTGGTACAGACACTTAACCCTCCAGCGCCATATAAATTCCAACTCAGAATGAGACAAGCACAGTCTAGGTTTCAAGTAAAACATCTGTTTAAGAAAAGATCCATGGACTAAAGATTTTCTTTTGTTTTGTGTCCATGGGAAAAATGCTTAGTACATAGGGTCCATTATTACAATACCGGTGGGTACACACATGCCCTAGCTTCCAAATATATTCCAGTATCATTTTTAAAACTTTATTTTATTTATTTTAAATTGCATGGGCATTTTCAAAGATGTTTGATAGGGAGAGAGCAGACGTGAAAAACTGCATGAAACTAGACGGCCTGATACGAAGCTACAAAAAGGAAAAATCAAAAGCAACATCAGGAAATATTCTTCACAGAAAGGGGGCTGGATACCTCCAATGTCCTCCTGAAAGAGGTGGTGGCAGCAAAACCAGTGCCGGAATTCAAAAAAGGAGAAGGATAAACACAGCGGGTCCCTAAAAGGCAAGAGGAAACTAAGCACAGAGCGCTTCAGCTCAAAACAGCTGTGAAATGGGGTTTTTTGCACATTTAAGAAATCAAAAATGCAATGCAATATGTGCTGCTGAGTCCATGCTGGGCTTTCTTAGCAAGATGGGATCAGAAGTAGATTATTCTCCAGTGCCAGGCCTTTCTTCCAAGGCAAAGTGACTTGCCCAAGGCCACAAGGAGTGCCGGTGGAAATCAACCCTGAACTGTTGGTCAGCTGGCTGCTGCTAGTGGTTAGTGCAGGGGCCTGATGACCAAGAGACCAGAGTTTGATTCCCACTAGAACTCCTTGTGGCCTTGGGCAAGTCACTTAACCCTCCATTGCCCTGGAAGAAAGGCCTGGCAAAACCCAGTCTGCAGGAGTCAGCACTGACTCAGTGGCATACATTGCATTTTCTCTAAGAAATACTGCACTGTGCAGCAAATGCAACCCCGAAAAAATAAAAAACAGTGGGGAACGTTTCCTGCACTGCACGGCATGTATACCTCAAAAAGAAAGGCATGATGAAAGTAGCCTGCACAGAGCGGTAGACACAGTCCTCACAACCTTTCTACAAAGAGCTGATGGGCAGTATTGGTCTTTATCTCCTGTCACCCATTATGGGGGTCATTCGGTGCCACAAATAGCAGGAATGTATGTCCTGTCAGGACATACACTCCCCGCTATTCATCCCCCTGCCGCACCTGTGCAAAGGCTCCCCATACGTACAGCTGTGTTGTATGGGCAGCCATAGACGGGCGGGAGGAGGCAGTCTGGAAGCGGGGTGAGGGCGGGGCGAGACCCTGGATGTAAAGGGCTGATTCAGAGGGTCGGCTGGGTAGACAGGGGACTTATTCCCCCTTGGACGTCGGAAGATGGCTGTGGATGGCAGGGAGAGACAGGTGAGGGGCAAAGGGGGTTCCCGTAGCCTGACCCTGGCCATGGGAGGCTGGATCGAGGGTTGGGCTGCAGGGAAAAGGCATTTTGGGTCGGCAGCCAGGGATCGCGGCTCCGTAATGGAGCCACAGTGCCATGGCAACGAGACGCTAAGGTACTGTGGCTCCATTACAGAGTCAGGCTGAATTAGCTGGGTATGTGGCTGGGCACACGGCTAATCAGAATCGGAGCCCAGCCTGCACGTCCAAGCCATAGACTCAATTCTGATCCTGCGGGCACATCTAGCCACCGCAGGATCAGAATCGGGACTACCTCTGTACACCCAGATTCTGATCGGCTGTACAGGGGCTGGATGGGTAGTACAGAATCGGCCTCTATATTGCTATGCTACCATTTATTTAAGTAGTTTTTTTATACCGTCCCTTCCAGAGATCAGCGGCGTTTTACAATAAACAAAACTAGTTACAGAGAACATTATTACAAACAGCGAAACTATTTAACTATGTACAAAGTAGCTTTTAGTATCAGGCAAATTAGTAGGTGATAGACACCAACTATATACACATATATACAGGTAGCGGATAGGAAGGTGTGTACTCATATACGTCTGGCATTATTGAATTCGGAGAAGAGCAGGGTCTTTAGTTCTCTCCTGAAGGTCTGTAGGTCTTTGATTGACCTAATGGGGTCAGGCAGAGAGTTCCATAGTGTAGATGAAGTGTAGGTAAAGGCTCTGTTGCTGGTTATTTGTTTTGTCTTGCTGATTGAGGATGGTATTGAGAGGAAGTTTTGGTTGCTCTTCCTTCTGCTCCTAGAATCTTGTTTGTGTGTATATACTTGATGTAAGGAAGGAGGGGGAGATGTTGAATAGTTTGAAAGTGGTGATTATTGTTTTGTATTTTATCCTACTCGCTATCGGGAGCCAGTGGAGGTTCTTAAGTATAGGAATGATATGATCTATTAGGTGTGCTTTGGATATAATTCTGGCGGTCACGTTTTGACTAATTGAAGGGTGTAAAGGGTCTTTTTAGGCAGTCCCTGTAACAAACTGTTACAGTATTCCCAGTGGGGAGTAATTAGCGCTTGGACCATGGTTTGGAAATCGCTGGGTCCCAGGAGAGGTGTGATATTCTCAATGGATCTCAGTTTAAAGAATATAGTTCTAGATGTTTGTTTTATATGACATGATATATTGAAGGACTTGTCCAAGATGATTCCCAGGTATTTCATCTCCTGTTTTACTGGGAGGGTGGTGTTGTGTATGTTGAATGCTAGGGGGAGGGGTGGGGTTAATGTCTTGATTTCTTGTTGCAAACAGAATTTCTGTTTTTTTGAAGTTAATATGGAGGTTGTTTTCGCCAAGCCAGGATTCGGCTTTGAGGATGCAGTCAATAATGTTATGGTAGGTGGGGTTTATTTTATATCTACTGGGGCGTATAACATAATATCATCGGCATATATGTAGTTTCTTATTTTGTGTTTTTTGAAGATTGTGCAAATTGGTTGGAGGTAGAGGTTGAAAAGGAGGGCAGATAATGTTGAGCCTTGGGGGATTCCCTGTTCTTGGGGGAAGGTTGTGGCGGATTCTTGGTCAATCTTTACATATTGGCGGTTGGTAATGTTTGTTTTGAACCACTGTAGGGCAGTTTCAGCTATTCCTAATAGGAATAGTCTTGCCAGGAGAATATTATGATCTACATTGTCAAAGGCTGAGGTAATGTCTTTGAAGACAAGTATGAAGGCCTGATTAGTATCATCCATACCACAGATGAGGAAGTCAAATAAGACCACGAGCAAGGTTTCATCTCCGTGGTATGGGCGGAAACCATACTGATATTCATCAAGAAGTGAGTTTATGTCAATGTTCCAGAGCGATTTCACTTATCCATCACTGACAGTCACCCCTTCCTTTCTTCTGAGTGAGTTCCATTTACCATTAGCTTTTTTCATCTGTCAGTCAACCAATTTCTGATCCAGTTCACCATCTTGGGACCTATTCCCAGGCTGCTCAGTTTAGTGATAAGCTTCCTATGAGGAACAGTATCAAAGGTTTTGCTGATGGATGAGATATACCTATATTTCAGCAAAGCCTTTGATACTGTTTCTCATAGGAGGCTTATCAATAAATTGAGCAGCCTGGGGATAGGTCCCAAGGTGGTGAACTGGATCAGAAATTGGTTGACTGACAGACGACAGAAGGCAGTGGTAAATGGATCTCACTCAGAAGAAAGGAAGATGCATAATGGCGTGCCTCAAGGATTGGTCCTGGGACCAATACTGTTCAATGTATTTTTGAGTAACATTGCAGAAGGACTGAATGGGGAAAACTCTGCCTTTTTGCAGATGACACAAACATTTGTAACAGAGTGGACACTTCCGAGGGAGTGGACAACATGAGGAAAGATCTAAAAACACTGGAAGAATGGTCTCATGCTTGGCAGTTCTGATTTAATGCGAAAAAGTGCAGAGTCATGCATTTGGGATGTAGAAATCCAAATGAAATGTATGCAATAGGGGGGGAGAGATTGGTGTGCACAGACCAAAAGAGGGACCTCGGAGTGCTAGTGTCTGAGGATATCAAGGTGGCAGAGCATGGAACGCCCTCCCGATGGAGGTGGTGGGGGCAAATACAGTGACGGAATTCAAATGCCATGGGAGAGACACAGTGGATCCCCTTATAGCAAGAGGATGAAATCAAAGCAAACAAATATCTTTTAACAGAGGGGGGGGGGGCTGACCTGCATCGAGCAGCAGGTACAACCCTAAACACAGGCATAGAGTGGGGTGAATTGCACGGAGCTGCAGTTACAACCACTCTAGCCACCTTACTGGGCAGACTAGATGCTACGTATGTCTTGTAGTGCTATATCAAATGCTCAGTGGTAGTAGTAAATGGACTATATTGGTCTTTATCTGCCGTCATATACTATGTTACTATGTAAATAAATCATTGAAACTTTCGTGTGACAACTTAGGGCCAGGCAGCAGTAAACAATTTATTTTATTTATTTATTTTATTTAAGAATGTAAAAAGGAAAGCTTATGTACTATTAGGTAGGCTCTGTGCCTATGTTGACCTTGCCATAGTATTACAAGGCATGCTAGGATACACGGCATGACATGAGGGCAGGGAAGCTAGAATACGGAATGGAAAAAACATCTTTATTTATTTTATTTATTTATTTATACACATTTATATACCGCATCTTCCACAGTTCAGTTGCGGTTTACAGAGAACAACACTTAACAATGCAAGTTGTTTTACAAGGAACGTCAATCTTAGTATAATTAACCGAATCTAAATTTACAAGGAACGTTATAATATAATTCTAACAATGTGAACATAACATAATATATGTCCCTGAACATTTATGCCACGGAGTTATTTAAACACCTCAATCATATCACCTCTATCCCGCCTTTCCTCTAAGGTGTACATATTAAGATCCTTCAGTCTGTCCTCATATGCTTTATAATGAAGACCACTAATCATTTTAGTAGCCACCCTCTGCACCGACTCCATCCTGTTCACATCCTTTTGAAGGTGCGGTCTCCAGAATTGCACACTATTCTCCAAATGAGGTCGCACCAAAGACTTATACAGAGGCATTATCACCTCCTTTTTTCTGCTAGCCATTCCTCTCCGTATGCACCCAAGCATTCTTCTAGCTTTTGCCGTCGCCTTTTCTACCTGTTTAGCTACTTTAAGATCATCAGACACAACCACGCCTAGGTCCCGCTCTTCTTTAGTGGACAAAAGTACTTCACCCCCTATACTATATTGCTCCCTTGGATTGCTGCAGCCCAAATGCATGACCTTACATTTTTAACATTAAATCCCAGCTGGCAAATTCTAGACCATTCTTCAAGCTTAGCTAGATCCCTCCTCATGTTATCTACCCCTTCCTGGGTGTCTACTCTATTGCAGATTTTGGTATCATCCGCAAAGAGGCAAACCTTACCTGAAAGCCCTTCCGCTATATCACTAACAAAGATGTTAAAAAGAATCGGACCAAGGACAGATCCCTGGGGCACATCACTGATAACATCCTTCTCCTCAGAGTGAGCTCCATTTACTTGTACTCTTTGTCGCCTCCCACCCAACCAATTTCTAACCCAAGCAGTAACTTTAGGGTCCATCACTAGGGTGCTCAGTTTGTTTATAAGTCGCCTGTGAGGAACAGTGTCAAAGGCTTTACTGTAATCTAAATACACCACATCTAGGGCTCTCCCTCGGTCCAACTCCCTGGTCACCCAGTCAAAGAAATCAATCAGATTTGTCTGACAAGACCTGCCTCTGGTGAATCCATACTGCCTCGGATCCTGTAATCCGCTGGACTCCAGAAACCTCCTGGTTGTGTGGCGAAGTTAGTTGGGGGTGGGGAATGGGCAGCCCAAGGGCGGAGAGTGGGCGGTCAGTGGGTGGTTGCCAGTCCTGGACGTCCAGGGCCAATTCTAATGCCAGCCCTGTACGTCCAGGGCCAGCGAAATGGCTGGGGAAGCTATTCCACCCCTGGGGTGAAATAACGTCCCTGGATGTTTCTTTTTAGCAATGTTGGGGCACAGATGGGGCTGGGGGGGCCAGGGATCATTCCCCGCAGCTTGACCCTGGCCTTAGGAGGCTGGATCGGGGGTCGGGCTGCAGGAAACAATCACTTTAACCCAGCGGCCGGCAATGCGGCTTTTAAATGGAGCTGCAATGCCATAGCAACATGACGCCATGGCGCTGCGGCTCCATTTAACAGCCCTGACTGAGTTAGCTAGGCTGTGGCTATATGTGCAGGAAAGGACTGAATCGCAGTCCCGGCCTGCACGTACATGCTTAGTTGCGATTCTAATCCCATATTCAAAATAAAACATATTCATCATATTCAAAACATATTCAACATATTCAAAATAAAACAGAACCTCTCAGCTAACAGCCTGCAACCTCTCATCAAAGCAGACTGAAGCACCAGACCCAGAAGAGAAAGGGAACCTCTGACACCATCAGCACCCCCAAAGAATTCGCCAAAACAAGACAGGACACCTCAAGAAGAGCACTATCCCTGGCGGCACCCGCACTATGGAACTCTCTCCCCAACGATCTGAGATCAACCACGGACCTCAAGGACTTCAGAAACCTGCTTAAAACAACACTCTTCACAGAACACTACAAGGATTTCACTTGAACCAGATTCCAGCCTTCTCCAACACACGCAGCCCCCACTAATTGTATATAGACCATGTTCATAGCTATTTATATAGCTCACCAGCAAATCTCTCACACCGCATCCCACACCACTCATGTCGATGTATCCACTGCATGTTTTCTCACTGTACACTTCCTCTTGATTGTTTGATGTGCTAACCGCTTTGATTTAATGATAAAGCGGTATATTAAATCCATCTAAATAAATAAATCCCGCGGGGCTAGACATGCCCCGTGGGATCAGAATCGTGCTCCCCTCTGTACGTCCGACTCAGACCGGACGTACAAAGGGGATGTACGTGCGGGTCAAAATTGGGCCCTTAGAGGCTAATTCCGATCAGGGGATGTCTAACATCTCTCTCAATGGGGAAATCAGGGGGGAAAAACACAGTTTCTATAGCTAATTTTCCAAGAGCAAAAAGAATTCCTTTTTAGTCCTAAATATAGTTGATCAGCTCAGACCAATTGGCTAAACTTCCTGGTGTGCAGCTTTACCTTCTGCCTTAGAGTACCATAAGGGATCTGTAAAGAGTTTAGCATATTCTTATATCTTTGTGATGTAAAAATATGTGAACAGAGGAAAAAAACATTTTACATCTTGCCTAGTACTGCAGGTGAAGTTTTATTTAAATATTAGTTATACTGCAGGTCCTACAGTAAAACTGACATCACTTTAAGCGTACATAGAGACTGTAAACTAAAAGGAATTCGGTACGCTGAGGTTAAATAGCTCAAGCCTCCAGACATTTTGGTGCTTTTCCTATTTCCTGCGATTGTAGAACTGGAGATGTAGATTAGATGCTTTCCTTCATGCTTCTGTCTGTTTGACCATTCAGTGGAAAAACAAAACCACAAAGTTAAAAACTACCTTTAAATCACCCCGGGGAGACCTCTATAACATTCTGTTGAATACTGCAAGCTTGATACTGTGCTAAGCAGAGCACGTGTGTAACACTGGTTCCATGGAACCAGCCTGGAAGCATCAGCATTTGTATAGTCTAAACACAGTCACCCGCTAATAAAGATATTGTCTTTAGGGCTGCACAAACAGTACAATAAAGAGTTCTGCTAAACTCAGCAAAATCCTGCTGTCTTCTCTACAACGTACTAAGACAAGACGTTTTAACCAGACGTCAAGGAGCCTACTTTCTGAGATGCCTGTACTGCAGATTTACACTAATGTTGGGATCCTTCCCCTAACAAAATGCCGTTGTTGGAATCCTTATGTTCCTTCCCCCCACCCCAGTGACATATCCTACAAATTCGGAGTGAACAGGACACCAAGCAGAGACGTTATTAGAGGGACATTCACATGCACTATCTCATCAGCCTTCTGTTACATCAGAAAGCCGGTGTCAGGACCATGCACATGGTTTTCTAGCACAAGAGCACGGCAGATGTTGTGCACTGATGTGTCATAAGCAAAATGTATCCTAATGAGATAAGCGCAAAACGTCTGTGCTAAATGTGCAGCAAGGACAAGATGCATGCGCAGTGAAATTTAAAATAATAATTTATTATACTGAACAATTTTCAGCGTGGAGTAATTGGGGAACGTTGTGTGCTTAACTTAAGGGACTGAAACTGGTTTGTGGAGGGTGCCTATATATTTTATAGGCACAGTAAGGAATGGGTGACTGCAAAGCCACCATCAGGTAAGTCACACCAGAAAACATTTCTGTTCCCCTACATGCCAGTGTTTTCTCCTATATGTGCCAAAGTTTTCTTTTCCTACACACACTGAAGTTTTAGTTCATCTCCGACCGGACATTCGAACCCATGGTGCTACTGAACTCTGCGTTTGGCCTTGCGGTCTTCTGCGCACTTCTTTGCGACTGGGTGGAATAGCTAATGACCTTGTTACCATGTCATTTGAATATGCACAGCTCATTATAATGTAATTTGAATAGGTGCTGTGCTACTATCTGCGCGGCCATTTGTGTGCAGGTAATGCTCGGGCCAATCCTCTCTCTGCATTGTGGCATGGCAGTGACACCATGCACAGATAGGGCTGCCAACTGGTTCCAGATGCGCCCGACAGATCTGATCCAGTCCTGGGTCTACCCCACTGCATGCAGGGACATGTAGTTTTGCTTTACTTATGAAGGGCAATGAAGAAATCAGAACTACATGTCCCTGCATGCAATGGGGTAAACCCAGGACTGGATCAAGCCTGTTGGGTGCATCTGGAGCTAGTTGGCAACCTTATGCACAGAGGTCATGCTAACTATGAGCAAATGGTACGCTAACATTTCTAAATCAGTCCCAAAGATGATAATTGTCATTCCTGATGACATGAAACTCAGGTTTTCCTGGGGCTGTGCCTTATAAATTGCAGAGTTGAAGCTTACTTGTTTCGTTTACCCCCTGGGTCCATTGGGCATGCTCCAAAAACACAACCTTGGAGATTTCTCTTTCATCATCATAAACATACCCATGCGCACTCACTTATCCCACCCACCACTATCAGCTTATGGGAACAGTATCCACTACCAGTACGGTATGCGCAGAGCGTCCTTGCATGTTCCGACCTGGTAAGGTGGAGCATTAGAGGAGACAATGCACAGTAGAAGAGGACAACTGGTGGGATAGACTGCTCCCAGTCATTCATTGGCAAGAATTTTCGACACATCCCTCCCCCATCTCCATACATATATACAATAAGCTTTAAATAGCGGTTTTGCCAGTGAGCAAGGGACAGGAAACCTTCAGCATCCAGACAGCTCTTTTAAGGGAACAGGCAAGGACTGAATTAGTCTTGAGATACACACATTTTATTAAAAGAAGCCACGATGTGATTTGGACATATGATAACTAATTGCTTTCACTTCTGCTTTTGCTAATGTTTAATTGTATTTTATTTTTGCAGATAAAAGTACCTATGCAATAAAACTCAACCTAAAAAATTAAAATTTAATGTGAAAAATTAACATCTGTGTTAAACTGCAATTTACTGGGCTATGCAGTAAGGTTTAGGGCATGCGTGGTAAAACATTTACATTTATTATTTATATAAGGTACCTCCTAACTTCTTAATCCTAAGTGGTTTACAAAAACACAAAACAAAAACGTAAACCATACATGCACTCTCTGAAACATTACATACAGTTGTGGTCAACATTATTGGCACCCTTGCATTTTAGATATGTTGTGTACAATATCTTGAGAAATAATTGGAAATATTCCAACTGTATGTCATTGTAATAATATCATAGTATTTTCAAAGGTAGAGAACAAAAAAAGATGTATGTGCAACTTAGATGTAGTACTTTCTGAGTAAAAAACAAAATATGGACTGGACTGGATTAATGACACTCCACTAATATTTGCTTGCACAATCTTTTGCAGTGATAGCCTCCAAATGTTTCTTGTAGCCATCTATAAGTTACTTACATCTGTCTGCTGGTAGTTTTTCCCATTCTTCAACTGTGATTTGTTCCAGCTCATAAATCTTTCCAGGATTCCTTTTACCAATGGCAGATTTCAGCTCTTTCCAAAGGTTCTTGATTAGATTGAGATCAGGACTCATTGCTGGTCAGTTTAAAATAGTCCATTTTTATATACTGCTTTATCATTTCAATCAAAGTGGTTTACATTGAAACTTAGGGGTATGTTTACTAAACAGCGATAACATTGCAGTGGTGCAGTTATCGCGCGATACATGACGTTATCGTGCAATAAATTAACTTTCACGCGTGATAACGTGCCGTTTTGCCTGACAATGTCCCTGGAGGCGCTAAGACACAGAAATGGTGGAGTAAGGCTCTCCAGAGGGCAGAGAGAAGGGGTCAATGGGCGGGGGGTGGGCGGGGAGAGGCTCCAGGCACACTATCGCTGTGAAATGAAGGTCCAAAAAATAGCGCGCGTGAAAACCTGGTGTTAGAGCCAAAAGTGAAGGAGAGAGAAACCATTTCAGTCAGCAATGTACAGCAAAGGCAGGGAGACCAAGAACAGTGATAGTAGTGATACATGTGCAGCAGCAGCAGATAGTGCCCAAGTACGAAAGGGCACTATGGTGAGGCTGCACATGGGGTACAGGGGACTGCAGGCGTGACATGCAGTGGGGCAGTTGGAGCAGCTGGAGCAGAGGGCAGGCTAGGCATATGCCTAGGTGACACATAGAAAAGCAGAAACGGAATATCAGCAACTGATCAAGGTCAAACATGCCCACGAGTGTGTGTGTCCCACAGTGTCCCAGGGGACAGTGCCCAGCAAATACCCCAAAGGGCACAGAACATTGACAGGTGGTGCCGGGGAGGAAGCGTGGATGTCTATGCAGGCACCCCTACTCCAGATTACACACCATAGGCCGCTGCCTACCAGCACACTGCATGGCCTGGGACAGCCCACCACCGGCATAAGGGCATGTCAGCATGGTGGCGGAGGGGTGCTGGTGGTGGAGGGGGCAGTGGCATCTGCCCACAGGAGACCACGGCCAAGCCCTGTCTAGGTGGGTGCCGTGCACTGCAAAAGACGTCTGTCTATCTGAAGAACAGTAATGGTATCCCCAGGGAATGACCTGCCTCTGTGGCAACAGTTTGGTGCAGTACACCCAGCCAGTGCGTTCAGGGGCAGAAGGTCACAGATTCAAATCCCAGCTGTGGCTCCTGCAGACCATGTCTCTATATATTACCCAGTACTAAACCGTGGTAATAAAGAAGGAACCTTTTTTGCAGATAAAATAAACACGCCATAAACGCCTATATTCTACCTTATAGAGCACATTCACCATAGACATGTGCAGTCCCTAGAGCCGAGGTTCCCAACTGCAGTCCCGGA
The DNA here is from genome assembly GCA_033557465.1 of Ichthyophis bannanicus. Classification (NCBI taxonomy): domain Eukaryota; kingdom Metazoa; phylum Chordata; class Amphibia; order Gymnophiona; family Ichthyophiidae; genus Ichthyophis; species Ichthyophis bannanicus. Next base: position 28,320,960 of record CM066036.1, on the reverse strand, counting down.
GGGCCAAACACCATTCAAGTTTCATGCTGTCCCTAAGAAATATGCTTGAGATGCATTTGTATGCACCGCCCCCATTGTATGCAAATGTATCTCCTGCATATTCATTAGGGACAGCATGAAAATCTGAATCGTGTTGGGCCCACCAGGACCAGAGTCGGGAACCTCTGCTCCAGAGCATCGGCCAGCTCCATTATCCAAAGCCTCATGGAGAGTCAGGCTGTTGGGCCCTACGCAGGGCAGCATCTACCAATACTAGAACCTGCGTACCTTAGCTATGCCGTCATAAATTTGGAAACACGTTCCACATATATCAAACGGTTGCTATGATTAATGTCAGATAACAAGTCCAACATTAAACACAATTTGTTAACAGAGATCCATCAGAGCAATCTTTCTGATATCTGTGGAGTGTGTCTCAGTTTTTGTTACTGACAGTGTTTACCACCCCGGAGAGTGACCCCAACAGTATTGAGTACCATAGCAATGCCTGCGCTGTGCCCAGGACTGGTGTGGCAGCCAGGGCTGCCAGTCACCTCTATATTTGCACAATGCTGAAATAGGTGTGGGAGTGTGTGTATGTCTATCCAGTGTTTTGTGGCTGCCCACACCTTAATGAGCCCACAATGCTTGCACTGTTTCCAGTGTTAGCCTGTCAATGTGCATAATGAGGAGCAAGGTACTGTGGGTATGGGCCGGACAGGGCAGCCTGGGTAGGATGCATCTGCACAGGGCATAGGGCAATGGCTGGGACAGTGCAGTGGCCGACCACCACCTGCACGGACAGGGTGGCCACAGCATGTCATGCTGGGGGGTCACTTTCACCCTGACTGAGCAGTGACCATGGCATGTCTAGGTCCCCACATAGTCCCCACATAGTGCTATATAGTGTTTCTCTCAAGTGATATCTGGGAGTTCCCGTGGCTGGGTCCCAATCACTGACATACCACCTCTGAGTACACACAGTTTCACCAGGAACACGCACCATATACTAGCTAGCAGACCATCTGCAGTTAGCGTGTATATGGCTGGAGCACCTTGCAGGGTGCAGCAGGTGAAGATTGACCGTGCCCTCTGCTGGTGAATGTCAGATGGTGGTGGGGGGCATTTGAGCATTTCCAGGCCTACTGCCTGTCTGCCAGTGCCCTGTGTGATACAAATAGATCTGCATTGACTGCCCTGGAGGGCGCCCTCCCCCCTGCAAGACTAGGGTTGCTGGTCCCACAGCCCTTCATCATGTCCCTCCATTGCAAAGAAGTAGAGTGTGGGTCTGTTGGTGGCAGATCCTGTCCCCCCACCCTGGCCCCAAGAGGATGGGTCGGTAGGCTGTGCTCCCTAAATCAAAAAAAGGGTCCAGACACCCCCCTGCCCTATAGGGCGCCGTAGGTGATAGCAATGAGGTGAGGGTGTTTCTGCTGGCAGTACAGATTGTAGAGATGTGTTTGACTGTTACATGCAGCAAAAGAGATTGCCTCAGACAACCTTATTAGATGAGACCTCTGAGGGATCAAACCCATGACCTCTGGCTTGGTGGTCATTGTATTAACTAGTGGGCTACAGCTCTATACATATTCTCACAGCGCTGCCACGAAGTTAAGGTTACCGCGTGTAAACAGCCAATGCGCCTCCTATCGGGCGATACACAGTGCATGCTATGTGGACGCCAGCACGCCCACCTTCCTTTATGGCATTGCTCACATTATCGCTGAGAGTTTCGCCGGTAACATTAGGACAGTGTAGTACACATACCCCATAGCAAATATCAGTGTGTCCACCAAAAATAAACCATCACCTCAGCTGGAAAACCTGAGGCACCCTGTAAAGTGCCTTAGCTGGGGGTCTACCCGATCCTGGTAAGCACAGCTGACAGTTACTGGGTTGACCTGCAGTTGTTGTGTACTCAGCCCTTGCTATGAGAAAAGGCATAACATACTGGTTAATACAATGCCCTCAGAGTCACTGCTTATGGGTTTGAATCCCCAGTGCACCAACAGCAAGATGAGTGTCAGTAACAGTCAGACACATCTCTACAATCAATGACTCAAGCCTAATACACTTTAACCTTTGTCCTATACCCTAAGGAGAGGCATGGCGTTGCGGCGCCAAAAGCGCATCATAAAGCGCCGAAAGCTAAGGCGCACCAGATGCGGTCAAGGCCAAACGCCGTAAGGCATGCGATGCTGTAAACTAAAGCCAGCCACCGTGGCCGCCATTTGCCATCCGATGTGTATTCATGCAGCCCCAGAGATAGTTTGCCGTGTGGCGTCCGTGACACATACACTTGGCGTGTGCAGCATAGTAGGGTGTGGCATGGCATATGGGCGATACAGCGCATGCGCGGCATACGTGCGTGCATCACCAACACATGGGCATCCCCCAAAATGGCGACACGATCCTGCAAACAAGCATTTAGCCACCCCAACCTACGCCAGCTGGCAGCATTAATCTGCACCAGGCAGCCACGCCTCTTTCCAGGCGCCTCAAAATGCATCAGGAGGGCGTGGGTGTGCATCACAAGGTGCTTCAACCGTGTAGCAGACTACCCACGTGAGGTAAGTGTATGGGGACAGGTCACAAAATGGAAGGTGTGCAACACAAGATCCAGCAATCAAAACACATAAGACATGCACCACATGGGCGAGACACCTGTCTGTGGGCAAACCTTTGATCAAGCTATCTGCGTATGTTGCTGTGTGCACGTATGCCCAATCCCCAAGAGTCACAGACATGAAAGCAGAGGTGCAGAGGTTAGCACGGTGTGATGTTAGTTTCTCCTGTTGCAGTGCACACCTCTGCCCAACCCCCAGAAGTTGCAGCCCCCATGACAGAGCTCTATTAGGCATTCCGGTGTCATGATGGCTGCTGCTATGACACATTACCAGCCCTGCCCCATCCCCAGGAGGCATCAGATCTGATGACAGAGGTCCAGCAGTCATCCTGGTGGTGTGGTAGTTGCTGCTGTTTATGTGTGGAACATCACCCTTGGCCCCGAAGGATCCCAGACCTGCGTACAGAGGTGTATCAAACATCCTGGTGTCATGTTGGTTGCTCCAGTTGCAGTGTCACAGCTCTGCCCTATCCCCAGGAGGCAGCAGACCAGATTACACAGGTCTATTCTACATCCTGGTGTTATGGTGGTTGCTGTTGTTGCAGGTTCCCAGCTCTGCCCTATCCCCAGCCGGCATCAGACCAGCTGACACAGGTCTAACCTACATCCTGGTGTTATGGTGTGTGCTGCTGTTGCAGGTTCCCAGCTGTGCCCTAACCCCAGGAGGCCCCAGACCAGCTGACACAGGTCTAATCTACATCCTGGTGTTATGGTGGCTACTGTTGTTGCAGGTTCCCAGCTCTGCCCAACCCCAGGAGGCATCAGACCAGATTACACAGGTCTAATCTACATCCTGGTGTTATGGTGGCTGCTGTTGTTTCAGGTTTCCAGCTGTGCCCTAACCCCAGGAGGCCCCAGACCAGCTGACACAGGTATATTCTACATCCTGGTGTTATGGTGGGTGCTGCTGTGTATGTGTGGAACATCACCCTATCCCCAGGAGGCCCCCAGACCTGATGACAGAGGTGTAGTACACATCCTGGGGTCATGGTGGTTGCTGCAGTTGCTGTCTCCCAGCTGTGGCCCCCCCCAGTAGGCCCCATCCCACAACACAGAGGTCTATCAGTCACCCTGGTGTTATGGGAGGCTCCCAGCTCCGCCACATCCCCAGGAGGCAGCACACCAGATTCCAGTGGTCCACCAAGCATCCCGGTGTAATGGTAGTTGATGTTGGTGCAGGTACCCAGCTCCCTCACACCCCCAGGTGTCCGAGCCCACACCACAGAGGCGGGTTCAGCATCCAGGTGTCATGGTGATGGCTCCTGTTGATGTGGGATGGGCTGCCCAACACGGAGGAGTGTGCTGGACTGCACTGAGGGTATGGAGTCACATCCCCTGGAGATCAGAATGGCAACGCTGCACATGCCATGTAAGGAGATGGCAGGGACATGGCATGGGATGGCTGCGAGACAGCGCACAGGGCACGTAGGTGTCACACCACACATGGCCAGCCTCACACCCACACATGCAGGCGGTGGTGCCAACAGCTAGTATGGGACCACTGCCCATAGCAGGAGCGGCCCCCATTGCACGCAGACATGTGTGCCATGTGGTTCACCATGGGCAGGGATACAGGACCCTAATGGTTGCAAACATTGCTTATCTCCCCAGGTAGAGGACCTACGGAAGAAGAGCAGAGAGATGCGGCTACACTGCCCTGGATACCTCCACCGCATGCAGCGGGAGGCAATGGCCGGGGGTGAGGTTCCAGCCTCTGCATTGGCCGGGGGTGAGGTTCCAGCCTCTGCATTGTGCAACACCTTCTCCCAGTGGCACGGCAGCCTGTGGTGCCACATACAATATGTCTGTGCCGTAACAAACGCATGACGCCCTGTTCATTTCTGCCTTCTCCACAGAGGCTGCAGATGCTGGGGAGGGGACCTCGGCACCCACTCCACCTGGTGGCAGCGCCCCCGCGACCACTGGAATCACCGATGTGGAGGATGTACCTGCAGCGGCGGAGGACGCCATGGATGTGGGGGAGGAATACATGGAGGGTGGGGAAGGGTGGGAGGAGGGGGTGGCAGAGGGTGCTGGGGAGGTGGAGTGGGAGGGTGAGAAGGAGGGCAGCGGGGAGAGTGAGGGGACCGACCAGGGCAGGGAGGGTGGGGGGGACCATGGAGGGTGGGGAGGGGGAGCCTGTGCCTGAGGGTGGCCGCAGGTCACCACAGGGCACTGGGGGCCCCTGCCACCTGCCCTATGTGCACGGTCAAGGTGTCAGGCTGGGTGTGAGACCCCCACACATTGCCACACACAGGGCCCACACAGATGCAACCGCCCAGACCACAGCCACATGGTGTGGCGATGGGCATCGTTATGCGGACCCTGAGCGACCATGGCCACGCCATCAGGCAGCTGCTGTTGAGGGTATGGCTGAGGTGATGCACCGCCAGCATTATCATGGCATGTTCATGGCGCATCCCCAGCCATACCCCCATGGCGGGCCCCCGGGTGTGTGAGGCAAACATGTGCACATGGCATACCTGCCCTGTGCTGTCCCGGGACCTGGGACCAGCACATGGGGTCCACTGGGAATTGGCCACATGTGACCCACAGTTGTGCCAAAAGATCTGTGACAACCTGTACATAGATGTGTCCGCAGCCACGTGTCCGTGCAGCTTGATGTCATGGTCCACCCAGTAGCTGCCTCTGTGCATATCATGATAGGTGATACATTTGGCTATTTGGGTTAACCACCAGTGCGTGTGTGGTCCAGAATACAGGGTCGGTTCCCCATAGTTGGCCTCGATAGGTATTATGTGTATACTGCGTGATGTACATTGTTGGGCAATGATACAGTACTGTAGATATGCTCACACATATCATGGATGCATGCCAAGTCTCCCTCATACGAATGTATGTCGCCTTGCAAATGTCCAAATGCATGCGTCAGTGATGGCTCCGTATCTGATGCGACACCCATTGTACCTGTTCATCAGAGTGCACCTTGCCATCATTGAATGAAGCTGTCTGACAAGGTCACCATCGGTGACAACGCCGTTCCATGCTGCAGTACGTGATGCTATCAGCTGATGCTGTGACGATGGATGCCCCCTGGATATTCCCCACGTCACCATGTGACACAGGTTCGTGGCTGTATTCCGATCTGGGGACTGGCCAGGGCAGTCCATTGATGTGATGGTCTCCCGCAGTGTCCAGCTGATCACCTATCTGGAGCACTGGCAGGGTGCATTGTCAACTAGGAGGAGGAACTGTCCAGGAGCCAGCTGGTGTGCTGATGACAACATGTATGTATGGTGATGTACAGGGCCCCGTTGAGCACCCCATCCCTGATATGCGGACATACAATGCCACTGGCAACCATGCAGCCCCAGACCATGACCGGCAGAAGATGGTGCACACTGAGGTTGAGACACCCTGGCTGGAAAACCAACTCAGGGACCCCCCACACATAGGTGTGGGCCCGGTTACCAAAAAGGCTGATGGTGCATTAAGTGCTGAAGAGCAACGTATCCCACATCATAGTCGACCAGTCTGAGGGCCTCCACGCCCACACGATCCTGTTGCGCACTGGTATGTCAGTCAGCAGTGGCTCATTTGGTGCCTGCCACACCCTTAGACACAACTGCTGGCACCAGCGACGTACTGCTGAGGGGCTGACACAAACCTCACTCCTGTCTGACCAGCCCTGATGTAGCTAAGGAGAGGTCAAACTGCGATCAGTCAGTGAAATGCGGTGAGGCGGGCGGTCATGGCGTGATGCTGATGCACGTGGAGGACCTGAACGGGGCTTGTCCATCACTGAACCCGTTTCCCTCTTCATCTGTACAAATGTAACAACAGCGTCCAGACTGCAGACAACATCTCTGGCTATCTGGCGGCATGCAACGTCGTCCCCGTCCATGATGGGGCCACAGACACGCTCCCTGAACATCAGGGTCCGAGTCATCCTCATGCCCTATCCAGTAGGCATATAACAATCAAAGTGTCTGTGCATGAGTATAGCTGCACCGTTGCCCAGATATCTGCAATGTGATAGGTTGGTGCAACCTGCCTCCTCAATGTCAGAAATGACATGTGCATATTGGATAATCGAGGACCAGTTTGGATGCACGATCCACATAAATAGCTGTGGCCATCTCCCAGTGTCTGCAAGGTAGTTAAATTGGATGCACAGATGGCAAAGGTGGCAACTCTAACAGCCAAATGTATCCCCACAAACGTGTGAGACGGATGTACATGCTGGGCTAATGCCAAATGTGATCTAGTTGTAATGTTAACCCGCCTGTGGGAGGGTGTTGCTCTGTTGTACCTTTTAACATCTGTATGGCACCTTACACAAATGTGAATTAAAACATTGTGTAGGCAGCCAGCTCTTGCAATGGTCATGTGTCCTCTGTACATACATACTGTAGCGGTGAGTGTGACACCTGTGTGCATGTCCCAGTGTGTATATGTGCCACATACATGGCCCCTGCCCCACAACAGGCTGTGTGGAGCGCCATGTGCGCTGCCGGATGTATCCCCTGATGACATTATGATGTAACCATGTGCTGCACCGTCCAGCAGACATGGACACATTCACGTTGTCACGGATAGTCAGTCTGTAGCAAGGATGCACCACATGATAGGATGGTGAGGAGGTGCGGATGTGGTACCCATGATGCAGCCTAGATGTTTATTTATTTATTTTATTTTAATTAGTATACATTTGTATACCGCTGCTTCCTACGATCAGCAGCGGTTTACTTTACAGATCAGGATGGACTGTACAGTACAGAAATTTGCATGAAATACATTTTGATTGTAAGGATTCGCACACAACACAGCAAACAGGTCATTGGGATTTACATTTGATTGAGTGGGTGTGGGTGTGCTTACATATATACATATACACAATATTACAGATCATAATTGTAGTTGCCTTTGTCATACGGTTGGAACCATTTTAGTGCCAAGATTGTAGTAAGAAGTCACTGATTAGTTCAGGTTGTAATGAGACTGAAAAAGGTGAGATGTGATGTATGCGGGGATCCACATGTCTGACAGGGTGTTAGTCAGTGCGGCTCACTGAGGTGGGGTCTGGTGGGGTGGAGGAGCAGCGGCTCACTATAAGCGTTAGAGGGGGTGAACAACTAACAGCAGCTAGGTATATCTGTACGTCATGTCTGTCCACCAAGCATGTGCGGTTAGTATGCCACGGTGACCCTGGTGTGTGTCTGACAGACGGGTCACCCATGTAGATAGCCTGATGTGGATGAGATGTGCTGACAGAGGGGAGATATACCCCACAATGTTGGTGAACAAGCAGACATATACAGCGGGTGGCAGGAGGAGGGAGGGTGTAACCCCAGGCATACGTATGGCCGTGAACACATGGCACAGTGCATGGCACACAGGGCATGTGTGGACCTCTCTGTCATGACTGTTGCTGGTGCAGACACCCTGCCAGCCTATGACATGGTAGGGCACATGTGACCATGGTAACCCCAATTGGAACAGCCCACTCATGGAACCCCCGACACAAACAATGGACACGTGCACATTGGTAACCAAAGGTAATGCGTTATTTAATGCAGTGGTTAGTCCAACGTACAATCACAGACCTACAGCCTGCATGACCACCCACGCCCCTGCCCCTGCCCATGACCCCCCAAACCTCTTGCCGCTGCTGCTGCCTCTGGCGCCACTGCTGGCTGCAGGATACGCCCTGCCATGACCTCGAGGGCATCTGCCACCCGGTCCATTCCAGCTGCGATCTCCACGGCAGTCCCTCACAGCTGCCATGTCTCCAGGTTGTGCTCCCTGACGTCCCTGCGGAGCCCACACACTGCCCGCATGAGGGCCCGCACCGCCTGGCATTGGGCACGCTGTACCTGCTGCTGACCATGCATCTCCGCCCATATAGCTATCAGGGCCTGGCGAGTGCTTGTGGGTGGGGAACAGTGTGACCTGTGAGACGTGTTGCCCACACCCCAACGTGTATCACCTGCCCATTCCCCACCGCGCACCACCCACCCCAGACATGGCCAGGGGGGGCATATGTATGTGTGGAGGCCCACTGTCATTGTGTGTGTGTGTGTGGCCCTACCGCTGTGTCTGGGGGTTGGTGTGCCAAACCAGCACATGCAACCATCCTGCCAGTCACCTATCTGCAGCATCCCTGCGTGCCGACGCTGTATGTGCCCGCAGCTCCTGGAGGACGACATGCATAGCGCCCATTGTTGCAGTCGATGGCCCTGGCGGTGGCAATGTTGGCCTGACCCCCACATCCTCGGGCCCCACCCCAGCCACTGTGGTGCCTATGTACTCACTGTGCTGTGATGTCTGTTCATCCTCTTGGGCGGCCACCTCCTCAGACATCACATCGGTCCATGGGGTGTCTGGGACACTGCTGGCGGCAGCCTCTGCATGCGGCGCCTGTTCAACCTCCACTGGCTCAGGCTCACTGTCATTGCCCTCCTCGGCCGCCTCGAAGGTCTGGATGCTACCTGGGGGGATACAGTAGATATGGGGTTGAGACAGACACATACGTAGAGCCCATTGTAACATCACCAGCATGGGCAATGTGTGTACCAACAGTACATGATGTCACAGCGCCTACAATGGGGCAGCACATGTGTGTCGACTGTGCTGTACCTGGGAGGGGAGGGGCAGTACGTTGTGGTGCATGGGGTGCAGCGCCACATTGTCATGTCTGACATGGGGGTCGGTGTGGCGCATGCTGCACACACAATGCACAGCACCAGGTGCGCACTGTGTGTGAGACATGGGCTCCGACCACAGAGCTACCTGTGGCCGGTATGTGAGGCCTTGCAAGGAGTGTGGGGCCTGTCACAGTGTGTGTGAGCGACATGTATGCACTGTAGGGCACAGGTGTGGATGGTAGATGTTGCTGCGGGTGTGGCGGTCAGCCAGACGTGTGTGGGGACTGGTGCAGTGCTGTCCAATGTGTGTCATGTGTGGGGAGCTATGCGGGACTGTGCACCCTGTGGTGCGGGTTCCAGGGGATGGGGGGGCCCTGGCGTGCAGGAGGTCGTACTGGGGGGGGGTAGGCTTGGAACATTGTCACCCGGCACCACGGTGCATGTTCGGGGTTTGACCCCGGGTGGTGTCGGTGTTGGGGCAGGTGCATCTGTTACAGAGGTCTCTGGGACTGGTGCTGGGACATATGGGGGTGGGAGGGTGTGTACACTGTGTCTGTGGGGGTGTGTCTGCACATATGGCCATGTGTTGGGTGTCCTGGGGTGGTCAGTACAAGGCCTGGCTGACGGGCCACATCTATGCTTGTGACGGTAGCATGGGGTGGGTGGGCCTGGTTGTGTGGTTCACCTGTGCATGTGCACAGTACATTGCACATGGCATGGTGACATGACATATCCCTCACTGTTAGATACAAGATTTACAACATACTACGTGGTGTCACACACCTATACCTGGACATGTACGCCTCCCACTGCCCAGGCCGGGAACAATGCAATATCTATAGTCCGCAACTAGCAACATCACGCAGTTGGGGGCCCCATGGGTATGAGGATCATGTGTCACTCAAACATGTTCTGGAGGCCAATACAACATCTATACCTGATGTTTCATGGAGATAATTACTGGAAACACAGCCACGGTGTGACGGTGGTTGGTAGGGTAGGTGGTCAGCTGACAGGTTATAGATCAGTGACGGAGTGCATTATGGTGTATACACAGGACCACAGATCTGCGGCTTACAGGGTATGCAGAGCTGACAGGGCAAAGGGATGTGCGAGTGTGAACGGCAGAGGCATGGCAAGGGCTACAATGGGTCTGTTGCGAATGGTCACAATGTAACATGACAGGTCTGTTACTGTGCTTGTGCTGTATACCTCATGACCTCGAGATGTTGACCTGCAGATTCCCACAGTATGTCAGCAGTGGTGTGTGTTGTACATGTGCGATGTCTGTGTGACATACACCCCAGCTCATCTCAGGGCTTGGCTGTGTAAATCCCTTGTCAATGTGCTGTGATCTGTCAATGGACAGGACATATCTTGATGTCATCTGGCTCTGATCGGCAGATGTGGAGTGGATCCCCCAGGGCACACGGTTTCGCTGTCACTTGGTTTGCATGTTGTGTATGTTTGCCTCTGTGACAAGGGTTCGTGATGCTGCATCCATGCATGTGTCAGATGTGTGTGACATATGTGGCTTGTAGGGGTACACGCGGCATGGGCTGTTATGTTTCTGGTGGGGGTGGTAGGCCGTCCCTGTCTTGGGAGCATTGTGTTGCCATGTGCACGGTGGGGGAGGGGTGTCATTCCACCTGGCCGACTGTGTGCCTCCCCCTTGTTCGGGACACCTGTTCAGTGCTGTATCAAATCCACCACTGTGCATGTCTGGTACACGCCCCCAGGTACCTGTCGTGGCCCCCCTGGGGACACATTGCAACCCGTTGCTGCCCCGGTGGCCTCTTCTGCATCTCCCAGGACATGGGCCCACACCACCCTGTGGCATGCCCAGCGTGTGCGTGGTGGATAGCTGTACGTGTGCTGCATGTCTCGAATATACCTGCTTGTGGGTCGGCCGTGTATGTAGATTGGGCCTAGGTGCTCAGCAAGCTGCTGCTCCAGGGGGCATGAGGCTTGGGATGAAGGGGCTGCCTCCGCCAGAGCCACTAGCATGTCGGCGTTTGGCAGTCATGTGTGCACGGACCCCCCCGCCTGATGTCATTGAACCTCTTACAGAGGCTGTCAAGGTTCCTTGGTGGCCCCCCAGCCTGTGCCATGGCCCCCTGCACCTCTTCCCACACCTGGGTCCTTACGTTCACAGTTGTGCGTGAGCTCATGCGCCCATACAGCTCCTCATAGTGTTCGAGGACACTTGCCAGCAGGTTGTGATTTTCCTGCTGGCTGAATCTTATGGCCCTCTTCCTCTCCCCATCTGGCACAGGCGTCTGCCTATGCTTGCCAGTGTTATGCCCCTCAGGCTGCTCCTGGGTGGGGTCGGACATACCCGATGGGCCCGCAACCTCAGACTCTGGCTGACCCATCCCTTCCGTCTCTGGGGACTGCGGCCCTGGCGTTTCCCCAGACGCCCCACCTGTCATGTCCAGCCGCAGCATGTCCCTGCTCTCCCTGTCCTCCCCCTGCATCTTGGACCTGTCTGACCTCCTGTGGCCCTTGCCCCTCCCCCGTCACCTACACCAGCCCTCACCACCTAAGCCACTCACCAGCCCTGCCTCTTATCACCCCCAAGCACCAACCCAGCCACTCACCACCACCACCACCGTCCAGCCTTGCCACTCACTTCCTTCACCACACACCAACCCTGCCACTCTCCTCGCCTAACCTGCCTCTGACCCTCTGTTTGCTTCAACATCAACAACACACGCCGTCAAACTCGCTTGCCTGCACTAACCCCTCACTACAATATAATACCAAAACACCCAGTATAAACGAAATCCAGAAAAAATCAAACCGGGATTAAAGACACCAGTGAACTAAGCAAAAAACTTTTTTTGTCGGAACTGCCAGCTCAGTCGAGAGGAAAAATCCTCACACCGCTGTGGCGTTTTCTATTTTATTAAACAATATTTTAAAATCAGTATTTCACTTAACTGAAAGAAGATTTCTTATCCAGTCAGCAATGCAGAGAGTCACGACGTGGCACGTTTCGGAGTAATAACATTAGTACCCCTACATCAGGTCAAAGGCATTGCTCGGCACGCCCAGGAGGCGTGCCGAGTTGCAGCATCGCCTCTACAGGCCCAGGGCCCGGCTCCAGGACATGCGTGAGGACCAGGTCATCTCCCTCTACCGCCTGAGCACAGGGGCTATTAGGGAGCTCTATGAGGATCTAAAACCTGACCTCGAGCCCCTGACTGGTCAGTCACATGCCATACCGGGTTTGGTCAAGCTCCTTGGTGCCCTACATTTCTTTGTCTCTGGCTGTTTCCAGGCATCTGTGGCTGCAGTGGGTGGCATGAGCCACCCCACCTTCTCACGCTGTCTCCACCAAGTACTGCGTGCCATGATCAGCCGGGTTGGGAATTACATTGAATTTCCCGACACTAGGCAACAGTAGGGGACCCTGAACCAGGCCTTTGAGGCATTTGCCGGGTTACCACATGTGATGGGAGCTATTGATTGCACACATGTTGCCCTGGTCCCGCCCAGAGACAGGGAGGCAGTGTTCCGCAACTGCAAACACTACCACTCCCTGAATGTTCGGGTTGTATGTGATGCAGGTATGCGTATTCCGAATGTGGTCCCAAGGTTTGTAGGGTCCACCCATGACTCCTATATACTGCGTCACTCGGCACTATACAGACAATTTAAGGCCGGTCAATTTGAGGACTGTATACTGCTGGGTGGGTATTTGTCATCTCTGCGTTTCTGTCTGACCTGTATGTGCTGTTGGTTTGCACGTACATTGATGTGTGCATGTGTGTGGACATCAGCGTTCAACATTTCTTTCTGCAGGTAACGCAGGATATGGGTGTCGGCCCTGGTTGCTAACCCCTGTGCGTCTACCATGGACACATGCAGAGATGAGGTACAATGAGGTCCATGCCTCCAGTCGCTCCGTCATCGAGCGCACCTTTGGTGTTTTGAAGAGTCGCTTCAGGTGTCTGGATAGGACCAGTGGGGCCTTACAATACAAACCCATGACAGTGGCAGAGATCATTATTGCCTGTTGCATCCTGCACAACATTGCTCTCAGGCACGATATCGATGTCCAAATTAATGAGGATCTGGAAGACGATCCAACGTGCCCTCCTGTATGTGCCCGTGGTGACACACGTGAGGGCGCAGCTCTCAGGTGGCAGCTGATTGAGGAGCTATTCTCATGTGAGTACTAGATATTTTGCAAATAACATTTGGACAGATATATGTACTACTACTATTACTGAGCATTGGTATCGCACTACCAGTCATACACAGCACTGCACTGACATTGCTGACACAATGCCTGGCCATCAGAGCTTACAATGTAGTCCAACCGCTAACACAGAAGGTGTGGGAAGGGGACAACAGTGGATGGAGGTGATTAATGTAGTCAGGATTATTAGGCGTAGGCGATGTGGTAAGCTGTCACACATGGTTTTGAGATGGTTGCAGATGGTGGCTGCCCTGCAGCCACAGGTAATTAGTTCCAGGCGTTGGGTGCTGCAAGGTGACATGTGTGTGGTCCCGCGTTAACAGTGGGGGAGCGGCCCATAGATAGGACCAGTTGCCTTGACGTATGGGGATCACATTTGGGGGATATGAGGGGATTGATTGTATTGTATGCTCTGATGAGCAGGGACTGTGTGTTACATGTTTCAGTATGGCGATGCATACAGGTGTTAGCACTATTTACATGCTCAGTAGTAGTAGTATTTGTAGTACTTGAGATATGTGAGTCAAGGTTCAGGGCAACCACAGTGTGACTGCATGTATAGATCACAAGGTACGTCTTGACCTGTCTGCATAGACAGATTAGGAGCCTGTGAGGTGTCCTGACAGGTGGAGTATTATTGCTATGATGAGGCTGCCGGTAGATTAGCCATGCAACGCAGTGTTGCATACATTGTAGCGGACAGAGATGATTTCGAGGCAGACCAGCAAGGTGTAGCTTACAGTGAACAGGATGACAGGTGATGAGGGGGGCATTAGCGTTTTGTTTGTGTGTTCTGGGGTGACGGCAGGAATCTTGCTGATGTTTTCTAGGACACCGCAGGCCTTAGCTACATGATGGGTATGTGTGGGGAAGGGGAGCGAGGAGTCATAGGGAACTGCTACCTTGCAGAACACGTAGACAGAAGGTGTACCAACCTATACATAGACACTGTAAAGGTTGGGGAGGGTTTAGGGGCGATGATCAGATGTATGATCTTGGCCATGCTCAATTCATGCAGCAGGGGTACTTGCAGCCAGCAATGTCAGGGAGAAAGCTGAGATCGGGGTGTGGATTGCCAAACATAGTTCAGGCGTGGAGAGATATCTTTGGGACACATCAGCGTACAGCTGCTATTGATAACCAGGGGATGATCCTGCAGCACCAGGGAACTGGGTATGGGGCCAAGGGAAACTAGCAGCCCCTGCATATATCTCTTTCGTACAGCAACTGGGAGCGGGTTAGCAGGGGAGATGGACCCAGAGGAACACACACTGAAGGTCCTATGGGAGACATATGGGGGAAGCAGGATTGTACGGAGACCTTTGGGCCGAGCATGTACAGGGTAGCGAGGTGATGGTTGTGGTCAACGGTCTCGAGGGCAGCAGAGAGGTCACAAAGGGGTCGGACAGGCTACAGGCCCGTGTAATTGGCCAAGGACACGTCAGTGGCGAGTTTGGGTGGGGGCAATTAGGTACAGTGTCATGATAAACTGCCAGACTGTGACGGATCTAGGGGGTTATGAGAGCTGAGGACATGAAGGTGGTGTCTTTGTTGCACAGCTCCAACATGACATATGTATGTTTCTCTTGTGTTTCTCAATCCACAGGACATGCTTGGTGACGTTCCTGGTGCTGTAGTGCAGTGACAGCTGTGTGTACCTCATTCAACGTGCAGGACACTGGGGTAGGTGGACATACAGATAATTTGTCTGTGTGGACAGTCAGGAGCAGCACATGACAGAGGTTATCTGTCCAATGCAAATATGTTGTGGATGACCTATTTAGCGTGCTCCCCCATACCCCATATGTTGATGTTGGCCACACATATCCACATGTTCGTGCCCAGTTTGTCTTCTCCAGCACTGTCTCTGGAACACATCCAACAGAGCTGCGTGTGTCTACTGGTGGTGGGCTGCACTTACACCCTTCCCTGACATTGTAGCATCGGCCAACGACAGTGTATCATAGCATTTGCAAGACCTTTATCTCCACTATTCTCCAATTGTGCACATACAGGCCGTATGTTACTGGTGGCATGCTCACCTTCTCATAGTGTATGTGTGTGTGTTTGGGGGTGGCTCTGTTATGATACAGTGTGCATGCAGTTTGCATTATCATGTGGTGGGCGGGGTCTGCACACCTGTGGAGCGGTGGTGAGTGTGCTATCTCTACCTTACTGGTGTTAACCTTGTGCATAGTGTGCACGTGTGTTGTGTGTTGTAGGTTGATCTATCTCATGTGTGTTGACAGACTACTGCACAACAACATTTATGTATCCCAGATATCACCATAATTTGGACATGTGGCAACGGCGGCTGGACATGGTAATTCGACACATTTTGATGACATCTTCTGCCTTTACTGAGACGTGTTGTAGACTTTGCCTGCCTCTGAGGATCCCAAACAGACATTTGCTGCAGACACACAGTAGGTTGCACCTTGGATTGTTTGGGTGTGACATCAGCCTTTATATGTTTGTGTTTTGCTGTTTGTTTCATGGACCTTTCCTGTTGGGTCTCTGTGCACCAACGCTGATGGACATGGGGTGCAGCTGTGATACGCCTGTGTTACATGGGCATGGACATGACCATATCCATGGGACACGCTCGTCTGCGGTTGCATTTCCAAATGTCCACAACATACACAGTGTTCTGTGTTGTGATCATGTTATGTTTGCCTGTGGGACGTTTAATTACGTCGATACTGATGTTTGACTCCCTGCAATGTGCCCTGATGTTGCATCCAGCATACCGAGACAGTGTTTGTCCTTATTCTGACACAGGGCAGCGGACACACACAGCACATCTACTTAAGTGCATCTGCGGGCGACATCACCCACCTGTTGGAGGACACAACACCATTCAACTATCCCTGGGAGATGGTGCCATAGGATAAGAACATAAGAACATAAGATATGCCATACTGGGTCAGACCAAGGTCCATCAAGCCCAGTATTCTGTTTCCAACAGTGGCCAATCTAGGTCATACGTACCTAGCAGTTTCCCCAAGGGACACAGGTTCCACAATGCTTGTATTGGTTCAAGCATTGATATCCTGGGTCCCTTCTTAATAATGGTTTATGGACCTTTCCTCCAGGAACTTGTCCAAACCTTTTTTAAACCCAGCTACACTAACAGCCTTTACTACATCCTCCGGTAACAAATTCCAGAGTTTGATTACACGTTGAGTGAAAAAATATTTTCTTTTATTAGTCTTAAATAGTTTACCCTGTAGCTTCATTGCATGTCCCCTAGTCTTTCTATATTCTGATAAGGTAAACAATCGATCTACGTTTACCCGTTCCACTCCGTTCATTAATTTATAGACTTCTATCATATCTCCCCTCAGCCGTCTCTTTTCCAGGTTAAAGAGCCCCAACCTTTTTAGCCTTTCTTCATAGGAGTAGCCTTCCATCCCCTTTACCATTTTGGTGGCTCTTCTCTGAACCTTTTCTAAAATTGCTATATCCTTTTTAAGATATGGCGACCAGAATTGCACACAATATTCAAGGTGCGGTCTCACCATGGAACGATATAGAGGCATTATAATATCTTTTGTTTTATTTTCCATTCCTTTCCTTATCATACCTAGCATTCTATTTGCTCTCTTGGCCGCCGCTGCACACTGGGCCGAGGGTTTTAACATGGTGTCCACAAGGACGCCTAAATCTTTTTCTTGGGTGGTGGTTCCTAATGTGGAACCTTGCATCGTGTAACCATAGTTTGGGTTGTTCTTCCCTAGGTGCATAACCTTGCACTTCTCCACATTAAATTTCATCTGCCATTTTGATGCCCAGTCTTCCAATTTATCAAGACCCTCTTGCAATTTTCCACAATCCTCCTGGGTTTTAACAACTTTAAATAGTTTTGTGTCATCAGCAAATTTGATAACCTCACTCGTTATTCCACTTTCCAGGTCATTTATGAATATGTCAAAAAGCAGCGGACCCAGCACAGATCCCTGGGGTACACCACTATTCACCTTTCTCCATTGGGAAAATTGGTCATTTAGCCCTACCCTCTGCTTTCTATCTTTTAACCAGTTCCTGATCCACAGTAGTACACTGCCTCCTATCCCATGACTCTTTAGTTTTGCCAAAAGTCTCTCATGAGGGACCTTGTCAAAGGCTTTCTGAAAGTCCAGATACACAATATCAACTGACTCACCTTTGTCCACCTGTTTATTCACTCCTTCAAAAAAACATAACAGATTAGTAAGACAAGATCTTCCTTGTCTAAAGCCATGTTGGCTGTCTCCCATTAGGTCATGACTATCTATATGCTGAGTAATTTTATTCTTTATGATGGTTTCTACCATTTTTCCCGGTACTGATGTCAGGCTCAACGGTCTGTAGTTTCCCGGATCACCCCTCAAACCCTTTTTAAAAATTGGTGTTACATTGGCGATCCTCCAATCCTCAGGTATTAGAGATGATTTTAATGATAGTTCACAGATTACTGATAGCAGGTCTGCAATCTCAAATTTCAGTTCTTTCAACACCCTTGGATGTATACCATCCGGCCCAGGTGATTTGCTACTCTTCAGTTTATCTAATAGTTGTAGGACATCTTCCCGATGTATCGATATTTCCTTCAATTCTTCCACACCTTTAAATACCACTTCAGTCGTGGGTAACATCCCTACATCTTCCTCAGTAAAGACCGAAGCAAAGAATTCATTCAGTCTCTCCGCTATCGCCTTGTCGCCTCTTAGTGCTCCTTTAACCCCTTTATCATCTAATGGACCAACTGACTCTCTCACGGGTTTTTTGCTACGAATGTACTTGAAAAGGTCTTTATTTCGCGTTTTTGCTTCCGCAGCAAGCTTCTTCTCAAATTCTCTCTTTGCCTGCCTTATCAATGCCTTGCATTTGACTTGCCAGTGCTTGTGCTGTTTCCAGGTTTCATCATTTGGCTCTTTTTTCCATTTCCTGAAAGATGCTTTTTTGGCAACAACAGCCTCTCTGACCTCAGCTTTAAACCATGCTGGCAATTTTTTGGACTTCCTTCCACTTTTCTTAAAGCGTGGAATACAGCTGGTCTGGGCTTCCAAGATAGTATTTTTCAACAACACCCAAGCTTGATGTACGTCTTTAACCTTTGCAACTGCTCCTTTTAGTTTTTTCTTAACTGTTTTCCTCATTCTATCATAGTCTCCCTTTCGAAAGTTAAAGGGTAGTACTGTGGATTTCCTTACTATCCCTCCTCCACTAATTAAATCAAAGGCGATCATGCTATGATCACTATTGCCAAGTGGCCCCAACACCCTTATCTCTTGCACTACATCTGGTGTTCCACTAAGGACTAGGTCTAATATTGCTTCCCCTCTGGTCGGTTCATGAACCAGCTGCTCCAAGAAGCAGTCATTTATTTCATCTAGGAACTTTATCTCCCTAGCATGTCCTGTTGTGACACTGACCCAGTCGATGCCGGGGTAATTGAAATCACCCATTATTATTACTGCACTGTAACGTTTGCTAGCTTCCTTGATTTCTTTGAGCATTTCATCATCCATTTGTTCATTCTGGCCAGGCGGACGATAGTACACCCCCACTGCCATCGCCTTCCCCTTTTTACATGGAATTTCAATCCATAGAGATTCTACAGCAAATTTTGTTTCTTGCAAAACTTTAATCCTTTCTGACTCAATGCCCTCTCTAACATAGAGCGCAACCCCTCCACCAATTTGATCAGCTCTATCATTTCGATATAGTTTGTACCCAGGTATCACAGTGTCCCACTGGTTGTCCTCCTTCCACCATGTCTCTGATATTCCAATCATATCTAACCTCTCGTTTAGTGCTATATATTCTAACTCTCCCATCTTGTTTTTTAGACTTCTAGCATTTGCATACAAGCATTTTAGAGACTGTATTTTATTCATATTAATGTGGCTATTGGTAGACATGGGTAATTTGGGATCTTTAAGTTCTGTCTGCTCCATACTCGAGGGCATTTGGGCTACTTTACTCTTTTTTGGAACCTCTCTGCTTTTTGTAGTATCCTTCAAGGATACATTCTTCCGAACCATGCGCTCTTGGGCGACTGTCGGCTTTCCCCTATTATCTAGTTTAAAAGCTGCTCTATCTCCTTTTTAAAGGTTAATGCCAGCAGCCTGGTTCCATCCCGGTTAAGGTGAAGCCCATCCCTTCGGAAGAGCCCCTCCTTTCCCCAGAATGTTCCCCAGTTCCTAACAAATCCGAACCCCTCATCTCTGCACCATTGTCTCATCCACGCATTGAGACTCCGGAGCTCTGCCTGTCTATTGGGTCCTGCGCGTGGAACGGGAAGCATTTCGGAGAACGCTACCCTGGAAGTTCTGGATTTCAACTTCCTACCTAAAAGCCTAAATTTAGCTTCCAGAACCTCCCTACCACATTTTCCTATGTCATTGGTACCAACATGTACCAAGACAGCAGACTCCTCCCCAGCACTATCTAAGACCTTATCTAGGTGGCGTGTGAGGTCCGCTACCTTCGCACCAGGCAGGCATGTTACCAGGCGATCCTCACGTCCACCAGCCACCCAGCTATCTACATGCCTAATGATCGAATCACCAACTATAACTGCTGTCCTAACCCTTCCCGCATGGGCACTTGGCCCTGGAGAAACCTCCTCGGTGCGAGAGGGGTTTACATCACCTGGAGGACAGGTCCTAGTTACAGGATCACTTCCTGCCACACCAGGGTGATGCTCTCCTGTCACGTGACCTCTCTCCTCCATGGCAACAGGGATGCTGCCAGACTGGAGGTGGGACTTCAGGACTATATCCCTGTAGGTCTCGTCTATGTACCTCTCTGTCTGTCTTATGTTTTCCAAGTCTGCTACTCTAGCCTCTAGAGAACGGACTCGTTCCCTGAGAGCAGAGAGCTCCTTGCACCTAGTGCACACGTAAGACCTCTCACCAGCTGGGAGAAAATCATACATGTGACACTCAATGCAAAAGACTGGAAAGCCCACATCCCGCTGCTGGACTGCTGTCTGCATCTTAGTTTTAAGTTTGTGTTTAGATCTTTAAGTTCTATATGTACTAAAGGGTGCAATGGATATTTATACCACTAAAACTGTACCTAAGAAGTTTAATATACCTTGTTCACCTGAAGCTTAATTAATCTCAGGTCCTTGGTGTATGACTGATTTGGGTAATGAGCTTCACCTGAGAGCACCTCCTGTCTTTTAAGTTGTGCAAGTACCTATAAAGCTGTGATTTTCCCAGGGGAGGGTGGGTGTGGGGAGGGAGGGAGGGATATAACACTTATTAAAAAAGGGCTGCTACACAGTACCTTGTCCTGTGCTGCTGAGGAAAACTATAGCTCTTTGCTGCTACTAGGCTCTAACCTATTAAACTAGAAGCTCTCTGCTGGATTCTAAATTTAACCAGAAAGCTCTCTTCTGTGTTTTAATTTGAAACTAAAAGTACTTTGCTGATGCTAGGCCCTGAGTGACTATGAAATTTAACCAGAAAGTTCTCTTCTGTGTTTTTAAATTGAATCTTAAACTGTTGCTACTAGGCCCTGACTGATTTAACAAAAAAAATAGTGGGTTCACAGATTAATTAGCTTTAAAAGAAAAAAAATTCCTTTCAGAAAAATTCCCAGAAGTATATACTCACAATTTCAGATTTCTCTCCAGAAGTAACAGCCCCCCTTTCCAGTCCTTCAAGACAGGGTCACAGAGCTCTGGTTGAGCTATTTATGCTTGTGCTGATGATGTAAGCAGTGACCTACTTCCTGGGTAATTAACAGTCCTTGCTTGGATAGAAGGAGTCTTTCAAAATGGCCTTTTGAACTGCCAGCTGGTGTTAACACCTATTGAAAAAGCTTCACAGGTTGCTTGCCCACTAGGTAGAAGGCCTCTTTGTAAAGGTCTCTAGAAGACTTTATATGCTGCTCAAGGAGAATTGACCTTGTTTTGCCTCTTGTGCTAAGCTATATTCTGATTTGATTTAAATTATAGCTCTTTGCTGCTACTAGGCTCTAACCTATTATGAAATTTAAACTACAAGCTCTCTGCTGGATTCTAAATTTAACCAGAAAGCTCTCTTCTGTGTTTTAATTTGAAACTAAAAGTACTTTGCTGATGCTAGGCCCTGAGTGACTATGAAATTTAAACTACAGCTGTCTACTGGGTATGAAAGGTAACCAGAA
The DNA here is from genome assembly GCA_033557465.1 of Ichthyophis bannanicus. Taxonomy (NCBI): domain Eukaryota; kingdom Metazoa; phylum Chordata; class Amphibia; order Gymnophiona; family Ichthyophiidae; genus Ichthyophis; species Ichthyophis bannanicus. The sequence goes on along the minus strand of CM066036.1, from coordinate 28,299,395 downwards.
AGTTCTCTTCTGTGTTTTTAAATTGAATCTTAAACTGTTGCTACTAGGCCCTGACTGATTTAACAAAAAAAATAGTGGGTTCACAGATTAATTAGCTTTAAAAGAAAAAAAATTCCTTTCAGAAAAATTCCCAGAAGTATATACTCACAATTTCAGATTTCTCTCCAGAAGTAACAGCCCCCCTTTCCAGTCCTTCAAGACAGGGTCACAGAGCTCTGGTTGAGCTATTTATGCTTGTGCTGATGATGTAAGCAGTGACCTACTTCCTGGGTAATTAACAGTCCTTGCTTGGATAGAAGGAGTCTTTCAAAATGGCCTTTTGAACTGCCAGCTGGTGTTAACACCTATTGAAAAAGCTTCACAGGTTGCTTGCCCACTAGGTAGAAGGCCTCTTTGTAAAGGTCTCTAGATGTTTGACCTCTGCGAGTGGGACACATGCCTATGATGAACATTACTGCTGGACTGCTACTTTGAGTATAAGAGGCCTGTCCAACACACCGTTGCTACCGTGGTCTGGCTGGGTGTCCTGTTGACTGCGCGAGATACACATGACCTTTCAAGTACTGTGGCACATTGAGATATCACATTTGACTATGCATGCCCAGTGATTCACGGACAGTCTTAATGGGACATGTTGGGTTGCAGACGCCCTTTGCACTGTTGACACTGTGTACTCATCCCTACGTGTGTATCACAGACTGAAATAGTCGCTGTATGTTCTACATCCATCTGACATTGTGTTAGTGTGTGTTGGCCATGTGTGTAACATGCACCACAAGATATCCTCATCTGTTGAGGTCACGGGAGCATACAGCCATGCGTGTGGCACAGGGGCAACATTGTATAAGTACTCTTGTATATGTCGGCCTACCCTGCACTTGGACATGACACAGTTGTTACCACCACACCATTTTAATGGCCGCCAACATTTTGGATTGATGTTTGCCCTCACCAAGGGAGTTACAGTGCATCTGGGGCATCACTGTGTCATGGTTCAATGTATACGGTGCATGTGCATATGACTGAATATGTTGGTACACCAGAGCATGTGGCAGTATGGCTTCTGTGTGGGGTACTGGCCCATGTTTGACCTTTCTTTCAAACTACATATACAGGTCATTGTGTTTGGCTACTGTACAGATGTGCTGCTGTACATTGATTTAGAAACATAGCATTGCATGTCTGCATGGTCCTCTTTATCCCCTGATGTTCCGCCACTCACCTTCGCCCATGACATTTGCAGTGTGACAGTGTGATTGTCCGTTTTCGTCCTTCATTTGTGCATCCCATGTACCGTGATATATGTGTACGGTTCATGTATCCACACCACCCATTGCAGGGGAACTGCTGCATGGTGATATCTCTGCATGTCTGTGAGGTTCATTTTTTGGTCTTCTCTGGGATCATGTGCCTCTTGTACCTGTTACCTTATCCTCATTTTGCATTTGGCTTTTGTTTTGGGTTGCATTGGTGATGCTTTCATTGCTATATCAGGCATTATGGGGCAGCTGTGACATACGTTTATATCTGTATCTGTGTGTACACTTGCTTACATGTTGCTACTTATGCTATTACAGGCTTTTGCCACCTGTATTGGCAGACGGATATGTTTTTGGGGACAATTCATGACTGATGTGTGTTGGTCCCTCATCATGCACCGCCTAGTGTCTACATGCACACATATGTGACTAGGGCATCTGGGATGTGCAGCAGCATGTGTGGGGGGGGGATACTGCATAGTGAACACCATGCAGCTACGGCACATTATCTCTCCTGCCCATCATCTGTAGACATGCCAGTGACTTTGGAGTGACATGTGGGTAGTTGGCATGCTCAATGCGTTTTCAGTTTGTTCACTGTAAACCAACCACCTTGATATGACGACAGGCGGTACATACGATATGTCTACTGATTTACCACAATAAAAGTATGTGTTTGACCCACATTTCTCTCTGCTGCTGCTTGACCACACTGACCTCTGATGGTCTCAGATAGCTCTCTTGTCTTCACCCTTGTGAAAATGGAATAGGGAGTGAATGTGGCCATTTTAAACATTAGAGCTATCATTCATTGATTAATTCAAGTCATGTGAGTACTGCAATGGGAATGTGGTTCTTCTGTTCAAACTGATTTGAATTGTTTATAAGGGTGCCAATAATGATGTCCTATCATTAGTAAATAAACACCCCTGGGAACCAACCCCATAAACTCTAGAAATATTTGATTCCCCTATCTACCTACTAGAGAACTACACCCACACCCCAAAAGAAAAACATTTTTTTTTTTTTTTGTCGGATCGCTCACCATGACAAGAAACATTTCATGTCTCGAAGTGAGCCCTCCTTTTTAATCAATTTAAAAGACCGGAACCTCGGTCATGTTTAGACAGAACAACACCCGTTGCCGTCAATTATTACTCCATTCGTAGCAACAGGAAAACAAATCCCTTGGCTGATTCAGTGTAGGCTAAAATCTGACAAAATACTCCACAATGTCATTGAATGCCCAACCTCAAACAGCAGCAAGGAAACAAATCACTTAGCTGATTCTCCCCGTAGAGCAACTTTTATTCACAGTCCATGCTTCAAGGGGCCAGCTCACAGAATACATCCCCGGCAGGATTCTCGCGACACTGACAGTGTTTCAAGCCGCTCCACAGCTCATACAGCTCTTCCTCAGGCGAATAAATCCCCCAGCAAAGTAGTTCAATTTAAGTAATACCAAAAGATGACGTCAAAAGCACCAGCAATAGGTCGAAACTCTGACTCCTCCCATTAAAATCACAAGCGCAGGCTCCACCAATTGTTCCAGTAATCGCTTCCTCACAGGGCTCCCTTTTTGGCAGTTCCTCCGGATTCGCCGGCTATGCTCTTCAAAGGCACAATATCGGCTACATGCGAAAGATCTAACCCAACGTTTATTAGCTAGGGGATATCCTGAATCTCTGTTGCGAAAAGCTTTTAAACGAGCTTTAAATAATCATCCGGATTGGTGGGAGGCGGATTCTTCACCGGTTCACAGACATGAAGAAAGGGTTATTGGAGTAGTTCCATTTGTTCCCAGAGCAGCTCAGGTGGTGCGCATACTTAAAAACCATTGGGGGATGTTATCATGGCACCCTTGTTTTCATAAACCTTTGATGATTGCCTATCGTAGGACTCGAACCGTAGCCAATTGGATAATACACACTGAGGTCTCTGATTCGGGTGATCCAGTTTCACGGATGGGACATTTTGCTTGTGGTAAATGTGATTTTTGTGCCACAACGTTGGAGGGCGCTAGCTGGGATGATTCGATTACTGGCACTCAATATACTTCTAAGCATTTTTCGGACTGCCAGACTTCCTTTGTGGTTTACCTTTTAATTTGCCCGTGTTCCCAAAAATATGTTGGACGAACAATCCGCCCTGTAAGGAAGCGATTACTGGAACATCGGTCAAGGATAAATGCCCGACAGGATTTTGCCCCCTTAGTACCTCATTGTCAGCAAGCGGGTCATCACTTTGAAGATTTGCGGTGGCGGATTTTGGAAGTGATCCCACCGATGCTTCGGGGGGGAGATCGTCAGGCAAGATTACAACGTGCGGAACAATATTGGATTTATCGTTTGGGGTCTGTAGCACCTTCAGGAATGAATGTGGACATTGATTGGTGGAGCCTGCACTTGTCATTTTAATGGGAGGAGTCAGAGTTTCGACCTATTGCTGGTGCTTTTGACGTCATCTTTTGGTATTACTTAAATTGAACTACGTTGCTGGGGGATTTATTCGCCTGAGGAAGAGCTGTATGAGCTGTGAAGCGGCTTGAAACACTGTCAGTGTCGCGAGAATCCTGCCGGGGATGTATTCTGTGAGCTGGCCCCTTGAAGCATGGACTGTGAATAAAAGTTGCTCTACGGGGAGAATCAGCTAAGTGATTTGTTTCCTTGCTGCTGTTTGAGGTTGGGCATTCAATGACATTGTGGAGTATTTCGTCAGATTTTAGCCTACACTGAATCAGCCAAGGGATTTGTTTTCCTGTTGCTACGAATGGAGTAATAATTGACGGCAACGGGTGTTGTTCTGTCTAAACATGACCGAGGTTCCGGTCTTTTAAATTGATTAAAAAGGAGGGCTCACTTCGAGACATGAAATGTTTCTTGTCATGGTGAGCGATCCGACAAAAAAAATATTTTTCTTTGGGGTGTGGGTGTAGTTCTCTGGTAGGTAGATAGGGGAATCAAATAATGATGTCCTGGCAATGTCCCAGTTTTTCGCCTATTTCCTACTATTTCCTTTTTAAAATTGGTCTTCTTTTATTTGATTTTTTGTGTGTCAAATATGTGTGCATATATAGTCCAAAGCCATTTCACTGGCCATTTGTTTTAGGAGATATTAGATATTAAGGGGTTGAACTGCAAGGGTGCCAATAATGCTGTTCACAACTGTAATACAAATCATTTCCCTAATAGGGCATCCATGCTACTGTTGTACAGGTTGATCCAAGATGCAATGGCTAAATACTATGAACAAGTTACCTAGTGTTCGGAAAGCCATACTGCAAGTGTATACCGGGGGTTAATTGCTAAGCTGCAGTAAAATTTCTCATTTTACCATAGCTGAATTTACCACTGGAGTCACTAACTTGTGGTAACTCAGTACCGCAGTCTGGAGACTCATGCGGTGAAGAAATAAGCAGCTTGTGTTGAACAGCACAATCTGCATTATTCTGAGAGGATCATAAAACAAAGAAATCACTCCAGCATACACCCATGTGTTTCCGCTTGCTTAACACTTGCTTGTCACTTGAAAATCACAAAGGCCCACCGAGTCTCAGCATACAAGGGCATAAGGTGAAAAAACAGCCCAACCCAAGATCAGGCAGTATACACCAATATCAAGCCCGATAACATCAATGACCCGGTGGCCGGTGGGTGGCGAAACCCATACCTAGCTTCTTCAGTGAAAACAAAAACAGTACTTAACTTAACAGCCAGGTAGGGAAAACAAAACACGCCAACCACTTCCCCGACGTTATCACACGAAAGAGCCCATTCAAACGTTTCGCGGGACTACCCGCTGCTTCAGGGGAATCTATAAAAACATAAACATGCATCCAAATTACACATAATCTTTATTATACTACAAAACACATCTAAAACGAATTTAAAGAAATTAAAAGACCACAACTAGAAGTGCCTACCTGCCAGCTAACCTTCAACCGCGCCGAGCAGAAAAACGCCGCCCATGGCCACTCCATACACTCATCGCAATTTAAAGGGAACCCAGTGACGTCAGACCCAGCCATACATCAACTAATCTCAAAAAAACCATTCAGCCACCATACAAACCAAATACCCAACCCAGATCAAAGACACACCGACCAATCAATTCGGAGATTCAAGCCATCCGGGGCTACAGTGTTGAGCCGAAAAATCCAACTCTGCTCACACACTAAAAGAGTTTGCTCCCTACTCTTCCCATTGCGCCCCTGAGAAATCTGCTCTATACAAAAGCACTCCACCTCAGAAAACGTATGGTGCAACTCAGCAAAATGGGATACGAGAGGCGCCTCTCGAACTGCACACCGGAGCCTGCTCTTGTGCTCCAGCAATCTCTTACAAAAGGGCCGGCAAGTGCTACCAATGTAAAGAAGCTGGCACGGACAGCGGATGGCATAGACAACAAAGGCTGAATCACAAGAAGTAACATCGCGCAATTTATACCGAACCCCATGATAATCAAAAAACCCAATCACACACGAAACCTCACACACTGCACAATGCCCACATGCCGAATGTCCACCTGTCAACTCGCGCCGCTCTCCCGCAGACATCAATAACTCACGGATGTTACGCTGCCGCTGCCAAACACATCTGACCCCTTGGTTTTCCAGCCCGGGGACTGTGCGCACCACCGCCAAATGTTTGCGGACAGCGCGCTGGATACCAAAACTCAGCGGGGAATACTTAGAAATCAGATTAACCACATCACCATCGCTGTCAACCCGATGAGCCTTGGGGGACAGCAGTAAGGACCGATTATTAAATAATGCCCGCTTGTAAGCAACCCCCACCACTTTATCAGGATAGCCCCGGGAGAGAAAACCCTGAGCCAGCAACCTTATTCTGAGAGGAGACACAATGCCTGCTTAAAGCTATTGTTATTTTTCCTGCCTAGGAACACTGGGCTTCTAATATGCTCTAGGCTGCATTTTTAAAGGGGCCAGAGGTGGTAAAAAAAAAAAAAATTGCAGTCCAGGGGTCTCCTCCCTTCAGCACCAGCAAATAGCCAGAGCCCACCCACAAAGATCTACTCCCACCCTCCTCAGGCCTACCTTGATTGAATGTTGGTGGTCTAGTGGGACCCAGACAAAAGCGATCCCCACTAACTCATATCCAGACTGGCACTGGGTTCAAAATGGCGCCTGTGACACTCTATCAATGTCATACTACTATCACTAGGGATCAATCCCCAGCAGTAGTAGCATGAGACTACCACCAGGGGCTGCAGTGTCATTTTGAAACTGGCATTAGCCTGGACGGGAGGGAGCAAGTGCCAAGGAGAGGATTTTTGAACCACTGTTTTTCTTTTTACTATTTCTGGCCCCTTTAAGAATGCAGCTGGACTATCAGCTGCGTGTTAACAGCCCGATACTCCCGGCCAGGTAAAATAAGGCTAGCCTTGACCTGGCATTATTTGCTAAGAATAAAGCCGCTTGCAGTGATCACCACAAGCTGTTTTATTCTATTTGAATACTAATGAGGTGTTTTGCATGCATTTGCATGCTTTGAATCTCATTAGTATTCAAGGCACAGTGTGGTACGAAATTGAGCATTATGGTAAGGGGCAGAAATCATGCATTATTCCCATAACACACTTTAGTAATCTGCCCCCCCCCCAACAAATTTCTTTTCTCCTAACTCTCTACCCCCTTGTGGAAGATCTGCATAAAAGTAACTCTGGCATATAGGATTGCTTGCCAGTGCTAAGGGCAGAAGTGGGAATGCACCTGAACCCCAAAGAATCTTCCAGAAAAGGAAAAACGAGAACGAAGTACTTGTGCCTTACGTCTACTAAGAAGGTAGATGACACAGAGAATGGAGACACAACATACCGCCTGCCAGAAAGCTGCAGCTGCTAATTCTTCACTGACTTCAAGAAGGAATGGGACAAGAACAGAGAATTTCCACCTTCAATAAAGTGAAGAGCCTGCAATAGAAGCAGCTCGGTCTGTCTGACAGGATGTAAATACAGGAAAACTACAAGTCCAAGAGACCGATGCAGCAAAGTACGCTGCTGTTAGCGCAAGCAAGGGCACGACCTTTGCGCAGGATGTAGCAAGGCATTTCATGCAAGTGTAAAGGATGCCCTACTGCTTGTGCCAACGGCAGTGCACAGTGCATTCAAATCTATTGAAATGGGCGCTAACGAAGCAATTAGCTATGTGGCGCAGATGTGGAGAACAGCGCAGAAGAGCAGAAGGCTGGGCTCAATGCTGGCTCTTTAACGCTAGGTCCGAGGAGACGCAGAGGTTCGTTCACGGGTCTGCATTCAGTGCTGGTGAGGAATCTATGCCTCTTTCTTGAGCATGCAGCACCAGGTATCTTTCTTCTGGCTTTGCTGAAAAATATGGCAGGGCAAGTGTGCTGGAACAATGTATGAGCACGTGCTGGGATGCTACGTGGCGCATAAGAGCAACATCATTCTGCCCAGGCGTTCTGCTCAGAATAATACTGGTGACTATGAACACTGACATTATTCTGAGCATAGCATCCAGCAGATGTGCCCAAGTGCCTTTGTGTGCAGTATGTAGCTGCTGCTAAACGCAGACCCCTGTGTGCACGTGCCTTGTGTGCTCACCTTCTTTAGCACAGACTTTAAGCGCACAGCATTACAGAGCAAAACGTCTGCTAAACCTGCGCTGGGAAACCCTGCGCTAAAGCTTTAGCACTAGGTTCTAGCACAGGGTTTCTCCATCGAGACCCTAGTGTAAACAGAGGCAGTCACATTACTGAGTCTCTCTGGTAGTCTATGTGTGCAATCTGGAAAGGCTACGGGGACCTAGGAGACTAGATATTTGAGCAACAGTCATGCTTACATTGGTGACTAATTGGATTTGTGGTTAGGCCTGGGAGGGGAAGGAAGAAGTGCTGAGTGTGAATAAAACAGAGGATTTTGCAAGCTTAGTTACCCAGAAGAGTAGACTACAGTGGAGTGAGATCTGGATAAGGAGGCAGGGAGGTGATGGTTTCATTGTAAGTGAGGCACAATACAACCCAGGATGCTAAACCAATGCCCTCATGTGATATCCAGGAAGAATTTGCAAGGATGAGAAATATTGACATCAGATCGTGTCTTGATTGGCCCTGGCACACTGACATTAGTGAGAGCTTCGTCAGTGCTTGCTATACAGTGTATGGAAAAGCATACTATGCTATGTATTGTGCACATGCTAAAGATTTGAATATTGCATTCCTTCATTTATTGGCACAAACATGCTAATTTTAGCTCAGACATGCTAGCATTTTGTGATGCCAATTAAACACACATAAGGCTTCCCTTAAAAAGTGTGAAGCAGTGGGCTTTAAGACCATAGCCCACACCGCGGGACGCGCACCGCGGGCGCGTGCCCGTGGGTACGTGCTCCGAAGGGGCGTGTCCAAAGGGGCAGGTTCCGCCTCTTTGGCGCCCCTTCGGAGCAGTGCGGGGCACATAGAACTTTGGCTTAATTTTCTTTATCTTACTGCAAGGGGAAGCGAAAGAAGAAAACCACAATGTCGTCTACCAAGGATGTTAAGGTAGTAGGACCCATGGATAGTCACGTTATCCCTCAGGTGTCCTCCCTTACTGTTCTATCTCCCTTGAACTCCTCTATGTCAGCAAGTTTGTGCTCCGAGGATTTATCTCCACAACCGCGTAGGGTTTTGTCTCCGCCCAGCATTGACCCGACACCATTGGTCGCCGGTTCTCCCCGTAGAGTCGGGGAGGACCTGGCTCCCGATTCTGAATTGCTCCCAGAAGCCTTCTTAAAGGTAAATTCCTCCATTGCTGTTTTACCTGCTCCATTTGATTTCTCGTCTGTTGTTGATGCTCCTGAACCGCCGTCGGATGTTTCTCTACAAGATATATGGCAAGTTGTTTCTCGGACTGAGTTATCTCTTAACTCTTCGTTAGTTCAACTTTCTAAATTTACTCATGATACGGTGACTGTATTATCTAACTGTCAAGCTCGATTGACTGATTTGGAACATTTTAAAGTTAAGACGGAGGGTTCAATTTCTTCAATACAGTGGGTTTTAGCATCCGCAGTTCAGGATTCCTTGGTTCTCCATCGTCATGACGAAATGTTTGAAAATGCTTTACGTGTTAAGAATCTTCGTCTGTTAAATTTTCCCCGGACACACTACCTTTCACCTAGTATATTGTTTTCTAAATACCTGAAGGAAGTGTTGAGATTGTCTGATCCCGACACTATAGTTCTATCGAAATTGTATTACTTGCCGGCCGGAGTCAGAGAATCTCCTGCTTTGGCTATAGGTACAGGTGGAGGGGAGTGTAACCGTGGTGAAATGGATTGTTTAAATGCACCTAGTTTGGATCTTTCTGCATTTTTAGAAACCTCTGTTGAAGAAATACCCTCACGTGCTACATTACTAGCAACTTTTTCATTAGAAAGAGATAAAGATTTAGTCTTACGTTCTTACTTTAAATATCGCCATGAGAAGTTTTTCGGTCAATCGATTCAGGTATTCCCTGATGTTTGTCGTAGTACTCAATTGAAGCGTAAAGCTTTTCTTCTGCTTCGATCTCGAGTTTTGGTTTTAGGAGCTTCGTTTGTATTAAAATATCCATGTAAATGTGTTGTTAAGTATCAAGGCAAATCTTATATTTTTTATGATTCTTTGCAATTAGAAACTTTTTTGACAGGCTTGGTTAAAGTGTAAACTTGTTAGTTGGGGTCTTTGCTAAGGAAAAGGAGGCTGTTTAGTTTTTTTTTGCTCCATTTCAGGTTATCTTTCCTTTTTCTTCTGTTTAAATGTTTCTTTTCACACTCCATATTGTGGGCTGGAAGTTGATCAGTTTGGTGTTATTACCATTTCGAAATGTATATTGTTTTCAATGTATATTATTTTATTGCTTTGTATTACCTTTATTTTACCTTAAATAAAGAGGTTGAAATTTGAAAAAAAAAAAAAAGTGTGAAGCAACATCAGAACCTTTCCACCAGAGTCAAGGGGTTCCACAAGGATCCTCTCTATCTGCCCTGCTGTTTAATATTTATATGCAACCGATCTGCGAGATCGTCCAGTCCTTCAAGGTGGAATGCCTGTTATACGCAGATGACGTGCTCCTATATATGCCTTTTGCAACGGAGAACCCCGAACTCTCACCGCTCACGGACTGTTTCAACGCAGTATCCAGATGGCTCCAATCACAAAACCTGCGAATCCAACATAAGAAAACCGAAGTCCTTTTTGTCACCAGAGATCCAAAATTCATCACACCACCGTGCTTAAAGGTCTTAGATGCAGAACTACTTACCAAACCCTCTATTAGATATCTAGGAATCACACTTGACCAGCGACTCGACATGAAGACCCATATAGGCAATGTAGCGAGAGCTATATACCATAAAATCCGATCACTTAGACACATACGCGCCTTACTGGAACCTGGCAACTTCCGCACAGTATACCAAGCCTTGATCATACCGCATCTTGACTATGCAAACGCCATACTCCACAGTCTCCTGCAATCCACACTACACTCTTTACAGCTTGCAATAAACTCTGCTGCAAGAGTGCTCCAGGGCGCTTCCAAGTGGGAACACATTACACCCATCCTTAAACAACTCCACTGGCTCCCCATAAAAGGCAGAATTACGATCAAAACCATAATTCTGACCTTCAAGATCATAAATAAGCTCGCCCCACCAGCCCTAGCAGACCTCATTCAGATAACCCCCCTGAACAGACCTGGAAGATCCCCTGAGGACAATAAACTAATAGTCCCAAGAGAAACAACCAAGTGCTGCCAGACAACAGTGAACAGGGCTTTCAAATTCTCGGCACCAAAATGCTGGAACAGCCTCCCTCCTAGTATACGGACAATCACTAATTTAACGCAGTTTAGGAAAGCTCTGAAATATCACCTTTTCCTCGAGCATTACCCGGAGGACAGCACCTCAAATGCCGCATCAGTAAACTAACCACGTCAAACAGACATTTAGCCTGCTCTTTCTGTACAGTTGTTAATAGTTACCCCCTTGTTGTCTATCCAAGTTCTGTTGCCTGTTAATTGTAAACACAAATCGAATGTTTTGAGATGTGTATTTAACTGGTTCTATGTAAACCGCACTGATGGAAAATAGCACGGTATATAAGTGCATGTAATAAATAAATAAACAAACATCCATGCTACATTTTACAGTGGACCTGACGTACTAAAAAAATTTTCCATAGGAGAAAACCTTGGGCTGTAAAACTGTGTCATCCTTGTTGTGATTTCATCTTGTTTCTCCAAAGTACTTTCTGAGTTGCACCAGTGCAATAAGCTCAATGCAGGTAGATGAAAACATGCCTATTGAGTCATCCTATGTGTGCCTCCGTGCAGCCACAAGCCTGTCTAGGCAGTGGAATACCTACAATACAAGATGTGGAATTTGATTTTCAAAATTCAAGCAGTTAAATATAAAATCCAGATCCAAATCAACTGAGTGCACCGAAAATTAAAATGAATAAGGCACTTTTAAACGTGTCCCTCTAGGCAGAAACATCCCTTTCAGGGCTGGCCCCATCACTGGCCCCATCACTAGGCAAAATAGACGGTCACCTTGGGCAGGGGCTACAATTGACGCAAAGCAATGCATCCTGACAGCCACCCATCAGTGCTTACTTTTACCTGCAAGAAGAATGGGCACTATGGGGGTCTATTCTGTCCCGCGAACAGTGGGGATGGACGCCCTGTTGGGAGGAGTTTGTATGGGGAGGCTTAGATGGGGGGGGGGGCAGAGGTGGAGTTAGGGCGGGCGGTGGGCCGATTCTGAAATTAGTCCTGTACGTCCAGGGTCAGCAGACTGGATGGGGGACTTATTCCACCTCAGAGGTGGAATAAGTCCCCCTGGATATCGGGGGACAGCAGGCCCAGGCAGCCCCAGTGAGGTGAGGGGGTGAAGGGGGTTCCTCGCAGCCTGACTCTGGCCATGGAAGGCCAGATCAGGGGTCAGGCTGCAGGGAAAGGAAAGTGTGGTCAGCACCCAGGGATCGCGGCTCTGGTGCCATGGCAATGGGATGCCATGGCACCGCGGCTCCATTCAGGAGACTGACTGTGTTAGCCAGGCAGGGGTCTGTACGTGCAGGCTGATCTGAATTGGGTCCCGGCCTGCACGTACAGACCCCAGACCTGATTCCGATCCCATGGGGCACGTCTAGCTCCCACGGGATCAGAATTGGGTCTCTCTCTGTGCGTCCCGATTCCGATCAGGTGCACAGGGGCCTGGATGCACACATTAGAATGTGCCTCCACGCAAATAGTCCATTTACTCTTCTAACTGCCTTTTGGAAATCTCCCTCATTATGCGCATATTTACAAAACAAAGTTTAATAATTTCAATGTGTGATGTCCCAATATGCAGTTTTATACAATTGCTGTGGGAGGGAGCAGAGGGGGAGCAGCCTGGTGACCAAGAGACCAGGGGTTGATTCTGGCTCCTTTAAGAATGCCGTCTGGGGCTGCTGGAGTGCTCAGAGTCTGCATTGACTCAATGGCACACATTGTACTGGTCTGGGAGGGACAGTGTTGAGATGATCTCAGGGGAAGAGGAAGCACTTGGGGTCTGAAAGCTAACTGCAAGGGGGTGCAAGGCTGAAGTTGTGCCTAGGGTGCTTAATGCCTTTGTACCAGCCCTGATACCCCTGCCCCATGGGACCTCTATGATGCCAGCATGTGGATACTCTGTGATTCCCAGTTAGATCCGTTCAGCTTGCTGGTTAATTCCCCCCCCCCCCCCACACACACCTTTTTATTTTTTAACACACCACTGTCACAGTAGTGAAACTGTAATCCAAAGCTCAGGAGGGGGAAATTCTTTCTTGTGGTCATCAATGGTGCAGTCAGGCTATTTTCAGGAATTAAGATCCAGACATGTGCCCACTGACACTGGAAAACGTGTGATGCTTGCTCCGTTATGCCCCTGCTTAATTTGGTTCTCTATATGAACACCATCATCAAGCCAGCGCTGCAGACTTTGAAAAAAAATCACTCTTCCTGATAGTTTAAGGTCTCTCTTTTACCTTTCCACTATTTAGAACATAATTCCAAGAAGATAAATAAGTTAATAATTCCAAGAAGATAAATAAGTTAATAAAGTCCAGCATGATGTGATTGTAATTGTCTCTCTTACACACTGAGTTTCTTATTCAGAGAACTTCTTAATTGTTTACAAGATGTAGTCTCCAAAAATGAGAAAGCTGCTTCCATAAATTACAAAGGCGCCCACACAATTAATAGCATAAATTTGCATGCCTGCTGACTTTTGAGCTGTGTCAGTCTAGTTTCACGGTGAACAAAGAGATTCAGGAAGCGCATGGATTGAAAGACAATGGCAAGCCAAAAATGGATCCTCTTGAAAAGGGCTTCAAAGAAAGGAAAATGTGATGGATGTAGGGTTATTATTCCGGAGGTGTTATTGGGAAGCAGGGAGGATCAGCCCTGATAAAGATCATTTAAAAGCACTGGTCCCACACAGATCAAAGAGTAGACTGTTCTCAGAGAAACTGCAAACAAAACTGACCAAATGTCAAGAAAGCACAGTTACTTACCTGTAACAGGTGATCTCTGGGAACAGCAGGAATTAGTCATCACATATGGGTACGTCGGTACCGACGGAGCCCGCGCGGGAAAGCTCCCCAGCTTTTCAGATTAAAAGCTTTTGGGGCCTCCCACTGCACATGTGCGCTGCCTTCCCGCCTTCCTGACCAGCTCTCGTCAGTTCGAGTTTAAAGCTGAGACAATAGAGAGAGAGAACAGGAAGATAGATAGATAGAGATAGAACTCCTAGGGGAGGTGGGTGGGTTGTGATGACTAATTCCTGCTGTTCCCAGAGATCACCTGTTACAGGTAAGTAACTGTGCTATCTCCAGGAACAAGCAGGAATAAGTCATCACATATGGGGACTCCCTAGCTAAGATGCCTGGGAGATCCCCCTCCAAGGGTAAACCATCTTCGCATGGATCTCAGGCATCCATCCAGGGAAGGTGGGCAGGAGTTGTTTAAGTATGGAACAGGTGTTTGAGGACAGCCTGACCAAACAAGGCATCCCGGCGGGAGTCCTTGTCCAAGCAGTAATGGGCTGTGAAGGTATGAACCAAGGCCCAAGTGGCTGCTCGACAGATCTGATCTATGGACACAGAGTGAAGATGAGCCATAGAAGTGGCCATGGCTCTCACATTGTGAGCTGTGACATGGCCATCCAGAGAAATGTTCTTACTCTGGTAAGCAAAAGAAATACACTGAGCGATCCAATTGGAAAGTGTACGCTTGGTGACTGGAAGTCCCAAATGAGAAGGATCAAAAGCCACGAAAAGTTGGGAAGACTTTCAATGTGGTTGAGTCCTGTTGAGGTAAAAGGCAAGAGCTCTTTTACAATCCAGAGTATGAAGGTTCCTCTCTGCACTGGATGCATGAGGAGCCGGGAAAAAGACAGGTAGATATACCTCTTGATTAAGATGAAAAGGCGAGACCACTTTGGGCATAAAGTGGGGATTCGTCCTAAGGACCACCTTATCATGATGAAACCTAGTATAAGGTGGATGAGCCACTAAAGCCTGCAGTTCACTGATGCGGCGAGCCGAAGTGACTGCAATAAGGAAAACAACCTTCCAGGAAAGAAATTTGAAGGAGGTAGAGTCCAAAGGCTCAAAAGGTGGCTTCATAAGCTGACCTAGAACTAGGTTCAAATCCCATGCTACCGGAGGAGGTCGGATGGGAGGTTTAGTTAGAGTCAGGCCTCTCATGAAACGTGCAACAAGAGGATGAGAGGAGACAGGTTGTCCATTTATAGGTTTTAAGGATGCTGCAATAGCACTCAAATGGACCCTTACTGAATTTGTCTTAAGGCCTGCATTTGAAAGATGCAGGAGATAGTCCAAGAGGGAATTCAAAGGAAATGCTAGAGGGTCAAGACCCTGCTGAGCACACCAAATGGAAAAACGTTTCCATTTGAAAGCATAAGAACGCCTCGTGGAAGGTTTCCTAGAGGCATGAAGGATATCTGTCACAGGTTGAGAAAGATTAAAGTCTTGAAGACTTAGGCCTTCAGTAACCAAGCTCTGAGATGTAGGGATTTGGGGTTTGGGTGCCACAAAGTCCCCTCCTCCTGAGACAGAAGGTCTGGCGCAGCTCCCAGGTCCAGGGAGGATCCCTGGGAGAGATGCAGAAGTAGAGGGAACCACACCTGGCGTGGCCAGCGGGGAGCTATGAGGATCATAGTCCCGTGATCCCTCTGGAGCTTGAACAGAGTCTTGGATATTAGAGGAATGGGTGGAAAGGCATAGAGGAATTCCTGACCCCAATGCAGGAGGAAGGCATCGTGGGCCTGAGCTCCCTGACACTGAGTTCTGGAACAGAATCGGGGAAGTTTGGCATTCCACGGACTTGCAAAGAGGTCTATGTCTGGGGTCCCCCATTCCTGAAAGATTCTGCGTATCTGGTCCATATGTAGGGACCATTCGTGTGGAAGCAGAACTCGACTGAGTCTGTCTGCACGAGAGTTTTGAACTCCTGGAAGATACACTGCAAGAAGGTGAATTTGATGCTCTCTGGCGAAGACCCATAATCTGAGAGCTTCGTTGCAAAGCGACAGAGAGCCTGTCCCTCCTTGTTTGTTTATATAGAACATGGCTACCTGATTGTCTGTCTGAACTAGGACAGTCAGGTTGACAAGGAGGGTATAGAAGACCTTGAGGGCAAGGTAAACTGCTCGCAGTTCCAGGAGGTTGATATGAAGGGTGGCCTCCTGTGGAGACCAAGTGCCCTGAGTGGAGAGGTTCTGAAGATGAGCTCCCCACCCTGTCTGGGAGGCATCTGTTGTGAGGGTTGCTTGGGGCAACAAAGGTTGGAAGGGGGCCCCCAACAACAGATTCTTGGTGGATGTCCACCATTGGAGTGACCAAAATAGACGGCTTGAGGTGAGTATTTGGTCGGAGAGCGCTCCAGATGCTTGAGTCCACTGGGTGGCCAAGGTCCATTGAGCTGCTCTCATATGCAGACGAGCGTAGGGCACCACATGTACCGTGGAGGCCATGTGGCCCAGAAGTCGCAGCATTTCCCGGGCTGTCAAATGACTGCTGGACTGAGCTTGGGAGGCCAAACTCAGCAGGCGTTGGGCCCTGACCTGAGGCAGGTAGGCCCTTGCAGTGATGGTGTCTAACTGGGCCCCTATGAACTCGAGAGACTGAGTAGGGATTAGTTGAGACTTGGGAAGGTTTACTACCAGTCCTAGATACTGCAGAAGACGCCTTGTGCGGTCCAGGGAAATTTGGGCCTGGGACTGAGAGGGAGCTCGGATGAGCCAGTCGTCCAGGTATGGGAATATGAAAATTCCCAGGCCTCTTAGAAAGGCAGCTACGACTGCCATGCATTTGGTGAACACTCCTGGAGCAGAGGCTAGACCGAAGGGGAGTACTCTGTACTGGAAATGTTTTCCCTGAAACAGAAATCGAAGGTATTTTCTGTGGGATGGATGGATGAGTATGTGTGTATACGCATCCTTTAGGTCTAGAGAACAAAGCCAATCCTGACTCTGAAGGTATGGAAGGAGAATGCCCAGAGAAAGCATTTTGAATTTCTCCTTGAAAAGAAATTTGTTCAATTCTCTCAGATCCAGAATTGGTCTGAAGCCCTCTATCTTCTTTGGTATTAGAAAATAAGGGGAGTAGAATCCCGTCCCCTGTTGAAGAAGAGGGACCTCCTCTATTGCCCCCTGGGCAAGGAGGGAGGAGACTTCCTGACCCAAGAGGGCCAGGAGAGATGGGGGAGAATTGAACTGCCTCACCATAGTATAAGGAGGAAGGTCGGAAAAATGGAGTTTGTAACCCTCTCTGATGATAGAGAGGGTCCATTGCTCTGATGTAATTTGCTCCCATCTGGGAGCAAAGTGAGCTAACCTTCCGGGTATGGTGAGGGGCTCTGGTTGTTCTAGAGCCAGAAAAGTTAAGTTCTCTAGGGGCAAGTCAAAACCCCTGAGGGGGTGGAGCCTGCTGAGGCGTAGCAGACGCCGCAGGCTTTGACCTTGCCTGTTTAGGTTGCTGACGTTTAGCAGCAAAACGAGGCTGAGAGGATTGTTGGCCAGTATTTGTGGAAAATCTGGACTTCTTGTAATAAGGCCTCTTAAAAGACTTCTTCTTGGCAGGAGTGGAGGTAGACTTAGAAAGTCTAGCTAAGGTGGCATTTTATGCGTCCATTTGAGTGGCCTTAATTTGCCACTCCTCACCAAATAAGTTCTCACCTGTACAGGGCAGATTTCGTAAGCCATCTAGGACCCAAGGTTCTAGATCAGAAGCCTGGAGCCAAGCAAGACGTCGGGCTGCTATAGCAATGCCCGAAGCCCTACCAGCACCCTCAAAGGAATCAAAAGCTGCCCTGTTGGAGAACTTTGAAATATCCAAAAGGTGTTTCACTAAGGAAATGAACTGCTCCCTCTTATCCTCAGGGATAAAGGGGGCAAAATGCCGAACTTTTAGAGCGATTTCACTGAGAAACATGCCCATGTAAAGACTATAGGAATTAATCCTGGCTATAAGCATAGTAGCCTGGAAAATTTTCCTGCCAAAAGAGTCTAGAGTCTTACATTCTCGCCCTGGAGGAGTAGAAGAGTGCCTTTTGGTACTCTTTATCTTCTTCATCGCAGACTTCACCACAATAGAATGGTGAGGCAACTGGGTTTTTTGGAAACCAGGAGAAGGGGGGACACGGTACATGGTGTCCAACCTGCGAGAAGAAGGAGACAATGTTAGAGGAGCCTCCCATAAGTCCATCAAGTGTTCTTGAAGGATTTCATGGATAGGCAGGGTAACTGCCTCTTTAGGAGACTTAGAGTATCCTAAAATATCCAGTTTCTTTGATCTGGGTTCCTTTTCAGAGGATGAAGCAATAGAAAGACCTTTAGCCATTTCTATGATGAAGTCCTGAAAGGACAAATCCTCTGGTGGAGACATTCTCCTTTTAGGAGAAGAAGGCACCTCAGGAAGATCAAGGGAGAACTCATCAGAATCATCAGAGGAGTTAAAATCCTCTGAAGAAGCAGAGTATCCTCTATGTGCTTCCAACGCACGATACGCATACCGTTCGGTATCGACATCGGGCGTACCGGGTATGGGATCGGTACTGGGCAAAAGCCCGGATCCGGCATGCGGAACCGATCTGCGTTTGGAAGACGATGGCCTCGGTTCCGGTATGGAAGCCATTACCGGAACCAGACCCGGTACCGCTGGCTGCGGTACCGAGGGCGTAGCAGCATTAATAAAAGCCAGAATGGCCTGCTGCATGACTTGGACAGTATTGCCCATAGACGCCACTGCTGCCTGGATGTCGGTACCGGTATGGGCCGGTACCCCAGAGCAGTACAACAGGTGATCTGTCGAGGCCGCGCCATCGATGTCAACCTGTGACCCCATGATTGCTTTGGAGGCCGGAACCTCCCACCGGGGTTTTTTGGCCTGGGCAGAATCCTCGAACTCAGAATTGAGAGCCTCTCGATCTTTAGAAAGAGATTTGCTTTTAGAGGATTTGCCCACTGGAGTTTTGGTTACCTGAGATCCATCCGGAGAGGAAGACCTGGATGACTGTGATGCTTCTGAAGGAAACAGCACATGGAACTTGTTGGCCCGGTTCTGCAATCCATGTTTCGACATCTGGGAGCAGGATGGGCAGTCCGGTATGGAATGGTCAGGTCCTAAACATTTAAGACACCATTCATGGGTGTCTGTAAGAGGAATGACAGCACTGCACTTGGTACACTGTTTAAAACCAGGAACTGGCTTCTCCATGAGGAGAATTTGTGTAGGCCTGAAGGCCTAACAAAGTACCAAGCTGTGCTGAAGAAAAAAAAATATATTTTTTTTTTTTCAAAAGAAAGAAAGAGAGACCGGCAGTACCGGTTTCAGAATGGGGAAGGCAGGTACGCGGTCTAAAGAAAACAATAAAATTAACAATTTCTTCAGCGGTGACAGGAACACGACCTGCTGGCTCCGCGGAAAAAAAGAAACTGACGAGAGCTGGTCAGGAAGGCGGGAAGGCAGCGCACATGTGCAGTGGGAGGCCCCAAAAGCTTTTAATCTGAAAAGCTGGGGAGCTTTCCCGCGCGGGCTCCGTCGGTACCGACGTACCCATATGTGATGACTTATTCCTGCTTGTTCCTGGAGATAATTGAAATTCAGAATCACTATGCTACATTTTAAAAAAAGTTGAAAAGTGCACATGAATGGTGTGATGTACAGTGTAACAGGTTTATGTGTGTGTGTGAGAGATTTGGTTGAAACAGTCATGGTAAAGTGTGTCTAAATAGGGTAGCAGGACAACTTCAACTGTGACTAATGTGTATAGACTACTGTATATAGTTACATAATGTACATAGTTTCCCTTTATTACCAAGTTCAAATTCCTGTTACTTGTAAAATGCACTACAGTTTTTCTGTATGTATATGTTTGGTTCCATGTAAACCGCGCTGATGATAATAGTGCGGTATATAAGAGATGTTAAATAAATAAATAAATAAATGTGTAGCTGGATGGGCAAAAGGACTGACTGTGTATATGAGGTGCATGTGTGTATGCGTGAATCATTGGTACAATGTATGCGTATTAATTTCCATAAGGAGAGTTTAGCTGTTTGTCTGTGGAAATGTAAAAGTGGGACGTCAGAAGGTGAGGGGATGTGTGTATGTGTTTTTTTCGGGAGGTGTATGCATTGGGAAAAGGGATAGGGGTGGTTGGATGTATTGGGATATGTTTTTCGCGGGGGGGGGGAATTGAGGGCAGTGTGGTGTGTGTGTGTATATGCATGTGTCGGGGAGGTTGCATGCGGTTGTACTGGGGGGCTGCACATGTCAGGAGACTGTGTGTGTGTATGTCTGCAGGCATGCACATGTGTGTGTGTAGAGAGACACTGTGTGCATGTGTGGGGCTAATGTGTGTGTGCATGCATGAGTACACTATGCATGTGTTCTTGGGGCATGAAGGTTCTTCTCTCTGATGTACTTTCCTCTTTTCTTGCACCCACTCCCTGTCCCTCCCACTCTCTTGAACTTTTTCTCCTCCCTCCCCTTCAATAGCCTCTTTCCTACACTCCCCCTTCTTTCCTTCCATCCAGTCATGCACTCTCCCCATCCAACTTTGCAATCTTTCTCCCTTCCCCACCTTTCCTTCCACTCTGTCTTCTCTGTTTTTCTCCCATCCTCTCCACGTCTGTTAAGCTCCACCCTTCTCCTGTCCTCTACCTCCGCCTGTTCCCTTATGCTCCATCTCTTTACGCCTTTCCTCTTCTCTAACCTCACCTCTTCCCCTGATGTTCCGCTCCTTCTCTTTTTTTCAGCAGCCCTCTCTTATCTTGGCCATAAAATGCTATCTTGAAGGCTCAGCTCTCATCTTCCTGCCAGCAAGGGATGGGGTCCTCTCTGGTGGACAATGTGGCTTTCAGCCATAACAGCAACCTCACGCCATTGATTCATCCCACCAGTGGGGAATGGGGTTCCCATTGGCAGACACTGTGGCTTTCGGACTCAGCAGCGGCCTCCAGTCAGTCTCATCAGTGGAGGATAGGGCCTCATTGACATTTAAAGTTAGTGCTGCCTGTGTTCTCCGTTTATGCATATGGACAAACTACAGACCGCTGGAGGCTCCACAACAGGCGCTATCAAAAGGACAGAGCACAGCTAAAAAAGCAACATCAATCAACAGACCCGTCTTAGGAAACAGAATCAGCAGAGGTAGCACTAAACTTGCTCCTTCTTCCTAAAGAGGGCTTCAAGTCCCTTCTCTTATACAATACACGCTCTCTAAGCAGCCACTTCTTGCTCCCATCAAAGACAGAATGCTGGGATAGACGGAGCTGCTCCTACCTTCTTCTGATGCACCCTGTCTACATTTTCTATTATCTGCACATATTGTGTAATTAAAGGGCAGCGGTTTGAGGACAATAAATAGGGCGTGCATCTGCAAGTCTGCAGCTATTTCACATTCTTCACAGTTCACTGTAAATTGATATACCCTCATATATGTAATCTAAGCAATGTGCAATCAAAAATTCAGGGAGGAGCAGGGGCAGACAGTTTACGTAAAAATCCAGGGATTGTTGGGGGGAGAACAAAAGGGTACAGTACCGCGATATCGTTAGTTACTAAAGGAAAGAGGAAATGAAGTCCTACTTGAGCAGCGACATTAGCTGCTAGTAACAGGAGATAGACTAGGGATCAGGAAGGAAATAAATGCACCTTGAGCAGAGACGGGAACATTTTATTTATTTATTTAACAGGTTTTCTATATTGCCCTATCATTAATTCAGGGCAGTTTACAATGAACATCACAACAAAAACTATTTTTACATAGAACAGGATAATGAACTTGGTGGGTTATATGGGGTACAAAGGATATGTAGAATTTCTAACTATTTACAAGAGTGCTTTGATGGTTCCGTCTAGTGTTATCATATCTAGTTAAGGGTACAGTCATGGGGTTTGTGTGAGACAGAGGGGTAAGTGGATGTGGTGGGTCCATTGCGTTTTGTAGTGGTCTGAGACTTTGTAACTATCCAAGAGTCCTTACGATGCACTGAGTGGTCATGATGTGTGTCTACAGTATTCTATAAAGAGGTATGTCTTTATAGCTTTCCTAAAGTCTGTTAGGTCGTTGATAGCTCGTATGTCTGCAGGCAGATCATTCCATAGTGAGGGAGCATGCACAGAGAGGGCTCTTTTGCATGTGGATTGTCTGGCTTTCCTCTTGCTTGTTGAGGTTTCCAGAGTGTTATTGTTGGTTGTTCTTCTTGTTCTGATGTGCTGCATTTTCTTGATTATTAGTTGGAGGGTAGGGCGTGACAAGTTGTTGATTATCTTGAAAATTATTGCTAATGCCTTATATTTAGAGCATATGTTGACTGGGCACCAATGTAGTTGTTGAAGAGTGGGGGTTATGTGGCTGTATCTAGCTATTCCGGTGATAATTCTTGCTGCAGTGTTTTGGACTAGTTGTAGGAGTATTGTTTTTTGGGGGAGGCCCTGGTAAATTATATTGCAGTAATCCAGTATGGGTGTTACTATGGCTTGACATACTGCTCGGAAATCGTTATCGCTAAGTAGAGGTTTGAGTTTACGTATTGTTCTTAGTTTGTGGTAGGCTGATCTGGTTATTCTTTTTATGTGGGATTGGAAGCTGAGATGCTGGTCAAATGTCACTCCAATGGTCAAATGTCACTCCAAGGCATGGTTGAGGATCTTTATTGAGTTTGGTGAGGAGAATATGGCATTCCTGATTATGTGTATCATTTCAGATTTTTTGAAGTTTATTGAGAGGTTTTGTTCTTTTAGCCATAATGTCATCTTTTCAAGACATAAGGTAATTTGTGTGCAGTCTGGATGTCCGATGTTTATAGAAGTGAATACCATAACATCTGTGTATATCCAGTATTGAATATTGTGCTGCTTTATAATTAATTTATTTAATAAACATTTTTATACCGTGCTTTCCCAAGATCAAGCGACGTTTACAGAGAACATAATGTTGCATATTGGTTGAACATATATATGGTTCAAGGTAGTGGCACAGAAAGGGTGGGGCAGTGGTTGCGGCCCGCCCTGGGTGCTAACCAGGAGGTGGGTGCTGCTTCTGGCCCTCACAGAGGAGGTGCGCACAGCAAATATACCTTAGCTGGCTCCTCTCCAGGTCCAGTGGCTGTTCCCTCCCCACGAAGTCTTACGGTGCAGCTGTTCTCATAAGACTTCACCAGGAGGGAACAGCCACTGGGCCTGGAGGGGAGGCAGCAGGGCAAGCCAACAAAGGTATGTTTGCCGTGCATGTCTCCTCCATGATGACCCAGCAAGGGGGGGGGGGGGGGCGTGAGCAACATCATGGGAGATTATCGTCCCACGGAGGGTCTGCTCCTGGCACACAATATCATTGGAATGCTACTGGTTCAAGTTCCACCAATTCCACAGTCTTAAGCGCTACCTCTACAACTTAAATCATTTAAGATACCATGATTTGCCATTTTAGCCTAGTGATTACAGCAGCAGGCTTTGAAACAGGGAAGCTGGATTCAAATCCCATTAATGCTCCTTGTGATCTTGGAGAAATCGTTTCACCCTCCATCACCTCTGATACAAACTTAGAGGAAGATTTACTAACCTGCATTCATGTGAATTATGTGTGTGAAGGCCCATTTTAAATAGGCTGTTGAGAAAGCAACTGAGACATCCAGCTCACGACATGCTCAGTTCCTTCTATAGCTTACAAAAGGCTCTTCCACATGCCAAGCCTTTTGTAAAATCCTTAAATGGACACTGGCACATACACATACAGAAGCAGCAACTAATTTATAACCCTACGCATTCAGAAAAAGAGCAAGGGTACCACAGGGCCAGGTCCAGCCCCAAAGTTTGTTCAAGGTGTTTGCACCCTAGGCAGACCTTAAACCTTACTCCCCCCTTCGCTATCAAAATCTATTTTAACTTTGAATGTCCTACTCTTTGCTTCCCTCCATGGGTTACCACGCTAGGTGATTGCCTAGTTTTCCTAGTGGTTGGGCTGGCCCTGTACAGGGCTTTATACATATGTGTGTGTGTGTCTTCAAGTCAATGCTAACTCCTGGCGATGCAGCCCCCAAGTTTTCTTGGCAAGGTGTGACCGGAGGTAGATTGCCAGGTCTTTCTTCCACTCAGTAAGTCTTAACTGCAGCAATTACATGTGCACTGCAGCAGGGGCGGCCCAAGGGGGGTGCGGGGCCATGTGCGGAGACTCGGTGCGGGACCTCATTTGCATAAGTGGCCTTATTTGCATAAATATTTGCATAATGTTACCATACACTAACTTTTAGTAAACATGTCTCTTAATGAGTGTATGGATAAAGAAAGACTAAAAGATTTCTACATTACTATAATCCAGTGCCAACTGCCAGGCACATTAGGAACTACTACAAACGCTGCCCATTTAGAACCCATAGCAAACCCGCCGTATCCTGACAGCATTACCAGGACTCACAAAGCACCATACCCTACCTATCAAAAGGCAACACTGCAAATATTAAACCAATACATTTCAGAGAATACTGGGGAAAGAGAACAAGTGGCAATGTCAAATAGGAATTACATAAACAGAATACCTCAGCTCAGTTACACATGCAGAACATAGACCATCACCAAACAAGGAATCACAATTTAGAAACAGGAAGGCAATAATTAAACTGGGAACCCCAAAAGCCAAACTCGGAATATACAACAACACTGCAGAAATAAAACTATAAATTAATTTCCTCTTGTACCAAACAAAGCGCAGACGTTAATGATGCACATTTCCCAGAGCTTTCATATTCCCGTTAATAAATTCAAAATAAAGAGATATTTTTCTACCTTTTGTGCATTTTTTTTCAGTTGCAATTGCTCCAGTCACTTTCTTCTGGTTTCTTCATGTTTTCTGCTAACTCCATCGTCTGCTGTCCATTTGTCCTTTCTTCTCTCTTCTAGTTTTTTTCCATTCTCTCTCTCTACATCTGCTTTAACATACTAATCTTTCTCCTTTTGCTCTTTCCTCATTCCTATTTCATCCACTCAAATTTTACCTCTCCATCCTCAATCCCCACTTACTCTCCCAATACCAGGCCAATTGTAGATTTTTCATCCCTCCCACACAAAATATTTTTCCTCTCTCCATTTTACTCTCCCAGCCCCATCCCATTCTAATCCTTCCCCAACATCAGCTCCCTTCTAGTTCCAGCCTCACCCAGCATCCATTCCCTTCTAGTCCCTGCATCAGCCCATTTCCAGTCCTATCCCCCCATCAGCCCATTTCCAATCCTAGCTCCCCCATCCATTTCCAGTCCGAGTCCCTTCATCAGCTCATTTCCAATCCTAGCCCCCCATCAGCCCATTTCTAGTCATTTCCTAGCCCCATCATCAGCCCATGTCAAATCCTAGCTCCCCTCCACTCAGCCCAATTCCAGTCCAAGCCCCCCCCCATGAGCCTACTTCCAGTTCTAGCCCCTCCATGAGTCCATTTCAATCCAATCTTAGCTCCCCCCAACAGCCCATTTCCAATCTTAGCTCCCCCCAACAGCCCATTTCCAGTCTTATCCTAGCTGCTCCATCAGCCCATTTCCAGTCCTAGCTCCCTTCCCTCACAGCCCATTTCCATTCCAAGCCCCCTCCCCATCAGCTATTTGCAGTTCAAGCCCCCCTTCCACTCAGCCCATTTCCATTCCAAGTCCCCGTCCCCATCAGCTATTTGCCGTTCAAGCCTCCCCGTCCACTCAGCCCATTTCCAGTCCTAGCAACCCCCAACCCATTACCAGACCTAGCCCCCCATCAGCCCACTTCCAGTCCTAGCCCCCCATCAACCCACTTCCAGTCCTAACCCCCCATCAGCCCACTTCCAGTCCTAACCCCATCAGCCCATTTCCAGTCAGCCCCCCATAGCCCATTGCCAGTCCTAACCCCCCCCCATCAGCCCACAGCCCATTACCAGTCCTAACCCCATCAGCCCACCTCAAGTCCTAACCCCTCCCCATCAGCCCATTTCCTGTCCTAGCCCTCCCATAGCCCATTATCAGTCCTAACCCCCCATAGCCCATTACCAATCCTAACCCCCCAATAGCCCATTACCAGTCCTAACCCCCCATCACCCCATTTCCAGACAGCCCACATCAGCCCACAGCCCATTACCAGTCTTAACCCCCCCATAGCCCATTACCACTCCTAACCCCCCCAACAGCCCACAGCTCATTACCAGTCCTAACCCCAACAGCCCACCTCAAGTACTAAACCCTCCCCATCATCCAATTTCCTGTCCTAGCCCCCCATAGACCATTATCAGTCCTAACCCCCCATAGCCCATTACCAATCCTAACCCCCCCATAGCCCATTACCAGTCCTAACCCCCCATCAGCCCACAGCCCATTACCAGTCTTAACCCCCCATAGCTCATTACCAGTCCTGACCCCCCGAACAGCCCACCTCAAGTCCTAACCCCTCCCCATCAGCCCATTTCCTGTCCTAGCCCCCCCATAGCCCATTTCCTGTCCTAGCCCCCCCCCAGCCCATTTCCAGTCGTATACCCCCATCACCACATTTCCAGACAGGACCCATCAGCCCACAGCCCATTACCAGTCTTAACCCCCATAGCCCATTACCAGTCCTAACCCCCCCAACAGCCCACCTCAAGTCCTAACCCCTCCCCATCAGCCCATTTCCTGTCCTAACCCACATCAACCCACAGCCCACCTCAAGTCACGTCCTACCCCCTCCATAGCCCAGGCCATTACCAGTCCTAACCCCCCCACATCGGCTCAGGGAAATTTAAAAAAAACAAAAAAAAGCTGGCTGCTGCCGCTGCGGCAGCAGCAGAATAGAGTGTCCCGCGGGGCCCCCTCTGCAAGGGCTTTGAGATTCGCCAAGGGAGAGTGTCTCCCTCGCGTCTCTGTTAAGCCCGCAGGGGCTAATGGGAAATTTCCCATCTGCCCTTTTAGACGCGAGGGGCTGATGGGAAATTTCCCATTAGCCCCTGCAGGCTTAACAGAGACGCGAGGGAGTCACTCTCCCTTCGCGAATCTGAAAGCCCTTGCAGAGGGGCTCACCGGGCAGAGGGGGCCCCGCGGGACACTCCATTCTGCCGCAGCGGCAGCAGCCACCTTTTTTTTTTTTAATTGAATTTTTAAAAAAGCAGAATGTTCTTTGCGCGGGGCCCCCTGAAACACGGGGCCCTGTGCAAAAAACATTCTTGCTCAATGGACGGGCCGGCCCTGCACTGCAGTTGCCCGCACTTACACAAACCTGCACAGATATCCTCCCAATACAATCCACCCCCACATCCCTCAATCCCCTCCTGCTTTTACCATGGCTCTCTCTAGTGGCTAGAGGGAGGCAGGAGCATTCCTTGGATGCTCCTTTCCCACTGGCACCCACATTCAAAATGGTGCCTCTGAACCCCTAATAGTAACCTCAAACTAGCACTAGGGAGTCAGGCTGCATCACATCTACCTTCACTGACCTGAGGAACAGAGGATAACTCTCAAAAGCTAGTCTAGCATACATTAAATTAGTCCAATAAGAAGTCATCACCTACAACTTGTTTGTTGACTCCTGATGTTAAAAACAGAATTAAATTTTGGCACAGTTTTTTTACTTCCCTTCTGGCACTGAATGTTTACTCCCACTCAAGGCTGGAATAAAGATTCGTGTAAAGGAGCACAGGGTCATCTAAGGCTAAGTGCAGTGCTTCACCTCAGACGACCTTGGGTCAGCAAAGATTCCTGGGAGTAAGGGGGGAAATTGAGGCCTGCTAACATGTGCATATCATAGAAAATAGACAGGGTGCATCCTAAGAAGGTAAAACCAGCCATAGTGGATCAGAGGCGGCTGCAGCCACCCCAGCATTCTGTCTTTAATGGTAGCTTAGAGAGAAAAGGGACCTGAAGACCTCTTTACAAAAAAGAAGCAGGTTTAGTGCTACTTCAGCTGATTCCTTTTCCTAAAATGGGTCTGTTGATTGATGATGCCTTCTTTTTGTTAAAGCAGTGACTCTATGGGGCATGTTTACTGAAGGTTAACATGTTAAGTTCATTAAACGAGTTAAGTGCCACTCCGCTCATGGAAATAAAAGGGCTGTGAGTATTTAATATGCATTAAATCCTAGTAAACATGCCTCTATATGTTCAATTTTTTGACATTCTGACCAGTTCTAGTTGCAGCTTTCCAGAGAACAGCTTTTTGAGTACTGATTGGGGATTGGCTAATGTAGTGACTGGAAAAGAGGAAGAAAACTTCCTTACACCCGCTGTAGAAAGTGGTGACATTACAGTACTGTGGTAATGTGTGTTGTTTGCTCTGTTAACATACATTTTTAATACCACAGTAATTTTCATATTACTTTTCTGCATCAGGATCAAAGATCTGTTTTCAGTGCATGTGTTAGAACATTGTGCATTGAAATTCACCACACCGTTGCAATACACGGCACGGCATCAGTCCCAGAGTCTTCAGAAATCTTCCTCCAGCTCATCTGTTTTCTTATCAAAGCGGAGAAAAGTCAGCAGTCAAAAGGGTTAGCAAAAGAACTTGCCACTGTTTAAGCCTGTGAGGCTGGCCAATGAAAGAGCACCGTATAAAAAAGAAAATCTTTCCGTAAGGGGCAAAATCCTACCCCTGACCATCGAGTGAGAAAGAGAAATTAGACTTACCTGCTAATTGTTGTTCCTTGAGGAACTCCAGTCCAGTCCTGCACCTCTGGGTAGTGTACCTCTTCCAGCAGCTTGGAGACTGAGCATGTCATCTTTTTAATGTCACTAGTGTACAAATGCAGCTGGCACCGCCTACCAGCCCCAGTACCTATTGACAAAGCAGACTCAGAGGAGCAACAAATAAGTAGTTAAACATGCAACAAACACTTCTACTTCTAAATAAATTAGTACCCCCTCCATCCCCTGGGAAGGATACGCTGCCCCCCCCCCCCCCGAGCAACTCCAACCAGCGGGGAGCGAGCAAACAGGTCTTCTGGTCTACCCCCCAAATGCTGATTACATACCCCCCTCCCCGGCTCCCTCTGGCCACTTCCTTCACCAAGGGAACCAGCTTCAGGACCGGGGTGTGCACAGATGATCACAAAAAGCACTCAGAGAGGGTTCTGGGACTGCACTGGATTTCCTCAAACAACAACAATTAGCAGATAAGTCTAATTTCTCTTTCCTTATCGTCCCTCCAGTCTGGGATGCATCAGAGCAGTTAAACAAACAGGAGGGACCCGCACAACCAGCTTGAAGCACTGTCGATCCGAAACGAGTGTCCCCTGCTGCCTGGACATCCAGGCAAAAATGCTCAGAGAAAGTATGCCGCCCTACAGACCTCCACCAGCGGAACTAAATTATACTCTGCCCATGATGCTGCCTGAGCCCTCGTGGAATACGTCCACAACCCTGCCGGCACTGCTTTACCCTTCAAGATGTATGCCAACGTGATTGCCTCCCTGATCCATTCGGAAATGGAGGTCTTAGCTGCCGCCTCACTTTTGCGTGGTCCACCAAACAGAACCAACAGACAGTCCGATCTCCAAAAGGATGATGCCCTTTTCAGAAACCTTCGCAGGACTCTTTTACCATCCGGGTGGCACAGCTGTGAAGTGGCTCAAAGGGTTCCCCAGATATCGCCATCAGCATCAGATTGCGATCCCAAGGTGGTACCACCACCCTCTTCAGCAGACGGAGGTGGGTCACTGCTCCTAGAAAGCTCAGCACGTCTGGGTGTTTACCCAACGGCACCCCGTGAACTTTCCCATGATAACCGGAAATCGCCGCCAGTTGCACCCTCAAGAAACTGGTGGCTAGACCCTTATCAAAACCGTACTGCAAGTGCACCAAGATGTCTGGGACAGAGGAAATGGAAGGGTGCACCTTCCTCTCTCCGCACCACGATTCAAAGATGTATCCCACGCAGATGCACACTGGGTTCGTAGACCTCCTCTGGGCCTGTAGCAAAGTCGCTGTCACTGAGCCCGAATATTCTCTCTTCTTCAACTTTGCCCTTTCAAGAGCCATGCCGTAAGTGAGAATTGATCCACCTGGGGCATACAAAGTGGCCCCTGCATCAAGAGGTCCTTCTGAACCAGAAGCCACCACAGTCAATCTGCTATCATCCGAATCAGGTCGGCATACCATGGGCACCTCGGCCAGTCCGGTGCCACCAGAATTACAAATCCAAGGTGCGCCTCTATCCGTGCACTAACCGGCCTATAAGCACCCACAGGGGAAAAACAAAGACAACCCTCTTTGGGCCACTGCTGAATTAGAGCATCCAGGCCCTCGGACATCCTCTCTTCTTCTGCTGAAAAACTGGCAGGCCTTCGCCGACTCGAACATTGCCTTAGGTCCATGACTGGTGTGCCCCATTGGCGGACCACCTGCTTGAACACCTCTTGATTGAGCTGCCAGTCTCCGGGGCCCACGCACACTCGGCTGAGGTAGTCTGCCATCGCATTGTCGACTCCCACTATGTGAGCCACTGATAACACCTGGAGATTAATCTCTGCCTATTTGAACAGCCTTTCAGCCTCCTTTACCAGGGCTACACTGCCCGTGCCTCCTTGCCAGTTGATGTAAGCCACCATGGTCGCATTGTCCGAGAGGACTTGGATCCCCTTCCCATGCAAACATGACTCAAAACCTTCTAGCGCCAAGGTCACTACTCGCATCTCAAGCCTGTTGATTGACCACAGGGCCTCCTGCGGACTCCTGTCCCTGAACAAAGCATCCTTCATAATCCTTCAGCAGAACCCACACCGGGGACTCCTTCCAGGCTCCCCACATGCAGCCACCAACTGAGGGCTCTCCGGATTCTCCACGGGCAGGGGAGTACTTGGGACAGGGGTTGACTCTGATGGGACCACCAACGGAGCAGAGCCCTCTGCAGCAGTCGCTTGTGAGCCCTTGCCAATGGGACTAGCTCGAGAGTGGCCGCCATGGCCCCCAGAACCTTCAGGAACTGCCGTATCCACTGTTGTAGCTCCTGTACCCGGCAATCCAGCGGGAAAACCATGCCCACACAGGTATCAAAGCACGTTCCAAAATACTCTAGCTCCTGGGACAGCCGTAACTGACTCTTGCCCAGGTTGACCCCCCAACTGAGACTTTGAAGGAACTTCCCCACCCGCACTGTTGCTCTTTGGCTATTGTCCCTGGACTTCACCTGGATCAGCCAATTGTCTAGGTACGGGTGGACGAGAACCCCTTCCTTGGGGAGAGCTGCCGCCACCACCACCATGATCTTGGTGAAGGTACGGGGGGAGGTCGCCAGACCGAAGGACAATGTTCAAAACTGGAAATGACCCCTTGGCACCGCAAAGTGGAGAAACTGTTGATGTTCTGGATGGATGGGAATGTGCAGATATGCCTCCATGAGATCGAGAGACACCAAAAACTCTCCGCTTCCTACTGCCACTATTACTTATCGCATCATTTCCATGTGGAAATGAGGTACCCAGAGAAAGCGATTCATGCCCTCAAAGTCAAGAATCAGGCAAAAGGAACCTTCCTTTTTGGGCACCATGAAATACATGGAGTATCGACCGCAGACATACTGGTCTTGTGGAACCGGTTTCACAGCTCTCAACTACAGGAGACAATTCAAGGTCTCTTCTACTGCCGCCAACACTGCTGTGTCCACTTTGGGTGATCAAAGGAGCTCTCGTTCTTGCTATGTCAG
This sequence comes from Ichthyophis bannanicus, assembly GCA_033557465.1. Lineage (NCBI taxonomy): Eukaryota > Metazoa > Chordata > Amphibia > Gymnophiona > Ichthyophiidae > Ichthyophis > Ichthyophis bannanicus. Next base: position 28,267,963 of record CM066036.1, on the reverse strand, counting down.
CAGTTATAGGCGTGTCATGGATTGCACCCCTTTAAGACCAGCCCCCGGCAGATCCCACTCATCCTGGATCATCCATCCTACTACTCCATGGACCAGGAAGACATTCTGAAATTTCCGTACCGCCTGGAACAGCGGATCCTACAGCACCACTTCCTCTTCCGGGAGGTTAGCAGGCATATTCAGGGCCTTGAGGAACTCCAAGGTACACAAAGATTGTGAGCCCTTTGGGGATGAGGGATTGTATCAGTACCTGTTTGTAGTGATTATAAATCGCTTTGATACCTTCGGCCTGGGCAGTATATCACAAAATTGCATAAACATAAATATAAACATAAGCATAAGAATAAAGATGAGCGCCGGTAGCTCCTCCCGGTTGAAAACCTGAACAATCCGGGCCTGATCCTCCTGTTCTGGGATCTCTCCTTCTTCCAACTCCTCCTGCAGATCTAGTTCCACGTCAAGGTCTTCACCATCCAGCCCCTCCGACAACGGCAATTGCTGCCACTCCTCTAAGCCTCTAGCCTGCTTAGACGCCAATGCTCCTGACTCGTGCTCTTATGCATCTGATACCCTCTTGGCCCTGTGTTCCGGGGCCAAGGAGCCACTTGCCAAGCCCTGTTGATGTAGGCAAAATGCCTTATGCAAAAATAAGACAAACCCCGGTGAGAGCTCCCCCAGGAGCCCTATTGCCCCCTGGGCTTGAGGTGTGGATGGTCCAGGCAAAGGACCAGGGGCTGGATCTGTTGAAGGTAACATGGCGCCCCCCACCTCCAGGGTTTCTTGCAACCAGGAGGGACTCTCCTGCCTCGTCTCATCCTGCAGGCCCTGCTCCAATGATTTAGCCTCTTGCGTGCAGTCTAGGCAGATGCCTGCCTCCGAGACCACACCCCATCGGGGACCACAAATCCTGAGGATTTTTAGATAGCGCTGCTGTGTTGTATCTTAAAGGTATGAAATGGACCTTGCACTGACACTTTCTCTGAATAAAGTTTACGCTTTTATTCTAAGTACTACAAATGGCTATAAGGGAGTACAGCTTCCCTTACAAGCAATATTATAAATTTAATAGGTACATAATCTGGGCTAAGAGACAAGGGATGATCATGTCAGGTTACTCACTGACCATAGACAGACAGAAGGATTTCTTTTGCCTCCTATCCACTGACTGTGACTATCTTTCTAGTTACATATATTTTTTGTATGCAGGTACTTCCTGTTTTCCACAGAACTGCAGCAGCTAGAAACCAATATGCAGCACTTTTCCCCCACTTATTTTTCTCCTGAGAAGGGTCAGATAAAAAGTCAGAGACCGAAATAAATGAAAGTCACAATGTCTCAACCAACTGTCACTTACATCACCTGACCAGGCACAACAGCACTCTGAAATCTGCCTAGCAACAATGGCATATCTAGTTAGGCTTTTCCCACAGATCTACATCAAGTCATTGTACACTGAATAAGTTTTGAGCTGTATAACACAAGGAATGCTTAAGGATTAAGTGGGGTTCACCCCCCCTTGATACCATCCTATACCAGGCACTGCGGTCTGGCCGGCATGGTGGGAAGGGCTGGGGGCACTCCCCAGAATGCCCTCAGTCTGTACCCGGGTAAGTAAAAGGATCCCTAGCACAGTGCACCTCCATGGGCTCAAACACGGAACACTAGAGTATTTGAACTAAAATAAAATAAAACCAATTTACCGAAATCTAATTAACTGAAACTGAAATTAAAAAGAAACTGCAAATGGTCCCCTAGGAAGAAGCTACTCTGTCCTACTTTAGTCTCTGGTGACTGCCTCTCCCGGGCACCCAAAACACAGCAGGGGGTTAAAACACACGCGGGCCTGAATAAGAAGAAATTGTGCCTAAACGCAGCGGGGGGAGCTTCCCGCACTGCTGAAGGCTCCAAAACATGTGGCTGCAGGCCGTTGTCTGTCTCCTTGTGTTCTGGCGGTTGCTAGGGGTTCCTGCTGTCTTCCCCCCTGGCCTCTCTTACCTTGGAGTCTCTTTGCTGTGTGGCTTTTCTACCCCTCACGCTCAGACTTCCTTCCCGGCTTCGGCGCTGAGGGGGGTAACTCGGGGCTGCCAGCTTTCACTCCTGTCAATCAACAGCAGCCTCCGTGACGGCTCCTCACCCGAAAACGGGTTCGGGAGCCGCCAGAAGTCTCAGACTGAAGAAGGCCCCAACAGAACTCCCCCACCTGAAATCCTGGGGGGAGAGGAAAAAGCCCTGTTGTCCCCCGGGTTCTCTGTTTTCCTTCTGATATTTCTTTTTCTGCCTTTAAAAACAAAGAAACCTGCACCTTAACAGGGGAAATAAAAAGCAAACTCTAAGCCTATCTCCTTAGTTGTCCTGTCGGTGAGTCCCGCACCCTGGCTCACTACCTCCTCCAGCTGCTTGGAGACGAGCATATTGGGGCTGGTAGGCGGTGCCAGCTGCATATGTACACTAGTGTCATCAAAAAGATGACACGCTCAGTCTCCAAGCTGCTGGAAGCAGTACACTACCCAGAGGTGCGGGACTGGACTGGAGGGATGATAAGGAAATGGTGAGTGACTGACTCAAAATGATTTATCATGCAGAGATAGAAAAGGGAATTTTGATAATGCTTTATTAAACCATAGCAACATGCGAGAAGCTGTGCAAGGAGTTTTCTGTCCTGAGAAAGTAGCAGAAATACAGGACATGTTTGCTTTTCTAACACTGAGCCTCAATCTGTTTCTTGCCATTCTTCCTGAAGCCAAGGGGTGTCTATTTTGAAAAAAATAAATTGAGGATTCAAATTACATTTTAATTACTAACAAAAACAAGAAAAAGAGATCCTGAAATTGCTCTTTAATCAAAATGCCAACTCCTTGTAAGTAAAGGCATCTTTGGAAGTCATTGTTTTCCTGAAAACATTCAATGCTAAAACATCACTGCTTAATAAATAACATTCACCTGTCTTCTCCACATTGCATTATCCGCAACTCTTCGACACCACTTGCGGTACCAGCCGAGCGTTTCTCTGCTTGCTTCTGGAGAATGAGTTCAAATGCTGGGGGTCTGTATGTTGGAGTAAGAGGGTTATTATATCTGCTATGTTTTCACGTTGGTGTTTGGAAGATACATAAGCCTCTGCTCTCCCTTACAGCATTCAAGGTTTAATGTTTATCCCCCTGAAGAAGCGAGGGCGAAACGCTCAGCCGGTACCGCAAATGGCGTCGGGGAGTTGCGGATAATGCACTGTGGAGAATGCACTTAGCAATATGGATCAAAGCTAAGTAAAATTAAGCATAAGCTTAAAGTGTTAAAGCAATTAGCTTTCACAGGATGTTTTCTTCTGTGTGGTCCTGCATGCTCTGAGGGGGAGCTGAGGGGAAGAGGGGAATAATAAAAACGGATAAGAAAATACAAAGAAAATGTTTAATAAATACTCATAATTGAAGGAGTTTTTGCAGGCCTTTGATGTGTTGGGGATGAGCTAAGATGAGGTGTATGTTTGCCTTGTACCTATGCTCTAAACCTCATGTGGCTCTTGGGGCCCTTTTTCTCCTTTCATTGAAGAATTGCATAAGCCTAATGTGAAAGCTTGAGTAGTAGTGAAGTGATTTCCCTTTGTTTGAGTTAATCAGTCTCACTCTGGAAGTGACATTATTAGTGTTGTGAAATCAGCGTAAGGGCCATGCCCGTTCATGAGCTTTGAGTGTGCTCCTGGTGTAGACAGGGAATGTGACCTCAGGCTGAAGGAAGAGGCTGAGCAAGGGAGGAAGGAAAGAGGCATGCTGGGGTGGGGGGACTGAGGCGGAGAGAGGTATTAGGCAAGTGTTGGGGAGGGGATTTGAACAGAGATTGGGAAGTTTAGTAGGACAGCAAGAACTCTGTGAGAGAGTAGTGAGATTTAGTTTGGTGTTGAGCTAGCTGGGCCTGTGCAAACTAGGAGAAAATGCCTGGGGAGAACAGGAGACTTGGGGATTGAGTGGGGAGGGGGGAGAACATGGGAAGGTGGGGGAGGGGTGAATAGGGACTCAAATTGCATGGAAGGACGAGGAGACTGGAAGATTTTGGTAGCAAGCAGGGGAGAAAATGAGTGGATCCATATGGGGAGGGGAGAATGGAGACTGGTGGGAATGAGAGAAGTTTGGGGATGGAAAAGTAGGGACTCAAGGATTGGGGGGTGACTAGAGACTAGAGAATTGAGTAAGAGAACAGGACCATGGAAACTGGGGGTGGGAGGTGGGGAAAGAGTAGAAGGCAAGCAAAATAGAATGGAAGTTGAAAGATGCATGGGAGGAGAGAGTAGGAATTCAGACTGAGTTTAGGGCAGTAGGGTAAGGAAACCTGGAGGAGGGCCCAGGGACTGGAAGGGCAGACTGAATAGGATGTATGATCTTTATCTGCCGTCATAGTTCAATGTTGAGTGAGAAAGAGGGAGAGAGAGAGAGAGAGAGAAAGAGAAAGAGAGAGGCCCTGGGATAGGACGAAGGAGGGGGAGGGGAGGAATAGAGACTAGAGGATCAGATGGAGAGTGAAAGGTCAAGAAGAGAATGATAGCAGGAGTAGGGCAAGTGGGCTGGCAAAATAAAATATCCAGAAAACAGATGCAGGAAAATGCTTTATATTTTCATTTTAGTGACTGGAATGCAGCAACTTTGGAAATCTGCATCTCATATGTTTTGTATTTTGTACTGCAGAAGATGTAATTTTACTCTGGGGAGAGTTTTGTACAAAAAAAAAATTCCATATACTTTATCAAAGCAACACAATATAAACTTCTCGGAATAGTTTAATGTAAAATAACAATAAACTAAAGTTATTAGTCAGTTACAGAATTTGTAATATTTTTTGTGCAGAGGTCCCCCAGGGTTCCTGTTAGAGTACTGCATAAGGCCATCCCCTGCACTCTCTCTTCGCTCTCCCCTGCTCCCCCAGGTTTAACCCCATCCTCTAGGGGAGAAAAGAGGACGCGCTGCCTTTGTCTCCTCCCCCTGCCATTGCAGCTTCAGCCCGATCTCCGTGTCCGAGGGTGTTTTCATGATGTTCCCCTGGCATGCAAACCATCTAGAACAGCATTTTATGCACTTAAGTAGGATCTTAGAAAATTGCCCCAGGGGTATATGTGCATAAAAGTAGATGTAGAGAAGCGCTGCGCCTGCTTTTATGGGATATAGGTGTAGACGTTCCTGGGGCGGACTACAGGTGGAATTGCAACAGGCTGGACACTTCTGGCTCATATGGTATGAAAAATGAGCGTATTCTTAGTGGTGCACATTAACGCACGCGCACACACGCTCACATATACCTACAATTACCCCTGCTCTGAGGCAGATGTAAATTTGTGCACCTACTTTCCCTGGGGTAAGTTTCTAAAGGTACATGGGTGCCTGCCTGTGCTTCTATGCCATTATAAAATTACCCTTCATTAACACCCCCCAAAAAAGAACTCAGTTTATACGGCCATTTCTGGTACAGGCACAGAACAGTGGCGCAAACTTTGCTAGAAGGGAAGCTCATATGCATTTTACGGTGTTTTCAACAGAGATTATTTTAAAGAATTACAGCCTGACGTCAATTAAAAATAAGATACTTTATTTAGCAGAGCAATGAGTCATAATAATCTTCCAACAGTTAATGGTATGTATCAAAGGTTTAATGCTTTTGGCATTTCATTACTAGGGGGGACCCCAAATATGGGAGAAGAGAGAATGCTAAATGGATGCATAGTTCTGAGTATCTGTTAAGCAGAAGTGTAGTGTGCTCCTAGCTGCAAGAGCAGGGCGTCCTAGCACTAAAGATGCAGAAGCATGATGAAGGGATCCTCTTGGAAGCTGCAGCCTTAAGGTGTAAAAAGGGATGGAGATCCCCTTCACAGATGTGTCAGAATTAAAGGACATCATCTTGTCCTTCTCCCAAGCGAATCTTCCTTAACCTTGGAAACGGCCATAACCAGCAGGAGTAACCACGTCCACAACTGGCAGGAGTTCTTGCTGAGAACAGCAGCCAGAAGGTCAGCGGGGTGATATAAGCAGCATGGCCACTTCCACAATTGGTAGGGCCGGCTCAAACAGTAGCCAAGACTGGAAATCACCTAGGGCAGCAGCTTTTGAGAGGCAGCAAAGAGCAGCAGCAGCAGTCAAAGCAAAACAACCGATCCTGACAAACACACAAATTCAAAGAGCCATAAGCACATTATTTTACCTATAGGGAGAGTGACACACACATACTGTACATACAAAACAAAGATTAATACTTAAAAGTATGATGTCCAATTATGCACTTTTGTTGGAAGGTGATGTTCAGATGATCATGATTGTTGAGTTTATCAAGATCTCGGGGGGAGGGGTAAGGCTGAAGGTTTGCTTAGAGAGTCCAATACTTTGCATTGACCCTGGGGCCGGCCCTGACAAAAATGACAAAGAAACAGACACATGGTGCTGGATGGCCCTAATGAAGTTCTTCCACAACAGAGTCCAAGCACACTGGCAGAGCAGGATGTGCACAGATGTTTTAAAAGGTGCTGGACCCCTTCAGTTTGCAGTGCTATCTGACATCTCTTGGAAGCACTAAAGTCATTTAGGGAAGGAAATCTTATAAACGCAATTGCACTGGACCTAAATGCAAACATTGGCTAGGTATCAGCTGCATCAAAGGTCAGAAAGACACAGATCAGCCAAACTGGATTTGCTATTCTTTTTTCCCAGGCCTATTGCCATGCTCTTCTTAATGAGATTGTAAAATAGCTCTGAAATATCCCAGCAGAGCTGAAAATGAAGGAGGCAGACTGCGGCATAACAAGCCGTATTACTAGTTATTACTACCTGTCATCTGCAAGAGAGGTGAACAAAGCAGAACCCTGGAAAAAGGCATTTCTCATGTATTGGACCAGGTAACCGGCCCTATGGAATCCTATTCCACCCACCTGAGGCTAATGGATTTCTACCTGAATTTTTGGAAATGGCATAATCTGTTTGGAATTTATCTTCTTGCTTGGTAACAATTTTATGTTTTATGTTGTTAGTGGTTAAGTTTAGGCTCTTATATAGTTGGGAAAATTGATAGCACTAGGTGCAGTACGTATACTGGCAAACTACCCAGAGACCAGGAGGATGGATAAATATATTCATGAATAAAATAAAAATACATACTATTGTCACCCTTGCAGTTCAACCTCTTACAGTCCAATATCTCCTTAAAAAAGTGGCCAGTGAAATGGCTTTGGATTATATACGAATCAAATAAAACAAGACCAATTAAAAAAGGAAATAGTAGGAAATAGTATAAAAACTGTGGCATTGACAGGACATGATTATTGGCACATTTATAAACAATTCAAATCAGTTTGAAGAGAAGAACCACATTCACACTGCAGTAAAATTAGACACACCTGTGATCAACTGTCTACTCAAATGACTTGAATCAACCAATGAATGATGGCTCTAATGTTTAAAATGGCCACATTCACTCTCTGTTCCAGTTTCACAATGGTGAAGACAAGAGAACTGCCTGAGACTGTCAGAAAAGTCATTACCACCAAACATCAAACTTCAAAGGCCATCTCCAAAAACCTTGGGATTCCTGTGTCTACAGTTTGCAATGTTAAGAAGTTTTCTGCTCATGGAACTGTCAAGAACCTCCCAGGACGTGGTGGGAAGATGAAAATTAATCCAAGAAGTCTTTGAAAGTTAGTGCAAACTGTTGGAAAAATACCACATACAACATCCAAAGAGCTTAAGGCTGACCTGGAGTAATCTGGAGTGGTGGTTTCATCTCGCACCATATGCCATGCACTAAACCAAGAAGAACTTCATGGGCAAAGGCCAAGGAGGACCCCACTGCTCAAAGACAGACATAAAAAGGCACACCTGATCTTTGCCAAAACCCACCTTTAGAAACCACGATCCTTCTGGGAAAATGTTCTATGGACAGATGAAACCAAACTTGAGCTCTTTGTCAATGCAGACCAGCAATATAAGTTAAATATGGTGGAGGTTCCATAATGCTGTGGGGGCCTTGAATGTATTAAAGGAATCATGAAGTCAAAGGACTACCAAGGTATTTTGGAGCGAAATATGCTACCTAGTGTCAGAAAGCTAGGTCTGGGTCGAAGGTCATGGGTCCTCCAGCAGGAGAATGACCCAAAACATAAATGTAAAAGTACAAATGAATGGTTAAAAAGGCAAAAATGGACTGTTTTAAACAGGCCAGCAATGAGACCTGATCTCAATCCAATCGAAAAATGTTGGAAAGAGCTGAAATCTGCCATTGGTAAAATGAATCCTGGAAATATTCATGAGCTGGAACAAATTGCAGATGAAGAGTGGGAGAAACTACCAGCAGACAGATGTATGAAACTTACAGATGATAACTAGGAACGTTTTGGAGACTGTCATCACTGCCAAGGGTTGTGCAACCAAATATTAGTGAAATGTGCCATTAATCCTGTCTAGGTCATATTTTGTTTTTTTCTCAGAAATTACTATGTCTAGGTTGCACAGTCATCTTTTTTTATTGTATACCTTTGAACATACTATTAAAATATTATGATGACATACAGTTGGAATATTTCCAATTATTTCTCAAGATTTTGTACACAACATACCTAAAATGCAAGGATGCCAATAAAGTTGAGCACAACGGTACATACATAATACTAGGCCCATGAGGTCCATCAGAGCTTCATAGGAGGGGGTCCTCGAGAGGGAAGCAACTAGAACAGAGCAGCTGAGGAGTAGGCTGACCTTGCCTCTGAGGAGTTCTGCTCTAAAGATGCTGCTGCCTGATCCCATGCTGCCCATGCCAAGAGAGGAAGATCATGACCACAAGAGCCCAAATCCCTTCAAAGAGGGGACAAAGAGGAGTTCAGCTGTTTGCTGATTCACGGATTCTGAAGTCTCTGAGAGGAGCCAAGGAAGAGTGTACAGTAGGTGATTACTGCTATGAGGAGCCTGAATTTGCCATGAAGAGGAGGCAGGGATGATCATCTCCACCATGAGCCTAAACCACATGGAGAACAAGTGAGGAGAAGCATAGCTGATCAGATCACTGTCACCAGAAATCATGCTGCTGCCACCACCTTTATTAACTGTGGCTCCATATGATCTGAGGAGGTAAGCAGGCTGCTCTGCTAACTTAACAGGGAGGGAGGGAAGCTGCACTGAGTAGTATCAATGTGGTGGAAATGGTGGAGGGGCAAGAGGGAGGATGTCACACAGGATGAAAACACTCAGGAAGTGGCTTTCATGGGAAGAAGGGCAGGAAGGTAAACACTTGAGAAGGGGCAATGAGGTGAGGATAGGAAGGACGTTACTGGTAAAGGGTCTGTAGCAGGGAAAGGGCAGGCGATCAAGAAGAGGCCATAGGTTGGGGAAATAGGGGTAGAGAAGAAGCACTCAAACAGGTGCCATGCGGCCAGTACTGAGGAAAGACTGTTGGGGGAAGGGTGCAGGAAGCAGAATGTGCAGAAAGGGACAAGAGCAGAAGGGAAGGCACCCAAGAAGAGGTATCCAGAGCAGCATCGAAGACGGGGCTATGGAGAGAGAACAGGAGGCCAACCAGGATAAGGACCACAGAAGTGACTCGGAAAAGGACTAAGAGTGAGGGGAAAGGAAGGAGGGAGGGCTAGAAAGGTCCTCAGGAAGAGGCTTTGAGAGAAGGCAAGAGGGAAGGGATTTGAGAAGGGGCCAAGAATCAGGAAAGCAGAGCAGGAGGAGATGTATTCAGAAACGGCCAAGGGGCAGAGCAGTAGGGAGAGATGTTTGCCATGCATTATGAAGAAAAGGGTGTAAGAGATGGTTGCTAGGGATCAAAATAGAGGATGTGAGAGACAAACAATAAGCAAAGATTATTTGTATATCCCTGCAAGTAAAGTCTGTAGATGCCACTGGACCCAGAATTTTCAAAAATTCCACTTGTAGAGATGTCAGATATTGACTGCCGGGGAGACTAAGAGAGAAAGAAACTGGTGAAGAGGAACCTGGAAGAAGAGAAAGAGAGAGAGAAACTTGTGGCATAACACTGGAGAGAAAAATGGCTGGGGAGGCTGAAGAGACAAAGAGAGAGAGAGAGTGGGGAGCTGGCAACTTGGGGGGGGGGAAGACTACAGAGGAGGGGCTTGTGATTGAAATTAGTGGGGAAGGCTTGTGGGGAGAGAGGCTAGGGGTGCGAAGACACTGATGAGGATGGACTAAAGGGGAGAAAGAATGGGGGGGGTTCTGAAAAGGAGGGACTGTGGGGAAGAGAAAGCTACTGGTGGGAAAGGACTGGGAAGAGGGAGATTGATAGGGAGAGGAGGAGAGAGAGAAGACTGGGTGAGAGAAAGTAATGGAACTAAGGGGAAGAAAGAGACTGATGGGGGGGGGGGGTGTCTCGGCTGGGGAAGAAAGCAATACTAGTCGGACAGGGCTGGAGGGGTGCATGATTGGTGAGGGATCCCTAAAACGTTTGGATGCTGAAAAGGAGTCCTTTCACCCAAACAAAGGTTGGGAACCCCTACCCTAGAGTCGACCTAATCTCAGGCTTCTCCCGACTTCCTTGGCTCCAAAAGATCCCTTCTTGCTTCTCCCAAGCTTTCTACTTGCTGATGGTAAGGCAACAGGTGTAATCAGATGGCTTCAGGAAATACCTGGGCTCAAAATAACAACCACCAAAAGATTACATCGCATGCCAGACATCGTTCCAGACATGCATCTGTAAACATGGTGCTTATCGGCTTCTTTCTCTTTCCCTTTCTGAATGTTAGCCTCCAGCCTGCTGCCGATGTGCAAGAGGCATTTTAGTGTAGGATTTCCCTACCCAGGTCCCCAGTTTTCAGAATAACCAAAATATGCCAAATGAATCTGGTTCTGAGGGCAAATGCTTGCAAACAGAGCTCCTGAACATTTCTTTTGGATAGACTGAAACTCAGAGCTGCTTGAAACCTCTTTCTACAGGAGAACAGCTCAGACTAGGAACAGGGAAGGTGAACGGAAGGAAACGGAAGCAGTAAAATCCTTCCTCTGTAGAAACCCCTCATTCATTAGGTTCCAAAACACAAAGGCTTGGCAAGGATTCGGTCTGATTTCCGGACCTTGGCAGCCTGGCCTCAGCAATGATTTGCACATGGCTTTTTTTTAGTCTCATCCAAAATGGAGATCAGGCAATTTGATTTTTGTGGCCTGTGATCTGAAGGGGAGAAATTGTATTATTTTATGGTCATGATCACAATTTGCAGTTTCTGTATGTAAGATTTTTACAAAGAAAAATTTGATGATTCATTCCAAAAAAGCATTCACACAACACAATCTCCAATCCTAGTCCTGAATGAAGGAACTACTTAATACCTGCCTCTTCAGCAATCATGAATCAGAGAATAAAAGCAGTCAACCCAAATCTCTCTCCAATTAAGCTCCATTTAATCGCAGTATGACGGCTGAGGGAGAGTGCTGTAGGTGGCAGGCATTGCTGATCCTCTGTCATTGATCCGGATCCCCAGCAAGGAAGTAGGGATCAGTATCAAAGACTGAGGATTAGAGAGAGAACGAGGAAGGACGCAAGGCTGTGAAGTGGAGGCAAAGAATGGACCTGATAATAGGGATCATGGTGAAACAGAGAATCAAAAATGACAAGGGGGGGGGGGGGATTCCCATAATGCTGAGCTTGTAACTGTAGTACAGGTAGTCTGGGTGGGTCCAGGTGAGCAATGCCCCATCCAAATACTCAGCCCACGATGACAGAGATGAAGCCCAGCTTTTCCACCTCAGAGTGACTGGGCAGGCAGCTAGCAAGGAAGACAAGGAATTCACAGCGCATGGAATCCGCCGCCGCCGCCGCTGCCGTCATGCGGTCAGCAGGAAGAACGGTGCATCACACAGCCTCAGTTTCAGTTTCCTAAGTCGCATGGGGCCAGTTTTGTGATATGAACCACACAGGTACTTGCAGTTCTCCATTAATCTCGTCTCATGGCCAGTACCACAAGAGTGACCCCATGTGACTCGTGAAGCCGAGACTGTGCAAAGTATCATTCTTCCTGCGGATCCCGCTGGAGGAGGGAACAGCATAAATGCAGTCCATAGTGACTAGAGGTTCTTGGGGTCATAAGAGGACAGATGAGGACATGTAAAGGAGAAGCCAGGGTACGGAAGAGAGGAAAGTGGGGACCGGGAATGAGTAGACAAGGTATGGAATGTAAATGGGAGACACAGGGAGGATTTGGAGGTCAGAGGTGATAGGCGAGTGGGGAGAGGAGGAAGGAGGATTGTTAGGGTCAAGGAGGGAAGAAGGGTGGAAAGATATAGGTCAGGAAGAAAAGAAGACGAGAGGAGGGGAAGAACTGTGAGAAGGGAGAGGGTAAAAGAGGGATGGAAAGGTAGAAGTAGGGCTGGTGGAAGGATACTTGAAACCCTAAGTGAACTTTCAGCCGTACACCCCCCTCAAGTAACATTCTGGACCCTTAACAGCCAAGATAATCCCACAACAATCTTATAAAACCACATATTTGCACATCATGGGGGGCCTATCCAAAACATTTTAGCAGACCTTCTAACAAGCTAAAATGCAGTCAGGGGATATTCAGCGGTACTAACATGGTTATACACCCCATCGCTAACCAGTTAATGATGCAGAGCAGGGGGGGCACAATGATATTGAGCTGCTAACTAGTTGCTAAATCACCTAAAGTTAGTACAGGTGCAATGCGATTCTAACTTTAGGCACTTCTGATATCCAGCCACTGACCGGTCTGGTAACCGCTGGCCGGACAACAGAAGTGTTAACCAGGCAAACTGGGTATTCACTGCTGATCACCAGTTATCACCAGGCACTGAAAATCCAGTTTTAAATGTATTTATTTACAAACATGTTTATACCTCCATATGTCAGACGCATTCATGGCTGCGCACTGGGTACTTGTAGGTGCACCTATAGCAAAACATCTCTCTCGCCACGTCTTCTGCCACACTTGCTGCGGGCCCGGAACCACCAATTGCTGACCCTGACTTAACCAGAACTCCCTCCCTGGCTGGTACCATTCTAACAAATCCTGTAAATATCCCCATGGCCAGCCGCTTTTAATAGTGCTGGTTGCTATCGCTAAATATTAAACTTTGCTTGTGTGTGTATAGCACTGTATCGATACACTACTTCTATATATTTATATAAATAACAAGGTCAGACAAAGAAAACACAAGGAAAAAGGAATATGAAAAAAATGGGATACAGGAATGAATTAACAGAAGAGAAATGGCAGCAGGGTGGGAAAATCTCGTGGAAAGGCGGAGAAAACAGAATGCAACATAGGAAAGAAACTTGGAAATTAAAGGGAGAGAGAGAAAAAATAAATATGGAAATGCTGGAGAAATAACTAAATAAACAAAACAGGGAGAAGGATCAGGAAAGAGAATCAAGGACGAGAAAAAGGAAGGACGACATACAAAGGTATGAAAATATGTTATTGAACTGCTCTGCTGTAACTGAACAGGTGGGAGGGTTGAAGCTGGTGGGCTTGGGCCTAGAGAAGGGATGTGTGTACAGTACGTGTACGTGTGACAGAGTGTTGGAGATAGGGGTGAAAAAAATTAACCCTCCCTTCCATTCTAATTTCCCTATTTCTCCCCCCCACCCCCAAAACTAGAATCAAACTATGCCAGTGGACTGCAGTTGTTGCTTCCAAGAACTGAGAGGACATTCTGAGAACAACGCTGTAGCAATAAGCTGCCGAGTTCCCATTGCTACTAATTTCTGGCGTGTCAAACAGCGAAAACCTCTCTGCCTGTTCAAATTCACTCTATCCCAGGCAGGGAGGGTGCTAAATAGAAGCAGATGTTACTGAAGTCAGCAACAACAAAAGCCACGTTTCCTTCCTGCAAAGTAGAGTGTCTAAAATAAAAGTAGTGGGACTTCCCATTCGCTCCCATGATAGCCACACTCCAGAAGTTACAATATGATAACGATGACAGAACAAGGATGTGCATTCTCAACCTTTATGTTTTTTTAATAACCACCTACACACATCATTTTGTATCTGAAAAGGATCACAAGCACATGCTTTTTCCGATTCAGCACCTCAAAGTATACATGCAAGAGTGAAAGGAATTGTGCAGGGCAGGGGTGGGCAAACTAGCTAGCTCAGGGGTCACATTGGTAAGCACTGTGGTGGTCTGAGGAGAGAGTTTGTGAAGGTCAATCAGTGCTAGGTTGAGAAAATAGTTTGTCCATTTGAGGGATTGTATTGAGAATCAATTGATCTTGCATCCTAATCATGCAGATTCACACATGCCACAGCACTCATAGTTCGCAGTGAAGTTCTGATAGCAGAAAATTTCTATACAGAAAGGCACAATAAAGTAACACGTATTATCCATTGGAAACTCTGTAAACATTATAACATCACTGTGCCTGAAAAGCACTGGGATCATGACCCTAAAAGAATTACCAAGAATGAAGAGATTATGATTACCTGGGATACTCCCATGTTGACCAATAAAAAGCTGGATGCGAGGAAGCCGGATTTAGTGGTAAAGGAGAAAATCACCAGAATGGCATTGAATATAGAGGTGTCTGTTCCAAGCAACTACTCTGTGAATCGCGTTGAGAGGGAGAAAATATTTAAGTATGAAGAAATGCAGTCACAGACCAGGAAAATGTGACAGAAAGATACTGAGTTATTTCTCATTGTGGTGCCACAGGCCTAATTAAAAGGAATTTCCAAACATACCTTGATAAATTACCCATAAAAGTAACATCTTACGAACTCCAGAGGAGGGCTCTCTTTGGCATGATACAAGTACTACGCTGAGAATTAGCAATAATTTTGAGGGACTGAGATAATACTCCGCATACCTTGGCTTAGAAGTGAGGTTCATGACTGTCATGGTATGTGCAAAACTTATCCATTTGGAGAAACTGCCCCAACTGAAACAGTGTTAACAGCCATTACTGATTCCGTTAGGGTGTGTGCAGATGATGGAGTTGATTGTTTATTACTTTGGATTTAATCAGTGGCATAGGATATGGTACATCCTAGATTGGGGTGACTGGAGTACAAGACTTACAGGTTGATGCAGAAAGCCCACACTGAAATCACATGCTATTAGCTGTGTATGTGTTTTCGTAGCGCGTCGATAGTGTGAGACTTCAGCGCCAGTATGCAGCAAAGGGTGTGTATGCAAATGAGCTGAGCGCAAAACATCGGCGTAAAGCTGAAAGGAGGGGAGCCAATGGATGCACAAACACGTGCTACAAGTGGCTATATACGCATGCGCATAAATGTCAAATGCTCATATTACACGCACAGGACACGCAGGTTCTTTGGGCGCTCACCCCATAAGAATCAATACTATTTCACCCCAAAACATCTTTTTATGAAATCACACAAGAGAGCTAAAATAAAAGATAAAAAGACACAAGAATAAGAAGCAGAAAACATTTGTTCTTGACTGACAAACTTTTGCTTATATGCTGAAAAGATACACACAGAAAGTTTTCACGCAGAAGGTAACTGCTCATCGGGACATTTTATTTATTTATTTATTTATTTATTTGAAACGTTTTTTTCTATACCACCCCCTTCCAGAGATCAGGGGTGGTTTACATTGTAACAGTATACATCGAACATAGCAAACGAGTTGTAACAGTTAACTACACAGGTACACTACCAAAAAACTGCCTCCAGTTTTGCAACTGATTCCTATAGATTTTGGGGTGCTGAATCCAGGAAAAATAGCCAAAATGTTCCATCACGTCACGTTTTCTTGCAAAATTAGATTTCTTACCCATATAAGGAATGTTCACATAATTTCTTTTTAGCCGACTGCAGTTTATTTTCTTGGCCCAAAATAGAGGTTGTAATGGTTAACTAACTAGAAACACTCCTCCTGATATTTTAGAGTGTTTTGTATTCATTTTATACATTAACAGGACAATTGGGAGGCGGGGGGCTAAATCCAGGTACTCGCGCTGGCGCATGTTCTTTCCTGTCGCCTCGCCTCGTTCGCTCGCTCAAATACGGTGGTTGCGACATGAACGTTCCTGTCAAATTTCAGTTTCTTGCAAGTTCATTATTACCTTTTTGTTGCCTCAGTCGTAATCCCAGCTTTATTCCGAAGTGGTTCACTACAGTTGTAGTTTGCAGTGCTGTGTATTTGTGATGGCTCACAGAGCCAGAGGTTGCTGCGTCAACTCTCGGACAGTTTTTTGTTTATTTGTGGGGAATATACCGTGAAAAAGCGGCAGAGGAACATTTCTACATTTATTAAAAAAAGTATATTTCGCCTATTTCGGTTTGAAGTTAGGCGATCAAGACAAACCGTGGGCTCCTCACAAAGTGTGCAAGACATGTGAGGAAGATCTACGCTGATGGATGAAAGGTAAAAAACAAGCATTTCGTTTCGGAATACCTATGATTGTGGCGTGAACAAAGAGACCACAGCAGTGACTGCTATTTTTGCTCTTGCATTGTGAAGGGATACAACTTAAAAAACAAGAAACGTAATAAGTTTACCCCAACCTTCCCTCAGCAATTTAGGCCTATGCCTCATAGCAACGAAGTACCTGTGCCTGAACCACCAAAATCTTTGGATCATATTTGTGTGGATGGTTCTGATCATGATGAGACTCATCAGATGGCTTTTTCCGATGAGTCCAGTACTTCCGAGTTTGAAACTGAACCAGATCCGACAACCTGAACTTTTCTCTCAAGCTGAATGAATGATTTAGTCCGGGATTTAGGACTCCCAAAAGATGCTGCCCAACTGATAGGTTCTCGGCTTAAACAGAAAAATCTATTGTCACCAGGAACAACTTTTATTGGTACCGCAACCGCGAGACACAATTTTTGAACTATTTCAGTTAAAGAGGAAGATTTGGTATTTGCAACGATATATACGGAGTGATGGAAAAGTTTAAACTCCAGTATGATCCTGCTGAATGGCGGCTGTTCAGTGATTGGTCAAAAGACAGCATAAAGGGTGTTCTTCATAATGGCAACACATTCGCTTCAGTTCCTATTGCTCACTCTGTTATTCTCCACGAAAAAATACGAGAATTTGGCCCTGATTCTTCAGAAGATTCGTTATGATGAGCATAAGGTGGATGATTTGTGGAGACTTTAAAATTCTATCCATGCTATTAGGGCAGCAATCCGGTTTCACCAAAGATCCCTGCTTCCTTTGCTTGTGGGATAGCCGGGCCCGCGACCTACACTGGGGGAAAAAAGACTGGCCAATTCGGGAGTATTTGAGACCCGGTGAGAAAAATGTTCTTCATGAGAGCTTGGTACCTCGTGATAAAATTCTATTACCACCTCTCCACATTAAGTTGGGTCTCATTAAGCAATTCATCAAGTCCCTTCCAAAAGATGGTGAGTGCTTTCGGTACCTTTGCTCAAAGTTCCTCCGACTTTCTGAAGCAAAGCTAAAGGAAGGAGTGTTTTTGTTGGCCCTGATATAAGGAAACTCATTTCAGATTGGAGCATTCGCTGAAACGATGTCTGAGAAGGAAAAAAAGAAGCCTGGGATTCCTTCAAGGATGTTGTTCTCAAATTCTTGGGGAACAGGCGGGATGAGAACTATAAGGATATTGTTGCCAGGATGCTCAGTGCCTTCAAAGAACAAGGCTGTAACATGAGCCTGAAGTTAAGTCCATTTCTTGCACTCCCATGTGAAACTACTTCCCCGAAAACTTGGGGGCGTACAGTGAAGAACAAGGTGAAAGGTTTCACCAGGACATCAAGGACGCAGAGAGAAGGTACCAAGGAAGATGGAACACACTATGATGGCTGATTTCTGCTGCTTGCTGCTGCGGGAAACCCCAGATGAAAAATACGCCAAGCAGCGCACCAAAGAGAAAGCATTCGGGGGAAGAAGAAACGGGCCCACCAGGAGATTGATTGACCCAAGAATGACTTTAAAATCTAAACTGTGTTGACAAATATCGTGTTTTTACTAACTTTGAAATAAAAATTTGCTAGTTATTACCCACAGTGTTGGATCTCATTTATTAGAATTTTATTTTCACACCATCGGGTGTTGTCTTCATGTATTGCAATTGGTGCGGTTTGCGTTTTCTATTCTTACATACATACCTGTACACATTTTTTGCACATTTCTTTGCTTTGCTTTGTGTCTAACCTCGCTCTTATATGCTCAATGTTTGTGTGCACATGTATGTGGCTGTTTTAAGTGCAGACAATTTTGCTACCATCACAGTGTGTCTTGTTGACATTACTCTATTCATATGTGCTGCCTTGTTACAATTTTCTTTATTCTTATTTGAATAACTACTAAACAATTAGGTATAAAGAATTCATCCAAGAAACTTTATCTCGATCGCACTCAAATCTGAAACGTTCACCTCAAACTGCTAACCCAATGTAGCAAAAAATCTGTACGTGATGGAGCAAATTGGTTACCAGATTTGGATTCAGCGCACCAAAAAACGTAAAAATCAATCGAAACATTAGAGGCAGTTTAAAAAAAATTTTTTTTAGTGTACCTGTGCTATTTACAATAAACAGTTTGTAACCCTGAAACAGTCTCTCTCTACACGTGCAAGACAATTAAGCCAGCTCAGACGAAGCGTAGAAATATTGGCACTGCTGCTGGTTACGTAATTTTCTATGCATTTCTCTGTACCGGGCGCAGACCTTATTAGTATGCTATTTTAATATGCACTGCTCATTTGCATATAATTTTAATACACTTGGCATTGCAGTGTGCGCTTACTTTTCCTTTGATGTTTATGCACGTGTCAATCTCTTTTCTGCAATTTTCATGGCGGAACTTGTGCGTATAAGTCACGTTATCTGCACGCAAAGGGCATGTTAGTCTTTCTATATTGGCCCACTAGTGCTGGCATGGTTGCGTTCCTTATTTGCAGGACTGTATTCAGAGGGTTTGAGGAAGGGACAGTTTGCTGGTTCAAGAGTATTTAAGTGTAGGGTTCCTCAAGGATCAGCTCTGTCGCCATTAGCATCTATCAACCCAAAGAAGGATCAAGAACAAGTCGTTTTGAATTTGGATGGGGCGGAGAAAGGTTTCGTCCCGGGTGGTGTAGCACAAACTTAAACTTAATTTTAAGAAGCGTGAAGTGTGGTGCAGCAGAATAGATTGAGTGTTGCGTTGTACCCTGGAGTTGAAAGGATTTTGCTTAGAGCCTCAATCAGTGATTCAAATTCTAGGGGCAATTAGATGGGCAGTTAGGACTGGATAATCAAATCTCAACAATTTGTAGCATTACTATGCCCATTTGTGAACAGGCAAGATTTATTGATGGTAAATCATGTTAGTGACTTCCTGAATTGACGTTTGTAATGCTATCAGGGTTTACTGGGCTTTCTACTAGGCTTTCCCTCATGTATATAATTCAATCCCTGTTATCCAAGTTGGTATTCCTGTTCTATGTAAAACCAAACAGTTTGTGTTTAGGTTGTTTTTGTTATACTGTAAACCGCGCTGATACCGAATAGTGCGGTATATAAGCAACTGTAATAAATAATAAAATAAATAATAAATAAATAATAATAACTGGTGCAGAACCCAGTGGCGAAGTTGGTGTATGCTGCGTGGGAACAGGAATACGTAACACCATTATTTAAAGGATTTCCACTAGTTACCAGTACTACAGAAAGTCCAGTTCAAGGCATTGCTAGTTTTTTGATGTTTAGTGGTGGGTAAACCCTGGTATTTAGGGAAGTTGCTTCACATATATGTGGCTAATCATCTTTTTGAGTTGGTGCAGAAGGAACTGCTGCACGTGCCTTGGTGTCCGTTGATGAAGCCGACGATGACTCAGCAGAGCAGTTTTTGTTGCTTTGCCCCACATTATGAAACCACTTACAACTTAAGGTGAAGAAGGACATCACTTGCTTCCTATTAGATACCGTATAAAATTAAAGGTCTTATGTCTGGCTCACAAAGTTTGCTATTCCGACTTTCCCTCCTATCTGTCCATCTTGCACACCTTGCATCCCTTCCAGAACACTCCATTCACAGTGCCACAATCGTTTAGTAGTTCCTTCCAACAATCTAGCCTGTCAAGAGTCCACTCGTCTATCTGCTTTCTTCTTTCTAGCCCTGACCCCATGGAACTCCTCCCTTGTACATAAGAATCATCACTTAAAACATTTATTTGAACTGGCTTTTGGCACATCCAAGATGACTCAGACGGTTGGGTGGTGAGCTGTATCCATAAGCGCTCTCCCATTCTTATCACCGTTCCCTCTGCTCTTATCTTTTCTTTTTCTCCTACAGCCCTATATTTATGTTTATAATTTTAACCCTTTGAAGGCCTACTTTACATTTTTAATCCACATTCCGCAGCCGGGTTAATTTTTGCATATTTCAGGAAAATTGTACCCATCTTATTCAATATGTTCTAATAGTGATTTTCCTTCTGCTATGGTCATGTATTATATACCATTTGATAGGAATATTTAGTCAGAATTTTGGATCCCGAGAGTTATGGGCTCGGCCTGGAAAGGGTTCAACTTCTGTAAACTGTTTTGACGCTCTGGCAAAAGGCAGTATGGCACATTTTTAATAAACTATAAACTAAACTATAATTATTTGTATTTCAAGAAATTGGTAAAAGCAAAGGGTGCATTGAATGAGTCTCGAGGGATGGGGAAGAATGAGAGATTTTGTCTGTAGGTGAGAAGAGGGTAGGTTGTAATACTGGGAGGGGGGGCGGGTTTGGTTTGAGGCCTGAAGAGAGGATTTGGTGAAGGATGGTTTTGTGTTGGTTTTATTTTTTAGGATGACTTGTATATGTTTTATTTTTCAACTGTGAGCCGTTCAAGGGTCTTGCATGCTAATGAACGGGTATCAAGCATGAGTGAATAAATGTCAGTACACATTAGTAACTCTAGCCTTTAGTGTTGGTGGGCTGGTTGTAGTAGTGAGGAATAGGGCTGGTGGAAGGATATCAGGCCCCCTAGGTGAGTCCTCAATCCTGCTGTCACTCCCCGCTTCAATTCCGCTCCCATTACCACCGCCCTTCTCAGGGATCTGTGGCGGTGGCAAAACCTTTTAAACTTCGATGCAGCACTGTGTTGCAGTTCTTGGCTTCTAAGACCTGCCGCTTCGCCCCCTCCAACACAGATTTCCGTTGTGCATGGGGGGATTTCTGCTCCCATGCAAAAAGGAAGTCTGCATCACAGAGGGTGGATGTGGCAGATCAAAGAGACCAGGAACTATGACGCAGTGCCGGAGATGTCAGGGAAGCACTGCATTACAGTTTAAAGCAGTGATTCTCTAATTAAATGGGGTCACAGAAACATGACCGTCTCCCCTTTGCTCTCTGGACCTTCACTGTGACCTACGCCCAGTAGTGGCAATCGCCAGTCAGCATGTGGCCTGCCAGCCAATGAACATTATAGGCCCGTGCCCCCTCTTGAGTAAGCTTCCTGTTACAGAAACCCATGCTGAGTACTGGGTCTGTAAGCAAACACTGCACACTGACACAAGGGACCCTGTGCTGCTGCTGCTGTTGCCACTGCTTCCTGTTTTAGATAAGTGGAGGGAGGGGAAGGAGGCTAGAGACCTGCTATTTTGAGGTCGCATGAAGTTTTAGTTGTTACAGTGGGGTCATACAGGATAAAAGTTGGCTTTAAAGGCTATTGCTGCCGCTGTAGGTCCTCAAGAGGGGCAGCAGTGGAAGCAATGGATCGCCCTGGGAAAGTTGGCACTCTACTCGACTGCCTAGTTTGCTTATTGGGTCGTGTCAGCCCTGATGAGAGGTAGGCCAAGAAAAATGCATAAGCAGGCCAGTTTTGACCTATGTCTGCCCACCTCTGCTGCAGGTAGTGACATCATTTATTGCTCAATAGCACTGAATAAGCGAGTGACTTCTATGCACGGGGAGACGAAATGCCTGAGATCATGTGGAAAGTCAGTTTGGACCTGATTTAACCTCAGTTGAAGAGCTGATCTGATTCAGTCCTGTGTGCTAACCACACATCTGGCGAGGAGTGTTTTATCGCTTCAGTCCAGCAGAGCAGTGCTTCTCAGCCCTCTCCTGGAAGCACGCCTAGCCAGTCGGGTTTTCAGGATTACCACAATGAATATGTATAAGAGATATCTGCATACAGTTGGAGATCTTCCCAGTGCCAAGCAGATCATCAGTGCCCTAATTTGCATACATACACCAGAGAAGGGGAGGGGGTGTTTCGATCAGGCCAGCTACAGGAACAGGGTGCCATTCTTGCTGCATACATTGGCATCTGCTTTGAACAAAATGTATCCATGGGAAAGCACATGTTGGACTTTCAAAATGAAATCCCTAAAGCATACTCTCCATCATGCGACCTAACCCTATCCGCTCCGCCTCGATGGTACACGATTAGCATGGGGATGTCTAGTGGTGTTACTTGGGGATATTAAGCGACACTAACTGTGTTGATGCCGCTGGATACCCCTCTAAGCAGCATTTACATGGTTTATAGGTCTGTAAACTGTGTAATTGCCTTTGAATACTGGGCCCTTTATCTTTTTGTTGGACTGTCACAGTTGTGTCTCTACTTGTTTGTTTGTTTTTTAACTCTAATTTCTTTTTGCTCCTTTCAGGCTTTGAGCTCTTTGAGAACCAGAGCTGAGATGCAGTGTAATGAACCTCTATAACTACCTGAGATTTTTTGCCCTATTTTATGCCCTTTCCCAACTGACTTAGTCCAAAGACCTCGGCCAGGAGCCAGCTCTCCTGCAGTGGTAGACCCTATAAGTCCACTAGGTGTCACTGTTGCTCAAGGACTATGACTCCTACCCACCCCAACCCCTGGCACCGTGAACAATCCTTCCATAGCATCACCCAGGAAGGCGACAACCTGAGCAAGGAATCAAATCCAGGTCTCGCTGCATGGCAATGCATAGCACTGATCCACCAGGCCATCCTGTCTCTACTTTCTAAGAGAATGAAGGACTGACAATGCAGAAGACAGCAGAGATCTAGGTTGCACATCTTGCTGCTTTCACTACCTCCTTGCCCTGAAAAGCAGTAGTATATTCACACCAAGATGCAGCTAAGTTCTAATTAAATTGCTAGTGGTTAATATACTTGTAAATATACTATCAGGAGAAATCACACCATTCTGATCACTGTAGGCTCCATGCAGCACCGTGTGCCGATATTAGCGCAGGCGATAGCGGAGTGTTGCACACAAGTTTCTGTGCTAGTATAGGCAAGGAATGCAGGAAGGGATCTAGCGTGATCATAATCAAGGGGCAAATGGTTGTACTAACGACCGCGCACAGCACATTTAAATCCATTTCGTGGATGGTAATGAACCAATTAGCTCTGCAGTGCAGATGCAGAGAAGACCAGAAGGTTGAGCTCAACGTTGGGATTTTAACGCGAGGTTTGAGGAGACTTTAAGAGTTAGCTTATGGATCTGTGGTCAATGTTGGTGAGGAATTGATGCCCGTTTCTTGAATGAGTGTATAGCACCCACTACATTTTCTGGCTTTGCTGAAGAGATGCTGAAAAAAAGGGCAGGGGGAAGTGCACTGGAACAATGTTATGCGCATATGCTGGATCGCTGTCTGGCGCATAATCATTCTTCTGCACAGAATTTCTGAGCAGAATAATATTTCCATGTATATGCCAGATAACAGCACCTATATCTTATGCATAAAAAAGCAAAAAACGTTTGGTATTTGTGTGCACATATTGCAATGCTCGCATGTGCCTGGCCTGCTGTCCTTGTTTAGCGCCAACGTTTAGCACACAACGCATTTGGATGCCATTTGCTAACAGCATCACAGAGCAAAATGTCTGCATTACCTTTTCACTATGAAACCCTGTGCTGGAGCTTCAGTGCTGGGCTCTAGTGCAGGGTTTCTGCATCGAGGCCCGTCTACCGTAACGGCCAACCTCATCAGCGCAAAGCAAGGTATGCAAAGTCAAAAGACCGAAAGGATCTTTCTCAAGTGTCCATTTATGGCAAGGAGGTCATTTTGGAAAGGATTTTTAACTCATACATACCAGTGTACGTGTGTAAAAGGTCTCTTATTACCTCATGCATACAGGGGTGGCCCTAGGGTGATATGGGCACATGTGCGGAGACTCATTGCGGGGCCTAATTTGCATATTCTCAGGGCCTCAGCTGCATAAATATTTGCATAACGATAAAGAGAAGCAGGCTTATTTGGTCAGTTTTATGACCAGCTTTATGATAAGGCAGGAAGATATAAAATGAGAAAAAAAATCCTTGTAGCTAGAAATTCAAATCAGATGTGCAGGCTGGACTAGATTGTGCCAGAGCTGGAACAACCCAGAAATCAGTAACAGTGAAGCTATCAGGCCATAAGACAAAACTAAACTTAGAAGCGGGTCAAAACAGAACAAGCCAAGTTTACAGGGACTCTCCATGCAACACACAGGCACTCCACTGCAGGTCTCAACTAACCGTGGCATAAGAGAGCGGCTCCGCCGAGTTCTTCCCACCCCAAAACCAAGCACAACCAGGCTGAGGAGATCACAATTTGGAGACAAGTTGTGAGCCCATAAACTCAACTATGATCAGAATGAACCCATAACGCCAGTAAACCAGAAGTGAGTTATCAAGCCACTATTAAAACCCTCACCATACTAGATCAACCTCCCATGATTAACAAGATCATCAAACTGAAACTCCACAAAATATGCCTAACCCACACAGAATCCTTCTCTTCACCATATGCCTCATCATACTATTAGCACTATTCAGGAACGTGCTATGTCTCACTCCAAACCTCGGTACTATCCCAGTCATCCATAGATATGGCACGCAAAGTCACAAATGCCTGCCACACAGAACATGACAAAGAAGTAACTCCACCTTGGTACACATCCCTCTCCAGAAACATATCACCCTAGAAGATACCACTCAAACAGCAAAAACTACACACTACCTAAAATGCACTTTAATCAATGCCCGCTCCGCAAGAAATAAGATTCAAATCCTCAACAACTACCTAATTGATAAAAACCTAGACATCTTATGCATAACGGAATCTTGGTTTACCAATACAGATACCATCCTAATCAACCAACTAAAACCACCAGATTACGACATCTACAACTGTTCTCGATCTGACCGCAGAGGTGGCGGTGTATGCATCCTGGCAAGCAATAACTTATCGTTCAAACTAACACATAAAATCAACAAAGAGAGGTGAATTAATAATAATCTCAAACAAACGAGATTATGTCTTGCCTACCATTCTCCTACAGCAGGTCATGATGAGTTAGCGACCATTCTAGAAATAGTCACCCACCCACTGATGGGTGACCTGAACTTATCCTCTGCACCACAGAAGCAATCCAAGTCGTTCATGTAAGCCATGGGACACCTCCAGTTCACTCAACTGGTCCGCTCACCAACACATACTAAAGGAAATACCTTGGATCTCATTTTCATCCAAACCCAACTCCTAGAAATCCACACAATCCCCAATCCATTGCTGGTCAGATCACTACACTGTCACTTGCCACCTACCACAGCACTCAACCCCTAGATCAAGCACCATCCACAGCATAAGCCACCATCGCTTCAAGGCCCTTTGACAAATCCACCTTCATTGATAAAGGTATCCCCTCTCTAGACACAGAATCCAATGACCTGGATTTCATAGTGAACAAATGGCTAAACACAATAAAAGCCTTTGCTGCAGCACCTCCCACTAGACCTGCTAAGCTGCACTACTGCATCCACACCTGGTACACACCAAGCCTCAAAGAGTTAAAGCGGAAAGTGCGGAAACTTGAACGCAGAAGGAGAAACACTCGATGAGCAGATCAAGAGAATCTACCTACTTACCCTTCAATCATACCTACTGAGACCAACAAAGCAAAAAGAAATACTACACTAAACTAATAGTGAAATCAACAAATAAACCCAGAGAACTTATGATATAGTGAAAAAACTAGCAAATTTGCTGCATATCTACAATCAAAATACTACACATCGTCACTCAACTTGCCTTCTCCTCCAGGCATGAGCAAACCCACAAACCAAACCATCACCAGCACCTTGCTACGATCTTTCAGCTCCACCTCCACAGAGCACCTGGAACCCATAATCCACAGCCTCTGTACAACAACATCCCCAGTAGACCCATGGCCAGCAAGCTGGTTTAAAATCCCAAGAACAGATCTTGCCCCAATCCTTCACAAACTAATCTTGATTTCTTTTACCCAAGGATATATCCCTACAAGCCTAAAAACAGCATCCATCCACCCAATCCTCAAGAACCCGAAACAAGAGCCTAATGACCCAAGTTTATACAGACCTATCTCCAGCCTATCCAAAATTACAAAAATTATTGAGAGAGTGGTCCTCCGCCAATTGCAGGATCACTCTGACATAAATGCTCCCCTGGAATGCAGCAACATGGGTTCCATGATAACCATGGAGTAGAAACCTTGCTAATCTCACTAACAGACAGACTTCCCAAGGGCATAGGAAACCCCAAGCAAGAATTCATTCTCATTTTTTTGGACATTGCAGGGGCATTTGACAGCATATGCCATTACATCCTCCTGCATCATCTACACAATATAAGAATCTATGACACTGTTCTAGAATGGCTATGCTTATACCTCATAAATCGCAACCAGTATGTACAAATTAGCCAAATAACTTCTGATCAAATCACACAAATACAAGGAGTCCCCCAAGGCTCTGCACTATCAGCTTTACTGTTCAACATCTACATACAACCAGTCTGTGACATAATACATGCATTTAACATATACTAACACTTGTAAGCAGACAATATTAATATTAATATTAAGCAGACAGTAATACTAAACCCAACAACTTAACATATAATACACTGATCTAAAAAACACTATGATTCAACTCTAAAGTGCCCACAAACTTGTAATTGCATATAGTTTACTGTATATAGTTTATAAGCCAGTTTTGTTTTGTCATGTATTAACTCATTCTGTTAACCAATATATTGTTTATTGTTACAAGATGTTCTATGTAAAACCAAGCTCTTGCTTTGTGAATTGTTGTTTTATTGTAAACCGCAACTGAACTCTGGAAGATGCGGGATATAAATGATTGTTAAATAAATAAATAAATAATTATTATGATATATGCACCCTTTACCACCACTGATACAAACTACACAACAATAATAAACTGCTTCAATGCTATAACCCACTGGCTATCAGAACATCGACTCAATATCAACTTCAAGAAGACAGAAGTCCTATTTCTCACCAAAAGCCAATCCTGTCATCCCCCCAAAATCATTAAAAGTTGATAGTGCCAACTTGGAGATAACATCAGAAGTGAGATACCTTGGCATTATCATTAATCAACACTTCACATTTCAACTGCAGATAAACAAAGTAACTCAATGTATATACAACAAGATAAGGACCCTCCAACACTTACGGCCCCTACTTGAGCCACATGACTTTAGAACGGTCTTCCAAGCCATGATACTACAGAATTTGATTTCTGTAATACCATCCTACAAGGTATCCCAAAGAGCTCCTTGCATCCACTACAACTTGCCTAACATGCAGCTGCCCAAATTCTTATGTGCGCACCTCGGTACATTCATATCACACCCATCCTAAAAGAGCCATAATGGCTATCCCTACTCAGTCAAATCAAATATAAAACACCGATGACAACATTCAAAATAAACCATCAGTTATCCTCTTAATATTTACAATCCATAATAAGAAAAACCCCAGAAAACCGCCAAAGAAGAAGTAATGCAACAAACCTTCTAGTCCTACCTCCTGAATTGGCCAAAAGCAATCAGACAACCTGTGCCCGGGCATTTTCCTTACATGCCCCTCGACTCTGGAATGCCCTACCAAACCACATCAGAGATACTCATAACCTTGAAACATTCCGGAAGTTGCTAAAAACCTACCTGTTCAAGGAACATTTTGATGGGACTACCTGACCTGACCCTGACGAACCTACAACCAGATAGAACCTCATCTGAACTTAACCTACACATACTTTCCCCCCTCCCCTACATCCCCCCTCCTCATGCCCCCTTAAATTAAGCTTAAAGTATTACTTGTAAGTCTGCCCCAAGCCATTTTGTATATATTGGGCCCAATTCCATCCAGGATGTACAGGCCCTCTGTGCACCCAGTCGGAACCGGACGCACAGAGGGAGTCATGACTCTGATCCCGCGGGGCAAGTCTAGCCCCATGAGATCAAAATCACAAACAGGCCTGTATGTGCAGGCCGGGACCACGATTTAGCCCGGCCTGCACATACAGGCCTTGCCCGGCTAACTCAGTCAGGGCTTTTAAATGGAGCCGCAGTGCCATGGCATCCGGTTGCCATGGCACTGCAGCTCCATTTAAAAGCTGCAATCCCCGGCCGACAGCTCCCCAAGTGCTTTCCCCGCAGCCCGACCCCCAATCTGGCCTCCCAGTGCTAGGGTCAGGCTGCAGAGAATGCCCTCTGCCACCCCATCCACGCCCCGGTCCTGCTGCATCAGGGAAGCTATTCCACCTCAGAAGTGGAATAACTTCCCTGTTTAAGTCGCCGGCCCCGGACGTACAGGGCTGACATTAGAATCGGCCCTGGACCAACTGCCCACTGCCCGCCCTCGATCTGCCCCTTTCAAGCCCCGTCCAACTTCCCTCTTCAACGTCCATCCCTGCTATTCGTTGCTCAGAATGAGCCCCATTGTAAATATATCAGTTTTTAAACTGTTCAATATGTTGCCTATAGAATTCAGGGAGTCTCTAGTCTCCATGCATTCTCTTCTCATGCTTCAAAGTTAATCTAATAGCTGTTTAACCATGTTATGATAGCTTCACCTCGTTATAATGTATTATCATTCCATGTAATGTTGAAGTTATGTTCTGTGTAAACCGCATTGATCCTTGGAAACGCAGTATTTACGACTAAATAAATAATAAATAAATAACCTGAGATATTCCCTTAAAGTTTAAAATTTCCTTGAATGTGACCTGACAAAATATTTGAAATTTAAGACCAGCCCATGCAGCATCAAGAACACAAAACTGCAAACCTTAAGGACTATCCGTATTCCAGTAGCCCCCCCTCCCCCGCCAGCACCCTACTGTTGACTCAACACAGGAAACAAAAAGGAAAAGTGAGAAGGACAGCACAAGACCTATAGAGCAAATCTTCCATTCCATAACAGCACTAACTTCCAAAACCCCCACAACAAGGAGCCTACCTAGGAAAGGGCAGCACTATAAACATTGCTGTGAGCACAAGAAAATCCACAGACTTACCGGAAAAACTGAACTAGCCAGATTACTACGGATCCTTATATAGAAACTCGCTGCTGTAGAATACCTGGCCTCAGTCACATATTTAGAATATAGATAAACTCTCACCATGTAAAGAATAAGGGATCATAAACCAAAAACAGAAATATGTAGACAAAAATTAAACTGAAACCCCAAGAAGCCAAGTGCTGTATGTAGTGCAACACCAGAGAAATAGAGATATATAAAGACAGCACGTTAATTACAAAAACTGACATATTGCATTCGCTAAACTGAAAATTAAATTATTTTTGTCTACCTTTGCTGTCTAGCCATCTTATTTTTCCCGTTTTAACATTTTTATTTAATTTTATAAAAACATAAAGAAATAAAACAAAATGAGAAAAGAAATAAAAAGAACAAAGTGCAACACACAAACCAGCGCATGAATATGCAAAAGGAATAATATCATTATCAACAGTATTAGTTAAAGTGAACAGTTATACAATTAACATGAATTATGCATCTTAATACCATGGTTTATTTAAAAACTTGATATACCGCCCTTCTACAGTGTGTCAGAGCGGTTTACAATAAAAACATTAACAGCAAGAAAAAGGAATGCAGATTAAAATTAAGTAAAGCATTAGGTACACTTAAAAGGGAAATGGGAAGGGAAGGGATGCGGAAATTACATGCTCCAGCTATGGAAGCTATTAAAGTCATGAAAAAGTCTGGGGCCAATGTTTCCTACGTAGTCAGGGGTTAGGTTGAAGTCTAGTTGAAAGAGATGAGTTTTTAGTGCTGTTTAAAATAAAATAAAAAAAGATGATTCAAGACGCAGGATCGATGAAAGCATATTCCATAATGAAGGACCCAGGAAAAAAATGCAGAGTTTCGTGTGCTGTCAAGATGAGCCTTTGATGAAGGAGGTAAGTAGAGTCGATGTGCATGCAAGGGGCGAAGGGAACGAGTAGGCGCATATGGAATAATGTAAGAGGAGAGATAAACAGGGGTACCGGAGTTAAGAATCTTGTGGATAATCAAGTTATACTGTAAACCACTTTGATTGAAGGATGAGGTGGTATATAAAATGGTTAAATAAAATAAAAAGCTTGTATTGAGAGCAATATGGTATGGGAAGCCAGTGGGATTGGATAAATAATGGGGTGATATGTTTGAACCGCGAGGAGTGGTGCAGAAGACGGATAGCAGTGTTTTGAACTGATAGTAGGTGTTTGAATTGGTACTGAGGTAATCCAGAGTAAATGGTATTACAGTCAGTACCGTACCTAGCCCTGTGCGAGTGGTGCAGCCGGACAGGGTGCAAAAGGATTAGGGGTGCATGTTGGGCTGCTGACCACCGCCCACCCCCCCGTGTTGCCCTGCCACCGCTGCCACTTTTTTGTTTTCTCGAAGGCGACAGCAGCAGTGAGGCAGACGCGCGTTTGTAGGCAGGTCGGGTCCCTCGTTCCCTTCTCTGATGTAGGTTGCGTCTGAGGAGGGAGGGAGCAGGCCAGCCATTCAAACGTGGGTCTTTGCAACACAGTATTTGAATGGCTGGCCTGGTCCCTCCCTCCTCTGATGCAACCTACATCAAAGAAGGAAAGAGGGACCCGACCTGCCTACAAACATGCCTCACTGAGCAACGCGGGGGGGGGGGGGAGGGGGGTGCAGACAACCAGCGGAGGGGGGGGGGGGTGGCGCACCAGATGTGAAAATAGCACAGGGTGCAACTATGGCTTGGTATGGTCCTGATTACAATAGTCCAGTTTTGAAATAACTAAGGAAAGCAAAAGAGTGGCAATAGCAGATGATGGTAAATAAGACCAGATGGCGCGGATATGGCGGAGGGAGAAGAAACAATGACGGATGGTAGTACTGATATGGGGTTGGAAAGAGAGAGTCCAATCAAAATGGCTCCCCAATATCCAAGTGCTGAAACGGTAGGTATAGTAATGTCTTCAAGAGATGGGGATACAGAGGGAGGTGTAAATGCACCAGATAACCATTACCATGATATTTTCATGGGGTTGAGCTTCCAATTTTGTGTTCTCAGCCAGAAGGATACCAGGCTAAGACAGGTGTCAGCAGAGGTAAGATCAGGAGAAATAGGATGAGTGTGAAAGACACTATGTGGAGACACAATTATGAAAGATAAGAGTACCTAGTAATGATTAAATAAGAAGAAGAAAAATAGAAAATAAGTTTTGTATGCAAATTAGTCATAATATAAAATCATAATATAATTGCAAGGGTGTTGATGGGATAGTCATTATAAAAGGAGAGAGGCGACAGGTTCCCACAGTTTCTTAACCTTGGATTCCTTGTTAGTCTTTTCAGCCACTTTCATTTCAAATTTATGAATTTGTCCTAGGGTATGCCACCAAAAGGTAATATTCAAATTAGACAAATCTTTCCAATTGCGAAGAATCATTTGAACTGACAGAGAAATTAAAATATCGTAAAGCTTTTGGGAATTAGGATTGTCAATTGGTAAAGACAGAGAAGAGGATTTCAAAATAACACAGTTTGCAGTTAAGGGTATATCAAAGTTAAACAACTTTCAAATGTACTTCCAAACTTTTTGCCAAAAATTATTAATCACCTTACATTCATGAAGAAGAGAGCCTTCATAGGTATCACAGTGCCAACACTTATTGGTGGCTGACAAGCCAGCTTTGCATGTTTGGTGGGGTCCAAAGAGCACGATGAAAAATAAAGTATAATGAATGAAGTAAACTAGCCGATAATGTGGGATGTAGCATATAGACAAAAATGATGCCAGTCTATAGTAACTTCTTCAGATAAATGAAGATCATTCCCCCAAACTCATAAAGACCAGAAGACGTGGAAGGAGTAGGTTTAGTTAGTACTTTATAAAAGGAGGAGGCACTATGACATTTGCTGAAAATGTTATCTAAGAGAACACAGAGAGACAGTGTGAAAACTAGTGTATCAAGTTTAATAGAGCTTTTTTTTAAGAACATGCGTTAACTGTAGTCAAGCAAAAAAATTGGTCGGGTTGTAATTTGTATGGAGACATTAAGGTATGAAAAGAGACAATATATGAACCATGAAGCAGATGTGCAAGGCACCATATACTTTGCACAGCTTTCGCACCATCTCGATTCCACCAACTACCTTCACCCCCGTCAATCAGGCTTCCGGCCAGGTCACAGTGTTGAAACCATCCTCCTTGCTTTCACTAATTCCCTGCATGTGGCACATGATCATGGTGACATTTCGGTAGCGGTAGCACTTGACCTTTCAGCAGCTTTCGACCTGGTCGACCACTCCCTTCTTCTAGCTCGTCTCCGTGAAGCTGGTCTTCATGGCACTGTCTACAGGTGGTTTCATTCTTTTCTCTACGCCCGATCAGCCTCAGTCCTTTCTGCCTCTTCCTCTACGCCGCCTTCTGCCCCCTTCCCTTTACCCTGTGGGGTCCCCCAGGGTTCTGTCTTGGCTCCTCTTCTCTTCAATCTCTTCTTGGTGCCCCTCACACTAGTCATCCAGCAATTCGGGATCTCTGCCTTTTACTATGCGGACGATATTCTTCTCCTTCACCACACGTCCCCCTCCCATCCCGATCTCACTCCTTTAAATAGCTGCCTCACAGCCGTCACTCACTGGTTGACCCAGAACTGCCTTCACCTCAACCTTGCCAAGACCACTGCCATCTGGTTCCCTCACGGTCATCCTTCCCCCTCTCTAGCTCCGTCCCTTTCCAACACTCCCATATCCTTGGTCACCACCTTTCGCTATCTCGGTGTCCTCTTCGACTCAGACCTTACCTTTCACGCTCATATCTCCCACATCACCAAAACCTCTTTCTATCTTTTATGTCAAATTCGCGCCACTCGTCCCTTCCTCTCCCCTTCCGCCCTCTCCACTCTACTTCTCTCTCTAGTTATGTCCCGGGTCGACTTTTCTAATTCTATCCGAACCGGCCTGGCCTCCTCCCAACTTCACCGCCTTCAGAGAATCCAAAACACCGCAGCTCGCCTTCTCACTCATTCATCCCCTTATCACCACATAACCCCTCTTCTCATCCATCTACACTGGTTACCTGTTTCCTTTCGCTCCCAATATAAGCTATTCACCCTGGTTCATAAAGCTCTACACACCAGTACCCCACAATATTTAGCTGATCTTATTCATTTTCACACCCCCAGACATACCCCCCGCTCGTTCCATTTAAACCGTCTCACCCTTCCTCCCCCTTCCGCTGCCCATCTCCAATCCACCCGCTCCTCAGCCTTTTTCTTCATAGGCCCCGCACTTTGGAACTCCCTTCCATAACATAACATAAGATATGCCATACTGGGTCAGACCAAGGTCCATCAAGCCCAGTATTCTGTTTCCAACAGTGGCCAATCTAGGTCATATGTACCTAGCAGTTTCCCCAAGAGACACAAGTTCCACAATGCTTGTACTGGGTCAAGCATTGATATCTTCGGTCACTTCTTAATAATGGTTTATGGACCTTTCCTCCAGGAACTTGTCCAAACATTTTTTAAACCCAGCTACACTAACAGCCTTTACTACATCCTCCGGTAACAAATTCCAGAGTTTGATTACACGTTGAGTGAAAAAATATTTTCTTTTATTAGTCTTAAATAGTTTACCCTGTAGCTTCATTGCATGTCCCCTAGTCTTTCTATATTCTGATAACGTAAACAATCGATCTACGTTTACCCGTTCCACTCCATTCATTAATTTATAGACTTCTATCATATCTCCCCTCAGCCGTCTCTTTTCCAGGTTAAAGAGCCCTAACCTTTTTAGCCTTTCCTCATAGGAGTATCCTTCCATCCCCTTTACCATTTTGGTGGCTCTTCTCTGAACCTTTTCTAAAATCGCTATATCCTTTTTAAGATACGGCGACCAGAATTGCATACAATATTCAAGGTGCGGTCTCACCATGGAACGATATAGAGGCATTATAATATCTTTTGTTTATTTTCCATTCCTTTCCTTATCATACCTAGCATTCTATTTGCTCTCTTGGCTGCCGCTGCACACTGGGCCGAGGGTTTTAACTTGGTATCCACAATGACGCCTAAATCTTTTTCCTGGGTGGTGGTTCCTAATGTGGAACCTTGCATCGTATAACCATAGTTTGGGTTGTTCTTCCCTAGGTGCATAACCTTGCACTTGTCCACATTAAATTTCATCTGCCATTTTGATGCCCAGTCTTCCAATTTAACAAGATCCTCTTGCAATTTTTCACAATCCTCTTGGGTTTTAACAACTTTAAATAGTTTTGTGTCATCTGCAAATTTGATAACCTCACCACTTCCCTCCCACTTCCCTCCGCCTAGAACCCTGCTACGCAGCATTCAAACAACAGCTAAAAACCCACCTCTTTTCCCTAGTCTTTAACCTCCCCACCTCCCCTCCCCCCTTGTAGCTCTACTCTCCTTCCTCTGCTGTTCCTTAACCCACTTTGCTTTTACAAATTGTAAATTTCTTTTCCTTTTTCTGGCCTTGTGCCTTGCTTTTATTGGTTTTACTTATTATAAACCGCTTTGATTTTATTGAAGGGCGGTTAATCAAGTTTTAATAAACATAAACATAAACTTAATGACTGGCATTTCAACCAGGATAAGACTTTGTGATCTATTTTAAATTTGGGGTTATGCCATAAGGAAATGTCATGGGAATGCCAAATAGAGATATGGTTTATGGTTTAGGCACTTGATATATCGCCCTTTACCCTGTGTATCAGAGCGGTTTGCAAACTTATGCTAACAGAAACTTTTTATTCCCTTGTCCCCGAAGGGCTCACAATCTAAGCGTACCTGAGGCAATGGAGAGTTAAGTAGCTTGCCCAAGGCCACAAGAGTGGCCACGGGATTAGAGACCCCAGTCCCTCTGGCCTGAGGTTGCTTGTTCCGATGTGGGAATTGAACCCCCGGCCCTCCAAGCTTTTTATCTAATTTAAGAAGAGCAAACTGTGGACTTCCGGTGACGACATCGGGGCAAATGGCGGCATAGGACTTGGCTCTGCCGCCTAAGCCTGATAAAAGGGGGAGTTTGTACCCCTAAAGGCATGGAGTAAGGGGACGAATGTGAGAGAGCAGAAGGGGAAGAGCCCCCGGCCGCGTTTCAGCAGCGACGAAGCTACCAGCCCCCGCCGGAGTGTTGGAGAGCGCGGAGAGGGGAGACGGAGCTGCGCTGCAGCAGACCACGTGGTAGGCCGGAACGGCGACTGCCAGAACAGAGAGGCAGAGGCCTACCTTAAGTCGTGGGGGCGGAAGTGGCTTGGCACGCTGGAGAACCAGAGCTCCGGTGAGCAGAGACGTTCCCTCTGAGACCGCGTGTAGCTGGCTGAGGAGAACCGATAGTTTGGAGCGGTGGAAGACCATGTGGCCAAGCGGAGGAATCCAAAGCGGCAGTGCAATTCACGGAGCGCGGTGCTGTGGGGGCGCTGCATTTCGGCAGCAGGAGGCAGCCGGCGGCGAACGGAGAACCAAGGAGAGGCACGAGGACAAAAAAAACGGTGAGGAGGCGGGAAGGCAACGAGGCTGGGAACAGAGCACTACGAAGGGGAGAAAGCGTCAACAGTGCCCCCCGGGTGGATACAGCAAAGTCCATCTCGACCCAGAGAGCTGAGAACGTGGGGAGCCAGGATTATACCCCCGCAGCGAAGCGGTGAGGAGAGAAGCTGTGCTGGGTGAGTCAGGCAGACGACTCTAGGAGACGGACAGAGTGTGGAGGAGTATCAAGGTGAGAGGCTCGGTGGAGGAAACAACCCCGGCAAGGGGGAAGTGAGCAGAGCAAGGTGCAGTTCCATAACAGACAGTGTGGCTCCATAAGCAGCTTTGGCAACCAGCTGAGAAGCAGAGGGAGAGGCACTCAGGGGACGCAGCCCACCGGGGGTATTACTGGAAGCTTGGGAACCTAGCGTTGCATAACGAAAGAATGGAAAAAAATAAAGGATCCCTGGCGGCATGCAAGAAACTGGCTGATTTTTGCTCCCCCTACGCGGCAGTCAAAGGTGGAAGAGAGGGAGAGAAAGAGTGTCGAACGCAGGAGGAAGAGCCCAAAGACCTGGGAGAGGAGCTGGAACATGGAGCTAGCCCAGGGGATATTTCTCACCTGAAAGCTTGGCTAACTGAAATGAAGGACGAGCTTAAAACAGAAATTAGCGGGGTGAAGCATGATCTCAAAGAGTCCATACAGTCACTGAGGCAAGATATTGTGGACATTGGAAATAGAGTTGAGGAGATGGAGACTCAGATGGAACAACAAGGGGAGGAAATGGTAGATTTACAAAAGCGCTGGGGGGCACTCCAGCAGGCCCAAGTGGAGCAGCAGATGAAATTGGAGGATCTGGAAGACAGGTCCAGGAGATGTAACTTACGGATCCGGGGGCTGCCAGAGGATCCTCAGTACCGCAACTGCGAAGACGTTCTGCTAAAAATGTTCAAATCCTTGCTGCTAGCTGCAGATCTGCAGGGGGAGATGTCGATAGACTCATCGCACATTGAGCGAGCACACCGTGGCCTGGGCCCGATACGTGATAATAAACCAAGAGATATAGTTGTGTGCTTTAGCTCCTTCAAGATTAAGGAAGGACTGCTCCGAGCGGCGAGGAAAGTGCGACAGATAACTTGGGAGGAACATCACCTGGAGTTATTTCAAGATCTCTCTGCAGGAACTTTAAAACGCAGACGACACCCCAAGGAGGTGACGACGTACTTGCAAAGAGAGGATGTACGATACTAGTGGCTGTTTCCATTTGGGCTACTGATCACCTGCAAGGGGAAGTCAAGGCGGGTGCAAAGCAGAGAGGAGGCATGGACTGTACTCAGAGACTTTGGCTTACCTGACATACCAGAAGGGGGAAGTCCTCTGACAGGAGCACTGGCTGATACTGCGAAGCCCTCCAGTTCACAGAGGAATTTACAGAGATGGCACAGAGTTCCAACGTCGGGGAGAAGAGCAGCACGATTGAACAGAGAGAGCCCAGGAATACTAGCAGCGGAGAAGGGCGATGGCTGAATGTGTGGACTTTGAGTTACAAAAGATGTATCAGTATGCTTTTCTGTGTTGAAGAGGGGGGGGATGAAGTTATTAATTGCTGGAGGGGAGAAGGAGGGGTTAGAGTGTAGGAGAGGGGGTGGGAAGGAGGGCGGTGGGGAGGATAGAGGTAGAGGTTCGGAAGGGGAGGTGAGAGGGGGCTTTGGATGTTGTGTTGGTATAGGGGGGAGGGGGGAGGGGGAGGGGGAAGGGAAGATAGAGACATGGCCCGATAATTGGTCACCTTTATGGAAGATGATTCTCTCTTAATGAGAGAGGAGAGGGGAGGGGGGGTCGGGGGGAGGGTGAGGGGAGGGGGGCTGGGGACTTCAGGATAGAGGTAGGGAAAGGGGGGGGGAGTGGAAGAATGGGTGAGCTTAAACTAGTCACATTAAATGTGAAGGGGCTTAACTCACCATTTAAGCGACGAAAATTGTACACAGAGATAGCCCGACAAAAGGCAGCAATAGTCATGCTTCAGGAAAGGCATTTGACACGGGCAACAGAATATCTGGTCAAGCCTAAAGGCTATGGGGTGTGTATCCATGCTTCAAATATCGTAGAGAAGAAGAAGGGTGGGGTTGCTATACTCTTTGCATCTCAATTAAAGATGCAGGTGCAGTCGGTGGTAAGGGATAAGGAGGGGAGGTATGTGTTGGTGCGGGTGAAGGTGGGGAATGTATGGTATTGTGTAGTGAATGTGTATGCACCAACCGGGGGACAGCGTGAATTCTGGACAAAATTGAACGAGGAGGTGGGGAAACAGGGGGACGGTATCCTTATATGTGGGGGGGATTTTAACCTGACGTGGAACCCAACCCGGGATGCTACAGGGAAACGGGAGGGAAAGAGGGGGGATAGAAAGAGATATCGTAACTTTGTGATACAGCACTGTTTAGTAGACGCGTGGCGATTGCAGCATCCAGGGAGGAGACAGTTTTCTTACTATTCGCCAGTACATGGGTCTTACTCACATATTGATGCTATTTGGGTTTCAAAGGAGGTGGGGGGTAAGATTACAGGGGCGGAAATGGAGTCCATTACTTGGTCAGACCATGCCCCGGTGGTGGTGAGCCTGCAAGTGGCAGAAGAAGGGATGGGGAATAGGTTTTGGAGACTCAATGAGTCATTGCTGGAGGATGTGAGGGTTCAAGAGGATGTGGAGAGGGGAACCAAGGAATATTTTAGGTTTAATGATAATGGAGAGGTCGCATGGGGGGGAATATGGGATGGGTATAAGGCAGTGATACGGGGCATACTGCTCACATGGGGGGCGCGGAAAAAGAAGGAACGGGAGGATAGAGAGCGGTTCTTGAGGGAACGACTGCTGGAATTGGAAGAATTGGATGGGCAAGGGAGGGGAGAAACCTATAGGGGTCGGGTGCTGCTAGCGAGAGCGCAACTCAATGAATTGCAGGCGGAAAAGATACACTATCAGATGCAGCTTCTGAGGCAGGAGGTATTTGAGGGGGGGAACAAGACTGGGAGGTATCTAGCGCTGAAGCTGAAGCAGCAGAGGCTCCGCTCTCACATCATAGGGGTTCGAAGGAATGGCGGAGAATTGGTTACTAAAGATGGGGAGATTAGGGAGGCCTTTAAGGAATATTATCAGGAGTTGTACAAAGCAAGAGACCCAACACAAGCCAGGAGGGTGGAAAACTACCTCGACTCCATAGACTTGCCTAAGTTGGGAGAGTGTGAACAAGAGGAAATTAATAAACCCATCCGAGCAGACGAAGTAGGGAAGGCAATTAAACAGTTAAAATTAGAGAAAGCTCCAGGGTTGGATGGCCTATCTGCCCGATTTTATAGGAAGTTCGGAGACCTGTTAATTGGGCCTCTGGTGAACTTATTTAACCAACCACGGGAGGGTGGGAAATTAGCGGATACAATGGGGTGGGCGGGTATAACAGTAATTCATAAAGAGGGGAAGGACCCGCAGGAGTGTGCCTCTTACAGGCCTTTCTCCCTGCTTAACTTGGATGCTAAGCTTTTAGCTAAGATACTCACTATGCGGCTCAATAAAGTTATTGGAAAACTGATACACCAAGATCAGGCGGGTTTTATTCCTGGTAGACAGGTCGCGGATAATATCAGAAAGATCTTAAATATTATCTGGGCTAGCGAGTGGAGCGAGGAAGAGGCGCTCTTACTCTCGCTGGACGCGGAGAAGGCCTTCGATCAGGTGTCATGGCCTTTTCTTTTCCAGGTGCTGGAGAAGGTGGGGCTGGGAAGAGAGTTTCTCACTTGGGTGAGGCGCTATATGTACATCCAAAAGCATGTGTGAGGGTGAATGGGGCCCACTCGCATTTTTTTGATCAAGGGAGGGGAACGAGGAAGGGATGCCCTTTATCTCCGCTTTTGTTTGCGTTAGCAATAGAGCCCTTTGCGCAGCGGATAAGAGAACGGGCGGATATATCTGGAATAAAAGTGGGGCGGAGTGATTATAAAATTTCACTGTTCGCGGACGATATAATTCTAAGTATGGCAAGACCCCGGGTCGGTCTACCCATAGCTATGTGGGAGCTGGAAGAATATGGTAAAGTATCGGGGTTTACTATCAACTGGGCAAAATCGGAAATCTTGAATTTAGCGGTTTCCAGCGAGGTAGTTAATATACTGGCGAAGAAATATCCCTTCAAATGGGCGCGAGAAAGTATCAGGTACCTTGGCATTTGGATAAGCAACAAAATCGACGAGTTATATAACTTGAACTATTCGAGAGTTCTGGGGAAGATAGAGGGTTGGTTGGATAGGTGGGGAAGGGGATACCTGTCGTGGTTTGGGCGTATTGCGACGGTTAAAATGATGCTTGTGCCCAGACTGCTGTTTTTGTTTCAGACGCTCCCGATTTGGGTTCCGCCGAACAGTTTGAGAAGGATACAACGGTTAGTTAATAGGTTTATATGGGTGCAGAAGCGCCCAAGGGTAGCAATGCGGGTACTGCAATTTATAAAGGCTATATACAAGGGATGCCTATTGCGGCCTGTTTCGAGCGGGGACAGGGACCCGGTGAGCAACTCTTACGTAGATGGGCACGAAACGGGCTGTCGTACATTCACCAAGTTATACACTCTCAGGGAATTCACCCGTTTGAAGGCATTAAGGATCTCTATAAGCTGAAAGAGAGTGATCATTTTGCCTATATACAATTAAGCCACTTTGTGAGGCAACCGAAGATATGGAAAGACCTCTGGGAAAATAGAGGCTGGTTTGAGACTTTATGCTCAGGTCAGATGGGTCAAAAAGGGGTTTTGTCCAGAATTTACAAAGGCCTAATGGGGACTGATGTATGCAAGTTACGCTATAACTTGCAATGGGAGGAGGATCTGGGGGTGTGTTGGACGGTAGAGGCTTGGGAGAAGTTACTCCAGACGATTGCTACTGTGTCCATAGCCACGCAAATTAAAGAAAATGCATATAAAGTATTATACAGATGGTTATTGGACGCCAGTACGTCGGTATCGAGCGGGGAGGGGACGGGATGACTTATGTTGGCGGGGGTGTGCTGAAAGAGGGGACTGGATGCACATGTGGTGGAAGTGCGACAAGATACAGGTTTACTGGGGGCAGGTAACTGAGGCGATTTATAGCATGACTGGGCATAGTTTGCATGGGAGACCGGAGGCATGCTTGCTGCATCAACTTGATGCTGACC
Source organism: Ichthyophis bannanicus (assembly GCA_033557465.1). Classification (NCBI taxonomy): domain Eukaryota; kingdom Metazoa; phylum Chordata; class Amphibia; order Gymnophiona; family Ichthyophiidae; genus Ichthyophis; species Ichthyophis bannanicus. The sequence continues at coordinate 28,227,116 of CM066036.1, read as the reverse complement.
TTTCGAGACGGGAGGAGGGGGTACTGCATCATTGTATCGCAGTAGCTCGTTGTGAGATAGCTCAGCACTGGGGGGGACAGAGCATACCACAATTGGCGGGATTTGTGCAAAGAGTGGCTGAGGTGAGTCTGATGTATAAATTAACAGAGTTGAGACGGGGGAAAGGAGGGAAAAGTGCGGTATATTGGCAGGGGGTCTGGAGATGGCTGGAGGCATGGAGAGAGGGGGTGGGGGAGGGGGGTTGGAAGGAGGAGGACAATGAGTGTAGAGGTATGGCTGTGATGCTAGGTGAGTGTGCAGTGAAATGAAGAACATAGGAGGTGTAGAAGGGGAGCTGGGGGGAGTACAGAGGGGGAGGGATAGCTTACAATACAGAGGGAGGAAGAGGGGGACTGCTGGGGGGGAGGGGGAGGGGGGAGTCTTAGTATAGCATATATGCATTGTTATATGAGTTACTCAGGAATAATAAACAGGTTGAGGTTTGCTTTTTGATTCTAATGTATGAACGCTGTTTTTCAAATGGTTTGTATTTCTATTGTATAATATCAATAAAAACTTAAATGGAAAAAAAAAGAAGAGCAAACTGTGTATCTAACATAACTCTGTTATTTAAAGTGGTGTTATGCAAATCAATAAATAAAATATAATTTAGGGAGACAGGTGATATTAGATCTAGTTCAATTTCATATTAAAATGGCAGCAGTTCCTCAGGTGCATCAGAGAGGAGCCAGGAAGGCCATATGATATGGCTGGAAATCAGGGAAGGTGAGGCCTCCAGTGTTTTTGAGTAATTTGAAGATTTTCAAAGCGATTCTAGGTGGTTTATTTCATCATAAAAATTTTACCAGTTTGGAAGGACTACAAAAAGGGATTGCTACTTCTGGAGAGAGATCTGCAATTTTAAGTATTTACTTCTGAGAATTTTTCTAAATCTTGGGGAAAAAGGAATTCTTTAGATCGAGAGCTTTCATTTGAATTTAAAACCCAGCAGAGAGATTCTAGTTTAAATTTAATACTCAGTCAGGGCCTAGTGTCAGCAAAGAGCTTTAATTTAAATCAAATCAGAGTATAACTTAGCATAAAAGGAAAAACGGTCAGTATTCTTTGAGCAATAACTTGTTTCAAGAGACCTTTACAAAGAGGCCTTCTAGATAGGGGGCAAGAGACCTGTGATATTGTTTTAAATAGGTGTTAAAGCCAAGTGACAGATCAAAGGGGCATTTTGAAAGACTCCCTCTATCTGAGCAAGGGCTGTGTGAATCACCCAGGAAATTGGTCACTGATTATCACAGAAGCACAGGGCGGGGTACTGTGTAGCAGCCAGCTTTTCACTCCCTCCCTCCCAGACTCTCGCCCACCCCTAGGATAATCGTAGCTTTATAGGTGCTTAAACCTCTTAGAGGAAAGGAGGTGCCATATTCACTCTCAGGTGCAGCTGTTTATCCTTGTCAGGCATACATTAAGAACCTGAGATTAATTAAGCTTGAGGTGAACAAAGTCCATTGAACATATTAGGTATAGTTTTATTAGTATAAGTATTCTCAGCAAACCTTAGTAAGTAAACAACTTAAATACCTAAACACAACCTTAAAACTACGATGCAGACAACAGTCCAGCAGCGAGATGGGGGCTTTCCAGTCTTTTGCATTACATGTCACATGTATGATTTTCTTCCAGTTGGTGAGGGGTCTTACATGTGCACTAGGTGCAAGGAGCTCTTTACTCTCAGGGAACGAGTCCAATTTCTGGAGGCTAGAGTAGCAGACTTGGAGGACATAAGGAAGATAGAGAAGAACACAGACGAGACCTACAGGGATATAGTACTGAAGTCCCACCTCCAGTCTAGCAGCAGGAGAGAGGCCATGTGATAGGACAGCATCACTCTGATGTGGCAGGAAGCGATCCTATAGCTAGGAATTGTCCTCCAGGTGATGTAAAACTCTCTCGCATCAAGGCGATTTCTCCAGGGCCATGTGCCCACAAGGGAAGGGTTAGGACAGCCCTTATAGTTGGTGGATTGATCATTAGGCATGTAGATAGCTGGGTGGCTGGTGGACATGAGGATCGCCTGGTAACATGTCTGCCTGATGTGAAGGTAGCAGACCTCATGTGCCACCTAGACAAGGTCTTAGATAGTGCTGGGGAGGAGTCTGCTGTCTTGGTACATGTCGGTACCAATGAAAAAGGAAAGTGTGGTAGAGAGGTTCTGGAGGCTAAATTTAGGCTTTTAGGTAGGAAGTTGAAATCCAGAACTTCCAGGGTAGCATTCTCTGAAATGCTTTCCGTTTCATGCGCAGGACCCAAAAGGTAGGCAGAGTTCCATAGTCTCAATGCGTGGATGAGACGATGGTGCAAGGAAAAGGATTTTGGATTTGTTAGGAACTGGGGAACATTCTGGGGAAAGGAGGGGCTACACCTTAACCAGGATGGAACGAGGCTGCTGGCATTAACCTTTAAAAAGGAGACAGAGCAGCTTTTAAACGAGATGACATGGGAGAGCCGACAGTCGCCCAAGTATGCATGATTCGGAACAATGTATCCTTGAAGAATACTAGCAAAAGACTGAAGTTAGGACATATCAGCAGAGAGGTTCCAATAAAGACAAAAGTAGCCCAAATGCCCTTGAGTACAGAGCAGACAGAGCTTAAAGATTCCAAATTACCCCTGCCTACCGATAGCCAGATTAATATGAATGAAATGCATTTGCATACAGCCTCTAAAATGCTTGTATGCAAATGCTAGGTCTAAAAAAATAAGATGGGAGAGTTAGAATATATAGCACTAAATGAGAGGTTAGATATGAGTTGTATCTCAGAGACATGGTGGAAGGAGTACAACCAGTGGGACATTGTGATACATGGGTACAAACTATACTGTAATGACAGAGAAGATCAAATTGGTGGAGGGGTTGAACTCTATGTTAGAAAGGGTATTGAGTCACAAAGGATTAAAGTTTTGCAGGAAACAAAATTCACTGTAGAATCTCTATGGATTGAAATACCATGTAAAAAGGGGAAGGGGAAGGTGATGGCAGTGGGGGTGTACTATCAACCGCCTGGCCAGAATGAACAAATGGATGATGAAATGCTCAAAGAAATCAGGGAAGCTAACACAAGTTACAGCACAGTAATAATAATGGGTGATTTCAATTACCCCAGTATCGACCAGGTCAGTGTCATGGCAGGACATGCTAGGGAGATAAAGTTTCATGATGAACTAAATGACTGCTTCTTGGAGCAGCTGGTTCATGAACTGACCAGAGGGGAAGCCATTTTGGACCTAGTCCTTAGTGGAACACAAGATCTGGTGCAAGAGATAAGGGTGTTGGGGCCACTTGGTAATAGTGAGCATAGCATGATCACATTTGATTTAATAAATGGAGGAAGGGATGGTATAGAAAGAGACTATGATAAAATGAGGAAAATAGCTAAGAAAAAAACTAAAAGAAGCAGTTGCAAATGTTAAAGATTTATATCAAGCATGGGTGTTGTTTAAAAATACTATCTTGGAAGCCCAGACCAGCTGTATTCCACACTTTAAGAAAAGTGGAAGGAAGTCCAAAAAACTGCCAGTATGGCTTAAAGATGAGGTCAGAGATGCCGTTGTTGCCAAAAAATCATCTTTCAGGAAATGGAAAAAGGAGCCAAATGACGAAAACTGGAGATAACATAAGCACTGGCAAGTTAGATGCAAGGCATTGATAAGGCAGGCAAAGACAGAATTTGAGAAGAAGCTTGCTGTAGAAGCAAAAACGCATAATAAAGACTTTTTCAAGTACATACATTGTGAGGACTGATTCCTGCTGTCCCCGGAGAACACCTGTTATAGGTAACTACTCTTTCTCTGGGAACAAGCAGGAAGTCAATCCTCACATATGGAACTCCCCAGCTACAGGCTACCAAATGCCCATAGAAAACCACGGATGCCCTCAAGGGGAGCCGTGAACAGCAGCAATTGAGTCCAAGGATACAGGCTCCAGAAGAACCTGTGTGTCCAGTGAAGAACTGACACTCCAGTAGCCTGAGCACAGAAGGGTCAGAGGGTAGGAGTTGCTTAAATCCTGAACAGATTAGGAGTATGGCCTGGCTGAAAGCACTGTCCTGCCGGGACTCACTCTCCAGACAGTAATGAGTTGCGAAGGTATGGACTGAAGACCAGGTGGCGGCACAGCAGATGTCCATCAATGGGACAGAATGCAAGCTTGCCACAGAGACTGCCATGGCCCTGACGTTGTATGCTGTGACCCAGCGCTCCAGCGAGAGCTCAGCCTATTCATAGGTGAGGGCAATGCAGTCTGCCACCCAGGTGGACAGAGTCTGCTTGGTCACCGCCTCTCCCAGCCGACTGGGGTCATAGGAAATGAAAAGCTGTGAAGCTCTGCAGTGCCCCTGGGTACATTGAAGTTAGGACAGGGCCCTCTTACAATCCAGAGTATTTATTTATTTAGCAATGCTTATATACCACTTTTCACTGGGTCAAAGCGGTATACATTAAGGTATGTATATATTTCCCTTGTCCCCATAGGGCTCACAATCTACATTTTTTGTACCTGAGGCAACAGAGGGTTAAGTGGCTTGCCCAAGGTCACAAGGAGCACCTGTGGGACTAGATACCCCAGTCCTTCTGGAATGAGGTTGCTGTCCTCCAGTGGGGTTTGAACCCCCAGCCCTCTGGCCTGAGGCAATTTGCCCCAATCACTAGGCCACTGCCCTTCTGATGTGAGGCTGTGGAAAGAAGGTGGGGAGCCCCACCTCCTGATTGAGGTGGAATGGGGACACCACCTTCAGGAGGAATTTGGGGTGTGTATGGAGCACAACCCTGTTTTTGTAGAACCTGGTGTAGGGCGGCCCTGCCACCAAGGCCTGGAGCTCGCTGACCTTGGGAGCGGATGCAAGCGCCACCAGGAAAACAACAGGAGACCCCATAGGAAGCAGGTCACAAGAGACTGCACTGAGAGGGTGGTGGTGCACCACAAGAGCACTCAGGTGTACCCTGACAGGATTCAGGCCTGATGGACCAGGATATCAATGCTTGACCCAGTACAAGCATTGTGGAACCTGTGTCTTTTGGGGAAACTGCTAGGTACATATGACCTAGATTGGCCCCTGTTGGAAACAGAATACTGGGCTTGATGGACCTTGTTCTGACCCAGTATGGCATATCTTATGTTCTTATGATTTGAGCCTGGATTGCAACAAATGAAGTAGGTATTGCAGCATCAGCTGCACCGAGCATGAGAACGGGTTCGCCCTTCACTCCGCGCACCACACCAAAAACCTCTGCTACTTGAAGGCATAGGCTCATCTGGCGGAGGTCTTACAGGAGGCCAAAAGAACCTCCTCCACCTCACTCGAGAGGTTGAAAGGGGCCTAAGCTACCCTCTCAGCAGCCAAGCTGTCAGTGACAGGGACCCCAGATTGGGGTGCAGGAGGGAGCCCTCCTCCTGAGACAATAACCCCGGGGCATTCCCCAGGGGGACGGAGAAGCAGTGGGAACCACGATTGCCTGGGTCAACGTGGGCCCACCAGGATCAGCAATGCCCTGTTGCAAAGAGCCCTGAAGAGGGTCTTGGCAATCATTGGCGTGGGCAGGAAGGCATTCAGGAGACCCTCCGACCACAGGATGAGGAATGCATCCACAGCCGCCCAGGACGGGTAGGGCTCTTGGGAGCAGAAGCAGGGCAACTGGGAGTTGTCCGGGCTGGCATAGAGATCCACTAGTGGGGTCCCACAGAGCCGGAAAAGCCTATTGGCTACTCTGGGGTCCAGCCGCTACTCGTGTGGCTAGAGGATCCTGCTCTGTCTGTCCACCAGGGTGTTGTCCTGGATCGGCAGGTACACCACCCACAAGAGCATCCCTTGGAGGATCGCATAGGAGCAGAGAGCCATCGCTTTGTGGCAGAGGGTGCAGGACCTCGTGCCCCCTTGTTTGTTTACATAGAACATAGCCACTTGATTGTCTGTTTGGACCAGCACTGACTGGGGCTGCAGATGGTGGTGGAAGGCCTGGAGAGCCAAGTGTATGGCCCAGAGCTCCAGGAAGTTGATCTGCTGCTGGCTTTCCACCTTGGACCAACTGCCCTGAATGCAGAGTTCCTCACAATGTGTTCCTTAGCCCAGCGAGGAGGCATCCATAGCGAGGACCCTCTGTGGGGGGTCTGAAAGGGCACCCCCACTTGAAGGTGCTGTGTGTTTTGACAACAGTTCAGGGACTCCACCAACTGGCGAGTCACTGACACTGTCTCACAGTTGGTCCATGGCCTGTGTCCACTGGACGTTGAGACACCATTGGGCCACCCTCATATGAAGACAGGTGTCTGAGATAACAAGGACCGCGGAGGCCAGGTGGAAAGTAGGCACAGCAGGAGATGAGTGGACACTGTGGCAGTGCTGTACGTCTGCAGCCAGTGCCCTGAGATGGGTCGGTCCTGTCCAGGGGGAGAAAGACTCTGGCCTGAATCATGTCAGCCTTGCCCCAATGAACTCCATTGTGTCGGAAGGAAGTGAGACTTAGGGTGGTTTATCACGAACACCAGATGTTGCAGGACGTAAATGGTATGGGTCATGGCCTGCTGCACCTTGGCAGCCATGTCCCACTTTATGAGTCAGTCAACCAGGTAGGGAAATTCAAAGGCCCCCTGGAGACGGAGGTACGCAGCAACTACCGGCAGGCATTTGGTGAAGACTCTGGCGGCGGAGGCCAGGCCGAAGAGTAGTACCCTGTACTGAAAGTGGCCAACCCCAACATGAATCTGAGATACTGCCTGTGGCTGGGATGGAGGAGGCGGTATAAGCATCCTTCAGACCCAAGAAGCATAACCAGTCCCTCTGCTGGAGGTAAGGCAGCAATGTTCCAAGGGAGAGCATCTTGAACTTCTCCCTCACCAGGACCTGTTCAGATCCCACAGGTCTAGGATGGGCTTTAGGTCCCCTGTTTTTTTTGGCACAAGGAAGTACCTGGAGTAGAACCCCTTACCCCAGAGGTGTTGGGGAATCTGTTCCACCACCCGTTCCTCGAGGAGACCTACGAGTTGCTGCAGTAGTAGATCCTGGTAAAGGGGAGTCCTGGGGGGCTCTCCTGGGAAGAAAGGGGGAGGCATCTGTGCAAGGTGAAGGAGTTAACCCTCCTTGACCATCTGGAGTGCCCAAGTGTCAGTGGTAATGGCTGGCCACAGATGGGAAAAGTGAATCAAACGTCTCCCTGTGGGCTGCTGGCCTCCTGGGGTGGAGAGGCTACGCCCAAGGAGTCAAAAACTCCCCCCAGGCTGGGATGGGCTTGTGCCTTTGGCTTGGCAGGGGACATTGACCAATTTGTACTGAACCCATTGCGCCAGGTCGGAAGACTGTGGCCAAGCCTGGCATCAGGCACTGATACCCGCTGCGGACACTCGCCACCAACTCGAAGCCATCATAGGCTGCTCGAGTCATAAACTTGGAGCACTCACAGATAACTTTGGCCAGGCTCCGGAACCACTGTAGGGGCTCCTCAGAGAGATCAACCGAGAACCCAGCGAGCTCCTTTGCCAGGTCCCTCAGGTACATGCCCATGTACAGCTGGTATGCTTGGATCCGGCCGATGAGCATCGAGCCCTGGTAGAACTTCCTGCTGAGGGCATCCAGGGTGCAGGCCTCCCTACCCAAGGGCACCAAGGAGTGCGTCTTCTGGCTCTTAGGCTGATGCATGGCCAACTCCAATACCATTGAGTTATGCGGTAGCTGTGATTTCTGGAAGCCTGAGCTCTGGCGAACTTGATACATCGAGTCAAACCATCAGCTCATGATGGGCACCGACACCAGTTTCCCACATGCGGAGAAGCACCCATTCCAGGATGGATGCAACGGGCACTGTCAATGCTTCCCTCGGCGAGACCTCATACTGGAGGATCTTGAGCTCCTCCTTGAGAGGGTCCTCCTCTGACTCAGTGATGAATGCCAACATCTTTGACATGTCCTGTATGAAGGTGTGGAATGCCATGTCTTCGGGCAGGAATCGGTGTTGAGTCTCTGAGGGGGAGGATCCGAGGGTACATTGCAGTGGCAATGGGTGTCTGGGGACTCCTTGTCCTCGGTGTCCTAGTCTGAGTAATTGGTGTAGGAGTCAAGGGAGGACCAGGCCGGATGACCCAGCCCTGAGCCTGATCCAGGTCCCTCAGAGGCTCCGCAGCTGAAGCCTTGGGCACTTGCTGGGGAGGACCTCAGTCCCATGAAACGGGACCAGGATCGAGACTGATGTCGAGGATCGACTCGACATCCAGGGATGTCCTTGATGTTGAGGGCCCGGTGGTCTGGGCAGATGACCCAGCGGAGCCGGGCATCAGGGCCCACTGATGAGCCTTGAAGGCAGACAAGCTGAGCTCCAAGGCCACCGTTTTGGTCTCCAGTCCAGAAGGCTCCTCAGCCATCAGCATGGGCACCAAAGAATTCAGGTCCGGTGTTGGTTCCCCTGAAGGGGAGTCCTCGAAGAGGATGGCCACGAGAGTCCGAGATCGATCACTGGAAGATTCTTTCCTGGCGACCTTGGTAGGCCGCTCCCACTCCGAGCCCTCAGACGAGCGGTGTGGACTGCGGGATCTGGCTTGGGACTTACATGCCTTCCCGGATCCGTCCACGGACACGGCCCTCGAGGGTTTCTTTTTCTTCTTGCGTTCCCCGACTGGGGAGCTCCGCTCGGAGGACCTGCAGCCTCATTCATGGCCCGTGGAGTCACCACAGGAATCCGAGGCCTCAGAGGGGGTCTTAGAACTCAGTGTCACTGGAGACTCCGGGAAGAATTTGCCATGCTGCTAATGACGGCTCTTAAGGGCCTTGAATGACATTTTCTTACAAAGGCCACAGCCTGCAGGATTGTGGTCCAGCCCAAGGCAATAGAAGCAGACGTTGTGCGTATCAGTGAGGGACATGACCCTTGAGCACCAATCACACTTCTTGAGGCTACTGGAGGCCATAGGTGGAAAAAGGGCCCCAGCTAGGTCAAAGACCTGAGGTTCTGCCAGTGCAAAAAAGGCATGAACCAAACCGAGAAAAAAAGAGAAAATTTAAACGGACCCGAGATGCAATGCCGAGGCAGCGTACTCGGGGCGAGAAGAGTACTGCTGCAAGACCGGAGAAGAAGAGTAAAAAACTCAAAACAACTGAAACTTTTTCCATGGGAAACAGATAGACGTCTCATGGGCTCCACAGGGGACCATGCATGCGTGGTGGTATCTCCCAAAAGCTTTCTTTGAAAGGTGGGGAGATGCTTCCGCGCAGGCTCTATCGGCACTGACGTCACCTATATGTAAGGACTGACTTCCTGCTTGTTCCCGGAGAAGATTAGAAATAGAAATTTGGGGGTTAGTTAAGAAAAGTAAAAGATCATCCAGCATATGCCGCAAGCTTGGTTTCATTATGTTTGGTTTTGACACCAGTAATGTGAAGATGGGAATGTGTTGCTATTAACAAGGATTCAAGGGCTAAATTAAAAAGGAGAGATGATAAAGGACATCCTTGCCTGGTTCCACAATAAACATAGAAACATAACGGCAGAAAAAGACCACATGGCCTATCTAGTCTGCCCTTCCATATCAACTACAATAGTCCCCTTTTTACCTTTAGAGATCTTCTGTGTTTGTCCCATGCTATTTTTAATTCAGATATTGTCCTCGGGTCCACCACTTCCACTGGGAGACTATTCCATGCATCTACCACTCTTTCCGTAAAGAAATATTTCCACAAATTACTCCCAAGACTATCCCTTTGACTCTCATCCTATGTCCCCTTGTAGCAGAGCTTGCCTTCAACTGAAAGAGACCTTCCTGTGCATTTATGCCACGGAGGTATTTAAAGGTTTCTATCATACAGCCCTTATCCCGCCTTTCCTCTAAAGTATACATATTAAGATCTTTAAGTCTGTCCTCATATGCTTCATAATGAGGACCTCTTTAGTAGCCACCATCTGCACCGACTCCAACCTGCTTATATCCTTTTGAAGGTGCGGTCTCCAGAATTGCACACAATAGTCCAAATGAGGTCACACCAGAGACTTATATACAGACATCATCACCTCCTTTTTTCTGCTGGCCATTCCTCTCCCTATACACCAAAGCATTCTTCTGGCTTTCGCAGACGCCTTTTCTACCTGTTTAGCTACTTTAAGATCATCAGACACAATTACACCAAGGTCCTGCTCTTCTTTGGTGGACAGAAGTACCTCACCCCTTACACTGTACAGCTCCTTTGGATTTTTGCTGCCTAAATGCATGACCCCTGGTTCGGTAAAAGTGAAATATTATAAATATAGAGAACCAAACCCAAAATAAAATAAATATACCTCTATCTAAAACATATTTTTGTTGGAAGAGGCTGGAGGCGGCTGAAAGGGAAACCCAACCGCACCAGACAGCCCATTCCTTTTTAATTATTTCAACAGAAAATCCTTTACTTAACTTAGAAAGTGTCCCAGTGAGGTCTCAATCAATCTATGATATATCTTCATGCCAAAGCGGTCAAGGTAGCATATCCACGACGCGCACGTTTCGGGCCCTAAGCCCTGTATCAAGTGTTCATGATCCTAAGGCGTCCGCTTTAAAAATCCTCCATAGTGTGTAACCGCCACTGGAAATAAGAGGTAAAACACTCACATTGGCTATCAGCTTATGTCAATCAATCGGGAGCTCCAATCAGCTACATGGGAGACCCCATTGACATTGGGGAATCCCTTAGCGTCATGGATGACGTTACAACAAGCTAGACCACTCCACTTCCTTATTCAACCCTAATGGATGGGCAGCTTTTAATTCAAAGATCAGCTGTTGTTCTCGCCGCTGAAGTGAGAATAGCCGGTTCCCACCCCGAGGGTTTGATGGAATAAAATCTAACACAGTCCAGGAAATATCCAAGTCAAACTGATGATGGTAAGTCACACAATGCTCCACAATGGGAGCTGACAACACTTTTTGTTGAATCCTAGATGCGTGCTCACTAAGTCTGACTTTTATTTTTCATGAAGTCCTGCCTATGTCCTGCCTATGTATATCAAGGGACAGGTGCATTGAAGGGCATAGACTACATAAGCTGAATCACATGACGTGGCCCATCTTCGTTTGTAGACTTGGCCCGTATTAGGATGAACCCAATCAGCTCCTGTCATAGCCGAAGCACAAAAAGTACAGGTTGAACACACCTGTACAGGTTGAACGATCAATCGGAGTTGCAAATCGAACCAATTTGTCTTTTAAATTTAACCCCCTTGAAAAGGCAATTCGAAGGGGTTTCCGAAAACACGGATGTAAGCCCAAGACTGCCCAATGTTTGCGAAGTATGGCCACAATGGATGTACTCAAAGTAGTATAAGGTAGCGTCCCAACTATAAAATCAGCCTCTCCAGTTCTGTAACGTTGTAATTGGTAGTCCTCATCCAAAAGCCAATCTCGGTTGGTATATAAAGCCCGTCGGTAAGCCGACTTAATAACTTTCTCAGGATATCCTCTCTGTGTCAATCTGCCAATCAAATCATAAGCATGAAATTTAAAATCTGACAATGTAGAACAAATCCTCCGTAACCGAAGGAATTGTCCATAAGGTAAATTTCTCCGCATCGGACCAGGATGACAACTGTGATACATTAAGAGACTGTTTCGCTGAACACTTTTCCGATATAAGGTCGTACGGAATGCTCTCTGGTCTTTAATTATCAGCATATTCAGAAATTCAATTTGTTTCAGGTCAAAATGTGCTATGAATTTAAGATTTGGTTTCAGTGTGTTTATCCAAGTTATAAAATTGTGTAACTGAGGTAAGGTATCAAACCATAGGAAAAACACATCATCAAGAAATCTTCTCCAAAACCGCACCGAGTTGAAGTGGGTTGAGGAATATAGAAAAAGCTCCTCAAAGTGGGCCATATAAAGTGTGGCTATTGACGGGGCCACAGAGGCCCCCATGGCAATCCCGTAAACCTGATGATAGAACTGCCCTTCAGAGAGGAAATAATTCTTTGTTAATACAAGCCTTAATAATTCACATAAAAAAGCACGAGGTAATCGCTGTGGAGCAAATTGAAAAAAGGAGGACATTAATGCCATAACTTCGACTTGATCTATATTAGTATAAAGAGCTTCGACATCAAGAGTCACAAGGTAGAAATCCCAATAAGGTATAGGCTCTTTAGCTAATTCCTGCAAAAAATGTGAAGAATCCTTGATAAAAGATTTTACCAATGCTGCTTCTTTTTGCAAAAAGACATCACAAAACTGTGACAACGGTTCTAATATTGACCCCCTACAGGAAACAACAGGTCTACCGGGCGGAGCCACTAGGGATTTGTGGATTTTTGGTACCATATAGATGATGGGCGTAATTGGGGTCTCTAGTTTCAAAAAACTATACTCCCGTTTTGTCAACCAACCCTGACCTAGAGCCTCATCTAAAGTGGTTTTTATCTGCTGTTGAAGTGATAAACTGGGATCAGTAGAAAGCATACAATAAGTACGATGATCCATAAGGTGATCCCTAAGAACTCTTAAATAATCCACTGTCGATTGAACCACCACAGCCCCACCTTTATCTGCCCTTCTAACGACAATGTTAGAATCCCTCTGTAGTTGGGTCAATGCCTGCCACTCAGATCTGCTCAGATTAGACCCTTCGTAATGTTTTTGAAGCTCTAATTTATGTAAGTCTTGAAAAACTAAGTTCTGGTACGTGAGTATAGCTGGATCATTCATACCAGGAGGAAGCCACTTGGATACTGGGACTTTGACAGAGTCATCCGCTATTTTTGGTCTATCAGCAAAAAAATGTGTAATATATAATTTACGAAAAAATTTGTATAAACTTAGGTGGATTTGAAACGGGTCATGCCGTACTGTTGGTACAAAAGTTAATCCCAGATTCAGAAGCCGAAACTGTTCCTCCAAAAGTGAGCTTGATGATAGATTTATTACAATTGAGTCTTGGCTCTTTGCCGAGTTATCGGAGGATCCCAATCGGGGGCTTGTTGTCCCCGACGAGGAGGCCGCCCTCGATTTGGACCTCGCTGAAAATTTTGATTATTAGACCCACCGGAAGCTGTAGAACCCTCCGATCCACTGCTAATATCATCTGAATCCTCAGAGGTGTCAAAGGTAACCCGTTTCTTGTGGGGTTCCTCCTTGGTCTTATACATCCAATAGTAGACCTTATTATCATCATAATCGGTCTTATCTCTTAAGAACTTACTCAATTTGTAAGATTTTAAATATTCAAAAAAGCTCTTAGTTTGGCGATCAATGTCTTCCATTTTAGCCTGAAAAGCAGACTCAAAGGTCGACTTTAAAGTGATTTTCGTCTCATCAATTTGTTTCTGAAGAATTTCTTCCTCTTTTATTGTTCGTTCCAGAATCAAGGCTATTAAATCAAAGCTACATTTGTTAGAAATCTGATTCCACTTAGTAACAAAATCGGAGTCAGAAGTAAACATTTTGGGGGCCCGCGTCATGCAGAGGCTCCGAGGAATAATCTGAGTTTTCAGATACTGAGACAGAGGCGCCATGCAATTGCGCTCGAGTCAGGCGTTTTCGTAATGCTTTAAGATCAGCAATGGTTTGATTTTGTACCACAGAAGCTTGTCCCTCCGAGAAATCAAATACGGAAGGACACTTGCGTAATGCTTCCAATTGCTCCTTTGAAAAAGCAAAAGTATCAGTAGCCATTTTACGAAAGGATACAAACTTCAATGACAAGTAGCAAAAAATCCCTGGTTCGGTAAAAGTGAAATATTATAAATATAGAGAACCAAACCCAAAATGAAATAAATATACCTCTATCTAAAACATATTTTTGTTGGAAGAGGCTGTGTTCAACCTGTACTTTTTGTGCTTCGGCTATGACAGGAGCTGATTGGGTTCATCCTAATACGGGCCAAGTCTACAAATGAAGATGGGCCACGTCATGTGATTCAGCTTATGTAGTCTATGCCCTTCAATGTACCTGTCCCTTGATATACATAGGCAGGACGTCACGAAAAATAAAAGTCAGACTTAGTGAGCACGCATCTAGGATTCGACAAAAAGTGTTGTCAGCTCCCACTGTGAAGCATTGTGTGACTTACCATCATCAGTTTGACATGGATATTTCCTGGACTGTGTTAGATTTTATTCCATCAAACCCTCGGGGTGGGAACCGGCTATTCTCACTGCAGCGGCGAGAACAACAGCTGATCTTTGAATTAAAAGCTGCCCATCCGTTAGGGTTGAATAAGGAAGTGGAGTGGTCTAGCTTGTTGTAATGTCATCCATGACGCTAAGGGATTCCCCAATGTCAATGGGGTCTCCCATGTAGCTGATTGGAGCTCCCGATTGATTGACATAAGCTGATAGCCAATGTGAGTGTTTTACCTCTTATTTCCAGTGGCGGTTACACACTATGGAGGATTTTTAAAGCGGACGCCTTAGGATCATGAACACTTGATACAGGGCTTAGGGCCCGAAACGTGCGCGTCGTGGATATGCTACCTTGACCGCTTTGGCATGAAGATATATCATAGATTGATTGAGACCTCACTGGGACACTTTCTAAGTTAAGTAAAGGATTTTCTGTTGAAATAATTAAAAAGGAACGGGCTGTCTGGTGCGGTTGGGTTTCCCTTTCAGCCGCCTCCAGCCTCTTCCAACAAAAATATGTTTTAGATAGAGGTATATTTATTTCATTTTGGGTTTGGTTCTCTATATTTATAATAAATGCATGACCCGGCATTTTTTAGCATTAAATTTCAGTTGCCAAATTCTAGGCCATTCTTCAAGTTTAACTAGATTCCTCCTCATGTTATCAACTCCTTCCTGTGTGTCTACTCTATTGCAGATTTTGGTATAATCCGCAAACAAGCAAACCATACCCGACAGCCCTTCTGCAATATCACTAACAAAGATGTTAAACAGAATCGAACCAAGGACAGATCCCTGGGGCACACCGCTGGTAACCTCAGAGTGAGCTCCATTTACCTGTACCCTTTGTTGCCTCCCACTCAACCATTTTCTAACCCAAGCAGTAACTTTAGGGTCCATCCCTAGGGTGCTCAGTTTGTTTATAAGTCACCTGTGTGGAACGGTGTCAAAGGCTTTACTGAAATCTAAATACACCACCTCTAGAGCTCTCCCTCGGTTCAACTCCCTGGTCACCCAGTCATTGAAATGTATCAGATTTGTCTGACAAGACCTGCTTCTGGTGAAACCCTGCTGCCTCGGATCCTGCAATCCATTGGATTTCAGAAACCTCACTATTCTCTCCTTTAGTAGCCTTTCCAATAATTTACTAACCACAGATGTTAGACTAATCAGCCTGTAGGTCTCAATGTCATCCTTACGTCTGCTTTTGTGTAAAGGGACCACATGTGCCTTTCTCCAGTCCTTTGGCACCACTCCAGACTCCAAAGAGGCATTAAAAAGGTCAGACAGTGAAGCTGCTAGAACATCCCCAAGTTCCCTTAGTATTGTTGGATGTATCCCATCCGGATCCATGGCATTGTCTAGTTAAGCTGTATTGGTTTAGAGATATTATTGTTGACTATACATTGGGACGTGGGATTATAATATGATAACTTTATCCATCATAGGAAAACATCTCCTACATGAAACCATTCAATTACTTTACTTTATAAAGATAGAATTGAATGGCCCTATCAAACATTTTTTCTGCCTTCTTTTTTGCCCTTCGAATGATAAGGCAATTGATGGAAATGGTTGTTTATTTGCGACATAATTAAGATCATAAAATATTATCGCCTATATATCTTCCATTCATAAATCCATATTACAGATAGGCCTTCACCAATAAATGACCACAAAGTGAAAACAGAAATATTTTGGTAAAAATTTAACTAAAACCTCAGAAAGCCAAACAGTGCATGCAGTTCATCACCAGAGAAACAGAAAGAAATGCATTTCGCCCGTCCTGTACAAAACAAAAGACAGCAGATGTCAGGATTGGCATTAGGGGGGAAGCAACCAGGGCAATTGGGGTCTCTAGGCCAGAGAGGGCCTCAGCTCTGTCTGAGAATGAAAATGGCACAGCTTGCTAGAGGGCTTTAAGGTCCCTTCTCAGATTTTTGTCCGACACCAATCCTGACTCCTGGCAGATGTACTTTCCAGAAACTGACATTTTCCAGTTACAAAATAGAAAATAAAACATGTTTTTCTACCTTTGTTGTCAGGTCATTTTATTTTTCTAATGGTGTTGGTCCCTTTCTCTGGATTTTATTTTCCTCCTTCTCTTAGCTCTCTTTTCATGGTCTCCTCTCCAGCTGTCATTTCTTCTCACTCCTCCTGTCTCCACTTCCTCCCTTGTATCAGTTCTTTTAACACTGGTCTAATCTTTTCAGTTTTCCTCAATTTATTTTTCTGCTTCTCTATCCAGATTTCACTCCTTCTTACCAACCACTCCTTAATTCACTCTTTTTACTGTATCTAGTTATAGTTTTCAATCTCTTTCTCTCACCCCAACTCTCTCTCCTTCACCAGCCTTTTATTTCCTAGTCATTCACTAACGCTCCCCCTCTCTCTGCCATGTCCAGTATCAACCCCTTATCCCGGCCTCCTTCCCTTCCTCCATCCAGTATTTTTCTATCCATTCTTCCATATCCACCAACTTCTCTCTATGTCCCTATCCCCCACGTCCAATATCTCCCCTCTTTGTCCCTTCTTCCTCCCCCATGTCCAGCATCCTCCCTCTGTCCCTATCCCCCATGTCACACATCTCTTCACGTGTACTTATATCCCCCACGTCCAGCATAGCCCCTCTGTCCCTATCACCCCCATGTCCAGCATACCCCTTCTGCCCTTATTCACCCCCATGCCCAGCACACTTCTTCTATCCCTATCCTCCCATGTCCAGCATCTCCCCTTCTCACCCCACCTCATGTCAATCAGCGGCAGTCTTTTAACTTAATTTAAAAAAAAAAAAAACACAGAAGATGCACACCTCCCAAAGTTGGCACATTCCGATAATTAATATTTACAAATGGTTGTGGAAGCGAAGAATGTTGGCAAGGGTTGTTGAAAAGAACCTAATCATATTCCGTTAGTAGAGAAGTATTATAATATTGTAGTGTTTGTTGATCACCCATTTTGGTAGAGTTGGATGTATGTATTAGCAGAATGTGCGCTGGGAGATGGGATTCTGTATATTAGTGATAATGGTGAGATACTGTAGAGCAAAATGTATATATTTTGATCTGCCAATAAACATTCAAATAAAAATGTTTAAAAAAGTGAAAATATATATATTTTTAAATTTTCTACTTTAATTGTCTGGTTCCAGACTCTCTTTTTCACTTTCCTTGTGTCAGTCTTCTGAGTTCTTTTCCAGGTCGCCTTTCCATTTCTCCTTTTTCCTCCTGTCTTCTTCCCTTCCTTCTCTACATCTGAGATTGATCTTGTCTTTCTTCCTTTTTCTCCAGTTCTTTCTTTTTTATGTCTCTTCTCCTAGATCATAGGTTTTATCCTTCCTTCTCCCCTTCTCAAGTTCTTCAGTCTTGCTCTTTTCACCTCTTGCAATGTTCACCTCTTACCTACTTACTATCTCTCACTCTCACGCCTTCCCCAGTCCTTTCACCATTCTCTGCCTCTGTCCCCCCCCCCTTGCCTCCCCCTTCCCCAGCCCATAACAGTCAAAGTGGTGTACATTCAGGTACTGTATATATGTTTTTCCCTTGTCCCCAAAGGGCTCACAATCTTTGTTTTTGTACTTGAGGCAATGGAGGGTTAAGTGGCTTGCCCAAGGCCACAAGGAGCACCTGAGACTAGAAACCCCAGTCCTTCCAGCCCAAGGTTGCTGTCCTCTAGCGGGATTTGAGCCCCTGGTCCTCTGGCCTGAGGTAACTTGCCCCAACCACTAGGCCACTCCTCCCCCTACACAGCTTCCCATGTGAGTGGAAGGGCAGTGCACTGCAGGATCTAGGAGCACTGGAAGGGTCACAGACTATCCACTCTGTCACCTGCAACGCCACTGCCACTTTCCTGGATGCAGCAGCGGCGGCAATAAAAAACCCACAAGATGCTGGGCCATCGAGCTTGCATGGGCCACCCGCCCTCTCAGAAACAGGAAGTGTTTGTCGGAGGGGGTGGGACTGACAGTCTTAGTGGCGTGCGCAAGCTCAATGGCCCCGCCCCTTCTCACTCTTCTATTGCTGCTGCCGCGCATCCAGGAATACGGAAGCGGCATTGCAGGCAACAGAAAGAACAGGCAATGTTGTGCCAGACTTGGGCAGGGGCAGGCAGCGTGTGGGGGAAGCCAAGGCCAGAGGTCGGCAGAAAACTGGCCCTTCGTTGGCTGATTTTACAATCCTGCCATCCACTGGCCTGCAGCTCGTGCAACCGTCCGGTTGGCAACGCTACCTGTAAGATGTACATTCCAAAAACTGATATATACAACTGTCATCTGTATATTTCTTCATCATATTTGTCCCAGGCTCTTGTTTTTGTTTTCCTTTGTCTATTCTTAACTCTGTTTACAGAGTCTCCTCTCCATCTGTCATTTCTTCTCTCTCCTCCTGGATTCATGTCCTCTTCTACATCCATCTCAAGCATTAATCTCACCCTCATTTTTCTTCCATTTATTTTTCTGACTATCCAGAGTTCACGTCTCTTTCTTACCTTTTAGTCCTCAGTTTCCCTCTACCTCAGTACCAGGTATATTGTGAAGTAATACAAACCGCTACAAAAAAGCCACTCAGGAGCTAGAGCAAATGTACCATACGAGCACTACTCCTACAGCCCTAACTTCCAAAACTTGCACAAGAAGAATCCATTCCTCCTGTCACCTTTTTCTTTCTTTTTTTTTTACTGCATCTACCTACAGCTTCCAGTTTCTCTCTCTTACCCCTATGCTCCCATTCCCCATTTCTCTTTCCTTTCCAGTCTTTCACTCTCTCCCCTCCACTATCTCCACTCCCTGTCCAGCATCAATCACCCTCACGTCCAGTATTTCCTCTCTATCTCCCTAGCCCCCCCCATGTACAACATCCCTTCTCTGTCTCCCTAAATCCCCCCCTCCCATAGCCAGCATCTTTTATTTTCCTAGTTCCTCTCCCACTCCTTCCTGCCCTGGTCCAGTATCCCCTCTCTGCCTCTGTAGTCCCTCTCTCTTTATATCTAGCATCTCCCCTATTTTCCTCTCCTCTCCTCTCCCTTTCCTGATAGTCCCAGTATACAACCCCTCCTCCGGCCCCCAGCATCTCACCCACGGTTTAGCATCTTCCCCTAAGCCAGTATCACTCTTTCCCTTCCCAGGCCACAGTGCATCTCCCCAGGTCCCATCCAGATTTTAAGAGCCAGTAGCCATAGCTGAAGATTGGAAGCACATGATCTTGAGCTGAACAAAAGGCTCAGCCATGTCCCTCCCCCATGCAGTCTTCCTGTTTATGGGGGCGGGATGCGACTGAGCCTTGACGCACTTCCTATCTGCTGTTGTGACCGCTGGCTTTGGCAGGCATGGGCTAGGGTCAGGGGTGGACAGAAGGGCGAAGTTCTGCATATGGTAGGCATCCAAGGCTTGGGGCTCATGGTCTGTCATGTCAAAAGGGAAGAGGGTGATGCTGGAATGGAAGGCAGGACAGGGGCAGGAAGGCCGCAGGCACAGCAGTGGCAGGAAAACGGCCTTTATATCGGCTGATTTTCTGTCTTGCCGGCCTGGGGCCTCCTGTGAGGAAAACCAGCCAGTGGGCAGGCCTATCTAAGGGAGTGGGTAAAAGCCTGGAGGCCTGATCTGTTTGAAAGGGTGTTGGGAGATCTCCTTGCAGTGACTGGCCAGTTCACTTTGGGTCACTTAGCACAGAAAAACCAAATATAGTTACCATGCTGACGCTGTATTTAATATAGCCATGGTAACGCTCCTGCATTCTACGTCACATTCGTTTCTGACATTGGACATTATAGTCTGAGGTACACCAGTGTTAAAACTGGCAGAGACCTGTGCCCGCTTTAATGCTGGTCAGTACACAGACACCTAGGTCTGAAATAAATAATGGGTCTTTTCACTTTTCAGAATGAATCGGTTTCTTGCTCTGTTTCTGGTGTGTGGGCACATTGCAGGAAGTGATTTTTTTAGACAGTAGCTAACTACCCAAAACTTCTTTGTGGTGGAGATGGGGGAGGGACAACAGAAGATCCCACAGAGGACTGTTCTGATTCTCCTCTGAACACACTCCGTCTATTCATGGAACTCTCTCCATTCAAAGCGAAAGCTATCTAGCAGGCAATGCAAAACCAATGTACAGAAGGGCACCCCAAGGACCCCTGGCATGGGTGTCCCAGAGAAGGAGCATAAAGACGACAGATGTTATCTAGGAGGGGAACAGGCTCCTCTGATCCTGTGCTCAACTAGTGCACTCCTATCACTAGACAACAAAATACACAAAGAAACAACATATTTCTTCAAGCAAACAAGAAAGAACTGGAACAATGCACAGCATGGCAGATACAGTGATAAGCCTGGTTTCTCCTAAAAGAAGGGCTCCATTTTTCAAGGGCAGTTCATTTCTTAATGATTGGTTTTTTGTATATTAGATAAATCAGGATGCCAGTGAACATAGCAATATCATAAGGCAATCTTGTTGTAAAAACATTCAGAATACTAATTGCTTTCTTTCATGTCAGATAGCATCAGTCCAGCAGTGCTCCAAAATTACTAGAGTTGACACACAAGGTCCAAACTGCATGTTTCTTTCCATATATTTTATTTACAGACCTGGAAGGAATACAAGCCATTTTCCCTCAATGAATTTATGCTGCCTGAAAACACTGAATCCCTTTCTGAACTGGCTAGCTGTCACAGCAAAATCAACACCACAAGTCCACGCCGAGGATGGATAATCTGAATCTGTACCCTGTTTGCTAGAAACAGTGGTGGAGCGTCTCCTGTACCTGAGGAGATGCGCTTTACTTTCTTCTGCAAATGTCAAATCTTCTCTTATGCCTCGACTGAATAAGGGCAAGAGGAAATATGACAGTGATTTAGTTTGTGCAACCAAGCATGGCCATTTCTGGGAGAAATCTCCTGAGTGGCAACGCTGGATTCAAAAAATTCTTCCCTTGCAAACATCAGAGGTTACAACACTGACCTGCAGGTAGGAAGAAATCCTGGGACACAAATTCACATTTCCTGTGAGTCACATGACCTTGGGCAAGATGCCCTTTATCAGGCAATAATGCACTAGTAATAATTAGAATCACATTGTTCTTTGTGACATCAGACTTATAGAACCATTCACACAAGCCAGATGTCAGAAATGTGCTGCTGAATCCACCCTGCCATAGCAATCTAAATTGTTCATATTATGGTTTATTGATTATCATATTGAAAATGTCTATCTGAATAATCCCCTTAATCGTGTTGGGTAGAGATGGCTTACTTGTAGTGCTGCGCACTGTCAAGCAGGAAACCTGAGTTCAACTCCCCGGCCCATTTTATGAGCCTTAGGCAGGCCAATGGGCATTAAAATAAAACATACGATATGATATTTAATGGTATAAGTACAAAACTTCAGAAATGTAGGCACTCTCCATGACATCAGGAGCCATCCTACTAGCCACACTCACACAAAGCTCTTGGGGTTCAGCTATGAGGACTCAAGGCTGGAATCCCATGAGGTTAATATCCAAAAGGAGGAGTCTCAATTGGCAACCACAAAGACTGACAGATTACAGCACTGTGCATTGGGTGAGCAAAAATATTTAAAAATCTGCAAAATTCTGCATGTTGTATTAGTAGGTTTTTGCGCAGAATTTCTCCTCTAGACCTGAAATTCTGCCTGCTTTTTCTCAGCTCTCTTGCTCCAACCAAAGTTTTCTCCCCATCTCCCCAGCCTTCCCTGTCCCCCCCAGCTCTCTCTCCTAGCATGACCCCTACTGCTGTCTGTCCCTAAGGTCTACCCTAATGCAAATATCCCCACTTCTTCTCCTTTCTCCCTTCCCCATGCACCTTCTCTTATCTCTTCCTTACCTCTCCTTCTTTGTTCCCAGGAACATACTCCACCATTCTTAACCCCCACTCCTCAGACATACACCCATCTGCAGCTACAGCCCCTGCCCCCAGACTCACCATCAGCAAATTTCCAGCCCCAGCCACCTACCCCCATACTCACCGTCGCCAAACGACGAAACCTGGAAACAGCACAAGCACTGGCAAGTCAAATGCAAGGCATGGATAAGGCAGGCAAAGGGAGAATCTGAGAAGAAGCTTGCTGCGGAAGCAAAAACGCGAAGTAAAGACCTTTTCAAGTACATTCGTAGAAAAAAACCTGTGAGAGAGTCAGTTGGTCCATTAGATGATAAAGGGGTTAAAGGAGCACTAAGAGGCGACAAGGCGATAGCGGAGAGATTTAATGAATTCTTTGCTTCAGTCTTTACTGAGGAAGATGTAGGGACGCTACCCATGACTGAAGTGGTATTTAAAGGTGCGGAAGAATTGAAGGAAATATCGATGCATCATGAAGATGTATTACAACTATTAGATAAACTGAAGAGTAGCAAATCACCTGGGCCGGATGGTATACATCCAAGGGTGTTGAAAGAACTGAAATACGAGATTTCAGACCTGCTATTAGTAATCTGTGAACTATCATTAAAATCATCTCTAATACCTGAAGATTGGAGGATCGCCAATGTAACAACAATTTTTAAAAAGGGTTCCAGGGGTGATCCGGGAAACTACAGACCGGTGAGCCTGACATCAGTACCGGGAAAAATGGTAGAAACCATCATCAATAATAAAATTACTCAGCAAGTAGATAGTCATGACCTAATGGGAGACAGCCAACATGGCTTTAGACAAGGAAGATCTTGTCTTACTAATCTGTTATGTTTTTTTGAAGGAGTGAATAATCAGGTGGACAAAGGTGAGTCGGTTGATATTGTGTATCTGGACTTTCAGAAAGCCTTTGACAAGGTCCCTCATCAGAGACTTTTGGCAAAACTAAAGAGTCATGGGATAGGAGGCAGTGTACTATTGTGGATCAGGAACTGGTTAAAAGATAGAAAGCAGAGGGTATGGCTAAATGGCCAATTTTCCCAATGGAGAAAGGTGAATAGTGGTGTACCCCAGGGATCTGTGCTGGGTCCGCTGCTTTTTGACATATTCATAAATGACCTGGAAAGTGGAATAACGAGTGAGGTTATCAAATTTGCAGATGACACAAAACTATTTAAGGTTGTTAAAACCCAAGAGGATTGTGGAAAATTGCAAGAGGATCTTGATAAATTGGAAGACTGGGCATCAAAATGGCAGATGAAATTTAATGTGGACAAGTGCAAGGTTATGCACCTAGGGAAGAACAACCCAAACTATGGTTACACGATGCAAGGTTCCACATTAGGAACCACCACCCAGGAAAAAGATTTAGGCGTCATTGTGGATACCATGTTAAAACACTCGGCCCAGTGTGCAGCAGCGGCCAAGAGAGCAAATAGAATACTAGGTATGATAAGGAAAGGAATGGAAAATAAAACAAAAGATATTATAATGCCTCTATAACGTTCCATGGTGAGACCGCACCTTGAATATTGTGTGCAATTCTGGGCGCCGTATCTTAAAAAGGATATAGCGATTTTAGAAAAGGTTCAGAGAAGAGCCACCAAAATGGTAAAGGGGATGGAAGGATAGTCCTATGAAGAAAGGCTAAAAAGGTTGGGGCTCTTTAACCTGGAAAAGAGACGGCTGAGGGGAGATATGATAGAAGTCTATAAATTAATGAATGGAGTGGAACGGGTAAACGTAGATCGATTGTTTACCTTATCAGAATATAGAAAGACTAGGGGACATGCAATGAAGCTACAGGGTAAACTATTTAAGACTAATAAAAGAAAATATTTTTTCACTCAACGTGTAATCAAACTCTGGAATTTGTTACCGGAGGATGTAGTAAAGGCTGTTAGTGTAGCTGGGTTTAAAAAAGGTTTGGACAAGTTCCTGGAGGAAAGGTCCATAAACCATTATTAAGAAGGGACCCAGGATATCAATGCTTGAACCAATACAAGCATTGTGGAACCTGTGTCCCTTGGGGAAACTACTAGGTACGTATGACCTAGATTGGCCACTGTTGGAAACAGAATACTGGGCTTGATGGACCTTGGTCTGACCCAGTATGGCATATCTTATGTTCTTATGTTCTTAACCCAGCCCCAGCCTCCCTCAACTCACCATCAGCCCAGCTCAGCTCCAATCTCCTCTGTACTGTTTGCCCACCCGAACTGCAGTGGCATTTTCACCACAGCCACAGGAGTTTCCCTTTGCTCCTGCAGTTGTGCTGCTGGCACTGCAACATTTTAGGAAGGTAAACGGAAGTGATTCCTGTCTCTAGCAAGAAACAGGAAGCACTCCTGTTTACCTTTGAAAAACACCTCGGTGCCATCTCCAGAAGCATAGCACAGCTGTGGGAGCAAAGGAAAACGCTCCCGCAGCTGTGGAGAAGCAGGCTCAGGCGCCCTTAAAGGTTGTGCACCCTGAGCCAGTGCTTCACTAGCTTGCCTCTTAAGCTGACACTGGTCGCTGTCACCGATGCCTGTGCAGAATTCTACATAGCAAAAGCAAAATTCTGCACAGGCGGGGAATTCTGCACAAGTTCTGCGTTGCATGGTCGGGCAGAATTCCCCTAGGATTAACATCTGATGACATTCTCTGCTACCACTGACCAAACAGGCTGATGTCCGGGGTGTATACTGAATGCTGAGCTAAGCTAAAAGTAGAAGCAAATTCCTTTTGTTTTGGAGTTTGGACTGCAGCAATATCTACAGGTGGTAGCAAATGATGGCAACAGCTTTAGCAAGGATAAGAGAGTTCCAGAAGATGCAGGAAGATTGGCAGCATTGAATGGAAAATCACAGATTAATCAGTACATTGAAGCTGGCAGCACAGTACTGGCAGCGTTCCACTCCCGAGAGTCTCTCTTGGAGAAGGATTAGCCTATCTACCTGGAAACATATGACTACAGCTGGCAAAATGAAAGAGGTTTCAAAACAAGATTAGTATGATACGTGTATTTTAACACAATGACCAAACAATATACTCTGTCAGCCAATGAATCTAAGAGCTACAGCTGAATACACTTAGAATCCAATTCGATAACATGCATGTACGGCCCTTGGGCACGTCTAAAACAAAACCAGATCCCCTTTTAAACTAATTCCGCATCTGCGGGTCTGGACGGGCCCGCGGGTCTGAAAATGGGGAGATAGATGTGTTCAGCGGGCACGTGCAAGTGCTATTCAGCCTGCCCCATGACTCGGATGCATGGAAACATTTTGGACGTCCCCGCACCTACCGAATTCTGAAATGTTACACATTTTGGATCCTGCCCATTCCCGCGGACGCCAGGCCCCTCGGGAAAAACATGTATCTCCTATGTAGCTCATCGCAGACAGTAGTTTGCAGATCCACACTAGACATAAATACCAAAGAGAACTGACAGCTGCTGCAACCTAGACCATATACCAGAGCCCCTCATGCCCTGAGAAGTGCTAGGTAAGCCCAGTGCACCCCAATATGATGTACCAGAATGTAAATCTGAACATGTATGTCAGAGACATACCTTGCATGAAATGGTATTTGGTAGCAGGAACCGGCACCAGTGATTCCTGCCTTGGTCATCTCTACAAGCACGCCTTCAACGGCTAGGGATGGACCCTCACCAAGTGCACAAAACCCGAACTAACATGGCAGATCCCCAAAGGATGCATAATATTGCTGAAAAACAAATGTATGCCCTTTTCGTGCCTCTGGCCTATAAGTGCACTCATTCCGCTGCTCTGCACTATCATTCCCCTCTTATCTCTCCCTACACCCCTCTGTCAGATTGCTTCTATCTGTGCCCTTTTCTTCTACTGCCAAATCCGGACATCGCTCCTTTCATCTTGCTGCTCCTTATGCCTGGCGTAAACTACCCGAGTCTGTACATCACACTTCATCCCTGTCCCCTCTCAAATCCAGGCTGAGCGCTCACTTCATCGGTGCCTCTGTTGGATCAGATCTGCCTAAGCTCCCTTGTGTTTCCTGACCATTCCCCCTGGATGTATCCTATTCACAGTTATTGTGTTGTCTGTCCCGACTAGAATGTAAATTCCGCTGAGCACGGACCATCTGTTACATGTGTCTGTGCAGTGCTGCATACGCCTTGTAGCACTATACAAATGATCAATAGTAGTTGTTGTAGTTGTAGTTGTTGTTGTAGTTGTAGTTCTGGCAATGTCACCTGAGGCCCACCTATCTGGATACTGGCATTTCTTACAGCAGCTATATCTGTCCCATCTGGCATATATCGATCTGTATACATCTGCTACCTCTGGGGCAACCCTTTCTGCCTTCCCACAGCCAGCTTTGTGGCACTGCTCACCTGGTCAAGGCTGTGTGGACTTGGGAGGGGAGATCCCTGTGGCATCACACCAAACAGCCAGACTCCAGATCTATCACCACTCTCGCAGCTCTCATTGATCCTGGCCCGAGTAGGAATGTGGGCTGCATGGGACAATCTGAGGAATGCTGGCACTATATCAGTCGTGTCTCCCAGTGCTAGGCACAGCGGATGTATGGCTGCCCTATCACGCTGTCATCAATATCTGATCTAATTAGTGTACCCAGATGGTAAAATAATCCAGATGGAATCAGCATAGGTTCCCTATGGCTAAACGTCAATAATAGAGACCCTCAGAATAAGGGCATTCAGCAGCACATAGAAGCATAGCCAAAAATAAACACTATTGCTCTTCTTAATATTTCCGTAAGAGTGTTTAGAAATGTTTCTTTCCCTTACAACATTCTCTCACCTCTGCTCCCTGTACCTTAAGACTGCATCTTGTATTTTTCCAGACTGCAATCACACCAGTTCAAAACATACTTACCACAACCATTCTTCTATATGGGACACATTACAGAGCACAGCAGAATAATTTGTAAGTCCTAGACTTATACCATGTTTCAGGAGGAATAACGTGGACATTTCCAGGAAGCACTTAATACATACATGAACCTTTCCTGAATACACACTGACCACGCACCCTTTCCGCCCTCTGCTGCCCATGTTCTGAGATCCCCGTGCTAGTGCCATGGACGTGCATGTCAGCAGTGTTTTGGAATATGGTCTGGAACGTTTTCAGCACATAAACATCCCCACCGCATGTACAAAGCCCTTATTCGTGTTCTGGAATGACCACCTTAGCTTGTAAGCAAAAAATCTGAGCAACACTACAGACACATTTTCAGTCCTACTTGAAAGCCTGAAGACTAAAGAATTCAGGCAGAAAACTCCAAGCTGTCACTAGATTCATTCTTAATCAGTGCTCTACCTCTGGGTCAAGTACACTAAGGGACCTTTTTACAAAGGGCGCTAAGCAGTTAGCGTAGGTTACAGCATGTGCTAATCCTATGCTATGACCCGCGATAACTGTTAGTGCACAGCCTGATTTCCATAGTAACCATGCTACTTGCATTAGGATGGGAAGTGGGAGGGTTAAGAGCCTTGCAGTTGGTGTGCAAAGCGTGTCATTAGCGCAGGTGCATTAAACACTGCCTCTGTAAGTGGAGGTAAGAGCACGTAGGCTCATTTTAAGCTGTGCTAGGGCAAGGTGCACCATGTTAAATGCCGAGAACATGCTTTCCATGCCCCTGACGGTTAACACGGTGGTTTAGCACCCAACGTGCCATGGTTTTGGGTGTTATGGGTGCATTAGATGCAACACCATAGCACCCTTTAGTAAAAGGGCCTGTAAGTCTCTATACACAAACTGGGGGTTCTTAAGCAATCAGTCATTGGGGTGCTTCTTGTTAAGGAAACTCTTCCTCTTGGTCCTGGTATTGTGTTTATGAAGTACAGCAGAATATGCAGTACTGTACACTCCGTATGAGATTCTGTCCTTATTCATAAATTATAATGCCGCAGCCCGTGGGAACAACAAAGACAGAATTGATATTGACTCTCCAACAGAGATCCTTTGTAAGCTGATTCATGCCTCTTAATGTAGATGGACTGTTTGGCATTTAATCTCCTTGTAGTGACCTTCTGTTGTTTAACTAGAGTTCTCCATCACTCTCTCCTGTAAGCACAGGATCCATAATACTCTCTCATTTAGCGATCTTTGTGGAGTCCCTCAAAGGGGAGAGGTTCATATTGCTTTTCCAAGAGGTGTTCTCTCTTTTGGGCAGGATCAGTGTTAGCAGATATCGTAAACACTGACTATACACAGGACTCCCATCTCCTTACAAGGTACAGCAAGGTTCTGCTTGTTTCCAACTGAAGCATGCTTGTACTACACTTCTGACTAGATTTCCTCAGTTTTTCTAAATTGGAAGAGTAGCCTGATGGCCAGAATGGTGGGCTAAGAACCAGGTGAAGCCAGGTTTGAATCCCACTGCCACTCAATGTGATCTTGGGCAAGCCACTTAACCCTCCATTGCCTCAAGTACAAAATCAAATTGTAAGCCTCTTGGAGACAGGAAATGCCTACTGTACCCAAATATAACTCACCTTGAGCTTCTGAAACAAGGTATGAGTTAAGAACATAAGATATACCATACTGGGTCAGACCAAAGGTCCATAAAGCCCAGTATCCTGCTTTCAACAGTGGTCAATCCAAGGAAGGTAGACAGATTCGATGTTGCTTATCTGAGGGATAAGCAATGGATTTCCTCAGCTCCTTTTACTAATGGTTGCAAACCTCTTTCATGCTAACAGCTTTTACTACATCCTCCAGCAATGAATTTCAGTGTTTGATTATGTGCTGAGTGAAAAAAATATGTTCTCTGGCTACATTGTATTTACATTGTGTGTCTCCTAGTCTTTCTACTTTTTGAAGGAGTAGACAACCAACTTATGTTTACCCATTTCACTTCATTCATTATTTTATAGACCTCTGTCATATCTCCCCTCAGCCGTCTCTTTTCTAAGTTGAAGAGCCCTAACCTTTTAAGCTTTTCCTCACAGGGATATCCTTCCATCCCCTTATCATTTTGGTCATTCTTCTCTGTATATGGGCACTACTGGAAACAGGATACCAGGCTTGTTGGACCATTGGTCTGACCAAGTATGGCCACTCTTATGTTCTAAGAAATAAGAAATTAGAAAAGAAGTTACTTTGTTGTATAGTATAGCAAAGTTAAAGAGATTAATATAGGGGGAGGGGGAAGGTGACAAGGGAAGACAAATGAAGTAATTGTTGAGTGGTTTTAGGTACTGTGCCTGTGCCCTTTAATTCTTAATTAAGGGTGGAACTGGAGGCCTTTCTTTAAAATGTTTTATGGAGGATTCTAATCATTGTTCAGTGGGTAGTTAGTTCCAGAGAGAGCGTACCAGAAAGTAGAAAGCTGTTATACAGGTGGAGTCTAATCATGCTTGATTTGGAGAAGGGAGTACTAAAAAGTTGGAGTTCAAGGATCGCAATTGCCAAGATGGGATATGTGAGTTCAGTGCCGAGGATAAGTACAGGGAGAAGCCTGAATAGACAGTATTGTGTGTGAGAGTTATTTTGAACGTTACTCTATAAATAATTGGCAGCCAGTGCTTTTCGAGGAATAGTGAGGTAGCATGATCAAATATTTTAGCCCTATCGAGAGGTTTTATTGACATTTTCTGAAGGGTTTGGAATCTGTTCATATATGTCTGTCAGATTCCATTGTAGACTACATTGCAGTAGTCTAAGCATGAGAATACAAAGTTGTGGATTAAAGTGTGTAGGGCTGCTGAGTTAAGGAGATGTTTAATAGAACAGTGTCTTAGTAAGGTACAATATGAACATTTTATTATGGCAGAAATTTCTGGGCTGAAAGTCAGTTCTGTATCAAAAATGCAACCTGGGACTTTTAATGAGTTTGTCAATGCTATCGGAGCACTATGCAGAAGAGTAAGGGATTGCGAGCTTAAAGCTGCATCCTGATATTCACAATGCAACTGATATGGAAGGTTTTAGCTTGAGTTCATTGGTAGTGAGTCACTGCCTTACAGCATTAAGAGAGGAGTATAGAGATGCTAGATCAGGTGCTACTGGATTGGTATATGCTACAAGTTGGGTATCAACTGCGTAGAAGTAACTGGAGATGCCTTCTATTTGAATTAGAGTACCTAGAGGGCTAATGAAGATGTTAAACAGAGTCAGTGATAGAAGAGAGTCTTGAGGGAGATGAGGGAATGGGAGGAGTTGAAGGACAAGAGGGCTAATGTTGACTGATGTGGAGTCCGTTGAAAGGTCAACATGTGCCATGACTGCTTGAGTTGCTGTTAGTGTCCATGCCCAGTGATAGTGATTCCACTTAATAAAAATCTCATTGCAGGTAAGGAGTAGCGCTAGCTGAACACCGGCACTGTTCTTAAATACGACACTATTCAAGGTATTACTCATGTTGAACTTCATGGATTTCTCCTGGAGGAACCCAGCCTTATGGCATGTCTTACCAGGACAAAAATGGATGACCACCACAATCAATGGTTTCAAGCATGCATTGAAGCAGTGGTATTATTTTAGTAATGAGCCCATTTTGTTTTGTGGTCCTGATAGGACTTTAAGGAGCCTTGTTGGCACCATCTTGGAGTTCCAGTTGATTCACCATTTATCTACTTTTAAGTTATAGGAAAAAGAAGCTTTGACAATAGCATACTTATAACTTCGCAAAAATAAAAATACATAAAAATACCACTATGTACAGCAACAAAAAGAGAAAGCAATTAGCAGGTCAGCACCTCACTTCCTGTACATCTGCCCTGTCACCATGTATAATAAGCTAAGAGTAGGAAGGTGTAAAAGATGCAAACTATCCACTTTCTCTCCCTCCCTTGCCCAACAAGCCCAGAGTTTCCTAGCAGAAATCCATAGGAAGTTTTTCTTTTGAAAACGTGCTAAAGGCCCATTGGTGCAATGTACCTCTTGTGCAGTTTGAAACTTGTCCCCTCTAATTTTTTAGGTGCATTTCGTTTGAGCAGTAGCAGCTAATAGGGAGGGGCTGTCTGTCCACGGGCATAGGTTTGTTTACACGGGCATAGGCAAACTTATGTGTAAAAAAGAACAGAAAACTGCAGCAGAAGAAGAGAGAGACTGGCAGCCATGGCGAAGACCAGGGGAAGACTGTCGCCAAAAACTGGCCTGGGCACGAGGATCCTGTCTTCTCCTAAGTTTCTAATGCTCCAGGGTCCAGTTTTATTGCTCCATATCCTGGCCTCATCTAGTAATTTAAGGTAAGCAGTACACCCTCTCTGAATCTGCCCTCTTAAAAGCATGGGCTGGCAAACCCCTGTACCTTAAAGAGGACAGACTCGGAGAAGACCTATCACAGTTCCTTTATATCAGTGGCTCACTGCGGGATCCACCCCTGGCAGTGGAGCTGTCTTTGCCGTGGTAAAGAGGAGCTGTCTGTGCCATGAGGATCCCAAGCCCTTCAGCACCAGAAGAAGAGGGGCTGCCACGGGGATTGGAAACAGAGTGAGGCTGACAGTCATGCTGACAGGGAGCTGTCCGTGCCACAGAGGTCCCAAGTGCTGGAAGAAGACAGAGGCCACGGCCACAGGGATTTGGAAGACAATCTGTGCCACGGGGCTGTGCCATGGGGATCCCAAGCCCAGTAGCACCAGAAGAAGGGGGCAGGCTGTGACTGCAGGCAGCAGAGAATAAAAGTATAGCTGTTGTAGCCCTGACTTAAAATAAGCTAAGGACAAGCTTGAAGGGGAGGGGAGGGGAAGTGGAGTGAGTGCAAGTTGGAAGACGGAAGCAGAATGAGTATAAGGGGAAGTAAGGGGAGGGGGAATGAGTGCAAGGAGGGAGGGGTGGAAGGTAGAAGAGGGAAGTGGGGAAGACGAAGAAGGGGAGTGGAGAAGAGTGTAAGGGGAGGGATAAGGAGGAAAAACATTGGGGGGGGGGGGAGAGAAGAGGAGCGAGAATACAATGAAACTCCATAATCTTTATCTCACAAACAAGTGACACCCTCCCCCACTTTGTAACCCCAAAACACCTTTATGCACAGAACACCACACACACTTCCCCAGCCCACATTTGTCCCATCAATCACCATCAGATGCAACCCCCCAACTTTGCCCCCACAGTCCATGCATCTACAGAATATTCCCACAGTGGGGCAGACTAGACAACCCGCACGGTCTTATCTACCATTACTTTCTCTAATTTATAAAACACAATCCCTCCAACCCTACTGAGATAGACTTTACCACTTCTCTGCCTGCTGCACGCCCCACACAGAGATGGCCGAGTCTGTGAATGAACAGTTAATGAATCACTGTATCAGACTATAGGTGTGGGCATTTCAAGCTGTTTTTAAGTGTGTGGACTATACATGCAAACTGTTCATATTCAAAGGAAGGGTTGATGCAGCGAGAGCAGAGTCTGCTCTACCACAGGGATCTCACCAAGTTAAATAAATCCATTTTGGTACTTTTTCTCCTCTCATTTGCATTGGGAGAAATGCTTTCTGTTATGTGCTGAGCACACAGTCTTTGCATTCCTGTTTCACCAATCTGCAATTACAGCACATCAGACAGCATATATCCTATAGTTATCAGGGCACAAGGCTCAACCATTTTTTCCAGCATTTAGGGGAAACATAAGGCATATAAGATGACAGTGCCAATATATAATATATACAGTGTGCATGTGTTTTGTACACCAAAATCATAGGCCCAATGGAAAATATGCAGACTTTAGGAAATTTACGATTTCACAGAGCAAGTAGTGCAAATGTTATCTTTGAAAGAAGCAACCTAAAATAAGGAAACGCTTGCTTAGTTGCATAATCCAATTTCCTTGGAAAGATGCACGCCAAAATAAATCCATGCTCAGTTTTTACTGATCTGATGCACTCTGTCTCTGGTGTTGGTCTCCGACAGTATTTTGAATCCGAAGTTGGCATTAGAGTAAATGGAGTCCATTGTGCATGGATAAAAACTGGGGTTCTCTCTCATAAATTTCCAAAGCCTTACAAAATATTCAGCTTGAACTAAAGATCAAAGGATTCCAGCAGGCCTTAAAAACCCGGTGTGGTGCTGATGCATTCTGGGCCATGGCAGAAACTAAGATATGGACCAGATTCACCAGTCCTTACAGAACTGGGGGCCCCCCAGAGATGGCTCAGATATCTTTCCTCCCCACTAAACTCCTTGTGTGTATTATCCATTGCTATGTTGACTTTAGTGAGCTGTGACCTGAAACTTGGCTACTGACTTGTGACATACAGATGCAACAAAAGCAAGGTGTGGCCTACCCAGCTACACTGTCTGATGGTAAAGTGGATGATAGAGAATAAAACTGTACTACAGTCCACATGACCTAGTAACAATAAAGGGACTGCACGCGTAATTCATCACACGGTTTACAGAGACCTTATCCCACAGCACCAAATCAGCTTCCTACAGCCCTGAATAAATGTCAAGAAAACTACTGAATTATGGACCGGTTTTCTATAACGTAAAGCTAACTCTTAATCCCACAGCCCGGGAAGGTAATTTGGAAGCTAGCAGCATGAAAATCCTATAGGGGTAATTTTTAAATTCCAGGGAAAGTCTCCAGGCCCTTGGCTAAAATAAACTAATTTTGTTGTTCTCTATTTTTTTTATTAACCCCCAGTTTACTCTTGTTCTTTTCTTTTCTCT
Organism: Ichthyophis bannanicus; assembly: GCA_033557465.1. NCBI lineage: Eukaryota > Metazoa > Chordata > Amphibia > Gymnophiona > Ichthyophiidae > Ichthyophis > Ichthyophis bannanicus. The sequence continues at coordinate 28,193,537 of CM066036.1, read as the reverse complement.
TCTCTAGCTCAGTCAAAAGCAGGGCCAGGACCTGGTGCCATGAACCTTCATTTGCCACTAGCAGGGAATTTTTCCTCTATTTTGATACTAACGGCTTCTGATTTTAGGTTTTAACCAATAACCCCCTCCAGAGCAGAAAAATTTGCCCTCCGCTTGGAGCCTTCATTTACCAATTTTAAAGCAAGACTAAAAGACTCATCTCTTCTATACTGCCTTCAACCTCACCCCTCCATCCTTTCCTAGGGTTGCCAACTGGCTCCAGATGCACCCGACACGCTTGATCCAGTCCTAGGTTTACCCCACTGCATACAGGGTCACATAGTTCTAATTTTTCCATTGCACCCCATAAGAAAAGCAAGACTACATGTCCCTGCATGCACTGGGGTAAACCCAGGACTGGATCAAGCCTGACAGGCACATCTGGAGCCAGTTAGCAACCCTATCCTCTCCCCCTTGTCTCCCTTCCTAGTGACATCATGCCCCCCATTTTCACTTAAGGTCCTCCCTGTCTGTCGTCTCTGCTCTATCTCTTTCCTGTCTGACCAGTGGCATTCTGTTTCTTTTCTAGCAGCCTTTAATTGTGCATTGTAAACCGCTCTGCTACTCACGTGTGGGTAGTATATTAAGGGCTGAATAAAGATAAAGATAAAGAAATAGATGTTCTGTGGATAATCACTAAAAAATCCCTTCCCAGGGCACTCTAGGTAAACCCTCTGCTTTGCCTCATCCCAGTTTGATAATTAGACTCATGATTATTCCAACAATTCCAGAACAATTCTGTACAAAATGGACATCATACTTTGCCCTCATTATGCAAGTATACACAATTTCCATAAGCCATTTATTCAACTCAAAGAGCTATTTGAAAACTGCCCACCCTCTCTGTGGGTAGGGTATATGCTAACAGTTCATTGTGTTTCTGTTAGGGCTTAATTTGTGGGGGGAAAGGCCTGGAACACAGCTCCACCACTTCTTTTCAGCCTTGAGCAGTAGGGGTGCTCTGTTCCAGCCCTTCCCTTCCAAAGAACCTGCAGGGAAATGGAGAGGAAGGGGCGAGTCTGAAGCAGTCACTCTACTCTCTAATCCAGGCTCTCTCCAGCAGCTGCTAGTGTCGTTGGTCTACCCGCCCTCTCCCCCAGCTCCATGGATCCATTTCCTTTTTTTGTCTGAAAATTGACTCTCTGGTTTGTGTGTCTGTCAAAGCCTATCATTTTGATTTGAAGGTAGCTGCTTCTTGCTGAACACTCCCCAAAATAAGCTGTTACCCTAGGCAGTTGCCTGGTTTGCCTGTACTTCCCTAGTACTCTCTCAGCTCTCCCCATACCTGACTTCTACTCTGTGGGCTTGATGGCGCAAAGTCTGATGCCGTCAGCGCAGGTGACAGCACAATCTTTGTGAGCAATTTTCTGCGCTAGTGTGAGCACAGAACGCAGGAACGCACGAACAGATTCAATACGCAAATGGCAGCACTAACAGCAGCTGTGCATGAAAATCCATTTTAATGGACAGTACTGAATCAATTAGCTATGCGAACGCAGAGAGGAGTGCAGAAGACTGAGCTCAATGTTGGGATTTTAATGCAACGTTTGAGGAGATGTTAAGGGTTCGCTCGTAGGTCTGCAGTCCGTGCTGGTGAGGAATTTATGTCCGTTTCTTGAGCTTACGGCACCTGCAACTTTTTTTCTGGCTTTGCAGAAGAGAGTGCTGGAAAAAAACCAGCAGGGGAGGCGTGCCGGAACAATGTTCGTATATGTGCTGGATCGCTAACTGCCACAGTCGCATCATTATTCCGCACAAAACCTCCGCACGGAATAAGATAGGTGTTTATGAATATGTCTGCACAGAATAATATTGCTGTATGGGCCACAAAGCAAACCAGAACACGTGTATAAGTGTCAAATTGTTTTTTTTGGGTGCACAAGATATAGGTGCTGCTGACGCAGACCCTGTGTGCATGTACCTGGCTCGCTTTCCTATGTTAGCACAGATTTTTTGCACACAGTTTATTTGCTGAGCAAAGCTTCTGCATTAAACCTGCATTCGGAGCCCTTACACTAGGGTAGACTCTAACACAGGGCTTTTGCACTGAGGTCTGCGTTTGTACTTCTTCCACAATGACAGCTCCTCAGCTGTACAAATTCTGTTTTTGATTTAATTGGAAAAGGAATGCTACACTAGTACCCATGTTATGAAGAACACTGACAAATGCAGATTTGTTGTACCCTCAAAAAACCTTAAACAGCTGAAAAATAAACACTGAAATTTTAAGACTAGAAGCCCCCTGGGGGGCGTTGTGGATGTCGGGCTGTGCAGATGCATCTGCTGAACGCTCCAGATCTGTGAGGCTTTTTGGATAGAAAAATCAGCTCCCCACAATGCCTACCCCTGTTTGAAATCCCTCTGCGCTGTGTGGTGGTCCACGACAAAAACTAACAAATATGAAACGTCATTCACTGTCTCCTCAGGGCTGAAGTGCCATGAATCTGATCACCTGACACCAGACAAGATGGCAGCCAGGGACCAGGCCCAGGGACTTCATGCTGAACGAGATCTGTGCTCTCAAGAAGCTCATGACCACACAACTGGTGGTCACTAAAAAAATTGAAGCTGACTTGGAAACCCTACCTGCTCAAGTTTTAGCATTTCAGAGTCAAGTATAGTCTCTGGAGGAAATCCAACTTGAGACAACTGCAGAACAAGTATAGGCCAACAGTGGCTATATCGCAACTGCAATAAGAACTGGAGGATCCTGTTAACCAAAACCAATGTAATAACATTAGTATTCGGGGTATAGCAGAAAGTGCAGAAGGTGCCGAAGCTATAACCTTGCTGATCTTATCATCTTAAGAGTTTCAAATGTCTCAAGCTGCAGGACTTTCTGAAATCTCAGAGGCGGAGCCAGCGCTACCATTAGCCAATTAGGCGGTCGCGTAGCGTGCTGACCCTCTGGGGTGCCCATTGCTGCCGCAGCCGCCATCACCCCTCTCGGGATAAGCAGCAGCAACAATGGCTGCAAATGGCCCCGTGGTGCTTACCTTCAAATTTCAGCACCACGGGGCAGTTTGCTTCCACCCCCTCCCTGAAGCATCGGGCATCAAAGGAGCGGAAGCAAACAGCCCTGTGACACCAAAGTTTAAAGATAAGCACCATGGGGCCACTTGCAGCCACTGCCACTGCTTTACTTCCTGGACAGGGACAGCAGCAGCGACAGTGGGTACCGGAGGAGAGAGGGGAGGGGAGGAGGAATGGGGCGCAAGGGATAAGGTCTGCCTAGGATGCTTCATCTCCTTGCACTGACCCTGCTCACAGGATGCGCTAAATGGCGCTGAACTGAACTGAACTATGCAACGCAGAGGTAGTTTGGCCAAAGAGTAAACTATAAATAGTTGATTTAACCCCAAAAGCTTTGTGATCACCAACAAGCAACTGATTGTGTGCTGCTTTGCACCTCTTAATAAGTCCGCTTTCATACTTTCGCTGACTTGGGCCTTGAACGGACATCAGATTAGTGCCTGTTAGAAGGGTCCTGGTTTCTCCTCTGTTTATTTAGCAAAGTTTATATACTGCCTTTCACCATGATCAAGGCGGTTTACATTGAATAGTGGTTAGGGTTTTACATTGAACAACTGAACTTATGTACAGATAACTAGTTAACTATATACAGTTAGGTAGATAGTACAAGACATCTATCATTGTTGCTTGAGGTCAGGTTAGGTACTGCACAGTGTAACAAACTTTGGTTTCTTGTGTTGTTTTTATTGTTGTTGTTTGGTTTCATGGGACCGAGGGGTGTTCAATAAATAGAAGGGTTCTCAGGCGTTTTTGGAATGTGGGTAGTTCTGTGGTGGTATGTATTGTGTCTGCAAGAGCATTCCAGGCTGAAGGTATGTACAATTTGCAGGTTTAAGCACAGGCTTTTTGGGTTGATTTTGTTCTTGCATGGGTCATGATCAATGTATTTGTAGTAGATAGTCTTCTTGCGTGGTTATGTTGTGGTGTTTGGAGCAATGTGCGTAGGTGAGATGGAGTATTAGCGGTGGCCATGAGCCAGCAATCAGAAACTATAGTCGACAATTGGTTTAATTGATTAATGTGCTTTTTTTGGTATCTTGTGTACTATGGAGGGTTTGAAGGTGCTGATAAAAGTGTTCATCCGATCTGTGAAATGGAAATATGGGTGAGGGGTGACTGTGGTATTGTGTATGTGCTGTGCACAGAGAATGTATGTTGGAGTGATCGACATTGGTATGAAGCATGAGCATAGAACTGATAACGTTACTTGGAGTTTTGTGGAATTTGGGGAGGAGGATGGGGGGTTGAGAGCAATGAGGGGAAAGGATCGGGTCTTGACATGTACATGTGAGTGCTGCGGGGATCTCATATGCATGTGCATGTTTTGTGGCCGGTGTTTGCTTGTTGCAGATAACTTTGTCAAGGTTTTTACTGTTACATGGGGGAGTGTGAATACAGAAGTGCAGTGCCGCATGGCCACGTCTATTGTCTGAACTACTGAGGTTTGTCCCGTTTCTTAGCTTCACCAGCAGCTGGTTTACGTTGATGCTGTTATATATGCTCATATGGTTGCCTTTAAAGTGATGTCATTTAACATTTAATGTTTAAATCATCCTATTAAAATGAAGAAAGTGTTTAGCTATATGAAAAAAAGAACAGGCTGAAGTGATGATGCTGCAGGAGACCCATTTAAACTCTAATGCGGTCAGTAAACGCAACGTTGGCTGGGCTACTGATCATACTTTCTCCCCAGTGGATGGAAAAAGCGGGGCAAGTCTATCATTTAAAGCAACCCTCCAAACTCAACTGTTTGGGTACATCAGGCCTCTGATACAAATGATTGTTGGGCCTTGGCAGTGAAGGTGACGAGGTCACAAATATGTTTTTATGTCCATTTATTATTTATTTATTTATTTATTTATCTATTTCTTCTATACCGCCCCTTCCAGAGATCAGGGGCGGTTTACATGGAACAATTTATGCTTCCATTATGGATACTCCAGAATTTATTCATGGACTAGCAGAGGTATTGTGGGAGTATTCATATGTCACTAAAATTGTGGTTGGGGATTTTAATCGGCCACTGGATCTTTATTTTGACAGGCAATCTGCTCGCAAGCCCATGCATACAAAAAACTGGGGGGGAGGGTGGGTTGCACAACTTGTCATCCATGGGGCTGGAAGATCCATGGCAAGTAGTTGACTCCATGGGCAGAGACTATACCTTTTTTTCAGCTCATCACTAGATCTACTCCAGGTGATTATTTCCTTGTCCCTAAACATTGCATACCCATGGGACAAAGCCCCCGCATTCATCCAATACTCAGATCACGCAGCAGTATCTGTGCTAGTGGTAGGTGAAGGCATACAAAGGTGTACACCCATATAGCGGCTCAACAACTCCCTACTGGCTGATACACAATTTGTTGAAAGTATGAATGCTTCCATGGCGGAATTTATTTTAGACATTTTAACATGGGATCTTTGCCCCATATTATATGGGAGATCTTTAAGATCACCCTTAGGGGGAACCTTAGTTACTCATGCTGGAAAAAGCAGCAAAAGAAGCAGACTGCCAAGAAATCAGCATATAAAATAGGATAGCTGGAACAGGTGCATATTTAGCAGATGGATAATACTGTACAAGCTCAGTTGTTGACAGAATTTGGTAGTATTCATATTTACTTCGCAATAGGCTGGAAGGAATCTGCAACAGATAGGCTGAGATTATTGTTTCCTTTATCCAGCAGCCCAAGGTAGACTTTGAGGTCGCTATGCCCTTATGCGAGCCTGCAAAAAAGACAAAACGTCTGTTTGACTATCAGAAAGGTTAGTGACCCCTAGACACCAGGGAAGCATCCTCCTAAACATCCACCAGGCAAAGATTCTTACCCTTTCTCTGGCACCTGATTGACCTGTAAAAACAACACTTTGGGCAAGAAGGAAGAAATGGCCCATAAATACAGAGCCTCTTCAAAAAATGACAGCTAGGGATCTCGGCATGACAGGGCCTGCAACTCCAAGCCATGTCTCACTGTATAATAATGCAGAGGTACATAGGTCAGGCTGCTTATTGGCCCAATAGTTAAAGGCTCAAAAGGAGCAGAGATTAATTACTGCTATGCAAGATCCCAGTCTTGGATTAATAACCGAGGAGGAAGGTAGTGTGACACTCTGAACAGTATTATACTGCATTGTTCTCTTCCAAAGTGGTACATGATGGATCAGGAACTGGTTAAAAGATAGAAAGCAGAGGGTAGGGCTAAATGGCCAATTTTCCCAATGGAGAAAGGTGAATAGTGGTGTACCCCAGGGATCTGTGCTGGGTCCGCTGCTTTTTGACATATTCATAAATGACCTGGAAAGTGGAATAACGAGTGAGGTTATCAAATTTGCAGATGACACAAAACTATTTAAAGTTGTTAAAACCCAAGAGGATTGTGGAAAATTGCAAGAGGATCTTGATAAATTGGAAGACTGGGCATCAAAATGGCAGATGAAATTTAATGTGGACAAGTGCAAGGTTATGCACCTATGGAAGAACAACCCAAACTATGGTTACACGATGCAAGGTTCCACATTAGGAACCACCACCCAGGAAAAAGATTTAGGCGTCATTGTGGATAACATGTTAAAACCCTCCGCCCAGTGTGCAGCGGCGGCCAAGAGAGCAAATAGAATGCTAGGTATGATAAGGAAAGGAATGGAAAATAAAACAAAAGATATTATAATGCCTCTATATCATTCCATGGTGAGACCACACCTTGAATATTGTGTGCAATTCTGGTCGCCGTATCTTAAAAAGGATATAGCGATTTTAGAAAAGGTTCAGTGAAGAGCCACCAAAATGGTAAAGGGGATGGAAGGATACTCCTATGAAGAAAGGCTAAAAAGGTTGGGGCTCTTTAACCTGGAAAAGAGACGGCTGAGGGGAGATATGATAGAAGTCTATAAATTAATGAACGGAGTGGAACGGGTAAACGTAGATCGATTGTTTACCTTATCAGAATATAGAAAGACTAGGGACATGCAATGAAGCTACAGGGTAAACTATTTAAGACTAATAAAAGAAAATATTTTTTCACTCAACGGGTAATCAAACTCTGGAATTTGTTACCGGAGGATGTAGTAAAGGCTGTTAGTGTAGCTGGGTTTAAAAAAGGTTTGGACAAGTTCCTGGAGGAAAGGTCCATAAACCATTACTAAGAAGGGACCCAGGATATCAATGCTTGAACTAATACAAGCATTGTGGAACCTGTGTCCCTTGGGGAAACTGCTAGGTACGTATGACCTAGATTGGCCACTGTTGGAAACAGAATACTGGGCTTGATGGACCTTGGTCTGACCCAGTATGGCATATCTTATGTTCTTATGAACATGCACTGACAATTTTTTGACCTCTTTAAAGGCATCCATGACTGAGCAACTCAGCTAGGGAGGCACTGAGGGCTCCAATTTCGGATACGGCATATAGAATGCCATTGCATCCTTAGCATCTCAAAAGACCCTAGGGCCTGATGGTTATACTATAGAATTCTACAAGCAATTTAGCTCCTCACTCACTGGATGTTTATCTGATCAGCATCTACATGAGACCATCCAAACAATATTACCTTCATAGAGTTACACATAGTGCTGATACCAAAGCCAGATAGAGATAACAGACCAATTTAAAATTATCAACCGATCTCTTTACTGAATGCAGACAGCAAAATACCATTGAAAGTGCTGACATCATGTCTCAGTAAGATCATAGAGCTGCTCACGGGATTGGTACAGACTGGATTTATGGCAGGCTAATATCAGGGACAATGCCCGACTATTTTGCACTTTGTTGGTGTTCACTAAGGGTAAAACCTCCTATGCTTTGAAAGTCTCTTTGGATGAGGAGAAGACTTTTGACTCCATTGACTGGAATTACTTATGGAAAACATTGGAATAGTTTGGATTTGAGACAGGGTTTCTTAACTGGGTCCAGGACTCCTATAACAACCCCTTGACTAAGCTGGTTGTTAACAATTAGCTGTCTGATCCTGTGAAACTGTACAGAGGTACCGAGCAGGGGTGCCTGCTTTCTCTCTTGCTATTTAAGAAAAACTCTTTTATTGAACATATTTTAAAATCCCATTATACGTGGTGTTCAAGGTACCAAAATTTTGAAAGCAAGCTAGCAGCCTATGCTGATGACCTATTGTTATTCTTAACGGAACCAGCAACTTCTTTGCCCAAACTCATGAGGGTGATTCACAATTTCTCTGTTTTCCAGATTCAAAGTTAATTGAAAAATCGGAGGTGATGCTATTGAATGATTACAGTACTCGCTAAGATGAGGCTCTTTGTAGATGAAGTATCTAGGAATATTGTTTCATAAGGACATTGAACAACTTATGGAAATTAATATGTCTAGAATACTGAAGCATGTTAACTAACACAATGTTGGTCTCCTCTTATGATATCATTGTGGGGATGGGCAGATGCAATCAAAATGACAATTACATACTGAACATGCTGCCTCACCTATATCTGAAAGCTTTCTACACCCACCTTGAGTGTGCGGCAACAAAATTCTTATGAAAAGGAACAACCAAGAAGAGTGATGCACTCTCTCGAGGTGGCCAGGGAGGATGGACAAATTGGTTTTCCTATATAACACATGGCCTACTTAGCTAGATATGGGGCATATTAACTCACCATTTTGCTCCCCCTCCCGTGTATTTTGGTAGAGGAGTAACTGGTGGCCTCTGTTCCCCTGAAGCTAATGCTGAGCTCACTCCAACAACCATTTGCCAGGAATATGGCTCAATATCAGCAGCACTTTTTGCCTTATCAGAGCTTAATAAAGAATCTGTGTCCCTTTGGTAGAAATCTACTTCGTGCCTCATCTGGTATAAGAAAACTATTTTCTGATCTGACTGACAATGATGTGGGCTCTGGACTATGGGTCAACTGGTTAAGGAGTCAAATTTCTGTTTTACCCGGACATAATCTCCAGAGTTAGTTTATTCACACCTTCAAAAAAACATAACAGATTAGTAAGACAAGACCTTCCTTGGCTAAAGCCATGTTGACTGTCTCCCATTAAGCCATGACTATCTACATGCTGAGTAATTTTGTTCCTTATGATGGTTTCTACCATTTTTCCCGGTACTGATGTCAGGCTTACCGGTCTGTAGTTTCCCAGATCACTCCTGGAACCCTTTTTTAAAAATTGGCATTACATTTGCGATCCTCCAATCTTCAGGTATTACAGATGATTTTAATGATAGTTCACAGATTACTAATAGCAGATCTGCAATCTCATATTTCAGTTCTTTCAACACCCTTGGATGTATACCATCCAGTCCAGGTGATTTGTTACTCTTCAGTTTATCAAATAGTTGTAATACATCTTCCCAGAGTAGCGATATTTCTTTAAATTCTTCCCCAGTATCCTAATTCATATGGTTTATGAATGCTGCTACATTCAGTCCTTTTGGAAGGAAGTATGACTGTGGGTGCAACAATACTGCATGTTTCTCACGCTCTACCCTTTTCTATTGTGATATTTTGTCTTAAGAGTGTAAAAGATTATTTGACTTATTGATCTCTTTAGCACTGTAAATGTTTTTTTTTCCAATTAGAAGAATGCTAAACTGCTCAACATACATTTTTGGAGGAATACCGTTGGTTTGGTTTTCAAATATGAGTTGGCAGCCACTGACAGACCTAATATAGTAATGTTTGTCATTAAACGGTGGCATCCCGTTAAAGATTATCTCGCTTTTGGTAATCTCTAATTCTTCATTGGTCGTGCTGGCAAAGCTTGATATGTACTTTATATTTGCATCCTTTCCTCGGTTTGTTATCTTATTCTTTTTTCTTTTCCTTATATGGAAATGGAATAAAATATAATTGAACTAAAAAAAAAGAATAAAAGCCTATTTTATATCTCTCTTCCTCACATATTTTCCTAATCTGGCATTGTGGTGATAGCCCTTGACTGGGGGCCATGCACCAGGGTTCCTTCCAGAAGCCTAAAGTCACCAACCCCAGCCACTGAGGGTCCCCATGAGTGATGTCCCAGACTTCCTCTCCCCAAGGGGTTCTAAACACTGCCTCGACCGAATCTGCAGCCCTACCCAACTGAGGAGTGGAAAGACCAGATTATGTCTGGTGGCACCTTGTCTGGAAACCCAGGGGACAGTCACAACATGGACAACTATCCACAGGGTTCCCAGGTGTCAACATTGACTTGAGGGCACTTATCCATAACCACTTAATAACGATCACCTAGATGACTGGGAGAAGAGCTGGTGGAATTTCACAGTAACGAGAGTTCATGCTATTTCCCTTTCTTCAACACATGTAGGGAAAGAACCCAGAATTAATGATAATTTGAGAGTGCTTAGTGTAAGAAAGCATCATTGCTCTAGGAAAAAAAAATCATTCTTAAACTCTCAACATTTATTCCAGTTTCTTTTTGCTTCGCTACTTTTCTTTCCCTGTGCTCTCTCTTTGTTTTCCTGTGAAAAGTTCTCATAAATCCCACAGACACATATATATGTGTATGTCTGTGTATATAAATAGATATACACACAGTGAGTTCTATAGCCATGTATTGATTTGTGCTGGTTTGCAATCCCATCCTTTCGGTTGGGAGTGTGGCAGAGTGGTTTAAAAAATTAAAACAGTTAGCAATAGAAAGAAGGAGCATAATAAAGATAGAGGGGAGAGGGAAAGAAGGGGGGGCACGTCACCCCTCAGCACTAGAGGCTGATCTGAATTTTCTAGGTGTGACAGATCTGTTTGGTGGCTCTCGAGACAGTTTGTTCATCTTAGCTTTGCATTCAGGATGTGCATTTGTCTTCTACAATGCCCAGTGGCATCTTGCTGGGTCCATTTATCTTCCACACTGGCACCTTCCATTCATCTGCTTGACTTCACTTGTCTCTGTTTTATTAGTCTACCCTGTCCTTGCTGGCCTTGTCTGAAACCATAAACATTTTCTTTTGGCCGTGATTGTTTTTGATTTTCAAATATGACACTTTACCCTGCTCTAGGTCTTTGCTTTGCTGTATCCCACTGGGTCGGATTCATGCCTGTGCTATCCTATATTAGATGCTCCTTGCTAAACAGTGACCGTTTCTAACTTTGCTATCAATTATTTATTTATTTGACCAGTTTTGTATACCACCTCATCCTTCAATCAAAGTGGTTGACAAGACAACAAAGGCTTACATACTGAGGGTATGGGAAAACAAAAACAATACATTACAATATAAATACAAAACAAAACAGTATGTTATAATATTATATCATAGTGAAATTAAATATACATAATGGTTAATTTAAGTTATTTCACCAAATGATTCTGTAAATAAATAAGTCTTTAAAGATTTGCGAAAGTCCTTAAGGTCTTCCTGAGTTCTTAAGTCTTCAGGAATAGAATTCCATAACTCTGGTGCCATAAAGGAAAACGCTCTTTTAGAAGTCATTTGTTTTGATCTGTTGAAGTTCAAAGGAGTATTAAGTTTATTGATATTTTGAGATCGTCTTGGTCTTATGCTCTTGTCTTTTGAAATTATAGATTGTAGAATATCCGCTGAGGATTGGTGAAAATTTTTGAAAATAGTCATTAGGTTTTTATATTTTGCTCTTGCAATAACCAGAAGGAAATGTAACTGTTTGAGGACAGGAGTTATGTGTTCAAATTTTGTAGAGCCAGTTATAATATGAGCAGTGGTGTTCTGAACTAATCAGAGAGGATGGATAGAGTGTTTAGGAAGACCTTGATACAAGATGTTTCCAAAATCAAGTAGAGGTGTTATGACTGCCTGACATACCGTGAGAAAGTGATTTGTATTTAGTATTGGTTTTAGTCTTCTTATAATTTTTAACAAAGGTATGCTTTTGACGCAATTTTGTTTATATGAGATTTTAAATTTAAATATTTATCTAATGTTACACCTAAATATCTTACTTAATCTTTAACTTTTATTTCTCTATTTAATAAAGAAGCTACTGCAGTTCATACTACAAAGAAACCATGTAGCCCTTGCTGCCAGTTTTTCTACTGTCATTCTCACAGCTGTGCCATTTAAACCTAGATTTTGCCAACATAATATAGATAAAACCATAATACACCACAGACAGTTAATCAAAGTGTTTTCAATCAAAATTTCCAGAGCTATTTCTGTCTCTGAAGAAATAAAGTCCTTGGATGTTATGGTGTTGTGTTAGCTCGGTCATCCTCACTTCCTATTGGCTGCTGAATTTCCTTTCCATATGATGGTGGTGGATACCTAGAACAGGTTTTTATTAAGGTTACAGGACTCAAAACACTGGTAGATTCCAATATGCACAGAAGATACAGGAAGGGAAGGATAGAGGACACCACACAGTGAGTAGGCTCTGTAAATAAACAGCAGGCAGACCGAAATGGGCCGCCTGGATGAATAAAATGGTCCTTTTCTGCTGACAGTTTCTAAGTTTATTGAACTTTCTGTGAAGTCCAATATACTGTAGAACAAAAAGATAGATCACAGGAGGAGGCCAGAGTAATAACAGAAGATAAACTTAGGGAAAAAGGCTTTGCACACTGAAATAGGAAGTAGTCTGCACTTCCTGTTTTTTAACATGTGAAGACATGTTTGTACAGTTTCTCTACTTTGCAAATACTTAAATTTTGTATGTGGTTTACTGCATGAAATGTTTTTATTTAAATCAACACTTAATGAGTTCTTGCTTATTAATTATTACATAGTTAAAACTGCATTCCTTCACAGACAAAATTTCACACTGGTGCTGCATTATGTTTTGAGCAGAATCCTATAGCATAGGTTTTCAACCCAGTCCTCGGGGAACCCTAGGCCAGTCAGGTTTTCAGGATTCCCAGACTGAATATGCATGAAAAAGATTTGCATGTTCTGCCTTCATTGTATGCAAATCTTTTTCATGAATATTCAGTCTGGGAATCCTGAAAACCTGACTGGCCTAGGGTTCCCCGAGGACTGGGTTGAAAACCCCTGCTCTATAGTTTCAGACGGAAACATTCATGTTTCTAAAATGGGCAGCAATTTCTTCCCTATTACGCTGTCTTTCTAATGTGCTACAAGTTCCTTCTATCATGCACACTCCTGATTCCAGAGTGTTTCTAATGCCACAGTTCAAAAATGTAGGAATTTCCTGTTTATATCCATTTTCTATACTTGGATTGCGAGTGCAAAACACATTGCGCTTTCATGCAAACTATTGAGTATTCAACATGGCCTCCTGTAATGCTATCCTCCAAACCTCCCCCCTCCTTCAGCAATCCACTTCAGCTACACAGGTGTATCTATTGCACTCTCAAAAAACTTCACAGTGTAAAACACCCCATAATCTTTGCTTACCATCCTGGCACGGCAAACACATTGTATTTAAATCAGCATGTTTTCTTCTGTATAGACGTTTTGTAAGGCACTTATAAAAGTAAATAGGTTTGTTTTTATTTGGAGTCTGGGTGCCAGTTCCCTAAACTTCCTCTTCAGCTCTTCATTTTATTCTAGCACCCCCCCCCCCCCATTAGGACTGATCAGCAAGCAGCTTATTTTATGATTGCATGAATGCTTGAAAAGTATTTGCATAGTTTTCTCAGTATGGGCTTTGGCAAATTTTCAAAACAAAAGCATGCTCATTCTTTCACTTTGAAAATGACCTCAGGGAATTTATGCGCTTACATGTACATCTTCTCCTTCATAGGCACAAATTTGCAGGCTTAATTTTATGTTCATCTGCTCAAATTTTCAAAAGTATGCGCACAAAAACAAACTCCTCCCCAATCCTAAACCCAAGAATGATTCCATTGGATTCAGGTAAAGTTCCACACATACAGGCTGTGTGCTGTGTAACTTTACATGCATATCATGCATGCGATTTTACAGTCTGTTTTCTCTGAATAAAGCATTGATCTACCCGCAGAAAAGCTTTCGAAGATTTCCTTCCAGATGCCTTGGCTGACTAAAAGCAATGTAAAATGATTGAACAAAATCTCAAACCTTATATACTTGTCCATATGTCCCATTTCCAACAACTTCCACCAACTCAAATATTCCTGCTGGTTCCTGTGAACATGATAAAGAGATTGTTAATTGTGGCAGCTCACTTCATAGGGAAGGACAAGGCTCAGTGTGCCATAATATCCAACCAGGAACCCAATGACTAAAGTGTAGTGCACCATGTCTCTTGCTAAATACTTTGCTTTGTGTGCTAATCACTCCATCAGGCATGCTAAAAAAACAACCACTGGGCCAATATTCAAAAGGCACTTCACATGTTTAGGGGGTGTTCCTGCAACACCCGGTGGGGGGTATTGGTGTGAAAGTTTAATAAAGATACTTTAAAAAAAAAAGTCACACCTAGTTAACACAGGTTTTCACATGTGTATTTTATGCTTCTCTTATAAAGTAACAGTAGGTGCATAATTGACATTAGAAAATAGTAGTGTAAGTAGCAGAGAATGGGCCTTAAAGTGCAATGACATACCACATCTAGAGCTGGCATAAATTATCGTGCCTACTATGTGTAAGTACGCTCATAAAGCGAGGTTACTTACCTGTAACGGGGGTTCCCCATAGATAGCAGGATAATTATAGTATTCTAAAATCAATGTGCATACTTGCATGCTCCACCCAAACTCCATCCATGGCCACACCCACAGTGAAAGTACGCAGGATGCAAACAACGCATGTACTTTCACGCTAGTCGGTCATTTATAAGAGGTTATTTACATGCCTAAGTATCTATTTACACACATAAATGATGCTGGGAGGGAGGCAGGAGAGGCAGTGTTGGGGCAGGGAAGAGGAGGCAGATGGCAGATGTTGGGGAAGGTAGACAACAAAGGATAGGCGGGAAAGATGCGAGAGAAGAGAAGCGAAGACAGAGGCTGGGGGAGGAAAAGCAGGCTGCAGACGCTGATGGAGGAAGGTGGAGAGGAGGACCAAGGGGCAGATGCCAGAAGGCAGTGGGGGGAGGGGGTGGAAGGAAAAGCAAGCGGGGCTGCTGGTGGGCAGGGGAAGTAAGAAAGGAAGGTGGGGGAGAGGCAGGAATGTTGATTCCGGGGGCCACCAGGTCTTCCGATCCTTGACAGCTAAAGAAACAGAGGAGAAGTCAAGGGCTGGAACAGCAACATACGACCAGACGTTTAGTGAAACAGGCTGTGACCTGAAGTTAGTGAAACAGCAGCATCAATGGTTTCAGTTCAGCAGCAGCTGATAGGCTACATTTATATCATTTTATGTTGTTCCTTTCATCTGCAAAGCAAGCAACACTCAGATCTTTGCCAATTGTACTCCAGACACACCACCTGAAAATGTTCACTCTTTGGCTTTCAATCTCACTCTTTGGGACAGGTCACTCTTGGCATTTCTGAAGGTCATTGATACTGGGGGTACTTTAGAGGAGGTATTTCAATTCTGACAGCCTGAGAGTCCACAGCGTTCTCCCCTACCCTCCTAAGAGTTCCTGAACTACAAAGCAGTACAGCATTAGAAATAGGCCAACTGGCTAACCCTTGCTTACCATCATTCCTATGTTACTTACAGCATATAACGTGCTTCAACATAACCAGTTCCAAAAGCATCTAGTTTGAAACTTTTTCATGATGGAACTAAATACTCCTCGGAGGAGGAAATGTTTATTAAAAAGCTGTTGCCTGTGTAAGTTGGGTTTGGCATGTACAGATCTCTCTCTTGGGCTCTGCAATTGTGGGGAGAAAGGAATGAAGGGAGGAGAGACTAGGAATCGCTGGGTTCATGGCTTCTGCAACAAAGGCCCAGATAAAGAAAAATAACTTTTGAATAACATAGATGGTTTATTCTCTTATGCCTTGACAGATACAAAGAAACTGTGAAAAAATAAACTAGAACTTCATAATGATATACAGGTGCCTTGTACAGATCAATATTTTTCCTTCCCTTGTCTGCTTTCCATTACCTAACACTCTGTGACATAAGCAGGTAAGTGAAGTCCCACCTGGGTTCTCTTTAATGTGCTACATCAGAAAGTGATTATACTAACCAGCCTGAATCACTCTCATCTCCTCCAAGCCCCCCCCCCTCTTAGCAGTTCCTGATTCATAGCCCCAGAAACTCCTAGTTGCTAACCCCCCTCCCTCTCCCCCTCCATGAGGCTCTCAGCTTACATCCATTGGGTCCTATCTCAGTATCACAATAGCTCTGGCATTGAAATCTTAGGGGTTTTTAATTGCATACTGTAAAGAGTAATGGTTGATGTGCCACCTCTTTGGGTAGCTTCATGCTGACAGGTAAACAAAGTTTCTCTTACAATTTACTGGCATCAGCGGGGCTTTTCAGTACCATTATAGATCGGTTATGGGTGACTTGAGCTTAGCGATTTTCAGTAAAGTTTCTCATCAGAGATGCTTTATAATTTTTGTAAAAAGCCATCCACGAGCATGTCAAAGGCTCCACTTTTTGTGCTGACAGATGTATCAGAGTCTTGTGAGGTCTATAGGTCAGCAATGGTTCCTATTCAGTTTCATGTGTTTTAGGATAGGGCAGTGTGACTACTGTATTAGCTCACCTCAATCTATGGAACTAAAGGTCAAACAAAAAAGAGCAGATGAAACCTTCTTACTAGACCACCGTAATACCTAACTTGTCTCATTTTCAGGGGCCACACTCTCTTGGTCCAGAGAAACCAACTGAACAGCTCATTTGATCTCAATCTGATGAGGGGAGTGTGGTTCCCAAAATCAAGTCAACCATGGGGTAATTTCATAAGTTGCAGAACGAGGTGAGTCAGTGGGACCATGGGCTGACCAGCATTTTGTTCCACTAGGGAGCTTCAAGGGCAGGGGTTGGTTTGTTTCAGGGGCAGCACAATGCCTTTTCCAAGGGGCAGTGCTGGAGGTAAGATTAGGAAGGACCTCTGGAGGTACATGCAAAAATTGCATTCTGAAGTCTACGTGTATTCTTTTTCCAGTTTTATCCCTGCAAAATATGCAGGGTGCATAATCATTGCAGCACTAGCAATTCACTGGACTCTGCAAGAAATTTCCTTTTTAAAATCTGCTTGCAATCCTGTGGGTAGCAAGTGCCTGTACCACCTGCATGCTAAGGAGCTGAAAATAGAGACTATGAATTAAGTTAGACTAAGAAACAGGTGTCACCTCATGTGTGCTTCCTATTTGAAATGGGGAATACAGGTGTAGCATTTTGACCTGCTCAGGCGCCTCCCCTTACACATCCCCTTGCTATTTCTACATAGTAAGGATGTTTAGGTTTAAATCCAGCCCTTTCTATAACGGGCATATACACCTGGAAATCGCAGATAAGGCTTCTAAAATAACCCCGTTAACATCCATTATAGCATTTCCTCCTGGAGCTCTCCCAGCCAGTGCGGTTTTCGGGATCCTCACCATGAATATGCATGAGGACAAAAAGACGTGGAACGGTGGAGGGCGAAAGGGGCAAGCATGAAGTGTGCAGGCGTGGACTCAGAGGAACTGTAGCTCTACAACAATCTATAGACTCACACGTGGACATCTACGAACACACTCCTAAAACCCAGCAGAAGAGGGGTTAGATTAAGGGCCGCTGCACATCTGCTCTGTCTGTTCCAAGGTCACCCCGTCCCTGCAGACTGCCTGGATGGAAGTGACTGCTGTTCTGCTTCTAAAAGGCAATGGGCCCATACACTGTTCCCTCTAAGCTGTGCACGTGCGCGCGTGCACATACTTTACAACAGAGCGCACAAAAATTACAGCTCTGATTCTGATAGAAAACAACAGAGACGTCTTAAAATTTAAAAGTTATGATTGTAATTACCAGAAATTTTCTGCTTCATTTAGTAATCGTCTATTTTCATTTAATTTGATTAAAATCAATGTGGTGTACATACTGTATTCTGAGGTGTAGTCAAATTTTAAAGTATATAACTCCGAGTGTCGCTATGTGGCACACAAAAATTTAACCTTCCTTCAAAAGCTGCACACAGCTGATATTTTATGCGCACACAGCCTACAGAAAATTAGAGGGAACACTGGGCCCATAGCTGAGTTCGACCCACCCAGTCCGTGGCAGGAAGCATGGCGTAGTAGTGACAGGAGAATCACAGGTGGTGTCAATAGCACACTACCTAGCGCCCCTCCTTGTCAACCTCAGGCCCTACCAAATAGTCAATCCTGTATATGCTACTGGGAGAACTAAGGGCAATTGCATGAAAGGGAGGCAGTGTATGCAAATCTATCTCATGAATAATACTACAGATATCCTGAAAACCCCATTGGTTGAGGTCCCCCAGCACAGGCACCATACTCTAGTCAATTCCTTTAGTCTTATCTGTAGAAGCCCTGAGGCGGGCTTTACTACCTTTCAGACCCTTTGGCACTGCACAGATTTGATCCCGATTCTGCGCTTCAGAGATCTCTTCCCTCGCACACCCTCACAGTGTCTCTAGCAGCCCCATCACCAGCAAGAACACACTCAATGCAGCGACCTGCCCCGTCTTTGCACGGTTACAATGAAGCGCCCTTAGAACTTGACTAAAGTCGGCACCAAGCATTCGGCGGACACTCTCTCTTAAAGGAAGGGTCGCCCCGCTCCTTTCATCGCCAGCAAAGCTCGGTAAAGAAGTGCAAACCGTGGCAGCCCTACAGAAGTCTTTGCAGTCCCGCAAACGGAGGGGCAGCTCATCCTATGGCACGCTCCGGGACCTGGGCTGGCACCGCGATCCTCGTGGGGGTTTGTTTTACGATCGATGCGATGAACAAGCCCGGGCAATGCCCCCCCCCCCAGCCCGAAAGGCAAAAGACACGGGGATGACAGTGAGAAGCGCGAGCGAGCGACTCACCCTGAACGAAGCCAAGTCCATGTTATCCAGGCTCCGGGCAGCGTACTCTCGGGCCATGCCCCAGCGCTTCTGCACCTCGCACGGGGACGGGGCAAGGTCCAGCAGCGGGCTTTGGGTCCTTGCTGCTTATTTCTCCGGCGGGGATTTGCATTGGAGAGGGGGTTGCGGGCTTCTGTGCAGAGCTAACGGTGTCAGTCCATGGCTGGGAGTCAGTCTGTCTCTCGGTCTGCGACAAACACAGGAAACTTCGATCCAGCTGAACCCGGAAAACCCTCGTGCGCCGAGGAAGCAGCAGCAGATCCGCTCGGTCCTCGCTCGCTCTCTGACTTTGACAAAACAACTTGCAAGAATATTTGCCAGGGAAAGTTGGGGAAGGAAGTGACGTCTGCCATGCTTTGGGAGCGCTCGGGAGTTTTAGGCTCATCGATGGCTGGCACGATCGGCTGCCAATAACAATATGGCTTTAGTGGGCTGAGTGCAATGAGCTGCTGCTTTGCTGTTTTCTGCAGCTGCCGGCATGGTTTCTTAGCTCGACGACACTGAACGCATTGTGCCTCCGTTGACATTTGCCTTCCCCGGTCCCCCGTGGGATGACAGATGGCCTTTGACACTGTAGAACGAGATTCAAGAGTGTTCCTCACCCACAGAGCAAAGGCTGCTCCCAGAACTGTATGGGGGCGAGGGGCAGGGGAGGGGAGGCAGAAGTTCTCCAGGCTAGCATCTCGCCTCCTTTCTGAGCGCCCAACCCCCAGTACGAGAGTCATCTAAGGGTTAAAGCAAGAGTACTACTACTACCAAAACTATGTGGCCAGGCCGGCCCAACGATCAGGCAAACTAGGCAGTCACCTGGGGGGCAGCAAAGAGCCAGGCAATAGATTCTGACAGCCAAGGGGGCCATAAGGCTTAAGGTTTGCCTAGGGTGCCAACACCTTAAACAGACTCTGGAGCCAGCCCTGTGTATGACATTATCTTCCATTGCTCCCCGGTAACAACTTGTGAGCCTTCTCTCGGGGCAACAACCTATCTCTTGTTGTTAAGTGTCGTCGAGTCGGTGTCGACTCATGGCAGTCCTCTGGATAGTTGTCCTAAACTGCATTCTGTCTTCAGTCAGGTGCCTCATTGTTGACAGAGTGGCACCCATAGCTGCTGTTATTGTATCGATCCATTTCATTGCTGGTCTTCCTCTTTTGCGTTGACCTTCTACCTTGCCAAGCATGTTGTCTTTCTCTAATGATCTCCCTCTTCGCACGATGTGTCCAAAGTATGAAAGTCAAAGTCTTGTCATCTGAGCTTCTAAAGAAAGCTTAGCTTTGATCTCCTCTAGTACTGACTGGTTTGTTCTTCGGGCAGTCCATGGTATACACAGTATTGATCGAGAGCACCATAATTCAAAGGCATCAATTTTCTTCCTCTCTGTCTTTATCACTGTTCAATTTTCACATCCATATGATGTTATTGAAAATACCATGGCTTCAACAAGTCAAATCTTTTTATAGAGAGAGTCATCTCTGCTCTTGAGAATCTTGTCTAGGTTCTTCATAGACATTCTGCCAAGAATCAAGCATCTGATTTCTTGACTGCTTGTTGTTTCTTTATTGATAGCTGATCCGAGTAGGTTAAAGTTGTCCACTATTTCAATTCCTTCTCCATCAACAATGAACTTATTGATTTTGCCAGTTGTCAGGATCTTTGTCTTCTTTACATTAAGGTGCAGGCCCATTTTAAGACTATGTTCATTGATCTTGAGAAGCAAATGTTTCAGATCATCTTCACTTTCAGCCAGTAATGTGGTATCATCAGCATAGTGAAGGGTATTGATGAGTCTTCCACCAATCTTCACACCTCAGTTGTCTTCATACAGTCCCGCTTCTCTGATGATTTGTTCTGCATATACATTAAACAGGTAGGGGGAAAGTATGAAGCCTTGTCATACACCTTTGCTGATTTTAAGCCATTCTGTTTCTCCTTGTTCCATTTGAACTGTTGCTTCTTGATCAATGAAAAGGTTATGCAAGAGAACGATCAAGTGTTCTGGTATACCCATGCTTCTTAATATGGCCCAGAGTTTCTCATGGTTTACACAGTCAAAAGCCTTGCTGTAGTCGATAGAACACATATAGATCAATGTTCCCTCTAATTTTCTGTAGGCTGTGTGCGCATAAAATATCAGCTGTGCAGCTTTTGAAGGAAGGTTAAATTTTTGTGTGCCACATAACGACACTCGGAGTTATATACTTTAAAATTTGACTACACGTCAGAATACAGTATGTACACTACATTGATTGCACTAGAAAATATTGTAGAACTTGTGAAAACTGTAAATACACAACAACTTTCAAATTTTAAGACGTCTGTGTTTTCTATCAGAATCAGAACCATAATTTTTGTGCGCTCTGTTGTAAAGTATGTGTGCTCACTTGACGAGGCGTGTGCGCGTGCACACGTGCACAGCTTAGAGGGAACTGATATAGATATCCTTTTGGTATTCTTTAGTCTCTTCAAGGATCCATCTCACATTGTGATGATGTCTCTCGTTCTTCGCCATTTTCTGAACCCGGCTTATACTTCAGGCAGTTTTCATTCCAGGTATGGTTGCAGTCTCTGCTGAATAATCTTCAGTAGAATCTTGCTGGCATGTGGGATCAGAGCGATTGTGCGATAATTTCCACAATCAGTTGGATCACCTTTCTTTAGTATTGGTATAAACACAGATTTTTTTCCAGTCAGTTGGCCATGATGTTGTTTTCCAAATTTCCTGGCAGAGCCTTGTAAGTATGGTAACGGCTGCATCAGATTGCTGTAATACTTCAATGGCAATGCCATCAATGCCTGGTGTTTTGTCCAGGAACTTGTAGTTCATCTTGAGCACAGGTTTGGAAGGACAATGAATAAATCCAAAATCTAAATTTACTCCCACCCCCTGCCCAGAAGCCCCAGTTTTAGCTATCGGATCGGAGCTGAGGTAACTCAAACTCCTGCCTGATCTGATGCCACACTTCTTTGGTCCTCCTTCTGCTCTCCCTTCCCACCGTGCAGCCTCTCTCCCAAATTTACAGCAGGAGATGCGCTTCATCAGACATCATCTCCTGTCTCTGCCAGGCCAGTTTCATAATACAAGTCTTGCCACAAGTGGCCCCCAAATTAGCAGGAGATGATGTCCATTTCAATGCATCATTACCTCTTGCTGTTATAAGCGCAAGCTGGAGATGACAACACTTCTGCTGCCTATTTTTATATTTTGCACAGTATAGGAGGAAATGTGTTTTATTTTCTCCTTTTCCAAGTTTGGCTTTCTCTTCTGCAAGTGTGGCTTTCTTGGGGGGTTTCTATTTTTTGGGTTTTTTTGCATGTTTGTTTCTAATCTGTGGTTCCCCTATTCTGTATTAACCGAGAGACTGTTTTCTGCCTTTGTGCCTGAGGTGAAAGATTCTGCCAGCATGTAGTTCTCTTGGGGGCAATTTCTCCAAATGGGTTAGTTTTGCACATACCGTGACAGTCGTGAACCTCACTTCTAAGCTAGGGTATGTGGCGTATAATCTCAGTTTCTCAAATGTACTGCTAACGCTTGTGCAGAACTTGCATCGTGCCAAAGAGAGCTTCCTTTTATTTTATTTATTTATTTATTTACATTCTCTTATATACCGCGCTATTCTGCATCAGTGCGGTTTACATTGAACAAACTGAAATTACATTGAACAGGGCCCCTGGCAGCTAATAAGATGGGACATATTTCTGTATCTTTCTGCCACATTTTCTTGGTTTCTGACTACATTTGCTGGTTATTGTGGATCTTCTTCCTCTCCACTCGATTTACAGAATAATCTCTTGGAAACAGCACCTCTGCTATCAATGCCATTCTGGTGCTTTTCTCCTTTACCACTATGTCGGACTTCCTTGCATCCGCTTCTTATCCATCAGAATGGGAGTATCATAACCTCTTCATCCTCTACAATTCTTTTAGGGTTGTGGTCCCAGTTCTTTTCCAGAACAGTTGTAGTGCTTACAAAGTTTCCAGTGGATGAGACATGTCACCTTATTGTGCCTTTCTGTGTAGAAAGTTTCTGCCATCAAAACCTTACCGTCAGCTGAGAGATGAGTAACTGTTTCCTGTTCTTTCTTACAGAATCTATATATGTCTGTTTTGCCAATTTCCTCTATGCTTGTTGTAAACCATCGTGTCTGTAATCCACTGTCCTAGGCTGAAACCTTTAACCTCTCATTCTTCAATTTCAGTTCACCTCTCCTTAACCATTCATGCATCCTCTTTTGATTGCAAGATGGTTCCTAGAGTAATACTGTATTTGAGTATTTGCCACTTGTATTTCCTTGTTTGCAGATCAAATTCTTTGAAAAATTTTTCTCTCTTGTTCTTCTTTTCCTGCATGTGCTGGCAGATTTTTATCTATCCTTCTACTCATTGGAATGCTTGTCCAAGTTTCATGATGGAGACAGATTCTGGACATTTACTTTCATATTTTAGCCCTTTTTGCATATTTGAATCTAATAACACTGTTAAGTAGGCCTGGAGGCCTATGGTAGTAGCTTTGTTTGTAAAATTGATCTCTGTGACACCCAGTCTCAGTATACATTGCTTCTTATAAATTACCTCATGGGCATGGAAGAATTTCCTTGTTAATACATCCAATTTTTTAAGATCTTTTAAGAGGCCAGTCTACAATCCCAAACCTGTGGGAATATAGGAATTGCCAGTTGATTAATGACTTTTATCTTATTCCATGGTGTTAAAGTACGCAATTACAATTTTAATCGCCTGTATTATTCTTTACTAATCTTTTCTATTAGTAATTTTTGCTTGATTGCCGCTCCTTCCTCTACTCTAGGTATTGATATATGTCTTCCTGTTCAAGTTCCTTGATGTTGCAGTCCTTAGGGAGATGTTTCAGTTTTGCTGAATTTTCCTCTAAGGAAGCTTGCCTTAGCACATTTGTCAAGACCAAAATTCATCTTGATGCCATCTGAGAAGCTTTTCATTAAATTAAGTTGTTCCACTAATTGTTGGTCACTGGAACTATAGAGCTTCGGGTCATCTACAAACAATAAGTGTGATGTTAGCTCTCAGTTGTTAGCTTCTTTAGAATTAAGGCTAAATTCATATCCAAGAAAGTTGATCAGAGGACTCAGTCGATTAAGTGCCATACAAAACAGAAGTGTTGACAGGGAGTCTCCCTGAAATACTTCTCATTGGATCATGTGGTTGCCACATTTTCATGATGAACTTAATGGGCTCAATCAAGTCAGGATTTATTTTGTACATTTCAAGGCAATTTTAGTGTCTAAGAAAGCAGGAGGCTCTTATATATTCAGTCCATTTTATACTGAGATTTCTATTTTCCTTAACATTGGCCATGATGGCTTTATTCAACATTAACTGGTCTTTCATTCTACTATACAGTATAAGCTCTCCTCTTATTGCCCTTCTGCTCTATTGCCATGATGTTATTGGAATTGATATGAACGCATATTCTTTCTGCATCTATTGTAGTGAACAGCTTATAGATTGTGGGTAGATCCTCTTTGGGAGGAGAAGTGTTCTTCCTGTTATAAGCCATTGTAATCTTAAGTCTGACCAATTGATTTTTGCAGTTTGCGAGGTCTTGGTGGAGTGATGTTAACTGTATGAACTAACAGTTGGTCGTTCCATGTGGGCTAGGGCTCTTTCTTACCTGCTTTCCAGCTCTTTGTTGTTACTTCAGGCCATTCCATAGGTTTGAGGGTTGACTGTCTCTCATACGTAGGGTAATCATTCTTCTTCTTGATTGTGCTCTATAGGATCCTCATATTGTCTTCTCCAGAAGGTTTCTGTTTCATTTTTGGATGTTGGTGGTTTAACCATACTTATGCTCTTTCCCAGTTCTGTGTAGAACTGTTTTGGGTTCTATCTAAATAGTTTATTTTGATATCTCTCTTTTCATATCTTTGTGCATCTCTTGTTTTCAATTAATTTAAGGTCTTCTGTTAATGCAACTTGTTTCATATCTTCTTCAGTATCTTTGGTGATCTTAATCCTTTTAGATACCCTCTATCAAGGATGCCTTCCCATGCGGTGACTGTATTTTATCAATTCATTAGCTCTTAGTTCAAGGCAAGTTACAATCAGGAACAGTAAGTATTTCCCTGTTTAAGTTTGTACCTGTGGTAATGGAGCGTTAAGTGATTTGCTCAAAGCCGCAATGAGTACCAGTGGGATTCAAACCTCATTCTCCTTGGCCACAAGGCTACTGCTCTAACCACTAAACTACCGTAGTCTTCCACCTCCCTTTTGTTGATAAAATTCTTGTGTAGGGTCATCAGCGATTCAGCATGTTCTGGTTCCCAAAAGCAGAAGTAATATTTACAGTGCTCTTTTCATATGTAAAGTTACTGCAGTTTGATTCTTGGGAATTAGGTCTGCCTGGTATGGTATGGTCTGGTTTGTTAGGTTCTGAATGTCTTTTGGCAGGGTTTAGGGGTCTCTTTACTAAATGGCGATAGCGGACTCCGTGCGATATCGGAGCCGCGGCCCCATTGAAATCAAATCAATGGGGCCGTGGCTCCAATATCGCACGGAGTCCGCTACCGCCGTTTAGTAAACAGACCCCTTAGTGTTATTTCACAAAGTGTCTGGCAGTGGAAGAAGTGTTTATTGATGTTATCGAGGTGCCCCACAGTTTCAATATTTTTTCTTTATGATGAGTTCTAAAGGGAAGCATCCCATCTCCATGGTTGGGAAATGTGGAGTGTGTGTTACAGAACCGGAGGTGCAGGTTTTATTTTGGCATTCTACCTAGTCTTGCTTGGGTAGATTTCACTTCAGTTGAATGATGCTGTCCTTTCCAAATATATCCTGCTAGACCAGTCCAGACTAGTGGGTTGTGTCCCCCTGCCAGCAGATGGTGAGACAGAGAAAAATTCCCGAAGCTCTGTGACATCACCTTTGGTATAAAAACCCATCCCCCAAGGGGATCTCAGTATTTTCTCAGTCTCAGCAGATGGTGGACTTCTCCTAGCTCCTAGTGTTCTCTGAGAAGAGATTTGGTGTCAGTATATCTATCTTTGACAGTTGTGCACACTGTGGTACCCCTTCTTTGCTGACAGTTTTCCTTTCTTCACTTTCCAGAGCTGCCCCTGGTCAAGAGGACCAGTAAAGCACCTCTGAAGGGAAGTGCTTCTGCTCATGAGGAACAGTTGCAGCCTTCTGTTCTGACTGTTCTGCAGGCAAGACTTCTATCGGCTATGTTGGCAGTCACCTTTTTTTATTTTTCTAACTCCTTAAAGTTTGTTTTAAAAAACTCCCCACCTTATTCAAGGACTTGGTGCTAAGGAAGTCGTCGGGCATTTTTTTCTTCTCTGGAACCTTCCTTCTTCATCAGTTTTTTTCTCCTTTGAGAGCAGTGAGTGTTTTATTTCTTTCGCGGTTCTCTTTAAAAGCAGCACTGATCTGGTTTTCGGCGTTATCTTGTTCTTCTGACTGCGTGCACGTCTCTTCTTTTTTCGATGTGCTCTGTTTTCTGCAGTTGCCTTTTTCCTGCTTCTCTTCACATGGTCAGTTGGTGGCTGCTTCCCGGCTCTGTTTTGCTGTTTCCCACCATAGGTTTTGTGCCGCGGCTGCCATTCTTTTTGCAGAGTCTGTTGATTTTTAGCTTCCCGGCTCTTCCTGTGACTTTTTCTTTTATCCTGTTGTGAAAATGCTGCCTTCTCTACAGTGCTGCTTGGGCTATGGGAAGAAATGTAAGACTTTGACAGGCAGTTTGTGTTCCTCCTGTGGTTCTGATCAAGGGGGTCCTTCTGCGTCTGCAGGTTCTGGTTCTGGTAGCCTACCAGGTCTCTTGCTTTAGCTCCGTCAAGGTGATGTTAGATCTCAAGATGTCCTTCCTCTGGTTTTGTTGCCTGAGCAGCCTGCTCACCCTCTACAACTCTTTATTCAGCCTATGCAGACTTCTGCTGATGGCTCTGATCTCTAGATTATGCAGCTATTCCATCAGGCCTGGAATATGGGGTGCTCGGGGACTTCGGCTACTCCGACTGACACTGATCCAACATCTAGAAAGTGTGCCCGCCAAAGTTTGGCTGGAGCTTCTTTAGATATGACCAAGGATACCTCCTCTCCTCCAAGGGACTGGCGCCCTGCAGGGGAAGATGGTAACAGTTTTTCAGATGAACATTCTATCACTTCTGAGTCTGGCCGGGAAGAAGGAGAGCTCTTGCCATTGGAAGACGACCAGGAGCCTCAAGAAGATGGTCAGGATATCCAGTTATTCCGTAAGGAAGAGCTTCCTTCTCTCATTGCTCAAATTACAGAGGATCTGCACCTCTCGGACTCTCAAGTTCCGATTCCTTTAAACCTGAGGCAGACCCATCATTGTGGGCATCAGGAAACCTTCTAAGGCTTTTCCCTTTTCCCTGGAACTACAACAGGTGGTCTCCTTAGAGTGGGATTCTCCTGATGTGTCTTCACTGGCATTCCCTTGGAAATTTCATATTGGGTGGTGGTTGCCATGGATGCCAGCCTTGCAGGTTGGGGAGTGCACTGGCAGGGACAGGCAGCACAGGGATCTTGGTCCATTCCAGAAGCCTCTTGGACCATCAATCGCCTTGAAGCCCGGGCTGTTCATCTGGCTCTGCTCTTCTCTCAATCTCACCTCCAGGATTGAGCAGTCTGAATACTTTCCAACATTTCCACCACTGTGACTTATCTCAACAGACAGGGTGGGACCAAATGTTCCGGAGTGGCCCTGGAAATTAGTCTTCTATTTTTCTGGGCAGAATTTAATCTCCTGGCTCTTTCTGTGCAGCACAGGGTAGGAATGGAGAACATTCAAGCAGATTTCCTGAGTCATCATTTCCTGGACACCAGCGAGTGTGAGCTAGCTCCATGTGTGTTTGCAAACATTGTGCGTCGATAGGGTCATCTGACTCTAGACCTAATAGCCACCTGTTCCAATGCCAAGACATGTCTTGGAGTGGAGGAGTGGCCTAGTGGTTGGGGTAAAGGTACTTCAGGCCAGAAGGTCGGGAGTTCAAATCCCACTAGAGGACAGCAACCTTGGGCCGGAAGGACTGGGGTTTCTAGTCCCACAGGTGCTCCTTGTGGTCTTGGGCAAGCCACTTAACCCTCCATAGTCCATGTTCCCTGTAAAATAGTTATCTCCAAGTTATAATGCCATGTTCAATGTAATTTCAGTTTGTTCAATGTAAACCGCACTGATGCAGAATAGCACAGTATATAAGAGAAAATAAATAAATAAATGTCTTTTTCAGTTGTCGAAAGGAACCAAACTCTCACAGCATAGATGCTCTGGTTCAGACCTGGCCCACAAACCAGCTTCTCTACATTTTTCATAAGAACATAAGATATGCCATACTGGGTCAGACCAAGGTCCATCAAGCCCAGTATCCTGTTTCCAACAGTGGCCAATCTAGGTCGTACGTACTGTCGGCACGCCTCCCTGGTGGCCAGTGGATGCCAGGGCAGGTGGGACATAAAAATTTTAATATTAAGATAAGAGAGTCTTTTAAGGGCCAAAAGGCACTGGGTCCTTGTAGTTTTCAGCTCCAATCTTTAAAGAAACCATTAAAGCATAGTGGTGGGAAAAAGAAGGCTTTTATTCCCTTTACACAGTGGTTCCAATTGTTGGGTTACAACTCAAAGTAAAATGTCCTTAATTCAGGTAAGAAAGAAAACTCAGGGTTTAAAGCAAAACTGTTGAATTTCACAGGAATAGTAGTGCTTAGTCAATTAAAGAATGCTCGGTTAGCAATTCAAGCAATTCACAAGTCTGGCAAGTATGCTACCAAGTATGCTACCAGATACACAGAGAGTACAATCCATTTCCTGGTCTGATAATTCTCCTGCCAGTTCCACTTGCATTGGCTCATAATCAGATATGTCTGACTCTGTATCCCTAGTTTCTTGGGAAACACCTCCAGGGGTTTTGTATATCTCTTGCAGTACTTGCCAATGTCCTTGATTAAATGTGATTAAATGTGATTTCTCTTCTTAGAGGTTTTATAGCAGCTTTACCATAGTCTTTAACATTTATAGCTTTCTTCATAGGCATATATTTATCATACCTTGTATTGCAGCAACAAGCAGGTAAATGGCTTTCTTCAATTGCTTACCTCTCACAGTCAGCAGCTTGATGAAATCCTTTTCTTTGAACGTTTGGTTTACCATGCAGCCTTTGAACCCATTCTACTGGTAAGCACCTGCTTCTGCATAAGCCCAGCTCCTGGCTTTCCTGCTCAGCGTGGCTTAGCTTCTCCAGCTGATTCTCCTTTGGCTTCTGCTTGCAATTAGTACAGTGCTTTTGCCTCTTCGGGCAAACAGCTCTCTCTCTATCTTGAGCTGGTCCCTCCTTAGGTCCTTCCTCAACTCCTGGTGAGTCACCTCTCCTGGTGATCCTCTAGCTCCGGAGAAATCAGGTTTCCACTTCAACCTCTCTCCTCTCCAGTCTTCCACTCTCCCCTTATAAAGCACTCCTGCCTTTGAGGATTGGGAGCTGGTTGTCAGTTCCTCATAACCAGCTGGGCGTGGCCCTTCAGTCTCTCTGAATGCCCTCCTGCTCCCTCTAGCTGGTTCCTGCGAATATTGCAACTTGTGCACATCTTTTTTCCTCTGAAAAACAGCTTCTTTTTTCTCCTCTGGGCTTTCATCAGCCGTCGCTGCATTACAGTACCTAGCAGTTTCCCCAAAAGACACAGGTTCCGCAATGCTTGTACTGGGTCAAGCATTGATATCCTGGGTCCCTTCTTAATAATGGTATATGGATCTTTGCTCCAGGAACTTGTCCAAACCTTTTTTAAACCCATCTACACTAACAGCCTTTGCTACATCCTCAGGTAACAAATTCCAGAGTTTGATTATACGTTGAGTGAAAAAATATTTTCTTTTATTAGTCTTAAATAGTTTACCCTGTAGCTTCATTACGTGTCCCCTAGTCTTTCTATATTCTGATAACGTAAACAATCGATCTACGTTTACCCGTTCCACTCCGTTCATTAATTTATAGACTTCTATCATATCTCCCCTCAGCTGTCTCTTTTCCATGTTAAAGAGCCCTAACCATTTTAGCCTTTCTTCATAGGAGTATCCTTCCATCCCCTTTACCATTTTGGTGGCTCTTCTCTGAACCTTTTCTAATAACGCTATATCCTTTTTAAGATACGGCGACCAGAATTGCACACAATATTCAAGGTGCGGTCTCACCATGGAACGGTACAGAGGCATTATAATATCTTTTGTTTTATTTTCCATTCCTTTTCTTATGATACCTAGCATTCTATTTGCTCTCTTGGCTGCTGCTGCACACTGGGCCGAGGGTTTTAACATGTTATCCACAATGACGCCTAAATCTTTTTCCTGGGTGGTGGTTCCTAATGTGGAATCTTGCATTGTGTAACCATAGTTTGGGTTGTTCTTCCCTAGGTGCATAACTTTGCACTTGTCCACATTAAATTTCATCTGCCATTTTGATGCCCAGACTTCCAATTTATCAGGATCCTCTTGCAATTTTCCACAATCCTCTTGGGTTTTAACAACTTTAAATAGTTTTGTGTCATTTGCAAATTTGATAACCTCACCCGGTATTCCACTTTCCAGGTCATTTATGAATATGTCAAAAAGCAGCGGACCCAGCACAGATCCCTGGGGTACACCACTATTCACCTTTCTCCATTGGGAAAATTGGCCATTTAGCCCTACCCTCTGCTTTCTATCTTTTAACCAGTTCCTGATCCACAGTAGTACACTGCCACCTATCCCATGACTCTTTACTTTTGCCAAAAGTCTCTGATGAGGGACCTTGTCAAAGGCTTTCTGAAA
Source organism: Ichthyophis bannanicus (assembly GCA_033557465.1). Classification (NCBI taxonomy): domain Eukaryota; kingdom Metazoa; phylum Chordata; class Amphibia; order Gymnophiona; family Ichthyophiidae; genus Ichthyophis; species Ichthyophis bannanicus. The sequence goes on along the minus strand of CM066036.1, from coordinate 28,162,870 downwards.
GTCCAGATACACTATATCAACCGACTCACCTTTGTCCACCTGTTTATTCACACTTTCAAAAAACATAACAGATTAGTAAGACAAGATCTTCCTTGTCTAAAGCCATGTTGGCTGTCTCCCATTAGGCCATGACTATCTACATGCTGAGTAATTTTATTCTTTATGATGGTTTCTACCATTTTTCCTGGTACTGACGTGAGGCTCACCGGTCTGTAGTTTCCCGGATCACCCCTGGAACCCTTTTTAAAAATTGGTGTTACATTGGCGATCCTCCAATCTTCAGGTATTAGAGATGATTTTAATGATAGTTCACAGATTACTAATAGCAGGCCTGCAATCTCATATTTCAGTTCTTTCAACACCCTTGGATGTATACCATCCGGCCCAGGTGATTTGCTACTCTTCAGTTTATCTAATAGTTGTAATACATCTTCCCGATGTATCGATATTTCCTTCAATTCTTCCGCACCTTTAAATACCACTTTAGTCATGGGTAACATCCCTACATCTTCCTCAGTAAAGACCGAAGCAAAGAATTCATTCAGTCTCTCCGCTATCGCATTGTCGCCTCTTAGTGCCCCTTTAACTCCTCTATCACCTAATGGTCCAACCGACTCTCTCACAGTTTTTTTTGCTACATATGTACTTGAAAAAATCTTTATTTCGCGTTTTTACTTCCGCAGCAAGCTTCTTTTCAAATTCTCCCTTTGCCTTTTTTATCAATGCCTTGCATTTGACCTGCCAGTGCTTGTGCTGTTTCCAGGTTTCGTCTTTGGCTCTTTTTTCATTTCCTGAAAGATGCTTTTTTGGCAACAACAGCCTCTCTGACCTCACCTTTAATCCATGCTGGCAGGTTTTTGGAATTCCTTCCATTTTTCTAAAAGCGTGGAATACAGCTGGTCTGGGCTTCCAAGATAGTATTTTTCAACAACACCCAAGCTTGATGTAAGTCTTTAACCTTTGCAACTGCTCCTTTTAGTTTTTTCTTAACTATTTACCTCATTTTATCATAGTCTCCCTTTTGAAAGTTAAAAGGTAGTACCGTGGATTTCCTTACTATCCCTCCTCCACTAATTAAATCAAAGGCGATCATGCTGTGATCACTATTGCCAAGTGGCCCCATCACCCTTATCTCTTGCACTAGATCTGGTGTTCCACTAAGGACTAGGTCTAATATGGTTTCCCCTCTGGTCGTTTCATGAACCAGCTGCTCCAAGAAGCAGTCATTTATGTCATCTAGGAACTTTATCTCCCTAGCATGTCCTGCCGTGACACTGACGCAGTCGATACCGGGGTAATTGAAATCACCCATTATTATTACCGAGCTGTAACTTTTGTTAGCTTCCTTGATTTCTTTGAGCATTTCAGCATCCATTTGTTCATTCTGGCCAGGCGGTCGATAGTACACCCCCACTGCCATTGCCTTCCCCTTTTTTCATGGAATTTCAATCCATAGACATTCTACATCAATTTTTGTTTCCTGCAAAACTTTGATCCTTTCTGACTCAATGCCCTCTCTAACATAGAGCGCAACCCCTCCACCAATTTGATCAGCTCTATCATTATGATATAGTTTGTACCCAGGTATCACAGTGTCCCACTGGTTGTCCTCCTTCCACCATGTCTCTGATATCCCAATCATATCTAACCTCTCATTTAGTGCTATATATTCTAACTCTCCCATCTTATTTTTTAGACTTCTAGCATTTGCATACAAGCATTTTAGAGACTGTTTTTTATTCATATTAATTTGACTATTGGTAGACATGGGTAATTTGGGATCTTTAAGCTCTGTCTGCTCCATACTCAAGGGCATTTGGGCTACTTTACTCTTTTTTGGAACCTCTCTGCTTTTGGTAGTATCCTTCAAGGATACATTCTTCTGAACCATCCGCTCTTGGGCGACTGTCGGCTTTCCCCTATTATCTAGTTTAAAAGCTGCTCTATCTCCTTTTTAAAGGTTAATGCCAGCAGCCTCCTTGGCCGCTAATCAGCCATGTACTCTGTTGAATAGAGTCACACTCTAGATGTTTAGTGCTAGTGGCCCTGGATTAGCCTTCGCATCCATGGTATGCTGATCTCATCTGCCTCCTGCAGGAGGTGCCCCTACCCCTCAGGTTCCGTAGAGGTCTCCTCTTTCAGGGGCCAGTTCTGATGGACAACCCCGCTCCTTACTCGCTTATGGCTTGGCTATTGAGTGGCGTCGCTTGCATTGCAAAGGTTTCTCGCTGCAAGTAGTGGCCACTCGGATCTGGCGTCTTTTTTTCTTGGAGTTCTAAGAGATCCCTTCCACTTGGTGAGTTGATATTCCAGACATTCTTTCCTTCCATCAGGACAGATTTGATGAGGGTCTCGCCTTTAATTTTTTAAAGGTGCATATTGCGGCCTTGAGATGCTTTCGGGGGCCTCTCCATGGGTGGTCCCTTGCTTCTCATGTTAACATTTCCCATTTTCTGTGGGGCATTCGCTCCCTGAGGCTCCCCATTCGTCCCGTCTTGGGATCTGTCCTTAGTGCTTCACACGCTCACCTATGCCCCATTTGAGCCTCTCTGTAGGGCATCTCTCAGATTTAACTCTCAAAACTGTTTTTCTTATAGCAGTCCCTTTGGCATGGCACCTTTTGGAGCTCCAGGCACTTTCTTGCCAGGATCCTTTACTGTCTTTTTACCCGGAGTGGGTTACCATACGAACGGTGCCCTTTTTTCTGCCTAATGTCCTTTCGGATTTTCATGTCAATCAATCAGTTGTGCTGCCTTCTTTTTTTAAGAAGCAGTCTTCGGGAGACAACTGAGTCATTCACCTGTTGGATATTGGTAGGGCTTTACGCATTTATCTCAAACTGACTAATACATTTCGTCTCTCTGATCACCTTTTTGTCCTGCTTCTGGTCCATGAAAAGGAGCGACTGCTTCCAAAGCGACCATTGCATGCTGGATCAAGCAGACCATATTTATATTTGATTGAACAAATCCGTGCCCATAGGTTTTCGGGCACATTCTACGCAGGCCCAGGCTACCTCCTGGGCAGAATGCTCATGGGTAGCTCCACTAGATATTTGCAGGGCGGCCATCTGGTTTTCCCTTTCTACTTTTCCATGTCGCTATTGCTTGGATGTCCAAGCTCGAGAAGCAGCTTGCTTTGGAGCCTCTGTCTTGGCTGCAACTGTTTCTTCCCACCCTGGAGTGGTTATCTATGGTACTCCCCACTAGTGTGGACTAGTCTAGTAGGATGTATATGGAAGGAGAAATTTTACTTACCAATAATTTCTTTTCCTGGAATCCTGCTAGACCAGTCCAAGACCCTCCCTCTAAATGTTTTAGTCCGTCGCTTAGCTAAGACTCTCTTTACATATCGATGACATTTCTGTACCTTGCCATGTACATACTTCCTTGGCCTGAGGGTCCTGTTTCACATTGTTCAGTTTAGCTTGTTGTTATAAGAGTTGTTCATTTATGAACTCATTTTTTAGTCTGGTTTTGTGCTTCCTTGGCTGTTTGAATTCCTGCTGCTTGTTATAGTTATTCTGAAGCTCCCCTTGGGGGGATGGGTTTTTATACCAAGGGTGATGTCATAAAGCTTTGGGAACTTTCTCTGTCTCATCATCTGCTGGCAGGGAGACACAACCCACTATTCTGGATTGGTCTAGCAGGATTCCAGGAAAGGAAATTATCAGTAAGTAAAATTTCTCTTTATAATGGTAGTTTTTCTAGTTGGCTGAAACTGGTTGGTTGGTTTCTTTACACAAGGAATGCCCTTGGAACCTTTTTTGTTGTGTCTTTTGTAGCTAAAGTTATGTGGTGGCGATATGATGTGTCATATGCAGAAATGTCATTTTGGCTTGCCTCCCTCATACCTAACTTGCCCCTCCTCCCACTGCCATCCCAAATACTTCTGTATGGCTTGGCAACACCCTTCCTCTCTCCCCCTTCTACTCAGCTTCCCCTCTCTTTCTGTCCTCCACACCCCTGCCTAGTATCATGCAGTAGTGGTAGGGTCGCCAACTATTGTACAAACCTCAACTGAACTTCCATCAGTGAGTGGAGGGGGGAGGATGCAGCATGACATAACATATAAAGAGCAGTGGCCCCACGCCTCCTCCCACTCCCATCACCTTCAGTGACCTTGATAGCTGCAACTGAGGCAACTTCCATCTTCTCTTCCAATATCACAATGGCTTGATGATATGTGAAACAAAAAAAACGTGCCTCTCTCTCTTCATCATGACCTCCCCCTGGCCTTGCTTCCCCTAATCTCTCTCTCTCTCTCTCTTCCCCCTCATGTCCCCCCTGCCATCCCCAAGTTTCTCTCTCATTATCATGATGACCCCCTGCTGCCTGCTTCCCCATCCCCCAATCTCTCATGACCCTTCCCCCCACTGCTTCAGTCTCGCGCACTGCCTCTCAGCAGCAGCCATGAGGCATCTAGAATCCTGGTAGCTAAAAAAGTGGTGTTTTGCTTTCAGACTTCCTCATCATGATCATTGTGGTGGTGGAAGTCTGAAAGTGAAATGCCACATTTTTCAGTCTCTCTCTCTCTCTCTCTACAGTGGTGGGCTGGGACTGGCGTTGATCCGGCTGGTGCAGTGAGCAACCAATGACAAACTAGCTCAATGTTCGGGCCACCGCCCTTAGCATCAGCATTGGCAATGGAGGTGGGGGGGAAGACTTAGAAGGCTTGTTTTCAGAAGAGATGTATCTTATATGCATGGCGCTCCCCAGTCTGCAGAGTTGTCATTGCCCCGGATCCTACCATACATGTTCCGCAGCTGCTGAACATGCAATTGTGCACACAGCTTGCTGCTCAATCAGTGCAGCTGCGCTTTCCCAGAATCCCAGACTCCTGATTGGTCGGCAGAGCTATGCGTGTGTGTGGCTGTGGGCAGTAAATCCTTTAGGCTGCTGACCGGGCTGTACAGTGTCGTGTTACAACTTGTAAGTCGACACTGTATAGGAAATCTAAAAACCAGGCTGTCCAGTCGAAAACCGGGCAGTTGGCCACCCTAAGTAGTGGTGGCAGGAGATGAGAAAATCAGTATGGGTCTCTGACCCCTGCATCATTCCCTACCCTCCTCCTCCATGGTCTTCCTGTTCCCAAGGATCTCTGGGCAAAGAAACAAAACTTCTACAGGGCCTCCGAACGTGCATCAGTTCATAGGCCCTGTGTTGACTTTTTCAGCTGTTGTTACTGCCATCCACCACAGTGGCAAGCCCTGAGTGAGGCCAAGGACACCGTCTTGGTCGTGATAGCCATGACAGGCCTTCTGTTCACCCTCCTCATTCTGTCACTAGTTCCGTATTAAGAGTGAAAATGCATTTTTTTTTCAGGGAGCACTGTGCATTTGTTTAAACTCAGTGATACCTTTACCAATACATATATGATGAAAAAGAAATACAATTGTAGAATATACATTGGTACTATGAAGGCTTGTACCTAAATTGACTTTAAGGGCTGGCTGAGGAAGTCTCACAGAAATGAAGGTAAGGCGATTTCTTTCTAACAGTGAGCTTCCTACCCAAGAGCAAAAACTTAACCCGGGAAGGGTTGTGGAGAGGTCCCAAGGATGCAAGAGAAGTTGTCATTCTCCCCCAGCCCCAGGAACTCAGTCTTCCTCCCTTGGCCTCACCTTACTGCTGCAGCTGTCAGTCCTACGCCCGGCACTGCTGTTAGCTAAAGCCCTTTGCAAGCTCCTTCCTGTACACATCTGGCTGGCCCACTCACCCAGTTTTTGTACATATCACTACTTAGTCTCTCACTAGATTTTTCTTTCCTTTGGCCACAGTCGAACATGTCTTCTTCTGCACAGTCTACAACACCTTTTTTTAAATTCTTTTTATGGATGGGATCACTAAATAGCCCACTTGGAGGACACTGAAAGGCCCCTATTACAATTTCAGTGCTTAATATTTATATGTAGCTTGAAACAAAAAGCCCTTTCCTCTGACCCATTTTTTCAGCCAGCGCTTTTCTGCAGACACCATACCTGGTAACCTCTGAGTTGTGGTCACTGTGATATTTGGTGTGGAGTGCGTGTGTGGGGAACCATCTTTCTCTCTTTCATTCCCGCGTGCTCCTTCATACTCACATTCTGTCTTTCTCTTTCCCCCTCCCGGGAAGACACCATTCCTCCCCCTCTATCCTCAAGTTCTACCCCAGCAGTTTCCCTCCTTCCCCAGGACCAACCCATCACTCTCTACCCTGTCTGCAGCATTCTCTCCAATCCCTAGATATTTCACTAAGCAGAGGACACCTCTTGCTTCCTGCACCAGCCTCCAGACATCCTACCTTGCCTCTTATCCTATCTGATGGTCTTCAGGGGTCATCCCCACTTGCGTTATCCCATTGGTCCTCTTTTTCCAAATAGCTCTGGTTGCCATTGCAAATTTTGCTGTGCAAGTAAACGGCGCCTTGGTCAGCTGATGCAATTTTCTTGTATGGCAGAATGTTACAATAGTGTTGGCTCACCAAGAAGCAGTATATGGCAAAAAGTTGCAATGACACAGCACTCAGGTTGGCTAGCGCTGATTTGAAGAAGAGGCCTCAAATCCCATGAATGGATTAAAAGAGATAGCCAGGAGCTATCCACAAGTCTAGTGGAGGGGGGACTTTTAAAATTTAGGTGGATCAAGGTTGTTTTTTGATGGGGGTAGAGAAAATGAAATGAAAGAGAAAGTAGCATTTTAAAATTTCTTGTTATCTTTCAAACAAACAACCCCCTCTCCCCATCCGTATCAGAAGGGGAGCAAGGCATCCACTTCTACCTGCTGTATCGCGGCAGTGAGAAGGGGTTTTATACTGATTATATCACTTAGTGCCAATGGTGTCAACTCAGTAACAGGGATGCTTTAGCCAGTTAAGGGGCCCTGGGGAAAATTTGTGGATGGGCCCACTTTTAATTTTCCAGATAACTCCTCTCCCATATTAAGCATCCAATAAACATTGAATTATCTTCCAAGGCACGATCATCTTTTAATGTTCACTTTGTCATACTATGGGCCCGATTCTGGGATGCGGGTTGCGGGGCTGCATGTCCCGGCAGGACATGCAGCCCTGCAAGCCATCTGAGACTGATCCCCCCTCCAGCCCTCGCTGTACATCCTGAGCATCAGGACGGGGAGAGCTGACAGGGAGTGGGATTTGGGCGGAGCAGGGGCGGGCCAGTCTGTTAGGACGTACAAGGCCAATTCAGGTCACGGCCCTGTACGTCCTGCCGGGTCAAAGGGGATGTGCTGCTTATTCCACCTCAAAGGTGGAATAAGCAGTACCGACCCTGCGATGGGGCCCAAGGATCCCCCCTGCTGCCTCAGGAGTCGGGAATGCCTGCAGGGAGGACATCTCCACAGGTGGCAGGGGCACGCCGGGACATCCACAGGCCGAATTCTGTGCACCGCAGGAATGTTTTGTTCCCGCAGCCAAGATTCGGGTCCATTTGGGCCTGTCTTGCTTGGGGCCATCCGGACGGCCCGGATGTGCCCCTTCCTGAATCGGGCTCCAAGTCTCATAAAACATCTTGAAAAACAGAAGTACCCAATTTAAAGATGACAAATGGCCATGATAAATATGCCATGATGCATTAAGCATTTTTATTTACTCGTGTATGCAATGAAGCCTAGAATATATACAGAATGAGAGTGGACCTCAACAGAAGCACTACAGATCCCACTCTGTAAACCTTCCCAACATTCACAGAAACTCCCCCAACAGTGACGCTAAAATGCTAAGGCCATCATTGTATCACCTGACCTTCCTGCAACTTTTGATCTGGTTGATCACCGATTACTCATTTCAAGACTCTTAGATCTTGGTATTACCAATGCAGTCCTACAGTGCTTCATATCTTTCTTAGAAAATTGCTCCTTCCAAGTTATGTTTAATCCTTCCACATCAGATGTTCAGTCCTTACACTCTGGATGCCACAAGGCTCTGTGCTTTCACCCACCCTTTTCAATATTTTTCTTAGTCCATTTGCAACTTTTATACAGAAACATGATATCAAAGGGTTCTACTATGCAGAAGGCTTATAGCTTATCACATATACAAGTTACCAGAATCCAGACCTGACACAAGTACCTAGCTCCTGTCTCAGAGCCATAAACTGTTGGCTCTCTGGAAATCAGTGAAGCCATAATCACTCTTAAGACTGAAAAAAATTGGAAAACTGGCCTAGCTTCCAAACCCACAGTTCTGCTCTTGATAGATAACTATACCACAACCACAGTTAAATGTTATAAAAAATTCTAGGATGCATTCTAGACTCCAAGTTGACCTTTACATCCAAATCTCAACAGTAATACGATCATCCTTCCTTGTGCTTATAAAATTACACTCAATAAAAACAATTTCTCAGCCATGTAGTGCTCTCTACACACTTATCTTTACATTAATCATGTCATACATTGATTACTACAATATTGGTTATAATGGGGATTGCCATTTCCAACCTCACCAGACTGTGATGTGTCCAAAATGCAGCTGTTAAACCTCTCTGTAATGCAGACTGGTGCAAGGTGTCCTAAATGAAACTTCAGCCTTGTGCCCCCTCGCAAGTAGCTTTTAGACTCCCAGTGCCCCTCCTCCAAAGATTTTGATTATTACACTCAGTTGTAATCATCTCAACAGTATCCCTCCCAGAACCAGTCTATAAAAATGCATATTGGGATATCACACTTTTAAATATTAAACTTTGTTTTGTAAATATATAGATAATAAGAGAGATTTCAAAAAGCCACTTACAAGGGTAAATGGACGTTTTCCATATTGTCCATTCTTCCTGCAGGTAAAAGTAGGTACCGATGACCGAGTCTGTGTGGCTGCCGGGACCCATTACTTTGCTTTGACTGAGGTTGCTTTTTGCGGACCCCTCCCCCCCACCCCCCAAAAAAGCTGCTGCCCTAGGGGACTGCCTAGTTTGCTTAGTGGTTGACTGGCCCTGATGTAAAGCCACCAAATATTAGTTTAATTTAAACTGGAACAATTATAATCCACTTTTACCATTCAAGCATGTACAAAGTGGAGTACAGAGCCATATTGATCATACATATTTATTTAACTAGTTTTCTATACTGCCTTATCTTTTAATCAAAGCGGTTTACATTATGTAATTACTACAAACAGGTACTGGATATATTCCCTTATCCCCAAAGGGCTCACAATCTATGTGTACCTGAAGCAATGAAAGTTTAAGTGGCTTGCCCAAGGCCACAAGGAGTGCCTATAGGACTAGAAACTCCAGTCCCTCTGGCCTGAGATCGCTGTTCCCAGGTGGGACTTGAACCCCCAGCCCTCTGACCTGAGGTACCATGTCCTAACCACTAGGCCAGTCCTCCCATATAAAAACAAAACACATCGTATAATTTCTGAAAAGTATTTCCTCCATAGCTGGGTCTTTACAGACTTTCAAATTGGGAGATAATCCATTAGATCCCTAATCTGTGTTGGTAATCTATTCCTTAATTTTGGAACCGCACCGGAAAAAAACATCTCTCTAAAATCCTCATGTGATGAAAGGAGGTGATAGATGGCAAAGCTAATGTACAATGAGTCAAGGATCGTAAGGATCTCACCAATGAGCAGATCATCAACTTATTTCATAAACAGACCAGACCAATCTTGTGAATAGCTTTAAAAGACGAACATACTGTAACACCTCAAACAGTACCTGGGCTTCTATAAGTAACCAATGAAGGTTAAATAGCAAAGGGGCGATTCTTTCCCTATAACTACTATGCATAATCATTTTTGCTACTGTATTTTTAATACGTTGCAACTTATATACTAGCTATTTTGGCATTCCAACAAAAACAGAATTGCAGTAGTCCAGATGACTCAAAACCATCATCTGGACTACCGTTCGAAAATCTTGAGAATGTAAAATAGATCTTAACTGTTTCACCAGCTTCAGCTTATATCAGGCTTTATTCTGAACAACATGTACATATGATTCAAAGGTCAAATTAGAGTCAATAATAACTCCTAAACTGCGCATCTCATACAAAATATCCATTTTCTGTCCCAAGACTGAAATAAATCAAATATCATCAGTGATCTTATTCTTCCCCACCCATAAAATTTCAGTCTTCCCTACATTCCATTTAGATTTATTTTCATTCATCCGATTCCCCAAGAAACAAACCCTGCTCCAAATGAACCACCAGTTCCTGAAATGATTTCTTCATATATGATCATATAAGACCACGGGATCTCTGAGCATGTGCAGGCAGCATGCCTCTCGCTGCGGCTTGCCTCTGAACAGGAAGCACCTTGATCAAGGGAGGAAGTAGCCATGGGAGAGGAAATGCATCTGCATGTGGGCAGAGAACTCATGGCTTGCCTCTGAAGAGAGAGCCGGGATCAAGGAAGGAAGCCACCATGGAGAGAGGCAGTGCTGCCTGACCATGGCTAGAGACCTGGTGACCTGCCTCTGAAGAGAGAGCCGGGATCAAGGAAGGAAGCCACCATGGAGAGAGGCAGTGCTGCCTGACCATGGCTAGAGACCTTGCGACCTGCCTCTGAAGAGAGAGCCGGGATCAAGGAAGGAAGCCACCATGGAGAGAGGAAGTGCTGCCTGACCATGGCTAGAGACCTGGTGACCTGCCTCTGAAGAGAGAGCCGGGATCAAGGAAGGAAGCCACCATGGAGAGAGGCAGTGCTGCCTGACCATGGCTAGAGACCTGGCGACCTGCCTCTGAAGAGAGAGAGCCGGGATCAAGGAAGGAAGCCACCATGGAGAGAGGCAGTGCTGCCTGACCATGGCTAGAGACCTGGCGACCTGCCTCTGAAGAGAGAGCCGGGATCAAGGAAGGAAGCCACCATGGAGAGAGGCAGTGCTGCCTGACCATGGCTAGAGACCTGGTGACCCTCTGAAGAGAGAGCCGGGATCAAGGAAGGAAGCCACCATGGAGAGAGGCAGTGCTGCCTGACCATGGCTAGAGACCTGGTGACCTGCCTCTGAAGAGAGAGCCGGGATCAAGGAAGGAAGCCACCATGGAGAGAGGCAGTGCTGCCTGACCATGGCTAGAGACCTGGCGACCTGCCTCTGAAGAGAGAGCCGGGATCAAGGAAGGAAGCCACCATGGAGAGAGGCAGTGCTGCCTGACCATGGCTAGAGACCTGGTGACCTGCCTCTGAAGAGAGAGCCGGGATCAAGGAAGGAAGCCACCATGGAGAGAGGCAGTGCTGCCTGACCATGGCTAGAGACCTGGTGACCTGCCTCTGAAGAGAGAGAGCCGGGATCAAGGGAGGAAGCCACCATGGAGAGAGGCAGTGCTGCCTGACCATGGCTAGAGACCTGGTGACCTGCCTCTGAAGAGAGAGCCGGGATCAAGGAAGGAAGCCACCATGGAGAGAGGCAGTGCTGCCTGACCATGGCTAGAGACCTGGTGACCTGCCTCTGAAGAGAGAGAGCTGGGATCAAGGGAGGAAGCAGCACTGCCTGTAGACCCACGGCTGTACTGCTCCATCATGGCACAACAAGTAAGCAGAGCAGTGCTCGACTGCTTCACGGCCCATGCCACTGTAGCCACCCCTTAACATAACTTCCTAAGATTTCAATAGGCGAGTTGGGGGACTGGTGATCAATGAGAGCAGGCAGTCTGCAAAGCATCATGGGCGGCATTTTCAAAGACATTTACAGGGGGAACTGCCCTAGTAACCCATGTAAATGCCTTATCCGGGATTATCCAAAGGCACCTACATGGTTAGTGCCTTTGGAAAATCCCAGATAAGTCTCTGACGCGCTCAGATGCCATGCAGTTAGCATCGGGGAGTGTTGGGGGCATTTCAAGGTGGAGGAAAGGGCTAAATGGGTAGCAGCAATTTTCGATGCTACCCGCTTAGCCATCTACACCTTAAAGAGAGGTGAGGTTTCTCCTCGCCTATCTTTCAGGCGCAGGGACTAAGCGGGTAGTATTAAAAATTGCTGTTACAGACTTCCGGTGGTATGGTGAGCTGAACGGACGTGTTCGTTTCGGCTCCGGAGCCCGTACCCTCCCCCATACCGAAAATTTAAGTTTAACATAATCCTTTTCGTGATATTGCCGGGGAGTAGTCTTGCAGAGACCCGGAGACTTTATACAACCACCTGATTGCACGCCGCTTGGTTTATGGCCACGAAAATCCCCCGCAAAACTCGGACACGCGGAGGGGATGACAAGATGGCGGAAGGTGGACAAGTACCCTTGAGCCCCCGAGAAACCCCCGCGCTGGTGGCAGAAGTGTCCCGGGCGGTGGTGGGCGCCTTGGAAGAGCGACTAGGGGGACTGTCTACCCAGATGCAGGAGGTGGTTCAGGCGGTGGCTGATTTTACCAAACGAGTTGATCATGCCGAAACCCGTATCAGCTCCCTGGAGGATCAACATGTGCAGGACTTGGCTAGAATACACAGTTTGGAGGCGACACTTACCCAACATCAAGATAAACTAGAAGATCTGGAAAACCGCAGCCGTAGAAACAACCTGCGGTTCATCGGAGTGGAGGAATCTGTAGTGGATCGTGATTTGCGGCACCATTTGGAACAATGGATGATGTCCATCTTGGCCTTACCTGAAGACGTTGGTCAAATAACGCTGGAGCGTGCTCATCGGCTGGGGCCCTCCCGTGCAGGAGATCGTCGACCTCGGGCGGTGATTGCCCGCTTTCTTAACTCTGCGCAGAAAGATGAGGTGTTGAGGGCCTCTCGGCAACTACGGCAGACGGACTCTTCCAACCAATCGCTCCTGATCTTCCAAGACTATTCTGCAAGCGTCTCCCTGAAGAGGAAGGCGTATAAAGACCTGTGCAGTAAACTTATAGAGCGGGGAGTTCGCTTTGCACTTGCCTATCCTGCTGTTCTGCGGGTTTGTGGTGCCCAAGGGACCCGGATCTTTCACACACCCGAAGAAGCTCGGGATTATTGCAATAATCTGCGTTGAAGAGGTCCAGTGAAGACCTGGCCAACGAGCAGCATGTACGGCTATATTTTGTATGCTTGGGAGGGTCGGTTTGTGTTCCTGGCGGGGCCTGGGTCCTGAGCGTCACTGTCTCTATCGGAGCCTGAGGCGCTTTACTATCCTTCACAGTTTTATTGCCTACCGCATTTAGGCGGCCCTGGACATTTGGGGAGAGTGGAAACCTCCGGGATACTATCTTTTATTGCAACCAGTCTGTTGTGATACTTTGTTTCAGGTTTCACATTGCAGAATTTCAACCTGAGTACAGTTACATTTTGTTACCAATTTTGCTTTACTGTAGCACTTGAGTTCGGGGTTAGCTACATTTTGCAACATTTCTGAGTTTCACTGCTTAGGTATATGCATGCACCCAACGCTTATATGTTGCACAGTTAAGGATGAAAGGGGGGTTTCGGTTGTGGGCTTGGTATAGTTGGGTGCTGATTGCGGGGGGGGGTTTATTGAGTTGGTGGGTGGGGCGATTCCAGCAGGAGGCGCAGGGCTTGAACCGTGCAGGATGCGGAGGGGGGGGGGGGGAGGGGAGACGACGCTCTTCGAAATCATGTTTGTGCGGGGAGGTGGCGTGCCGCCGCCCTGTTTAACCGGTGACATGTGCTTGCTACAGCGTCGTTGCCCGGCCCTCACTCTAGTAACTGCTGGTGGGGGGGGGGGGGGTCCCTTCTGCCCTGGGGCTCTGTGCTCTGATTCCGCTTCCTCTGGCCTACCGACTGTCTATATTTAGTAGGCGGGGCACAGAGCACTGTTGCATTATAAAATTTTCGGAGGGGCGATTTGGGGTTTCAGGGATATGCGAACGCTGTTGTGAGCTTCCTGGGATCCGCTGCTATTTTTTCTAATCCTTTCTAATCCTTCCTATTTTTCCAGTCTCCGCTACTTGCTGGCGAAGGACGGGAGCGGGGTGGGAGAGTGATGAGTCACAACGTAGGTCGGTTTCCTGCAAGTGGATCTACCCCTCCCACCGCCAGCTCCAGGAACCGAAGAGGGAGGGGCTTGTTGCTTGGGGATGTCCTGCCGGATGGGGATGTTGGCTGTTCTGTCGGGTGAGGACTCCCCCAAGCTCCCATATTCTTACCCCTATATTCTTACCCCGCCTTCCTGTTAAGAATAATGCTATGAGTCTTATTGAGGTGGTTGGGGGGTGGTAGAGCGATCCGATCTTAGGGCAACTGGGGAGGGGCGGGGGCCCACATGCCATAGAAGTCTAGGTGGGACCAGCCTTGGCTGGGGTAGGGTTGGTGGAGAGGATAGGGGCAGTGCTGGGGGGAAAAGGTCTGGGTGGGGGGGAGATGGGTGGGGGGCGAAGGGGGGGTGATAGGAGAGGGGGGAGGATAGGAGATCGTGACGTTGTAATTGGGGAAGTGCAAGGGATACTCGGGGCATTGGAACAGTTGCATGGGGAGGAAGTGGGTGGGGGATACTCCACTGTCCTGGACGGGGGACAGCTTTTGGTAGCAAACACAGTGGGATTAGAAATTTTCGGAGGGGGGCTCTAGGCTGGGGGGGCCCCTTCAGAGTAATTCCTTTACCGGACTGTTTTTGGCCTCATGGCTCCCTCTTTTACTATGGCTGATGACACCCGAGTGATCTCGTGGAATGTATGTGGGCTGGGCTCTCCGGTGAAGCGCTCCAAGGTTTTGCAGCATTTGCGGCGTCAGTGAGCAGATGTTGTTTTATTGCAGGAGACGCATCAATCGGAGGCGGAACATCAGAAACTGGGTTTAGGTTTTAAGGCCCATGTGTATGGGGCCCCAGCTGTGGGGAAGAAAAGAGGAGTGGCTATCCTCGTGGCCAAGACCACTCCTTGGGAGGAAGAAAAGATTGTTACTGATCCGCAGGGCCGGTATGTTGGTGTATGGGGGCGTCTGGCCGGGCGGAAAGTTTTGCTTTGTTCTGTCTACAGTCCTAATGTCTACGAGGCTGCCTTTTTTCAGGATATTTCCAAGGTGCTAGATGCGGCTAGTGGCTACGCGGTTCTCATTGGTGGGGATTTTAATGTTGCCTTAGATGGTGGTTTGGATAAGTCCGGCCCCTCAGAGAGTGGAAATCCCCGAGCGCGTCGTCGGCTACGGGGTCTCTGCGAGGCACATGGCCTTCTCGACATCTGGAGAGTGTTACATCCGAGCGACAGGGATTATACACATCTTTCTCGGGCGCACGGCACCTGTTCTCGTATAGATTTCTTCTTGGTGGCCGAATCGGTTTTTAGTTGGGTCTCTCAGGCTAATATTGGATCTCTCATTATTTCCGATCACGCCATGGTGGTATTGGATCTACGGGGGAGTCAGCCTCCTTCTGGTCGAGTGTGGCGGTACCCCATGGAGCTTTGTGGTGATGCACGTTTTGAGTCCTTCTTAAAAGAGCGCTGGAAAGAGTATGAACTTTTGAATGCTTCCCCGGATGTCTCCCCCGTTCTTTTTTGGGAGGCCGGGAAGGCAGTGCTTCGGGGAGACATCATCAGCTATCAGAGCCGTCGACGCAAGCAGTTGAACCAGCGGATTCTTGCCTTGGAACGGGAATTGGGCCGTGCACGCCGGATGGCGGCTGGATCCCGCTCGGGAGAACATTTGCGAAGGCTCCGGGAGTTGCAGACGGAAGTAGAATCGCTACTACATCAACGTGCCTGTAAGTCGCTGTTGTACTATCGTCATAAACTTTATCGATTTGGGAATAAGGCCGGTAAATTGATGTCTTCACTACTGAAACCCCCTGGGGTCACTCGGCGGATAGGGGCTATCCGACAATCAGATGGTACTGTAACCCGTGACTCGACCCGCATCGAGAAGGTCTTCATTGAATTTTTTCAGCAATTATATGCAAGTGAGGAGGCGGCACCCTCATTGGGGCGTTCTTTTCTTGAGGGCTGTGAACTCCCCAGGCTGACAGCAGCGCAGCTGACGACTCTTAACATGCCCTTATCGGGCCAGGAGGTCCAGGCAGCCATTCGCCACCTCAAGAACGGGCGTGCTCCGGGTGTGGATGGTTTCCAGGGGGAATTCTACAAGACTCTGAGGGATGCAATTGTGCCACCCCTTGTTGGGTATTTCGAGGATCTTGTGGGCCGTGGGAAGTTCCCGTTTGCACCCAACAAAGCCTTGATCACTGTTTTGCCTAAGCCGGGACGGGACCCTCTCTTGCCTGGTTCTTATCGCCCTATTTCCTTACTTAACGTAGACATTAAGCTCTTAGCTAAAATTATGGCGGATCGCTTGGCACCCATCCTGCCGTCTTTGATCCACCGGGATCAGGCGGGTTTTGTTCGGGGACGTCAGGTGGCCTACAATCTGCAGCGGATCCTACTCTCCCTCAGTGTTGGACGACTGACGGGGGAGGCCTCGCTGCTCATCAGCTTCGATGCCGAAAAGGCGTTTGATCGCGTTAGTTGGGGTTTTATGCATCAAACGTTAGCATTGATGGGGTTCGATGGCTTCTTTGTCGACGTGATTAAGCTGTTGTATGCGGACCCTCTTGGGGCCATTCTAGTGAACGGAGTTATGTCTCCAGCTTTTGCAATTCGGAAGGGGACACGCCAGGGATGCCCGTTGTCGCCTCTACTCTTCGTACTGTCGTTGGAGCCTCTGCTCCAACGCATTCGGGCCGCTTCTCAATTTAAGGGCATCCGACTTGGGAACGGCGAATTTCGCGTCGCAGCTTTTGCAGATGACTTGCTGGTGCATCTGGGGGATCCTCAAACTGGTTTGCCTAAACTGCTGGGGCTTATTCAGGAGTACGGTGTCCCCTCCGGTCTACGGCTCAACCTCGACAAATCCGAAGCGCTTTACTTGATCCCGGATGGGCATCCGGGCTGGCAGGGACCGTTCCCCCTGCGGTGGGCGAATGGTCACTTTAAATACCTTGGTGTCTACTTGCCGGCCCGCTTAGAGGACCTCTATCGGTTAAATGTGCACAAGATTTTGGCCGAGGTTTCGGCCTGTGTGGATAGATGGCGGGATCTGCCCCTGTCCCTGGGGGGTAGGACTGCCCTTTGTAAGATGACGCTTCTCCCCAAGGTCTTGTACCCTCTTCAGACTCTCCCGTTGGCTCTTCGACGGGTGGACCTGCGGCAGTTGGAGCGTCTTTTTAACAGCTTTCTGTGGCGCGGCCGCAGACCTCGGGTTCGCCTGGCTATTCTACAACAACCTCGATCTCTTGGAGGACTGGGCTTCCCTGATGTTCGGCGGTACAATATGGCTTGCTTATTGCGCCACGTTCGGGATTGGTTGTGGGACCTATCTGATTGGACTCCGACGGAGCAGTTTGCTGCCTTGTTGGCACCCTACCACCCGCGGTATATGCTACACGCTCGTATGCTTCGGGAGGTACCGCCGCTTGTACGTGGCCTTTTTCTGTATCCCCTTCGGAGGGCGTGGCAGTTTTTCTGTGCGGGCCGTCGGATTTCCGCAAATCATACACCTTATCTTCCCCTACGGGGAAATGCCGACTTTGTGGCTGGTATAGGACGGACACGCTTTACTTTTTGGGAGGGACTGGGCCTGGTGAACTTGGAGCATGTGCTCACTCCGGGAGGCGCGTTGGTAGCTTTTGAAGACCTTTGTCGGCAATACCCCCTAGAACGATGGGATGTGTTCCAACATATGCAACTCAGAAGTTACCTTGGTTCGATTCCCGAAGGCGCCCTTCAGGGGACGGTGTGTTCTGAGCTTGAGATGTCCCTTTTGGGGGGTACTTCGCCAATCGGGGTGTCGTCTCTCTGCAAGATGCTATGGGAAAGCATGCCGCCCTGCGCTGTTGACGTTTTGACGGCGGCCTGGACGGCAGAATTGGGCGAGCAGATTGGGGAGGAATCCTTTTTGGAAGGGTTGGTGGCTATTCCTACCGTGAGTATTCAGGTTCTTCATCATGATACTCAGTATCGTCTTATGCGACGTCTCTATTTTGCTCCTGTTCGAGCCTGGAAAGCTGGCATTGTAGCGAGTCACTGTTGTCCCAGGTGTGGGGCCGACAGAGCGACACTGGGTCACATGTTTTGGCAATGCCCCAAGGCCCAGCTGTTTTGGGGACGGGTTATTTCCTACCTTTGCAGATGTATACCACATTTGGAAACTCTTACCGCCCGCCACCTAGTTTTGGACATGTGGGACGATACTTGGCGGCTCTCGTTGGGGGACTGGACTTTGCGATGGTTACGCCTGGTACTGATGGCTGCACGTATGACGTTCCTGCAGCAATGGTTGGATACTCGGGGCCCGGTTTTTGGGCTGTGGCGCATTAGGATCCATAGACTTCTTCTTATGGAGCGCCTCGAAGCGGCCGGCAATGAACGTCGTTGGGCACGCTTCCTTTGTGGCTGGGGGCCTCATCTACAGTTGGCTCCCGCTGGAGTACGTCGTCGAGTTTTGGGGGGTCCCTAAGGTGAAGTTCTGTTGGTAGTTGATTTGGTTGGGTGTCCCTATGACTCGCTGGCTTGCTCCCATGGTAACTGGATAAGCCGATAGGGCAACGGGTTATTCGCTTCCTGTCCCCCTCTTTCCTTCTTTATTTCAATACCGCACCCCGTGCTCTTCTCTTTTGGACCATTCCTTGCACGAGTTTACTCAGCTAGTTTATCCAGCCTGTACTCTCCCATCTGTATGATCTTTTGGTGGATGGGGGGTGGGTGGGGGGATGGAGGGGTAGGGAGGGGGGGAAGGAGGTTTGGGATGGGGGAGAGGGGGGGGGTGGACACGGGGGGGGGGGAGGGCTATGCTTTTTCCTTAGTGGCCCAGGGACGGATCTGGGAGAAGAGAACACCCTGGATCTGTCTGTTTTCGAGCCAATCATCTTAAGCCCTAACAATGGTTTGGGGAAGGGTGGGTGTCCATTTGAGGGGGGGCATCCTCACACCAGTTTTGACTCATGTTGTTATCTGTGTCTGGCGATGCAATGCAATTACTGTGGGCTGTTTTCCTTTGTGGGTTTGGGATTTGGGGGGGGGGGGGGAACTCCATAGTACCTCCATACTATACTTTTACCCTTGTACACACATTTGCTGCTCCCCCCTATCTTAACTTATCTTAACTTATTTTGCCCCTGTTTAATAAGTAGACAGTGTTGTTGTTTTGATGACTTGTATTAGTTTTATTGTTTGTACTGTTTTCACTGAAGGTTATCAATAAAAAACAGATTTAAACCACAAAAATTGCTGTTACCTGTTTAGCCTCAGCGGCTGCCGGCATATCCACCAAACCCAGATTTTCACTTCTGTCACCGTGGAAGTGAAAATCTGGGTTAAGGGGGTCGGCGGGCAGGCTACACACTGACGCAGCGCATAGCCTGCCTACGCAGGGCCCAGAGTGGCTGCCCTTTTTCTCCATATGTAAAAAAAAGTGGTCCTAGATCAAAGCAGAGCTGGTGTTAGAGCCTGCTGGTGGTCTTTGGGGCCCCCTCTGAAATTTCTGCCTTGGGCACCAGTATATTTATCACCTTCAGAAGTGAAGGGGATCTTGAATGATCTTCAGAAGACTGTGTTCATGAGCAACTAGCTAAACTAAAAGTAGACAAAGCGATGGGGCCAGATGGAATATATCTGAGAACATTGAAGGAACTTCGGGATGTTTTAATAGTTCCACTGACTAACCTTTTCAATGCTTCTGTAGAGTCGAGTGGTCCCAGAAGACTGGAGAACGGTACATGTGGTCCCTTTACACAAAAGCAGAAGTAAGGATGAGGTAGAGAACTACAGGCCAGTTAGCATGACCTCTGTGATACTTAAATTAATGGAAACACTGCTAAAACAGAGGATAGTGAGGTTTCTGGAGTCTAATGGATTGCAGGATCCAAGGCAACATGTGTTTATCAGAGGCAGGTCTTGTCAGACAAATCTGATTGATTTCTTTGACTGGGTGACCAAAAAGATGGACCAAGGGAGAGCCCTAGATGTGGTGTACTTTGATTTCAGTAAAGCCTTTGACACCATTCCACAGACCCTAAAGTGACTGACTGAGCTAGAAACTGGTTGAGTGGGAGGTGACAAAATGGTACAGGTAAATGGAGCTCACTCTAAGGAGGATGTTACTAATAGTATGTCGCAGGGATCTGTCCTTGGTCTGATTCTTTTTAACATCTTTTTTAGTGATATAGCCGAAGGGCTGTCGGGTAAGGTTAGCCTCTTTGTGGATGATACCAAAATCTGCACTAGAGTAGACACCTAGGAAGGAGTAGATAACATGAGGAGGGATCTAGCTAAGCTTGAAGAATGGCCAAGAATTTGGCAGCTGAGATTTACTGCTAAAAAATGCAGGTCATGCATTTGGGCTGCAAAATTCCAAGGGAGTGGTACAGTGTAGGGAGTGAAGAGGTTCTGTCCACGAAAAAAGAGCAGGACTTGGGCATGATTGTTTCTGATGATCTTAAGGTGGCTAAACAGATAGAAAAGGTGATGGTGAAAGCTAGAAGGATGCTTGGATGAACAGGGAAGGGAATGACAAGCAGAAAAAAGGAGGTGATAGTACGTCTGTTTAAGTCTCTGGTTTGATTTCATTCGGAATATCTGTGCAATTCTGGAGACCGCACCTTCAAAAGGATCTAAGCAGGTTGGAGTCAGTGCAGAGGGTGGCTACTAAAATGGATAGTGGTCTTCTTTATAAAGCATTTGAGGATAGACTTAATATGTATACTTTAGAGGAAAGGCAGGATAGAGATGATATGATTGAGATGTTTAAAAACCTCTGTGGCATAAATACACAGGGGGAGAGCCTCTTTCGATTGAAAGCAAGCTCTGCTATGAGGGGACATAGGATGAGGGGGAAAGGGAACAGATTCAGGAGTAATATATGGAAATATTTCTTTACGGAAGAGTGGTAGATGCGTGGAATAGTCTCCCAGTGGAGGTAGTAGAGATGAGGACAGTATTTGAATAGTCCCTTCTTTCCCTTTAGAGATCCTCTGTGTTTGTCCCATGCTTTTTTGAATTCAGATACTGTCCTCGTCTCTACCACCTCCACTGGGAAACTATTCCATGCATCTACCCCTTTTTCTGTAAAGAAATAAATACTGAGCTGCTTTGCATATTTTTCACAACATAGCTGCTCATTGCATTCATTTTTGCACATAGAGGACTATGCATGACGATTTACTGCAGGGAAGAACCAAATCATACACGTTTTTGCAAATGGACCCTACTCATGTAAAAATGTCAGAAAAATCGATGTTTTTGCATGTTTCAGGCTATTTTGTATGCGTTTACATCCATAGACCCCTGTCTTCGAAAATACAGGCACTTCAGTACTTTAGCCTCACAGTCTGTCCAAGTAGCTTCCAAAAGGTCATTTAAGACACGGTTCACAGAGTTCAAGATCTGCATTTTCTCTCAGAAAACAAAAGCAGCCTGGAACATATGAAGTACTCATTTATTTGTCTTCCCTCAGAAAAGTTCTGATGTACATATCTCCTGTTGATTCCGTTTAAATGAAAGCAGCGTTGAATCATTCAGCAGCCCATGTGGAATGTCAGACATGCCTGTTAAGAAAAATTTATAAAAATGTCAAGCCATACTGACTGCAGGGAACTACAAACTATTGGGTAGCTATACAATAAAGGGATAGATTCATATCAGCAATATATTTTTTTAAATAAGCAGATCTTTGCCAAAGTTATAAGCAATAACCCATAAGAACATAAGATATGCCATACTGGGTCAGACCAAGGTCCATCAAGCCCAGTATCCTGTTTCCAACAGTGGCCAATCTAGGTCATACGTACCTAGCAGTTTCCCCAAAAGACACAGGTTCCACAATGCTTGTACTGGTTCAAGCATTGATATCCTGGATCCCTTAATAATGGTTTATGGACCTTTCCTCCAGGAACTTGTTCAAACCTTTTTTAAACCTAGCTACACTAACAGCCTTTACTACATCCTCCAGTAACAAATTTCAGAGTTTGATTACACGTTGAGTGAAAAAATATTTTCTTTTATTAGTTTTAAATAGTTTACCCTGTAGCTTCATTGCATGTCCCCTAGTCTTTCAATATTCTGATAGCATAAACAATTGATCTACATTTACCTGTTCTACACCGTTCATTAATTTATAGACTTCTATCATATCTCCCCTCAGCCGTCTCTTCCAGGTTAAAGAGCCCCAACCTTTTTAGCCTTTCTTCATGGGAGTATCCTTCCATCCCCTTTACCATTTTCATGGCTCCTCTCTGAACCTTTTCTAATAACGCTATATCCTTTTTAAGATACGGCGACCAGAATTGCACACAATATTCAAGGTGCGGTCTCACCATGGAACGATATAGAGGCATTATAATATCTTTTGTTTTATTTTCCATTCCTTTCCTTATGATACCTAGCATTCTATTTGCTCTCTTGGCCGCCGCTGCACACTGGGCCGAGGGTTTTAACATGTTATCCACAATGATACCTAAATCTTTTTCCTGGCTGCTGGTTCCTAATGTGGAACCTTGCATCGTGTAACCATAGTTTGGGTTGTTCTTCCCTAGGTGCATAACCATGCACTTGTCCACATTAAATTTCATCTGCCATTTTGATGCCCAGTCTTCCAATTTATCAAGGTCCTCTTGCAATTTTCCACAATCCTCATGGGTTTTAAGAACTTTAAATAGTTTTGTGTCATCTGCAAATTTGATAACCTCACTTGTTATTCCCTTTTCCAGGGCATTTATGAATATGTCAAAAAGCAATGGACCCAGCATAGATCCCTGGAGTACACCACTATTCACCTTTCTTCATTGGGAAAATTGGCCATTTATCCCTACCCTCTGCTTTCTATCTTTTAACCAGTTCCTGATCCACAATAGTACACTGCCTCCTATCCCATGACTCTTTAGTTTTGCCAAAAGTCTCTGATGAGGAACCTTGTCAAAGGCTTTCTGAAAGTCCATATACACAATATCAACCGACTCACCTTTGTCCACCTGTTTATTCACACCTTCAAAAAAACATAGATTAGTAAGACAAGATCTTCCTTGTCTAAAGCCATGTTGGCTGTTTCCCATTAGGCTATCAACACTAGGCCTAATCGGAGTTTAACAATGATATTTCATAAACACAGAAAACAACTCCATAAATTAACCACTCGTAGTATTGGTAACTAAGCACTATAAAAAAAACTTTTTGCACCGTGACAACGGGGAGCACAGACCTCAGAAATATCTCCAAATGTTCATTGAAAACTTCAAAACCGGAAACCCGGATTTCAGTAATCTAAACAAAAGGATTTTTGCATCAACGGTCTGTTACCAATCCTTGCCGTCCATCCAACAGTGCAAGAAAGCTTTTATCACACAAGGAGCAAACTGATGGGAAAACTTAAAGTTGCTTTGGGGAATCATTACTCATTACTCGAAAACTTTATAATTTTATACCCATTATATAACTTAAGGCACCACAGCAACTTAACAGGGGAACCCTCTGCAGTGTACATACAAAATTAAGCTCATACACAGTTAACAAATTCTTAACACAGAGAGAACTCCTAAAGAACAGAAAAAACCCATCAGCAAAACACAGCAATCCTCAGCTGCAATGACCATTTTGAAAGCTGAGGATTGCTGTGTTTTGCTGATGGTTTTTTTCTGTTCTTTAGGAGTTCTCTCTGTGTTAAGAATTTGTTAACTGTGTATGAGCTTAATTTTGTATGTACACTGCAGAGGGTTCCCCTGTTAAGTTGCTGTGGTGCCTTAAGTTATATAATGGTTATAAAGTTATAAAGTTTTCGAGTAATGAGTAATGATTCCCCAAAGCAACTTTTAGTTTTCCCATCAGTTTGCTCCTTGTGTGATAAAAGCTTTCTTGCACTGTTGGATGGACGGCAAGGGTTGGTAACAGACCGTTGATGCAAAAATCCTTTTGTTTAGATTACTGAAATCCGGGTTTCCGGTTTTGAAGTTTTCAATGAACATTTGGAGATATTTCTGAGGTCTGTGCTCCCCGTTGTCACGGTGCAAAAAGTTTTTTTATAGTGCTTAGTTACCAATACTTCTAGTGGTTAATTTATGGAGTTGTTTTCTGTGTTTATGAAATCCCATTAGGCTATGACTATCTACATGCTGAGTAATTTTGTTCTTAATGATGGTTTCTACCATTTTTTCCGGTACTGACTTCAGGCTCACCGGTCTGTAGTTTCCCGGATCACCCCCTGGAACCCTTTATAAAAATTGGCGTTACATTGGCGATCCTCCAATCTTCAGGTATTACAGATGATTTTATTGAAAGTTCACAGATTACTAATAGCAGGTCTGCAATCTCATATTTCAGTTCTTTCAACACCTTTGGATGTATACCATCCGGCCCAGGTGATTTGCTACTCTTCAGTTTATCTAATAGTTGTGATACATCTTCCTGATGTATCGATATTTCCTTCAATTCTTCTGCACCTTTAAATACCACTTCAGTCATGGGTAACATCCCTACATCTTCTTCAGTAAAGACCGAAGCAAATAATTCATTCAGTCTCTCCGCTATCGCCTTGTCGCCTCTTAGTGCCCCTTTAACTCCTCTATCATCTAATGGACCAACTGACTCTCTCACAGGTTTTTTGCTACGAATGTACTTGTAAAAGTCTTTATTTTGCGTTTTTGCTTCTGCAGCAAGCTTCTCAAATTCTCCCTTTGCCTGCCTTATCAATGCCTTGCATTTGACTTGCCAGTGCTTGTGCTGTTTCCAGGTTTCGTTGTTTGGCTCTTTTTTCCATTTCCTGAAAGATGCTTTTTTGGCAACAACAGCCTCTCTGACCTCACCTTTAAACCATGCTGGCAGTTTTTTGGACTTCCTTCCACTTTTCTTAAAGCATGGAATATAGCTGGTCTGGGCTTCCAAGAGAGTATTTTTCAACAACACCTTAGCTTGATGTAAGTCTTTAACCTTTGCCACTGCTCCTTTTAGTATTTTCTTAACTATTTTCCTCATTTTATCATAGTCTCCCTTTTGAAAGTTTTTTTTTTATTGATTTTTGATGAAAATTACACCAAATTAATAAAGGTAAATCACAGTACAGTGTACAATGCACAGAGAAGAAAATTTAAAAAAGCAAAATAAAATGATAAAGTCCACATCACGGGATACGGTCAGAGATTGGAAAAGAAACAAAACAATAAATCAGAAAACAAGGCCTAAGGTCAACAATATCGGAGAATATAACTATCTATCAACCAGCATTATCTCCATTAGCTGCGCCTAAACGATCTAAGACAAATTTCTCTAACTGAGTTACATCCATAAAGATATATGTAGCACCCTCAAAATTAACAACACACTTACATGGAAAACGTAAAAAGAACGTAGCTCCAATTGCTAAAACCTTGGGTTTTAATAAATCCCTTTTGAAAGTTAAAAGGTAGTACTGTGGATTTCCTTACTATCTCTCCTCCACTAATTAAATCAAACGCGATCATGCTCTGATCACTATTGCCAAGTGGCCCCAACACCCTTATCTCTTGCACTAGATCTGGTGTTCCACTAAGGACTAGGTCTAATATGGCTTCCCCTCTGGTCGGTTCATGAACCAGCTGCTCCAAGAAGCAGTCATTTATTTCATCTAGGAACTTTATCTCCCTAGCATGTCCTGCTGTGACACTGACCCAGTCGATACCGGGGTAATTGAAATCACCTATTATTATTACTGCGCTGTAACTTTTGTTAGCTTCTTTTTAACATCGTTGTTAGTGATATAGCGGAAGGGCTTTCAGGTAAGGTTTGCCTCTTTGCGGATGATACCAAAATCTGCAATAGAGTAGACACCCAGGAAGGGGTAGATAACATGAGGAGGGATCTAGCTAAGCTTGAAGAATGGTCTAGAATTTGGCAGCTGG
This sequence comes from Ichthyophis bannanicus, assembly GCA_033557465.1. Classification (NCBI taxonomy): domain Eukaryota; kingdom Metazoa; phylum Chordata; class Amphibia; order Gymnophiona; family Ichthyophiidae; genus Ichthyophis; species Ichthyophis bannanicus. Next base: position 28,137,155 of record CM066036.1, on the reverse strand, counting down.
GATTTAATGTTAAAAAATGTAAGGTCATGCATTTGGGCTGCAGCAATCCAAGGGAGCAATATAGTATAGGGGGTGAAGTACTTTTGTCCACTAAAGAAGAGCGGGACCTAGGCGTGGTTGTGTCTGATGATCTTAAAGTAGCTAAACAGGTAGAAAAGGCGACAGCAAAAGCTAGAAGGATGCTTGGGTGCATACGGAGAAGAATGGCTAGCAGAAAAAAGGAGGTGATAATGCCTCTGTATAAGTCTTTGGTGCGACCTCATTTGGAGTATAGTGTGCAATTCTGGAGACCGCACCTTCAAAAGGATGTGAACAGGATGGAGTCGGTGCAGAGGGTGGCTACTAAAATGATTAGTGGTCTTCATTATAAAGCATATGAGGACAGACTGAAGGATCTTAATATGTACACCTTAGAGGAAATGCGGGATAGAGGTGATATGATTGAGATGTTTAAATACCTCCATGGCATAAATGTTCAGGGAGAGAGCCTCTTTCAATTGAAAGCAAGTTCTGCTATGAGGGGACATGGGATGAGGGTGAAGGGAGATAGATTCAGGAGTGATATGCGGAAATATTTCTTTACGGAAAGAGTAGTGGATACGTGGAATAGTCTCCCAGTGGAGGTGGTAGAGATGAGGACAGTAACTGAATTCAAAAAAGCATGGGACAAACACAGAGGATCTCTAAAGGTAAAAATGGGACTGTTGTAGTTGTTATGGAAGGGCAGACTAGATAGGCCATGTGGTCGTTTTCTGTCATCATATTTCTATGTTTCTATGTTTTCTTTGAGAATTTCATCATCCATTTGTTCATTCTGGCCAGGTGGTCGATAGTACACCCCCACTGCCATCGCCTTCCCCTTTTTACGTGGAATTTCAATCCATAGAGATTCTACAGCAAATTTTGTTTCCTGCAAAACTTTAATCCTTTCTGACTCAATGCCCTCTCTAATAGAGCGCAACCCCTCCACCAATTTGATCAGCTCTATCATTACGATATAGTTTGTACCCAGTATCACAGTGTCCTCCTTCCACCATGTCTCTGATATTCCCTAGGTATCACAGTGGTTGTCCTCCTTCCACCATGTCTCTGATATTCCAATCATATCTAACCTCTCATTTAGTGCTATATATTCTAACTCTCCCATCTTATTTTTTAGACTTCTAGCATTTGCATACAAGCATTTTAGAGACTGTATTTTATTCATATTAATCTGGCTATTGGTAGACATGGGTAATTTGGGATCTTTAAGCTCTGTCTGCTCCATACTCGAGGGCATTTGGGCTACTTTACTCTTTTTTGGAACCTCTCTGCTTTTGGTAGATCCTTCAAGGATACATTCTTCTGAACCATGTGCTCTTGGGCGACTGTCGGCTTTCCCCTATTTTCTAGTTTAAAAGCTGCTCTATCTCCTTTTTAAAGGTTAGGTTAATGCCAGCAGCCTGGTTCCATCCCGGTTAAGGTGAAGCCCATTCCTTCGGAAGAGCCCCTCCTTTCCCCAGAATGTTCCCCAGTTCCTAACAAATCCCAAACCGTCATCTCTGCACCATTGTCTCATCCACGCATTGAGACTCCGGAGCTCTGCCTTCCTTTTGGGTCCTGCATGTGGAACAGGAAGCATTTCGGAGAACGCTACCCTGGAAATTCTGGATTTCAACTTCCTACTTAAAAGCCTGTAGCAAGATGATTATTCTGGGTACAAATGGTCATTTCATTTCGGTTAACATTATAAGGATTGGATATTGATTCCAGAGCTAGCAATGGCTAGGTTAATAACAGGAAATCATTAGCCCCAACTCTCCATCCTGCCACCCCACCACACCTCTCTGGGGCCTGCACTGGTGGCAATGGCTGAAAAAATGTGACACGGTGCTTACTTAAAGGTTTCAGCACTGAGTCGTGGTTTCCACGTCTCCCTGCCTGCCGCCTCTGGAAGTCTGCAACAGAGGGAAGAGGAAGTGGCAGGTAGGAGGATAGTGAAACCATAATGCAGTGTTAAAGCCTTTAGGTAAGCACTGCATCATGGTTTTTCAGCCATTGCTGCCTCTGCAGGCCCCAGAGAGGGCCAGCAGCAATGCCCCCCAGAGGGCCATCACTCCAGGCAACTGCCTAGTTCACCTACTGGTAGCTCCTGTAGAGCTTAGCACAGCCCTTTTATTAAAGCCCGTTAGGGTGTTGCACTTAACACGTATTCAGCAGCAAAATGAATGAGGGTTAAGAGCAAAGCCTGTGCAGTAACTGTTGGGGGCATCACCAGCATGTTTCCCGCAGTCACCATGTGGACGCTGTAGCCTAAAGCATGGCACAATTAATACGGGTGCACCTATCGCCTCCCTTAAGAGTATCTCCAGCTGCACCCATGCTGATTGCACACTGATGGCATGTGATATCTACCCTTGTGTGCTAACTGCAGCATGCTCACCAAACTCTTCCCTGATCGTTCTCCGCCCCTTAGCGCAATGGGCAATCAGTGCACATTTTAGCAACCGGCAACTGTTCTTCCCGCACATTACCTGTCACTGTGAGTCGTTATCTCCCGATAAAATGTATATTACCCACTTAGCAGGCTTTAGTAAAAGGGGCGGACCCCTAACTGCTTCAGCATGCGCTAACAGCCACCACGGCCCCTGCAGTACTTAGCACAGCTAAACTTTAGTAAACACGGCCCTTACTATTTCTCAGTGCTGATTTCTATCCCTAGGTACATCCTTCTTTTATTTCAATGTAGCTTGTGTTAAAAAAAGAGAACTTTTACCCAGACTGGGCTTGTCTAGTTAATCAATCGTGTGGGATCACTTTGGATAGAGCAGCTATCCATAGCCTGAGATGGCATCTGAGGTAATGAGTGGATAACCCTTTGGATAAACTACAGAGCTATTTTTCTTGATTAGTTTGTACTTTTGTTCAAGCTGCTAGTGTCTGTGTTCTATTTATTAGCTTTCCTTTGGTATATTGGCAGTTCCTGTATGAAAACAATGTGTCCTTTCCTCCATTCAATGTTCATTTCCTTCCCTTTAATATTTCTCCCTAAAGAGATCCTTATCCTTTGATCCAGGGCTAGCATAGGAAGGTGCAAACAGCACAGTTGCCCTGATTCCTTATGCTAGAGAGGGCCCCAAGCCTCTCTGAAATTGAAACATAGAAACAAGACAGCAGAAAAAGATCATATGGCCTATCTGATCTGCCATTCATATCAACCCAAAATCCAACACCATAAAGAAAATGACTAGCTCTACCACCATATCCCCTCTCTTATTTATTATTGGTACTGATCACACATCTTATTGATTAAACCTCTTATAAATATGTTGAAACCAAGCTATACTATATGTATAATTTCTCACCATACTATATGTATAATTTCTCACCATACTCCATGAATAATTACTCTGTAATTAGTTATCCCTGCTACCTCCAGGTTATCTCGTCCATGTTCAATGTAAAAACTCAATTGTCGTGTGACATTGCAGTATGTTTTTTGTTCAATTGTAAACCGCACTGATTTTAATAGCGCGGTATATAAGAGAAGTAAATAAATAAACTACACAATACTCCAAATGAGGTTGCACCAGAGACTTACACAGAGGCACTATCACCTCCTTTCCTCTCCCTATGCACCCAAGCATCTTTCTGGATTTCACCGTTGCCTTTTCTACCTGTTTAGCCACTTTAAGATTATCAGAAACAACCATGCTCAGGTCCCACTTTACTTTCGTGGACAGAAGTACTTCACCCTGTACACTGTACCACTCCTTTGGATTTTTGTAGCCCAAATGCTTGACCCTGCATTTTTTAGCATTAAGTCTCAGCTGCAAAATTCTTAACCATTCTTCAAGCTCATGTTTTCTACTCCTTCCCGGGTTTTTACTCTATTGCAGATTTTGGTATCATCCACAAACAGGCAAACCTTACCCGACAGCTCTTCCACAATATCACTAACAAAGATGTTAAAAAGAATTGGACCAAGGACAGATTCCTTAGGCACTCCATGTAACCTCCTTCTCCTCAGAGTGAGCTCCATTTACCTGTACCCTTTGTCGCCTCCCACTCAACCAATTTCTAATCGAAGCAGTAACTTTAGGGTCCATCCCTAGGGGGCTCAGTTTGTTTATAAGTCACCTGTGAGGAACGGCATCAAAGGCTTTACTGAAATCTAAATATGCCACATCTAGGGCTCTCCCTCGGTCCAACTCCCTCGTCACTCAAAGAAATCAATCAGATCTGTCTGACAAAACCTGCCTCTGGTAAACCTATGCTGCCTCAGATCCTGCAAGCCATTGGACTCCAGAAACCTCACTATTCTCTCTTTCAGCAGTGTTTCCAATAGTTTACTCACCACAGAGGTTAGACTAACCGGCTTGCAGTTTTCAACCACATCTTTACTTCCGCTTTTGTGTAAGGGACCACATGTGCCTTTCTCTAGTCCTCTGGTACCACTCCCAACTCTAAAGAAGCATTGAAAATGTCAGTCATTGGAGCTGTTAAAATGTCTCCAAGTTCCTTCAGTATTTTCGGATGTATCCCATCCAGTCCCATTGCTTTGTCTACTTTTAGTTTAGCTAGTTCCTCATGAACACAGTTTTCTGAAAATCGTTCAAAATCCCTGTCACTTCTGTTTCTATTTGTGGGTGTTTTCTGAGGTCCTGCTCCTGGCCCTTCATCTGTGAACACAAAACAGAAATATTTGTTAAGCAATTCCACTTTATCCTCATCAGCTTCTACATATTCTTCCCCTTCACTCTTGAGTCTGACAATACCACTTTTGCATTTCCTTCTCTCACTAACATATCTGAAAAATGTCTCAATCTTCCATTTTATTACACTGGCTATTTCTTCTTCTTTTTGTATCTCTGCCTCGGCCTTTTTCTATCTTTGCTTTCCTGACTACTTTGCTAGCTTCTTCCTTTTTCCAAATATAGATGCCTGTCTTCCTCTCTCTGTGATCTCTTGTATTTTATGAAGGCCACCCTCTTTTTCTTCTTTTTCAGCTACTTTTGAGAACCATAGTGGCCTCCTTTTCCTTTTACATTTATTCACCTGTCTAACAAAAAGGTTTGTTGCCCTTAAAATATCCCCTTTCAATATTGCCTATTGCTTTTTTGCATCCCCCAGTTGTTCCCATCCTGTTAACAACTCCTTGAGGTATTGTCTCATCTCGGCAGAGTTAGTTGTCCTAAAGTCTAAGACCCCTCACTTTTGAATGGATTTTATCAACCCCAGTATTAATACTGAACCATACCATCTGTTGATCACTGGATGCGAGATGATCTCCCACTATGACATGAGAAACACTTTCCCCACTGGTAAGCACCAAATCCAATATGGCCTCTTCATGTGTGGGTTCTGTTACCAGTTGCTGGAATAGTTCTCCCTGTAGAGAATCTAGCATCTCCTTACTTCTAGATGACACTGCAGCAGGGATATGCCAATCAACATCCGACATATTGAAATCACCTATCAGTAGCACTTCTCCTTTCATGGCAATACCTCATGCCTTCTATTAAATCCCCGTCCACTTTTGTCTGTGAGGAAGATCTATATATCACACCATTGCAAATGGATTTCCCTTTCCCTCTTTTTATTTTAACCCATAATGCCTCCTTACTCTCTCTTAAGCCCTGCAATTCTATAGCTTTAATATTATTTTTAACATATAGTGCCACTTCTCCTTTCCTTCTTTCTATCCCGTCCTTCCTGAATAAAGTATAGCTCGGTATAATTACATCCCAATCATGGTTGTCCGTTAACCATAGGGTTTGTTTACTTAGCTGGGGCTGCAGCTCTGATATCGCATGGAAGCCACTTAAGTAAACAAACCCCCATATCTTCGTAACCACCACTAAATCCAAGTCAGCCTCTTCCATTAAAGCCTCAGTATCTGGGATCTTATTTCCAATGCTATGGGCTTTTATACACACCACTTTCCAGATGTTGCCCATTTTATCCATTTCTACAGAAGTATTTAATGTTTCACTTACCTGGGGGCTTTCACTTATCTGGGGGCTTTCTTCACCCGTCCCCAATGAATCTAGTTTAAAGCCCTCTTCAGTAGGTTAGTCAGTCTACTGCGGAAGACACTTTGACCCTTCTTGAACAGATGGACTCCATCTCTGCTCTGCAACCCTTGGAGCATTATCCCATGGTCCAGAAAACCAAAACGCTCTCGATGATCCTGGAGATGCAGCCATGCATTCATCTCCAGGATACGAGATTCTCTGCCTCGGCCTCTACCCTCAACAGGGAGTATTGAAGAGCACACCACCTGCACACTTATCTGCTTCACCCTCTGTCCCAGAGCCATGAACTCACTTTTGATACACTCAAAGGGATACCTAGCAGCTGACATGGATGGATTTGTGCTGACATGGATGAGCAACATTGAATAATAGTCAGTAGGCTTGATGAGTCTCAGCAAACTCTCCATAACATCTTGGATTTTGGCACCTGGCAGACAGCATACCTCTCTGGACATGAAATCTGGCTGGCAAATGGACGCCTCAGAACCTCTTAGAAGAGAGTCACCAATCGCTTCCTTGTGGTCACTGATTCTGCAACTTTGGGGTGCTTGAACTATGATTCTTCCCTTTCCTGGGATGTTTTTCCCTTCCTTCACTTCCAGGGTTGCATACTGGTTCTTCAATTTAAGGGATGGTGGAGTTGGATTGTTAATTCTGCAGGCTCTGGTAAATCTTCTCCAGCTGTCTTCATTATGTAGCCTCCCATCTTCACCTCTGTTGGACAGTTTGGATGTTTTGAATGCTTCACAGCCTCACCACTTCTTCTCTGAGCTCCTCCACATTTTTCTTGAGGACTTCAGCTTGCAAACATCTTGCACATGGAACCGGTTCTTCAACTTGCATCAGGCTTTCTGTCTGGACAGAGGCAGAAGCTGTAATGGGGCAATAGCTTTGGCAATACAATTTTTACAAACCATCTTTCAGTTGATGGAGCTTTGGTACCTGTTGAAGTAAATGAGAGAGACCTACCAAAGACCCTAACTTTTCCTCAGCTGTCTCTTATGAGAAAAAGTAGTTAACCTCTTTTATGTGTCTTCTAACAGTGCTTTTCTATGTCCCTGTGTGTAGCTAATTGGGAAGTTGTCCTATAAAGCAAGTATTCTCACATGGGGGTGGGTGGGAGCTGGGGTGGGCAGGGAGGGATCTAACACCTGGTGAGGTCAGTGACCTCAAAGAACTCACTCTGAATGGAAATCTGGAAAAACAATGAACTCTAATAGGTAGAGCTTTACCAAACACCAAAAAAAATCCCCTTTTGCAATACAGAAAAATATTTAGCTTTTAAAAATGGAGAGCAGAGAGCTTGTAAACCCTGTTAGGAATTAAAATGACTTTGGCTTGAAATCTGATGCATTTGAGTAAACAGCAGATTGGCAAACCTACTAAAGAAGGTGTTAAATTAGGTTCACTGGGGATGAGTGAACAAAATTCCCTGGTAAATAAAAGCCCTTGGATAAGTAAAACATTAAATAACTGTATATAAATGGGGTAAAAAGGCAGCATCTGGACAGCTGTGTGTACTAATGCCTGTAGTATGGGAAATAAGGTTCTGGATCTAGAGGCTGCAATGAAAGAGGTTGACTTGGATTTAGTGATGGTCACAGAGACATGGTTCTTGGAGAACCATGACTGGGATTGGAGAGAAGAAAAATTTAAAGGCACAGCACGGAGTGCCAATGCCCAGGAAATAAAGTAAGCGATTAAAAATTAAAATTTTAGCAGTCTCGGAAAGGGGAGGGCACATTGAACGCTGTCTCCCTCCTCCCCCCCTTCCCCATTCTAGTTGGGGAGAACCTAATTGGGAGTGGAGGAGTGGCCTAGTGGTTGGGGCAAGGTACTTCAGGCCGGAAGGTCGGGGGTTTAAATCCCACTAGAGGACAGCAACCTTGGGCCGGAAGTACTGGGGTTTCTAGTCCCACAGGTGCTCCTTGTGGTCTTGGGCAAGCCACTTAACCCTCCATAGCCCATGTTCCCTGTAAAATAGTTATCTCCAAGTTATAATGCCCTGTTCAATGTAATTTCAGTTTGTTCAATGTAAACCGCACTGATGCAGAATAGCGCGGTATATAAGAGAATGTAAATAAATAAATAAATTTAGGAAGGATAGAGTAGGACAAAAGGGAGGAGGAGTGGCATTATATGTAAAAAAACAATATTAAAACAATAGAATTGTGAGGTAAGGAGGAGGGACTCGGGGTTAATCTGGAAAGAGGGAATGGAACATTTATTTATATTTGGTGTGATATAAAGACCTACTTCATAGGCTGCAGAGGTGGAGAGAGATTAAAATGAAGTCATTCACAATATTGCTATGAAAGGTAAAGTGCTACTGAAAGGTGGTTTCGATATTTGATATGCCAGATGTTGGTTGGGATATTCCTGCTGCGGTGTCATTTAGAAGTAGGGAGATCCTGGATTTGCTACAGGGAGAATTATTCCGGCAATTGGTAACAGAACCTACACATGAAGGGACCATACTGGACCTGGTCCTTCTCATATCAATGGGGAATGTATTTCTGATGTTATAGCGGATGATCACCAGATGGTGTGGTTCAGTATTAGGACAATGATGGAAATGGTTCATTCAAAAGTAAGTGTCCTAACTTCAGGAAAACTAACTATCAAAATGGGGAAATACCTCAAGGAGTCATTAGCTGGATGGGAGTATCAAAGTGAAGCAGAACAACAGTGGGCAAAACTAAAAGGAGATATTTTAAGGGCAACAAACATTTTTATTAGGAAAGTAAATAAAAGCAAGGGGTTAATGAGGCTGCTACAGTTCTTGAAAGAAGTAGTTGAAAAGGTAAAGAAACAGAAGTTAGCTTTCGTGAAGTACAAGAGACAGAAGAAAGAGGAAGACAAGCAATAGTATCTGGAAAAGCTAACAGAAGATGGGCAAGTAGTCAGGATAGCAAAGATGCAAATGGAAAAATGGGGCGACAAGATTTTATTTTTTAGGTATATTAGTAACAGGAGGAAGAGCAAAAGTGGTAAGGGGAAAGGGAAAATATGTAGAAGCTGATAAGGAAAAAATGGAATTCATTAACATATATTTTTTTCCGTGTTCACAGGTGAAGGGCCAAGAATAGGACCTCAGCAAACAAACCAAAATAATAGAAGTGAGGTAGATCTCAATGATTTTCAGAAGACTGTTTGTGAGGATCTAGGTAAACTAAATGCAGACAAAGTGAAGGGACTGGACAGGAATGGAATGCATCCAAGGGTATTGAAGAAATTTAGGGAAAGTCAGGGGGCTCTATTGTTGGGAATGGTTCTAGAGGACTGGAGAAGGGTTGCTAAGATCCCTCTCCACAAAAGTGGAAGTAAGGAGGAGGAGAACTACAAGCTGGTTAGTATGACCTCCTGCAGTTTCTGGAATCCAGTGGATTGCAGGATCCAAGACAGCATGGTTTTACTAGAGACAGGTGTTATCAGACAAATCTGATTAATTTCTTTGATTGGGCAACCAGAGAGTCTGATCAGAAGAAAGCATTAGATGTGATATGCATAGATTTCAGCAAGGCCTTTACACAGCGACCTTGGTATAAACCTTAAAGTGATCTGTGTTTAGAAACTGGCAGGGCCGGCATGTCTACTAGGTGAACCTAGGCGGTCACCTAGGATGGCACACCTCCATGGGCAGCACAGCACAAATGGCCTGCCACCCCCTCATGCTCAGCCAAGCTGAGCCATGCTTCTGCCCCTCGCTGTAGCTGCTATAGTGCTGGAAGATGAGATCCCCAGGTTGGAAGGCACTCAACTGGCTACTGGGGAAGAGATGAAGACTTTTCAGAGTAAAGCCAACATTTATGATGTGGTTGGATCAAAACCCTCAGGACGTCTGACTGCTGATGTAGCTGCGCATGCAATGAGAGTCAGAAGCTGTAAAGATGTCTTATGTATTGGAACATGGAATGTACGAAGCATGAACCAAGGGAAGTTGGAGGTGGCCAAGAATGAAATGGAACGTGTACAACTTGATCTGTTGGGTGTCAGCGAACTGAAATGGACTGGCATTGGGCACGTTGCATCAGATGATCACATGGTCTATTATGCTGGAAATGAAAGACAAAGAAGAAATGGTGTTGCATTTATAATAAAGAAGAAACTTGCAAGAACTTTAATGAAATACAATGTAGTCAGTGAACGTTTAATCTCTATTCGTCTACAAGGAATGCCTATCAACACAACTATAATTCAAGTATATGCCTCAACAACAGCTGCAGAAGAGGATAAATTGAAGAGTTCTATGAAGAAGTTCAAGCTGAACTTGACAGAACATGCAAACAGGATATCCTGATAGTCATGGGTGACTGGAACGCAAACGCTGGCAACAAAGAAGAAGGCAAAGTGGTTGGAAAATATGGACTTGACAACAGAAATGAAGCTGGAGAAAGACTGATAAAATTCTGCAAGACCAACGATCTATTCATCTCAAACACCTTCTTCCAGCAACACAAGCAGTGACTGTACACATGAACTTCACCCAATGGATTGTACAAAAATCAAATTGATTACATCTGTGGAAGTCAACGATGGAAAAGCTCTATAACATCAACAAAGACAAAATCTGGAGCTGACTGTGGTAGAGATCATCAACTACTAGTATGCAAACTCAAGCTAAAGTTGAAAAAGAGCAAAACACTCATGAATGCAGCAAAATATGACCTTGAGAATATACCACTGGAATTTAAAGACTGCCTGCAAAATCGATTTGCTGCTTTAGATACAAATGACAGAGCTCCAGAAGAGTTATGGAATAACATCAAGAAGGTTGTGTTGGAAGAAAGCGAGAAGTCTCTACAAAAGGTGAAAAAGCAAAAACAGCCAAAATGGATGATGGAAGAAACTCTGAAAATTGCCCAGAAACACAGAGAAGCTAAAGCCAGAGGAGAAAGAAAGACAATCGCAGAACTCAACAGAGATTTCCAACGTGCAGCAAGACAGGATAAGGAAAAGTACTACAATGACACATGCAAGGAAATAGAAGCAGAAACTATTAGAGGAAGAACAAGATCGGCTTTCCTAAAGCTATGAGAGTTAAAGAAAAAATTCCAGCCTTGAATTGGTATGTTACAAGATGCTCAAGGTTCTATGTTGAATGATGCCAAGAAGATCAAGAAAAAGTGGAAAGAATATGCAGAGTTTTTATATGATAAAGATCAAGTGGACCAACAGCCATTTCAACCTGTACCTTATGATCGGGAACCATTGGTGATGAAAGAAGAAGTTGAAGCAGCATTGAAAGCCTTATCAAAGAACAAAGCACCAGGCATTGATGGCATTCCCATAGAAGTATTACAGCAATTTAATGCAGCTGTTACCGTACTTACAAGGCTCTGCCAAGAAATTTGGAAGACAACATCATGTCTAACTGACTGGAAAAGATCTGTGTTTATACCAATACTAAAGAAAGGTGATCGAACTGACTGTGGACATTATTGCACAATCGCTCTGATCCCACGTGCCAGCAAGATTCTACTGAAGATTATTCAACAGAGACTACAACCATACCTGGAACAAGAACTATCTGAAGTGCAAGCAGGGTTTGGGAAAGGGCGAGGAATGAGAGATATCATCGCGGATATGAGATGGATCCTTGAAAAGACTAAAGAATACCAAAAGGATATCTATTTGTGCTTTGACTATAGCAAGGCTTTTGACTGTGTAAACCATGAGAAACTCTGAGCCGCATTAAGAAGCATGAGTATACCAGAACACCTGATTGTTCTCTTGAACAATCTGTACATTGATCAAGAAGAAACAGTTCAAACAGAACAAGGAGAAACAGAATGGTTTAAAATAAGCAAAGGTGTAAGATAAGGCTGCATACTTCCCCCCTACCTGTTTAATTTATATGCAGAACAAATCATCAGAGAAGCAGGATTGTCCGAAGACAACAGAGGTGTGAAGACTGGTGGAAGACTCATCAACAACCTTTGCTATGCTGATGATACCACATTACTGGCTGAAAGTGAAGATGATCTGAAACATTTGCTTCTGACGATCAAAAAACATAGTCTCAAAATGGACCTGCACCTTAATGTAAAGAAGACAAAGATCATGACAACTGGCGAAATCAACAAGTTCATCGCTGAAGGAGAAGAAATTGAAATCATGGACAACTTTAACCTACTTGGATTAACTATCAACAGGCAGTCAAGAAATCAGACGACGCATTGCTCTTGGCAGAATGGCTATGAAAGACCTAGACAAGATTCTCAAGAGCAGAGATGTCTCTCTCCTTACAAAGATTCAACTTGTTCAAGCTATGGTATTTTCAACAACATCATATGGATGTGAAAGCTGGGCAGTGAAAAAGATAGACAGGAAGAAAATTGATGCCTTTGAATTATGGTGCTGGTGGCGAATACTGCGTATACCATGAACTACCCGAAGAACAAACCAGTCAGTACTAGAGGAGATCACATCCCTTCCATTCAACCTAAAACAAAGTGTTCCCCAGGGATCTAGTTTTTCTGCACTCCTATTCAATATCTTCCTTCAGCCAGTTTGCAAGATTTTCCAAAGCCATGGAATCTCATACCAACTCTATGCAGATGACATTATGTGCTTCTCCCCATTCAACTTAGCAACCCCTGACTTTACCAGCTTAAACAATTGCCTTACAAACCTAAAAACATGGCTCCTACAGCACAACCTCCTAATTAACCAATCTAAAACGGAAGCCCTACAAGTATTCACCAATACATCATACACCCCACCAACAGCCATTACTCTCAGTGACCTCACCCTTACCTTAAAAAACCAAGTAAAATACCTAGGAATCATACTTGACCAGAACCTCACATTCACCGAACAGATAAGGAGGACAGCTAATACAATATATGCAAAACCATGTACCCTTCAGAACCTCCAACCTCTCCTGAATCCTGACTCCTTCCGTACTGTCTCCCAGGCTCTCACAATCCACTCCCTTGATTACTGCAACCTTATCTACTAGGGCCTCCCCAAGAGCAGCATACACCCTATCCAAATGGCCCAGAACACTATAGCTCGTCTCATCACAAACAACCCCAGACGATCACACATCACGCCAATCCTCTATGATCTCCACTGGCTTCCCATCCAACTCCGAGTTAAATTCAAAGTCATCACTCTCACTCACAAAATCATCTCTAATGAGTCAGCACCATGCCTCTCCTTACTCCTATCTAGCTCCAACAACAACAGAACACACCGCACCTTCACCAAAAATCTCCTTGCCATCCCAATCTCCAAAAGGCATAGCAAGCAAACCACCTGTAACCAAATTTTCTCCCTCTATGCCCCTTCTCTATCGAATGCCCTTCCATACGAACTAAGAAACTGCTCAGATCACATAGAGTTCTGGAAGAAACTAAAAACACACCTCTTCCAAGAACATTTTTCCCTACCACCATAACCCACACCTGACAACCCGCCTCTAGTATCCAACCCCCCCTTTCCTACCCACCTCACCTTCTAGCAGCCCCTCTGTAACCTGTAGAAACCTATGTAAATAGTTGATACTATAAAAATGCAAATCAATGTAAATAGTTGGTCATTGTAAAAAGTTCTGTTGTTATACCGTTATATATCCATTTTCAATGTGAGCAGTTGAAACACACTGCATTGTTATGTTCTCTGTAAACCGTCTTGAATCATAGAAAGACAGTATAAAAAAACCTGTTAAATAAATAAATAAATCAAACCAAAGCTTTCTTTAGAAGCTCAGATGACAAGTCTTCGACTTTCATACTTTGGACACATCATGTGAAGAGAGAGATCTTTAGAGAAAGACATCATGCTTGGCAAGATAGAAGGTCAACGCAAAAGAGGAATGCCAGCAATGAGATGGCTCGATACAATAACAGCAGCTATGGGTACCAATCTGTCAACAATGAGCCGCCTAACTGAAGACTGAACACAATTTAGGACAAATATCCAGAGGGTCGCCTTGAGTTGACACCAACTCAGTGGCACTTAACAACAACAATATTACTCCTGAGTCTATCCCCTTTCACCCTCATCCTATTTCCCCTCATATCAAAGCTTGCTTTCAATCAAAAGAAGCTCTCTGCATGTGCATTTATGTCACAGAGGTATCTAATCATCTTTATCATATCTCCTCTATCCTGCCTTTCCTCTAATTCTACATATTAAGATCTGTAAGTCTATCCCTATATGCTTTATAACGAAGAACACTAACCATTTTAGTAGCCACTCTCTGCACCGACTCCATCCTGTTTATATCCTTTGAAATTGTAGTCTCCAGAATTGCACACAATGCTCTAGATGTGGTCACACTAGAGACTTATTCAGACCTTCTGCAATATCACTTACATAAAAGTTAAAAATAACAGGACCAATGACTGATCCCTAAGGCACACTACTGGTAACACTCCTATCTTCAGAGTGAACTCCATTTACTATTATCTTCTGGTGCCTCTAATGCAACCAGTTTCAGAAACGTCAAGGGTGGCCCATCTAAAAAGAGTGAGATTGAAGGCCAGCGAGTGAGGTTTTTCTCATGGCGCATTCACGGCATACATTTGGAAAGATATGCATTTTGTATGACTTTGCGAATGAAAGGAGCACCACAAAATGATATTTAGCTTTCTCTGGTTTTATTTTAACTTGAAATATTTCAATCCCTCTCTCTAGAGCAGAACTAGGACATATCCCTGTAGAACTAATCATACCAAAAACAAAAAACAATAACAAATCCCTCCCCCCCCTCCAATCATACTAAAGTCGTTCTGGATAGAACAAATCTACCATTTCATAACAGCAGCAATGAAAAGTCATCTAGGAAAAGGCAGCACTACAAATACTTCAGTGCACCCTTTACAGTAATCACCTACTGGGAAAATTGAACATGTCCGATTATTACAGATACATAAAAATTCATTGCTAACAGAATACCTGGCCTCTGTTACACATTCTTACAAGGTTACAAGGTTTTCCTAAGTTGAATCCTGTTAGATCTCCAGTTACATGTAAACTCACAACAGCCTGTTGCTATCTGTGAGCACTTTATGTTTACTGTAAACCGCGCTGATGAGAAAGAGTGCGGTATATAAGAACGTTAAATAAAATAAATAAATAAATAAATTCTAAACACAGATAGACCCTCATTAAGTACAGAACAAATTACCACAAACTGACAATATAAATATGTAGACAACAATCAAACTGAAACCCCAAGAAGCCAGAATCTGCAGGCAGTGCAACTCCAGAGATATAGAAACAGCAAAACATTTCCCACAATACTGTGCCAAAATGCCAAGTCTGTAATATTAAGGGTAGAAGCTATTATAGGTACAAGGCCTTTCAAGGCTCTTTGGTTACACTGTAGGTATGCTGATCGTCCAAATATTAAAATAGCAGATGTGAAGTGGCAGTTTGGAAAGGATGTCCAAGTCAACAGGGGCGGCTCAAGGCAATCTGCTGCCTGAGGCGAAGGATGAGATGCCCCCCCCCCCATAGAGGGGGGGGGCGGAGCTTTCTGAAAACTCCAATCAGGGACTGAACCAAACCAAAAAGCTGATTAGATTATAAGGAGGAAATGTAAGACGTTTGCACACCAGGGAACTAACAGAGAGCAAGAACCACAGCACAGTTTATAAAATGAAATAACAACTCATTTTTATTTTATTGTTATAAACTGCATAATGGTTCTTGCTTTTTCAACATATATTTTGCATCCACAGAACCCCCTTTAACAGTGGGTGCAGAGCAGAACTAGGAAATTCACCCACAGAACTCAATATCTTAAAAAAAAAACTGATTCTGATCATCTCACAAACAACAACAACAACCATTCTCCAGTACCAGGCATATTGTGAACTAATACAACAAAGTCACTGAATATCTATAGAGCAAATCTACCATACCATACCATATCAGCACCAACTTCCAAACTCACATAAGGAGCCCATCCAAAAAATGTGTCACTGTAAATACTACAGTGGGCCCTGGAACATCCATACACTTATTTGGAAAGCTGAACAAGTCAAATTACTACAGTACCGTATAGATCTTTATGTACAAACTCCATGTTAACAGAACACCTGGGCTCAGTCACACACTCAGAACACAGACCCTCACCAAGTACAGAATAAGTAACCACAATCTAAATTAAAAATAAAAATATGCAGACAAAATTTAAACTGAAACCCCAAGAAGCTAGACTCCTCAAGCAGTATGACATCAGATAAATAAGATATGAAGTTCCCCCATACAGTGTAAAATATAAAGATAGCACAAAGTCCAATCACTAAAATGAAATAAAATTATTTTTTCTACCTTTGTTGTCTGACCATTTTTTCCTCTGATCATGCTGGTCCCAATCTGGGCTTCTGCTTTCCTATCTTCTCTTAGCTCTCTTTCTGTGGTCTATGGTCCATCTGCCATTTCTTATTCTTTTGTTTTCTTCACTTCCTTCCATCAGCCTATTTCCAGTCCTGGTAACCCTCACCAGTATCAGTCCCCTTTCCAGTCCTCCCCTCCCAGTACCTTCCAATGTCAACTGCCTTGCATTCCCACGACTGCCACTGGTGTCCATTCCCTTCCAGTCCCCCTCCTTTCCCACTGTCTAGTCCCTTCTAGTCCAAATACCATCGCAGGTATCAGCTCACTTCCACTCCCCCCCCCCATCAGCTCCCTTCCAATCACCCTACCCTCTGTCCAGCCACCTACCAGTCCCATCGCCAAGTATCAGCTCCCCTCCAGTCCCCCTTCAGTACCATCCCCAGGTGTCAGTTCCCTTCCTACCCCTACCTCCCCCTGTGTCAGCTTCCTTCCTGCCCCCCCCCCATGTCATCTCCTTTCCTGCACCCTCCTTCCCCTGGCAGACTATCTCAGCATCCATTCCCTTCCAGTCCCATTCTCCCATTCCCCTGCATCAGCCCATTTGTAGCCCTAGCCCCCAGTTTTCTTTCAGGGACAGCAGTTCTCTCCTCCCCACTCCTTCAGCCGACTTCCAGTTCTAGCCCCCAGTCTTCTTCTATTGCCAGCAGCTCTTTCCTCCCCCCATCAGCCCATTTCCAGTCTCAGTCTATTTCCAGTCCTAGTTCCCCCCATCAGCCCACTCCAGTCCTAGCCCCCCCATCAGCCCATTACCAGTCCTAGCTCATTTCCAGTGCTAGCCCCCCATCAGCTCATTACCAGTCCTACCCCCCCAATAGGCCCATTTCCAGTCCTAGCCCCCCCAGTCTACGTATTTCCAGCCCTAATTCCCCCAATTAGCTCATTTCCAGTCCTAGCCCCCCCAGTCTGCCCATTTCCAGTCCTAACTCCCCTGACCAGCCCATTTCCAGTTCTAGCGCGCCTAATCAGCCCACTTCCAGTCCTAGCCCCCTCAGTCTACCCATTTCCAGTCCTAAACCCCCTGATCTGCCCATTACCAAGCCTATTCCCCCCCATCAGACCATTTCTGTGGCTACCCCCCTCCCCAGCCCAGTCCTGCCCTGCCCATTATCAACTAAGCCCCCCCCTCCAAGGAAAAGCCCTGCATTGGCCCGCGGTTCACCTTTGCAGAGCCACGGGAAGGAAAAGTGTTTCTTTTCTTTCCTGCAGCTCTGTTAAAGTTGAGCCCGCTGGCGCTGAGGATAATCTAGGCATTTCCTGTCTCATGTGAGTCCAGGATGGAACCTGCAGAAAAACACTGGGGAAATCTATGTCTCCAGTTGATTTTAGAAACATAGACGTCCCTGATGTGGACGTCCATGCTAATGGCCACACAGATGTCCCCTAAGGAAAGTGTGGGGTGGGAATGTCCATCTCATGTAAGCTAGCATAATGGGACATCCAGAAGCATAGCAAAATGAAAACACGAGCCCCGATTCCCCGTCAATGTTCACTGACATATTGTAAAGAGAATATTAGTGTAGCTCCTTCTCCACACTCTCCAGACCTTTGCTTGACAAAATGAGCGCTGTTCAGATGCCTGTTAATGCCTGGGAGCAGGTATAACCTCTGGATGTCTAGGACATTTTTGAGATCAGGCAGAAGGTCCAGGTTCTTGGGGATGGCCCACCATGCCTCTGTCATGCCCCCATTGGGACTTGGCCATCCTTGTGCTGGTGATGTCCACAGATCTGGTTTCTAAAATGGCTCTGGAAATGTCTCTATGCTCATTTTCAGATATCCAAAGCATGAAGAGGGTTTCCAAAATAACTTCCATAAATTCCAAACACAGGTATATTCCAATCATTAAATGAAAGGTACAGTGGGGGATATTCAGCGGCGGCAGCTATCGCTTCTAAAGTGCTTAGCTTTTGCTGCTGAACCCAACCCCAGATATTCATTGCCAGAGCCATATTTGGCCACAAGCATTGAATATCCAGGTCTGCTGCATGGTGTGGAAGCTAACCGGGCAGCAGCGATATCGAGCCACTGCCTGGTTAGTTATTCGCAGGTTGCTAACCGGGCAGCAGCGATATCGAGCCACTGCCTGGTTAGTTATTCGCAGGTTGCTGCTGCCCGGTTAGCCATGGGTGCTGTGTCTACTCCACCCTAGAATGCCCATGACACACCCCAATGCTATGCAGTTAGCATCGTGGCATGTAGCAGCATTCCTCGGGGATAGTCAGTGGCACTAACCATGTTGATGCTGCTAAATAGCCCTCTAAGTGGCATTTAAACCGTGTAAATTCCTTTTTCTATTTTTGTTGTCTGTCTTCTCTTAACTCGCTCTCCAAGGTCTCTAGTCCATTTGGCCACTTCTCTCTTTTTTTTTCACTTCCTCCCCTATATCGATCTCTCAGACGGATCGTTTTCCTCTCAGCTGTCCTTCATTTATTTTTCTGTCTGTCTTTGCATTCATATGTCACGTCTTCTTACTATCCAGTCTTCCATCTTCCTTTTTCTACCGCATCTGCCTACAGCTTTCCCTCTCTTTTCCACACCCTGACCACCCATTCTCCACCCCCCTATTCCAAAGTCTGTCCCTCCAATCCACCATTTCTTCTCTCTTTCTCCTTGCATCTCATCTCACTCTCTCCCACTCCTCTCTCTCTCTTTCCCACCCTAACTCAAGCATCTCTTCTCTCTCTCCTCCATCTGTCTTTCTACTCCTGCCCTTTGTCCGGAATCTCTATGGAGGAGGTCACACACCAACAACAACCAGACTGCCTACATGCAACACCTTGACGCTCACCGCAAGTCCATTTCTGAAAAAATGAAACAGTACCACACAGACACCCTGAGACGTGCTCTAAATAAACCTCACGACCTGTTTAGTCTAGTCAAGAAACTAGCCAAGGAACCGTCACCTGAACACCAGTGCGAAATCAACCCACAAGAATATGCTACCTACATACAATCTAAGATGTGCCGCACAAATAAAATTGCAATACCCTCTGCCCCAATTTCTCAAGGGCTCCCAACTCCTTTAATATCATTCACTACTCCCTCTTTGAAGCTGCTTGAAGACACTATCTCATCTCTCAATATGTCCACTGCACACACTGATCCTTGCCCAGCCTTCTGGATAAAGGATCTTCGCAAAGAGCTCGCTCCAACAATATCCAAGATTATAAGGCAATCATTTGACACCGGATCATTCCCTACTGCTCTCAAGCAGACATCCATCAGACCGTTATTGAAAAACCTCAAGTTAGACCCACAAAAAACAGACTCATACAGACCCATTGCCAGCATACCCACGCTTGCAAAAATTATTTAAAAAGTAGTTTATAGGCAGTTGCAGGACCACAATGACGCTGAAGCACCATTGGATACTTGTCAACATGGATTCAGAGAATCTCATGGGGTCAAGACGCTCCTTACCACCCTCCTCAATAGCCTAAACTCTGGTATCGACAACATCCGTCAGGGTTTTGTACTCATCTTTTTGGATATTGCGTCTGCTTTTGACTCAGTTTGTCACGAGGTTCTTCTTATCCGTCTAAAAGAGAAGGGCCTCTGTGGAAATGCACTCAAATGGTGTAACTCATACCTTTCAGATAGATGGCAGCATGTGCGATCAAATGGGGGATTATCAGATCCGTTTCATCAAGGACAAGGAGTCCCGCAAGGATCCTCTCTCTCATCATTACTATTTAACATATATATGCAACCTATATGTAGCATCATCAGATCTTTTAATGTCAACTGTATGATATATGTTGATGACGTGTTATTATACATGCCGTTCTGCATAGATAAGATGGACCTCACCCCATAACAAATTGTTTTAACACTATATCAAATTGGCTATTGACTCAAAACCTCAGAATCCAACATAAAAAAACGGAAGTTCTCTTTATCTCAAGGAACTCGAATTTCATTCCCCCCACATTCCTGGATGTTCAAGATGCCAAGCTTCAAGTAAAACCTTATATCCGATACCTAGGAGTGACTCTTGATCAATATTTGGATTTGAAAACTCACATATCCAACACAGTAAGAGCTGTTTATTTCAAAATCCGCTCCCTTAGACATCTCCGTCAACTGATTGATCCGACTGATTTCCGTACTGTTTACCAGGCTCTAATCATGCCCCATTTTGACTTCTCAAACTCCATACTACAAGGGCTTCCTCAATCAACTTTAAACCCTCTTCAACTCGCCTTGAATAGTGCAGCAAGGGTGCTCTTTGGGCTACCCAAAAGAGAACATGTAACACCCCTTCTAAAACAATTACATTGGCTCTCTATTCAAGCGAGAATCACTTTCAAAACTCTGCTACTGGCTTTTAAAGCATACAAAGGTCTCGCCCCCACCTCTTTATTGGAGATGATTCAACCAATTGCACCCAACAGACTAAGAAGAACCGTGGAACTAAACATGCTAACTGTACCAAAGGAAATCACAAGATACAACTCGACAACAGCAAGCCGAGCCTTCAGTTTATGTGCTCCCAAAACTTTGGAACACCCTTCCAGCACACATTAGGGCCATCTTTGATCTCAGCCAGTTCAAGAAGGCCCTGAAACATTACCTTTTCCTCAAATACTTCCCAGAGAACGAAGAAATACAGTTACACCCAAATATCAATAATTACCTTCCAACCACCTAATTCTTCCTGACTCAACTGCACATTACGCCACTTTACCAGATTGTCAATACACTTTTCACACAAAAATCACTTGTATGTAAATAGTTGTTCGTGTTATTGTTTTGTATATAGTTGCTCCTGTTATCCAGGTTGATTCCCCTGTTAAATGTAATGATCAGATAAATGTAACTTGTCTGAAGTTTCTTGTTCCATGTAAACCGTGCTGATATTGAATAGTGCGGTATATAAAATAGTAAATAAATAAAATAAATAAATCAATCTGTCTACCGACTCCCCCTTCCTTGTCCATCATCTCTCCTCTGTACCTCTACTCCCCCCTGTATCCAGCATCATTCCTCTGTCTTCCTGTTCTATCTCCCCCATGTCCGGCATCCACTCCATGTCTCTGTTTGTTTCCAGGAAGCGTGCGAATCAATGCTTTTTGGAAAATTAGAAGAAACCACCATGGGTGATCTAAATGGAGTGAAACCTTCCCAATAATTCCCTCCATGAAGCCCAAGCAAATGGGATTCCAGGGCAGAAGGAGGTCAATAGCGGCTCTGGCCTCAACACTGCCATCATTGCAGCTGCATCACAGTGCCTTCTCAACTTTCTGCAGGATGTAGTGGTCTTTGGCTTGGAAGAACTCCATGCTCTCAGCCTGAGGACCAGAGCAGCTGGTGGGCAAAGGACTGGAGATGGAGGATGGAGAGAGTGGCAGTGGGACTGGATAGACTATGGCTCCTTGGAGTTGAATGCATGTGCACGCACATGCACTCAAGTTCCATGCACCCCATTCACCATCCCCCTCCCCTAATCTGCGTCAAGCCTGCACATTCATGCAGGAAGTCTATGTCGGAGGGCACAGGACCAGCAAGCCATTAGCTTGGAGGTTCAGGTCTTTTTCTATACTCTATTGCTGCTGCTGTATGTCTCAGCATCAAGGCCAGCATGACCATTAGGTGAATGAGGTGGCAACCTAGAGTATCAATGGTCCAGGGGCAACCATCTTCTGCCACTGCCACCCTCTCTGGGACCTGCAGCAGTGGAAATAGGTTCAAACAGCTCCACAGCGCTTACCTCTGTACAAGTATAAATCAGCCCTTACCATCTTCAAAATCAAAAACAACATAACAGCCAGAATCATGCAGGATCTTATATATACCAAACCCAAAAACAGACCCGAGAGAAGCAGTAACATTAACACCATACCTACACCCAATCTGTTTGCAAAGGCCAAAAATTCCACTGCGAAGAGGGCCCTCTCACTTGCTACCCCATCTATCTGGAACGCTGTCCAGGAAAAACTAAGGACTTTCGGAAACAGCTCAAAATCCTCCTCTTCATCGAGCTCTTCAATGAGCACACCTAACTCCACAGCATTACTCAGATCTTGTGCCCACTCCACGTGATCAATTGCTTATACATTACCTTTTACATGATTCATGTTCTAGCACTCCAAGTTCCCCCCCCCCCTTGCATGCTATAAAGTTGTCCAGTTATGGTTTAAATTGTTAGCTATATTTATCGCAAGTTCTCTGTAAAATTGAAGTTACTATGTAAACCACCTTGATAAAGCAATATAAAAAAAAAAGTTGAATAAATACATACCTCTATTTCTGGCACTGCAAGACTGTTTGTGCTTCTGTCCCCTTTGATGCCTGTTGCCAACTCCCTGTGAATGGTATAGAAACAGCTTTAACAGTGTTTCCATTATTTTTCATCAAAATCACTCCCCACAAGTCTGCATAATACAGGGACTTGCTTGGAACCTGTTTTCCTGTCTATATGGAATTTGGTTGGTGGGGCTTCGTCTCGGTTCTGGACCAGTATTGTCCATTTCCAGGTCCAGCAGGCAGGCAGTAGTCCTTTCAGGTCCCTCTGGTGGTCCTCTTGGCTTAGTCCCCTCACTAAGAAGTGTCCAGGAACCATCCTTTATGGCCTCCCCTAGCAGGGAGGTCTATCTGTGGGGTTCCCCTGTATGTTAGGATGAGTGATCCAATAGTCCTGAAGTCCACATTTGGTGGGATCCCTTCCCACGCTGTGGTGCCCCCTCCTTCTGGGCAACTGTCCCCTCCCCGGGTTCAAAGTAGCCCTCACCAGGGTCCTTTATATCAACACACAGTGGGCGGCATTTTCGAAGGCATTTACATGGGTAACTGCCCTAGTTACCCATGTAAATGCCTTATCCTGGATTTTTCAAAGGCACCTACACAGGTAGTGCCTTTGTAAAATCACAGATAAGTCCCTAATGCGCTCAGATGCAATGCAGTTAGTATCGGGGCATGTTGTGAGTGGAGCGGGGACAGAGGAAAGGGCTAAACTGGTAGCAGCGATTTTCGAGGCTACCCACTTAGCCCTCTGCACGGTTTTTCCTTGCCTATCTTTAAGGCGCAGGGGCTAAGCAGGTAGCATCGAAAATCGCTGCTACCTGTTTGGCCTTGGCAGCTCTGGGCATGTCCAGTCAAACCTGGATTTTAAATCTGGGTTAAGGGGGTCGGCGGGCAGGCTATGCACTGATGTGGTACATAGCCTGCCTAGATGAAAATCAGACCCAGTGTGAATACTATGCAACTTAAGTCAGAAATATGCAAATAACATCTTCCCAATGTCTTTCAGTTTATGCAAACATACTTGTCCAATATCACAATAAATTCCCCCCTTGTAAGTCTCGGATTCAGCCGGGGTGTGTCCCAAGTGTCGAATTACCTGGTCACCCTGCTTACTACCACCCCAAGTCTGGCAGGTTATCCACAGGCTGAATGTCCATGGAAGACTTTTCAGGGACTAGCTGTTGCTCATTTCCCAGCTCCATCTCCTCCTCCCGCTGGGGGTCCCCTCGATCCTCAGCAAGGGGGTCTATCTCCACGGGGGTCTGGGCTAAGTCCCTTACCTCCCTCTCATCCCAGGTGTTGTCAGGGAGCCAGGCCCTATATCTCCTGGCTGGGGTGGGAGCAGGAGTTTGAGCCCTCCTTAGCCCCTGGGTGTCCTCATCCGCCGCTCTAGGGGGCCCATCCTAGATGGGTCCACACCTCCAGAGCAGTGACGGGACTCAGGCCATGACGGATGTGCACCCCATCACAGTTCGTTATTACAATCAGTAGAATTTATTTCACAGAACATAAGTTTAGAATGATTGCTTGTCCACCATGAAATTTACTGTGCCCAGATCTGGATTTAAGATCTTGGTGCCCATAGGCAATGCCATCCATCAAGTCCCAGTGAGTGACAACGTTGTAGTGTCTGCTATTTTTCAATTGCATGTACTAGTTCTCAATAATAATACACAGTGTTTCACCTCCTCCCTTTCTGCACTTAGAGCAACCTTCCAGCGCTTTGCCCCCACAGACATTCCATGGCTGGATCCTACCCACAGTCATTGGGAGCAGATTCTGTAGGCCAGGCTCACTTATGCCAGGGGACTGGAGAGCGACACATGAGTCATCATTCTGGCTTCTGGATATTGATGCCCATTTCTGTAGAATCCTGAAACAAGTCAGACAGTTAGTAAACCTAGCCACCTGAGCCCTGAACCAGCTGATGGGGTCTCCCAAAATATTTGAGCCCTAGATATGTGCCTACTTTGCTTATGCTTTAATTTGGCTCTGACAGCTGTTGCCAAGGTTAAATTATTTTAACCCTCTTCCACACTAGAAGTCCCTTGAACCTCCGTGTACCCCCTTTACCAATATGCCTTTCGCTTCTGCCCACCTCCTCTTTTTATCATGATGGTAATGGCCAACTCAAGGCTGTTTTCTAAATTCTAGCCTGGATCCTCCATAGCTGTTCTTTCTGGAGCTTACCCTGGGTTCCTCTTCCTCCTGGCAAGGATGTCCCTAACCCTCATAAACTCATGGGAATAGGTACTGTGGAGTTCCTCCCCTTCCTGGAGACTGAGGCAGGCCATCCCTGCCAGAATATGAAAGATCAAAATCTGACCCTATACACCCTGGATTACCAGTGAGATTCACTCCTGCCATAGTATGCAAAAAGACTAAACTCAATTGGTTTATTAAATGGTTCCAGTTTATTATGAACAGGCCAGTGCTTTTTAACTAGTGGTGCATTTGATTCTAGGACTTTTCATTTTGACGCTTTGGATTAAACTTCCCCTACAGGCAGTGGGATAACTGTAAAAGAAGGGGTCAATACATTTCTTAGGCCGAGTTCCCAAAAAATATGCATCATTGCTTTAGCTGTGACATGGATGGAGTAAAACCTTACCAAGAGCCAGCCACTGAGGCTATGAGCCAATAAGAACCAATCTAGTAAGCAAGAGAGGTCCCTGCTACATTTGAGGTGTGCTAGGAGAATGAACTCTGCACTAAAGTATTAGTATGTCTACAATAACCTGGAGTTCATCTATTAACCCTCACTTCAGCATTTTCTAAATTGCCTCATTCCAAATTTGGTACTGAATGGGTAAAGCTAAGTAAAAATGACTCAGTCAGTGTCAGACAGGATATGTGTTCAGCCTCTATCACTAGACCGAGTGTTTCTGAGTAGCGTCTTGTATTGCTGCATATTCCTGTGTCTGAGCTAGAAATGTCTTTTCCTTAGTGCCTTGATAACCTTTGACCTTAGCATATTGTTTCAGTGTCACAGCTCTGAACATTTCAAATACCGGTAATGCTACAGTTAGAGATTTTTGAAAGCAAAACAGGAAACTTCATTCTTTGCATACTGTATATTTGATCAAAGTCTAGTAGACATGTCTATGTAATTCATAATTTTGCATTTTCATTTTTTTAAAATTTAGCATTTTTGGTTTGCTTAAAGCAAATATTTTTTGCAAGCAACTATTCGCTTGATATTTTTTTGCAATAATTTCTTTTATATTGGGTGACTGCCAAGGCCAGCTGCAATGTCCTTTCTACACAATGTGTTTGAGTCAATACTATGTTCCACTGTCTATACAGAATATTTTTTTTATATTATTGTATTTCATTCCCCATCATGTTACTAAAATCAATGCAGAAAATTAACAATTTTGCTTCTTCTGCCTTTTGTCAGTCTTTTTGTCACTTCAAGATATCAGTTGGGTATCTGGATATAGTTTTATCTACATTGGTTTTGCTGAAATCTGCAAAGTTGTTTAAAACTTAATATGCTGTCTTTCGGGACAGCAAAGCGGTTTACAATATATAACAGACAATAACAAGTCAGGAAAAGAACTCCATGGTTTAAAAGGAAAGAACAAGGGCATACAAATGCACAGCCCTCCCCTCCCACCCACAAACATAGATATAGCCCAGGGTATCTGCCAATTCTATGGGGGAAGAGAAAAAGCCTGTTAGAATACGTGTTTTAAGAACTGTTTTGAATTTAGTATTTTAGTAAACCATTGTCTGGAATTCAGGGGGGGTTTTTGGCCAGGTATGCGTGGCTGAATACCCTAATAAAGATAACCACACTTACCCAGCTGAAAATCAATTCTCATTTTCCTCTACCTAGGGACCAACATTAGGTACCTCATGATGAAAATAGGTGCAAAACATCTTTTCCTTAAACTTTTCTCTATCCCTGTAATTATTACACATTTGCTCAACATCTAGTTTTAGCACTCTACAGAAATTATGTACCTAAATCTGGGAATTCAGCCTGATCTTTAGTCAGTTTTCAAAGGCGTCAAGTCCTATGAAAATGAACATCAAAGGCAATATGGTCCGTTATTATTGGTATCTAATGGTGGTGTAATGAACCTTCCATATTAAGGTTAGCACTGTAGGCAAATGAAACCTCTTTCCATTGGTCTAGTCCCAAGGTGACATTCAGTTTGTTAACTCCAGAGCTTTAATCATTGTCTCCTGGGGTTCCTGCTATTAGCATAATGTGAGACACTGGATTAGTGGTGTTGACTGTGAGCACAAGTCATTTGATTTTATGTACTCAGTCAGTATTTGAAACCTAACAGCAAAATGCTAATTGCATACATGACATCCAGAACTGAGTATTTGTGAAAAGAACTTAGACAAACACCTGAATATTAAGCACACAACAGAAATAGCACATTATTTGGAGATATTTTGTATCATGAACAACCATCATGCAGTGTTCACAGTCTTCGTAAGATTCTTCTTTGGCTAAAGGACAGCACTGGAAATAGAAATATTCCCCTCTCCTCTCTCTGTGTTCCTGGTCTCTTTCCCCTCTCTCTGGCCCCCACAATCCTAGTTCTTCAGATCTGTGATTGTATATTCTGGTCACTGAGTGATGCAAACAGATCTTGTGTCTGAATTTGTAAGATTAATCTGGTTCTTGAATCAAATGCATGAACATATAGCTCGGGAATATTTTGTTTTGAAAATCCTGAAAGCCAGCAGGGTCTCTGGCCCTGACAGACTGTCTTTTGCTATTACTGCAGTTTATTTCTTTGCTATTGCCTTTAAAGGACATCATGCTTTTGGTCTCTCATCTTCTTGTGTTTTGAAATATCCTACATTTATCCCTGATGGTTAGCTTTCATTATTGTATCATGCGTTACAACCCGAGGGGCTGAGAGAGCGCTTCACAAATAAGGGTGTCTTCTGAAAACCGCTTTGTTTTGATTATAAAGGTGGTATGTGAAGTCAAATGAAACCATAAACCAGTCTTTTGCTTCCTATATCCCAGACGGCATGTCTAGGTGGCCCAAGGACTGGAGAGGAGCTCTCTCCTCTGAACTGCACCCTCAGTGGTGCTTGTTCATTGACCGATGCCATCTGAATATCACTGTTGACTGGGCTGGAAAATTGCAACCTGGCCAACCCAGTTGTTCAATGCCAGGGCCAGCTAGATATTCAGTGCCGGTGGCTAGATATGGGCCCGGCATTGACTATCTGATTCAGATTTAAAGCAGCGCTAGCCAGCCACTTTCCCCAACCGGCTGTCACCACTGAAAATTCCCCTCTGCTTGTATTGCAAGATGGGACTTTAAGATCTGGTTGCACCTCTCCATGGTGGCCACTTTCAACATCGCTCTGCTTTTCAATAATGTCTGCAGAGACCTGTTTAAAAACACTTCACCCTTGTCAGTCTGTAATTTCTTATTTATTTATTTAATTTATTTCAGAGTTTCTCTATACCGCCCCTTCCTGAGATCAGGGGCGGTTTACAACGAGTGAATTCTTTACGTTGAGCACATTGTTATAATCCAAACATTCAACATTGAACACAACTGTTTACATAATCCATTTACATGGATTTCAGACTTCCATTTTTCTTTTGTCTTGTACAGTGGCCCAAGAAGGGGTTTAATGAGGAACTGGTAGTATGTCATTATTTCCATTGATTTCGCCATAGTGTTCAACGAACAGCAGTGTTTTTAATTCCTTTCTAAATGTTTGTAAATCTTTGATGGAGCGTAATGAGTCTGGAAGGGCAGTCCAGAAAGGGGCAACAAAAGAGAAGGCTCTGTTACTTGGGACTTGCTTTGTTTTGCAAATGGTCGGTGGGATCACAAGTGTATTATGTGAGTGTCCCTTTTGGATCCTGTGTTTGTTGCATGGGTCTTTAATGTTGAAAGGAATAATGGAGCGATATTGTTCGCTATCTTGAATGTTATCATTAATGTTTTGTATGTTATTTCCACTTAAAACTGGTAACCAGTGTAGATTTTTATAATATGGGTGCTATATGGTCAGTTAATCAGGCTTTATATATGGTTCTAGCCGTAACATGCTGGGCAATTTGAAGTTGTTTCAGATTCTTTTTGGGTAGACCATGGAGTAGGCTACTGGGGTCCTTCCACAAAGGTAAAAATCCTTACAGGATGATGCAGTCTTTTTCTAAGGAAATTACACACTGAAATGCTAGCAAAGGATCCAAATAAACTCAGCTTAGCTACAGAGGTTTCCCTATATTAACGTAGCTGTCACTTTTTCAGTCATGTTTTAAAACTCAACCGGGTGCTATTCTGTGTCTGAAGGGGTGAGAAGAGGGAGGAAGGTGGGGAAATGGCAGCTGTGTCTGACACTCAAGTGCAGCTTGAAATTTTGTGTTAACCCAGAAAAGGAGAATGTGACTATGAGAGGAAAAGGGTAGCAGGGAACTTTTTTGGGAGGAAAAGGAGGGTAGTGGGGGATTTGTGGGGGAAAGGGGAGGGCACAGTGGGGAATTTTGAAAGGGAGGGATAGTGTTTATGTTTATTAAAGACTTGCTATACCGCCATACACCTGGGCACAGTGTTGTTCCCAGTACCCTCGGCACCCGGCTTGGGTGATCCCCTTTGTGCTGCCAGCATCCCCTATGTGTTGCAGTGCTGTGCACCTTGATGCCCTCCCACTCACCCCTGGCCAGGTCCATGGAGGCAGCGTGGCAAAATTTCATTAAACTGGCTTGTTGCCGTGCCTCACGCTCCAGGGCCAGCTGCTTGTCGCTTCTGGCCGACGTCTCGCAATTCATGAGACCTAGGCCAGGAGGGATTAGCGACCAGCCTTGAAGCGTCAGGCACCATGGCAAGGCAGCTTAATAGCAAGTTTGCTGTACTGCTTCCATGGGCCCAGCAGGGGTGCACCCTTCTCCCGGCCGGCACGCGCGGCGGGCCTCACCCAGCACCCCACCCTTTGTACGCCACTCCTGGTCAAGTACATCAGCAGTTTGCAATAAAACACAAATAAAAGACAGAAAATAAAGCTACAAAATCATTCAAGAAAAGTACAATAGGGAGAAACAGAGAGACAGATATAGAAACAAAAGCAGAGAGAAAGAATGAACCTTACAGAGCATGCATACTATCTCTATGCCTCCAGCTCTGGGCGAATGTGGAGAAAAGGGAGAGGTAGTGGGGTATTTGCAAAAGGGATAGTGGGGACATTTTTGCAGGAAAAGGAGGTATAGTGGGGGATTTGTGAATGATGTAGGCAGAAACAACTCGTCTTCAGCTCTCTGCCCTTGCACATGGAAGAATTCCCTGTTGTATTCAGCTGAAAGAGATGGATTTTTTTCAAGGTGTCTGTGTGTGCCATACCTATGCAGTGGGCTAATCAGATATTTGTGCCTGCTCTCTGTTCCTGTATGTGTGAAGAGGGAGTGAGGAGAGGCTATATGCATGTCAGATAACGTAATCCTGTCTTACTGCTAGAATAAAAACTGAGGAAGGCAAGGTTGAAGGTCAATTCAAAAGAGGAAGGTCAGCAATGCAATGGATGGATACAATAACAGCAGCTATGGATGCCACTCTATCAACAATTAGCTCCCTGACTGAAGACCGAATACAGTTTAAGACAATTATCCACAAGACCATCATGTGTCAACATCAACTTGATGGCACTTAACAATAACAACAAGAACTGTGAATATGTTCGTCTGGTGGTGGGTATAGATGCAGTTATCTGAATGATGTAGTTCTGATGATGAGTCAATGAAGGCAGCCATCTGGATGATGTAGTTCTGAGCAATGATGACTTCCTGTGACATCATCTAGAGGGGTTGCTGGGACTCCATGTGGATCAAGTGGAACACTGGTGGCCGCCTTGGATACATCATCAAAGTGAGTGCGATGTGGGCATTTCTCTGGTGTTTGAGGTGTGGCCAATGAGGACTTCCTATGATATCATTAAAAGGGGTAGGCAGTAGGCAGGAGTGGGCATGGCTGAGGTGGAACTTGATACCAGGATGAAGGCTGACGAGCTGAGAGGACTGGAAGTAGGCATGTCAAAAATATGCAAATTAGATATGTAAGCTATGCAGTAGGCCTCATCCTTTTCCCTGCAAATAAAAGTAAATGTGCTTTGAAACTTGTGTGCATACTTTTATAGCCATGGAGTGAAGGGCAGTTTGCAACAGGGAAAATTTACCCAGGCAACTGCTTAGTTACCTGGCAACTTTCTTTGAAAATTGTCTAATATTACCTCTGCTCTGTGGGGCATGTTTACTAAGGTGCACTAACTGGTAGCGTCAGGTTTGATGTGTGTTAAGGGCACTGCATTAGCACAGTGCAGGGCCCGTGCTAAAAACCCTGTGCTAAACAGATAGCATGAGACTGGGCAAGGACTGGGCTGGTTAGGAGTGTAACATGGGCATTGACAGCATGTCACAGCACGGGCGGCTTGGGTATGTACTGACTGTGCCTGTTGCTATTAGAACAGATGCACATAATGCCACTTCCATGGGTGGCGTGAAGTACACCCACATGCTGGTTAGCATGGTGCTGCACATTAGCAGCACGCTATCAGCAAGGGGATGGACACAAGCCTCAAAATATTAGATCGCGCGCTACCAGTGTGCACCTTAGTAAACTTGCTCGTCTATATCCTTTCAGATGCACCAAAGAAAAGCAAATATCCTTTTATGCTGCTTTTTCCTTTCATTTGCCAAGCAATATGACACTTAAATTTTTCCAGATTTATACTGCGGAGATATCATCTGGAAGATCTTACTCTCTGGCCTTCAACCTCGGGTGGTAAGTCTCACTCTTTGGCAGGATCTGCCCTTGGCATGGAACTATAGTCTGCTTTTCTTACGGAAATCAATGTGGGCACCAAACCTATAGATCCATGCAAGCCGTGGGGAAGACCAGCTGTTGATCAGCCTATCATGAATATCTAGAGTCAGCTGGCAGCCAGAGAGACAAGAAAGTGGTTCATGTCGCACAATTTCATTTTCCAGACAGTTTTAGGTGGCAGCTAGGATCCCAGGGGCTCATCATCATAGTAATTCTATAAAAACCCCCTTAGAGGTTTGGAACAGTTTAAAGTTGGTAAAAACTGCTCTTAAGAAAAGTTAACATTGGCAATACAGGAAAGCTACTTTTACATATCCAGAAAGCTGGGCGTCTTATGGGAGGTGGAGAAAACAAAGCGGTAGAGGTAAAGAAAGGAAGGATCAGAACCTATTTCTGTAGGATTTACTTATTTATTTCAGGTATCTGGTATATTGCCATTCCATAGTAAAATCTGAGATCATAGCAGTTTACATTATTGAAGCAGATCTGCATCAGTTACATAGAGAGAGACATATGCAGAGAAAAGAATGGGTAGATTGAACAGAAGAAGGGGAAAGATGCATAGCACAACAGCAAAGTACTATAAATTAACAAATACACATGCACATTGGATTATGTAGCTCTGGGTATCAAGACCTTGAAGACCTGGATGGTTCATAACAAAATGGTCCTTAATATGCAGAGAAGAGAGATTATTTACAGCATGTTGGGATGAGTCACCTGATATACCTACCCAGATGAAAATCAGTGATTGGATTATACCAATATACAAAATCTAGGGACGATATTGGCTACATAATAAACCATGCAAAGGCAGAGTCAAACCATAGTTAAGAGTACAGTTTACAAATTACTTAGGATCCGATATTGTATTGGACAGGCTATGCACCACTAAGACGCATAGCCCTGCCCGTTGACCCTTAACACCGGATATTGAATGCCGCGGTGATGGCCTAGTTTTAGCCACGAATCGCTAATCAGGTAGTGGTGCAATATCACCACTACCCGGTTAGCGTCAATCTCTGGCTCTGCTCCGTCCTGGAACGCCCCCAACATGCCCCAATGCTAACCACAGGGCATCGGGGGGTGTAGCGGGCTTTGAAGGGGATATTCAATGGTAATAACCATGTAAGTGTTGTTGAATATTCCGATTTAGTGTATATACACGGTTTACTGGGCTGTAAACCATGAAAATGCCCTTCAAATATTTGGTCCTTAATATTCAGGAACTAAAACCTTTTCTTTTGGAAGATAACCTTTACATACTAATTCAGGGTCTTGTAAATTTGCATCTGGATTACTGTAATTTTGTATTTGGAACTCCCAACATATTATTCAAATGTTTCAAGTTATTCAGAATTCAGTAGCACATAGAATCACTGGTACTCATCATTCTGAGCATATCTTACCTTTTCTGTTTGATTTACATTGGCTAACAGAAAGATGGTGCATTGTGTTTAAAATCTTTATGCTGGTTTAAAACATTGAACTGTGAGGTATCATTTATTAGTTCTTCAATCCTCAAAATGTATTGGCCACCTCTTGCACTTTGCTTACAAGATGCTATGTATTAAATGTTCCCTCATTTAGGTGGGTACATTTAAATGAACTTGAAGATGGTATATTTTCAGTGGCAGTTGCTAAAATTTGGAACTCCATACAGGGCTGGCCCAATGGTATCTGATGCCCTAGATGAACCATCGACCATGCACCCTCCTCCCCAATAGTCCAGACACACAAATGCTAAAAGGACCACCACTGAGAGCAGTTTTAAAGGGCTTTCCTGGGGTTGCTCTGTGCTTTGCTACTGCCCCTGAAACCTGATTTTCAGGCACACTGCAAAGGTAAGATGGTGGGAATGGCAACACTGGTAGTAGAGGGGTGGAAAGGGAGAAATGTGTTTGCCCTCCTGAAACCTGTTGCCCTAGTGCAGTGGTTCTTAACCTGGGTTCGATTGAACCCTAGAGGTTCGGTGAGTCAGTCTCAGGGGTTCGGCGGAGGTCAAGACACAAGACACGCACCCGACTCATATGATTCGTGATGACACACCCCGCTTGGCCATCATTGGCTGCAGGTGATCATGCTACATTGCTTGGCCAATCTGTGCTGCAGGGAATTTGGTGCACTCAGTAGTCGACTTGTGACCTTAATCTGCATGGTGATGGGGAATACAAGAACACAATGCTTGCTGAATTCAAGGTGAAGAGAGCCAGATTCGATGAAAAGGCTACTCTGCCTGCTCTCGGCTTTGTACCCATCAACAAACCAATCCTCACAGCATCGTACGAAGTTGCTTACCTGATCGCAAAGCAGGGCAAACCACACACCATTGGTGAAACACTCATAAAACCAGCTGTGTTGAAGTGATGTTAATGCACGATTCATTTTGTGAACCAGTAAAACATATACCTATGTCTTGAATTTGAAAAAAAAATCATATTTTATTTTTCAGTAAAGAAGGGTTTGGTGAATGTGCATATGAAACTGGTGGGGTTCAGTACCTCCAACAAGGTTAAGAACCACTGCCCTAGTGGAAGGACCAGACCTGACTTCGTATCATTGGATCCGCAAACTTTATCAGACATGACTGCTTAGGAAAAATTGAAAACACATCTATTCCACCAGACTTTCCCATCATTTTTCAGGGACTAAGGGTAAAGGGTATCCTGAATTTCCTTATACATTGTCTTGGGGTAGTTTCTCCAAATAGGTTAGTTTTGCACATACCATGACAGTCGTGAACCTCACTTCTAAGCCAGGGCATGGGGAGTATGATCTTAGTCTCTCAGATTTATTAGTAACGCTCGGCATAGTACTTGCATCATGCCAAAGAGAGTCTACTGCTGGAGTTCGTAAGATGTAACACATATGGTAGTTTGTCACGATATGCTTGGAAATTCTTCTTTATCAAGCCTGTGGCACCCAACTGATGGGAAATATTTCTATATCTTTCTGCCACATTTTCTTGGTCTCCGACTGCATTTCCTGGTATTTCAGGATCTTCTGCCTCTCCACGCGATTCACAGAGTAGTCGCTTGGAACTGACACCTTTATTATCAATGCCATTTTTCTCCTTAACCACTATATCCGGCTTCCTCACATCCAGCTTTTTATCGGTCGGAATGGGAGTATCCCAGGTGATCATAACCTCCTCATTCTCTGTAATTTTCTTAGGGTCATGATCCCAGTGCTTTTCAGGCACAGTGGTGTTGTATTACTTACAGAGTTTCCAATGGATGAGGCGCGCTACTTTATTATGTCTTTCTGTATAGAAATTTTCTGCCATCAGAACTTCACAGCCAGCTATGAGGTGAGTCACCATTTCCAAGTCTTTCTTACAGAATTGACATAATCTGTGTTGCCAGTTTTTCAATGCTCGCTGTAAACTATCTCATCCATAAGCCGCTTGTCCTGGGCTGCAACTATCAATCTCTCATCCTTCGATTTCAGCTCAGCCCTCCTTAACCATTCATGTGTCCGTTCTTCATCAACAAAGGGTTCCAGGAGTAACACTCTGTATTTCCCCACTGTATTTGTGCATCTGCCACTTGTTTTCCTTGTTTGTTGATCTAATTCCTTGAAGAGTTTCTCTTGTTTTGCAAATTCTGCTACTTCCTTCCCTGTGCATGCTTGTGGATTTTCACTCAGTCCTTCTAGTCGTCGGAACGCTTATCCAAGTTTGATGATGGAGACAGATTCTGGATGTTTAGTCTCATATTTCAGCACTTTTGTGTGTATTTAGATCCGAGGATGCAGTTAAGTAGGCCTAAAGGCCTATGATAGTAGCTCTGTATGTCCTTAGGGATGGTGTGAGGCAGGTTATGATGTT
The DNA here is from genome assembly GCA_033557465.1 of Ichthyophis bannanicus. Classification (NCBI taxonomy): domain Eukaryota; kingdom Metazoa; phylum Chordata; class Amphibia; order Gymnophiona; family Ichthyophiidae; genus Ichthyophis; species Ichthyophis bannanicus. Next base: position 28,101,900 of record CM066036.1, on the reverse strand, counting down.
TTGGTAGGAGATCACTGTCTTTTCTTTTAGTTTGCTTTATTGTTATGTATGAATTTTATTACTGATGGTTGTACTAAATTTTTGTTTATTGGCTATTTTAATTTGTAATGTGTATACGTTGATTTCTGTGTATGTTTTTATTGTAATTCTTCTAGGATTTTCAATAGAGTAGAATAGAAACACTTTCAAATAAATAAATAAATAAATGAATAACAGAACACGTAAGAAAGGGACTGATCAGTCTGCACTAAGTGCCATCATGCCTGTTGAAATAGCCAGGTCTTAATGCCTTTTGAAATTTATGGACAGAACTTACTACCCTAACTTCAGCATGCAAGGAATTCCAGAAGGGAAGGAGCTAGGAAACGAAAAGCCGAGTTACATGCTTAACCCATTCTCAATTATCTTGGGGGGGGGGGCTACCAAAAGTTGGATTGTGAGTCTCTGAATATTAGTTGTGGATAGTAGGGAATAACCAGCTAGTGCAGAGTGAAAGGCCCAATGAGCGTGAGTCAGTATTTTGAATTTAATTCCTGACATAATTAGAAGCAAGTGTTGTTCAATTAGATAGGGTGAGACATGTTCAGACATTTTGCATTATATAAGAGCTTAACTGTGCAGTGTTTTATAGCAATTGTTTTCACTTGAGGCTATAGAGCAGTACACTATCAAGAAGCACATTGCAATAACCCCACAATTTAAAATGAGTAAACACAGGAGGATCTTAAGGGCCTTAGTACTGAGGATTGGTGTGAGAGACTTTATCATCCCGAGTAATGATTAACTAACTAGCAAAGTGACAAGATTCAAAATATAATGAGCTGTCAAGGATAACAAGTGCAGCCCGATCCATGAAGGGGCACGTCTGGGCTGTCTAGATGCCTCAGACCTGGATGGGCCCCCTAGTACCCGTTTCTGCACCATGGAAGCAAGATGCTCCCGCGGTAGCAGGATCAGGCAACAGGACGGTTTGGCGTGCCCCATCAGCAGCCGCGGTGGATGTACAACCAGCAAGATGGCCAGTCTTCCCCATGCTCCTGATGCTGCGTTGGTGCCAGACACCCACCCTGACCCCCGCCGGGTCTGCCAGGGCCGGGAGGCAGGGCATTGTCTCTGGGTGGCTCCATTGCATTAGAGGGCTGCTGGCTTGGGGTGCACAGGCACCCAACACTTATTCCACCTCCAAGGTGAAATAAGATGTGCATCCCCTTGGTGCTCCCCGGATGTACAGGGCTGTGACCTGAATTGGCCCTGTATGTCCGGGTGCCTAGCCACCCATGCTCCTCCTCCATCTTAATCTCACCGCACGGAGCCTCTGTACATGTGGGGAGATTGTGTCTCCGAATTATGGCAGGACGGCTAGCGGGGCTGCATGTCCCAGCGGGACGTACAGCCCCGCTAGCTGTCTTACAGAATTGGGCCTCTCGTAAACCAACAGATTGTGTCAGCAGAATCTGGGTACCTGCAATGCAAGAGTAGAATAAAGGATTGCCTGTTTAAGAACATAAGAAAATAAGATATGCCATACTGGGTCCGACCAAGGTCCATAGAGTCCAATAGCCTCTTTCCAGCAGAAGTCAATCCAAGTCACAAGTACATGTTACTTTCCCAAAAAGTAGACAGTTTCCATGATGCTTATCCAGAGGTAAGCAGGAGATTTCCCCAGGCTGCTTTTCAAAAAAAAAACCCAAAAACTACTTCCTATTTTAGGGGATTTAGAATTAGCTTTCTCACCTTAACCCCGTTGCTTCTATTATCCAGTGACTGGTTGCAGTTGGCTTGAAACTGGGGCTTGCATGAATCATAAACCAGGAACATCTTATGGTCACCAGCAAAGAGATTGATGTTGAGCTGCATTCCCTGAATTAATGTTGCTAAGGGGGCAAGGTGAATATATTTAAAGGGTAGATGTGCCTGCCCTAGATGCGGGGAGCCAGAGAGCACTTACTGTATTTATCATCTATGCAGTTTTCTGGATCATGCTGCGTCTTAGTAAGCGGAACTGACATTTCAGCAATTATGCTGTGGCTTTCTTCAGGGTGAAACTTTATACTGTGTGATGCACGCTGTCCTCCTGTGTCTGGTTTTTGATGAAGTGTGCCAGTCTCTGTCATCAGGGTTGAGAGCTTGACAGTGGGACCTGCTTGTTGGTTTTACATGACCGCCTCCCTATGGGGAACAATATTGAAATTTTGATTGTGCAGAAAACTTGTTTGGCAGCAAGATGGTGTATTTTGTTGAAATGGGGTGGTAGTGAAACCCCTATATTTAGTTGTGGCAATTGCAGAGGCATGTGTTGATGTGAATGGAATCATTATCTGTTATGAACGAGCTTGAAGAAGCATAAACACTTTTTGTTGATGTTAACCTCATGTCATTGAACTGATGGATGCTATTCGGTTGGTTTAATGGGTGGGTGGGGGATTGGGGAATTTTGATGATACTGTTCTACCGGTGTTTCTTTCTGTCTTGACTTCAGTCCATTGATATTGATGAGAGTAAATACTAATAAAAATGATTTAAATAGATGCTAATATGGGTCCTTGGGGGATCCCATAGAAGAGAGGGTATACTAAAGAAGATACATTGTCAATCAGAATCTTGAAGGAGCGGGAAGCAAGGTATGATTAGAACCATTTAAAGGCCGTCCCTTCTATGCCTTCTTCATTCAGCCTGCTCAAGAGAAGGCCATGGTCAATGAGTCAAAAGCTGAACTGAGAGCCAGTTGGATTAAAAGGATGTCTCTTCCTCCATCTACAAGGGTATACATTTCATTCAACGCAAATGCCAGTGTTGCCTCTGTGTAAATGCCTTTGAAAATCGGGCCCTAAATATATTGCAATCAAGATTTTCAGGTTTTAAAAATTAATAAAAAAACCCCTAAAAAAGCATGGTCCTAGACTTAGAGCTTGTTTCATTTTCAAACTTCTAACTAAGATGGAAGCTTCTGGAATGTGTAACTTATTTTTCAGCAAAACAGTGAGGTAGTACCGCAAGCTTTTATTTTATTTAATGTTAGTAAACAGTGGCGGACATTCTACAGGATAGAATGTCATTGTTTCCAAGGTGGTTGCAGTAGAGAAACAAATAGATTATCAAAGGACAAATTACATTACCTCATGGTATCTCCTCAGGTGATTCTAATTAATAGCATGGAACAATCAGTGGAGAGCTGATTAAGTGAGAAAATAACTCTTATTAGCTCTCTGAGAGTTTGTCCAGAAATCAAAGAAAGAAAGAAAGATGTTTTTTTATTACCAAGAACTGTATGAAGGCATTTAAGGAGGATGTAAAAATTTCTGCGTAGGAGATGGATAGGGTTTAGTGGAAAATTTGAAGAGGAGAATAACGAGAAGGTAGCTGTTATGCTAAATAATTCCTTTGGAATTGGAGATTTTGCTAAATTACAAAGAAAACAAATAATCATTCAAAGCAATAATCACAATATCAATTTCTGAAAAACAATACAAAACTCAAGCCCACATCATAGAGAAAGAAAGCAAAACGAAATCAAAGTAAATGACAAAAGAAAGTAAAGCTGAAAGGCAAAAATTGATACCTCTATCTCAATATTAACTTCTGAATCCTCCACGAAAGGAAATATAATGAAACACAAAGGGGCCTTTTACCAATGGCTAATGCACATTAATAAACGTTAATATGTGTTTGTCATGCACCGATAGAAATAAAAGTATTGAGCGCAATTAAATGGGCACTAACATTCATCAACGTGTTCTTAAAATCTTTAGTAAAGGTGCTCTTATAGGCCAATCTTGAGATCTCTTTGTTGTCACAAATTGTTCTAGATGGAGTGGATCAAAGGAAACCTACTGGTGTTTCTTATAAGTAATTAAACATGTACATGGATATTTCAAGAAAAAGGATGCACACCCCAAACACCAGGTTTAAATTGAAGAAAACTCATCCTCCTTACCCTCTAGAAACATCAAGGGTAAGCAGTGGATTTCCCCATTCTACTTTAATAATGGCTTATGGACCTTTCCTATAGGAACTTGACCATACCTCTTTTAAACCCTGCTATACTAACAGCTTTTACTACATCCTGTCATCTATAGAGGGTGATCTATTACATCCCTCTCTCTAAGACAAAAATCTCCATTTTGGATTCAGAACACAAGCCACAATCTTTCTCCCTCTCTACTCCTGGAAGTTGCATAATCTTTTCATCAATCAGTTGATTAACATCCAGCCAAATTGAAGTCAGTCACTTCAACCTTCCATTTCTTCAGTTATCTCAGTCATCCAATCAGTCCTTCAGTCATAGGGAGTCATTAATCCAACAATCCATCTCTTCAGGAACTGTTCAACTGAAGTAGCTCCTGAAAGACTAATCACTCTTCCAGTTGCTTATTTGTAATAAATAGTCGGAAATTCAGTCTTCTCTTGTGGGCATTGAACTTTTCTAGCTTGCTGTTTAATGGAACAATTAAGAGGAGTAGCCTAGTGGTTAGAGCACTGGCTTGGTAACCAAGAGGCCAGAGTTCATTTTCTAGCACTCCTTCTGGCCTTAGGCAAGTCACATAACCCTCCATTGTCTCAGAAGAAAGGCTTGCAATCTACTTCCAGTCTCACTGCCAAGAAAACCCAGGAGTTGCTGGGAATGAACATTGACTCAAAGGCACACATTGCGTTTGCATTTTTGGAATACCCACCATGAGAACAGTACAATTGGCATGGAATTGTCAGAACAAATACGGCTAATTTAGAAGGCAGTTTTTTAAATTAAATTCCTATTTAATATGTAATAATAGGAAACCAAAATATTAAAAACACTGAAAATGAGTTAATCCAGATGGCACTGGAAATAGGAGGAGGGCAAGGGGAAAATGGAATACACTGATTTGGAGAATAAGGAAAGCCACATTCACATGTGAAGTGGCATTTTAGAAAGGACGTCCAGTTGAAATCTGGGATGTCCGAGGCCAAATGGCTAAAAGACCCACCAGAGACATTTACATTTCCACCCGATTTAGCAACCTGGATGTCCTGGAAATAGACGGCTGCACAGGTAGCCACATAGATGTCCTCGCTACAAACACTGGGGGTGGGGACCTCTGTCTTATTCTGAATGCATGTCTATGCAGGCTATATTGGATGTGGGGACATGCATTCGATTGCCGAATTGAAAACAAGTGTCCTTGTTTCCCTGCAGTTTTCGTTATCATCTTGGAAAGTGTAGGGGATATCAGAGTAGCTTCTTCTCTATGTCCTCCAGGTGTCTGGATGGCAGAACGAGAGCTTTTCTGATACCTATTCGTGTCCTGGAACAGGAATAGACATGAATGGTTCCTCTGGTGGTTAGGGACATGCTCAATGTTTCTGAAAACAAACATGCCTATCCAGCTTGCCCAGAATGCTCCCGGTCATGCCTCCATCACAGCCCTTCACAACGTAGACGTCCTTGCACTGGGGACGTCTATAGAACCAGCTTCTAAAATGGCTCTGGGGATGTCTCTGTGAGTTTGGATGTCTATGTGCCTATTTTCAGACATCCAAAGCATGAATAGGGTTTCTAGAATAACCCCATAGTCTTTCAAAAAAAAATTAACTTAAAAATTTTTAGAGCTAAAGTGACAAGGCGGAAATGGGTAATAGAAATCTGAGGAACATAAAATACTAAGATAAATAATGGCCAGAAACACAATAAATCACTTTCACATTACAAAAGGTCTCTCATGCCCTCTCTCTGCATCTGTGTATTTCTCCAAACTCTGTACCCAATGTAGACAAGCACCCAGCGGAAGCCTTGAGTGGTTGAGGGCGGGGTGGAAACAAGCTGGCAGGTTCAAGCTATACTTGCTAATAATGAATCCGGGCTTCTCCCCTCCTCCTCCAACCCCAAAGCTGGTTCGGTTAAAACAGTAAAAACGCTCACACAGTTCCAAGAACTCGAAGGGAAGTAACCATGGAGCGCAATGATATAATGATATGCTGTTAGATTTTGCGTCCTTTAGGATGGCAAATCACACAAAAGGGCATGTTTACTACGCTGTGCTGTTAACGCACTCTTTAGCATGGCAAGCCAGCATGCATGGAGCCGTGTTAGTAGCACAAAAATAAAACAGTCAGTGCGTGTTTAATTCTGCGCTATCTGCCCAGTGCATGATGGGGAAGAAAATAGGTGGGGCAGGGCACAGCCTGGGCATTAACGGCATATTACGGTTAGCATGGTGGTTACTAATGCATGTTCATTGGCAATGCACACTCAACGGGCGATGTGAAGCTCATTTGCATTACATAGAAATGCTGCTGTCACATGTTAGGATTCAAACCAGTGCAGTATCTGCTGGTGACATGCTGTACATGCTCTCAACAAGTATCACATGACTTGCGGGTTGATTTTGACTCTTGACGCGCGATACCTGCAAAATATCAGCACAGCTTTGTAAACATGCCCCAAAATGACAGCATACATTATTGATGTTTTCATGTTCAGGTTTCAAGTTTATTTGATAGATCACTCATCAAGTTTATCTAAGTGGTTTACAGCTAAAAGCTTAACGTATAGCAATGTAAAGGAACATAAAATGTGTGCATTCAATGAAACAAACTTATAAAGGTAAACATCCATGTACTGCTGCCCACAACAGAAAATAAAAGTCAAACAACAAAAATAATATACATTCCAAGTTTAAGTATTTGCCACATTCTGGAAGCCTTGTTACTCCTCCTCCCCTCCCCCCCCCCCCCCCACTCCCCCAGGCTAGTCAGGAGTGCACTGGGGTAACATGAAACCTGCCATAGACCAGGAAAAACAAGGCCCTTAAGCCACTGCCAGTTCTCTAAGGTTTCCACAAAAAGGTTTAGGGAGCATCGGGCTAGCAGGATGATCATCATAGTAGAAAGGCTGCTTGACGTAATATGTTTTCAAGCTAGTCGTAGATTTTTCTTAGCAGAGGATTCCAACCACAAACCTAGTGCTAACTCATTCCAGAGCCTGGAGCTACCACTAAGAATGTGGTTCATTTGGTTGTTTCTAGACATACTTTGGTATGAGCTGGAATTAAAAGCAGATTTTGTTATAAAGATCGCAGTGTATCCGTTGGGATGTAAGGAATTAACGAATCGGCCAGATATATATTGGTAGTCTAGTGTGTCAAGTTCTGCGGACTAAAAGAAGGATTTTAAAAGCAATTCTGTAGGTGATAGGCAGTCAGTGATCATATCTATGAGGTGTGAGAGGATCATTGCTAAACAGCTCAATCCACTAGCTAGATAGTAAGTGTGAAAGGACTGACAACTAATCACAAGAGGGAAACAAGGAACTACTCCATGGAGCACGGTTGACAGTTTCTTGTTTTATCAGTTTTCCTCATAGCAAAATATTTGTTCTGATCTGCCTCAAGCAAGTTCAAACATTTTACTTCTGCCTTCCCATAGCCTCAAAAGGCAAAGGAAATCAAGGTTAGGAATGAAAATCCAATGCACAGTATTCAGGGGCTTATGAGGGCTCCTGAAAATTTAAGAAATTGAAAAATGTACACTTGCCGTGTGACACAGTAGCTTGTTTCCTCCATTTACAGAATCAGGCATATGGAGGGTTCATATATGCCTCATAGGAAGTGTCAGAGAGTGCATGCATATGTGTATGTATCAGACGGTGCATGCAGGCGTGTGCATGTATCATGTGGAACATCAGGGTGTGTGTGTGTGTTTGTCTCATGGGGAGTTTAAGGGACTGGGTCTGTATGGGCTGTGTATGTGTGTATATGTTTCATAAGGACTGTCGGGGCTGCATGTGTGCATGTATGTACCATGGAGAGTGTTGAGGGCTGTGTTTGTGTATATGTCATGGGGAGCATAGGAGGCTGTGGGCATATGTCTGCCTGTCTGACTGCCTCTCATAACACCCCCCACCAGCCTCCCCCCAGTCTCTTTTATTCATACCCTCCTGGCTTTGCCCAGGCTCTTTCTAATAACTCCCCCCCCCCCCCCCAGGCTGCTCTCTTTCCACTTCTCATACCTCACTTTTATCCAATCACTTTCTCACTTACTGATTCTTGTGCTGAGCTACAGCTCCCCAAAAACAGAGCGTTTTACACTTCCCCTACCGCTCTCTGCATGGTTGAGCTACATGGTGAAGGAAGTTTGCATGATCATAGAGTTTCAAGTTTCGCAAGACTAAACTACGAGATCAGCCCTAACTTCATCAACCGCACAGCTCAACCATGCAGAGATCCAATTGTAGTGCAGGAAGTGTGAAAAGGTGCATTTTTGAGGATTTCTAGCCAAATCGGGGACTAGCATGTGCATGTTTCTGCATGTTTACGCATCCACAAACATGCGCATGGAGAGAGAACATTTGCTTTGCTACCTGAACCCTCCAAATAGGCCCTATGTTTAAGAGAAATGCACCAACAATAATGATATTGCTCTAGAATGGGTTAATCATCTCCTATTACAAGCTTATAATAGCACCAGAAATTGGGATGCTGGGCCGATGCAGTGGCTCAGTTGCTCTGCTGCAAACTGCCCTACAGAGGAATTTGGGTTAATTTCCTGGCCAGATCTTTGCTTCCCCTCAAGACAGCAGGGGCTAAGGACGCTAAGGAGGCAATGTTCACAGCAGGGCCGGTGCTAGGCTTTCTGGTGCCTCCCTGCAATCTATAGATCGGTGCCCCCACCCTCATTACTATTCCTGCTGCCTACTCCTCACCCCCCTTTTTCCCAAAACTTCTTTCTGAGCTCTTTTTGTATGATGCCAAACAAGAAGGGCTTGGCAATCCCAACATAACTCCTCTGAAACCACACACTGGACCAGCATGGTGTTAACGCACATATATATTTTGCATAAAAACAAAGGAAATACAAGATGCCCTCACTCCAAGGAACTAAAAGACAAAGCAAGAAGCAGAGTGCAATTTATAACACCACATTATAAAACTATAACTCCTTTTATTTTGTTGTTATTAATTGCGGTATGTTTCTTGCTTGTTTTTTTTAAAATATTTATTCTGCATCCACAGAAACCCCTCCCTCGACAAGGGTGCAGAGCAGTACTAGGACATTTACCCATAAACTCAATATATATATCTTAAAAATTCTGACTCTGGTTTTCTCCAGTACCAGGCATATTATGAACTAATATAAAACCCTTCAAAAGTGACTGTGGGTCCACGAAGCAAATCTACCATACCATATCAGAGGCAACTTCCAAAACACACACTAGGAGCCTACCCAGAACAAAGCAACACTGTAAATATTGTAATAGGCCCTAGAACATCCATGCACCTATTTGAAAAGCTGAACAAGTCATGTTACTACAGTACAGATCCCTATGTGCAAACTCCATGTTAACAGAATACCTGGCCTCAGTCACACACTCAGAACACAGACCCTCACCAAAAACAAAATAAATTACAACCAAAAAATAAAAGTATGTAGACAAGAATTACATGCAGTACAACACCAGAGAAATGGAAAGAGATGCCTTTCCTTGTACTGTGTACAATATAACCTTAACAGGGTCTCTCCATTTCAAAGCAAGGTAAGAGTGTGTGGCTTTTAATTACTAGTTCTCGAGAGCTCTTAAAAGGGTTTTGGTATACATTTTTAGAAAGAGTTAGTCTTTTTGGTGCTTTATTTTAAAAGGGTTTTTTAGTGGTGTAAGTTTAAAACTGTTGTTAGTTTCTCTTTTTCTCAGCTCTTTGAAGCCATTGACACCTCATCAGGTGTTAGTTCCCTCCCTACCCACTCCAGCTCCCACCAACCCCATGTGAGCATTCTTGTTTTATAGGGCCACCCCCCCCCCCCAATTAGCTACACACAGGGACTTAGAACAGCAGGTTTAGAACACACTTAAAATAGGTTAGCTGCTTTTTGTTTGAGAAGACAGCTGAGAAACATGCTGCTACTTTGGTTTGTCTTTCTTTTACTTCAACAGGGAGCAAAGCTCCACCAACTGAACAATGGCTGGGAAAAATCATATTGCCAAAGCTGTTGCCCCCATTACAGCTTCTGCCTATGTCCATACAGAGATCCCAATGCCAGTTGAAGGACTCATTACATGTGCAGGATGCCTACATGCTGAAGCTCTCAGGAAACAGGTGGAGGAGCTCAGAGAAGAGGTGGCAAGACTGAAGAGCATTCAAGACAGTGAGAAGTACATTGCTGAAATGCTTCTTGGAACATCCAAGCTCTCCAGCAGAGGTGAAGATGGGAGCCTACAGAAGGACTAAGGTTGGATACGAGTCATCAGGACCTGCAGAATCACCATTCTAACTCCTCAAGCCCTTGAATTGAAGAACCACTATGCAACCCTGGAAGTGGAGGAAACAGAGGCATCCCAGGAAAGGGAAGAATCTGAGCTCGAGCACCCCAAAGTTGCAGAATCAGTGACCACTAGGAAGCGAACGGTAGTGGTGGTTGGTGACTGTCTTCTGAGGGGTACTGAGGCATCCATCTGCATACCAGACGTAATGTCTAGGGCCACTTGGCAATAGTGATCATAGCAGGATCACGTTTGATTTAATAAATGGAGGAAGGGCGACAAGGAAATCCACAGTACTACCTTTTAACTTTCAAAAGGGAGACTATGATAAAATGAGTAAAATAGTTAAGAAAAAACTAAAGGGGGCAGTTGCAAAGGCTAAAGATATACATCAAGCATGGGTGTGTTTAAAATACTATCTTGGAAGCCCAGACCAGCTGTACTTCACGGTTTAAGAAAAGTGGAAGGAAGTCCACAAAACTGCCAGCATGGTTTAAAGGTTAGGTCAGAGAGGCTGTTGTTGCCAAAAAAATATCTTTCAGGAAAAGGTAGAAGGAGTCAAATGACATAAACTGGAAACAACATAAGCACTGGCAAGTTAGATGCAAGGCATTGATAAGGCAGGCAAAGAGAGAATTTGAGAAGAAGCTTGCTGTGGAAGCAAAAATGTGTAATAAAGACTTTTTCAAGTACATTCGTAGCAAAAAACCTGTAACAGAGTCAGTTGGACCGTTAGATGATAGAGGGGTAAAAGGGGCACTAAGAGGAGACAAGGCCATAGTGGATAGACTGAATGAATTATTTGCCTCGGTCTTTACTGAGGAAGATGTAGGGATGTTACCCATGACTAAAATGATATTTAAAGGTGATGCCGCAGAAGAATTGAAATATCAATACATCGGGAAGATGTATTACAACTATTTGATAAACTGTAGAGTAGCAAATCACCTGGACCGGATGGTATATATCCAAGGGTATTGAAAGAACTGAAATATGAGATTGCAGACCTATTAGTAGTAATCTATGAACTATTATTAAAATCATCTGCAATATCTCAAGATTGGAGGAAGGCCGGTGTAATGCCAATTTTTAAAAAGGGTTCCGGGGTGATCTGGAAAACTATAGAACGGTGAGCCTGACGTCACTATCAGGAAAAATTGTAGAAACCATTATAAAGAACAAAATTACTGAACATTGTCACCCACCAGCGTCCCCAGAGGCCAGCGGCGTGGGTACGTCAGTGGGGTAGTACTCTAGTTGCTATAGAGTATTGTGGGAAGGCTTTAAAATGCCTTCTGGAACCTGTGGTTCTAAACACCAGTCAAAGAAATTGTAGTTGCAGACCAAGTGTAAGGTTATAATACAGGATTTTATTCCCCGTCCGGGATTGGATATTTTAGCATTTGAAACAAAGGAAAACAGACCATTCATCTGGCATCAAATTAAAGAAATGCAGGAACAAAACTTGGCTTTAACTTCAGCTTTTTCAACAAACAGAAGGAAAAAGAAAACAGTCCTTTTTTCATGTAAAACCTTCTTCCTGTTTTCTTTTAAACAGTTTTCACAGCACTCTAACATAGAGATGATATGGCAAATGCCATGGTGTACGTACAGTCCATATCACTGCCATTTAAAGATTCCTCATAAGGCTCATATTGCATCTCTTCACTGTCGGAATAACTTTCTCCTGGAGTAAAGCTTCTGTTGCAAAGTTCCTCTCTGTAACTCACAGCATTCCCCTCCTCCACTAAACTAGAGGGGAATGGGTAATTACCACATTCACTATAATCACGGTCAAAAGAGCTACACAGTTCCTGGTAAGTGCAGGGTAATTCTCTGTATTCTGGACTCTTCTATTAAGGTTAATACGCCTACCCTCTGGCACTCTCTCTTCCTGGTCTCTCAGCCGAGCCGAGCTCCGTTCGCATGAGAACCTTTTACTGTGTTTCTCTGCTAGCTGCTTCTCTGGTATAAAAGTTTCCTCAGGGTAAAAACTATTCCCTGCTTGGTACCTTGTGCTGGGTAATTTGGCTCCCTTTAGCCTGGCCACCGGACTGTCACCTCTGCTCCCTTCATAGCAAGGTTCCCGGGGATTTTGGAGAGCTGTGCCCTGCTTCTCAAAGCAGTCCCTCCTGGATTCCACAGTTCTGTGTTTCCCTCATGAGGCTTCTCTCCAAATGTTCCCTTGGCTTTTCTCCTCAGCAACTCTCTCACTGAACGTCCCTTCAATGGCTCTCTTCCTGAACGTTCCCTCAGCAGCTCTAACAGCTCTGAACGTTCCTTCCACGGCTCTCCTACTACCTTCAGGTGAGTGACTTTTAACTGTCTTTCTCGTGGTGTTTGTTTGGGCTCCGCCCCTACCCAGCTGCCCCTCATTTCCTAATGAGTTCCTCTCCAGGCTTGTGTTTGGGCGTTCCCTTACACCTCTTGACCCAGCTTGTATCTGTTGCCCGTGGTAACCTTTCTCCACGTGTATTTCTGAGCTGTCAGCTATGTTTTGCTCAGAGTTCCCTATTTCCCTGGGCTCTGACAGCGCTACCTCATGACAGATCCCCCCCCTTAAAATATTACGGGCTGCTGACCCTTCCAGACAGCACGTAATCTGATCCTGGGCTCTGTCATACTGCTCTACATAAGCCATGCTGGCAGTGGCCGACCTATCTTTCCAGGGCTTTAGGACGTTTAGGTGATACACCTGTTGACGCCCCTTTTCGTTCTCTACTTTGTATGAGACCGGGCCCACTTTCTTTATCACAGTGCAAGGTCCCTTCCAATGGGCCTCAAACTTGGGTCCCTGGTCTGCTACCTGGACAATCACTTTATCTCCTATATTCAAGTGTTTGGGTCTCGTGCCCCTGTCATAATAATACTTTTGCTTGCGCTTGCTGGCCTGCAAATTCTCCACTGAGGACTTTGCTGTCCTATCCAAGCGTTCCCTCAAATTCTTCAAGAATTGAGGTACCCCAACCTCATGCGTATCTGGCTCCACCCATTGTTCATTTAGAATGTCCAAGATTCCCCTAGGGGGTCTGCCAAACATGAGTTCATATGGGGATACTTTTAAGGACGTTTGTATGCGTTCTCTGCATGCGCACAACACGAATGGGAGTAGGGTGTCCCAGTCGCCCATCTCTCCCTTTTTCAAACCCCGTCTAAGCATATGTTTTAAGGACTGGTTCATCCGCTCTACAAGCCTATTTGTTTGGGGATGATATGCCGCAGTCCGTATATGCTTTATGCCGAATGCCTCCCAGACCATCGCCAAATGCTTTGATAAAAAGTTACTACCTTGATCGGTAAGTACCTCCCTGGGGAACCCCACCTCACAAAATAGCTTCACCAGCTCTTGGGCGATTATCCTCACGGAGGTGTTTCTTAACGGAATAGCCCAAGGGAACCTGGTGGCGTGGTCTACTATTACCAGCAAGTATTGGAACCCTCTCGGTGTTCGTATCAGAGGCCCTACAATGTCCATCCCTATGCGATTCAGAGGTGTTGCTATGGTGGGTGTGGACACCATCGGTACAACTTTGGGTTTTAGAGCTGTAACCCTCTGACAGGTTGGGCAGGATTCACAGTATTGCCTAGTTTCTTTGAAGACCCCTGGCCAATAGAAGCGAACCAATATTTGGTCCAGGGGGCCTTGGATCCCCTTATGGCTACCAATGGGGTGGTCGTGTGCCAAACGCAGTACCATGGCCTTAAATGTTGTCGGCACAACCAATTGCTTCCTTACGGCATCCGTGTATGGGTTAAGGCTTTCCCTATATAGAACCTCTTTCTCTAGGAAAAACCTGGGTAAGGTAGGCCGTATTTCCTGGGCCCATTCGAAGGCTCTCTTAAGAGCTGGGTCAGCCCGCTGTTCCGCTGGGAACGATGGGAATTTATTCACTAATTCTGCAGGCACCCAGGGCAACCCTGCTCCGGCCTCCAACTCGGCCCTCCCTCTGGTCCTATAACGCCTCTCTTGGCGTTTCTTGGCTTTGGCCTTCCTGCCCTCCTTAACTGGCTCATGAATTAAGTCATCATGTGAGGGAAGAATGTCTAATTCTCCCTCATTTAATTCTTCTTCTTGGGGTCCTTCCTCCCCCTCAGGCTCTTCGGTGCTCTCAGAAGATGTCTTTCCTACCCCTGAGGTCCCGGCTTGCGAGCGGGTGGACACTAGGCCTGACCGGGTACTCAGACCTGCTACTAACCCCTTAACAAAGGGCGGCCAGTCTCTGCCTAAAATAACATCTCTGGGCAATGTGGGGACTATGGCTACCTGTACTGGTTGTTCAAAGCCTAATGCGTGCACAGACAGCCTCTGTAAAGGGTAGTATGAAAATGCCCCGTGTATGCATTTTAGACGCACCAGGCTCCCTGCTTGACTCGAGGCTGACTGACGGCGCCTCTCAATGGCTTCCCAGAGCCTGCAGGAAATCATGCTCTGGTCAGCCCCCGAGTCAAGCAGGGCCAGTGCCTCTACCCCCTCTACCTGAACATGAATCAGGAATCCATCTTGCACTGGCTTGCCTGCTCCAGCCATGAGGACACTCCGCTCAGCGCAGTCCTTCTGATAATGGCCTGCTCTCCCACATACATAACATTTTCCTTTACATGTAAGAAAAATATCATTATTAGTACTTTTAACATTGGCATTAAATATTTTGCCCTTAAGATACTTTCCCTTTTTAAAATCTGCCATTCCTGCGGCTTTCATTATACCAAGCCCTGAGGTGTCAGCCATCTGCGCCTCCAAATATCGCTCTGCCAGATTGGCTGCCTCGTCAGTAGTTTGGCAGTTCTGCAAGGTCAAATAAGTTTTCATCTCGGTGGGCACAGCCTGGAGAAACTGTTCCAAAATAACTGTGTCTAACACCGATTCTATGGTCCTCCGCTCAGGAGTTAACCATTTATATGCCAAATTTTTCAGCCTCTGCTGCAAGGCTTTAGGGGTCTCCTGTGACTTCATTCTAGCTTCTCTAAACATCCTGCGGTAATGTAAAGTAGACAGCCCTAGTCTATCCTTAACTGCTCGCTTTATTTCCTCATAATTAGCAGCAAGGGTCACAGGCATGGCCTTGTAGGTAGAGAGCGCTTCCCCAGTAAGTGATACCGCAAAGCGGGTCGCCCACTGCTCTCTCGGCCATTTCAATGCCTCCCCTATTCTCTAAAAGGCATCTATAAAGTCATCTATATTATCGTGTGGACTCAATTGTCCCAAGGAAAATGTATGGCAACCATTTAGTCCTACCGCTGGAACTATAGCGGGGTTTTCAGTCCTCAGCTCCTGCGGCTTTTCCAAAAACGCTTTCATAGTGTCCAAGAGCGGCTTCTGCTGCTCTCTTAGCATGTTGGCTGTCTGCTCCTGGATGGCCCTTACATGCATTATCTGAGTTTTACCTATCCTTGCAGTGTAAATAGCTTATGTATATAGTTAAACTGTTATCCAAGTTTATACACCTGTTCGATGTAAAACCTGACAGCTTGTCGTTATGGTCGTTATGTTATTATGTAAACCGTGCTGATACTAAATAGCGCGGTATATAAGAAACTGTAATAAATAAATAAATAAATAAAATCCATTCTTCTGTCTGTACCCCTGCGGAGAAAAGAAAGGCAAACACCACCAAGTGCGGTACTTATATTCTTTCAGCCCTTAATCCTGAGCACGGCAGCGCCCTCTTTCTTGCCTGAATCCACCTACGCTTCTGCCCTAGGTATCGTTACCTTAGCTTTTGCGTAGATTCCAGCATGCAAGAAAGGTCTGTGCTCTCCACCGTCCGGTCCGTCACTGAACTTGCTTCTCAGGGTCTCCTGGTACAGCAGCAGCAGTTTTCTTTAAAAGGTCCTTTTATTCCAAAAGTAAAAATCCTCAAAACTACGCCAAATGTCACCCACCAGTGTCCCCAGAGGCCAGCGGCGTGGGTACGTCAGTGGGGTAGTACTCTAGTTGCTATAGAGTATTGTGGGAAGGCTTTAAAATGCCTTATGGAACCTGTGGTTCTAAACACCAGTCAAAGAAATTGTAGTTGCAGACCAAGTGTAAGGTTATAATACAGAAAACAGACCATTCATCTGGCATCAAATTAAAGAAATGCAGGAACAAAACTTGGCTTTAACTTCAGCTTTTTCAACAAACAGAAGGAAAAAGAAAACAGTCCTTTTTTCATGTAAAACCTTCTTCCTGTTTTCTTTTAAACAGTTTTCACGGCACTCTAACATAGAGATGATATGGCATCTGCCATTGTGTACGTACAGTCCATATGACTGCCATTTAAAGATTCCTCATAAGGCTCATATTGCATCTCTTCACTGTCGGAATAACTTTCTCCTGGAGTAAAGCTTCCGTTGCAAAGTTCCTCTCTGTAACTCACAGCATTCCCCTCCTCCACTAAACTAGAGGGGAATGGGTAATTACCACATTCACTATAATCACGGTCAAAAGAGCTACACAGTTCCTGGTAAGTGCAGGGTAATTCTCTGTATTCTGGACCTCTTCTATTAAGGTTAATACGCCTACCCTCTGGCACTCTCTCTTCCTGGTCTCTCAGCCGAGCTGAGCTCCGTTTGCATGAGAACCTTTTACTGTGTTTCTCTGCTAGCTGCTTCTCTGGTATAAAAGTTTCCTCAGGGTAAAAACTATTCCCTGCTTGGTACCTTGTGCTGGGTAATTTGGCTCCCTTTAGCCTGGCCACCGGACTATCACCTCTGCTCCCTTCATAGCAAGGCTCCCGGGGATTTTGGAGAGCTGTGCCCTGCTTCTCAAAGCAGTCCCTCCTGGATTCCACAGTTCTGTGTTTCCCTCGTGAGGCTTCTCTCCAAATGTTCCCTTGGCTTTTCTCCTCAGCAACTCTCTCACTGAACGTCCCTTCAACAGCTCTCTTCCTGAACGTTCCCTCAGCAGCTCTAACAGCTCTGAACGTTCCTTCCACGGCTCTCCTACTACCTTCAGGTGAGTGACTTTTAACTGTCTTTCTCGTGGTGTTTGTTTGGGCTCCGCCCCTACCCAGCTGCCCCTCATTTCCTAATGAGTTCCTCTCCAGGCTTGTGTTTGGGTGTTCCCTTACACCTCTTGACCCAGCTTGTATCTGTTGCCCGTGGTAACCTTTCTCCACGTGTATTTCTGAGCTGTCAGCTATGTTTTGCTCAGAGTTCCCTATTTCCCTGGGCTCTGACAGCGGTACCTCATGACAACATGTAGATAGCCATGGCTTAATGGGAGGCAACCAAAATGGCTTTAGGCAAGGAAGAGCTTGTCTTACTAATCTGTTATGTTTTTATGAAGATGTAAAAAAACCATAAGAACATAAGAACATAAGATATGCCATACTGGGTCAGACCAAGGCCCATCAAGCCCAGTATTCTGTTTCCAACAGTGGCCAATCTAGGTCGTATGTACCTAGCAGTTTCCCCAAGGGACACAGGTTCCACAGTGCTTGTATTGGTTCAAGCATTGATATCCTGGGTCCCTTCTTAATAATGGTTTATGGACCTTTCCTCCAGGAACTTGTCCAAACCTTTTTTAAACCCAGCTACATTAACAACCTTTACTGCATCCTCTGATAACAAATTCCAGAGCTTGATTACACGTTGAGTGAAAAAATATTTTCTTTTATTAGTCTTAAATAGTTTACCCTGTAGCTTCATTGCATGTCCCCTAGTCTTTCTATATTCTGATAAGGTAAACAATCGATTTACGCTTACCCGTTCCACTCCGTTCATTAATTTATAGACTTCTATCATATCTCCCCTCAGCCGTCTCTTTTCCAGGTTAAAGAGCCCTAACCTTTTTAGCCTTTCTTCATAGGAGTATCCTTCCATCCCTTTTACCATTTTGGTGGCTCTTCTCTGAACCTTTTCTAAAATCGCTATATCCTTTTTAAGATACGGCGACCAGAATTCAAAGTGCGGTCTCACCATGGAACGATATAGAGGCATTATAATATCTTTTGTTTTAGTTTCCATTCCTTTCCTTATCATACCTAGCATTCTATTTGCTCTCTTGGCTGCCGCTGCACACTGGGCCGAGGGTTTTAACATGGTATCCACAATGACGCCTAAATCTTTTTCCTGGGTGGTGGTTCCTAATGTGGAACCTTGCATCGTGTAACCATAGTTTGGGTTGTTCTTCCCTAGGTGCATAACCTTGCACTTGTCCACATTAAATTTCATCTGCCATTTTGATGCCCAGTCTTCCAATTTATCAAGATCCTCTTGCAATTTTCCACAATCCTCTTGGGTTTTAACAACTTTAAATAGTTTTGTGTCATCTGCAAATTTGAAAACCTCACTCATTCCACTTTCCAGGTCATTTATGAATATGTCAAAAAGCAGCAGACCCAGCACAGATCCCTGGGGTACACCACTATTCACCTTTCTCCATTGGGAAAATTGGCCATTTAGCCCTACCCTCTGCTTTCTATCTTTTAATCAGTTCTTGATCCACAATAGTACACTGCCTCCTATCCCATGACTCTTTAGTTTTGCCAAAAGTCTCTCATGAGGGACCTTGTCAAAGGCTTTCTGAAAGTCCAGATACACAATATCAACCGACTCACCTTTGTCCACCTGATTATTCACTCCTTCAAAAAAACATAACAGATTAGTAAGACAAGATCTTCCTTGTCTAAAGCCATGTTGGCTGTCTCCCATTAGGTCATGACTATCTACATGCTGAGTAATTTTATTCTTTATGATGGTTTCTACCATTTTTCCCGGTACTAATGTCAGGCTCACCGGTCTATAGTTTCCCGGATCACCACTGGAACCTTTTTTAAAAATTGGTGTTACATTGGCGATCCTCCAATCTTCAGGTATTAGAGATGATTTTAATGATAGTTCACAGATTACTAATAGCAGGTCTGCAATCTCATATTTCCGTTCTTTCAACACCCTTGGATGTATACCATCCGGCCCAGGTGATTTGCTACTCTTCAGTTTATCTAATAGTTGTAATACATCTTCCCGATGTATCGATATTTCCTTCAATTCTTCCGCACCTTTAAATACCACTTCAGTCATGGGTAACATCCCTACATCTTCCTCAGTAAAGACTTAAGCAAAGAATTCATTCAGTCTCTCCGCTATCGGCATGTCGCCTCTTAGTGCTCCTTTAACCCCTTTATCATCTAATGGACCAACTGACTCTCTCACAGGTTTTTTGCTACGAATGTACTTGAAAAGGTCTTTACTTCGCGTTTTTGCTTCCGCAGCAAGCTTCTTCTCAAATTCTCCCTTTGCCTGCCTTATCAATGCCTTGCATTTGACTTGCCAGTGCTTGTGCTGTTTCCAGGTTTCGTCGTTTGGCTCTTTTTTCCATTTCCTGAAAGATGCTTTTTTGGCAACAACAGCCTCTCAGACCCCACCTTTAAACCATGCTGGTAGTTTTTTGGACTTCCTTCCACTTTTCTTAAAGCGTGGAATACAGCTGGTCTGGGCTTCTAAGATAGTATTTTTCAACAACAGCCAAGCCTGATGTACGTCTTTAACCTTTGCAACTGCTCCTTTTAGTTTTTTCTTAACTGTTTTCCTCATTTTATCATAGTCTCCCTTTCGAAAGTTAAAAGGTAGCACTGTGGATTTCCTTACTATCCCTCCTCCACTAATTAAATCAAAGGTGAACATGGTATGATCACTATTGCCAAGTGGCCCCAACAACCTTATCTCTTGCACTAGATCTGGTGTTCCATTAAGGATTAGGTCTAATATGGCTTCCCCTCTGTTCGGTTCATGAACCAGCTGCTCCAAGAAGCAGTCATTTATTTCATCTAGGAACTTTATCTCCCTAGCATGTCCTGCCGTGACACTGACCCAGTTGATACCGGGTAGTTGAAATCACCCATTATTATTACTGTGCTGTAACTTTTGTTAGTTTCCTTGATTTCTTTGAGCATTTCATCATCCATTTGGTCATTCTGGCCAGGCGCTCGATAGTACACCCCCACTGCCATTGCCTTCCTCCTTTTACATGGAATTTCAATCCATATAGATTCTACAGCAGATTTTGTTTCCTGCAAAACTTTAATCCTTTCTGACTCAATGCCCTCTCTAACATGGAGAGCAACCCCTCCACCAATTTGATCAGCTCTATCATTACGATATAGTTTGTACCCAGGTATCACAGTGTCCCACTGGTTGTCCTCCTTCCACCATGTCTCTGATATTCCAATCATATCTAACCTTTCATTTAGTGCTATATATTCTAACTCTCCCATCTTATTTTTTAGACTTCTAGCATTTGCATACAAGCATTTTAGATAATGTATTTTATTTATATTAATTTGGTTATTGTTAGACATGGGTAATTTAGGATCTTTAAGCTCTGTCTGCTCCATACTTGAAGGCATTTGGGCTACTTTACTCTTTTGTGGAACCTCTCTGCTTTTGGTAGTATCCTTCAAAGATACATTCTTCCGAACCATCCGCTCTTGGGCGACTGTCGGCTTTCCCCTAATATCTAGTTTAAAAGCTGCTCTATCTCCTTTTTAAAGGTTAATGCCAGCAGCCTGGTTCCATCCCGGTTAAGGTGAAGCCCATCCCTTCGGAAGAGCCCCAGGTAGACAAAGGTGAGTCAGTTGATATAGTATATCTGGATTTTCAGAAAGCCTTTGACCAGGTCTCTCATTATGCAACTCTTGGCAAAATTAAAAAGTCATGGGATAGGAGGCAGTGTACTATTGTGGATCAGGAACTGGTTAAAAGATAGAAAGCAGAAGGTAGGGATAAATGGCCAATTTTCCAAATAGAGAAAGGTGAATATTGGAGTACCCCAGGGATCTGTGCTGGGTCCGCTTCTTTTTAACATATTCATAAATGACCTGGAAATGGGAATAACGAGTGGGGTAATCAAATTTGTAGATGATACAAAATTATTCAAAGTTGTTAAAACACATGAGGATTGTAAAAAATTGCAAGAGGATCTTGATAAATTGGAAGACTGCACATCAAAATGGCAGATGAAACTTAATGTGGACAAGTGCAGTTATGCACCTAGGAAAGAACAACCCAAACTATGGTTACATGATGCAAGGTTCCACATTAGGAACCACCATCCAGAAAAAGATTTAGACGTCATTATGGATAACATGTTGAAACCCTCTGCCCAGTGTGCAGCAGTGGCCAAGAAAGCAAATAGAATTCTAGGAATCATAAGGAAAGGAATGGAAAATAAAACAAAGGATAATATAATGCCTCTGTATCGTTCCATGGTACAATAGCACCTTGAATATTGTGTGCAATTCTGGTCACTGTATCTTAAAAAGGATATAGCATTATTAAAAAAGGTTCAGAGAAGAGCCACCAAAATGGCAAAGGGGATGGAAGGATACCCCTACGAAGAGAGGCTAAAAAGGTTAGGGCCCTTCAACCTTGAAAAGAGACGGCTGAGGGGAGGTGTGATAGAGGTCTATAAATTAATGAATCGAGTGGAACGGGTAATCGTAGATCGATTATTTATGCCATCAAAATATAGAAAGACTAGGGGACATGCAATGAAGCTACAAGGTAACCTATTTAAGACTAAGAAGAGAAAAGGTTTTTCACTCAATGTGTAATCAAACTCTGGAATTCGTTACCAGAGGATGTAGTAAAAGCTGTTAGTGTAGTCGGGTTTAAAAGAGGTTTGGACAAGTTCCTGGAGGAAAGATCCATAAACCATTATTAAAGGGGACCCGGGAAATCCACTGCTTGCCCCAATATAAGCACTGTGGAACCTGTGTCTTTTGTAGAAACTACTAGGTACTTGTGACCTAGATTGGCCACTATTGGAAACAGGATACTGGGCTTGATGAACCTTGGTCTGACCTAGTATGGCATATGTTATGTTCTTAGGTATGCTGTCTGCCAGGTGCCAGAATCCAAGGTGTCACGGAGAGTTTGCTGAGACTCATCAAAACTACTAATCTCCAGGAACAAGCAGGAATGAGTCTTCACATATGGGTTTCGTAGGTACCGACGGAGCCTGCGCGGGAACGCTCCCCAGCGTCCAATCAGAAAGCCTTTGGGTGCATCCCACAGCGCCTGCGTGCTGCCTTCCCGCCTTTCCCAACTGTCTCTCCTTAGTTCTTCTTTTTCCACGGAGCCAGCAGGTCGTGTTCCTGTCACCGCAGAAGAATTTCCTTATTTTTTCTTTATTTCTTTTGTGTCGCGTCTGCCTTCTTCGATGCTCTACCGGTACCGCCAGTATTTGTTCTTTTCTTCTTGTAAAAATTTAAAAAAAAAACCCTTTTTTTTCCCGTTCTTTTTCTTCAGGTGCACTTGCGTCTTGGGCCTTAGGCCCAAAACGTTTTTTTCCTTAATATGGAAAAGCCTGCCTCAGGATTTAAAAAGTGCACAAAATGTGTCGGTACCATTTCCGTCACCGACACCCATGACTGGTGTCTGAAATGTTTAGGTCCTGACCATTCCATAACAGATTGTATGTCCTGTTCTATGATGTCTAAAAGGGGTCGGCAGAACTGAGCTGCCAAGCTCAGTACCCTGTTTCCCTCTGATGCGGCTTCGGTGGCATTGACGTCTTCCAGGGCTTCTTCTTCCTCACATGGATCTCAGGTAACTAAACATAAATCCAGCCAGTCCTCGAAGGATAGATCTCCATCTAAGCATCGAGATGCCTCTGGCGTTGCCCTCGAGGATTCTGCACCGGCAAAATTACCCCGGCGGGAGGCTTCGGCCTCTAAAGCATCATCATCGGGGTTCCAGGATGATCTCGATGGCGTGGCCTCGACAGATCTCCTGGTGCCATGCTCTGGGATACCGGTGGCTTCCACCGGTACCGACTTCCAAGCATTGGCGTCGTCGATGGATCAGAGGATTCTGTCCATGGAACGCAGTCTGGCGGCTTTCCTTGTGGCATTGACGCCCGTGGTACCGCAACAGACTACTCCGCCGGTACCGGCTCTAGCATCGCCATCGGTACCGATCCCGGTACCGGTGGCATCAACATTGGCATCAGTGTCCGCTATGCCGGTACTCTGTCCTCTGAAGCCCTCCGGTACCGATACCCCGGTACCAGTTATTCCTGATACTGATCCCGGTCGGTACGGGTATCGGGCTTTGCAAGAGCATCAGGACAGATGATACTTTGATTCCTCTGAGGACTCTGAGGATTCTGAAGAGTCGGTCGATGCAGTGATGCTTCTTCCACAGGAGGAGTCCTCTCCTAAACGAAGGATGTCTCCTCCAGAGGACTTGTCTTTTCAAGACTTTATCAGGGAGTTGGCTCGGGGCCTCTCCATCACAGTGGCCCCTGAGACAGAGCCCAGAGCCAAGGAGTTAGATATTTTATAATATCCTAAAACTCCTAAGGAGGCAGCTACCTTGCCTATTCATGAGATTCTGTATGATCTCATGTTGAGGATGTGGGAAGCACCTCTAACCACCTCTCCTCATTCTCGCAGGTTAGATACCATGTATCATGTCCCTCCTTGTCCTGGTTTCCAGAAAACTCAACTTCCTCACCACTCGATTGTGGTTGAGTCTGCAATGAGAAAGATTAGAAGTGCCAAAAGACATGCCTCTAATCCTCCAGGACATGAATGTAGAACCCTGGATGCTTTTGGAAGAAGAGTCTTCCAAGCTTCCATGCTTGCTGCAAGAATTAATTCTTATAGTCTCTACATGGGAATGTTCTTAAAAGAAGTCACTGACCATTTGCAGACTTTAAGTCCTTTTATGTCTGAAGATAAAAGGCAAGACTTTCTCACTGGGCTCAAACATGCCCAAGATATCTCCAAATTCTCCAACCGTGCAGCTTTCGACTCCTTTGAATGCGTAAGCAGAGCCTCAGCTATTGCCATAGGTGCATGTAGGATTGCTTGGCTTCAAACATCTGATTTGGAGATCTGGGTTCAAGATGAATTGGGAAATATCCCTTGTACAGGTGAGAACCTGTTTGGTAAGGATTGGCAAGCAAACGCCAATCAGATGGATGCTGAAAATTCTGCTTTGGATAGACTATCCAAATCCATAGCTGCTCCTGCTAAGAAAAGGTTATTCAAGAAAACACCTTTTTCTAAAAGGGGAAGATTCTATTCTGCTTATGGTCAGCGGGCATCTTCTGCAGCTCAGTTCCCTACCAAACATCAGCAATCATCCAAACAGAGCAAAGCAAAGGCTGCTAGGCCTGCTCCAGCCCAGCAAACTCAGCCCCCTCAGGGCCTTTGACTTTCCGCTAGAGAACTTAGCCTTCCTGGCTCTGGAAGGACCAGAGCCCTCCACCATTCCAGGAAGGTTATGTCACTTTGCTCCCAGGTGGGGGCAAATTACAGCAGAGCATTGGACACTCTCCATCATAAGAGAGCCGCCGCCGGCGGGAAGAGGCACCATCTTCCTTCTTCCTCCCCTGATCGGGGACGCCGACCCGGCCAGCCTGCTCTCCCGTGCAACACCTCCGGCCCAATCGGGGCTGTGGGAGGGGGAGGAGCTGTAGGCACACTAACAAGAGAGAGCCGCCGCCGGCGGGAAGAGGCACCATCTTCCTTCTTCCTCCCCTGATCGGGGACGCCGACCCGGCCAGCCTGCTCTCCCGTGCAACACCTCCGGCCCAATCGGGGCTGTGGGAGGGGGAGGAGCTGTAGGCACACTAACAAGAGAGAGCTGCCGCCGGCGGGAAGAGGCACCATCTTCCTTCTTCCTCCCCTGATCGGGGACGCCGACCCGGCCAGCCTGCTTTCCCGTGCAACACCTCCGGCCCAATCGGGGCTGTGGGAGGGGGAGGAGCTGTAGGCACACTAACAAGAGAGAGCCGCCGCCGGCGGGAAGAGGCACCATCTTCCTTCTTCCTCCCCTGATCGGGGACGCCGACCCGGCCAGCCTGCTCTCCCATGCAACACCTCCGGCCCAATCGGGGCTGTGGGAGGGGGAGGAGCTGTAGGCACACTAACAAGAGAGAGCCGCCGCCAGCGGGAAGAGGCACCATCTTCCTTCTTCCTCCCCTGATCGGGGATGCCGACCCGGCCAGCCTGCTCTCCCGTGCAACACCTCCGGCCCAATCGGGGCTGTGGGAGGGGGAGGAGCTGTAGGCACACTAACAAGAGAGAGCCGCCGCCGGCGGGAAGAGGCACCATCTTCCTTCTTCCTCCCCTGATCGGGGACGTCGACCCGGCCAGCCTGCTTTCCCGTGCAACACCTCCAGCCCAATCGGGGCTGTGGGAGGGGGAGGAGCTGTAGGCACACTAACAAGAGAGAGCCGCCGCCGGCGGGAAGAGGCACCATCTTCCTTCTTCCTCCCCTGATCGGGGACGCCGACCCGGCCCGCCTGCTCTCCCGTGCAACACCTCCGGCCCAAGCGGGGCGGTGGGAGGGGGAGGAGCTGTAGGCACACTAACAAGAGAGAGCCGCCGGCGGGAAGAGGCACCATCTTCCTTCTTCCTCCCCTGATCGGGGACGCCGACCCGGCCAGCCTGCTCTCCCGTGCAACACCTCCGGCCCAATCGGGGCTGTGGGAGGGGGAGGAGCTGTAGGCACACTAACAAGAGAGAGCCGCCGCCAGGCGGGCCCGCGCCTGGTCGGGCCCGCGCCTGAGGGCCTTGCCAGAGGGCCCTTTGGCGTGGCCCTTAGGAGTGGCACAACAGGAGATCAAGGCAACAACACTGATCGTCAGCGCACCGAGAGAAGGTAACTTCAATGACAATCGTATAGAATGAGCTCCCCTGGCTCTGAGCTTTTTCTTCTCCGGTTTGTACACCTCTGCTGAACACCATGAGGCAGCAACAAATTAGCCCGCCTATCCCACAAGACTGCTCCTTCCTGCAACACCAGGCAACCCCCTGTGGAAACCAGATTTGATATGCTTTATCAACCTTACTGTGAAAACATAAAGTTATGACTATCTCAAAGCTATGTCTATTCATACACAAAGCTTTGACCATCTCACACCACCTAGAATTAATTACCTGAATAATATTGTCACACATGTTTGTTTGCTTACTGCACTAGCTAACTAATGAGTGCTTGTGGGTAGGGACGTCTAACAGCATTTGTTACATTGCATTTGTTACATTGTTTCCATTGCTCAATCTTATATTTGTTACATTGTTTCTACTACATGTCCAATGCTCCAAATTGAAAATTGAAACATTGTTTCTACTTATTTACCAGCTGCCTACACTATTATACCACTCCAAAAAGGTAGTTATAAGAAGATTTTCTCTCCCTCACCTTAACAACCAGCAACCACACCAACTGTCTCACATTTTCCTCTGCCACCTTGTACCGGCACAGATAGACCCAAAATGAAGCACATAATCCTCAATCTAATGAGTCTTTACCTTCTACTCACTATTTTGCCATCCAGCTCACTAGCACTAATGACAGCACAAAACCGCATCTCAACGCTCTCTACTAGCGGAAGAAAATGGCCCGATGACTCCAACAACCTTTATCATGGAGCGAGCTATCCACGCCGCCCCCATCTAGTTTATATCCCTCTACAAAATTCCTCAAAACTAAAGCAAAATAAACGCCCACACACTAACAGCCTGAAGTGCGCACTCATTAACTCTCGATCACTTCGCAAAAAATGGCCAGCAATCACTGAAACAATAACTCACCATAATTTAGATATCATTATGATTACTGAGACCTGGCTCTCACCGGAAGATAATACCATCCTCAATCAACTTCTCCCACCCAACTTCGTTACTTTCACCAGCCACAGGCAAAACAAAAGGGGTGGAGGAGTTGCCATCATCACCAGATCTGACCTTCAATTCAAAATGGAAGAAGCCAGCAACACCAATACCCTTGAAACATTATCTATTTCCAACCACTTTTGCTCCATAAACCTTATTTATAGAGCGCCCTCTGCTGATCCAGACAACCTCTCCAATATCATAAACTTAGCATCAAATACCCATGTTCCACATAGACCAAACTGGATACTAGGAGATTTTAACTTACCATCCCTACAGGACAATCAGGCAGCCGCCTTCACAGAAGCCCTAGATATCTTGGGATACACCCAATTGGTTCATGAACCTACACACACAAAGGGCAACATTCTCGACCTGATATTCGCCCCACAAACGGTGCTTCAACAAGCACAAAACATCACGTTATCACTAACAGCAGTTCCATGGTCGGATCATAAGCTTATTTCCTTCCAAATTCCGACCCCCATCAGGTCACAGAGACCCATTACGAACTCACAAACAAACACAACCTCAAATGCCAGAAGATTTCACCCGTTTAACAAAGAACACATCCTGGCTGAAACAAACTCTCTCCTTGACAATACCTCACAAGACCTAGATGTCCTAATCTCCTCGTGGAACAGCAGACTCAGCTCGATCGCAATCCGTCCCCCCACAACTAAAGCCCCAAAGAAAAGACCATCCGCACCATGGTTCACAGCTGACCTAAGGGCGTCACTAACCCTCTTACGAAGATCGGAAAAACGCTGGAGGAAATCACGTACCAGCAGTGACCAAACAGCATACATCCAACTCCTACACACACATTGCAGGGCTGTCACAGACAAGATGAAACAACATCACACTGACACTCTGAAACGTTCATTAAACAAACCGCACAACCTCTTCAACCTGGTCAAATCTCTTGCCAAAGAACCGACCCCGGAGAGCACAGGATCTATACACCCACAGGATTATGCCGTCTTTATGCAATCAAAACTATGCAAGACTGACAAGATGATGATACCAGACCCTCCTGATGCTCAAGCATGCGCAGGGTATCTAACCACCTTTACCACTCCGTCTAAGAGAACTATCGAAGACACCATTGCTACCCTAAATACTTCAACTTCATACTCAGATCCATGTCCAGCATTCTGGATAAAAGATCTGTGATCCGACCTTGCCCCAATCTTAGCTAAAATGATAGGACTATCATTCAGCACCGGGTCGTTCCCATCCACGCTCAAACAGACCTCCGTTAGACCGCTGCTTAAGGACACCAAATTAGACCCTCAAAAGGTCGAGTCTTACAGACCCATATCCAGTATCCCGATGCTCGCCAAAATCGTTGAAAAAATAGTCTACAGGCAGCTACAAGATCATGTGGACACTAACGCACCTCTAGATCCATCACAACACGGGTTCAGAGAGTCACACGGAGTGGAAACACTACTCACTACTCTTTTCAACACCATAATCTCAGGCATTGACAACTCACGTACAGTTTTCGCACTTATCTTTCTAGATATTGCGGCAGCCTTCGACTCAGTCCGCCACGAGATTCTCCTGATTCGGCTAAGAGAGATAGGCATTACCGAAACAGTGCTTGAGTGGTGTAGGTCTTACCTGTCTGGAAGATGGCAACATGTACGAGCAAACAGAACCACATCCGAGCCATTCCTACAAAATCAAGGAGTCCCTCAAGGATCCTCCCTATCGTCACTTATGTTTAACATTTATATCCAACCCATTTGTAACATCATTAGATCCTTCAACGTGAGTTGCATGATTTACGCAGACGATGTCCTACTGTACCTGCCAATATCCCTGGATTGCCCGGACCTCACCCCACTAACCAAGTGCTTCAATGCAATATCAGAATGGCTCCTCTCCCAAAATCTGCGCATCCAACATAAGAAACAGAGGTCCTGTTCATCTCTAGAAATCCGGAATTTACTCCACCTAACCACTTGGAAGTAGACAACGCCAAGCTGCAAGTAAAATCAGCCATACGGTATCTCGGAGTCACATTGGATCAGAACCTCAACATGAAGCAGCACATAGCAAAAACAGTAAGAGCGATCTACTTCAAGATCAGATCCCTCAGACACATACGCCCTCTACTCGAGCTGAGCGACTTCCGTACCATCTACCAAGCCCTCATCATCCCTCATTTTGATTATGCAAACGCCATCCTACAAGGACTCCCTCAGGCAACCTTACATCCCTTACAACTCGCCATGAACTGCGCTGCGCGAATCCTCTTTGGAGCACCAAGGAGAGAGCACATCACACCCCTCCTGATGCAGCTGCACTGGCTCCCCATCCAAGCCAGGATTAGCTTCAAGACCTTAGTGATGACATTCAAAGCCATCAACGGGTTATCCGCCTCTTCAATATGTGACCTCATACAACCACCCACACCCAACAGGATAAGAAGAACCGCTGCAGCCAACATGCTAGCAATACCAAAAGCTATGACAAGATGCGCCATATCAACTTCAAATAGAGCCTTCAGTCTGAGTGCCCCAAGCCTCTGGAACTCTCTACCACCACACATCAGAGCTATCCCCAACTTGAGCCAGTTCAGGAAGGCCTTAAAACACTACCTCTTCATTAAATACCTCACAGCCTCCCCCGAACCCCAGCCACCATGTATGAGCAACACACAATAACTCCATCTCACATATATACAGTTACCTATTTCAATGTTCCACACATGTAGATAGTTTCCCCTGTTATCCAAGTTGACTGCTCCTGTTCATTGTAATGACCTGACTCTTGTTTATTGTCGGATATTGTTTGTTTTATGTAAACCGCGCTGATCGCAAATAGTGCGGTATATAAGAAATGTAAATAAATAAATAAATAAAATGAATAAGAGAGGGGTACAAATTTCATTTTTCAAGCTTGCCCCCTCTCACAAGAGTGCACCAGTTCAATTCTCCAACCTCCCTCCTCAACCTCTTGGGGCAGGAGGTTGGCACTCTTCTTGCCCAGGGGGCAATAGAGGAAGTGCCTCTTCAACAACAGGGCACAGGGTTCTACTCCCCCTATTTTCTTATTCCAAAGAAAACAGGGGGCTTCAGACCCATCTTAGATATCAGAGAGTTGAACAGATTCCTAGTCAAGGAAAAATTCAAGATGGTTTCTCTGGGAACTCTGCTGCCATACCTTCAGAGTCAGGATTGGCTTTGTTCTCTAGATCTCAAGGATGCGTACACTCATGTTCTCATCCATCCAACTCACAGAAGGTTCCTTCGGTTCCTTTTTCAAGAGAAGCACTATCAATACAGAGTACTCCCTTTTGGTCTGGCCTCTGCACCAAGGGTGTTCACAAAATGCATGGCAGTGGTAGCTGCTTTTCTGTGCACCCTGGGGATGTTCGTCTTCCCTTACCTGGATGACTGGCTCATTCGAGCTCCCACTCAATCAGAGGCCAAGACTTCTCTAACCTGCACAATGCGTATCCTTCAGTATTTAGGGCTGGTAATAAACATCCCAAAATCCAATTTGATCCCTACTCAGTCCCTGGAGTTTATAGGGGCGTTGTTGGATACTACAAGGGCAAGGGCCTATCTTTCCCTGGCCCGTTGCCTTCGCTTGATGCAGTTAGCTTCTCAAGCAGAGTTGAAGCCCCTCCTAACTGCTCGAGAGATGTTACAGTTGCTAGGCCACATGGCATCCACCGTGCATGTGGTACCATATGCTCGCCTTCACATGAGGGCAGCTCAGTGGACTTTATCCACCCAATGGACCCAGGCATTAGGCTGCCTGTCAGACAAAATAGCAAACACAAGTCGCCTCATTTTGTCCCTCCAGTGGTGGAAGTCCCCTCAAAACCTGTTGCTGGGGTCCCCCTTTCAGCAGTCTCTACCCCAAGCAGCTCTTACAACAGATGCTTCTCCAATGGGGTGGGGAACTCATCTGCAAGACCTCTCCACCCAGGGCATCTGGTCCCCACAGGAGATTTGTCTACATATCAATCTCTTTGAACTGAGAGCAATCTTCCTTGCTCTGCGGGTTTTCCACACCCTGCTCAGCCACAAGACAGTCCTTATCCACACGGACAATCAGGTAGCCATGTTCTATGTGAACAAGCAGGGAGGAACTGGCTCTCTGTCGCTTTGCAACAAAGCTTTGCGACTGTGGGCCCTCGCCAGAGAGCATCACATTCATCTTCTGGCAGTTTATCTTCCAGGCGTTCAAAACTCTTGGGCAGACAGGCTCAGTCGAGTTCTGCTTCCACATGAGTGGTCCCTATATATGGACCAGGTGTCCAAGATTTTTCAAATTTGGGGAACCCCGGACATAGACCTCTTTGCAAGTCCGTGGAATGCCAAACTTCCCTGGTTCTGTTCCAGAACTCTGGCTCAGGGAGCTCAGGCAAGGGATGCTTTCCTCCTTCACTGGGGTCAAGACTTCCTCTATGCCTTTCCACCCATTCCCCTAATTCCCAAAACCCTGTTCAAGCTTCAGAGAGACAGAGGCCACATGATTCTCATAGCTCCACATTGGCTACGGCAAGTGTGGTACCCTCTGCTTCTACATCTCTCTCAAGCTCCCTCCCTGGAGTTAGGGTCTGCTCCAGACCTCCTCTCTCAAGAGGACGGAAAGTTGTGGCATCCCAATCCCCAGTCTCTGCATCTCAGGGCTTGGTTGCTGAAGGCCTAGATCTCCAGGATCTTCATCTTTCTCAACAAGTGAAAGATGTTCTTTATGCTTCCAGAAAACCTTCCACTAGACGTTCTTATGCTTTCAAGTGGAAGAGGTTTACTATCTGGTGTTCTGGGAAGGGTCTTAACCCCCTTGCCATACCTCTGGAATCTTTGCTTGAGTATCTCCTCCCTCTGTCTAATGCAGGCCTTAAGACAAATTCAGTAAGGGTCCATTTGAGTGCTATTGCAGCTTCCCTTAAGCCTCTAAATGGACAACCTATTTCCTCTCATCCTTTTGTAGCCAGATTCATGAGAGGCCTCCTTTTAACAAAGCCTCCCATTAGACCACCCCCGGTGGCATGGGACTTAAACTTGGTTCTTGGTCAGCTTATGAAGCCGCCTTTTGAACCTTTGGCTACCACCTCCTTGAAATACCTTTCTTGGAAGGTTATCTTTCTCATTGCAATCACATCAGCACGTCGTATTAGTGAATTGCAAGCACTCGTAGCTAATACACCTTATACAAGGTTCCATCATGACAAGGTGGTCCTTAGGACTAATCCACACTTTATGCCTAAGGTGGTCTCGCCTTTTCACCTCAACCAAGAGGTCTACCTACCTGTCTTTTTTCCAGGACCTCATGCATCAAGTGCAGAGAGGAATCTTCATACCCTGGACTGTAAAAGAGCTCTGGCTTTTTACTTACAGAGGACACAGCAACATAGAAAGTCCTCTCAACTCTTTGTTGCTTTTGATCCTTCTCATTTGGGACTACCAGTCTCCAAGAGAACACTATCTAACTGGATTGCCCAGTGTATTTCTTTCACCTATCAGAGCAAGAACCTTTCTCTGGAGGGCCATGTCACAGCTCACAATGTGAAAGCCATGGCAGCCTCAATGGCTCATCTCAACTCTGTGTCTATTGACGACATCTGTCGAGCAGCCACTTGGGCCTCGGTTCATACCTTCACAGCCCATTACTGCTTGGACAAGGACTCCCTCCGGGATGCCTTGTTTGGTCAGGCTGTTCTTAAACACCTGTTCCATACTTAATCAACTCCTACCCACCATCCCTCATGGGATGCCAGAGCTCCATGTGGGGAAGTGCAGCCCTGTCCCAGGGACACACAACAACTGGGATCTCTCCCTGGCATCTAAAGCTAGGGAGTCCCCATATGTAAAGACTCATTCCTGCTTGTTCCTGGAGATAGCACAGTTACTTACCTGTAACAGGTGATCTTTGGGAACAGCAGGAATAAGTCTTCACAACCCACCCACCTCCCCTAGGAATTGTCTCTCTCTCTATCTCTCTTTCCTTTCCCTCTCTCTCTCTCTCTTTGTCTCAGCTCTAAAACTCAAGTGAGGAGAGACAGTTGGGAAAGGCGGGAAGGCAGCACACAGGCTCTGTGGGATGCTCCCAAAGGCTTTCTGATTGGACGCTGGGGAGCATTCCCGCGCAGGCTCTGTCGGTACCGACGAAACCCATATGTGAAGACTTATTCCTGTTGTTCCCAAAGATCACCTGTTACAGGTAAGTAACTGTGCTTTACCCGATGTTGCTCATCCATGTCAGCACAAATGATACTGTCAGGTATCCCTCTAAGCATATGAAGAGTGACTTCATGGCTCTGGGACAGAGGGTGAAGCAGATAGGGGTGCAGGTGGTGTTCTCTTCAATCCTCCCTGTTGAGGGTAAAGGCCAAAGCAGAGAAGCTTGCATCCTGGAGATAAATGCATGGCTGTGTGGATGGTGTCAGTAAGAGCGTATTGGTTACCTGGACCATGGGATGATGATCCAAGGGCTGCAGAGCAGAGATGGCATCCGTCTGTCAAAGAAGGGTTGGCATTTCTTCAGTAGCAGACTGGCTAACCTACTGATGAGGGTTTTAAACTAGATTCATTGGGGATGGGTGAAGAAAGCCCCCAGGTAAGTGAAACATTAAATACCTTTATAGAAATAGGTAAAAGGGGCAACATCTGGAAAGCAGTGTCTATAAATGCCTGTTGCATGGGAAAAATGTCTTATCCCCCCATTTTAATGCATTGGCTATTTCTTCTTTTTGTATCTTTGCTTTCTTTACTATTTTGCCAGCCTTTCTAAGTTTTTCCAAATATACATGGCTGTCTTCCTCTCTCTTTGATCTCTTGTATTTCATGAAGGCCTCCCTCTTTTTCTTCAGAGAGTGGCAGTACATACCTGTAAAGTGTGATTACTGCAGGCATCGACAGCATATGGTAACTGTAAGTTGGGCAGACATCACAGGTGCAGCAATGGGTGGTGTTAGCTGCATCTGCATTATTGCTGCTCTGTGATCCCTGCAGTTTGGCAGCATTGTCTGCTGGGGAACTACACCCCTAGCAGTTAACACATGGCTTTTGCAATTAATGCGGCACTAGCAGCACTAACTCACGGCGTTAGCTGCAAAAGCCTACTGCACCTTAGTAAACATGCTCCAAAGATAACGCAAAGTCTGATTACTAAATTAAAATACAATTATTTTGTTCTGTCTTTGTTGTCTGATCATTTTATTCTCTGATCATGAGGGTCCCAATCTGAGGTTTCTGCTTTCTTCTGTCGATTAGTTCTCTTTCTACGGTCTCGAATCCACCTGCCATTTCTTGTCTTTCCTTTTCTTTTCTTCAATTCTTTCCATCTTGGATATTGATCTTTTCCTTTCAGCTTTCAACAATTTATTTTTCTGTCTCTGTCCATTAGGATTTCACTATTCCTTACTATTCAGTCCTAAATCCTCTCTTTTTTACTCCAGCTGCCTACTACTTTTCAATCCTCACCCCAGTCCTCCAATTCCCCACCTCGTCATTCCTTGTCCATTATTCCCCAGTTGTTTGCTTCTTCACTCTTTCCTCTCCATGTCTAACATCTCTCACCCTCCCCATCCAGTGTCTCCCCTTTCTCTCTCTCTCTCCCACCCTCTTTCCCTTCATCCAGCATCTCCGCTCTCTCTCTCTCTATCCTTCTGTGTCCCTCCTCTCCCTTCCTATCCCCATATCCAGCATTTCCCCTCCTTTCCTAAACCCCTGTGTCCAGCATCTCCCCTGTCTCCATACCACCCCTTCCTTACTACTCCCATATCCAGCATTTCCCCTCCTTTCCTATCCCCCTGTGTCCACCATCTCCCCTGTCTCCATACCACCCCCTGCTTACTAGTCCCATATCCAGCATTTCCCCTCCTTTCCTATACCCCCTGTGTCCCGCATCTCCCCTGTCTCCATATCACCCCGTCCTTACTACTCCCATATCCAGCAATTCCCCTCCTTTCCTATACCCCCAGTGTCCAGCATCTACCCTGTCTCCATACCACCCCCTCCTTACTACTCCCATATCCAGCATTTCCCCCTCCTTTCCTATCCCCCTGTGTCCAGCATCTCCCCTGTCTCCATACCACCCCTTCCTTACTACTCCCATATCCAGCAATTCCCCTCCTTTCCTATCCCCCTGTGTCCAGCATCTCCCATGTCTCCATACCACCCCCTGCTTACTACTCCCATATCCAGCAATTCCCCTCCTTCACTAACCCCCCTGTGTCCAGCATCTCCCCTGTCTCCATACCACCCCCTGCTTACTACTCCCATATCCAGCATTTGCCCTCCTTTCCTATCCCCCCTGTGTCCAGCATCTCCGCTGTCTCCATATCACACCCTCCTTACTACTCCCATATCCAGCATTTCCCCTCCTTTCCTATCCCCCCTGTGTCCAGCATCTCCCCTCTCTCCATATCACACCCTCCTTACTACTCCCATATCCAGCATTTCCCCTCCTTTCCTATCCCCCTGTGTCCAGCATCTCCCCTGTCTCCATACCACCCCTTCCTTACTACTCCCATATCCAGCATTTCCACTCCTTTCCTATCCCCCTGTGTCCAGCACCTCCCCTGTCTCCATACCACCCCCTGCTTACTATTCCCATATCCAGCATTTGCCCTCCTTTCCTATCCCCCATGTGTCCAGCAGCTCCCCTGTCTCCATACCACCCCATCCTTACTACTCCCATATCCAGCATTTCCCCTCCTTTCCTATCCCCCTGTGTCCAGCATCTCCCCTGTCTCCATACCACCCCATCCTTACTACTCCCATATCCAGCATTTCCCCTCCTTTCCTATCCCCCTGTGTCCAGCATCTCCCCTGTCTCCATACCACCACTTCCTTACTACTCTCATATCCAGCATTTCCCCTCCTTTCCTATCCCTCCTGTGTCCTGCATCTCCCCTGTCTCCATATCACCCCATCCTTACTACTCCCATATCCAGCATTTCCTCTCCTTTCCTATCCCCCCTGTGTCCATCATCTCCCCTGTCTCCATTCCACCCTGTCCTTACTACTCCCATATCCAGCATTTGCCCTCCTTTCCTATCCCCCTGTGTCCAGCACCTCCCCTGTCTCCATACCACCCATCCTTACTACTCCCATATCCAGCATTTCCTCTCCTATCCCCCCTGTGTCCAGCATCTCCCCTGTCTCCATTCCACCCTGCCCTTACTACTCCCATATCCAGCATTTTTCCTCCTTTCCTATCCCCCTGTGTCCAGCACCTCCCCTGTCTCCATACCACCCATCCTTACTACTCCCATATCCAGCATTTCCCCTCCTTTCCTATCCCCCTGTGTCCAGCACCTCCCCTGTCTCCATACCACCCATCCTTACTACTCCCATATCCAGCATTTCCCTTCCTTACCTATCCCCCCTGTGTCCAGCACCTCCCCTGTCTCCATACCACCCCTTCCTTACCACTCCCATATCCAGCATTTCCCCTCCTTTCGTGTCCCCCCTGTGTCCAGCATCTCCCCTGTCTCAATACCACCCCTTCCTTACTACTCCCATATCCAGCATTTCCCTTCCTTACCTATCCCCCCTGTGTCCAGCATCTCCCCTGTCTCCATACCACCCCTTTCTTACTACTCCCATATCCAGCATTTCACCTCCTTTTCTATCCCCCCTGTGTCCAGCATCTCCCCTGTCTCCATATCACACCCTCCTTACTACTCCCATATCCAGCATTTCCCCTCCTTTCCTATCCCGCTGTGTCCCTGTCTCTATACCACCCCTTCCTTACTACTCCCATATCCAGCATTTCCCCTCCTTTCCTATCCCCCTGTGTCCAGCATCTCCCCTGTCTCCATACCACCCCTTCCTTACTACTCCCATATCCAACACTTCCCCTCCTTTACTCTCCCCCTGTGCCCAGCATCTCCCCTGTCTCCATACCACCCCTCCTTACTACTCCCATATACAGCATTTCCCCCTCCTTTCCTATCTCCCCTGTGTCCAGCATCTCCCCTATCTCCATATCACCCCTTCCTTACTACTCCCATATCCAGCATTTCCCCTCCTTTCCTATCCTCCCATGTCCAGCACCTCCCTGTCTCCATACCACCCCGTCTGTACTACTCCCATATCCAGCATTTGCCCTCCTTTCCTATCCCCCCATGTCCAGCACCTCCCCTGTCTCCATACCACCCCGTCCTTGATACTCCCATATCCAGCATTTCCCCTCCTTTCCTATCCTCCAGT
Organism: Ichthyophis bannanicus; assembly: GCA_033557465.1. Taxonomy (NCBI): domain Eukaryota; kingdom Metazoa; phylum Chordata; class Amphibia; order Gymnophiona; family Ichthyophiidae; genus Ichthyophis; species Ichthyophis bannanicus. The sequence goes on along the minus strand of CM066036.1, from coordinate 28,064,863 downwards.
GTCCAGCACCTCCCCTGTCTCCATACCACCCCATCCTTACTACTCCCATATTCAGCATTTTCCTTCCTTTCCTATCTCCCCATGTCCAGCACCTCCCCTGTCTCCATACCATCCCGTCCTTACTACTCTCATATCCAGCATTTCCCCTCCTTTCCTATCCACCCGTGTCCAGCACCTCCCCTGTCTCTATACCACCCCTTCCTTACTACTCCCATATCCAGCATTTCCCCTCCTTTACTATCCCCCTGTGTCCAGCATCTCCTCTATCTCCATACCACCCCTTCCTTACCAATCCCATATCCAGCAATTCCCCCTCCTTTCCTATCCCCTCTGTGTCCAGCTTCTCCCCTGTCTCCATACCACCCCTTCCTTACTACTCCCATATCCAGCTATTCCACCTCCTTTCCTATCCCCCCTGTGCCCAGCATCTCCCCTGTCTCCATACTACCCCTCCCTTACTACTCCCATATCCATCATTTCCCCTCCTTTCCTATCCCCCTGTGTCCAGCATCTCCCCTGTCTCCATACCACCCCTTCCTTACTACTCCTATATCCAGCATTTCCCCTCCTTTCCTATCCCCCCTGTGTCCAGCATCTCCCCTGTCTCCATACCACCCCTTCCTTACTACTCTCATATCCAGCATTTCCCCTCCTTTCCTATATTCCCTGTGTCCCGCATCTCCCCTGTCTCCATACCACCCCTTCCTTACTACTCCCATATCCAGCAATTCCCCTCTTTTCCTATACCCCCTGTGTCCCGCATCTCCCCTGTCTCCATACCACCCCTTCCTTACTACTCCCATATCTAGCATTTCCCCTCCTTTCCTATCCCCCTGTGTCCAGCATCTCCCCTGTCTCCATACCACCCCGTCCTTACTACTCCCATATCCAGCAATTCCCCTCCTTTCCTACACCCCCTGTCCAGCATCTCCCCTGTCTCCATACTACCCCACCCTTACTACTCCCATATCCAGCATTTCCCCTCCTTTCCTATCCACCCTGTGTCCAGCATCTCCCCTGTCTCCATACCACCCTGTCCTTACTACTCCCATATCCAGCATTTCCCCTCCTTTCCTATCCCCCTGTGTACAGCATCTGCCCTGTCTCCATACCACCCCTTCCTTACTGCTTCCATATCCAGCATTTCGCCCTACTTTCCTATTCCCCCTGTGCCCAGCATCTCCCCTGTCTCTATACCACATCGTCCTTACTACTCCCATATCCAGCATTTCCCCTCCTTTCCTATCCCCTGTGTCCAGCATCTCCCCTGTCTCCATACCACCCCTTCCTTACTTCTCCCATATCCAGCATTTCCCCTCCTTTCCTATACCCCCTGTGTCCCGCATCTCCCCTGTCTCCATACCACCCCTTCCTTACTACTCCCATATCCAGCATTTCCCCTCCTTTCCTATACCCCCTGTGTCCCGCATCTCCCCTGTCTCCATACCACCCCTTCCTTACTACTCCCATATCTAACATTTCCCCTCCTTTCCTATCCCCCCTGTGTCCAGCATCTCCCCTGTCTCCATACCACCCCGTCCTTACTATTCCCATATCCAGCATTTCCCCTCCTTTCCTATCCCCCTGTGTCCAGCATCTCCCCTGTCTCCATACTACCCCACCCTTACTACTCCCATATCCAGCATTTCCACTCCTTTCCTATCCACCCTGTGTCCAGCATCTCCCCTGTCTCCATACTACCCCACCCTTACTACTCCCATATCCAGCATTTCCCCTCCTTTCCTATCCACCCTGTGTCCAGCATCTCCCCTGTCTCCATACCACCCCTTCCTTACTACTCCCATATCCAGCATTTCCCCTCCTTTCCTATACCCCTGTGCACAGCATCTCCCCTGTCTCCATATTACCCCTCCGTTACTACTCCCATATCCAGCATTTCCCCTCCTTTCCTATCCCCCTGTGTCCAGCACCTCCCCTGTCTCCATACAACCCCATCCTTGCTACTCCCATATCCAGCATTTCCCCTCCTTTCCTATCCCCCCGTGTCCAGCACCTCCCCTGTCTCCATACCACCCCGTCCTTACTACTCCCATATCCAGCATTTCCCCTCCTTTCCTATCCCCCTGTGTCGAGCATCTTCCCTGTCTCCATATCACCCCTTCCTTACTACTCTCATATCCAGCATTTACCCTCCTTTCCTATCCCCCCTGTGTCCAGCATCTCCCCTGTCTCCATATCACCCCTTCCTTACTACTCCCATATCCAGCATTTCCCCTCCTTTCCTATCCCCCTGCGTCGATCATCTCCCCTGTCTCCATACCACCCCGTCCTTACTACTCCCATATCCAGCATTTCCCCTCCTTTCCTATCCCCCCTGTGTCCAGCATCTCCCCTGTCTCCATATCACCCCTTCCTTACTACTCCCATATCCAGCATTTCCCCTCCTTTCCTATCCCCCCTGTGTCGAGCATCTCCCCTGTCTCCATATCACCCCCTCCTTACTACTCCCATATCCAGCATTTACCCTCCTTTCCTATCCCCCTGTGTCCAGCACCTCCCCTGTCTCCATATCACCCCGTCCTTACTACTCCCATATCCAGCATTTCCCCTCCTTTCCTATCCCCCTGTGTCCAGCACCTCCCCTGTCTCCATACCACCCCCTGCTTACTACTCCCATATCCAGCATTTCCCCTCCTTTCCTATCCCCCCTGTGTCCAGCATCTCCCCTGTCTCCATACCACCCCGTCCTTACTACTCCCATATCCAGCATTTCCCCTCCTTTCCTATCCCCCTGTGTCCAGCATCTCCCCTGTCTCCATACCACCCCATCCTTACTACTCCCATATCCAACATTTCCCCTCCTTTCCTTCCCCCCTGTGTACAGCATCTTCCCATAGTCTCCCTATAACCCCTCATGTCCAGTGTCCCCACTCCATCTCGAAAATCTCCACTCCTTGCTTGTCCCTGTGCCCATTCTCCTTTTGTGCACATCCCATGTCACGTATCTCCCCTTGATCTCCCTAGTCCCAGTGTTTAGCATGTCCCTTCTGCCTCCCTATTCCACCCCTGCATCTAGCATTTCCCCTCCGTCTTCCTGTGCCCCTCCATCTCCCAATGCCCCCATGTCCTGCATCTCCCATTTTCCTGTGACCTCTCCTTGTCCAGCATCTGCCATCTGTTTTTCTGTGATACCCTCTTGTCTCCAACACTTTCTCTCCATGTTCATTTCCCCCGCCATCTCCCTATGCCCCTTCTGTGTCCAGAATTTCCCCTCTGTTCCCTAGCCCTCCATCCCCAGGAGATGTGGGAGCAGGCTAGGTGGAAGTGGGCCAGGTGTCGGGGGAGGTGGGGGTGGTAGTGCCAGCGATCCCCTGCAGCGCTTACCCCATTTACCGATAGTGCCAGCCCTGGTTCACAGCGCCTGAGAGAAAGACATCATACATACTGTGCAATAAGGACACCAGCTGCCTGAATTAGGACCCATGATATCAGGGTTCCAGAAGGAGTCCCTCGCAGAGGACTGTGGCTGCGGTGACTTGAATATGTAAGCTGGTAGTGGCTGTAGACAGGGAAGAAAGCAAAAAAGAAAATAGGGTATCTGAGAATGTCAACAGTTGGTGAACTGAAGATGACTACTAGAGTGCAGATAAAATGGACATAAAAAGCAGAATATGCTAAGTATGCACTTGAACTGCCCATCGAAAAAACAAAAGCAAAGTCTATATTGCATGCAGAGTACTACAGGGAATACAAAAACCACTTGGGAGAATAAATGACCAAATTATTTCTCAGGCCAGGCATTAGCTTTCATTTGGAGAATATTCTCTCTCCGTGGTGTGCATCCCAGTGTCAGAAAAATACAATATAAAATAGCGCACACATGGTTGAAATGTTCATTCCACTCATGGATAATAAAAAGAAAAATTCAAAAGTGCCCCCGTGAAATCCATAGGAATATTGATGAATTTAGTGAGTGCAAGAGCATGAATGAAACCTGCAAAGCTGCAAATGAATTTCCATATGAGGTCAACAGATAGGTCATAACGATCTTTTTAGCCCATTAGACTCGATAATCCTTCCAGACTAGTACGGCTGTGATTTTACAAATCAGTAAAGCAGCTAATTTTACCCTTTCATGAAATTAATGTGCTATGAATAAGAAATACAAATGTTACAAAGCAAAGTTATGATACCTGTGGGACCTGGGGGGTCACAAAAGAAGTATTGTGACAACCTCTTTCCTCTTTCCCTTTCTTCCCTTGACCTCTGCCCTGCTCTGTTCCTTCTTTCGCCTGCAGTGGCAATTTGCATCTAAGCTGATTCTACCTCTCTGGCTCAGTGATCAGTCAAGACTCACTACTGTCTCCTTTCTTCTGGGCCCTAGGTCAGATTTACTCCTCCTAGCTACAACATGTCTCTAGCCAGTGGTCTGCCCAAGGGCCCCTCTACAGTGCAAGGTGGCCAAAGGAAGAGGGAAGCCCACTCCCAGCTGCTTCAGCCCTTCTGAGCTTTTCTGAAATTTTTGCTTGAAGGCCCAGACTTATGTCAGTGGTTCAAGCAGCTGCTTTTTTGAATGTCCTGTTCCACTAACAGGTTTCCTCCCTCCTGCACGTCAAATTAGCTCCAGCTTCATAATAAATATTTGAACAAAGAACTGAGCCAATCCCATGCAGGGTCTGGTTAAAATGAGCTGCTAAAGGATAAGAAGTCTCTGCCCTCAACAGGCCTTACCCATCCTCCCCACCCTCTCCTCCCATTCCCTATAGCCTGCTATTGGACTAATGACTTCTACCTTCCATATGACCCTGTTCCAACTCCACCAGCTTCACACAGAATGAGAACACATCTGAGAATCCGGTTATATTAAGGGGGGTAGTTACAAATGTGCGTTAAGGGAATAATGTGAGATGGGCCTTATGTACTAAAGTGTGAAGTAACTTTGTATGAAGAATAGAGCAAAATCCCCGACAATGCCAAAGTGCAGGCATTTATTTGCTATTTTTTGCACAAAGTGCACTTTTGTAAAGACCCTTTGCAAAAGTACACTTTGCAGTGGTAAATTTTGGGGCAAAGCATACTTTGCATGAAAGTTTACGTAGGTTTTGCATTAATGAGCTACTGTGATGCAAAATCATACAAAACAACTCACACAAAGAAATGCAAAGTGTCTAAAAGGCTTCACAGGTCCATTTTTGCTGAAAGAAAAAATAACTATAGCTCAAGATCTGTAGTTATTTTTTCTAGAGCTGGCCACAAAAAAAATGTATTTTTTGCGCAGCAATTGCAGAATAAATTTAAAGGGTCCACTAGCATGAATCTGAGAACCCCCTGACCCCTGAATCCCCTCCCTAGTGGCCCGTTGAGTCTAACACTCCCTCCAGCCTGGCACATTGGTGAAATAGAAACATTTTCACCCAAAGCCGAAATCACACATTAATCCCTTCCTGGCTTGTCCTGGCATTACCCTGCCTCTGCACTCTCCAGGAACCCTGACACACTCCAGTGGTCAGAGGGCTGATGGAAGCAGGAGTGATCCCACTCACTCCTGACACAGCAGCTGTCTTGCTCAAAATGGCATTGCTGATCCCTAGTGATAGTCTCATGGTATTACCACCAAGGGACAGATTGCCAAATAATAATATGGTGTTAAGCTCTCAAATCTTAGCACATAAGGTATGCGTGTGTGTCCTTATTTTATAAAATCGGAGGCGTCCATCTGTCGACTAGACTTGATGTCCAGAGAGGTGTGCTGTCTGCCAGCTGCCAAAATCCGAGATGTTACGGAGAGTTTGCCGAGACTCATCAAGCCCACTGACTATTACCTGATGTTGCTCATCCATGTTGGCACAAATGATACTGCCAGGTATCCCGTTGAGGGTATCAAAAGTGACTTCATGGCTCTGGGACAGAGGGTGAAGCAGATAGATATGCAGGTGGTGTTCTCTTCAATCCTCCCTGTTGAGAGTAAAGGCCAAGGCAGAGACGCTGTCATCCTGGAGATAATTGCATGACTGCGTGGATGGTGTCATCGAGAGCATTTTGGTTTCCAGGGCCATGGGATGATGTTCCAAGGGCTGCAGAGTAGAGAAGGCGTCCAGCCATCCAAGAAGGGTCGGTAGATAGGCCTTGTGGTCTTTTTCTGCCATCATGTTTCTATTTTATAATCATGACTCCAACACACTGTGTCCAAACTCTTCCCCGAGCATTCTTATTCTATAAATACACACCTATTTTCACTCTGTGTGCTTTAAGCAGGGCCAAACTATGGGTATCTGACACCCTAAGCAAACCATTGGCCATGCACTCCTGCTGCACCTCAAGCCATCCATACAGCATCTCTCTTTCTCTTTCCCCTGAGGTCTCCAGCATCACTCCTTCCCTACTCCGTCAGGATTTCCAGTATCTCTCCTTCCCTATTCCCACCCCTGGTTACAAGCATCTCTCCCCTTCCCTTTCCCCCTGCAGGTATCCAGCATGTGCCCGCTCTTCCCTTACCCCTCCACAAGGAGTTCCATTATCTTCTCGCCTTCCCACCAACACTCTTGACATTCCCTCCACTGACCTCTGCAGGAAGAAAAAGCAATTGGACTTCATGGGGTAGCAGCAGTGCACCAGCACAGCCAAGACGCAGCACGGAGTAAACCCGTTAAAGCTGCAGTCAGCACCAGGCCTTTGAGTATCCTGTGCACGTGCAGATTCAAGCTGTGGTGCGTCCCCCCATTCCAAAGTAGAAGGCCATGAGCATGTGTGCGTTCACGTGCCCACATGCTCACATTCCCACCGCTGGCAACAGCTTTAAAGGACTTCCCTGGTGCTGCCGCGCTCTGAAGCCTGCTGCCCTCATCAAACGCCTAGTCTGCCTAGTGCTAAGGCCAGTCCTGACTTTTAAGCATGACCTAATTTCATAAGAGGCTTTTGCATGCATAGGTCAGCATTTTATGCATGCGAAAGGTTTATAAAGTTATCTCCAGACCATGTAAAAGTATATTTTATGCATTTGCGCCATGACTTTTATGCATTTCTACCCTGAGCAATGTTGCAAGATCCTATTCCTGCAAGCAAAATAGTGTCTACACACAAAAAATGCTAAGCAAATTACCTTCCTTATGGATTTATAACTACCCTATTATATATTTATATATTAAAAGTATGACGTCCAATTATATAGTCTGGTGTAGGGGGTCGTCACGATCGCTCAGTTTAATAATCAAAATCTCAAGGAGGAGGCTTAAGAGCCTGTAAATTAATTGAGGGGTACAAAAGATCGAAGGTTTGCCTATGGCTGCTTGCTTTGGCCCTGAGGTTATTTACCTAGCAGGACTAGGACTCACTCCATGACACTAATTGGTAGCAGATTTAAAGCACATTTTAAGAAAGTAGTTTTTCAGTAAATATACAATTAAACTGGGATGACACATTGGTGGGTTTAAAAAATATTCAGAAAAGTTTCTGAAGGTCTGGTCCATTAACAGCTTGGATCAAGTAGGCGGGGGAATGCAACCTCTTATTGTGAGGAGTTTGGAGTCAACAGCTAGGAGCTGTTGGGTGTTTCTTTCAAGTGACCGGACTGGCCTCTGTTGAAGACAAGAGGCTGGGCCTTATGGATCATTGGTCCGCTTTATTATGAAGTTTGTTATTCTGATTAGATTTGTACATTAGTCAGTTAAAGTTAAGCCTGATCTTCATAGTCTTGTCTTCGAGACATCTGTAAATTGAGGGAATGTTTATTAGTGCATGCAGTCATTTAAAACAACATGAAAAAGAGCAACATTTTTTGTTTCCTGTCAACAAAAATGAAGAAATATGAAAAGTGTAAAAGAAATGAAACATACATTTCCCCTTCACACAACACTAATGTCTACAGTCAACCGAGTCTATGGGTTTAATTTAGAAACAATGGAAGTATAATGAGGAAGGTTTTCAAAGTTATTTATCTGGGTAAATTGCTCAGTATAGAGCAGAAGGTGAGGTAGAGGCTGTGTTGGAGGGAAAGAGGGATGTTAGATGGATTTGGATTTTAAATTTATTTACTCGTCTTTTCCAAATCCAAGTACAAGCTGAGTTACATTCAGTTAGTTCCCTACTTGCGGTGATGGAGGGTGAGGGGACTTGCCCATTGTCCTGCCACAGTTGTGTGTGTGCTCAGTCACTAGTCTGTGTATTGTATACAGCTACTAGCTACTGCCGTCTGTTTCCTGTAACCTTAAACCTGAGCCCAGGTTAGATGTTGCATGTGACCCTCTCTCTTTGATCCCTGGAGATCTGCTGAAGTCATTCCTAAGTCCAAGGTACTAGCAGAGCCCCTAGCCTTTTGGGTATTCTTCTTCCCCCTCCTCCTTAGGTAGAATTCTTCATCTTGGGGCTCAATTAAGCAGGACTCCTGCCCCTCTCTCCCTTCCACCCCTGCAAAATCATTGTCTTTTTTACGAATTTATCATCCAGCCTACTGTCATTCAGTTTATTCTGCAAGCCTCTCCTGACAAGAGTCTGTGAGCTGAAGCAGTGATCACCGATAGACCCATCCTCATGTTTAACTAGGAACAGTGCTCTCTCTCCATTCAACCTCTGAAATAAGTGTGTATTTACTTATTTTAATAAGCAGTTGAAAAGTACGAGACTGGGTCTTCTCTTTGGATGTTAAGCTCATTTATGTAGTTGTTGATGAGTATGTTGTTGAGCGTGCTCTATGGAACATGAAAGCCGTAGTCATAAAGAACATCAGTGGGAGAAACAGTGACTTCCAGCCTGCTGCTCTAATCATTAGGTGACTATGTCACTCAGCAGCACAAGAGAGGAAGGAGAACTGATAATGGAAAAGGGAAGAGGTTGGGAGATGGTGGAGAAAATATAAAGGATTAGTGACGGCACGTGGTAAGGAATGTGAAGGGATCAGATGGAGATGGGAGAAAGACAGAACTCAAGTCTCTAATGGGGCCAAAACGTTAGAAGAGCAGCACATGAGGGGTATAAAAGCATATGATGAGCCCTCCAATTACAAAATAATACAGACAAAAGTGGTGCAACCCCCCTCCTATAAAAATTACCAGGAACATCAGTTCCCAAAGTTGTGTTTTAGCCAGGGAAGGAAAACAGCACACATACAGTTCATTTTCAAATGCACTTGTTCCCCTGATCAGTCACCCACAGAAAGACATTTCATAATGTAAATAGTAAAAAAAAACCTTTTTATTTACCTGAGAGCAGCTAGCTGCCTCCAATCTCTCCCCCCCCCCACCCCATAGAGCCCTACAGCATGAGTAAGAGTCAGAGGACAACGTCTACCAGTCCAAAAGGTCCCAGCCAGCAGGGTCAGGAACATAAAGGTTCCCTACAATCGGTGGCTAGAAGAAAAACAGAGTTACTTACCTGTAACATGAGTTCTCCGGGGACAGCAGGATAAGTCAGCCACAAATGGTGATGTCATCTGACGGCGCCATAGATGGAAGTACTCTCAGTAGCTCAGAAGGCTTTTGCCTTCTGAGCATGGGCTAGTAGCCACACCCCTAGGACTGCCCCTAGCTAGCTAGAACGTCCCCAGCTGAGGCATTGCCAAGTTGCTAGGAGGTCGCAGAAGCTGTGGAATGGCACCCCCCCCCAGGGGAGGAGGGTGGGAATGTGTGGCTGACATATCCTGCTGTCCCTGGAGAACTCATGTTACAGGTAAGTAGCTCAGTTTTCTCCTAGAACAAGCAGAATGAGTCAGCCACAAGAGGTGCCTGTCAAGCTTCACGTGCTGAGGTGGGGGGGGGGGGGGAAGAACAGAGGTAGATCCATATCAATACAAAAAACCTGATTTATTGTGGCCCAGAGGGTGAGGGCAGCATAACAGGCATACTTGTGCAAAGAACATGTGAACTTGTGCAAAACAGCAAGATCAATATTGTGCAATCAACATATGAAGGTGGACACAACACGCTCAACTGAGTGCAACAGTGCATGTGCAAGTATCAACGGTATAACATATCAACAGTGCAGTTGCGAGTCACATCACATAACAGGCTGGGCCACCAACTACAGGAGGTAGTGGCAGAGTCACTTGGACCTGTGGCCTTGATCAGGTGCCGATATGAATGGCTGTGGCTAACACCGCCTGGCCGAAGGCGGAGCTGCCCTGATCTGCTTGATCTAATCAGCAGTGTCTTTGAAAGGTTTGGATGGAGGCCCAGGTGGCGGCCCTGCAGATGTCTGGTACCGGAATGGAGCGTAGGTTGGCAATCGTGGTGGCCAACGCCCGCAGAAGGTGCGCCTTGACCATTGGCATGGTTTGGGACCCCGCTTGTGTCAGGCAAAAGGCGATACATGAGGAAATCCAAATGGAGAGCGTCCGTTTGGACATGGGGTGACCTGGCTTGTTGGGGGTCATAAGAGACAAAGAGCTGAGACCCATTCCGGAGAGAGGAAGTCCGGTGTAGGTAGCAGCATAAGGCCCTGACACAGTCCAGGGTGTGGAGCCTCTCCTGTTCTTGGCTGGAGTGAGGTTCCGACTGGAAGCAGGGTAATTCAATGGTTTGGTTGATGTGGAAGGCACTGGCCACCTTGGGGACAAATGTAGGGTGTGTCTGCAAGCAGGCGCGGTCATGGTGGAGTATGGTATAAGGCGGGTAATCTACCAAGGCATGTAGCTCGCTGATGCGCCTGGCAGAGGTGATGGCTATGAGGAAGGGTGTCTTCCAAGAGGCAAATTTGAGTTCTGACAATTGCAGTGGCTCGAAAGGCTCCCTTGTGAGCTGATTGAGAACAACATTCAGGTCCCAGGCAGGTACGGGTGCCCGAATGGAGGGGCGGAGGTTGGCCAGACCTTTCATGAATCGGATCACCAGTGGGAGTGTGGCTATCGAGGCATCTCCGGGACAGTCATGGAAGGCTGCTATGGCGGACAGGTGGACCCTTATGGTCTGCATCTTGAGTCCACGCTCAGAGAGAGAGGCAAGGTACTGGAGGAGTTGAGGCACACTGGGCACAAGCATGGGTCCAGATGATGCGAAGCACACCAAATGCTGAAACGCCGCCATTTTAGGTTGGTATGATTTCCTGGTAGAAGGGCGTCGAGCCACCAGTATGACCTGTTGGACCTCAGCTGAGAGGTCAAGGGATTCTAGGGTCATCCTTTCAACTTCCATGCGTCTGCAGGCTGGGATGAGGAGTCCTGCTGTTGTCCTGGTATATTAAATCCGGTCTCAGTGGTAAGCATGCTGGTGGTTCCACGGCCAGGCGACGCAGGTAGTGGAATCAGACTTGCCTGGGCCAATGTGGGACCACCAGGATGGCTAGCGCTTTGTCCCTGATCAGGCGCTGAATCGTCCTTGATATGAGTGGGGTGGGGGGGTGGAAGGCATATATCAGAGACCACTCCCCCCAGGATATGTCAAAGGCATCCGCTGCTACTCTGTTGTGGGCTGGTCATTTGGAGCAGAACAGAGGGCACTTCATGTTCTCCTCTGTTGCAAAGAGATCGATTAGTGGCTGGCCCCATCTTTCGAAAAGGGACGATGACATGTCCTCATGCAGCGCCCATTCATGGGGGTTTAGTTGTCTGCTGAGACGATCCACTAGTTCGTTTTCTATTCCCGGAAGGTAGCAGGCCTGAAGGGTGCACTGGTGAGAGAGTGCCAGGTGCCAGATTCGGAGCACCTCCCTGAACAGGGGGCGTGAACCTGTCCCCCCTTGCTTGTTGATGTAGAACATGGCCACCTGGTTGTCGATTTGTATCCTGACTGTTTTGCCTGCTATATGGTCTTGGAAGGCTAGAAGAATGTAGCGGACAGCTCTGAGCTTGAGGACGTTGATGTGGAGAGCCCTCTCCAAGACTGACCAAGGATCTTGTGTGCAGAGTCCTAGACAGTGAGCTCACCATCCCACCGCTGATGCATCGGTGGTGACGGTGAGTTGGTGAGCCGGCTGTTGAAGGTGTCTGCCCTGCGAGAGATTTGTTGAGTGGGTCCACCAGTGAAGTGCTCTGGCCACAGTCATGTCGATGGGAATCACCGTAGATAAGGTTTGCGTGTGCTGACACCAGTGGGAACGGAGATGCCACTGCAGGGGCCACATGTGCAGTCTCACGAGGGAAGAACATGTGTGGATGCTGCCATGTGGCCCAGGAGACGCAGGAGGCTTCTTGCCAGCGAGTGCATGGAACAGTGTATGTCGAGGGCAAGGTTGATGATGGCCATCTTTCTGTTTTGTGGAAGGAACGCCTTGGCCAAGGTGGTGTCTATATAGGCTCCGATGAATTCCAACCTCTGGACTGGAGTGAGGTGAGACTTTGAGTGGTTCACTAAGAAGCCCAAAGACAAGAGGAGAGAGGTGGCTTCTCTGACTGCTACATGTAGCTCCTTTGGGGAGGGGGCAGAGATCAACCAATCGTCCAGGTATGGGAAGACACATATGCTGCGTTTGCGAAGATGGGCCGCTGCCACTGCAACACATTTAGTGAAGACCCATGGAGCAGGGGAGAGACCGAAGGGAAGGGTTCTGTACTGATAGTGGTTCCCCAGAACTTGGAAGCACAAGAATCTCCTGTGTTGTTTGTGGATGGGGACATGAGTGTAAGCGTCCTGGAGATCCAGCGATGCCAGCCACTCCTCGGGCTAGATGAGGGGTAGGATGAAGTTTAGGAAGTGCATCCTGAATTTCTCTTTGATGATGAATCTGTTGAGTTTCCGAAGGTCAAGAATGGGGCGAACACCCCCTGACTTCTTGGGGTCCAGGAAGTACCTGGAATAAAATCCCGTATTGTGTTCGCTGGGTGGAACAGGTTCTATAGCTCGAGATCATAGGAGTGATACTATCTCTGAAGTCATGGGAAGGAGGTGGTGCATTGGAACGTTGCTCATAGATGGGGAATGTTGAGTTGGAGCTGAGGAAAATTTGATGCAGTAACCCTGTTTGCTGATGTTGAGAACCCACTGGTCCATGGTGATGATCTCCCAGGAGTGCAGATATGCGGCCTCCCGTGGGGAGGTGGGGAGGCGACGAGTCAAAAACTAGGATTGTTTTTTCCTGGCGAAGAGGGAGTGTTCTTCTTTTGCGTGCGTTCCTGCTGACGTGGTTTCAGCTGGTAGGGCGTCTGATAGGGTTGCTGTTTTGTACCGTGGTTGCTGCCATTCACGGTATGTATTGTAGCGCCTCGATGCTGGTTTCTGGGTGTTCTCTTTACGGTAGGTTTGTGAGCGCTCCAATCCTTCTTCGGCCAGGGCCTGGAGAGTGGTGCAGTGTTCTCTCATATCATTAACTCTGTTCTTGACTTTGTCCCTGAAGAGGGAGTCGCCGGCACAAGGGGTGTCGGCGATCTTGTCGTGGGTATCGTTGTGCAGGCTGGAGGTGCATAGCCAGGCTAGCCTGCGGGTGGAGATGGCTGTCCCAGAGGTCCTGGCTGCTGCCTCAAAGGCATCATAGGCAGCACAGCCCTGATGCTTGGTGCAATCCTCCAGCTCCGCCAGAGCTGCTGTGATGGAGGTCTGGGACTGAGCGAGCTGGGAGATGGCAGCCTTGAGATTAGCAATGAGATGATCTTGATAAAGTGCATGTTGGAATTGATGCGCCGCCACTCTGGCCACTCAGCATGACACCCTGGTAGACCCATTTTCCCACATCATCAAGGAGTTTGTGGTCCTTGCCCGGGGGGGGGGGGGGGCATAGGTAGTATTTTGTGAGGACTAAGACCGCTTGAGGGCTGATTCCACAACAATGGACTGGTGGGGGAGTTGTGGCTTCTCGAATCCCGGGAAGGGCAGAACCAAGGTATTGTGCATCCAGTTTGCGTGGGCAGGCTGGGTTGGAGGCCGGGGTGAGACACATTTTAGTCAAGTTGTCCCGTAAAAGTTGATGAATAGGCAGGGAGGTTAGGGACTTAGGAGCCTCCACGAATTTGAGGGCGCTCTGTACCTCAGTGCGTTGATCTGTGGTGTCGACGGAGGTGATGGACAGCGCAGAAGTGAGCTTGCATAGAAACTTTGGATAGGTCAAGTCCTCCTGAGGGGTGGCAAGAGAGGAGGAAGGCTCCATGGCAGAAGTGGTGAGTGCGTCCCCTGAGTGCGATTGTTTGTCCGCTCCTTCTTCTCCACCGGCAGGCTGTTTGGGTGACTGGGGGCCGCAGTCCTGGCTTCGGGGTGGGCGGTCAGTGCTGCGGGGTTGGAAGGCAGAGGTTTGACGAGTTGATTCAAAGAGAGGGCAGAAAGAGTGGAGGCCCATTGTTGAAGCATGCTGGAGAGGAGCTTGAGGGTCTCCGGAGGGTTGGAAGACGTGGTTGGCCCCACTTGTGGAGAGGAACAAGGTTGTACAGACGGGGGAGGGGGACGGAGTAGTATGCTCCTCTGGGCTGACGCATTGTTCTCCATCTGTTCCGAGGGTAGAAGAGGGAGAGACAGGTAGATCATACCTGTAGGAGTAGGGGCTGCGGCTGCTGCCATTAGAAGAACTGCTGTGCTGACGAGAACGCTTGTGGTGGCATCGGGCTGTATCCTTGGATCGTTCCTTTCTGTGCCGGTGATGATGCGATGAGCTGCGTGGTCCCGAGCTGCTTCACCTGTATTGGCGTTTGGGAGGGCTGAAATCGCGTTGGTTCCGTTCCCGGCAGCTCCTGCCTTGGCTCCGGCTCCAATGTCTGTCTGCCCCATGGCTCCTGCTCCAATGTCTGTCTGCCCCGCTGGAAGTGATGCGCCGATACACTGGGCTGTGTCTGCTGCATCGCTGTCGCTCTGACGTTGCTGTCAGCTGACCGGAAGCAGGAACCCCGGAAGTGGAGGTGGAGCCAGAAGCCGCATGGAGAGAGTCACCCGTGGGCGGCAATGGCTGACTTTCACGGCAGGAGACGGAGGCCTGAACAGGCGCATCTCTGTCTGGAGCAGGATCAGAAGAAGCTGCCTCTTGAGACTGGGGGAGAGCTGCAGTTGGCGTCGGAGACCCGAGGAACAAGCCAGAGTTGGTCGCAGGTTCGGAGGGACCGAGGAACTCCGTGAGAGCGTAGTGGCAAGATTTCCTGGCCCTGGGGGACATGCGGGCACAGAGAGGGCAATTCTCAATGGGGTGCTCCTTACCTAGGCAGCGGAGGCAGAATTGATGAGTGTCTGAGTTGCTCATCTCTCTGCAGCACTTGGGGCACTTCTTAAACCCCGGTTTCAGCATGGCAGGTAATCTTTTGGTTTCCTCTTGATTTCTTCTGATTTCTGTAGTTGATGTAGATGGAGAGTGTGGGAAAGACATCTTGCTGGCAAGGCAGAAGACAAAGACTGGCTAGCTAGGGGTGGTCCTTTGGGTTGGCTACTAGCCCATGCTCAGAAGGCAAAAGCCTTCTGAGCTACTGAGAGTACTTCCATCTATGGCGCCGTTGGATGACGTCACCACTTGTGGCTGACTCATCCTGCTTGTCTTAGGAGAAAGAAGAGTTCCTATCCGCTTCCCCCTCCCCAGGAATAGCCAGGCACAGGAAGGGGAATAACAGCCAGGAACACTGATATCAGAGGAGCAAGAAACCCCCCCTCCAGAGAGGAAGAATGACATCAGTGACCATATATGGAGCAGTGTTGCCATTTCTGTGGTTTTCCTGATCAATCAGAGGAGGGGAGGGGAGAGCCAGGGCCGGCCCGTCCATTGAGCGAGAATGTTTTTTGCACAGGGCCCCGCGTTTCAGGGGGCCCCGCGCAAAAAACATTCTGATCCTAAAGTTAAATTTAAAAAAAAAAAAAAAAGCTGTCTTCTTCCGCTGCCGGGGGCCGCCGCGGCAGCATCGAGTGTGCCGCGGGGCCCCCCCTGCCCAGCAGAACCTGCCCTCCCCTTTATCACCTCTGTCTCTCGTTGTAGCTTCAGTCACACGCGCCGGCTCTCAGAGCGCGAGAGGAGAGTTTCTCCCTCGCTGCTCTGTTAAGCCCGCGGGGGCTGATGGGAAGTTCCCATCAGCCCCCGCGGGCTTATCAGAGCCGCGAAAGGAAAACTGGTCCTTTCGCGCTCTGAAAGCCGGCGCGTTTGACTGAAGCTACAATCAGAGACAGAGGTGATAAAGGGGAGGGCAGGTTCTGCTGGGCAGGGGGGGCCCCGCGGCACACTCGATGCTGCCGCGGCGGCCCCGGCAGCCGGAGAAGACAGCTTAAAAAAAAAAAAATTTTCCCGGGCTGGGGGCTGGGGGGGGGGGCTATGGTGGGGGTTAGAAGTGGTGATGGGCTATGGGGGGGGGGGGTTAGAAGTGATGATGGGCTATGGGGGGGGTTAGAAGTGGTGATGGGCTATGGGGGGTTAGAAGTGATGGGCTATGGGGGGGTTAGAAGTGGTGATGGGCATTGGGGGGGTTAGAAGTGGTGATGGGCTATGGGGGGGTTAGAAGTGGTGATGGGCTATGGGGGGGCTATGGGGAGTTAGGAGTGGTGATGGGCTATGGGGGGCTATGGGGGGGTTAGGAGTGGTGATGGGCTATGGGGGGTGGTTAGGAGTGGTGATGGGCTATGGGGGAGCTAAGTCTGTATATGGGCTGATGGGATTAAGACTGAAAGTGGGTTGATGGGGGGGGGGGTTAGGACTGGTAATGGGCTATGGGGGATTAGGACTGGAAATGGGCTGATGGGGGATTAGGACTGGAAATGGGCTGGTGGGATTAGGACTGGGAGTGGGCTGATGGGGAGGTTAGGACTGGTAATGGGGTATGGGGGGGCTTAAACTGAAAATTGGGTGATGGGGATTAAGACTGGAAATGGGCTGGTGGGATTAGGACTGGCAGTGGGCTATGGGGGGCTAGGACTGGTAATGGGTTGGGGGGGTTGCTAGGACTGGAAATGGGCTGGGGGGATTAAGACTGGAGGTGGGCTGATGGGGTTAGGACGTAATGGGCTATGGGGGGGCTAGGACTGGGAATGGGCTGATGGGGGGGGTTAACACTGGAGGTGGGCTGATGGGGTTAGTACTGGTAATGGGCTGTGGGCTGATGGGGGGTTAGGACATGGAAAGGGCTAAGGGGGGTTAAGACTGGTAATGGGCTGTTGCTGATGGGGGCTGTCTGGTAATGGGCTATGGGGGGGATAGGACTGATAATGGGCTATGGGGGGGGGCTAGGACAGGAAATGGGCTGATGGGGAGGGGTTAGGACTTGAGGTGGGCTGATAGGGTTAGGACTGGTAATGGGCTGTGGGCTGATGGGGGGGTTAGGACTGGCAATGGGCTATGGGGGGCTGACTGGAAATGGGTTGATGGGGTTAGGACTGGAAGTGGGCTGATGGTGGGTTAGGACTGGAAGTGGGTTGATGGGGGGGCTAGGACTGGTATTGGGTTGGGGGGTTGCTAGGACTGGAAATGGGCTGATGGGGGGCTAGGACTGGAAATGGGCTGATGCAGGGACTAGAAGGGAATGGATGCTGGGTGAGGCTGGAACTAGAAGGGAGCTGATGTTGGGGAGGATTAGAATGGGATGGGGCTGGGAGAGTAAAATGGAGAGGGGAAAAATATTTTGTGTGGGAGGGATAAAAAAATCTACAATTAGCCGGGTATTGGGAGAGTAAGTGGGGATTGAGGATGGAGGGGTAAAATTTGAGTGGATGAAATAGGAATGAGGAAAGAGCAAAAGGAGAAAGATTAGTATGTTAAAGCAGATGTAGAGAGAGAGAATGGAAAAAAAACTAGAAGAGAGAAGAAAGGACAAATGGACAGCAGATGATGGAGAGTTAGCAGAAAACATGAAGAAACCAGAAGAAAGTGTCTGGAGCAATTGCAACTGAAAAAAAATGCACAAAAGGTAAAAAGATATCTCTTTATTTTGAATTTATTAACTGGAATATGAAAGCTCTGGGAAATGTGCATCATTAACGTCTGCGCTTTGTTTGGTACAAGTGGAAATTAATTTATAGTTTTATTTCTACAGTGTTGTTGTACATTCCAAGTTTGGCTTTTGGGGTTCCCAGTTTAATTATTACCTTCCTGTTTCTAAATTGTGATTCCTTGTTTGGTGATGGTCTATGTTCTGCATGTGTAACTGAGCTGAGGTATTCTGTTTATGTAATTCCTATTTGACATTGCCACTTGTTCTCTTTCCCCAGTAGGTCATGTATTGTTGTACTCTGAAATGTATTGGTTTAATATTTGCAGTGTTGCTTTTTGATAGGTAGGGTATGGTGCTTTGTGAGTCCTGGTAGTGCTGTTAGGATACGGCGGGTTTGCTATGGGTTCTAAATGGGCAGTGTTTGTAGAAGTTCCTAATGTGCCTGGCGGTTGGCACTGCATTATACTGTAGTCTGGGCAGTGTTTGTAGTAGTTCCTAATGTGCCTGGGCAGTGTTTGTAGTAGTTCCTAATGTGCCTGGCGGTTGGCACTGGATTATAGTCTGTCTTTATCCATACACTCATTAAGAGACATGTTTACTAAAAGTTAGTGTATGTTAGCATTATGCAAATATTTATGCAAATAAGGCCACTTATGCAAATGAGGCCCCGCACCGAGTCTCCGCACATGGCCCCGCACCCCCCTTGGGCCGCCCCTGGGGAGAGCCAAAGGTGCATTGCGGTTTTAGGCTAGTTTTCCACCCAGTTTGGAATGGAACTAGGGAGATTATCTGGCAACCAGAATATGGAGATTTAGAGATGAAGATCAGGGTGACTAGTATGCATCTGATGAACAGGACAGAACATCAGAGTCCACTTGCTGAGAGAGGAGGAATAGTGCTGAAAGAAGATAAGGGACCCCTCCCTCTCCCTTCTCAGAAGAGAAGAGTGGCCGAGAGCAAGGCAAGCGTGTACATGAGAGAGATGTGAAAGAAAAGAACCTAACTAAGCCAAGAAAATGTTGGGAAGAAAGACAGCAGAGGACAGCGATCGAAGTGGGAGGAGAGAAACAGTATGAGCATCCAGCCGTAGCAGAAACGGAGAGAACAACAGATTAGAAATCAATAGAGAGAGCCAAAGGACAGTGGGGTCTGGGTGTCCATCTTGTGAAGAGAGAAGCAGACTGTGCAGCATCCCAGTGAAGAACTGTTCTAGGAAGGGGAACCTTGTAGAGAAGGTTAGCTGAGAAGGAAAAGGCCTCTGAGCCGTAACAAAGAGAGACAGCCTGACAGCATACAAGAGCAGCCCCTGGGGAGTCCGGAGTAGCAATAGAGGTGTGGAAGCCACTGAAGCTGAGGTGAGCTGCTGGGACCCTGCAGCCCAGAAGGACAGTGGCTGCTTGCAGCGTAAATCTCCTGCCTGTTAGGGAAAAAGTAACAAACACTTTAGCTTGACAGAAACTCTAGTTCTGTTGTATTTTCTAGTTTAGTTAGAGCATAGTACTGAGGCATTACATATACACAGAGCTCAGGCCTACTCCTACAGGGTTTTTGTCTTTTGTTGATTTTGTGGGCAGTCAAGGTGCCAAGGGACAGGAGGGGCACCTAATGCCCAGTGTCTCCCCAAGACTATGTGGAACAGGGTTGCACCTGCAGGAGAAACTCAGACTGTCGGTGGTTGACACTGGTGCGTGCACCTACACTTCACACTGGCCACTAAGAATAGTAATTGGTGTTGGTGGGGAGCCTTCGACATCTGAGTTGCTGATACTATACAGAAAAATAGACTACTGGGAGGAATTCTATGTTTTTATTGTTTTATTTTATATTATTATTTTATTAAACAATTGTGGGTTTTGTACTCTGCCATGTTAGTGTGCAGATTATACATTTTTTAAATAAATAAAACCCCAGGCTCAGGGAATCACCTGCATAGGAGTCTTGGTTTGGAATAATGTTATACGTCACCAGAAGGGCTGACACAGGCTTTGCTCGCACAATGACTAAAATAGGTCAGTCATTTAAGAGAGCCACCTTCATATGCTTAGTATGACAAACATTGCAAAGTTGGGATTGTTATTATAATTGTGTTAAAACCATTGCAGCCATTGAAATGGAAGTAGATCACTTTTACCTGCTTTATCTTCTTTACCTCACCTGATAATCTTTAATGAAATGTACCACAATTCTTCATTACCCCTAGTTATATATCTACCTTCCTCAATCTTCTACAGTAAATTTTTTAAATTTTTATCTCTGTAGTTAACTGCCTTTTGATTTACAGGTTCAGCCCTTCACTCCTACCTGCAGGGTACCCATTCATGGCCATGTCTAAACATACTGTGGGGGGAGGCGGAGATGGGTTGCACCAGTGGTCGTGACCCTTTGCCCATGGGGATCTGATCTCCTGTGGGGGAGAAGAGAAGGAGATCTTATCTCTTCTGCACGTGGGGGGTGGGATCCCTGCAGACAGACAGCTTGCCTCTGGGTCACGATCGCTGCCTTCCCCTTCTCTTCAGCCCATGGGGGATCCCATCCCCCGCAGGCAGAAGAGAAGGGGATGGTACAATCACGGCAAAGACCTGCTTCTACCTGCCTGTGGGAGATCAGATCCCCACGGGCAGAAGAGAAAGGGTAGACTGCTATCACAGGCCAGAGGCAAGGTGTCTGCTTGTGGGGATCCAATCCCCTGTGGGCAGAAGAGAAGAAAGACCCCCTTCTGTCTGCCTATAGGAGATCGGATCCCAGCAGGCAAATGAGAAGAGGGAGGATGCGGTTGCAGCCTGCAGCAGAAAAGGTGTTTGGGGGGGAAGGAAGTGAGGTAAAGGCAGGGATAATTTAAAGGGGCAGTGGCCTATTTAGGAAAGGAGGATGGGAGAGAGGATTATAGGGCAGGGGATGGGAGTTCTAGGGTGGTTAGTGAAGGGGGGAGATTCTGAAGGGCAATAGAGAGGAGCCAGCAGGAGAGAGTTTGGAAGGGATTGAAGAGTGCAAGGTGTTGCCAAAAGGTGCATTCCCCTCCCCCTAGAACACACACAAGCACACCGCCCTCACCCCCACACCGCACACACACACAGGCACCCCGCCTCCTTACGACAGACATGCACACACAATGGCACCTCCCCTTTGCATGTCAGACCCACACACCAAGGCACCTCACCTGCACACCACACACACACATGTACCTCACCTCCGCACCACACACACACACATACACATGTACCTCACCTCCGCACCACACAGAGAGCCTCCACAGCTCTGCAACACATACATATGCACCGCAGCCCCACAAAGGCACCCACCGCCACTTCCCACACATAGACAGGCACACCCACCGTTGCACCACACACATATACAAAAGCTTAATATCTGAAGCTATACTTATGGTCGTATTATTGGCACCCTTGCAGTTCAACCCCTTACTCTCCAATATCTCCTAAAAAAGGTGGCTAGTGAAATGGATTTGGACTATGTATGTACATATATTTGACTCATGAAAAAAATCAAATAAAACAAGACCAATTAAAAAAGAAAATATTATAAAAACTGGGGCATTGCCAGGACATAATTATCGGCATCCTTATAAACAATTCAAATCAGTTTGAACAGAAGAACCACATTTCCATTGCAGTAAAATTAAACACACCTGTGATCAATGTCGGTACTCACATGACTTGACTCAACCAATGAATGATGACTCTAATGTTTAAAATGGCCACATTCACTCCCTGTTTCATTTTCACAATGGTGAAGACAAGACACCTGCCTAAGACCATCAGAAAGCCATAACCACCAGATATCAAACTTCAAAGAGGTAGAAGACCATCTCCAAAGACCTTGGGATTCCTGTGTCTACAGTTCATAATGTTATTAAGAAGTTTTCTGCTCATAGAACTGTCAGGAACCTACGAGGACATGATGGGAATAGGAAAATTAATCCAAGAAGTCTTCAGAGGTTAGTGCGAACTGTTGGAAAAACACCATGTACAACATCCAAAGAGTTTAAAGCTGGCTTGGAGAAATCTGGAGTGGAGGTTTCAACCCACACCAAACGCTGCACACTAAACAAAGGAGGACTTCATGGACGAAGGCCATGGAGGACCTCACTACTCAAAGACAGATATATAAAGGCTCACCTGGTCTTTGCTGAAACCCACCTTGAGAAACCACAATCCTTCTGGGAAAATGTTCTGTGGACAGGTGAAACCAAATTTGAGCTCTTTGGCAATGCAGACCAGCGATACATTTACAGACAAAGAAATGAAGCTTATAAGGGAAAAAACACCCTTCCTACAGTTAAATATGGTGGAGGTTCCATAATGTTGTGGGGCTGTTTTACTGCCTCAGGAACTGGAGGCCTGGAAGGTATTAAAGGAATCATGAAGTCAGAGGACCACCAAGGTATTTTGGAATGAAATGTGCTACCTGGCAGGGGTGGTTCTATCATTAGGCCAACTGAGAGGGCAGCACTCAGGCTGTGTTTATTTCAGATTTTGCCGTCTCTGGGCTGCCGCTGCCTTCCCGCTGCTCTTTTTTCCTCTTAAGCTCGTTTGAACGAGAAAAAAAGCAGCGGGAAGGCAACGGCAGGCCAGAGGCGGCAAATTCAGAAATAAATACAGCCGTGAATTCTGGCGGGGATTCCAAGCGTCGTGGTCGCCGTTGGATGACGTCATCAGTCTGGCTGCTGATCCTAGAGCGTGCTGAAGTTTTCCTATTTCACGGGTGTCTGTCCCTTACCGTGGCACTTCCCCCCACCGCCCCTACTCAAACCTAAGGCCGCATTCAGAAGCAGGATGGTGCAGAAGCTCAAATTTCAGCATTTCATCCCCCTGTCAGCGTCGGCAGAGGCAGGCCTCTGAGGAAATACATCACAAGGTCTTGTATTTTATATATAATTTTATTAGAATTACTAAAAAACAAAATATCATGCTTGCTATATTATAATATGAATTTATTGCAATGTTTCATAGAAACAGTAAGTCTGTGAGGGAGCAGCTATTGAAATAAAAGCAAGCTGCTGCCTCACAGACTTACTGTTTCTATGAATCATTGCAATAAATCCCTATTATAATAATATAGCAAGAGTTGAAGCGAATTGAATGGACTCATTAATCTAATATCCTTTAACAGACCATGTAACAATGTTTTGGTTTAAATTTTGTCTACCTATTTTTTATTTTTCCTTTAGGTTATGGTCACATATTCTGTACTTGGTGAGGGTCTGTGTTTTGAGTGCATGACTGAGGCCAGGTGTTCTGTTAATTTGTACATAGGGATCTGTACTGTAACAATTTGACTTGTTCAGCTTTTCAAACAAGCATATCGGTGTTCTAGGGCCCGCTGCAGTATTTATAGTGCTGATTTTTCTGGGTAGGCACCTTGTTGTATGAGTTTTGGAAGTTTATGCTGGTATGTGGTAGGGTAGATTTGGCCTTGGAGATCTTTGGTAACTTTTGTAGGGTTTTGTATTAGTTCCCAATATCCAATATGCCTGGTACTGGAGAATGTTTGTTGTTGTGAGATGACCAGAATCAGATTTTTTTTTTTTAATATATTGAGTTCTGTGGGTGAATGTCCTACCTCTGCTCTGCACCCATTGTTGAGGAGGGGGTTCTGTGAAAGCAAAATGTATGTTCAAAAAGAAAAAGCAAGCACCATAACGCAGTTTATTCCAACAAAATACAAATGAATTACCGTATTTTTCGGACCATAAGACGCACTTTTTCTTCACCAAAAAGTGGGAGGAAAAGTGCCTGCGTCTTATGGTGCGAATAAAAGAAGTTGCAGAGCGGCAGCGGGTCCCCCGGGATCTTCCGTGTCCCTGGGGACTGCATCATCCCTCCCCCCCCCCCGGCTTCTGCCGCTGCTGCCGCTGCGTGGCAGCGGCAGAATCAACTGTCCCGCAGCCCCTTCCCATCTGCCCGGCAAAGCATCTTCTGAGCTCCATCAGCGGCAGCTTTCAGGGCCGCGAAGAGAGTAGTATTTCCCTCTCGCGTCTCTGTTAAGCCTGCCGGGGCTGATGGAAATTCCCATCAGCCCCGGCAGGCTAACAGAGCCGCGAGAGGGAAATCACTCTTCTCTTCGCGGCCCTGAAAGCTGCCGCTGATGGAGCTCAGAAGATGCTTTGCCGGGCAGATGGGAAGGGGCCGCGGGACAGTTGATTCTGCCGCTGCCACGGCAGCGGCAGCAGCAGAAGCCCAGGGTTTGTTTTTCATTTTTAAATTTACTTGGGCTGATGGGGGGGAGGGGGTTAGGACTAGTAATGGGGGGGGGGGGGGGTTAGGACTGAAAATGGGGTAATGGGGGGATAGTACTGAAAATGGGGTGATGGGGGTTAGGACTGCAGGTGGTCTGATTGGGGGGCTAAGACTGAAAATGGGGTTATGGGGGGCTAAGAATGAAGATGGGGCGATGGAAGGGTTAGGACTGGAAGTGGGCTGTTGGGGGGCTTAGGACTGATAATGGGCTATGGGGGGGGCTAGAACTGGTAATGGACTGGGGGGGGGGGTGCTAGGACTGGAAATGGGCCAAGTAGAAGGGGGAGCTTGAACTGCAAATAGCTGATGGGGACAGGGTTTTGGAATGGAAATGGGCTGAGTGGAAGGGGGCTTGGAATGGAAATGGGCTGATGGGGAGGGGGGCTTGGAAAGGAAATGGGCTGATGAGGGGGGGGGCTACGACTGGAAATGGGCCGAGTAGAAGGGGGAGCTTGAACTGCAAATAGCTGATGGGGACAGGGTCTTGGAATGGAAATGGGCTGAGTGGAAGGGGGCTTGGAATGGAAATGGGCTGATGGTGAGGGGGCTTGGAAAGGAAATGGGCTGTGAGGGGAGGGAGCTAGGACTGGAAATGGGCTGATGATGCGGGGACTAGAAGGGAGCGCATGCTGGGTGGGGCAGGAGCTAGAAGGGAGTTGATGTTGGGGGACGATTAGAATGGGATGGGGCTGGGAGAGTGAAATGGAGAGGGGAAATATATTTTGTGTGGGAGGGAAGAAAAATCTACAATTGGCCGGGTATTGGGAGAGTAAGTGGGAATTGAGGACGGAGGGGTAAAATTTGAGTGGATGAAATAGGAATGAGGAAAGAGCAAAAGGAGAATGATTAGTATGTTAAAGCAGATGTAGAGAGAATGGAAAAAAACTAGGAAAGAAGAAAGGACAAATGGACAGCAGACAATGGAGCGTTAGCAGAAGACACGAAGAAACCAGAAGAAAGTGGCTGGAACAATTGCAACTGAAAAAAAAATGCACAAAAGGTAGAAAAATATCTCTTTATTTTGAATTTATTAACTGAAATATGTCAGCTCTTGGAAATGTGCATCTTTAACGTCTGCACTTTATTTAATACAAGAGGAAATCAATTTATAGTTTTATTTCTACAGTGTTGTACATTCTAAGTTTGGCTTTTGGGGTTCCCAGTTTAATTGCCTTAGATGGAAGTGAAGACTGTATTTTATACAAAGACAGCGAAGAAAGTGATGTCAGTGATTGTGACCAAATGAGCTTCATGAATTCTGACTCTAGCGAAGAAGAGTTCTTGGGGTTTTCCGAAGACTAGAGTACTCAAACCTTTGTCTTTATGTGTTAATGACAGTGATAATGGTTCTTAATGCCACTGTTGACTGCTGTTCAGTTTATATGGTTCAAATATTATTCTGTTATACTTTATTAAATATTTTATTACACTATTTGGTTCAGAATATTTTTTTCCCTATTTTTCTCCTCTAAAAACCAGGTGCGTCTTATAGTCAGGTGTGTCTTATGGTGCGAAAAATACGGTATAATTTGGAGTTACAGTCAAATCTCGGTTTTAATGATTAATCCGTTCTAAGCAGTCTGACTAAAACCGAAACGTACGAAAACCGAAGCAATATTTCCCATAGGAAATAATGTAAATTCAATGTAATCCGTTCCAGACACCCAGCTCCTGTCACTTCTCTCACCTGCCCGATCGTCCACAGGACAGCAAACACACAGATATTGTACTGTACGGCACTGTAATCTGATCACTGACTCCGTCTCAACAGCAATTTGCAAGCGTACCCTGCAAGATAAAGAACTGCCTCCCACATTCATGCAACATCTCCTGCTTACATTGACAGCTACCCTGCTACCTCCGAGCCTGAGGGGGCGCTCCAGAGAACAGGCAGGCGGTGGAGAGATCGGGGCCTTCCTCTCTGTGCAATCCTTGCATCTCTGGCTCGAGGATGTTGCTCAGCTGACTTTGGCTTCTCAACACGCGATCGGGTGAGTCCGGGGGGGGGGGGGGTAGTGCTGCCGGGACTGGGCGGGCAGACCAGCGCGAGGGTGTAGGTTTTCAGATCTGGCAGCACTGGTTCCTGACGAAAACCGAGGCGATAAACGATAACCGAGACAAGATCTCAGTTAGAAAAGACGTCGAAAACCGAAACGAACGAAAACCGGGGCACACGAAAACCGAGGTTTGACTGTATAAACTGCTGTGGTTCTCGCTCTTTCTTTTAGTTCCTTGGGGTGCAAACATCTTGCATTTGCTACATATTATCTAATAGGCTTTTTGGTTTGGTTCAGTCCCTGACTAGAGTTTTGAGAAAGATTCCCCCCCCCCCACCGCTCTGGGTCGAAGGTCATTGGTCCTCCAGCAGGAAAATGACCCAAAACATACATCCAAAAGTATAAGAGTGGTTAAAAAGGAAAAAATGGGCCGTTTTAAACTGGACAGCATTGAATCCTGATTTCAATCTAATTGAGAACCTTTGGAAAGAGCTGAAAAGCAATCCTGGAAACATTCATGAACTGGAACAAATTGCAGTTGAAGAGTGGGAGAAACTACCAGCAGACAGATGTACGAAACCTATAGCTGACTACAAGAAACGTATGAAGGCCGTCATCACTGCCAAGGGTTGTGCAAACAAATATTAGTGAAGGGTGCCATTAATCCCGTCCAGGTTATATTTTTTTTCCTCAGAAATTACTATATTTAAGTTGCATAGACATCTTTTTGTTGTATACCTTTGAACATACTATTAAAATATTATGATGACTTACAGTTGGAAGATTTCCACTTATTTTTCAAGATATTGTACACAACATACCTAAAATGCAAGGGTGCCAATAATGTTGACTGGAACTGTATCTGTATTCTTGTCTCACGAAGCCGTGTGGTACAGGAAATCTAGCACTGGTCTCATGAGATGAGAACACTAGAGCAGTGCAGGAGACAATGGAGGGGGGGGGGGAGGGGAAAAGGGCCGAGGAGGTCACGAGCACTGGCTTCTAAGATGCCCTCTGCAATATTTATGGTACAGTGCTTTTTTGGGTAGGCTCCTTATTGTATTAATTTTATAAGCTGGTGTCATTATGATATAGTAGATTTGCATTATAGGTCTTCAGTGACTTTTGTAGGGTTTTGTGTTATTTTACAATCTGACTGGTAATGGAGAAGTTGTGAATGAGATGACATATGAATCAGATTTTTTTTTCTTCTATAGTGAAATGTCCTATTTCTGCTCTGTGCCTACTGTTGAAGGAGGGGTTTCGCTGGATGCAAAATAGATGTTCAAGAAGAAAAAGAGAGAACCTTAGCACAGTTGCTAACACCAAAATAAAATGAGTTATCATTTATTTTGGTGTTAGAAACTGCACTGTGGTTCTCTTTTTCTTTTTGTCCCTTGGCATATGAGCATCTTACATCTCCTCTGTTTTTGGTGAATATATATTTACAGGTGCCAGTATTTTTTTTATCTTAGAGTGCCGGGCTAAATAATTAAACAGCTACAATTTTTGCTGCATTTTAATTATATAGCTTGGGAATATGTTCCTTTCCTTTTTTTTTGGGCAAAGTCACTGAATGAGAACCTCTGCTCCCTCTTTGAGTATCTTGAGGGCACGAGCTCATCCCTTTATTGTTTGATATGCTGGCTTCATATCCATTTAGTATTTTTTGCATAATGAACATGCAAATGATATGCAAATATACAAATAAACATACTCTATGGGCCCGATTCTGGGATGTGCAGCCCAGCAAGCCTTCCGGGCCCGATTCCCCCTGTATGTCCTGAGTATCAGGACAGGAAGAGCTGGTGGGGGCGGGAGGGGCTGGGTCCATGGGGCCGTGCTGCTTATTCCACCTCAAAGGTAGAATAAGCAGTACAAAACCGGTGATCGGGCCGTTCATCCCCTACCACTAGATGAACGGCCAGGATGTTCCCCTACCTGAATCGGGCTCCATGCCATCCACCCTTTGCCCCCCAAATGAAGCTGTCAAACTACACCCATGCTTATGTCTAAGTACAAACATTGACCCTATTGGTCAATTGTAGAGGCTTCTAGCCTTTTGGGTAAATCTGTGCACCTCTTCCCCGTCATGCAAAAACTCCATCTTGGGGCACAGAAAGGAAAGTCGCACAGTCTCCCTCTCTCTGGAATTCAGTCATCATTTTAATGGTTCAACATTCATCTTTCAGCATCCAATCCTACAGTTGTTCATTTAATTCAACTATGCATCTAGTCAGCAGGTGTGGAATGGAAGCAGCAGACTCTGCCTGCATGTAATGAACTAGAATTAGTGCTGCACTCTAGTTTTGATGTGTACAGTAGATTCCTTATTCTGCTTACTTGTAATAAACTGTTGAAAAATGATGAGACTGATTCTTCTCTTTGACTGCTGAATTGGTAAGTATTGCATGGACAATGCAGTATGGGAACAACATAACCTGAGAATGGAAGCCTGTGCACAGTATTACAGGTGGAGCCCAATTCTGAAAGGGGCACATCCGGGCTGTCCAGATGGTCCTGAGCAGGACGGGTCCATTAGGACCCGATTCTGTACCGTGGGAGCAAAACGTTCTCACAGCATACAGAATTGGGCCCGAGGATGGCCCAGCATGCCCCTGCATGCCTGTGGGGATGTCCTCCCTGCAGGCTCCCCTGCTCCCATGGCCCGGACCCTCTTCTTCCCCACCACCCGACCCACGGCTGGCGAGCTGGGGCCTGGATCGGGTGGTGGGGACCTCTCTGCACCTACAGGGCTGTGACCTGAATCGGCCCTGTATGTCCTGTTCCCTCGGCCTGCCCCTCCTCTACCCAGACTCCACCCCCTCCTGCCCCCCCGCTGGCTCTCTTCTCTTGTCAGAGGGAGAATTGGGGCAGGACGGCTTGCGGGGCTGTGCATCCCACTGGGACATGCAGCCCCGCAAGCTGCGTCTCAGAATCGGGCCCATAGTGTAGTTTTCACAGCTTTTGCATGTCATTACAATGATAAAGTACACCAGTCAACAGTAAGCTTCTAATGCAATGAATACTGCAAGAAATACAACTGCTTTTGTTAATAAGCAGTAACCAATTCATTTAATGTATCATCAGATAACCATCCATCTTTTATTTGCTATGACTGCATAAGTACAGCAAAATGGTGCCATCTTAGGTCCATCGGTATCATCAAGGGCTAGAGCAGCAGTAGGGCAGGCACAACTGAGGGTCACTGCTGCCTTGTGAAGACTCAGGGGATGGAGCTAGAGACTAGAGGAGGGTTGGGGATGGCAGGTGAGCAGACAGAGCATCCCCAGATTTATTCCTGGTTGATTTCTGCAGCCCGGGGCATTGTCTGTGTCTTGGAATTGAGGTTACAAGGATTAGCTCAGTTCCAAGCAGCTTAAAGTCTGCGTGACATTGGCATGACATGTGAAATGGCAGCAGAAAAACTGGCCAGATTTACGGCTGCACTTTTCCGCCTCTGTCTTCTTTCATTCCCTGGGAAATATTTCATTATTTGAAATGAATTTGCCCCAATACAGATTTTAACTAATTATATCTAACCCAATGGCAGACATGTCTGAGACATTTGCTACAAGCGCAGTGCGAAGCCCACGGACGCTACACTCTCCTATTGCCGAGTTCCCGTTCCTTCATTCTTTCCACATAGCTTTCACTTCTGCCAGCTCGTATCTCTTTCTTTCTTATGCTAGGCATCGTTTGACTGGCTCGATAGAACAAAAGTCCAAAGATGTGATTCCACTCCAAGTAATAAAGTCGGTGGGGGGCATATTCCACTGAGGCATCGAGCCCTGTTAAAGCAGCTGGCCATGCTGGGCCTTATCCAGCCACTGCCACTGAACATCTGCGTTGCCCTGTCAGTGTTTTAGCCCGTGTCATCACCCCCTGCTCTGCCTCTGGAACACCACAACACTAAGCAGTTAGTTAGGGCATTTAAACTGGGTAGGAGCGGATATTCAGCAGCACTAACCACTGTAGCAGAGTAGAGGAGTAGCCTCGTGGCTAGAGTAGTGCCCTGGTAGCCAAAGAAACCGGGGTTCACATCCCACTGGCACTCCTTGCAGCCTTGGACAAGTCACTTAGCTCTCCATGACCTCAGGTACAAACAGATTATAAATTCTCTGGGGCTAGGGCAATACCTATTGTTCCTGATTTTAACTTGCTTTGAACTACTGAAAAGGTGTGAGCTAAGTGAATAGATTTAGGGACACTATGGGGCCCTTTTACTAACGGGCAGTAGCTGACAACGTGTGTTCTGGCATGTGCTGAACGCTCATTAGGACATGCGTTGCCAGCTAACATGGGGCCACGACAGGTAGTGCATGACGACTTCCATGCACATTAAGGGCACAAATGGGCGGGGTTGGGGACAGAGAGTGGGCGTGGTGTGCTCTGCAAAGTTTGCACGGGGTTCAAACCGCGCAGTAACTGCATTAGCACGGGATCACCTAACACCACCTCAATAGAAGACAGTAGGTATACCCGCACTAACACCGCATGCACTATGGCTCAGGGATTCGTGTTAATTGGCAGGGAAATGCATTCCACGCCCCTGATATGGTGGTGTTGCACCTAAAGCACTTCATTACAGTGCTTTTGCCATATTAGGTGCAACATCATAGCACACTTTGGTAAAAGTGCCCCTGTTGATTTAAACATGCCCCCATATGTCTATATGGAAGCCTGTCTGTCTGCTATTAATTTCTATGGATATTTCATTAAAAATCCACTAGAGCTGAACCATTATGTCCATATTCAGATTAATTCCTTAGAGTTTGCATGCACATAATTTCTTATGAATGGATCACTCTCACATGTAGGTCCACGACAGGGTACACACACTCACAAGACACCACAGCATGATAGACAGGAGTGAGGCAAAGAAAAAACTCCACCCTTCGATAAATGAAATGCAGCTTTATTTATTTCCATCCCCTATACTGGCAGTGTTTCAGCAAGATCGCCTTCTTCAGGGGGTTAAAATCTCCAACAGATAAGAAACATAAACATAATATTAAAATCATAAATAAAGTATAATTGTGAAACATGGATCAAACATTAAAAAAAATATAATAATATCCTAGAATAAAAACATGATAAATAGGACAGCCATATACATTAGAAATACAAAATCAAAATAATTGCACTCAACATAAAGAAGTACCAGGATAGTAACCAGTACAAACTAAATAAAGAAATAGACAAGCCATAAAATAATGTGTACCTAGAAAAATTAAAAGGAAGGATTACAGGAAGGTAAATAAAAACCATGAAAATGCAATGAAAATAAAACAATGCAAAATGTATTACATTAGTAAAAGGTGAACCATGAGATCATGAAGCCAAACGATAACCCATAGGTAGTCCAAAGGGCCATATACTAGCTAATTTAGAACCAGAGTGTCCAAAACCCCAGTCAGGTAAAGTAGTCAGGCAGGAATCATAGTACAGAGAATATAAGAATGCAAGTGGGGGAGATGGAGGGGGGAAGAAGGGGGGAAGCTGGAGAAGAAAGTAGTAACTTACTCAGCTTTCAAGTGTATGGGGAAGACAGCGCCGTGGCACTGTCTAATTGAGCTTGTACCACAAACCCGAGGCTACACTGTAATGAAAATGTTACTATTATTAACAGAACTTGAAAATGTGGTTAAATCCAAAGAGGGAATAATGGACCTGGAGTAATCGAAGAATATATATGTATCAGTAAAGTGTTATGAATACTCAGTGATCTATTCACGTGGAAGCCAATTCTGAAAACATGCATGTTCAGGCAGCAGACACATCCAATGGAATTGTGCAGGAGTAGAACCCGATTCCACACACGTGGGGATAGATGGAGCTGCGTGTACAGAATCGCCTACATAGCCCTGCTAGGTGCATCCCGTACTCAGCACTACTTTGTATGAAGACGGGTATTCACCGACAATGGTTTTGTACATCCCCTGCTCACCATATTCTGAAAAGATGTACGTCTGTGACTCTGCCCATCTCTGCGATATACCCACAAATGGTCATCCCTCTCCCCCCCCCCCCCGAAAACGTGAAAGCTGCTGTGGGCACGGGCTGTGCTGTTTTGAGGCTGAATGACAGGGCCGTACCGAGCATGAATCATGCCCTGTGCGACTTGTACAACGGGCGTGCCCCCCCCCCATCCAGTCACTTTCTGGATGGCAGCAGGAGAGAAGAGGCGCGCCTGATGTACAAGTCGCTAACGCACTAAGCAGATTTGTCCCTTTATCTTTATCTTTATTTTCACATTTAATATACCGCTCTTTACCGGTGGCACCAGAGTGGTGTACAACAATAAAATATATAGGCTGCTGAAAAGGAAAAGGAACGCCAAAAAATTTAAGAGACAGGATAGGGTAAGGAGATAGATTAAAGCAACAGGTAATGCAATGGGAGACGAAACAGAGAATTAAATACATTCGGGTTCAGCAGGGTGGGGGAGAAAGGGGAGCAGGTGGAGGAGAAAGGTTAAAAGTGGTGCAAAAAAGGTGGGTCTTCAGCTTAGCCTTAAACGTTTTATAGCAGGGTTCTAAACGGAGAGCAACGGGAAGCGAGTTCCAGAGTCGCGGGCTCAAAAAAGAAAAATGCTGATGAGCGGGTGGACTCAAGATGAGCCTGTGAGGGGGAGGGAAGGGACATGCGATTCAGGTGGACCGATCTAAGGGAGCAGTGAGACGAATGAAGATGTATTAAATTGGCAAGGTAGAGGGGAATACTGGTATGGATGGTTTTGTGCACATATATAAGGATTTTGAACTGTACACGGTAAACAAGGGGAAGCCAGTGTAGGTGAATCAAGATGGGGGTGATGTGGTCGAAGCGGGAAGCGTGAGTGAGAATGCATGCAGCCGTATGGTGGACTAGTTGTAATCTTCGCAGTTGGGTTTGAGGGAGACCGGCGAGGACAACATTGCAGTAGTCCAGGCAGGATACCACCAGGGACAGTAAGGGGTATGTTTACTAAAACCCCGGTAAAGTGCGGGCCCCGGTAGTGTGCGGGTGCCATATAAGGAGTGGGCGTTCCGTCCTGAAAAAGAAAAGCTGGAATTTACATATGCGCTAAGGTGCGCGGCGCACATGTGCGCCCTGCACCTTACCGCATGAGATAGCTGCACGGGAGGCATAAGTGGCGCACTGAAGTGCAAGAAAAAGAGCAGAGCCACAGCACAATGGTTAAGACACTGACCAATGGTGCAGGGATCAGGGGTTCAATCCCCCACAGTGCCCAATAAAGATGGCTGGCCAAGGCATTAATTTATGAGGCGCAGAAATACTGGGCGGCATAAGGCGGCGCGCTAATGTTTTTGGCGGCATATTAATACTGGGCAGCATAAGGCGGCGCGCTGTTTATGGAGGCATTATACTACTGGGCGGTATAAGTGGCGCGCTGATGTGCAGAAAGAAAAGCAGAGCCACAGCACAATGGTTAAGGCACTTACCAATGATGCAGGGATCAGGGGTTCAATCCCCACAGTGCCCAATGGAGACAGCTGACTGAGGCATTATTTTAGGAGGCATTTAAATGATGGGCGGCATAAGGCGGCGCGCTAATGTTTTAGGAGGTTTTTTAATATTGGGCGGCATAAGGCGGCGCGCTGAGGTGCAATCACAGGAACAGAACCACAGCACAATGGTTAAGACACTGACCAATGGTGCTGGGATCAGGGGTTCAATCCCCCAAAGTGCCCAATGAACAAGGCTGGCTGAGGCATAACATATTATGGGGAAGATTGCTTTAGGAGGCATTTTATTCATATTTTAATTATCACTACTAGCAAACGCACTCTCAAAGCGTGTTAACATAAGGCGCCCTATAAGGCACATTTTAAAGTGCACTGTCAGCCAAGGCACCCTAGAATGTTGCTTATAGGGCACTTCAGAGGGTGCCGTATGAGGTACCGCAAGGTCAGTACTGTTTTTTATGGCAGCACTGTGCAGTGTAAGGAATGAAAAGCATAAGTAGGTGCGCTGACAGGCAAGGAGGAGCAGCAGTGGAGCACAATGGTTAAGGCACTGACTGCTGATACCGGGGTCATGAGTTTGCTCCCCAGCGTGCCTAATACATAAGGCTGGCTGTGGCATCAGCTTTGCATTGTACATATTTTGTCCTGCAGCACTTTAATTTTATGTTATTAATTGCTGCCAGCAAACACGCCCTCATGTGCCGTAATTGAAGGTGCCGTATAAGGCACCCTATAAGGCACTCCATAGGGCACATTATAAATAGCACTGTCCGCCAAAGAACCCTAAAATGTCCCCTATAGGGCACCCTATAGGTTGTGTCACAGGATAATGTATAGTGCACCTTATATGGACGGGAACCATAAGGTGCCCTATAGGGCGCCCTATAAAGCACCCTCAGAGGCACCTTATGGGTACAGTACGCTGAGGGTGTTTTTGCTGGCATCAAAATATGTACATTAACAAAAGATAATGTGTTGGACAACCCTATCAAATAACCCCACTGTGGGTTTGAACCCATGACCTCTGGCTTCAGAGGCAGTGAAGTAACCATTGGGCTACAGCTCTATAGCTGCTAGCAAGCCCTTGGCTGGCTGCAGAGAGCATGCACGTCACCACACAGACAGTCTGCTGTGGTCACCAGGATAGGGTTAGCCCACCCATACCCATGATGCATTGCACATGCAAATCAGCTGTCCACAGATTAACACAAGATGGGCAATGCACCCCCACAGCACCTCAGTCTGGTAGGGGGTACTGACCGTGTGTTTTACTGGCACAGAGTAGCTACACACCGTCACATTGTGCGGGTACTGTGTTCACCCTGAGGGTGCGGTGAGGCCCCCAGCACCAGGTCCACAGCACCTTCCATGGCTGAATAAGACCATGCCGGAGGTCCAAAGCAGTGTTAAACTGTGAGATAGGTAGTCTCTGCAGAAACACCTTGGATATCTCTGTCTGTTTCAGTCAGTTGTAGCCCCTATGGACCCCTAGGTGGGCCATGCACCACCACCCCCCCCCCCCACTGGGCCAAGGGTGGCAAACAGGGTCTCCTATCAATAGATCTACATTCTACCCCCCCCCGCGCAAGCAAAGGTGGCAGTAGAGGGGAACATCAACCCCACAGGGCAGTCAATGCAGCTCTATACACATCCATAACACAATAGCAGACAGACAGTAGGCCTGGATATGGTGAGCTGCACCCCACTACTATCTGATATTCTCCTGCAGCAAGTTATCAGCCACTGCACCCTGCTCCATCACAACACATACCAGCTGTAAACAGTGTGCTAGTTAGTCCACAGTGCATGTTCCCAGTGGAGATGCATGCACCCAGAACTGGGATGTCAGCATACACAGCAAGCAGATAAATCAGTGACTAGGCCCCAAAAGGAAACCCATATCTATCACATGAGAGAAATACTATATAACACTATGGGGGTGCCTAGCCATGCTGTGGTCACTGCACAGTCAGGGTGAGAGTGATCTCTCAGCAGGACATACTGAGGTCACCCTGTCTGTGTAGGTGGTGGCCGGGCACTAAAATGTCCCAGTCAGTGCTCTATGTCCTGTGCAGATGCACCCTGGCCAGGCCACCCTGTCCGGCCTATACCCATGGTACCTTGCTCCTCATTATGCACATTTGCAGCCCAATATTGGCAACATTGCTGGCAGTGTGGGCTGTGGAAGGTGTTTGCAGCCACCACACACTGGATAGATAGACAGCCACCCCCACACCTATGCCAGCATTGTGCTACTATAGAGGAGTTCAGCAGCCATACCCACCACACCAGTCCTGGGCACAGTACAGGCATGGATATGGTATGCAATACTGTTGGGGGTCACTCCCCAGGGCGGTAAACACTGTCAGAGACAAGACCTGCAGCACACACCGCAGACATCAGAATGATTGTTATGGTGGAGCCCAAGGAGCAAAATGTGCTTAACGTAGGAATTGATATCTGCCAGTTATCATGGGAAACATTTGATAGCTGAGTACCATATACCCAGGTGTAGGGTGGCATTGCTAAGGTATGCAACTGCTAGTATTGGGAGATACAGGCAGGGCCCAATGTCCTGCCTCTCCAGGAGGCATTGGCCAATGGGGCCTGTGGGTGTGTGTGTGTGTGTGTCTGGCCCTGTTGGCTGCTGCTTTACGGCAGAGTTTCCCAACTCCAGTCCTGGTGTTCCAAACACTGTTCGGGTTTTCATGCTGTCCCTCATAAATATGCATGAGCTACATCTGCATACCATGGGGGTGGTGCATAGATATGCAGCACAGGCATCTTTATTAGAGGCAGCATGGAACCTGAATGGTGTGGGGCCCTCCAGGACTGCATTTGGGAGACTCTGCTCTAGGTAATGCGGCTGTTTATGGTGTCTGTGTTTGGTGTGGTAAAATATAGGCGTATTAACCATGCGTATGTTCTCAGCAATAAAGGTTTGTCCTTACTATCATGGTTTAGTTGTGGGAAAAATATGTGGACAGGATTGGTGGTAGCCCCAGCTGGCCTTTGAACCTGTGACCTTCTGTTCTTGCACACACTGTCTGTGTGCACTGCGCCACCGTGTTGCCACAGATATGCTGCCTTCCCTGGGGAGTTCATGACTGTACATACAACAGAGCCTGTCTGTTGCGGTGGACGGTGCCAGCCTGCACACGCCTAGGCCACTGTCTGCTGTGGCTTGCAGCCACTGCCCCCTCCACCACCTGTACCCTCCGCCAACATGCAGACATGTCCTTATCTGGGAAAAAGCATATGACCTGATTGAGTTGTGGCACTCCAGGACTGAATTTGGGGGATTTGGCTGTAGGTAATGCCCATTGTTATGGTTTGTGTGCGGTGTAGGGTAAAATATGGGTGTTTGAACCATGCTTATGTTCTCTGCAATAAAGGAGTGTCTTTACTATCACTGTTTAGTGGTGGGTAAAACTATGGAGGCTGGGTTGGCAGGAGCCCCAGCTGGGATTTGAACCTGTGACCCTCTGGTCTTACAGGCGCTGGCTGTGTCCATTGCACCACACTGTGGCCACAGAGACAGTGTGGTCCCTGGAGATAGGAAACCTGGCCTGATGAGTCAGAAACCCTGCTCTGCACAATTTTACTGTGGGCTCATTTACCTTGTACGGAGACAAAAGTGCAAATAAGCCTCAAAAATGACCTCGGAAAAAGGGCCAAAAAACCATGACCAAGCTGGGCAACAGTGATATTAATGGGCAACCATAAAAACACACTCCCAGGAAAGCTCCAATACACTGCTATGAATTTTGAAAGGGTCTACGGAGCACAGACCCTTCCAAAAATAATTTCCTTTTTTTGGAGCTTTCCTGGGAGTGTTTTTAATGGTTGCCCATTAATATCACTGTTGCCCATCTGGATTATAATTTATTTGGAATTTGTTGTGGTCATTTTCAATTTATATTTGCTATTTTGTTCTGTGCACATGTATCACACTGCTCACGTTTTGCAGGTTTCCCCGGTTTTGCTGTACATTGCTGACGGAAATGGTTTCTCTTCCCTTTAAATCGGCTCTAACGCGAGGGTTTCACTCGCGGTATTTTTTTGCCGAAATTCAGCCATGCTCCTGTGCGGGGAGCCTCTCCCCTCCCACTCTCCACCCATTGACCCCGTCCCCCCGCCCCTCGGGAGCCTTCCTCTGCCCTCGAAATGCCTTTCAACGCCTCTATCGCACATCAGCGCGCCCCGCTCTTGTGCGGGTGGAGCGCACTTGTGCGGGGGGGGGCGCACACGTGCGGGGAACTAAAAATGCACAATTAGCGTGCGCTAAGGTACCTTAGCGCACGCTGAAGTGCGCCCCGCAGATTTGCGCGGTTTAGTAAACATACCCCTAACAGTGTAGTCAGGGAGGAGACCGATATAAAGGGATGGATGGCACGGAGTTGACGTAAGGTGTGGAAGGACCGCTGTACAACAGAGGAAATATGTTCTTTAAAGGATAAGGTAGAGTCCAGGGTAACTCCTAAATAACATAGGGAGGAGACTACCGGCAATGGGGAACAGGACAAGGTAGGGGCAAGAGGGGGAATTGGGGCACTAGAGGTAAACCAAATGGCAAATGATTTTGAGAGATTCACATGCAACAAATTAGGGCATGATCCCTCCCTCCCTGCTCTGATGCTGCGACAGAGGAGGGAGGGGTCAGACCTGCTTAGCGGGAGCAAGAAGGCTTAAGGGGCGCATTTCAGCTGTCTGCCGTTGCCTGCCGCTGCTGAGAGAAGCCTTTGTGCCCTGTGCGGCCGCACAGCTTGCACAGGGCTAGGTACGGTCCTGCTGAATGACAATGTAAGTTGACAATACTTATTGGTGGATGCAAGTTAGACAATTGAAACTAGTCTGTGGCATGCCCAAAACACAGCAAAGCAATCGCAGTGCACTGTAATGTAGCAGGAAAACGGGTAGAGAGTGAACCCACTGGCACAAGATGCACTGCAGCACTACTTAAATGGAAGCAGATGACCTCCTAAGGTATGCATGTAGTGTACATCTCAGGAACATGACCGTACAATACTAAGCAAGGACATGATCCCAGCAGAACAGGCCCCCCATAGCGAACTATCCAATCATTTCTCTTCACTACTAAAGGGCCATGGGAATGACAGCAGTCAGCAGTGCAGGCACCACACAGATATGCCCAGAGGCACCATCGTCGCTCCCTACAACTGTGCACATATGTAGAGACCAATGCTGGTGCACCTGGGAATGGCGTACTGCGTTTTGCACTGTGGCACTGATCAGGGGACCTCCCTCTGAAGCCCCCTGATCTGTGACAAGGAAGTGTTTGGACACGGCAGTGATTGCGGAACCGTCCTGCTCACTCCTGCCTACTCACTGGCACCTGGTGATGCTGCAGTCATCCCTATGGTCCAGGTACCTGTCAGGCATACCTGTCCCCCTCGGATATGTGGATGAGCAATCTAGAGCCCCCCTGTGCAGTTCTCCAACCACACACGCGCTCTCACTTGTAGTCCCATAGAAACAATTGTCTGACAAAAGACTGCCCAGTACCAAATGTCTTAGCTAATGGAAAAGAAACCATAGCAATCAATACTTCTAACCCAGCATCATACCTGCTCACTACATTTCTATTTCGCTACCTACATACCTAGACACAGAGCTGCAGTAGGCCCAAACAGCCCTTCCAGTATATCAGCCTCAAGAGGCAAACCCCGTATGCTCTTTGCACATCAGAGGCCCACATATGTAAACAACCGCAACAGTGGCCTGTGCACAAGATATGTGCCATATAGCCACTGGTGTAAGATATCCCCAATATAGTGTTCTGGTAGGACTCACGTATGCACTTATCTGCATTAAGGGATTGTACATATTGCATAGAGCACATTGTAGTAATCCACTGTGTGGAGCGCAATACTCCAGCTGGCTGAGTGTTGCACATTGCACCGATGGATGGACTTACATGTTCACATGGGGTGCTAGGACTCTATCATTGCATTGTTAGATAGCCCTAGCTGTGCCCCTCTGGCTCACACAGCAAATGCCAGCATAGCCAGATTGAGCATCTGTGCTGTACCGCATACAGTTTTGGGGGTGTTTATTTCTGCTGCTTTGACGTACAGCCCCCTCTCCTCTGCTTTCTGTTCCATAACACTGCACGCTGTGTTTTTCCAAACTGCAGTCACACCAGTGCAAGCGTAGATTAGACAGCCATTCACCACTATTGACTGCATTGGGATGTAGAGCAGAAATATTTCTAAGTCCTATCTTTATTCCATGATTTGCAGGTATAACCTGGACGTCTATGGGGCTGACTGTGGACGCATTTGGGTGTGACCGGAATACGCTTTATATGTCTCCATGGTTGGCCACGTCCCCGATCCGACCACATTCTACGATCCCCATGTAAGTGCCATGTACATACAGGGCCGTGAAGGGTCAGATAAACGCTATCCCACATATACAGGTGGCTTATTCGTGGTTCAGAGTGACCCCCATTGTAAATTGACAACAGGAAATGTCTTCAAAAGAAAACATTTTTAGAAGTAAATTGCCTGTCTATCCATCTAGAACACCGGAATAGACCTTCCCATAGTTTACATCATTGGTCAATAAGGTTATGCAAAGTTATACCCATTAGTGTGAGATCCCACCAGATGGAAGTGTATATAAAACTCAGGTCCATATAAATCCAAAAATCCCAATGTAGAGGAAGAGAGACTTACCTAATCTGTTGAAAGCATCCGCTAGTAACCAGCATCAAGAATTGAATGCCGGTGTGTGAGAGCCTTTATTTAAAAAGAACATTTTGGTGCCAAAAGAATCACCATGGAAACATGAAGCCACCTTACAAAAAACTAAAGGAGGCGCATATTCATTTTGAATGAAGAGACTTATTAGGAATAGAAACAAAAAAATATGGCACGTGTGTTTAAAATCAAAGCTTTTTTTTTAGTGCCATTAAGTCAGTGTTGACTCAGAGTGACCCAGCTACCTCTGGGATTTCTTGGCAATGTATCACTGGAAGTAGATTGCCAGCCTTTTCTTCTGAGGGAATGGAGGGTAAAGTGACTTGCCTAAAGTCACAAGGCGTGCCAATGGGAATTGAACCCTTGATCTTTTGGGTACTAGGCTGTTGCGCTAACCACTAGGCTACTCCTCCATGCCAAAGTCAAAGTACAATGGATAAAACAGTGATATGTAAAAAACAAGCTGCTAGGTGTAAAACTGTATCGTGAAGTTTAACGCGGTATCAAAGAGAAAATGAGAACTAGCATACATGGACCACAAAGATAAAAAACAGCATTATACAGCAGTTTTAAAAATAAATAAAATTATTCAAATCAAAACTGAAAACTGGAGGACAAAAAACATATAAAACTGATTAGTGATGTTGACACACATATAAAATTAAACATGGTGTGGCGCTAAGGAGGCAACTCGTTATAGTGTAGCCCTGGTTTGTGCTAAAAGTTC
This sequence comes from Ichthyophis bannanicus, assembly GCA_033557465.1. Lineage (NCBI taxonomy): Eukaryota > Metazoa > Chordata > Amphibia > Gymnophiona > Ichthyophiidae > Ichthyophis > Ichthyophis bannanicus. The sequence goes on along the minus strand of CM066036.1, from coordinate 28,023,990 downwards.
AATCAGTGCCGCTGCGCCGTCCTCCCTCATACACTTGAAACAGCAGAGTAAGTTACTACTTTCTTTCCGCTTCCCCCTTGCATTCTTATGTTATTCTCTGTACTGTGATTCCTGCCTGACTACTTTACCTGACGGGTTTTGCACACTCTGGTTCTACATTAGTTATTATATGGCCCAGTGAACTACTTCTAGGTTATCGTTTGGCTTCATGATCTCATGGTTCATCTTTTACTAATGTATACGTTTTGCATTGTTTTATTTTCATTGCATTTTTATGTTTTTTATTTACCTTCCTGAAATACTTCTTTTTAGAATGTGCAATTTACTTTATCGTTTGTCTATTTCTTTCTTTCTTTCTTTAGTTAGTTTGTACTGTTTACTACTCTGGCACTTCTTTATGTAGAGTGCAATCATTTTGATTTTGTATTTCGAATGTATATGTCTGTCCTATTTATCATGTTTTTATTGTAGAATATTATTACATTTTTTTAATGTTTTATCCATGTTTCACAATTATGCTTTATTTATGGTTTTAATATTTTGTTTATGTTTCTTATCTGTTGGAGATTTTAATTCCTTGAAAAAGGCAGTTTTGCTGAAACTCTGCCAGTGTAGGGGTTGGAATTAAATAAAACTGCATTTTGTTTATTGAAGAGTGGAGATTTTTTCTTCGCCTTGCTCCTGTCTGTCTCATTCTCACATGTATACAGAAATGTATGATTCAGCATCAGATAAGCAGCATGCAGTTTGCCATTTGTGTTTTAGCAAACACAGTCATTATCCCTTTGTACTGAGTCTAGAAGCTGCACAAGATCCCTCCATTAATGTTTGTAAGCAGGCAAGAATACTCATTTTGTTCTCTAGTACTTCCACTGAAGATTCTTCACAAAATTTCACCTAAGACTATTCCAGTCCAGCGTGAGGTTGAAGTTTTGAAATCTCTGATCAAATCACTAGTTCTCAAATTGGTCTTTGAAGCCTCTCCAACAGGTCCGGTTGTTAGGATAATTACAAACTACAAATTAACACGATCCCTGGACACAGTGCATGCAAACATATCTCTGAAATATTCCTGCAGATATCCCTGAGCACCAGACCTGATGAGGATAGGGAGAGCAGCAGGGTTTGACTGGAGACGTATAGAATTAAAAGGAGGCTTTGATCTGCTGTATTGAACAAAAACAACTTCTATAAACTAAAGAAAACTGTGTCTCTTGCTCAGTGGCGTAGCGTGAGTTGTCAGCACCCGGGGCAAGGCAAGTAATTTGCGCCCCCTATCCCGTGGATTTTAGCCGCCGGGGAGCTTCTTTGTGCGGGGGAGCCGACCGTGATCCTACCCCAGGAGGGAGTGATCGTCAGCACTGACCTCGCTGAGCCGGAGTCCAGGGAAACGAACAGCACAGCAGCAAGAGCCCGACAAGCATGGTTAAACGCCCAACAGCAGGGAAGAGGAGGAGATCCGGAACCAGAAACTCGCGATGCCGCCCTGCAGCTCCGCCTTCTCGAGCGCACAGGGCGATCCGACCCCAACCCCAGCTTTACATTGAGATCGAGGGGCGACGACGCGATAAACAGTCCCCCTCCCACCCCGCCCCGGCAGCTTGTGTGAAATAGCTACCTAGAGGGGGTCAATCGCATCGCCTGCGCTTTGTTGCCGAGGGTTTGCCAAGAACAATGCGACTCCCAGGACTGCGGGCTCGAGGGCTATAGCGCAAACCTCTTTGCAGTGCCACCACCAGATGGCGTACGCGCCAACATGTATCATAGGGACCTGCCTTTCCCCCTCATCGGCAACAGAGAGCTGCGAGTGCGAGCGCCCCCCCCCATGTTGCGCCCGGTGCGGCCGGCCCCCCCTGCACCCCCCACGCTACGCCTCTGCTCTTGCTTTCTCCAGTTTAAATCAGACATTTCCTGATTTAATCTTTGTTTTTAACATTGTACATGGGTGCTTAGGGAACTATTATTTCAGAATAGTAATAATAATAATCACAATCACAAGTTTTAACACATCAACCTTTTTATGCTTTTAAAATTTACCTACTGACTACAAACTGTTAGGATTAAAATCCCGCTTAGATTTCTCAATCCACTGTATTAACTCAACCAAGAGTTTGCAAAGAATGAGTAATATGACACATCATTTAAACATATGCATCTCACTTCATGCAGTCTTTTCTTTTTATTTAAGGTACAATTTGCATTAAAGAACATAACCAGTGTAAACACAATTTGTAACACTTATAAAACAGTGCAAATTATTATCAATTCCATTTCTGAAATAGATGTATTCATACAGAGGTAAAATCATCTTTCCATAGAAAAATATGTCTATTTCAATACGTGTGTGCTGAGGCTCACTTTTCCAAACAGCAAGCTCTGTTTCCTTAGCTGTGTACTAAATTAATGCCATTTCCATGATCCGTGTGACAACTGAACACATTCAGGATTACAGAGAAATGTCAGGGGAAACAAACAGCATGGTGCACATAAAATTACAGATGACCTTGCTGACAGAATACAAATTCGCAAATTTGTTCCTGGATAAAAGAGGCATCCTTAAAATCATTCTAGTTTTGTATTATTGCACATTTGAGGTGATGCTTACAATCCAGGCATCAAATAGTGAATTGTTATTACAGGTTGCATTCATTTTGAATTATCTAAACTGCATTTATAATTATTTGGAATGTATTTGTTACTTAAAATCATTAGCAGAAGAGTACAACATGTAGTACAAGTGGTTAGTAGTGGAGCAGTAGCTAGTATGGTCTATGAATTAAGAGGGTGTAAGAGGATCGTGCCTCCCTACTACTTCCCACTGCCCTTGGAAGAGAACTACAAGGTGCTCCCCAATCCCAACCTAAGCAGGACTGGAAACGCCGCATGATTGTATTTTAATGAAGCTCTGGAATCCGCTTTGGACATTCACTTGAATTGTGAAGTGTGGAATACACATTTTTTTTATTAAATTAAATCAAAATTAAATACAATGGTAACCACAAACAAGGAGAATACATGTCTTTTGCTACTGCTTAAGGGACTGATTCACTAAGTTACTGCAGGTAATCCTCCACACTAAGCCCCTATTCACTCGGTTATGGTTCCTCCACAGTAACTGGTTAGCACAAGGGAAAGTCCATCCTTGGTCAGCTAAGGATCATGTTGGGGAGGGGGGGGGGGGCTGCAGGGATGCTTAGCCACTCTAGTACTAAAGACCTCGCAATCATGCATCACAATACACCCATACTCCTAACTGAACCCCCCCACCCCCTAATAGCTTGATCCCTAGGGCCAAAGTGTGAAGTGATAGCAAGATTTTTCATGACCGGGCTGGATGGCAAGTTGGAAGAAAGTAAAAAGTTCTCGTCCTGCTGGTAGTGGGTAGAGAAGCCATGGGTGCTTAGGAAACCTCTGATTACTGATACGTGGACCTGGGGTGGTTTGTGGAGAGACCAGGCCTGCTTGGAGATGGGAGGTAATGTGCATTGGAGGCAACATTTCTGCTAAACAGCTTCGAGCTGCCTGTCCCTCATGATTGAAAGTGCAATCATGTCATGCCAACCCACCCCCTCCCCACTGGCAGAAATGCCAATGGAGGACTCCCACACAGCTCAAAGCCTCTTAATAGGAAAATTGATGGTGGGGAGGGGGAGGGCAATTAAGGGAAGGGAAGAGATTAAACCAGCCTGGTCAAAACCGAATAAACAGAGGGAGTCGTGATTCTGATCCCACAGGGCATGTCTAGCCCCATGGGATCAGAATTGCGAACAGGTCTGTACGTGCAGGCCCAGACCCCGATTCCATGTGGCCTGCAAGTTCAGGACTTCTCCGACTAAGTCAGTCAGGGCTCTTCAATGGAGCCATGGCGCCATGGCATCCAGTTGCCATGGCACCGCAGCTCCACTGAAGAGCCGCGATCCCAGCCGCTGACTCAAATGTTGCATTCCCCGCAGCCCAACCCCTGATCTAGCATCCTAAGACCAGGGTTGGGCTGTGGGGAATGTCCTCGGCCCTTCCTGCCCCATCCGAACCCCGGGCCTGCCAATCCCTGGCGACTAGGGAACTTATTCCACCTCTGAATAAGTTTCCTGTGCAAGTCGCCGGCCCTCGACGTACAGGGCCGACATTAGAATCGTCTCTGTATGTCTGGGGCTGACGACTGCCCACTGCCCACCCTAATACCGCCCCTCTCCAAACCCCGTCTACCTTCCCCATACAAGATGTAGGGAGGGTACACGGGGCCGGGAAAGGGCATGAATAGTGGGGATGGATGGCCATCCCCACTATTTGTGGTTCAGAATGACCCCGTGAGTGAAGAAAAATCATATTTGAAGACTAGCTTTTGGACTTAAACATTTTTAATGAAGAATATTAAAAAAGACCAATAAAGGATCTAGCTATAATTGGGCAAGTAACTGGAAATAGTTTGTCTGACAAAACATAATTTTTGCCTCTTGACAATTGTTTGTGCTTAATATATAAAACTCTATAGAAATGCTATCAGAGTGTGTGCATTGGAAAGAGTAATGCTGCCTCACCCATCAGCTACATTTTTTGAGTGGGTGGATAAACATGTGGATAAAGGTGCGCCACATGAAATAGTGTATCTGGGTTTTCAGAAAACATTTGATACAGTCCGCCATGAAGGAATCCTCAGGAAGTTAGAAAGCCGTGGGTAGGAGACAATGTCCTATTGTGGGTAAGAAAAGAGTAGGGCTGCGCAGGGCAAAAACGTTTGCTTCATTTTGTTGTGTATTTGTTTTTCATTTTTTTTTCATTGTTTTTTTCATCAATAGTGCACAATAGGGCACACTATTGACACAAACTGAGAAATTAATATTTCGGTATTTCCTGTTTCGCTGAATCCAACTTTCGTGTGTAAATGAAAACACATCCCTAGAAAATAGAAAAGGATTAAATGGCCAATTTTCTCAATGCAGGAAGATGAAGAGTGGAATACTCCTGGGATTTATACTGGGACTGGGACTTTTAATGTATTTACAAATGACCTGGACATGAGGACAAAAATGAAGTCATCAGATTTGTAGAGGACTTCATATTATTCAAAATTGTTAAACTGCATTTGGATTGTGAAAAATTGTAGGAGGACCCTGTGAGAATGGGAGACTGCTCAATCAGATGGTAGATGAAATTTAGGAATCCGGCTACTACAGCATTCTAATGTTAACACATGTTAATTCACCATTAATACACGTGCAGCGTGATTCTATAACAGCCACGTCCAGATGGCAGAAATGTCCAACCTGAAAATGAGCACGTAATACACCCGATTCCAAAACCGTGGGTATAGATGCACTCACAGTTCTGGAATCAGGGAGATATATGTCCCCGTGCCCACCGTATTCTGAAAAGATAGACGTCTCAGATGCTTCCTGTCTCCAGGATGCCACGCCCCGTTGGCAAAACATACATCCCCTAAGCTGATGCTCACACTGACAGTGTTTTATTTTATTTATTTTATTTATTTAACAGTATTTCTAAACCGCCTTATCTTAATAATCAAGGTGGTATCACAGCAAGCAATCAGGTAAAGTGTGTGTGTTGTACATGCAGTGAGGATAAAACTTAGTTGTGTGAGGGATGTGTTGGGTGCTTGATTTGTTTGAGCTATATACAGGGTGGGCTATTTACAGTGGTGCTAGAATCATATTTTATATATATTCAGTTGTTTGGGAGGATTGGAGTGCTGTTATCCATTCTCTTAGGTTATGTGATGTGACCATAGTGCTCTATGAACAGCATGGTTTTCAGTTGTTTTCTGAAGTCTTTGAGGTCTGGAGTTGCCCTTAGATCGTCCGGTAGATTGTTCCATATTGTTGGAGCAGCCATGGAGAGAGCTCTGTCTGTTGTGTCCTTGCGTGTGTGCTTGTACTCATTTGGGGTGCTGACTCGGTTTGCGTGTTTGACTTCTTCTGGGACGTGCGCTGGTTTCCGGTTGTATGAGCAGGTGGAGGCTGTTGGCTGATGTGTGTTCTTTTATCTTAAATAGGTTTTATGATAGTCTTGTATCTGATGCGAGCAATGATTGGGAGCCAGTGTAAGTCCTTTAGTGTAGGTGTGATGTGCTCCTGCCTTGCGGCTCCGGATATGATTCGAGCTGCAGTGTTTTGTGCCAGCTGTAGTGGTATGAGAGCTTGTTTTGGTAGTCCGAGGTATATCGGATTGCAGAAGTCCAGTATTGGGGTTATCAGTGCTTGACAGACTGTACGGAAGTGTTCTGGAGCGAGGAGTGGTTTCAGTCTCCTGATGATTCGCATCCTGTAATATGCTTTTTGGATTGTTTTGTCTATGTGTGGTTTGAGGTTGAGTTTACTGTCCAGAGTAACCCCAAGGTATCTCACCTCCGATCTTATCGGTATCGTGGTGCTTTGTATCTTTATGTTTGGTGGGTGTGTGAAGCTTTGGTTTCGAGTGATGATTAAAGCTTCAGTCTTGTTGTAGTTTAGAGCTAGATTGTTGTTTTGGCACCACTTCGCCATTTGGGTAAGGCAGTCTGCTATCTTAGAGAAGTCCGGGTTTTCGATTGATATCGGGGAGTATACCATTATATCGTCTGCGTATATTGTGTATTGGATGTTGTTCTCTTTCATAATGTTGCATATTGGTTGGATGTAGATGTTAAAAAGGAGTGCTGAGAGTGCGGATCCTTGTGGTACTCCTTGTTGGACGTTTATGGGCCGGGAGGTGTCCTGTCCCCACCTTGACCTGTAGCTGTCTTTCTGTTAGGTACGAGTGGAACCATTTTAGAGTGGTACCGTGTATACCAGTGTTCTTCAGTCTCTCCAGGAGTATATTGTGATCAACTGTGTCGAACGCTGAGGAGATGTCGATGAAGATCATTATAATTCCATTCCTGATGTCGTCAATTATTCTTATGATGCTGTCGAAGAGGTAGATCAGGAGAGTTTCGACTCCATGGTTGGGACGAAATCCGTGTTGGTTGTCGTCGAGAGTTCCGTGTTCGTCAATGTGTTCCTGAAGTTGTAGTTGAACCGTCTTTTCGATTATTTTTGCGAGGAAGGGTATGCTGGAGATTGGTCGGTATGCTGCTGGGTCCTTTTTGTCGAGAGAAGTTTTCTTTGTGATTGGTCTTACTGAGGCAAGCTTTAATTGCTGTGGCATGAGTCCTTGAGTGAGTGAGTTGTGTACCATTTTATGAATGTTTGGTATGAGGCTTGCTTTGGTGGCTTTGACCCATGACACTGGGCAAGGGTCTGTAGGAGCAGTGCTTGTGTTGATTGTGGAGATGATGTCTGATATCTGCTCTTTTGAGGGTGAGTGGAATGTGCCCCAGGTTTTGGGGTGGACGTTTCGTTCTGTTGGTTCTAACTGGGTGTTGAGCGCTATGTGGATTGAAATTTGTATTATATGTGGTCGTCGAATATCTGTGGATAAACTTGTATTTCTCTTTCTGATGCTTGATCTTTTGTCCAGGGTTTTTTACTATTTCGAAAAGTTCTCTGGTTTTGTTGAAGGAAGAATTTATCAGGTTAGTTTGGAATTCTCTATTTGATTGGTTGATGAGTTCAATGTATTGTTTTTTCTTTGTTAGGTAAATAAGATTGTCGGAAGTAGTTTTGTTTTTTCTCCATCTCCGTTCAATTTTCCTGAGCTCCCTCTTTTCCTGTCGTATTTTTGCTGAGTACCATGGTTTGTTTTGTCTCTTGTTGTGGTGTTGTTTCTTGGTCCTGTCAACGGATGGTTTGGCGGCGTTAGCTAGGACATTGTTCCAGTTGGAAACTTGTTCCTCCAGGTCCTCTGAGTCAATGTTCAAGTGTTGTTTTGTGTCCTGGATGAATTCGTCCTTGTCAAAGGACTTGAATCGTCTTTGTGTGTGTGGGAAGTTCGCTCTTTCGCTTGTCCAGTCTTCTTGTGATTGCAGATTTGTCTCGATTAAGTAATGGTCAGACCATGGTACTGGGGTGATGGTGGGTGTAGAGATTAGGTCTCTTGAAGTTAGGTAGTTTGATGCGAAGATGAGGTCTGGGGATGATCCTAGTCTGTGTGTTGGTGCATTGACTATCTGTGTGAATTGAAGTGATGACATTGCCTGAAGGAAGGCCTCTGCATCTTTTGTATTGGCGGACTTGAGGTTGAAGTCTCCGATTAGTAGTGCTGGTTTGTTGTTTGACGTTATGGCACAGGCTTCTTCGAGTATGAAGGCTAGTCGTCGGGTGGAGCACGGGGTGCTCTGTAGGTTAGGCAGATTGCAATATTCTTGTTCTTGATGCTAATTGTGTTACACTGCTTTGTATCTGTGAGATCAGTGTCTTGAACTTGAGTTCTGTTTTTGCTATTATTAGGACTCCTCCTCCACGCTTGTGGATGCGTGGGCAGTTGTATGCTGAGTAGTTGTTCGGTACTAGTTGGTTGAGTAGTACACTGTCGGTAGGGTTGAGCCATGTCTCTGTGATGCATATTATGTCTGGCTGTCGCTCTTCAATGTGGTCTACCAGAGTGTGTATCTTGTTGCAGATGGATCTGGCGTTTATGAGCTCAATTGATGTTTTCTTTGTGGAAGAGGTTGTTGCGACGTGTGCTTCCTTAGGGCCGGTGTTGGGGTTTGATTTGTGTCTGTTTTGTCTCTTTGTTTGGGAGGTTGCGAGTGTCTCTTTGTGTGTGTGTTGTGGACCGAGATATGGCAGTGCAGTTGGTGGGTACCATGGTGTGTTTGTTTTGGGGTAGTGGGGGTGTGTAGTTGGTGGGAGGAGTTGTGTGACTAGTAGGTTTTGTGGTAGGAAGTATGTTGTGTGCTTGTTGATAGCTTGTGATGTTCTGATAGGGCGACGCCTGTGTCCTTAGGTTTTTCGTCTGTTGTTTGCTTTTTTGAGGAGAGCTGTACTTGTTGCAGGGGCTTGTCCTGGGGATGTGAAGTTGTATCTGTTGCGGTGCGGGAGCCTGTCCCGTGGAGGGAGCCTGTCCCTTGGATGTGAAGCTGTATCTGTTGCGGTGCGGGAGCCTGTCCCGTGGAGGGAGCCTGTCCCTTGGATGTGGAGCTGGATCTGATGCGGTGCGGGAGCCTGTCCCGTGGAGGGAGCCTGTCCCGTGGATGTGGAGCTGGATCTGTGGCGGACGCCTTGGTGCGGGAGCCTGTCCCGTGGAGGGAGCCTGTCCCGTGTGGGTGGAGCTGCAACTGTGGTGGTGTCCTAGGATCGGGGGCCTGTCCCGAGTATGTGGAGCTGGGTCTGTCGCGGTGCGGGAGCCTGTCCCGTGGATGTGGAGCTGGTTCTGTGGCGGTCGTCTGGGTGCGTGGGGCGTTCCCGTGGCTGTGCCGATGGTTACGACGCGGTGCGGGAGCCTGTCCCGTGGAGGGAGCCTGTCCCGTGGAGGTGGAGCCGGATCTGTGGTGGTCGCCCTGTTGCGGGGGTCTGTCCCGTGGATGTGGAGCTGGGTTTGTCGCGGTGCGGGAGCCTGTCCCCGTGGAGGGAGCCTGTTTCGTGTATGTGCAGCTGGATCTGTTGATGAACTCTTGGTCTGACCCACTATGGTACATCCCAAGTCCCTATGTTCTTATCTAGCTAAAGATGACATTGCTCTAACATAGCATCAGCACTGGCATATCTCTGGGTTTAAAGTATCAATCTGGACAAACATGGTAATACCAAATATGGCCTATAAACGATGGTAGTTAACAACACTGGCATATCCCTGGGTTTACAGTATCGATCTGGACAAACATGGTAATTACCTAATATGGCCTGTAAACGCTGGAAGCTAACAACAGTATCCAGAGGGAACTAGTCACTAGAGTGCCCAACACTGATCTTGGATTCTAGTCCCAAACATGAATTTCTACCCTTTAAATTAGTATTTTTATGAGAGGCAGGAGGATAATCCTAGCTGTAGAGAGTGGTGCTGCTGCAATCAGATGATTTAAACAGAACTATACATTCAATTATTGTTAGGAGTGCAGTTAATTCATATAAGTAATGAAGCAGTGTTTGATCGTTTAAAAATCACTCAAATGAGTGTGACTTACGTGCCCCAGAGTTTCAGCTCTTTAGGCAGTTCGGCGTCTTCGGAGTTGGTATTCTGCGTTTCCACTGTGAGTTGGTGGATTGTCAGTTCCTTGATTGTACGCGAGCTCGACCCCGAGGGAGCTCAGCTGTACCAAGAGGGAGGTGTAGTCTCAGCGTCGTTTTTTCTGTTATGTTTCTGTGACGATCTTGGGGGTGCCTTTGCCTACTGGGCCGTGCCAAGGGCCCTCTTGCGCGGCCCTCAGGCGCGGGCCCCGCAAGGCGCGGGTGCGCCTGTGGCGTTCTCCTTTTAAATGGAGAGCTGTGCCACGATTGGGTAGAGATGCTCTGAGACACGCTGCTGGAGGGGTGGAGCCAAAAAGCAGCTTCCCCCGAAGAGCTCTTTTGTGTGCAGCAAGGTCTTTTGTAGCTGGCTTGCTCTTTTCTTGCCGCCGATCTTCTGGAGCAGGACAGGCTCCCTTCGATGAGGCTTCGACTCTGGTAGATGGCTCAGCAACTCCAGGAGCTAAGCAGAGCAATAGAGGATCCTGTGCCTGTGGCTTCTCCTTTTAAATGGAGAGCTGTGGCCCCGTATTGGGTATTATGCAAACAACACATTAATATGGTGAAACAGATATGGTCATACAAACCAGACTATATATAGTATCTGTTGCATGCCCGTAACACTGCGAGGCTATGTACATGCACCAAAGCTATTGTATACGCAAGTGGAAAGTGAGATATTTGTCCTGACCGACCCTGCAGCAAAGCATACACGGCATTTGAATAACAGCTTAGTAATTCCTGCAGTGGTCATCACTGCAAACAGTATAAGTGATGCTAAGTAAGGCCAGAAAACACTTAAATGGGTCCCTACTGCTACATGTTAAAACATGCCCCTGTCAATGATAGGGAACCATCAGTATGTGAACATGCAACAGTGCAGACATCAGAAATACATGCCCAAAAGCACCATCATCTGTCCTGACAAATGTGCACAATGCTAGAGACCTCTGATGGTGCAGTCAGATATGTATCAGTGCTGTTTGCAGTGCAGCATGTCCCCACTCCGAGGGTCCCCCACCATTGACAGGAACATGTCCTGTTACGTTGCTGCAGAGCAGCTTTTCGGAATATACTGCCCATTCACACTGGCTCCTGGTGATGCTGCGGTCAGCCCCACGGTCCAGGTACTGGCCAGGCATACATGTGCCCCCAGGGCTGCAGATCAGCACACCAGGGCTTCCCCTGCACCCCCATACCACACACACAAACACTCACACACTCTTGCTTGTAGTCATAAATAACATACCTCTGCCAAAAACATGCCCTGCACCTATAAACAACTGCTGGTAAGACATAATGGCATGACATCTCAGGACAACACCTCTGCTCTGCATTTCTCAGCCAAACATGAATCTGCTCCATACTACCTCACATACCATCCCTACATCTACAGTCCCATCTTTCCGAACATTGGAATTATTAGGGAAGCCTAGAATAGTCCCTTTAGCACAAACAGCAAATGTCAGCATAGCCAGAATAAAGACCATTGCAGTGCTTTATATTTCTGTGGGGTGTTTTTTTTATTGTTCCCTAAGCTTACAAATGTCCTCTCACCTGTGCAGTCTATTCTTCACAACTACATCTTGTGTTCTCCCAGACAGCAGACACACCCCTTCAATATAGACGTTTCACAGCCATTCATCTCTATGGGACGTGTTGAAGATCAGAGCATAAATTTTCTAAGTGCTGGCCTTAGTCCCTGGTGCTGCTGGAGTAACGTAGGCACTGATGTGATACACTCATGACGTCCACAGGCCTTTCCGGAATACACTTTCTAAATCTCTGCAGCTTGCCGCGCCCCCATACTATCCCCGCCCACCCACGCTCTGAGATCCCCGTTTTCACGCCATGTTTTTAGGAATACAGGTCTAGACGTTTTTTGCGAGGAAAACATCTATCCTGCACGCCCAGTCCAGCCAGTTTCGGAATGACCCTCCATAGTAACTAGGTCTCACTGAATAACATGAGACTTGTATTTAATGCACATTAACAGTGAATTAACGCATGTTAACATTAGCACACCTTAATAACTAGACCTCTTAATGTGAACAAGTGCAAAGTGATGCATGTATGGAAGAATAACCCAAATCATATTTATACGATGCTAGGTTCCACATTAGGAGTCATCACCTAGGAAAAGGATTTAGGTGTCCATTATGGACAATACGTTGAAAGCTTTTGCTCAGAGTGTGGTGGTAAGCCAATAAAAAGTGAACAAAATTTTAGGAATTATTGGAAAAGGAATAGATCATGAAGCAAAACTATCATAATGCCTCTGTATCACTCTATGGGGCAGTCACACCTTTAATATTGTGTGCAGTTCTGGTCCGCCACATCTAAAAAAGATGCAGCTGATTAGAAAAGGTACAGAGAAGGGTGACCAAAATGTAAAGGAGATAGAACAACTCTTCTATGAGAAAAGGCTAAAGAGGTTAGGGCTCTTCACTTTGGAGAAGAGATGAGGGGAAATATGATGGAGTGCAATAGGAAAAGCAAATCTATTTTTTACTCTTTCAACAAGTATAAAGGTCTACAGGACATGCCATGAAAAAACAGCATATTTAAAACAAATAGGAGAAAATATTTTTTTCACACAATGCATAGTTAAGCTTTGGACCTTGTTGCCGGAGGATGTGAAAAAGCACTTAGCGTAGTTGGGTTTAAAAAAGGTTTAGACAAGTTCCTGGAGAAAAAGTTAATAGGAATTGACTGTTATTAGGTAGATCTAGGGAAAGCCACCGCTTATACCTGTTTAAAAGGGATGGAATCTGGCTATGTTTTGGGATCCTTTGGATTAGCCACTGTTGGAAACAGGATTCTTAGCTTGATGGACCTTTGGTCTGATCCAGTATGGCAATTCTTAATGCTTTTATGAATTTAATTTAATTTCAGAATGCAGCATTGTGTTGCTGGTATGCATTAAGGGGGTAAGGTTATAAGGGGGGAGGGGTGCAAGTAAATACCTGACTGGGGGTAATTTTAGTCATTAACACTTGGATGTGGGCACATGCATGCATTAATGACCTCACATAAAATACCGACCAGTGTAAAGTCCATGTGTTGCTTGATGGTGTGCGCTTTGCACATGGATAGAGTTTAGGAAAAGCATGGGCAGAATACCAAATACATGCACAGATTATAAAATGCTATAGGTTTTGTGCATTCTTGCCCATGTCTTAACTTATGGCACAGTTTGTGCATTTAGAGGCCCTTTTACCAAAGGGTGCCAATGGTGTTACACCTAATGCGCCAACAGTCCCAAAACCATAGTGCGTTAGGTGCAACTGTCAGGGGCATTGAAAGCATATTCCCAGCAGTTGACGGGGCACACCCTGCCCTAATGTGGCATAAAAATAGCGTAGATACACTTACGTCTTACCTATTGTTCACCCCTTGTCTCAGTACACCTTTAGCACATGCCAGAACCCATGCTAACAGCTAGGCGCTCCTCTTACAAAATTACCCTTTATAAGTCATGCCAAATATGTAATGCAGCTCAGTCAATAAGCCCCCCCAGTTAACTGGCCCCTACGCAGAATTCAAAACTAAATTAAAATAGTGCATCTAATAAAATGGACACAAGATGTCCTCATTACTCCATGGATGACATTTGTTAAACACATATAATATGCTATTATAAAAGAGACTGTATATCCAAGCTCCTTTTGCCCATCCCATTATGTGCACTTTGTCCTCAGAGGTAAGTAGCAATAGAAACAGTGGAATCTATGTCAGCGTAGGGGTGATTATCAAGGCTACTGGAATATTATATTTGAATAGTCTGCACTTGATTTATAAAGATCGCTGTGTCACTTCCATATTCTATTGCTGACATTCTTAGCAAAATGCAGAGATTTTTTTTAAGCTTTAGAAGATGCAACCCCATTATTGTTGGGAAAAAAAGTATAAAGTTTGCAACAATTTAAGAGCGTGTCAGAAAAAAGAACGAACCTACAAAGTAATAATTTTGGAATAAAGAAACCATATTGTTAAGAAAGTCAAAAAGTTAAGAAAAGCATTTTTAAGAATGTTAGCGAATTATGAATGAACCTACCAAAGGTGAGCACATAAAATGGTATAGGAGCATTCCATTAACCCCTTCAATTCCTTTAAAAATGAAGAAAACTCAGACCGGGGAGCCCTCACGCTGCGGTTTTCACCTCTGTGCTTCCCTATCACAGGGGCTTGCTAGGCATGTCAGTCACTGAGTCAGTAACTATTCAGTACCATGTAGTTCATTTACTGAAATGTTTTTATCTGCCACAGTTCCACACACAGGGCCTCTTAGCCTATTGAATGATATTATGACAGTTGCTTGTACATTGTGCTATTTAAGGACTTTGCTTATATAATAGTGCTCTGAGAGTCCAAAAGATTTAGTGAAATTTACACTTAGAAAAATTGTTAAATTGTTGCATTTAAATAATTTCAAAATACTTTTACATAAATATGGATTTATCCTATCATATATTGTACTTAAATCCATTCTAGCTCATAAAACCTACTCTAAAATGTACTTTTTCAATTTTTATTTTATCTCAAATGAGCAATAAAACTGTACATATAATACTGGAGCTAAATATTCAACTACAAAAGAAATGCAGCTTTTTATCGATCAGTCTGTAAATGTAAACAAAATGCTTCAGTATAAAAAAACAGAGTCAGTGGGCCAGAGGTGCAGTTTGAGTTTAATATTCTGGAGGGAGAGGTGTCTTCAGGCAGCTCAGAGAGCAGCAGGGAGGGGTCCTAATTTTCATTACCATATATCACTGGTAAAACTAAGTTCCCTTGAGGGTAATGGCAGTAGGGAGTTGTTTTCGTGGAATTCCTGGTTGTCCTTAATTGCATTGTTGAGGGGTAGCTGCCCATTTAACACTGTCAAGGGTATGTTGCAATATGTGTGGTGGTGTGGCCAAAGTGGCTAGTGATAGGGGAGCGGCTGGCATGTCATATTCATATCCTCTGCAGTAGTGTCTGAGCTGCATGGTATCGGTAGAGTGGAAATCCGACAGATCCGCGTGGGAAGCTGTGGATGTGGCTGAGGTACCTGAAACGGAAATAGTGGGTATAGTCTGTAAGTCAGCAAAAAGATTCTGCTCTCCACAATCCAGGACCTGACGCCGAGGTAGCACTCCTTTTTCTTCCCAGGCATTTCATACACCAAGTACTTCCAAAACTTTGAATTCAGTTTGCTACTCTCTGGTCCCCTCCATTTAATAACCGAGAGCAGTTTAATGGCACGCTTTAATGATTCCACCTCCTGATAATTCACTTTTCCCTCGCAATTCGGCACATTCGATCACAATAACCTTGATTTCTCCACTGACTAGCATGTTGTGGAGTCTGTTTTCCAGCTCAAAGATACTCCATCCTCTCTTGACGACCTAGTCTGGCGTTAGCACGATGATCAGTCTTCTGCTTTGCTCGACATATCTGACGAGATCTTCAATGTAAGCTGCAAATTACAGGAAAAAACGTGTGAATGAAACGGAGGACCCCGTCATGTCATGCAATTAGGACCGTAGTATTTCCCCACAAAAGATTCAGAAAGCCGTGTTGCTTTAGAAAAAGAAATCAGCTTAAAGTGGTTATACTTTCATAAAACCTCTCTCATGTCTGTATTTCAACTGCAACAGGATTCTTTCAATGTGCTCATGGGTATGCTTTACTGGACTTCTTTCATCTGCTTTGGTAGTGGACGGGCTGGCCCTGACTGTAGGTCTAATATAGTATTTCTGAAGCCATTCCTGGAGTACCAAGGCTAGTCTGGTTTTCCAGGATATCCGCAATGAATATGCATGAGATCCATTTGCATGTGCTGCCTCGATTGCATGCAAATTTGTCTTATGTATATTCATTGTGGATATCCTGAAGGCCGGATTGGCTGTCTGGCACTCCAGGAATGGCTTGAGATGCAGACCTGCTTTATTAACAGAACCCCCTGTTGTTACTCTATATTAGCATGGAGTTACTGCACACTAACACAGCTAGGAAGGGGAAGCCTTATGGACGACTAGGTCCAGTGCAAAGGTAATGGGCACTGTACTGTAGGTGAGCCTTCAGCATTACAACCCCCCCCGCCCCCACCCCAAGACTTTGATAATTAAATTCAGCAATCATAATCATCCCAACACCACCCCTCCCCACAGCATCCTGTGAAAATGGATAACTGGGCGTCGTAACTGGTTTTGCCCGCTCTCCCTGCAAGTAAAAAGGATGGCGTTTTAAGTTTGCGTTGCTGTCAGGCTTTGGCTGTTGCTGCTCGTTGCTTGAGCTGGCCCTGTGGGTGACATGACCTTTATTCATTCACTAGAAATTTATGATCTTATGAATCGCGTGACAGGAAATTAGAAGACGGATGTATTATTCTTCAGATTCAATACAGACTCCTCATCTGGTCCTTCCTGTGATCAGGATGGTTTGACATTTAACATTATTGACTGCATACAGGGCACACCAAGGAAAGTCTATAATTATATGCGTTTGCTGTTTTTGCATTAGCTTTATAACATCAATTACTTCTTCACTCTATGGTTTTCATGTGGGCAGAGGCTGAATCCCTATTCTTTGTGACAGAGAAATGGAACGACTGAGCACAAATGTGCTGGGTACACGGGAAGCTTAAACACTCTCTCTCCTACAAAGCAACAGACACTGAATATCCGTGGGCGCTGACACTGCAATGCCCCAATGCTAGCTGGGTAGCAGAGAGACATTCCAGGGCACAGCAGAGACGGCCGCTGGCTCTAACTGGGCAGAAGCAATATTGAGCCGCTGCCTATCTATTGCAAAGCGGTGAAAGTTAGGCACGTGAAAGGCTGGCTTAACCTTTGCTGCAGAAGCTAATCGGGCAGCAGCTTCTTCGCTATCTGGCCAACTTGGATATTTCAAAGCCAGTGGCTGGATATGGCCCTGACATCGAGTATCTGGGACTTTAGCTTAGCAGCGACAACTAGCTGCTTTAGCGGCGCTATCTGCTGCCGCCGAACATTGGTCCCATTGTTTATTTAATCACAAAAGCCACTTAACATGTTCCAGAAAAGTCTTACTCTTTGTTCCCATTCCAATGACAAAACTGTTGAACTTCTCAGGTGCAGAGGGTTGCTACTAAAATGATTAGTGGTCTTCATTATAAAGCATATGAGGACAGAACTTTAGGATCTTAATATGTACACCTTAGAGGAAAGGCGGGATAGAGGTGATATGATTGAGATGTTTAACTACCTCCGTGGCATAAATGTTCAGGGAGAGAGCCTCTTTCAATTGAAAGCAAGTTCTGCTACGAGGGGACATGGGATGAGGGTGAAGGGAGATAGATTCAGGAGTGATATGCGGAAATATTTCTTTACGGAAAGAGTAGTGGATCCGTGGAATAGTCTCCCAGTGGAGGTGGTAGAGATGAGGACAGTAACTGAATTCAAAAAAGCATGGAACCAACACAAAGGATCTCTAAAGGTAAAAAGTGGACTGTTGTAGTTGTTATGGAAGGACAGACTAGATGGGCCTTGTGGTCTTTTTCTGTCATCATGTTTCTATGTTTCTATGTTTCTCAGAGCAGGCAGCCTCTGTGAGCAAGCAGCAAATAAATATAGACACATTCCTTGGGGCACGATCACAACTGCACTTTTGCCATTTAGCCAGGAGGCCTCATGGCTGCAAGGCTGCACAAAAGCAAACCGGACACATTGTTGGGCCATAAAAATATAAATAGTTAGGATGATCCAGCTAAAACCTTCAAGAAAAGAATGAAACCAAAGTCTTAAGACCAATCACAATATTTTTGGCAGTGAAGAAATATTTTTCATTGCTGAAGGCCTGGCTAGAGATTAACATTGTCTCTGATTTACCCGAGGATTGCCACATAAGGGGGGCAATTTTATAAGGAGCCCCCCTCATGCCACATGCCATCTTCATGCATACAGGAAATCACGGTACTTTACTGATTTATGCACATTAATGGGCACATACGCACGTCCTTTAGCCAGGCGCAATTTTATACGTGTGTATGCCAGCTCAATTGCACATGCTTTCACAGGGGCGTAGAATGCACAAGTCCCCATGTAAATTAGGTGTGGGCATTTACGCCAACCCTAAACCCGCTATATGTGATTGCACCTTGAAAAATTTGCTTTTTTTTCACTTTTATACCTGCGCTTTATAATCTAGTATGTGTGTACTTGACTGTATAAAATAGACATGAATTATATGCAGAAAAATGCATGCTAGCTACGCAGGACTTTATAAAATTACTCTCAAATGGGCATCAGGCGGCAGAATGAAAGGTCGGTCTCGAAGGACCTGTGGTCTTCTTTTTAGCCACTGATAGAAATAAATGAGGCCGTGATAATCTAAACCCACCAACAAAATATCATAAACAGTACAAATAGTGAATGGTATCAATAACTCAAACAGAGCAAATTTTTTAAAGGTATTAAATCAAATCTCAGAACAATTAACCAATATCAATGTATATTTTTTCATCCGCTAATAGAAACTGCACAGCAGTGCCTCCAAACCACATGCAACTTTTATCGTTCACACATAATATATATATATAAAAAAAACAAAACAAAACACTGTTTTTTGTTACACATCCATGAAAGAATGCCATTGTGTAGTGTGGCCTTTGAACGTTTTAGAGGTTTTTTCAGGAGGTCCTCTGTATAGTTGCCTCTGAAAATCTACAACTAATCTTACCTATAGTGGCCCGCTAGGCATTACACACCACGCTGCACCTGCAACATAATACACATAAGAAGGACCAGTCCCTGTTGCATTAGCATTGGGTGTTTTAAACATGTGCAAGTCCCTTCGAAAATCCATCTCTATATGTTTATCCATTTTCCAGTGTGACTATGAGCATGTCCAGCTGACAGTGAAACACGAGTAGGGATGCCCCAGTCCCGTTATCCTATGTCCATACCCATCTGTGCTCATATTTTATATTCGCAACATAAAATAAACAAAAAAGTCTCCTCATGTAATTCTCTCCTCTCCTCGTCGTTCTCACCCCCATATCACTTATCCCCGCAGGGTAAACAGAAACTGCAGTAAACGGTTTACCGTGGTTCTAATGATTCCAAAAGTCAAGAAATTGAGTTAATCTGGAATAACCACGGTAACCATAAAGCAAAACCTGTTTACACGCAGGGATAAGAGATTCATGGGGGTTAGAATCACAGCAGAAGGAGAACACACAGAGGGGAGGAGAATTACTTTAGATGAGTTTTATATTAATTCTGGGCCTGGGTTATAAAAGGACAATAGGTTGTCATGGAATAATGAGGGAGCAGAAGGGCATCCAAATGGCAGATGAAATTTAATGTGGAACAAGTGCAAAGTTATGCACGTAGGAAAGAACAACCCAAACTATGGTTACATGAGGCAAGGGTTCCACAATTAGGAAAACAACACCCAGGAAAAAGAATGTAGGCGTCATTGTGGATAACATGTTAAAACCTTTCCGCCCAGTGGTACTGAGGCGGCCAAGAGAGCAAATAGAATGCTAGTATCATAAGGAAAGAAATGGAAAATTAAAACAAAGGATATTATAATGCCTCGCTGTATTGTTCCATGGTGCGACCCGCACCTTGGAGTATTGTGTACAATTCTGGTCTGCCGTTATCTTAAAAAGGATATGCTGTTATTAGACATAGGTACAAAGAACAGTCACCAAAATGGTAAGGGGGATGGAAGGATTACCCTCATGAATAGATGGCTTAAAAAGGTTAGGGCTCTTCAACCTGGAAAAGAGCACACGGCCGAGGGGAGATACGATAGAGGTCTCTAAATTAATCGAATGGAGTGGAACGGGTAAACGGTAGATCGATTGTTTACACCATCAATAATAGAAAGGACTAGGAGAGCTTCAATGAAGCTACAGAGTAAACCTATTTAAGACTACTAATGTGAAAATATTTTTTTCACTCAAACTGCAAGCAAAACCCTGGAATTTGTTACCAGAGGATGTAGTAAAAGCTGTTAGTGTAGTGGGGTTTAAAAAAGGTTTGGACCAAGTTTCCTGGAGTAAAGGTCCCAGTAAACCATTTAAACGAAACCCAGGATATCACTTGCTTCACCCAATACAAAGCATTGTGGAAACCTGTGTCTTTTGGGGAAGCTGCTAGGTACTTATGACCTCGATTGGCCCCCTGTTGGAAAAACCGGATACTGGGCTTGATGGACCTTGGTCTGGACCCAGTATGGCATATCTTATGTTCTTATGGTTATGGAATTTGGCATGGTATCTCTGGCCCTATAGAAATCCCAGGCTAGAAACTCATCTCTTTAAGAAGGCTTTTGGATCCTGATCCCCTTAGTCTCCTGTTCACCTCCTATGAGTTTGTCCTCACCATTCCTCTAGATATATCTTAGATCCGCATTTGTTGTGTTTGTGTTTTGTCTTGACTAGATTGTAAGCTCTGATGAAGCAGGGACTGTCTCTTACACATCTGTACAGTGCTGAATATGCCCTGTGCACTTACACAAATAACACAGGTTAACACTACCAAAAAAACTGCCTCCAGTTTTGCAACTGATTCCTATAGATTTTGGGGTGCTGAATCCAGGAAAAATAGCCAAAATGTTCCATCACGTCACGTTTTCTTGCAACAAATTAGATTTCTTTACCCATATAAGGAATGTTCACATAATTTCTTTTTAGCCGACTGCAGTTTATTTTCTTGGCCCAAAATAGAGGGAGGTTGTAATAGTTAACTAACTAGAAACACTCCCATCATGATATTTAGAGAGTGTTTTTGTATTCATTTTGATACATTAACAGGGACAATTGGGAGGCGGGGGGCTAAATCCAGTAATCGCGCTGGCGCATGTTCTTTCCTGTTCGTCCTCGCCCCTCGTTCGCTCGCTCAAACACGAGGTTGCGACATGAAACGTTCCTGTCATAATTTCAGTTTCTTGCAAGCTTCATTATTACCTTTTGTTTGCTCAGTCGTAATCCAGCTTTATATTCCGAAGTGGTTCACTACAGTTGTAGTTTGCAGTGCTGTGTATTTTGTGATTGGCTCACAGAGCCAGAGATGTGCTGTCAAACTCTCCGGACAGGTTTTTTGTTTTTATTTGTGGGGGAATATAACCGTGAAAAAGCGGCAGAGAAACATTTTGTTTCTGCATTTATTAAAAAAGTATATTTCGCTTCATTGTCGGTTTGAAGTTAGGCGATCAGACCAAACCGTGGGCTCCTCACAAAGTGTGCAAGACATGTGAGGAAGATCTACGCGCTTATGGAATGAAAGGTTAAACAAACAAGCATTTCGTTCTCGGATAATACCTATGTTTAGTGTGGCCGTGAACAAACAGACCACAGCAGTGACTGCTATTTTTGCTCTTGCATTGTGAAGGGATATAACTTAAAAAATAAGAACGTAATAAGTTACCCCAACCTTCCCTCAGCAATTATGCCTATGCCTCATAGCAACGAGAGTACCTGTGCCTGAACCACCAAAATCTTTGGATCATATTTGTGTGGACGGTTCTGATCATGATGAGACTCATCCCCAGATGGCTTTTCCCGATGAGTTCCAGTACTTCCGAGTTTTTTAAACTGAACCAGATCCGAAACCTGAACTTTTCTCATCAAGCTGAATTGAATGAATTTTTAGTCCGGGATTTAGGGACTCCCAAAAGAATGCTGCCCAACTGCTAGGTTCTGGGCTTTAAAACAGGAAAAAATCTATTTGTCACCCAGGAACAACTTTTTATTGGTACCGCAACCGCGAGACACATATTTTTGAAAGGTAATTTCAGCAAAAAGAGGAAGATTTGGTATTTTGCAACGATATATACGAGTGATGGAAAAGTTTAAACTCAAGTATGATCCTGCTGAATGGGCGGCTGTTCATTGATTCATCAAAA